>OX419729.1:27201250-28597500 GCA_948477245.1 Thumatha senex | reverse complement strand
ATATTAAATTGCCTCCAAATATAGGTAGAGTTTGGAAGCAATTGGGAAAAAGATCAATAGTTGTTAGAACGTTGACAATGAAATAAGCTAAAAAACTTCACTTCACTAAGCGTTTGCATCTACACGCCTATTAGCAATAATGGTTCTAAATGTCTTCAATTGCTAAACGCTATTCCACCTCAGTTTTCGATTCTACTTCGTCATCATCCGAGCGTCTACCCCAATACCGTCTCACGACGCGGCGTCCACCTTGTTTCTTTTTCTCACGATCGTCGGCATCCCCTCAAGTGAGACTATCGTTTCTGATTGAACTAAATTAGTTACAATTGAACATAGGGCTATAAGACATTTCTAAGAAAAAACCTTTCATTGTGATCCGTTCAGCAGTTTTTACATCCATCGGAAAATACCGCCAAAAAATGCAAAAAAAAAAAGGATATTTTTAGTTGTGAATCATTCATTCATATAACCGTAGGTGTTTTTTATTTTTTTCGAAGTCACAGACATTTAACAATTTTACATGAATAATAAAATGACAGATCTTAAAATGGTGCAAAACTAAATTATTATACAAAAATTACCTCCTCGTATCACTCTTAGTAGCGAGCAACAGATCTAGCCAGGTCCACGTGACGTTGTGGTACTCCAAGGTCGGCAGTACTAGTGGCAAGTCACGAACGTCCTCCAGGTTCTTCTCTTTGCTGCCCTTGTAGGACACCCTGACGGGAACTTCAGGGATCTTAATGTATATAAATAACTTGTTCTTTTCCGCTCGCTCCTGCACGAAATGAACGTTTGCAATAAAAGAGGTATTATGTTTTTTTTTCTTTATAACAATATAGAAAGAAGTAGATTTACTCTATACCTTCATTTTCTCAACGTCATCTTTGTCCTTCTTATCTCTCTTCACATAGAAGTTAGAATTGGAGTCCTTTCCTTTCTTCTTGATCTTCTTGGAGCCAGTGGAGACGAGGCTGGATGACGAGGCTCCTGCTTTAAGAGTGCCTTCAGATTCTTCCTCGCCTTCCTCTATGGAGTCTGGGTCGCGCTCCGGGAAGCAGAACTTAAGCATTGTGTTGAAGAATTTCTTGGTTAAACCTGGTATAACAAGGGTTGTGTTTGTGATTAATCGGAGGAATCCTAATGTCGGAGGTAGACGTTTTCTTGGTTCCACGTAAAAAGTAGTATTTCTCAGAATTGTTCCCAAAGTGGTTACAAGATATGTTGTATCATCATCATCAATAGATGACGTTATAAATAGTAGCTGAATTCTGGTATTGTTTTGCATGAAGAGTTCTCAAGATGATTTGTTAATTATATTTTGAACAATTTGCTCAAAAACAGAAGAGTTGGATACCAAGACGCGTATGTATCAAACGATTAATGAATCTGCAGAAAGCGCGAAAGAGGATTTTACTAGCATCTCTTCTTTCTTTCTCAAAAATTCTTATTAGCTTCAAAATTCTACCTGGATTTAGAGCCAACTGCTGTTGGAGGTATACCCTCGAACATCAAAGATTGTATTTGTGGATTTGTAAAGAATACTGCATAATAGCTACTTTGTTCATTCGATTTAGTCGCTTTATAGATGTTTAATGCAGCCGTCTAGCGCTCCATACCGCAGACTTATCCATAACGACAAACGCGGCGATTGACACTAAAATGCACAGCTTCGATACTGCAGCCGAACGAAGAGAATCGCGAAATCACGGTGCAGCATCGAAACAGTCGCTAAAACGCGCGTTTCCGGTGATGCGTCAGGACGCAGAGAATCGCCAAAACACAATTAAGCGTCGCGCCCGGACGCAGACTTGTCAAAAAACAATGCAGAATCGCGTGTCGGTGTCCCTATCATCTCTCCTGGTTGTTGGAATTTTGATTCAATTTAAGGATGGTTTTCGATTCTTTTCTGTAAAAGTGCTAACTGACGGCAATAGGCTAGCCCCCTATTACATGGAACCTACAAAAATACTGACAAAAAGTGGGGCAGTGATTCACCTCTGCCTTCGGTGGCGTGATTATTACCTGCAACACCTGCGTCAGTCTCGTATGTTGATCAACAGATACACCACTTGCAGATGAACCTCGAAGATCTAGATGAGCGCAGTACCCGTGTTTGATCACGTGTACAACATTGATAAATATCATACTGAATGAAACTTGTCTACTTTGCCTCTGGCCTCTATCTGGTGATTTCTGTTTGTACAGGTGGCACTTAGAAAAAATATTCCTGAATAACACACTTGTTTAAAAAATATTGAAATACTTTCGCTGTTACAATGTGACTGTTTACTTATCACGTACCATCTGGTATTGAGCGCACGCGTTAACGAGTTCGGAGGTCTAACAGCAATTTCCCAAAAAGTATGATAATATAATTCAAATTATCCATACTTCCTTTGACTGGCGTCTTGGTTTAATAGATAGAGTACCTTCTGACAACGAACGTCTCCGTTGTTGAGTTTGTGGGTTAAATTTCCACTCAGGACAAAGTTTTGTGTAACGGACACGTTGATGTGTTCTGCGACGGGGTGAAATTTATCTATAATTATGTATTATTTATGTGGCTCGTTGAAGGCTGCCATATCACTTCGTTTCGTAATCAGTCGGTCAATGTTACGCCGCCATTTTTATCACGTTTGTTCGTCTGTTTTCACATCAGATAGAATTCTTTTTCTGGATTATTGGAATTATAGATTGTTTTTGGGCTTCACAGTGAACAAATTGTATGCATTAATATAGTTATAATTATTTTCACAAAGGGAAATAACGCAGTAAATGACTGTGACTAACTGTTTATATCTTTTAATAGTCATGTTAATCAGCTTGTGAGCTAATGAGCCTAACTTTACAATCAATCAAGCGAAATGTTTAGCCGTAGTGTGTAGTAGCCGTTCATATATTTTATGTCCCCGGGGTGAAACATGAGCGTGTTTATAAAGCAACGAATGCTGGGGTTACCCTTACGTACCTATCCGTATGGGCACGACGTTGACCTCGAAGTGCTCCTTGACGGCAATGCCTCCCACCGGCGGGCGGTCGCGGCAGAACACGCGCAGCGCCGCGCGCCGCGCCAGCGGGGCCCGCCCCGACGGCTCCTGCGGGACCAGCACCTGGGACCGACAACCCCGTCACATGACTTCTACTACCTAGACATGGAGAAAACTAATCTATCTTCACACTGTATCCCTGACGGGGCAGTCAGAGAGGACAGATCGCCAGGCTTCGCGATCCACGCATACTTCTTTCGCTTCTTTAAGACTCATCAGTAGCTTCATACAGGCAATGGGCTCACCACCTGTTACGTGCGACAAAAATGCATACGATGTAATGTGGGCGTGTAGTAAGCCTCTGCCTACCCCTATGGGGATAAAAGGCGTGACAATATGTATGTATGTACAAGACAAAGTAGCTATACAAAGCTATTAATAAGTCTCCTCAGATAGTAAAATAAATAGGCACCAATTCTAATCACTAATACTAATTAACCACAAGGAAATTGTAATATCATTTGTAATATTATCTGCCAATCACTGTCATTACCACTAAAGTACGTACTTAAATTGAACCTGCTATTTATCTATATTAATAAAATTACGTGAGACTCACTCATCTATCAAAACCCAACCGAAACCCTTAAACCTAGGAACTTAAAATTTTTAGGATAAGCTACCCTTATAAAGTAGGCATCCACTAAGAAAGGATTTTTCACAATTCCACCCCTAAGGGGATAAAATAAGGCATAAACAGTTGTATGAAAGTTCGTCATTTTTAAAGTTAGTTTGATGTTTCTAACTTTTAAAATAATGAAGGTTCTCTTTTCTTCTTTTAGGGTAAAAACTAGCTAAACCGCGATACACCTGTCTATTCATTTGTAGTGAGCAATAGGTATACGTAATTTCATGTCTCTAATTTTGAAAACACGAACTTTCATACAGCCATTTAGGCCTTATTTTACCCCTTTAGGGGTGGACTTTTAAAAATGGTGTATGGGTAGTTTACCCTAAAATTTCAAGTTCCTAGGTGCAACAGTTACGGCTGGGCGTTGATAGATAAGTAAGTCACACGTGATTTTAATAATACAGATGTAGACCATATTAATAACTTGGGCTAGATACCATGGTGTTGTGAAAAAAAAACATTTATTTTATTATATTGCAATGCGAATCTAATCTATACTCCAGTCGCAGAGCACAAATAATATAGTACAATGACTTGTTATGTCATTTAGCGCAAATATATTGACATTTTACATAACACAAATGACTGCCACGTCGATATATCAATATTTCCTGAACCGAAAGAAAGACAATTCGTTCCACAGTATCAATACTACAGTAAGTCAATCAAAGTTCGTAATTCTACAAAAGAAGCATTCAACTCGTACCTCAGGGAAAGGCTCATTCGGTAGCAGGTTTTTCACACGAACGTAGCCAACTTCAAGTTGATGCTCCACTGAGTCGTCTGATCTTGATGTTTTGGTATATCTAGACAATCATAGAAAAATATATAACTATATTTATACAGAATAGCTGTGCCCCTTGGCTTTACCCGTGGCACATTTCAAAACCCCATACTCAATTAACCCATACATCCCGTAATGGATATATTTTATGTCTGAAAATTTAACGATTTGTTGACATTTATAATTACTGTTCTATTCTCCTGGATAGTAGCGTGATGATAGCTTCTGGGATAAATGCACTATCCAAAACAAAAATATTTTAACAAATCAAACTCTAATGGTTCCTGAGATTAGAGCGTACAACCAAACAATCAAACTCTTTAGTTTTATAATATTATTAGAGAGAGAAGGAAGATATAGACACAGTACATATATGAGCAGTATGGAAACTTCATACAAATGAGCGAAACGGGTTACTCACTCTCATATCTACATGTCAGTGCTGGCATTGTACCAGTGCTATCAATCTAGGTTAAAGCTAAAGTAGTTAAGTGTATAAAAACTTTCGGTTATATGAATTACATAGATTCTACAGTCTTTCGCAATGAGCAGACGTGTTCGTGTTATATAAAATTAATATTATTAGCTGAATTGTGACCTCGATTCTATAGTCTGCAGTAATTGAAATTGTGACAAATTCTTTGTTTACTATTTGTGTTAAGTGAATTTGCGATGATGTCTCATTAAAGCGGGAATTATAAGTGGTGAAGTTTTTAAGAATTATAAGTAAGATGGAAGGGAGTCCTTTCAATCGAAGCAGCAGGACCGCCCGCACACCGCCTCCACAGTCAACGACGGCACAGCGCCCAATCCAGCCTAGCCATGGATAAACACAGATGGAGTACATTTCCACCTCTGACTTACAGGGCTGGTTGTCCTCAATAGAGCAATGCCTCAACGAAGTGTGCAGTGTTGCAACAGAAGGA
The DNA here is from genome assembly GCA_948477245.1 of Thumatha senex. Classification (NCBI taxonomy): domain Eukaryota; kingdom Metazoa; phylum Arthropoda; class Insecta; order Lepidoptera; family Erebidae; genus Thumatha; species Thumatha senex. The sequence continues at coordinate 28,592,109 of OX419729.1, read as the reverse complement.
AAACTCAACTCGGACCAGAAGTTAAGGATAAGTGGTTTGTGCCGAAAAGTGGGAAGTAGTACCTCCCAATTGGTAGTGCAGTACCAGTCCTTAAAATCAAAAGCAATACAAGTTAATACAGCTTACCAAGCACTTCAAGAACAAAATGACCTGGCGCAACATTTACAAGACCTTAAGCGTACAATTGAGGAGTCACCTAAACATGCAATAGAAACTTCGTTTGCTGACATGGTAAAGAAGGGCAGCAATAATTATGAGCCGAAAAACAACTTAAGTTCAGTGGCTATTTACCCCAAAGAAAAAGGTAAATCAAGTTAGGAGACCAAGTCACTTGTACAAAAAATCATATGTCCCGAGCAAATGAAACTGCAGGTGAGAGGGCTGCGCAAAACGAAAAACGGTGGCGTGATCATTAGTACGGATACCAAGAGCGACATCGAAAAGTTGAAGCAGGCATCCCAGCTTACAAATTCAGGCCTTACCTTAGACGATAGAGCATAAGCGGAAGCCCAGAGTGATAATCATTTGAGTACCGAATTCCATGACATAAAAGGAAGTGTACAACTGCTTATACCAACAAAACCTAGCGATTAAAATAAAGACTGCAGCTATGAAAAGTTCTTGACCTCAATTAGATTAAGCCACAAGTCGGTTGAGAGGGATGCTGAGACATGCAACTTTGTGATTGAGGTAACTGCATCAATCCGGAAAGCCCTAATATCAAGAGACCCCTGTGAACTGGTTATCTTGCCCCGTAAGAGACTTTACGCTCGTCACTCGTTGCTACAAATGTCAGCAGTATCGTCATGCCGCAAAATCTTGCCGAGAAGAATTGCCAACATGCGGGCACTGCGGAGAGCAAGGACACTCGTTAAAAGAGTGCCCGAAGAAGGGAGGGGATTCAAAGTGTGCCACTTGCTTGCGCTTCAAAAAACCAAGTAATCATACTACAGGAGCGTCGGACTGTCCAGCAAAGCTTGTAGCCGAAAAAAGATATATCAATTCTATTGAATATGAAGATGCCTAAGGGTGTCATACCTAGTTGATATTATAACTATTCCATTTTTCATATCTTTTGTTTATTATTTTAATTTTTTGAAGCGGCTTCGATTCATATTATTTAATTTTATATAAATAGTCTCTGCAATATAAATTTAGTAAAAAGGCATGATTCGTAACGTCGTACGCTGACGACACTGCCCTCCTTTTTTCTGCTGAATCGGATACCGGCTAGCGCAGAGTGGTTTGGCAATTGTAAATAGCTGGCTACAGCACAATTTGCTAACGTTAAATGTAGAAAAATCCAAATTTGTAATATATTAATTAGTCAGTAGTATTCAACAATAAGTCAGCGTTTAAATGTTTATTGTAACTATAATTGTATTATAATTAGGAATTTATTATGCCAATATTAAACGTAAATAAACCTAGATTTAATATACCAACATACATTTGTACTTGACGCCTGAAACACAGGATATCCTAGTTCAGGCGCAAATGACGTTATATGTCGCTACATATAGCCTTATAGTAAGTATTAGTATGCACATCGACATTATTTACTACTGTATTAACTATAGACTAGTTTTAATAAAAAAATTCACTAATATATTAGTATATAATATATTAGTGATTTTTTTTTAAATAAAGCGCTTTGTTAATAAAGCGCTCGTGGCCTCGCGGTCTCAGTGTTCTGTAAACGATCACTGAGTTACGCAACTTTCACTATGGCTGGTCCTCGGATGGGTGACCACTTTGTGGCATTTACATTTGCGAGCGTTTCCGTGCTTCGGAAGGCACGTTAAGCCGTTGGTCCCGGTTGCCAGTAAAATGGCAGTCGTTAAGCCTGGTTGAAAGCCTTATGGGCGGCTTGAAAAAATTCAACAGCAGGTACCCACAACCTGCGTCTGTACATTTCAACACGGCAATGGGCTCACCACCTATTACGTGGTACAGGAATCCACACGGTGAAAAGTGGGCATATAATATGCCTCTGCCACCCCTTCGGGGATAAGGCGTGATGGATATTTATTTATATTATAGATATACCTATGTTTTTATTGAAATAAATATAATTATTATTATTCTCTTTATTGAAATAGTTATAACATTTTGATTTATATTTTTAAATACATTTATATATATAAAAAAAAATCTATTTAAAAACATAAAAAATAGTGTCCCACCGGCATCGGGTACAGGGACCAAGCTACCGGTGGTTAGGGCTTTAAAGACAGGAACCTCCTCACAATACGCGCCGTGTCAAGAAGGACTGCCTTTTGTATCAGGCCCTTGATCCAGCTATTTAACGAGAGCCTCTTCAGATGGTTATCGAGGCTCTTTGCCATCAAACCATGGACCGAAACGATAATCGGAACAATAATTGCCGAATCAACAGACCACATGTCAACAACCTCATGAGCCAAGTCAAGGTATTTCAGTTCTTTTTCCTTTTTGGCTTTTATGAGGTTGTCATCATGAGGTATGCTGATATCGATAATTATTGCGCGGCGTTCCAATCGATCTATCACCACTATATTAGGCTTATTGGCAACAATAGTCCTGTCAGTGATGATAGATTATTATTATTTTATTTTGATTATTTTATTATTATTATTCTCTTTATTTACAATACAGATATACAAATTAAATTTTTAAATATATCTAAAGTAAATACATTTAAAAATATAAAAAGTTGTGGCCCATCGGTATCGGGTACAGGGACCAAGCAACCGGTGGTTAGGGTTCCAGGATAGGAACCTCCTGACAATGCGTGCCGTGTCGAGGAGAACTGCCTTCTGCATCAAACCCTTGATCCAACTGCCTAACGCGAGCCTCATAAGATGTTGGTCGAGGCTCTTGGCAATCAACCCATGTGCTGATACGACTATCGGGACAATGATTGCCGAATCCACATCCCACATGTCAACAATCTCGTGAGCCAAGTCCAAATATTTCAATTGTTTTTCTTTTTCTGCTTTCACGAGATTTTCATCATGTGGGATAGTAATATCAACAATCATTGCGCGACGCTCTAATCGATCTATCACCACTATATCAGGCTTATTGGCAACAATAGTCCTGTCAGTAATGATAGATCGATCCCAGTACAGTGTGATACGACCATTTTCAAGAACTGGGTCGGGTACATACCTGTAATAGGGCACCTCCAAATCCACAAGTTTATACTTAAGAGCTAGTTGCTGATGGACAATCCTGGCTACTTGATTGTGTCTATGCAAATACTCCCCGTTAGCAAGACGAGAACAACCAGAAATAATATGTCTTAAAGATTCACCCGGACGATGACATGCCCGACAAATGTCAATCGTACCATCCTTCAGAATATACTTTCGGTAGTTATTCGTCATTACTACTTCGTCTGTAATTGCAAAGACAAAACCTTCAGTTTCCCCAAAGAGGTCCCCAAACCGTAGCCAGGAAACAGATGCTGTTAAATCTACATCGGACCCATATAGGGCCCGAAAAAATTGTCCATGCAGCTCCTTACTCTTCCATATCTCCTTGCGTTCATCAGTAGTGTATATACACTACTGATGAACAGCAGGTTTGCGCCAGTTCTCTTTAGCCAGACTAAGCGGGGAGAGTCCATTATCTACTGCTACCACACACCGATGCATACCCATATTTGCTGACAGAAAATATTCTCTAAGGTTGCATATCTCGCGGTTGTGGAGTCTTAACATTCAAGAAGCCTCGACCTCCAAACTTCCGCGGGATATACAACGAAACGGGAAATATGTGGAAGCATTGAGTAGTATGAAATTGGGTAAGGCTGCTGGATTTGATAGGATTTCTGTCGAGATGCTGAAAGCGGGACAGGGCGTGGTAGCTTGCCAGCTGTACCGCCTTTTTAATCTTTGCTGGAGGACTGGCAGCGTGCCAGGAGATTGGTGCAAGGCTGTCATCGTGCCGCTTTACAAAGAAAAAGGGTCACAGCAAGAGTGCAAAAACTACCGCGGCATAAGCTTGCTCAGCATCATCGGCAAATTGTATGCAAAAGTTTTGATCAAAAGAGTGATGAATGAAACTGAAGGGAAAATGTGGGATGTACAAGCAGGATTTATGAAAGGAAGAGGATGCGGACATGCAACGGAGCTTGCACAGACTTTTTTCACATTGAAAAAGGTGTGAGACAGGGTTGTGTAGCGTCACCGGCGCTGTTTAACCTATTCATGGACAGTTGTTTGAAATAACTGCAAGAAATTGCGTATGGTTTAAAAATGAATGAACGAACTGTCAAATGCCTCCTATACGCTGATAATCAGGTAATACTGGCATCATCGGCGGAGGAGTTGCAGTTGATGGTTAACATTATGCATGATGTGCTAAAAAGCAAAGGAATGAAAGTAAATGTAAATAAGAACAAAGTAATGGTTTTTGAAAGAGAGGGAAGTATGACGGATTGCTCGATTTTTGTAAAAGGAAAACGAGTGGAGCAGCTGAAGGAATTTGTATATTTAGGTTCAAAATTTGTGAGAGATGGAAAGTGTGATTGTGACATTGAACGAAGAGTTTTGGCTGGAAATCAAGTGAATGGAGTCATGTACACCTTTATGAGCAGTCAGAACGTTTCTGAGAAGGCAAGACTGGCTGTGCATAGAGGAGTACTTGTTCCTACACTTATGTATGGCAGTGAAAGTTGGGTGTGGCAGAAGAAGCATAGAAGCAAAATTAATGCAGTGGAAATAAGAAGTCTGCTGAGTATAGCTGGAGTGAAATTAATGGACAAAGAAAGGAACAGTGTGATAAGGGAACATTGCGGTATGGTAGAAGATGTAGTGACTAAGATAGAAAAAGGTATGCTTAGATGGTTCGGACACGTGGAGAGGATGGATGAAAGTAGACTAACGAAACAGATTTATCAGAAGAGAGTGAATGGGCAAACTGGTAAGGGGCGACCTCGACTTCAATCAGATAGAAGACATTTTGGAAAAAGGTCAGGTCAAGAGTACCCTTAACCGGTGTGTGTGTATGAAAACACTTATGAAAGTGGAAGAAGCGAAAGTTGTATGCCAGGATCGTAGCAAGTGGAAAGCCATAGTCTCTGCCTACCCCGATGGGAGACAGGCGTGACGATATGTATGGATGTATGTATGTAGAGATAAATAAAATAAAATTAGAACAACTCGGCTCATTGCAACATAAAATATTAACATAATTAAAATGTGTATTCGAAGTTTAAATAATTAATAAAGATTTTTAAATTTGAAGTTGATTACAGTTAAACTAGTCAGTAACATGATTGAGTATATAAATGGTGTGGTTGGTGCATGTGTACGTACAGAAAGTTGGTCAGCAGTAGATCGGCGATGCCGAGCTGGCCGTCGGCGTCGGTGAGGCGCCAGCGCGCGCTCTTGAAGCAGATCTCGTTGTAGCGGTGCGGCTGCGCGTGCGCCGACCTGGTGCCGGCCACGGGGCGGATGGAGCCGCGCCACTCCGCCTCGCGCCACGCGCGCACCATGGCGTCCAGCTCCTCGCCCACCGACCACACCTGCTCCTTGCACTCGTTCACCTGCACACCGCACTCTCTCGCATCACATGCCGTATGGAGCCGCGCCACTCCGCCTCGCGCCACGCGCGCACCATGGCGTCCAGCTCCTCGCCCACCGACCACACCTGCTCCTTGCACTCGTTCACCTGCACACCGCACTCTCTCGCATCACATGCCGTATGGAGCCGCGCCACTCCGCCTCGCGCCACGCGCGCACCATGGCGTCCAGCTCCTCGCCCACCGACCACACCTGCTCCTTGCACTCGTTCACCTGCACACCGCACTCTCTCGCATCACATGCCGTATGGAGCCGCGCCACTCCGCCTCGCGCCACGCGCGCACCATGGCGTCCAGCTCCTCGCCCACCGACCACACCTGCTCCTTGCACTCGTTCACCTGCACACCGCACTCTCTCGCATCACATGCCGTATGGAGCCGCGCCACTCCGCCTCGCGCCACGCGCGCACCATGGCGTCCAGCTCCTCGCCCACCGACCACACCTGCTCCTTGCACTCGTTCACCTGCACACCGCACTCTCTCGCATCACATGCCGTATGGAGCCGCGCCACTCCGCCTCGCGCCACGCGCGCACCATGGCGTCCAGCTCCTCGCCCACCGACCACACCTGCTCCTTGCACTCGTTCACCTGCACACCGCACTCTCTCGCATCACACGCCGTATGGAGCCGCGCCACTCCGCCTCGCGCCACGCGCGCACCATGGCGTCCAGCTCCTCGCCCACCGACCACACCTGCTCCTTGCACTCGTTCACCTGCACACCGCACTCTCTCGCATCACACGCCGTCTGGAGCCGCGCCACTCCGCCTCGCGCCACGCGCGCACCATGGCGTCCAGCTCCTCGCCCACCGACCACACCTGCTCCTTGCACTCGTTCACCTGCACACCGCACTCTCTCGCATCACACGCCGTATGGAGCCGCGCCACTCCGCCTCGCGCCACGCGCGCACCATGGCGTCCAGCTCCTCGCCCACCGACCACACCTGCTCCTTGCACTCGTTCACCTGCACACCGCACTCTCTCGCATCACACGCCGTATGGAGCCGCGCCACTCCGCCTCGCGCCACGCGCGCACCATGGCGTCCAGCTCCTCGCCCACCGACCACACCTGCTCCTTGCACTCGTTCACCTGCACACCGCACTCTCTCGCATCACACGCCGTATGGAGCCGCGCAACTCCACCTCACACCTGCTCATTGTACTTTTTCACCTGCACATCGCACTTTCTCGCATCACATACAACTGACTGGTTAATTATATTACGCATGTAGATTCATGCATTAATTAAATATGAGCAGGGCAGCAGCCATATTTTTTATAGCCAGTATAAGCCAGTTCCATGGTATAACCAGAACATTACTGTCTAGAAATACATCATAAACACTGAAAATTAACTGACCTTTCGCATCGTCACCAACACAGTTTATAATAAAATTTTATAAAACATGTCGACATCTGAATATTTAAATTAATGACCATATATTCTTGCTCATACACAAAGAACAGTTGACGGTTCAGTATGAACGCTTATACCGAAGCCCCGTCGATCAATCAGCAGATTGCACCAAATAATGGTCAAACCAAAATGTAAGAGTAATTTAGATTCACCTCTTCGCATCCTTACGGACGATTAGTTTAAAACTCTTACAATTAGTTAGAGATATGTATAGTATGATGAAAAATTTAATCTGCAATTACCTGATCATCAAGACTCTTCAACTCGTTCATGGCAACAGGGTCGTTCTCCATCATGGATCTATTCTTCAAGTAGTACTCCTTCTCGAGCCGGCGAAGCTTGGCCAGTAATTCACGGACCTACAATAATACAGTACCAGTTACTTCCATGAGTTTTGATAGGATAGACTTCATCAAGACCTACACCCATATTCTAAGACGTTTCCTCGAATGTTCCTCGACTCAAACTCAATCGAGGTGACCTTAAGGAATATCTGAAGAAATTCTCGAAACTGTTATTCTCAGTCGTTACTTCTCGTCTTGAGGATCCTTGAATAAAGTCAAGTTGAATGAGCGGTGGAATATGTAATCCTTTATTGTTGTAATATTGTTTGTTATTATGGGTAACAACTAAATATTTTACTATCGTATCTTTTTTTAAACGACACACATTATTATTTGTTATTTGGTTTATCATAGTAAAAAAAATTTAAACGTGTTAAATATGAGCGTATATTTACGACGGTGGTAATGAAATTCTATATTAATTGTCTCTGAGTGATGCTTAGCTGAAGTATACAGGGAATTTGCGCGGGATTTTCTCGGATAGCAGCCGCTTGCTGTATATTATTTTCAGAAACTAGTACATTAACCTTGTTTTATGTTTAAAAATGGTAGTTTCTTAGACATAAAAGTTGTGTAAACATGCTGTAAAAGACTGATTTGCAGTGAAATTATATTTTATATCTTACCGCGCAAATTCCACTGAAAGCCTCATTACCGCTCAACTACAATTTACAATATTAAAAAAAAATACGAGTTGCACTCCGGGAGTGCCGACAGAAGTGAAAACTAAATTAATAATATTTTATTTATCTAGACGCGTTGGCGGTCTGCTATATATATATGCATATATGCACACACTAAAGCTGCGTATCGTAACGGTGTAGCGAGTCCAGAGATTTATCTCATCTAAAAAATTGCGTACCGCGCTAAAAGAAGTTTTCACTTTATAAATTGACCGGGATCGACGTTAATGATGATGATGATGAAAAAGACATCTACACTGAAAGAGTCCTAATTGATTACACAATATTATTAATTAAGACCTGTAGATGATCGGGATCAACATTAGATGATGATGATGATCATTATAGTCGCCAGTCCAGAGATTTTATCATCTAAAAATATGCGTACCGCGCTAAAATAATTTTCACCTCAATAATTGACCGGGATTGACGTTAATGATGATGATATTGATGAAAAAAAATTCTACTCTGAAAGAGTCTAAATTGATTACACAATATTATTTAATAAGACCTGTAGATGACCGGGATCAACATTAGATGATGATGATGATTATAGTCGCAAATCCAGAGATTTTATCTCCTCTAAAAATATGTGTACCACGCTAAGAGGCGTTTTCACTTAAAAAAAAAGTGTGGTTCATCTAGGGGCGATGAGTGCACTGTCTGTTTTATACTGTAACATGATGTTTTTATCGCGAGATTGACACGAGTCTGAACTGAAATCATACCTATCATTTAACTAAAACCTAACCAACATGCTATTGTAATTTTGGTTAGGAGAATACCGAATTTCACTCACTTCATAATTCAGTATAGATTCAATAACAGCTCATTCTGTGATGTTTATTAATTAGGAGAATTGGCCTTCAGGTGTTAAACAAGTATGACGTCACTCTGATATCGATACTACAAATAAGTACGCTTATTTCATCGTATATCGTGCCGTCTTCGGTAGTATAGTGGTAAGTATCCCCGCCTGTCACGCGGGAGACCGGGGTTCGATTCCCCGCCGGAGAGATCTCTTTTTGAATTTATTTTTGCTTTAATTTTTATTTCTACTATATTCTTTGTAGTGATTATGGAAGTTAGTTATTTTTCTTATGATTATTCATCACTTTTTTTTGCTCGTGCAACATTAGTACAGTCCGCTCCCCCAATAGTTTACATTTACATTCATAGGGAGTGAGATTTGAAGCGCTCGTGGCCCCGCGGTCTCAGTGTTCGGTAAACGATCACTGAGGTACGCAACTTTCACTATGGCTGGTCGTCGGATGGGTGACCACTTTGTGGCATTTACATTTGCGAGCGTTTCCGTGCTTCGGAAGGCACGTTAAGCCGTTGGTCCCGGTTGCCAGTAAAATGGCAGTCGTTAAGCCTGGTTGAAGGCCTTATAGGCGGCTTAAAAAATTTCAACAGCAGGTAGCCACAGCCTGCGTCTGTCTATTTCAACACGGCAATGGGCTCACCACCTATTACGTGGGACAGGAATCCACACGGTGAAAAGTGGGCATATAATATGCCTCTGCCACCCCTTCGGGGATAAGGCGTGATGGATATTTATTTTATTTTATTTTTTTATTTACGTAATAGGTAAGTCCTGTTGCCGTTTGGCGTTGAGGTTGTGGCTGCGCGTTGTGACTTGCGGTTGAAATTTTTGAATTCGCCCATAAGGCCTTCTAAGTAGCTTAACAACTGTAAGTTATGTTAATGGTATGATTGCTATTTATTTCTATCACCTGTACTACGAAGGTAACACACAAGATAAATGGTAAACAGGGTTGGATAAAAAAACAGTGTTTTTTTTTATAATTTTATAAATCAAGCAGATTAAATTGTTTAAAACAAGTGTTTTTTATGAGTTATTTTTATTTTTATTTAGGTCATTAATTTCAAATCAAATCGACAAGTGGCTCATACCTGCGTCTGCAGCTTGTGTATGAGGTGGCGCGGGTCGTGGTGGTCCTGCTGCAGCTGCAGCTGGAAGCGCATGCGCGCGCGCCGCTCCAGCGTGCGCCGCCGCTCCGGCTCCACGTGCAGCACCACGTTGTTCACCACGTCCAGCAGCATGGCGTACTGCAACACACCACCGCTTATAGTTCTAACGATATTACTTAAGCGTTGACTAATGGGTAGACAGCTTGTTGAGTATATTCCACTGCCAATCAAATTATTTAGTCAAGTTCGTGGGAATGGGACGTGTGAACATTAAGTTTAATGTAAAGTATGGTGTGTTGTACAAAATATGTCAAAGATGATTGCAAAAACTTGATAGCATCTAGACCCGAGCTTAGGTTATCATACATCAAGTAAGCTTTAGAGATATACTAGTTGACCCGTCAAACGTTGATTCACTGTCAGGGTTAAATTACAGAATATTTTGTTTAACTGTCGATATACATTTAGCGGAACATAGTGTAGTACCTGCAGCGAGTTGGTGCACACGTTGAGGTCGTGGTGCATGAGCGTGAAGGAGTCGTAGGGCTGCTGCTGCGTCCAGCCCGAGCCCTCGCCGCCCACCGACTGCGCCTCCTCGTGCGACACGTAGTAGAACTCGCACGCGCACCGCGACACTATGCGTTGCAGCTGCAAACAATAAGTCCGTATGACAACTAGTCTACCTTTTGAAATTGACAGACTCCGGCTCGAAGGACCATACCGTGGAATGCTCAATGACGATTTTTGATTTGAGAGGTCATAAGTAGAAAATTGTTCCGTCTGGCGAACTTCCATTCTCGCAGGGCACAAATCTCGTAGCCGCGAGAGGTTACAGATCCAAATATGCTCTTTTTTTAATATTGGACGTATGACCAAATTTTGCTCTTCAGTGAGACCAAACTCGGATTCAGGTGATCTTTACATAAAGCGACCATATCAGCGGAGGCGTATATGCAATTCTCAGTAGATTATACGCTACCTGTGCGAGAGTGGTGTCCTCGCTGGGTCCCACAGTGCTGCCGATGACCCCGCCGGCCGAGTGGCCGCTGCCCACGAGGCGCGGCACGTCGGGCAGCGCGCTGATATCCGCGCTAACGCAACGCTCGCGTTCCGAGATCTCCTCCACTGACACCCACTGGATGTTCTCTGAGAAAGGATAAAAGGCTCCTTTTGTGTATTGTATATTACCAAAATAAATCAACGCTGTTTTTGTGATAAAGACTGAAATAATAAAGCAGTGTTAACGCCAAAAAGACCTTCCGCTGATATTCAGGTAACAAAGATCACGGTTGTCGTCCGTTACCAGGCAATTTGGGATACCTTGAACTCACTATCATTGGTTCAATCGTAGTACTTACCATCTAGCTGATCCCTATCAGCAGCACTGACAGTGGCATAGTACTGCATTGCAGACAGTGCCCCACTCCAAGCAACTGCCGCGGGTTGGCGCCGCACTCTTTGGCGGACTTCCGCTCTCGCAGCGCACAAGATCACGTAGCCGCGAGTCTCGCAGCCTTTCAGTACCACTTGCGAGTTTACCAGTTCGACTATAGAAGAAATAAATTCGTACAGTGATTACTATTTGTAACTTTAAGACAGTAGACAATGGTTTATGGCATTTTCAATAATATATTACCTAACAGATTGCTATCTTTATCGATATTCCATTACCAGAAGGTAAAGATGCAAAGTTTATACTTTTATCTACTCTGATACTATAATACAAAGATTATAAAACTGATAACAAAATTCTTATGACAAACTGCCTCTGTGGCGCGGTGGGAGTGCCTCCGACTGCTACGCAAGAGGTCGTGGGTTCGATTCCCACCCAGGATAAAACTTTGTGTGATGAGCACGATGGTTTATTCTGTGTCTGGGTGTTATTTATATATAATATGTATGTATTTAGAAATATATAAGTACGTTTATCAGTTATCTAGATCCCATAACACAAGCTAATATTAGCTTACTTTGGGCCTGATGGCGCTGTGTGAAAAGTGTCCCACATTATTTATTATTTATTAAACATTACGTACAGGCCAAAAATAATAAAAAAAAAGTTTAATTACGATACAGGTCTTGTATGGACACCTGTATCATAATATAACTTTTTAATCATAACGATACACCTATACAACCTCCAGCTGGACCAAGGAGGAAGAACCTCTACTTAAAAAAAAGGTTTCAATCATTGGTTTCAATGAACGAGTCCGCGACGCAAGCGCGCATGCGCAATCAATGTTTGCGCCTTGGAGCCATCATTTGACATTTAAAAATTAAATTTGTTGTTATATTCATCATTTTATTTGCAATATTGTTTTACGTAAACAATATGAGAGTAGATAGAGTAGTGTATTACACTGTACATAACTTGGTCTTTTAACACTCGTGTGATACTATAAAAAAACTCGCCTACATCTCGTTTTTTTAAAACACACTCATGTTATAAGAACCCTTATTATGCAACAGTATCATAAATTCCTAAAATTAAGTATGGTTCTTTGAGCCGGATCCGGCTTGAAGAACCATACTTAATTCTAATAAATGCTGAAGTTTTGACATACAAACAGATGCTGGCAATCATGCAATAACGAGGGAACAAATCGTAACGAAATTTGCTATCCCATATAGGTCTTGATTGAGGAGCCTAGGACATGTTATACCTACTTTTCAACCCGGTTAAAGGTTTTTATGAAATAAAGAAAATTTGTAAAAGGGGTATAAATATTATAATAGTTTCAAGTCACGTCTATGTGTGTGTGAGGGTGTATGTTGTGTGAGGTAGTTACTGAGGCAGGCGGTGTGCGTGTGCGCGCTGTCGTCGTCGAGCACGTGTCTGGCGTGCGGCGCGTGCGGCGGCGCGGCGTGCTCGTCGCTGCCGCTCAGCTCGTCGCTGAACACCACGGGCGCCGACCCGCCCGCCTCCGCCACCAGCGCAGCCAGCATGCCACCTCCTGCACTCGCACCTGACGCGCCCTGCCAACCGATACACACCACTGTATTTACGTGAATATTAATAAATTAATAAAATAAGATTTGACTTAAAAGTCTTCGTATTCAGGCCATAAAATAATTACAAAAAAATAAGCTTTTGCGCGGGAACTTCTTGAATGGCACACGCTTGCTCTATATTTTTTTCCAAAACAAACTTCCATGCACATTTTTACACATAAAACAAGGTTATTGCACTACATTAACCTTGTTGTATGTGTAAAAATGGAAGTTTTGCAGTGAATTGCAGTGAAATGCTATTTTACATCTTGCCGCCCAAATTCCACTGAAGGCCTCATTACGCTACTATCACGTTAATGGGTTGCGACTGACTTTGACTTAAGACTATACTTGACTGAAACGTAGAGGACGGGAACATTTTAGATAATAAGATAAGGAGAAATACGTAATAAATAAGATTTGGCTAAAAGGACTTAAGTAACCAGGCCATAAGATAATTATAAATAAAATCGTCAAATATATTTTTACACAGCGCCGTCTAGCCCTAAGTAAGCTAATATAAGCTTGTAGTATGTGATCTAGACAACTGATAGATATACTTGTGTATTCCTTAATACACACATAATATACATATTTAGGAAACACCTAAATTCCGTATCAAACAATTGCAAATCACATAAATATTAGGAATATGGAATCAACCCCGAACCTTTTTTGTAATAACAATAATAATAATTATGCAATATATATAGGCACAACCAAGTGGCCAGGATTGTCCATCAGCAACTTGCACTAAAATATAATCTTGTCGATTCAGAGGTACCGTATTATAGGTATGCGCCCGACCCAGTTCTAGAAAATGGTCGCGTCACATTGTACTGGGACCGATCCATTATCACTGACAGGACTATTGTAGCCAATAAGCCTGATATAGTGGTAATAGATCGGTCAGAGCGCCTTGCATTAATAAAATATCCATCACGCCTTATCCCCGAACGGGTGGCAGAGGCATATTATGTGCCCACTTTTCACCGTGTGGATTCCTGTCCCACGTAATAGGTGGTGAGCCCATTGCCGTGTTGAAATAGACAGACGCAGGTTGTGGCTACCTGCTGCTGAAATTTTTAAGCCGCCCATAAGGCCTTCAACCAGGCTTAACGACAGCCATTTTACTGGCAACCGGGACCAACGGCTTAACGTGCCTTTCGAAACGCTCGCAAATGTAAATGCCACAAAGTGGTCACAAATCCGAGAACCAGCCATAGTGAAAGTTGCGTAACTCAGTGATCGTTTACAGAACACTGAGATCGCGGGGCCACGAGCGATGTTTACATCAAAATATGTCATTGTTATATCATTAGGGATGTTACACACAAATAGGCTTATAATATTTAAGAATCGTAAAAGTTTGGGTGTTTGCTATGTATCTAAAAATATACAAGTATGTTGGCTACGTTTATAATTATTAGCTTACTTTAGGCTAAATGGCGTTGTGTGAAAAAAATATCCCAAAACATATTACTCCCTATTACAGTCCACAGCTGGCTACGACAGTACTGGTACAAGAATACTGCTGCTCTTAAATAAATATGGGGTTCTTATTGTTGAGTATTAGACTCAACTATTGTAAAATTTTGGAGCTTGAAGGACCAAATATTTTGCTACTCGAAGGACCATTTATTATCCTAACTTTACCAAGCGAATTAAAAGAAAAATAATCGGCAAATACAAATTAATGTTATGTATTAGACTTCTGATCTAAACCTGACACCACAAATCCCTATACTCTATACGTGTATTACTTAATCTGACCAAAACATATCAATAATTTATTATCTAATAACTATTTCAGGACTTAATAGTAGATTAGTAGCCAAGGGCTGTAAGGCATCAATTGCAGGCCGAGATATTTAGGCGCACGAGCGCCGCGAGGGGGCCAATTGTTCAATTGGGTGCAATTGATGCTTACACCCGAGCTAACTACTCTGCTTTACATCTCAATTGTGCGGTAAGTAGAAAAAAATCGGCATTACAAGACACAATATGTAAAGGAAAAGTTTTCTATTCCCGCCTTTTTTCATCTTTTTTTTAAATTATTTTTTTCAAGAACGAAATTGAGCTTCGCCGTTCGATATTTAAAATTGATGACTATTATACTCATACGAAGACAAGGCTGAATAGCGAAGCGACCTCTATTGTCATTGGGCTGAATGCATGATGTCTATTGCCAGTATGATGGTTAGATGTACGCGAACTTTTTGAAGGAGTGTTTTTTTTAAAATAACTTTTCGCCCTAGGGCTTTTATAGCTACATTATTACCCTAGAGCGCTAATTGGTCACCTACAAGCCCCATTTGGGGGTAATAAGGACCTACTTACCGAATATGAGAGATGTAAAATGAAATTTATGTATCCATACCTGAGCATTGACTGGCGGCGGCGGTGATGTAACGTCTGCTTCACGATGTTTTGGCGATGTGTTCGGTTGCTCGTCTTCCTTCAACGCTTTCGTTGACAAATTCTTTTTCAATTGCTGTAATAACAAAAACTTTATTCTAGTTTTTATTCATTATAAACTTACATAATTGAAAGATCCAATTTATTTACAAAGCAATAGATATGATCTGGAATTCTGCAGATCCTTATTATGTCGCCCTATAGAAAAGAGTTGAAACTCTACGCACTTGTTTCCTTCCTCTTACATATTTGTGCCCTTTAAGAAAGACGTAAAACGCGTATTTCTGAGTCGTCAACTTGAGGGTCAATATTGTAGCTTTGCTGGAAATAATAGCGGCATTCCATCACGGGCGTTTCATTTTGACATACCAGTACAAATAAATCTGTGATAAGAACATTTGAGCGTAAGTGTATGGGGCGGTGGTGGTGTGTGGTGGTACCTGCGTCTTGATGTAGGTGTCGATGAGCGCGAAGGCCAGGTCGCGGTTGAGCTTGGTCCAGGCGCCGCGCAGATGGTGCACGGCCAGGCGGTGCGTGGGCGCGCCCGCACTCGAGCACTCGCCTGCCTCGCGCCCGTACGACACGCGCCGCACCGAAAGGCAGTAGCACTTCTCCATGGCGCCCGCCCCAACGTACTGACACACGCACACACACACATCAACACACACCAACGATTCATTTCTCTTTTAGAGACGACTTTCTCTATCTGCACTAATATATAGGCCTATTTCTTTTTTTAGTATTTATCGAAAATACTGGAATTATATGTAAACAAAAGACTTCTTAGCTATTTAGATTCACATAGTGTCATAGCAGACAAATTTGGATTTAGGCCTAATAAAAATACCGAGGATGCAGTACTAGCCCTCACCACTACCATTGCAAAAAATTTGAACAATAATTTGAAATATATAGGCATATTTCTTGATCTTTCCAAAGCTTTCGATACTGTCTCTGTTCCACTTTTGCTAAAAAAATTAGAACAGATTGGCATTAGGGCTTCGTTTGGAACTTTTTAAAACACTACTAGCCAATCGTTTCCAAAAGATCATCATTGAAAACTATAGAAGTTGTGTTGAGTACTTGAGCTACGGCGTTCCTCAGGGTAGCGTCCTTGGGCCTACCTTGTGCTCAATTTGTCAACATTTTTTGTAGGTTTCATGTTTTTTTTTTATTTTCATATTAAAATTCATAGCCAAATTAAATTTTTTTATTACAAATAATCAGAACTTGAGAATGGCAACATCAAGAAAAGAAAAAGACCCACTTACCTCGCCATCTCCTTTCTCTCCAGCTGATAAGGTCTTCAACCAAATCTCAGCGTCGTTCAGGTCACAATTCATGTACACCGTAGTCCAGTTGGCGCGGGGTCTCCTCACTAGTCCGTCATTAGCAGACACCAAGGACAAATGGTGTTTGGACCCGCAGGTGACGCGAGCACCAATTATCTCGATACCACGTTGGAGGGAGGATGAAGACCAGTAAAAAACCTTTAAGCAAATAAGAAAAAATTTGGTAGTGCTTGTCGAGATAAGACCTAAACTATTACGCTTGCCGGGTAAGGGGAGGGTGCGTGCCACCCTGCGGCACTCGTTCTATAACTCTATGACGCTTCGATGTATGAGCATCCAATTCTACCGTATCATTGCACTCAACCACAGAACCAAGTCTGATTAAATTTGGGCAACAACATAGGTTACATTATTTAAAAAAAAAATCTAGAAGAAGTTTAAAATAAAAAATTGCTGTCTAGAATTTCATCTATTTCGAAAAAAAAATAATGAAACTCATTATGTAGGCACTTGATAAGAAATAAATAAATATTTATTCTAGTGTTTACCGTACATAAACAAGATTGTAATAAAGGGATAGCGCTAACCTGCAGGTTGTGCAGAGTGAGCGAGACGCTGACGTCGCGGTAGTGGCGCGACAGCTGCGGCTTACGCGGCCGCACGTTGCGGAAGATGCGGCCGCGCCGCGTGGGCCGCGTCACGCCCGACAGGATCAGCTTCAGGCTCTCGAACCACCTGCCGCACTCCGCTATAGCACTCGCTCACACTATTGGGATACCCTATGGGCTGCTATCGTGGGACCTTCTAGTGAATTGTGGGCATACCTCTGCAGCCACCGTCTACCATTTCGGAGAAACCACCGTGTAAGAGACCACCAAAATCTCTGACGCCCTCATCCTCATCGGCTAGCGTTGCAACTGCTGTCTAACAGAGGAGGCAACAACGCAGTCGTTTTTAGGGTCAGGAGATTAGAGGGCAGTCGCTTTCAAAAATGCCAAAAGTCTAATGATTGGTGCTCCTATTAGAGAAATCAGGTCAGGTGTAGCCTCAACCAGTACAGCGAGCCAGGGTGTCGGTGTTCTACTGTCCGCTAGAATGAATGAATGTGTGACTGACTATGAATGTGTGAGCCCAAGACTCCTTTGGTTGAGGTTGAAGGTTGGTCTTACCCGCATCTTTGTTTTGGGCGTTTATGCTCCGCAAGATGCGCGGTAGCGCCGATCTTCAAGAGACCAAAGTGAGAGACAGGCATTTTGGGAGAGTGTGAGCGATATTCTGAGTAAATGCAAACGGAACGAGAGAATCGTAATGTTAGGTGATTTTAATGGTTGGGTTGGAGTGAAGCATGATGGATATGAAAGTGTATTGGGCAAGTTTGGTGACGAACGAGTGAATGAAAATGGTGAGAGTTTGCTTGAAGTATGTTTGGAGAGGAATCTTGTGGTAACTAACACCATATTTAACCACAAACAGATTCATTTGTATACTAGACAAGAGGGAAACCAGAGAAGTATGATTGATTTTGTGATTGTAGATGCAAGACTATTAAGAAAGAAAGTCTTAGACACCCGGGCATACCGCGGTGCCGGGATTGATACAGATCACTTCTTGGTTATCAGCCGAGTAAGAGGTCTGTTTCAACGGTGGCGGCATCGTGTGTGTGAACCTGTTAGTGTACTAGAGCGCATAAAAGTCGAAAATTCGCAAGAGATGAGCATAAAAGAAGGATTCGTGAGTAAATTGAGTAAGAAATTTAAAAATTTAGATGAAGTATGTGAGATTGAAGAATTATGGAAGACGCTTAAGGAAGGTCTAGTGGACGTTGCGATGGAAGTGTGTGGGGTAAATAAAAGAAGCCAAGGATGTAAGGTGAAGAGAATGTGTGCAGAAGTCATGAAAGCATTGTCCGACAAGAAGAAGGCATGGTTGGACTGGCTGACTTCAAAGGTGAATCAAAGAATGCAGAGGGCAACGGATGAGGATGTAAAAATGTCAAAGAATGAATATAAAAGGTATAAACGAGTTGCAAAAGAAGTTATAAAAAGAGAGAAAGAGAATGATAGGGATAAATTTAATAGTAGGTTATCTGATAATTTCCAGCAGAATATAAAATTCTTTTGGAAATCTATAAAATCTGTGAGGGGTCAACAAACATCATCGAAACTCAGTAATATCAGAAACCAGGATGGCAGTTTACTAAAAGGAGAAGAATGTGTGCTAAAAAGATGGAAAGATTATTTTGAAAGCTTATTTGAAAAAGAGGATATGGAAACACAAACGAGTTCTTGGGAAAGGAATGAACTAAGCAACGAAAGCATCATAAGTATGGAAGAAATTGTGGAAGCATTGAGTAGTATGAAATTGAGTAAGGCTGCTGGATTTGATAGGATTTCTGTCGAGATGCTGACATGGCGTGGTAGCTTGCCAGATATACCGCCTTTTTAATCTTTGCTGGAGGAGTGGCAGCGTGCCAGGAGATTGTTGCAATGCTGTCATCGTGCCGCTTTACAAAGGAAAAGGGTCACAGCAAGAGTGCAAAAACTACCGCGGCATAAGCTTACTCAGCATCGTCGGCCAATTGTATGCAAAAGTTTTGATAAAAAGAATGATGAATGAAACTGAAGGGAAAATGTGGGATGTATAAGCAGGATTTATGAAAGGAAGAGGATGCACGGATCAGGTCTTTTCCTTAAGATGCATAGCCGAAAATTTTTGGCCAAATGTCAAAAGGTCTATTGCATATTTGTAAAAAAGGCCTATGACCGAGTGGTGAGGCATGAACTATGGACAACACTGGCCAAGTATGGAGTAAGCAGTCACTTGATACGAGCACTGAAATCTCTCTATGAGGGCTCCAGTGCTTGTGTCAGGATCACCGGAGCTTGCACAGACTTTTTTCACATTGAAAAAGGTGTGAGACAGGGTTGTGTAGCGTCACCGGCGCTGTTTAACCTATACATGGACAGTTGTTTGAAAGAACTGCAAGAGAGTGCGTAAGGTTTAAAAATGAATGAACTGACTGTCAAATGCCTCCTATACGCTGATGACCAGGTAATACTGGCATCATCGGCGGAGGAGTTGCAGTTGATGGTTAACATTATGCATGATACGCTAAACAGCAAAGGAATGAAAGTGAATGTAAATAAGACAAAAGTAATGGCTTTTGAAAGAGAGGAAAGTATGACGGATTGCTCGATTTTTGTGGAAGGAAAACGAGTGGAACAGGTTAAAGAATTTGTATATTTAGGTTCAAAATTTGTGAGAGATGGAAAGTGTGATTGTGACATTGAACGAAGAGTTTTGGCTGGAAATCGAGTGAATGGAGCCATGCACGCCTTTATGAGCAGTCAGAACGTGTCTGAGAAGGCAAGACTGGCTGTGCATAGAGTACTTGTTCCTACACTCATGTATGGCAGTGAAAGTTGGGTGTAGCAGAAGAAGCATAGAAGTAAAATTGCATTGCAGTGAAAATGAGTAGTCTGCGGAATATGGCTGGAGTGAAATTGATGGACAAAGAATGGAACAGTGTGATAAGGGAACATTGCGGTATGGTAGAAGAAGTAGTGACTAAGATAGAAAAAGGTATGCTTAGATGGTTCGGACACGTGGAGAGGATGGATGAAAGTAGACTAACGAAACAGATTTATCAGAAGAGAGTGAATGGGCAAACTAGTAAGGGGCGACCTCGACGTACAATATATGTCAATTAAATAGATGACATTTTGGAAAAGGTCAGGTCAAGAGTACCCTTAACCGGCAAAACCGGGTAAATGAAAACACTTATGAAAGTGGAAGAAGCGAAAGTTGTATGCCAGGATCGTAGCAAGTGGAAAGCCAGTCTCTGCCTACCCCGATGGGAGACAGGCGTGACGATATGTATGTATGTATTAAATCGATTCAACTTATGAATCTCTTGCGAATTATACAAATAACTGTTTCAACCCGGGGTTCGAACCCAAGACCTCGGCTACGGCAGTCGCATACAATACCACTGCGCAACCGAAACAAAATGTGTTTAACAGATACCTTAATAATATACAAATACCACATACCGGAGAGTGCTTCCATACAGTAACAATACTGGTCCGTTGCCCTCTTTGTCCACTGGTTTCGTCTCCATACTTATATGAAGATCGAGCCCTTGCGAACGGAATGCTCTGTACGAATCGTGCTCCTATACACAAAATAAAGTTAATCAGAAGATATTGTGAACATCATACATAATTACAAATATTGAGGGAGTTTATATGTTAATTTTTGGTGGTTTAAGTACTCATCTGGAAAAGAACTCGGTCACACAACTAAAAGGGACATATTTGTTATTTTTTGGCAACCTGCTGCGCATTGGCAACCTGCTGAGCAACAACAACAGTCAGTGTATCCGGACGAATTGAATGTATACGTAAAACAAAGGACAAAGCTATCGTCAAACGGCAAACCAAACTTTTTCACGCGTTCCCGACATAAAGGGTCTTGACAGACAGACACACAGATGGACGGACGGACAACAAAGTGATCATTTTGGGGTTCAGTTTTTTTTCTTTTTGAGGTACGGAACCCTAGAAATAACGCTTTACTAGTTGATTTTTCCATAAAAAAAAACCATGCATACCATGATATCACTCACAACTAACAAGAACATAAAAAAGAAAGGAAAATACAATTCATAAAAAAGAATTAATCACCAAACACGGCGACCGTGACAGGACAAGTATGTACAACTTGTTTTAAATTTCCTGTGCTGAAACCAAAACACTGGTCGGTCTGGTTTCTGTAGCAGGCGGCGTGTACTCGTACCTGGTTGCTGGAGTACTCGGGCAGGCGCGTGGGCGCGCAGGGCGCCACGGCGTGGTGGTCGCGCGCGTCGGCCACGCACTGCCAGCCCAGCTTCACCCACAGGCGCAGCGCCGGCACGCGCAGCACGCGGCAGTCGTCGTACTTGCTGGCCGTGCGCACCAGCACCTCCAGCGTGCCCACGAACCCCAGCTTACCTAACCGAACACGAACACTGTATCTGGACTAGATGTAAACGTCTCTCTATTTGAAGCGAGCAAAGAAGATCTGATTTCTAGAGTTTTACGTGTTAAAGTAGGCTAAAAAAATTAGTGTCAGGTTGCAGTTTGGTAAAAGGTCGATGCAATAAAGTCAAAATATCTGGTTTATCAAAATATATGGCAGAAACATTTACGTACCGTTGGTCCAATCCAGCACCAAATCACTCCAGGTGACCTCCATCTCCTCGGTAGTGTTGTAAGGGTCTAGCGAGACATGCAGTAGGCATGTGAATTTCGCACAGTTCATCGTGAGCCGACCGTGCATTATGAGTCTCACTTTGTCCCACCAGGACAGTGGTGCTGATGGATCCAGAGACGGCCGGGATACTTGGTCAAACGCTGAGAAAATGTGTAAAATACCTTATTTTACTGAATAGAAAACATGACAATGGAAACTTACCTTAGGATATTTGTTAAAAGCACATATAGTCAGAAACTTGAATCTTTTTGGAGATTTGTCATGAAAACAGAAATAATTAAAAGTACATTCAAAACAGCTCGGCAAAGTCTTGAAACATATTGAAAATTTTGCATGCTAGCTACATTGTTGAAATATCACTTACTGTCAGTGAATAAATAAAGTACAACGGTAAAGTGAAATATTTTAGTAGATTTCAAAAATATTATCTATTATTTTTGCCAATCAGTACTCTCAGCTAGGTAACATAACTAGTCAGGTCATAAGTATTGTCACACAGTAAAAACTTTTCTTTTAGAATGCTGGCCACAAAAAGTTTATTGAATTCGAATTTCGAATTGTTCATGAAAATAAAAATGTATACTTTTTAAAAT
Source organism: Thumatha senex (assembly GCA_948477245.1). Lineage (NCBI taxonomy): Eukaryota > Metazoa > Arthropoda > Insecta > Lepidoptera > Erebidae > Thumatha > Thumatha senex. The sequence continues at coordinate 28,569,612 of OX419729.1, read as the reverse complement.
TTTACTCATTTTTAAATATGTAGTGGACGCTTAAAGAAGACCGTGTTGCAGTTATTGCGTTGCATCGTTGCGTTTACGCGCCAATTCAAATATTTGACATACTGAAAAATTTGAATATAACCAAAAGATTCGTTTATCGTACCATCAAACGATACAATGAAGACTCTAGTGTAGACAGGTCAAGAAGTGGTCGCCCTCGGTCTGTTAGGACTCCAGCAGTGATAAAAGCTGTGAAGGCGCGAATTCAAAGAAATCCCAAACGTAAGCAGAAAATGTTGGCCCTTCAGATGGGGTTAAGCAGAACCAAGGTGAAAAGGGTGTTAAATGAAGACTTAGGGCTTCGGTCATATCGAAGAAAAACAGGACATCGTTTAAATGCTCGTCTAATGGACCTGAGACTGAAGAGATGCCGCGCTTTGTTGAAGCGGTACGCGGGAAAAAAAATATCGGGAAATTCTTTTTTCGGATGAAAAAAATTTTACCGTAGAAGAGAGCTACAACAAACAAAATGATAAGGTGTACGCACACAGTAGTGAAGAAGCGAGCAACCGTATTCCGCGTGTCCAACGAGGTCATTTTCCACCCTCGCTCATGGTATGGTTGGGAGTTTCTTATTGGGGCTTAACAGAGGTACATTTTTGTGAGAAAGGTGTAAAAACGAATGCAGTTGTGTATCAAAATATAGTCCTGACGAACCTTGTGGAACCTGTTTCTCATACCATGTTCAATAACAGGCACTGGGTATTCCAACAAGATTCGGCGCCAGCTCATTGAGCGAAGAGCACACAAGACTGGCTGGCGGCGCGTGAAATCGACTTCATCCGGCACGAAGACTGGCCCTCCTCCAGTCCAGATTTGAGTCCGTTAGATTACAAGATATGGCAACACTTGGAGGAAAAGGCGTGCTCAAAGCCTCATCCCAATTTGGAGTTACTCAAGACATCCTTGATTAAGGCAGCCGCCGATATTGACATGGACCTCGTTCGTGCTGCGATAGACGACTGGCCGCGTAGATTGAAGGCCTGTATTCAAAATCACGGAGGTCATTTTGAATAAACTTTATTGTCATAAGAATCTATGTTTTGTTAAGTTAATTTTGGTATATAAATGGTTACATAATGAATAAACTTGTTTCAATTATTTTATATTAAACATGTGACAGAATTTATGACCTGACTAGGTATATTCATAAAATTAACGGGAGCCCTTTCGATCGCATAATCTTTTTCAGCATAGTGTAGTTTGGCATAACAGTTTTAACATAAAGTTTTCTCGCATAAATTATGATAAGCAGAGTGTTATAAACGCATAATGGTTTTATTGGCATAACTTTAACTTACTCTAAGTTTTTTATCATAAATTTAATCAGCATACATGTAAAGGGCATAATTGATATACGCCTAAAGATAATTTATCATAAAATACAAAACGCATAATGGAGGTATGGATAACCGTTTAAATCATAAATAAATAATAAATTTGACTAAGAATATTTAAGAAATGATGAGACACAGTTGTAAATAATCATCTCACTTATAACCAAGTTTGTAAGCTGTAACATCATAAAACGATATTTTAAGTGATATTAATTTTAGACTAGTCTTGAGCAAAGTCGTAACTAGGTACGACGACAAGCGAAGCGAGGAGGAGTGTTAGGTCACTCGTGACCACAACGCGCGAGCCAAGCGAGCGCAGCGAGCGTGCCGCGGCAGCGGCCGGCGATGCGCCAGAACTAAATCGCTCGTTTTAATCTACCTACTTCTTTTGTACTTTATTTATATATTCTATATATAAGTGTTGACATTTTGATCTTCAGTATAGTGACTATTGACATTTATAATCAGTGGGCATTTCCCCTCCCGATCAGAAGGTCTAGAAATCTCAGACAGTTCAAGCTTAGATATAAAAATATGTACTCGTTAACATTATGGTATTCTATATGCCTGCTCTTCTATATTCTATGACTGCCTCTGTGGCGCGGTGGGAGTGCATCCGACTGCTACGCAAGAGGTCGTGGGTTCGATTCCCACCCAGGATAAAACTTTGTGTGATGAGCACGATGGTTTATTCTGTGTTTGTATTGTATAGTATATTGTATTATATGTATTTAGAAATATATAAGTATGTTTATCAGTTATCTAGATCCCATAACACAAGCTAATATTAGCTTACTTTGGGCTAGATGGCGCTGTGTGAAAAGTGTCCCACAATATTTATTTATTTATTTATATGTATGACTTGTAATTTTTATGCGAGATAGATAGAAGATAGATAGAATCTTTATTTGCTTGAAATATGGTAATTTACAGAGATCTTACAACATTTTTTAACAAAGCTCTTCATACTTCGCCTACTTGTTTCGGCATGCAAATATTAACACATTAAAATTCACAGAAATTCACAGAGAGTGAGTGAGTAAGTGAGATGCCAATAAATGTTATGATTAGTAATCGTTATTCTAAAAAAAAGTAATCAGAAGTAATCGTTATTGTAAATAAAATTATGCGTAAACATTTTATGCGGGTATATCATTATTATAAAGAAGTTATGGGAAAATAAAGTATGCCCAATGATTTATTCTGGTTGAACGTTATGCGAAACGAAGACTATGCCAAAAAACGTTATGCAGTTTTAATTTATGCCTCAAAAATTTATGCAACCCAATACGGACCCAAAATTAACAAACAATAAGATATTGTGATTTATTGATGTTATTGTAATCCAGATAGGTTTCCATATTTTTGGATCAGGCTTGAAGAACCGTTGACGATAATAGAAGTTAATGCCTTACGACAATGGCTTATACTGCTCTACGACATGCTTGTTAGATATTGAGAAATGATAACTACCTAATTGAATCAGGCGTTACGTGGCGGAAATCCATTGTAGAACGATAATAAAGATCAGATCGATAAAAAAGCAGATCCCACCACAAACCCTCGATTCGTCAATCCCAACGCACAGCGGTCAAGGATTACCTCTACTTATTGTAACGGAGGAATGACGAACCGAACTCCTCAAGGAAAGGGATGTAGGATAGGTAAAAGGAAACCTTGCCCTCCAGGTTGTAAAAATTTTGGCAATACTCTACTTTACAGGGTGGCACTTAGTCGACAAGTCGCCACGTGTTTCACCTACACACGAGGTATCCTCAAGACTGCTTGACGGCAAGTGTTTAAATACTTTTGCTGTCAAGCAATGATAACTCCTTAATGATATACACGAGTTTACAGTCACTCCGGTTGTAAGTAAGAAGGGCCTATTTTGGATTTTAGTAATTACATACATACATACATATTGTTACGCCTTTATCCCCGAAGGGGTAGGCAGAGGCATATTAAACGTCCACATTCCACCGTATGCATTTTGTCCCACGTAACAAGTGGTGAGCCCATTGCCGTGCCATTTTAGTAATTGAACCATATAATTAGCTAAAGCGAACAGTAGAATACACTTACCCAAATTACAGTGAGCGATCACTGGCTCCCAGCAGGGCCCAAAGGCATAGCTATACTCTGCCATTTCGCAGCACAAGTCGTAGTACCACTTCAGAGGCATCATACTGCGCTCTAGCTCTTGAGGGCCCCAGGGGTGGCCCTGGTCGATTACCACGGTACGGACGGCTAGAGGAGAAGAATAAAATCACATTAGAGTTTGTTTCCTAGTTTGTTTAGTTTTATCATCATCATCATCCGAGCGGTCCGCTGTTCTTCGTTTATGTTAAAATGATTTTCAATTTAAAGGGGTCAACATGACTTACCATCAGGCAGGAGAGACAAGACAAGCCAAATATTTAAAAAAATACCTCTTGGAGGGGCTTGCTCCTCGGCCGCCAGCAGTGTACCCCACATCCTGAGGTCGCTCATACTGAGCAGCGGCTGTGGGAAGTCACGAAGCAGCAGCTGCCACTGCGAGCACGACATGTTGATGCTTCGGCACCACAGGGTAGTGAATTCGATGCCATCTTCAGGCCACGGACTGTATAGGAATTATATTGTAGAATTAAATACATCTTACATAATAAGCTATAGTAACCCGAAATTCTAGAGTTTGTTAGTATTAAGAATGTGACTCATCGTTTTCTACTAAACTACTCCATAAGCAATCAGGTTCGCCCAAAATTAGAAAGTACCATTCACAGTGACTAGTCATATACAGACGTTCGATCGAAACGTTGTGTGCCCTTTCTGCAATACGTACATTAAGATTTTACAAATGAATGGTCGCTACACGTATAGTAATTGAATATTTCGTTGTTTTCGAATCATCGTGTGATATTAACTATTGAACAAAGAAATCGATTTATAACGTGGATTATATTATCTTTATAATAGAGACGAATATATAACATATGAAAAAACCCGGTCGAATTTTTAGTCTTCTATTTTTGAATTCTAAGTATACACTAGTACCAGTGGGTCATAGGAGAATATTACAAGTACGTCAGCTCACCTATCGTAGTCGATGTCTCGCAGCTTGGCCTGCGCGTTGGTCGTGCCGTGCAGCGTGGTGTCCGCGAGCGCCACGAGCGCCAGCCTCGAGACCGCGCAAGCGACAAGGCGCGTTCTGGGCGGCGGGGCGGCGCGGGTTCGTTGTACGTAGATCTGCGCGTCCTTGTGGCGCAGCGCAGCGTACAACTCCTCTACTTTACCGGCCGGTAGGAAGAGGTGCGGCTTGCATAGTTCTTGCACCTACACACACAGAAAAACGTTGCCCGCTTCTGTCTGACTCCCCCTAAATACAAACGCATATACGAGGTGGTCAGTCAATAGTCACAGTACTGTGACGCCTTTCCAGAGTCAACAGTAATAGAAGTATGAGGTGTGAGCTTGCAACTGTCCACTACTGGATTGTGCTGCTGGTTCACGCCTACTCCTGTGCTAGGGACATAGGATACACTGATTTGTAAATGCAAACAACGATATAAACTATACGTAATTTATTATTTAGGTTTATCGCGTGTATTTTACGTTGCACAGAACTTTAATATTCGTATTACAAACGCGACTGCAAAATGCAGTATCTAAACCGGATTTTTATTGGTGGCGGTCAGAAGCGAAGTCGTCGCCAAGCAGCTCATTCATCCAATCCTCGAAGAAGTGACATCAGTCTATCCTCTTTTATTTTCCGTTCATTATAATAAAACAATAATTCTTTATTTAACTAATGGCTATCGCTGCGACCAGCCAGCACGCTTGGCCCCAATACCGTACCTCCATACATATTATGGAGACGAATACCACAGTACCATACCATCCTAATACAAAAATTATAAATGCGAAAGTTTGGCAACAGCAGCACAAGCGCGGCGATGAGAAGGAGCCAGGGTGTCAACACAAGTTGCATTCCAAACTAAAGGTTTCCCATCTTCCATGGCACTAATGACATCCCGTCCGGTCTCTTGCCATCGTCACGCGCCAAACCATTAGGTTCTAGAACGGCTGGAACACCGACGGTGACAAGAGCCCGACGGATAATGTCATTAAGATATGCATGACGTGACCTGCGACCTGCGCTCCTGCTGCATGAGAGACCGTGATGCCCAAGGCTGTCGAATGCTTCTCCACATTGACAGCAATGCGAAGAAACGCAGTGAACACCTAAACGAAGACAGACAGCCATTCTGAATGTAGTGTCGCCCAACATAGTACCTATGTTGGGCGACGGAAGAGCCTGAATCCAAACACCTGATTCCTACTCTTCCTCAGTCAATAGGTGACCACGTTCTGCAACATTCGAACACGAATATATATTTAATTGGCTATGTGCTAGCGACCGTTTTAGTCCCAGCTGAATGACGACGACGGCAGAGGTCAACAGTTAATTTTTATTGCGTTACAAAGTCGGTCTCAAATAGCAAAAAAAGTGTTAAGTTTGAACTCTGCAAGTATTGAAACATGTCATACACACCGATGACGATCAGGTCAAATAGCTAAATCGTTTCTATCGTACTTTGTTTGTTCAGTAAAATAGTGACATTTTGGTAGCAAGCATGCAAAAATTTAAGTTACATTTCAAGAGTTTATATCAAAAGTGCTAGTAAATCAAAAAATAAATATTAATTTATGTACCTTAGCGTCAAGCATGGTGCGTCGTTTCTGACTCTCCTTGTATTCGTCTTCCAACAGCTCGTAATTATCACGCAGTTTCACCTCGAACGGATCGTCGCTCATTTCTATCAAGATCTCGTCGATCTGAAAAATATAATGAAACTAATAAAATGCTAAACCACCTGAAAAGATTGCTCAAAAACGGAAATGGCCCAAATACCCAGAGGTATACATGGAACGATTAATGAATCTGCAGGAAGAGAAGTATGCATGTATCACGAAGCTTGGCGATCTTTCCTCTCTGACTAACTCGTCAGGTATGCATTTTGTTTCGCAGTTTGCAAGTTTTCTATGCCTAATCCCTACTTTTTTTATTCTACTAATAAATAAATGTGAAAGTAACTATGTCTATCTGTTACGCTTTCGCGCCTGAACCGCTGAACGAATTCTGATGAAATTAGGTATGGAGATTGACTAGACCTTGAAATAGAACATGGCTACTTTTAATCGCGAAAAAGGCTTGAAGGGGTGAAAATTAAAGTGAAATAAATTCACAGCCAAACCAGGCGCCATATTTATTGCACGACTCCACTGTGCCGCGCATGTGCTCGAACTGATATCCGTGGGGTTAATATGAATAAAAGTGTGGCTAGCTAGCCGAACGGACGCACAAAACGACAGCGTTAGCCTAAACGAACAATTTCAATTTGTTTATAGATATTTTACAGTTTTGTCGATTTTATGCAGATTATTAAATACGTTTTTGATTTCAATAGGTCAGTTTTTTGTGTGTCAATCCTCAAAAGTAGTTTCATTTCAAATTTAGTTCGATGTTATTTCGTAATAATTCTGTTTTGTAAGCGAAAGAGTATGTTTATTAAGAAAAGTGTAGGACGATTTAACCACTGGATGCGTAATTTACTAAATAAAGTATGAAATCACGTTTAACCCACACACAACAACACATCTTTCGTGCGGGGGGGGGGAAGTACACACAACTTTTATTCGTTTATACATACGATCATAAATAGCCATATTTATTAATGCACACAGTTTTATTTGTGTTACATTGTTTTGTTACTCTTGCATGAAGTGTTGTCACTGTCTAACTGTGATGTATTTCGTAGTGTGCGTGCGCACCTGCATACAAGCGCATTATTGTATTGTATGGACGCGCAGTCCGGACTAAACAGCTGAACTAGTAATACGTTGCGTTCGTATCATTTCTAAAATACCTCAGTGGCGAACGAAGTTACAGCGTGCAATTATTTTTTGGTTCAAAATTTTGTTGTGGGGTTTAATTGTAGAATATGACAATCGGCAAGATTCTAGAATTTAACGTACGTTCAGGGAATTGGACACTGTATGTGGAACGGGCCGAAATGTATTTCAAAGTGAACAAAATAAAAAAAGAGCTATGACTACCTATGTTAATAGCGGCAATGGGTGATGAAGCCTACGAGTTACTAAGTAATTTAACGAGCCCAGCGAAACCTGGTGATAAAGATTATGCCACAGTTACCCAGGTCATGAAGGAACATTTACAACCAAAACCATCGTTTATGGCTGAAAGATATCGGTTCAGACAAAGGCGGCAACAAACAGCTGAGAATATACATCATTATATTTCAGAATTAAAAATGGTAGCCAGGTTTTGTGAAAAAAATTTACGAGATCAGCTAGTATGTGGACTGACCAGTGAGGTAATCTGGCAACGGTTATTCACTGAAGAAAATCTAGAATACGCTAAAGCTGTCAAGATAGCATGTGCTATGGAAGCAGCTGAGCGGGACGCAGCGGCCGTGGAAAAGACGGTTGCTCCGAGACGGTGTTAGAAAAAGTGGGTTCCACCGATGTACTCCATGCGGGGGTCACGCGACTTGGACGTGGTGATTATGTTCGAAACGGTGCACCTGAGCAGAAGTCTAAAACTCACAACACTGGAGGTAATGGTGGAAACAGAACAAGGAGTTGTTTTGCCTGTGAAAGTTTCGATCATTGGGTGGAGGAGTACCAATACAAGCGTTGCATCTGTAAGAAATGTAGAAAACGAGGTCATTTGCGTAAAGTGTGCCCAATGTGAATGTCTGCGGCAACACCGCGTCAACCCAGTGGCGGCAGCGGCGGCGATCTAGTGGCTCACGTGGAGGCTGGGGACCAGACACTCAGTGAGAACAGGGCGTATCATTTTGAGGATAATGAATCACTGTTGGAAGACGAGATATCGGAAATCGAGGAAGACCTGCTTCAACTATGCTTGAACGGGTATAAGCCGGTAAGCTTGTTAATTAAAATTGATGGTACCAGTATTCCCGGAATACCCAGTTTACCGGAAAATATGGTGACGAACGAGTTAATGAAAATGGAGAAAGCTTGCTTGAAGTATGTTTGGAGAGGAATCCTGTGGTAACTAACAACTTGTTCAACCACAAGGATATCCACTTGTTTACGAAACAAGAAAGAAGCCAGAGAAGCATGATTGATTTTTTGATTGTAGATGCAAGGCTGAGAAAGAAAGTGCTAGACACCCGGGCATACCGCGGTGCCGGTATTGACCACTTCTTGGTTATGAGTCGAGTAAGAGGTCTGTTTCAGCGGTGGCGGCACCGTGTGCACGAACCCTGTAGTGTACTAGAGCGCATAAAAGTCGATAATTTGCAAGAGGTAGGTATAAAAGAAAGAATTTTTAAGTAAAGTGAGCAAGAAATTTGAAAATTTAGATAAGGTATGTGAGATGGAAAAATTATGGAAGTCGTTTAAGGAAGGACTCGTGGAAGTTGCGATTGAAGTGTGTGGAGTAAACCAGAGGAGCCAAGGATGTAAGGTAAAGAGAATGTGTATAGAAGTCATGAAAGCGTTGTCCGATAAGAAGAAAGCATGGTTGGATTGGCTGACTACAAAAGTCAATCAAAGAATGCAGAAGGCAACGGATGAGGATGTAAAAATGGCAAAGGATGAATATAAAAGGTTTAAGCGTGTTGCAAAAGAGGTGATAAAAAGAAAGAAGAAGGATGACAGGGATGATTTTGACAACAGGTTATCTGATGATTTCCAAAAGAATATAAAATTCTTTTGGAAATCCATAAGAACAATGAGAGCTCAACAGACAACATCGCAGCTCACCATGATGGCAGTGTTGTGAAAGGTGAAGAATGTGTGCTCAAAAGATGGAAGGAATATTTTGAAAGTTTATTTGAAAAAGAGGGTATGCAAGCACAGACACATTGCTGGGAAGTGAGTGAAAGCGGCAATGAAAGTGATACAAGTATAGAAGAAATTATGGAAGCATTGCATAGTATGAAACTAGGCAAAGCTGCGGGAATTGATAGGATTTCTGTCCAGATGCTGAAAGCGGGACAGGGCGTGGTAGTTTGCCAGCTGTACCGCCTTTTTAACCTTTGCTGGAGGGGTGGCAGCGTGCCAGAAGATTGGTGTAAAGCTGTCATCGTACCGCTGTATAAAGGAAAAGGGTCGCAGCAAGAGTGCAAAAACTACCGCGGCATAAGCTTGCTCAGCATCGTCGGCAAATTGTATGCGAAAGTTTTGATAAAAAGAGTGATGAATGAAACTGAAGGGAAAATGTGGGATGTGCAAGCAGGATTTATGAAAGGAAGAGGATGCACGGATCAGGTCTTTTCCTTACGATGCGTAATTGAAAAACTTTTGGCGAAGAGTCAAAAAGTTTATTGCGCATTCGTAGACTTGCAAAAGGCCTATGATAGAGTGGTGAGGAATGAACTGTGGTCAACATTGTCCATGTATGGAGTAAGCAGCAACTTGATACGAGCACTGAAATCTCTATATGAGGGATCCAGTGCTTGTGTCAGAATCAACTGAGCTTGCACAGACTTTTTTCACATCTAAAAAGGCGTGAGACAGGGTTGTGTAGCGTCACCGTGGCTGTTTAACCTATACATTGACAGTTGCTTGAAAGAACTGCAAGAAAGTGCGTATGGTTTAAAAATGTCTAATCTGACTATCAAATGTCTTCTTTACGCTGATGATCAGGTAATACTTGCATCATCAGCGGACGAGTATCAGTTGATGGTTAATATTATGCATGATGCGCTGAAAGGCAAAGGAATGAAAGTAAATGTAAATAAGACGAAAGTAATGGTTTCTGAAAGAGAGAAAAACATGACAGATTGCTCGATTTTTGTGGAAGGAAAAAGAGTGGAATAAGTGAAAGAATTTATATACCTAGGCTCAAAATTTGCGAGAGATGGAAAGTGTGATGATGACATTGAAAGAAGGGTTTTGGGTGGCAATCAAGTGAATGGAGCAATGTACACCTTTATGGGCACCCAGAACGTGTCTAAAACGGCACGACTGGCTGTGGATAGAGGAGTGCTTGTCCCTACACTAACATATGGCAGTGAAAGTTGGGTATGGCAGAAGAAGCATAGAAGTAAAATTAATGCAGTAGAAATGAGGAGTCTGCGAAGTATAGCTGGAGTGAAATTGATAGATAAAGAAAGGAACAGCGTGATAAAGGAACATTGCGGTATGACAGAAGACGTAGTGACTAAGATAGAAAAAGGGATGCTTAGATGGTTTGGACACGTGGAGAGGATGGATGAAAATAGACTGACCAAGAACATTTATGCGGTGAGAGTAAATGGGCATACTGGTAAGGGTCGACCTCGACGTACATATACCGATCAAATTGAAGACATTTAGACAAAAGGCCAGGTCAAGAGTAATTAATCGGCGAGCGTGTATGAAAACAATTATGAAAGTTGACGAAGCGAAAGTTGTATGCCAGAATCGACAGGCGTGATGATATGTATGTATGTATGTATGTACCAGTATTCCCATGGAAATTGATAAAGGGTCGTTGGTTTCGTGTATTAGTAAAAAAAATTTCGATCAGTATTTTAATAATAGAAGTTTACAGGTCTCCAATTTAGTGTTCAAATTTTATAACGGCTTTAAAGTGCGAACATTAGGAGTTATCAAACCATTGGTAAATCACGGAAGGGAATCTAAATCATTAGAATTATATGTAATTGAAGGTAGCACTACGTCTTTGTTAGGCAGGCAATGGCTTGCCGAATTGAAAATTAAGATACCTACAATTAATCAAAATATCATGGTAAAGGAAAACACTAAAATAGATTGTAATTTGAAATTAATATCATTACTTTCCAGATATAAAGAATTGTTTACGGAGTGATTGGGCCGGTTCAGAGGAGGAGCGGCGCGGTTGCGAGTGCGCGAAGGGGCGACAGCGGTTTATAGTCGCGCGCGGCCCGTGCCGTACGCGCTGCGGAGCCGTGTTGAGGATGAATTGGATGCAATGCTGCGCACGGGCGTCATCGAGCCGGTCGAAAGCGCTGATTGGGCCACTCCACTTGTACCTGTGCGTAAGGCTGACGGAGGATTACGTATATGTGCTGATTTCAAGGTGACATTGAACCCTGTACTATTGATCGATAGATATCCTTTACCCAGTGTAGATGATTTATTAGTTAAATTAAATGGCGCTAAAGTATTGTCAAAAATAGACCTTTCACAGGCATATAATCAGATTGAATTAGATGATCCGAAAAATTAACCGTAATTAATACTCATAAAAGCCTTTTTAGGTATAACAGGCTTGTCCAAGGGCTTTCATCAGCTCCCGAACATATCCCAAACCAAACCATTGTGGACCCTCCGCCGTATGCTACCGTAGTTTTAAAATTTAACTGATTGTATCGATCCCCTTCACGTCTCCATAATCTTTAATGTCCATCAATTTGATTTAAAAGAATTCTACACTCATCACTGAACAAACTCACAAAATATTCAACACATCACTGAACAAAATATTTAGTATTTTTTTATGTTCCGCTAATTGTTCTGGTGTGTGTATATTGAATATACGCCGATTAAGTTGTTGATATGTTTGAATAATAAATGGATTTTGTTAAAAATACTTATGTCAATGAAATTAAATTTTACTTATGAGAGAAAAGAAAAATTAATTGTTCGACCGCTATAACTTTTATACCATTTCACAGCACATTTCGTCATTTTTCTTTATAAATTACCTTCCAAACGTGTACGATAAGACTGAGTCCGCAGAACAGCGGCCTAGTTAAAAGATTCTTTGCAAATGGCAAGCGGGGTATAGGCACAAACGGTAAGATCCAATACATTCCAGTCCATTAGTTAAATCGTCCTAGAGAAGAGTACATTAGCTATCTAGTTCGCATTATACGAGCTGTTTAATTTGAAGTTAGATGGCATTGTGTGTAAGAATTTACCATTTTTATATGTACTTCTATCCTTTTCTGTTACTTAGAATCACCTTTTACTAAAGTGAGAAAATTAGTAAGAGTGCTAGCACAAGGTCGATTCTTAAACATGCTGTCGCATTCCCGCTCTCATTCTAGTAAATGAGGTTTTTTAATAACAGAAAAGGATAGAAGCATAGAAAATTGCGATTCAGTGCGGTCAAGATGTAGCTCAACCTATATTCTAAGATAATATTGTAAGACAATAATTTAAGATGTCTAGATTAATTTGAACATACCCTAATGTGTAGGTCACTTGGAAGAGGACTTTCAACTGTGAAGGGCTTTTTCTTAACTTGATGCACCAGCTTGACCCACTTGAATAGGGACACGAAGTCGCCTTGAACTGACTCCGCGAACCGATGCTTGTATGGGAATATTATTCGAACTGAATCCACGTTGACTGACCTGAAAGTTGAAATAAGTATTACGATTAAAAGACATGTAAACCGGAAGTCACCTATATAGTTCATATCATACTCCAAATTATTCACTCTATAAATATTTGAAAATCATATAAGACATATGTAATAACTATATTGTGTATAGTATTCACTTAGTTATGCCTCGGTGGCGCAGTGGTAGTGTACGCGAATGCCGCGCCTGAGGTCCCGGGTTCGATTCCTAAGTCGTAAAAGATATTTGTGTGATCCACAAATGTTTGTTTCGGAGTTTGGGTGTATCCTATGTATAATATTATATATTTTAAAATGTATAAGTATGTATATCAGTTGTCTAGATCCCATAACACAAGCTTATATTAGTTTAATTTGGTCTCGACGGCGCTGTGTAAAAAAAATGTCTCACAATATACATATGTCCCACAATCACTGTGTATAACAATCTCTCTCCCAAAATAATTGGGAAAGGGCTGTGATAAGCTTATTTAGTTGATATTTTTAATAATGTATAATATTTGTTTTAAAAATACATGAGTTTCTATTGGTCGATGATGTAGTCGCATAGTTCGCGCATGGTCGCGATTAATTACGACAACACCTACTAACCTACTACTACTGAAGTCCTAAGAGTATCCGCAAAATAGTTCATAGTATTTCTAATACTCACCAAACCTTATTCCACATCAACGCGAACCCTTCATTGGCCTTCCTTTCAACCCTCACGTCGTGGTCATCGGTAACTCTTTCCATCGAGTACCCTTCGACGGTCACAACTTCATCTCCGTTCAGTATCATGTTGAGTCTACTCCATATGACGGACAAGCCCTTTTCGTGATCATAATCGATTGTCATGTGATCTGGAATAAAAAATATTATAATTATTACCGTTAAAAAAGTAGTATATATTTTTTTAATGGGACTAATCCCTCCCGCATTCCCATTACTGTGACTCCTGTAAACCAGGATCTACAGCAATGACCAAAACACCAGAAAAATTACACCGAGCTCGACCTCGGTGAAGTCCCAGGAGAAGTTAGCATGTCTTGGAACCCGCAACGAAATTAATCAGAAGATAATGTGAGGAAGTAGGAAAAGAACGTAATGCCCCTTCCCTCCTTTGAAAAGCGGGAGACCTGGAAAGCAACTAGGTGTAAATCCTATAGAAATAGGGAAGCACCACGGTAATAGTATATATAGTATGGGTCCTATGTGAGCTATGTTTGATTCCAGTAATATGTATGGCAGAAACGTTTAAAAGCACGAAAATTCACCCTCGATGCCACGACATCCGCATAGTAAACTACCCCCGATGTTACTTGTAAACAATTAAGCATATTAAATCGTTCCTTTTGCCAAATGCTACACTCCCAAAGTATATGATGGGCGGTCTGATCATATTTGTTATCAGCAGTTGAACACTGACAAAACGGTGATTCCACTAGCTTAAACGAATGTAATTTGCTCCTAAAGTTACCATGTCCTGTAAGAAATTGAGCAACACAGTGATCAACCTCCAGCCAGGATATTCTCAATCGTTCACGAACGTCTGGGAAAAACTGGTAGAGGTGGCGCCCTTTGATGGAAGTGTTCCAACGCAGCTGCCATTCGTCTAAAAGTTCTTCACGTACATTATCTCGAAACAGCCTGGCAATTCTATGGCGATCTCTTAACTAACAAAAACCTATCATCCATACCATCTTTAGCCGAATAGTATTAAGCCGCGCGTCTCTGAATTTCGAGGTCAACCGGGAGGACACCTGCCATCACCGGCAGAGCCTCCGTGTTAACCGTCCTGTAGACCTTGCATAAAAATATCAAGGCAAGGCGTTGACTTTGCAGTAACTTTAACCGTGCAGCCCCAATAGTAGCCTTATCGGCCCATACCGGCGCCCCGTAACACATGCTAGATAAGTGGCCCCGTAAACGACCCAGTGTTTTGAACGAAAGTCCCCATGTAGCAGTAGATATTCTCGACAACGCGTAAAAGCTATTTTTAGCCTTTTCACCTACAGTTTTTATGTACTCAACGAATGCAAAATTTCTCTCTAAAATCAATCCTAAATAGCAAACCGAAGTTTTATTTTTAATGTAAACGTTATTGAATTTTATGCGCGGTGGTACTTTAAAACTTCCTTTTAAAAGCAGCTGATGTTTTGTTTGGAGCAAAAAATTAACCTGTTTCATACGCCCCACTCCGCAACGACGAGCAAGCACGTGTGGGCCATGCTCTCGAGTCCCGCACGAGTATTTATCCGGTTAAGTTAAGTATATTATCCAGTCATTGAACAGCCCTCCGGTAATGGTAAACTAAAAAAGTCATCAAATCCTAAATTCCACAAGTGTGGACCTAGCACAGATCCCTGAGGACAGCCTATTGTTAACATTTTGGTAGCAGAATAATGACCTAGTTTTAAAGTTGTTGTACCTTGTGAAAAATATGAATAAATAAGAGAGTAAATATTTTTATAACAACCGCGAGACTTTAATTTCATTATTAACATTGGCCACCAAGCATTATCGAAATCCCCGGAAATATCTAGTATATATTAATTTTAATGTTGGTAACGCACAAGAGACACAGCCGTTTCCTTCAAATACTTTCTTTGATTAGTTACTGTTAACTCGACTTTCTAAAGGAGAATAAAACTATTCCCTACAAATCTGGGCCAAGAATGTAACGATATGAAAATAGTGCGAAATAAATGGTTATAACATAAAAGCCCTACACCAAAAGTTTTGTAAGTTTTGACAATCTGAAAGCGGAGATATTGGAGGTTTAGTGAAAGTGAGGTTATGATCCAAACTTTTTCTGATTTAGGAATTTCATGAAAGCAAGGGTAGTAAAATGTAGGCAGGTTCGGAGTCAATAAGAAACAAAGCAGGGGTCGTCGAAAACAGAAATAAACGGCTAAGAACTCAGAACGCATAGGGTAACACAATACGAGTGAGCGAAGGCAAGATAAGCAAAAACACCGGGAACTAGGCTATGGCCACGAAATAAGTATCGATATCGATACTTTGTAGTATCGAGTACTTTTTAAAAGTATTCCTTTTATATTACTTTTAAAAGTACATTTTTAAAAAGTATTCACCCCTCTAAAAATTGTAATAAGCGGCTCATAATAATATTTTCATTAATGCAACATTCCATTAATGCAATAAATATTTTAATTGCAAGCACAAGGAATATGGCATCCTGGAATGTATCTTGAAACGTTTAGATTAGATACTTGAATCTAAAATCGGGCTATGAGTAGGCCATATGAAAAGTAGAGAAAACCTTTTCAAAAACTTGGGACCACGAAACTATTGAAAAAAAAGGATCTGTCCAAGGTAGGTAACTAGATGTATAGTCTGACCAGAAAAATAATTTCTGACAGGACTTTACTGTGTGTTTCCTTGGTGTTACCATAATATAATAGACAACAAGGTTAGCGCAGTGGTCAAGTGATCGCTTACTGCGCAACGGGTCGTGGGTTTGATTCCCGTACGGGTCAAAGATGTCTATAAAATATTTGTTCCAGTCTGGGCGTATGTGCATGTGAGATTCTATGTTTGTAACTGCACCCATGACACAGGAGAAAATTCTAGTGTGGGGGCGAAGTTTCTTAAAAAAAACAAAAAATACATACAAGTGGCGACACCAATGCAGGTTTTTTGTGTTTCTGGTCAGGCTTTATCTAGGAACGTATCCGTTCTACTTTGGACAGAGCAGGTTCAAATTGGAATAAAAAAACACTTTTATTATAAATGCGATTCCTTAAAAATTGCAATTTTTTCTAGGTACAACTTTATTGTATTCTATTCTTAATTATTGGCTCTTTAGCGACTCTATTCGTTACGCCTTTTGTCAATGTCAAGTGAAAATATATTTAAAGTAACAATGAATTGTGCGGTAGATTGAGTTAAAAATGGAGTCTCACAACACCTGTTTTACAACAAGAACTCGGGTCCTACTCCTAGATACCTAGGAGCCAAAGACACTGTCCAAGGTATAACAGATTCCCCTGAAATATTGATTCTTTTGTTTGATTACCTACTTTTACGAGTACGATACTTTTTTCCATACTAATGATTACAGTACCTATCGATAGATTGCATTTGATAACGCATCCCTACCGGGAACTGTCTAGCTGCATATTATTTTTTATATTTTTGGTTTGGCATCTAGTCCTTTGAGCCCTAATGCCAATAAACGACTGATTTAAATCGATTTAAAATCAATTTTCTACATTTTTATTAATATAAAAATAAGTTATATAGATGTATACGAGACATTATCATTACTATGGATATGTACCCAAAAACTATTGATACAACTTTTGATACAGGGATTGTTTATATAATTAATTACCTAATCAATTAATTTAATCAACTGTACTCTTTTATATAAATAAATACCACTTATTATTCTTTTTTTTCTATATTTATGATTTCTGTAAGAGATGACTCTAATTTATGATCTGTAATTCTTTATATCAAATCATTACAAAACTTTATTAGTTTTCAATATAATGCCGAGACGCTCAAGAAATATTTAATTACATAAAAGTTATTTATTCGGCCGTTGGTGTGGGACGCAACATGCGTCGACACTCCAGCGCCATCACATCTTCTAAGCACACCAGCCCAACCTGCTGTACTTGGAAGATGTGATGGGTGCTGGAGCTGCTTCTGCGGAAAACCTCAAGCGGATACTGTAATCTACATACATTCATACATACTGTCACGCCTTTATCCCCGAAAGGGTAGGCCTCTGCCTACCCTTTCGGGGATAAAGGCATAAGGCCTAAGGGATAAAGGCATAGTGTAATCTAGTAGGTGATTATATGTTTGAGTCGTTTGATTGAGATGGATTGAGACGTTGGGACCTTGGGGTCCAAGTGCCCACTTGTTCAAAGATAAATAAAGATAAAATATAGCAAAGCGGCTAATCGATGCTTCGCGAGACCAGAGGGCCTGCACAAAAGATTAATGTTGCCATTTAACGTAGCAATGCAGCCAGTCTTCTAGGAACGTTTCCGGTCAGCGATGATGCGGAGCAATGGACCTGACAAACGTTTTTTACTTTACATGCCAAATAAATCTACAAAAAAATACGAAAAAAACGGTGTTTTTACTTTTTTATATTTTAAAAAATGGCTGAAATATTTACTATCAAAGTGCGTATTTCCAGCCGAAAGTTTCTAAAAACGCGAGCGGCCGCAAACTGGCCGATGACGTCACAACGTAACTCATTCAACTGTAGCGCTCTCGTTCGCACAGCGCTTCGCAGTAAAAATCAAAATTATTAAGTTATCAGTGGTGAAATGGTAAGAAAATACTGCATTATCTCTTATTGCTTCAATTCAACAGGTAAAACACCCGATGAACTCTTTTTTTATGAACCTTTGAACCGAAAAATGAGGAAATAGTGGATGACGACCGTAAATAGAGTTAATTCAATAGACCCTAAAACTAAAGCGCTCTGCTGGGAAAACCATTGCAATCTAAGTATTTTAATAATAACTTCTTCTCTACATAACATTGCCATATTGAACCTACTTAAGGTTCCTTCTTGTGTATTTTTTACTATTTAAAATTGGCTTCTCAACCGACTGTATTCCGACCCGCAACGTAAACGCGTTACGTAAACATTTGATCACAATTCTCGTTTTTTTATGTTTTAATTTGTTTTTATGTGTACCAATCAAGCCTTTTCCCGAAGGGGTGGCAAAGGCATATCATAAGCCCATTTTTCACCATATGTATTCCTGTCCCACGTAATTGGTGGTGAGCCCTTTCCGTGTTGTGTTGAAGATTTTCAAGCCACCCAGCACTACTTAGCTTAACGGATGTCATGTTACTTGCAACCGGGACCAACGGCTTAACGTGCTTTCCGAAGCACGGAAACACTCGCAAATTTAACAAACAAATAAATTACTAGTGACAAAGTGGTCAACTATCATAGCGAAATTTGCTTCACGCAGTGATCGTTTATTTGGTTGTCGTCGCCACGAGCGTTTAATTTGTAAAAAAATATTATTTTTGGTTAAAAATGACATGGAAAACTATAAAGTATAAACTAGTTGAAGGCAAACTTAAACTCAAGAAAGGCAGTGCCTATAGTTTGCTTGTCAAAAACAACAATCATTGCCACGTCCTATGGTTAGCCTTTGTGTGAAAAAGATACGATCCATCTGATCACGAGTAGTGTTAATAAAACGCTTTACAATCTCTTGA
Organism: Thumatha senex; assembly: GCA_948477245.1. Taxonomy (NCBI): domain Eukaryota; kingdom Metazoa; phylum Arthropoda; class Insecta; order Lepidoptera; family Erebidae; genus Thumatha; species Thumatha senex. Next base: position 28,550,658 of record OX419729.1, on the reverse strand, counting down.
AATAGGTTATGAGTGCGTGGCAAAGGTCTCGACCTCAAACGGCTCTAAAACGTAATCAATTACGAGTTGCAAATATTTACACACATTGATTTTAGAACGTTACTCAATATCAAGAAACGCTTGAGCCTAGTTTTTGCCTTAAAATAATACTCTCAAGTGTTTCTTGAGTATTGAGTAACGTTCTAAAATACGGCCCATAGCGTCCCACACAAAACACCTACCTGTCCCCCACGGCATTAAAGACATATCGTGGTCGCGCGCCAAACCATTCGGTTCAAGTTTAACTGGCACACTGGTGGCGACAAGAGCACGTCGGGATAAGTCGATTAAGCTCGCGTACCGTGGTAATCGCCCACCACTCCCGCACCAAGACAAACCATGATGTCCAAGGCGATCGAAGACTACTCTACAATTGGTGCCTTAGCACCCAACTGCTCTTTGAGAAAATCTGCTTCCATTCTATACGCTTTAGTGTAATCTATACATATAAAAATGAATCCTTATTTCCCTTGGTCACGCCATCACACGTGAACGGCTTACCGATTTGAAAAATTCTTTTTGTATTAGATAGCCCATTTATTGAGGAAGGTTATTAACTATATATCGTCACGCCACTACACAGGAGAGCGGAGCAGTAATCATAAATATCAACAAATCGGAGAAACTTTATATCTATATATATAAATGAATCCCTATTAACCTTGGTCACGCCATCACGCGTGATAAACTGGACCGATTTGAAAAATTCTTATTGTATTGGATAGCCTATTTATTAAGGAAGGTTCTAAGCTATATATCATCACGCCACTACACAGGCTCTCCTGTGCAGTAATCATAAATGATAACAAATCGGGGAAACTTTCAAACATTTTTGGAAAAGTAATTAGCGACGGGATTTAATGGGTGCCACGGGGTTGGAAGTATGTCACGGACGAAGCCGGGCAGATCAGCTAGTCGGATATAAAGGATATAATATAATATTATTTCTTTGACATACAAGTAATAGAAAAACGAAGAAAATCGAAACAAAATGAAACGAAAGGCGCGTAATTTAATAGGGTCAACCCACCGGGCCGAACGCCGTGTCGCACTGTGACGTCATAATGAGCGCGCCTAATCTCCGAAATTCAAAAAACGGGCTTAAACTTCTCACCGTTATAACTTCGGAAATACTGCATGTATTGAAGTGAAATAAAAAGTAATGAACTAAGCTCCAATTTTCGCTGTATTTGATAGTAATATCACAGCCGAAAGACATACAGTCGGTCGACGAAGCTGTCTAGACAGAGCAATCGTGCGGGGGACAAGGGACGAGACGCGGGAGGGTTTGTCCCGAGCTGCGAACAAAATGTTGTTAGTAGCTCGGGACAGTCTTTCAGGGCTGACGCATTCACGACCGCTTGCTATGATTTTTGAATTTTTGTATAGATTTCTTTAATTCATGGGGTTTTTAATTTTCTAAATACAAATTTCGTGTTCATTTTGCAATCCAATATGGCCACCGCGCCGTGGATATAAAATTTCATGTTGGGTCTCGTATAAGGGGTTTTTTAGTATGCTAAGTATGAATTTCGTGTTAATTTTGCAATCCAATACGGCAGCCGCGCCGTGGTTATAAAATTTTATGTAGGGTATCATATAAGGGGTTTTTTGGTATGCTGAGTACGAATTTAGTGTTAATTTTGCAATCCAATATGGCCACCGTGCCGTGGTTTTAAAATATCATGCTGGGTATCGTATAAGGGGTTTTTTGGTATGCTGAGTACGAATTTCGTGTTAATTTTGCAATCCAATATGGTCGCCGCGCCGTGGATCTATAATTTTATGTTGGGTATCGTATAAGGGGTTTCTTGGTATGCTGAGTACGAATTTCATGTTAATATTGCAATCCAATATGGCTGCTGCGCCGTGGTTATAAAATTTAGTGTTGGGTATCGTATAAGGGGTTTTGGTATGCTGAGTACGAATTTCGTGTTAATTTTAGCAATCCAATATGACCGCCGCGCCAACTTTTATAAATTTCATGTTGGGTATCGCATAAGAGTATTATGGTGTGCGCAGTCACACATATGGGATTATAACTATACTCTATACTATGTTATCCTGTGTTCAAATTTTTCATCATAATTAATATTTAAACTTGTTCAAAGCGTAACCAACATTTTTTTGTTGAAAACTACAGTAGCTTAAGTCCAGTTAGTCAAAAACCGAAAATATTTATCATTAACTCTACCTAACCTAATATACCCGGCGAACTTCGTATCTCCATAGAATTTGTTTTTTTTTTCTTAGAGTGCTCAAAGGGGCGGAGACAAATTTAACAAATTAATAATTATAATAATAACAATATACCCCTCGAGGACAGTCGTAATCTTTTATAGGATTAACGCAACCCTAAGAGGGTATGGTAGATTCGCTTTTTGAGTCATCCACTTTCTGATATAAACAAAAAAAATTATCAGAAAGTTATTGAAAAGCTCACATCCGTAGGGCAGCTTGTGGCGAGCTGAATGTTTGGCTACATATTGGTCCCGATTCCTCAGAGTTTTGTTGCCCTGCACCGGTTAGCATTTAATGGGCTAACGGGAGAGCAGTGAGAGTGCTACTCCCGGGAGTGCAGCAAATCTCAACTCTGGCTTGCCTTAATTGGCCGGTCAGAGGGAGGGAGCCAGAGCTATATGCTCGGGGGTGGAAGTGTCATTTTCAAGGGCATAACTATGGGGAAGCCCGCTCCGGGTCTGACCCGCTATGGTGAAACCGGCGCCGCACCGCTCGACACCCCAAGCCGCTCACACCGGTGTTGCCTCCTGTCGCCTTACAGGCTTATCATGCCTATGGCGATTGTATAGGGGGCCCATCTAGTAAGTTGGCGAGTCACAGTCTGCCAAAATTAGGATAATCAGATATAAAATGGCAGACGCCGCCTTTATCCATAGTTATAATCACCTAGTTCATCAAACCCCCAACCCAATAGCCCATTTCTTAGTTAGCATGTTTTACAATAGTTTAACTCCCATTGGAGGTGGTCCTTTATCGTTCTTCTACATAAGGCGGGCGTGAACTGTCTGCAGTGGGGGTCCCACTTCCTTTCAGATTAAAATTCTCAAAGGGGCCTCTGTGTGTTGGACCAGTATGTCCCCATGTACGCCTACTAAAAGACCGGGTAACTTCATAAAAAAAAAGAAGATACCCGTGAGAAGAAGAAACATAATAATATGAAATTACATATGTCAGTTCACCCTTGTTTGGATTCCCAGTTCCCATCCCCAGCTTCCAGTTCCCATTTCTCATCCCTAGTTCTCATTGTCAATTCTCATTCCTGGTTCATGCTCCCATTCCCTTGATTATTTTTATAACGACACGGTGGCCATTATGGATTGCGAAATTCGTGCTCAGCATACCAAAAACCCCTTATACGATACCCAAATTGAAATTTGAAAACCACGACGCGGCGGCCATATTGGATTGCAAAATTAACACGAAACTCGTACTCAGCATACCAAAAAACCCTTTATACGATACCCAACATGAATTTTATAAGAATAGTTCGGCAACCATATTGATTGCTAGAAAGTAGTAGTGAAATCTCAGATCCTTTTTTTGAAACCGGTATTTATATTATTGATTTATTATATATACTTCGCCCGCGTAGAGATGTTTTCACGTTCCCGTTTCCCATAAGAACTTGTTCCCGGGATAAAAAGTATATGTGTTATTCCGATGTGCTATATTATTGTAAAGTTTCATTAAAATCTATTCAGTAGTTTTTACGTGAAAGAGTAACAAACATCTCAACAAACTTTCACATTTATAATATTATTAAGATTAAGATTTTATATTATAATGGTGATAGTTGATTGCGAGTACGAGTTAATAAATAAATTATAAATAACATCAGCTTTGTATACTTGTGACAACCCTACAAGCATCACTGTCTAGACGTTGTCGGCATTTTTGTCAACTTCAAAGGCGTAACGCTACTGATAGGTTAACTCTTTATACTGTGGTAATATTTTGACCCTTTTGTGTTCTCCATTGTTTGTCGCGTGTATGGAGGGTTGTATATTTAAGTTCACTTTGTTTTTTTTAGTTATAATTTTAGTATAATCTTGGTTAATTAATAAAACGAATATTGCATAAATATTTGTTTTCTTTTTTTCTATATTTAATCCGGTGACATAGCATTAAAGTCCTCAATTCGTTCGCCGAATGAAGTGTGTCTATCAATATTTATCATACCAATCGGTCGTAATACTTATAAATCAACTTAACCTTGGAGAGATAGTTCACATAACACTTACCAGTGCCAAACAACATATTATTCTCCTGTGACAAAATGAGCCCCAAATTCGTTTCACCCTTAAACGAGACTCTAAAATCCAAATCCCTTCCTTTGCTCTTCGCCACATCTGCCTTTCTCTGTCTGAACTCTTGAGTGAACTCCTGTACCCCTCTTACGAAGGTCAGGACCTTCAAGTGTAAATTGACACTCCATTCGAGGTCAACGTTTTCGTTGAATTGGAAATCAACGAGCGCCGAATGTCTTTTTTTGGATATGACGTGCTCTACGCGAGCTAGCTTTACATGGAAAAATGTTACTGGCAGCTCATCCGATCGCTGGCAGTGTACGTTACCTGAAATCAAAAAACCGCCACAGATTTAATATCCTACTAATACTGAAGTATTATAGCTGAAAATTGGTATACTGATAACTGACACCCCAGATTACCACATTCTTTGTACTTTTTTTTTATACCACTGAGGTGGCAGACAAGCATACGGCCCACCTGATGGAAAGTGGTCACCGTAGCCTATGTACTGGAAATAATTTACTGTGGCAAAACATCAGAAAGTGGGCATTGGGCAATAGCGTACATACAGAATGGACTGCACTTCTCGTATTATTTTTGTTGGTAGTCGTACTTGTCACATGCACACATGTCACAAGTACAGTTGCCACTGTGTAATGTCTACACACACACATACACACACACACACACCGGTAGTGTAGTACAAACGCCATTTTTATATGAGTAGTTAACCGCTCAGCCCTTCTTGTGCCACAATTTAATTATAACGTCTATGTTTGGTAGCACACTGGACGCTCGCATTTCACCAATTTTTTGAGTCAAATATAATAATGGTCACGTGTATATTATTGGAATGTAACAGATTTCAGATGTCAGCGTATAATATAATCTTAATCATAAAAAAATAAAACAATGGAAGTGGGAACCAGCATCAGGTCGAAATGGAGCAGATAAAGTTCTATCCATGTTGGTCAAAATAATTTCTTTTTCTTTGATAAATAATTCACTTTCGTACAAGCATGATATAATTTTAACTAAATATAAACAAACTCACCCTTATAAGGCACTATATCCACTACCTTCAACCCTTGTATGGTCGCACCACTCTTATTAGCGGACTTGTCTATAGTCACAGCATCAATTCTGGTCATCAAACACATCTCCTCGTTCACCAAGAGGAAGAGGTTGATATGTGACAAGGCTACGTTCACTGTAAGGTTCGATACAGTTTCCGAAGGTTTCTCAGGGGAGACTGGGCTATATGTGGCTGGTTTATATTGGTTGATGCAGTCGACTAATGATATGATGGTCTTCGCGATGACTGTGTTCCATTCGAGACGGAGACAGTCGATCATGGCTTCTACCTGGATGAAGAAAAAAAATTGAATTAACTGTTCAGAAAAAGTATAGAGGTCCAGCTTGCTCATCTACAAGCGGTGAGCTTGCAAATATGTTGTGCAAATATGTATGTATATGTTGGTCCAGCTTGCTCATCTACAAGCGGTGAGCTTGCAAATATGTTGTGCAAATATGTATGTATATGTTGGTCCAGCTTGCTCATCTACAAGCGGTGAGCTTGCAAATATGTTGTGCAAATATGTATGTATATGTTGGTCCAGCTTGCTCATCTACAAGCGGTGAGCTTGCAATAAAGCATTAAAATGACGTTTATCCGATTCTGACTGCGGCACGGCTACCCGCAAACTTAATATAAAATGCCGCGACACGGCATATAGGATTCCCTATTTGTTCTATTGATCGCTAGAAAATTCCAGGTCACTCTGCCCTTTGTTTCAGGCTTAAACTGTATCGTTCGGAACAAATAATGTCACCTGCAGTTCACTCTTCTTCTTTCTTTCCCTTCATCATTATCTAAGTATTTTCCCAGTTGCTTCCAAGAGCAGCTATTGTTTTGCTAGATTTTTTAGCATTGTTGAGAGCAATTGCATTTTGAACTCTCAGCTTCGTAAGGCCCCTGCGTTGTTGCCTCATACGTTAGTGAGCAGGAGCACCGATAACAACTGAAGTTGCTTGGGCCCAGAACATCTAGGTGGGCCCTTTACACTCTGCAGTTCTGCTCACCATGCACTTGTCCTTGTCCCCAATAAAGAACACCTTTTCTACATTAATACATAAAACTGAAGAGTTCGTTTGGAAAACCGCGCGAATTCCAGAAACTACTGGTTCGATTTAAATTATTTTTTGTGTTGGATAGTACATTTATTAATATAGGCTATAGGCTGTATATCATCACGCTACTACTCTGGAGAGAGAGTAAGTATTAATGCCAATAAATCGGGTTAATTTAATGGCGAGATTGAAACAGGTGCGACGGCAGTCGGAAGTCTGTGAGGAGGTACCTTGGAGTCGCCGGGCGGGTGCGCGGCCCACTTGACGAGCGCCACGGCCAGCAGCGCCTCGCCCCAGGCGTGCTGGCGGCGCGGCGGCGGCGCGCGCACGCTCAGCGCCCGCGCGCCGCCGCACGCCCAGCCGCCGTCCAGCAGCAGCTCGGCGCCCCACTGCCGACCCGGCCCCGCCTGCCGCTTCGCAGAGCAGCGGTACCATTCCTCTGCACGCGCGATACAATACAGCTTTAACTACCACACACATATAAGACAGTACGCAGACCCAACGTTAGCGAAAAATAGTGTAGCCTAATACACACGCATAGACGGGTAGCTTAGCCACAGAATAAGTAATTGTACTACGTACAGAAGTTTCACTCCCTAACAAAAGTCAGTTTTAGGTATGAAAATATACCTAGACTGGCCGCCTGCAAGCAAAATTGGAACTTATTACTGCGCGCGAACGTTAAGTTTTCTTTGCGCGCCAGAGTGATGACCGAGCTGCGAAGTCCGCGCGGGGTTGTCACTTGAGAAGTTTTTGTACCTAGTTGATTAATTTTGAGCGCAACTGTCGTGCGAGCCACCGCTCCGAGCGGTGCGCTGCCCGAATATACCTAAACTGCGGAGTGACACCCCCTGGCTTAGCTTAGTTATTTCTGGTGATTTCTTGATAATGAAACTTCATCACCCTATGCACAAAACCTTTTTGTATATTCCTTGTTTACTTTTGTAACATTTTACAATAATTTTATGTATCACTTGGACATATAAATCTTTGATCGCGGCGGTAGTCTTTACAAGTTTGTGGCTTATTTGTAGTAGAAAAATAGGCTACGTGCTGTTCGGCACAGGAATAATAAAGATTGCTTTATACAACAAATAACAAGAGAAAAAAGGATGAAGTATTGCTCCATAAGCAAAGGAATATGTTTGGTCTGCTTACTCTTGTACGTCTGTGGTATATACATACATTGTCACGCCTTAGTAGGCAGAGGCAAACTATACACACACATTTCACCGTAAGCAGATTTGTCCCACGAAACAATTGGTGAGCCCATTGCCGTGTTAAAATAGACAAGCGCAGAATGTGGAAAAATCTTATAAAACGGCTCAGTAACCAGCTTAAAAATATGTGCAATTTCGCACGCACAGTACAGATAGTCTTTTGAGAATCCACCTACTTACCTACCAAAGTATTTGCACCAAGGGCAAAGCGTACTATCTTTTTTAGACTTTTGTAGTGAACAAAAAATCTTTGTCGTCGTCATTGTCCGCCCGTTAGCAGTCTAATTCGAAACCGGTAGGATATAAGGAACGCCGATAATGGCATAAAAATCCTATTAAAAGTTTCAACTTCTCATATGTAGCACAATAATAGAAAACTGAGGAATAATCACTTCACTTACCTCTAGATTCCAACAACTGGTCTAACTTGACCTTTACCCCACTGCAGCCAAAGCCGAGTGCGTTATCGTCTAACAGGCGCGCGTGCACCGTTACTGAGCGGAGTTCCGCACAACCTTGCACTATGCACGCTGAGAACACACGAGTCACCCATAGCGGTGGCGATGGCGCTGAAAACAGTACACATTTTTTTACCACTACGAATTGACCAGGATACATCAGTATTTTTTATAATACTAAGGTGACAGACAAGGATACTGCCTGATCGTAATTGTTTACCATAGCTTATGAAAGTTAGGAACTTCAGATGTGTTGCCGCGTTGAAACGAACATGAGTAGGCTATGATTATTTACCACTCCATGACATCACACACGATTCAAGCTACAAATAAGGCCTTCAACTTGGCTTAACGACTACCTTGTTGCCTAAGACCAACGGGCCTTCTTCCGAAGCACAAATCGCTCGTATATAGAACCACAAATGTTCATCCAGGACCTACCGTAGCCTAATGCAGTGGTCGTTTACGGAATACTGAAATTAACTCCTTCTTTATTAAAGGGCGATTTGAGTTGCTTTACGATACGCATAAGAAATGTATGAGGTGATGCTGTAAGATCTTGAAAATAAAAATGCCAACATATTATGATAAATCTTATAGGAGTTGCCTAGTACTAAATCACTTTTAGCGGTAAGGTTATTGTACCGCTTCTAGTAATTAATACATAAAAAAAAAATTAGCCTGACTTATACGGGTGTAAAGCTTTGAGTAAACTAGTAACCAATATTAATGAGTTTGGATTTAGATTTACCTTGGCCGACCGAAAACGCAACGAAGTGATACGCAATATGGCAGGTTTGAGTGAAAGTATCAGCGTTAAGCTAGAAAAGGGCGTGCTCCGTTGGTTTGGACACGTTCAACGAATGACTGAGGAACGATTGACGAAGAATATATACTGTGCGAAAGTAGAGGGCAGAAGGAGTCAAGGTAGACCCAGACTTACATATGAAGACCACGTGAGCGGATTGCTCAAGAACGGAAGAGTCAAAAGTACTCGGATACCCAGACGTGCATGTATGAAGCGATTAATGAATCTACAGGAAGCGAAAGAAGTATGCATGGATCGCGATGCCTGGCGATCTGTACTCTCTGACTACCCCGTCAGGGATACAGCGTGAAGATAGTTGGATTTAGAGAAAATTAATTAGCTAGTACTCCAATTGACATACTAGCAGTTTAGAGAGGTAACAGACCGCACTTCATTTATTGAATAAATTAAAAAATATATACTTACTCTGTGGTTCCAGTTCTACAATTTGCAAAGGTTGTGCCTTTCTTAATTTTTCTTTGACTGACATGTACCATGCAAAAGCATCTAAGTGATTATAACTAATATTCAGCGTACTGATTATTAAATATAGATTTAGAACGCCTTTCTCGAGCTGAAACGAAATATTATCCGCTGTATTATCTAAATTGCCATTCATTTTGACACAACTCTTTGAACAAAGCTTTTGAACCTAAGTATTTCTTTCTTAAAACCAATGCAGAACATATTAATTGGTGACACAAAAATTATGTAAAAAAACAACTTAAGAACACAGGTAGTGGCAAATATGAAGGTTAATCAATTACCTTAGCATCTAATTTAAGCTTGTTCAACAGCAATATCGTCTCACTGCCTGCGAGGACCTGGTATTGATCCGTCTGGAATGCTATATACACCTGCGGTAATCCGCTCATCTCCATACCGTTTTCGTCCAGCATAGATGCTGCACTATACCTAGAGTTCACCTGTTGTCAAAGCAAATATACAACAACTATGAAAGTCCTGTTAGTTTCGTAATCTCATTGTTTTCGATTGGTTAAATAAAGACGGGAGCACAAATGATAGTTGAAGTGTGTGCTGAAAAAGACCTAGAAGAAGTAATAGAAGGAAGGATTAAGTATAGCTAACCTTTGATGGTACACAAAGTTAGGCCGCGGCAGATTTGGAAATTTGGTTGAACTACATTCTGCAGCATCGAATCGCACTTTTCTAGGCTTCCATTCTTTTCTGTTACTTAGAACCGTCAATTACTAGAGTGAGAGAGGGGGTCGGTAGTTTACTATAGATATAGTTCAATCCTTAAGACACTAAAGGCGTATGCGTGTTCGGCAGTCGATTCCATCAATGCCGAAAGAATAAACCAATGATAGATGCTATTTTTTTCGGTAGCAACGGAGTTGCCGTAATTTAGTTCATAAGCTGTGTGCCAAATAAGAAGAACGGAGAATTCTACTTTCAATTGTAAGGAAGTAGTAGTTATTTGTTTGGTATTACTTACTTGTAAACTTTGTAATGACATTTTAAAATTTGTATTTAATGTTTTGTCTGTGCGATACATTGTTGTTGTGTCTATTTTTAGGCTAAATATCTGTAACAAGAAGACGATAAATGTTAGTAAGTACCTATAGTAGCAAATTCACTGTTATCCCAATAAGTGTCTTAGGGACATGAGCTACAGAATGTTAAGAAATACTTGCCGTAAGTTTTAAGAAACACTTGAGCGTAGTTTTATAAGGCGCATGCGTTTCTTAAGTACTCAGCATCATTTTGTAATAAGGCATTTAGTACACTTACCTTTGGTATAACTGGTGATAATCGAGGAATGATAGTACTAATTTGATTGTCATCTAAGTTTCCTTGAATAGGTACAGAACGATGCTTTTTATGCTTCCTCATAAACTGATATAAATTGTCTTGGAATGTCACAGTAGTGTTACTGATCAATGCATGAATTTTCTAAAAATAAGATACAATAATTATCAAAAGAAAAATATAATAACTGATTTTGTTCAATAATAATCTAATATATAAAATTCTCGTATCGTGGTGTTCGTTACCAAACTCCTCTGAACCGGCTTGATCGATTTTTATGAAATTTTATATGTATACTAGTTGACGCCCGCGGCTACGCCCGCGGCTTCGCCCGCGTAGAGAAGTTTTCCCGTGCCCGTTGCCCACAGGAACTTTTTCCCGAAATAAAAAGTAGTCTAGTTGTTATTCTGATGTATAAGCTATATTTTTGCAAAGTTTCATTAAAATCTATTCGGTAGTTTTTACGTAAAAGAGTAACAAACATCCATACAAACTTTCACATTTATAATATTATTAAGATTCTATAGGTTTGAGAATCGGTCGTAATCTATTTTTCATAACTATAAGTGATAAGGGTGGGCCACGCCAAAATGTTGTTTTTTTTTGAGCAAATTTTTTATAATTATTTTTATTACCTACCCCTTTTTTTTAAAAGCGATATTTCTAATGTAACAATTTTTAACTTTGGTCAATAATTGATCAATTATCACTTGATCAGGTGTCTAACGGTGTCATTTTTACTGGAGTAGGGATGAGACTGAAGCCGATCTCCTGTATCTTTCACACAATAAGCCTTCTCACTTCCTATACTGTTTTCGGCCATTATTATTGTTTGAGCATCGATCATAGTAGTGGTGTTTACAATTATCATTTTGATATCTCAGTGTAATTCTCAATTAAATTATATTATTAAGTAAATTTATTATTAACTGCTGATGAAATTAGGTTATTGCACAAAATTGATTCCCGTGGGAATTAGATGTTTACCGGTATAAAAAGTTCCCAATGTATTAACAGTAAATGTTCTACCTATATTCCGATTGATTTCCAATAACAAACATTCAAATATATAAAAATCTTCACAAAATTTCACATTTATAATATTATAGTAGGATTACATTGCCGTGAAAATACCTGGGAATTCCTTTCTTGGTGCTTTTTTAATTTACCAAATTTTAGGTATCTATATCTAATAGTTTAGGCTGTATTGATTTCACCTGCGTACTTCGCTCTCCCGTGGGAATGTCAGGATTTCTTTTCTTGGCGCTTATATAAGGTACTACCTAAAGAATACTATCACAAAATTTTACGTTTCTAAGGGAACGGTAACCACGCGGGTGAAACCACTCAGCGTAAACCATTATACATTGAAATGTAAAATTTCCATGGGAAAGAAACAACAACAAACGGCCTAGATTACTAAACATAGAAACATGTAATACTAGTTGACGCCCGCGGCTTCGCCCGCGTAGAGAAGCTTTCCCGTTCCCGTTTCCCACAGGAATTAGTCCCCGGGATAAAAAGTAGCCTATGTCATATGTGTTATTTTGATGTATAAGCTATATTATTGTAAAGTTTCATTAAAATCCATTCAGTAGTTTTTACGTAAAAGAGTAACAAACATCCATACAAACTTTCACATTCATAATATTATTAAGATGGTAAATGTATTCTTTAAGTACTTTGGATTAGTCAGAATTGTCGATATTGTCATGGGAACAGGAACTATGCGGGTGAAACCACACAAAATCATTAGACATAGTTACCTGAAATTTTGTGAACATAAGGTAGGTTAGAAAAGCATCAAGAAAGAAATGCCCGTTATTCCCACGGGAATGTATTCCTTCTAATATTATGAACTAGCTGTGCCCCCCGGCTTCGCTCGTGAAATTTTTTGAACACTAACTCATGCTCTTTATAAATATTCAAAATCTTTTAAATTAATTTGATCTCCTATTTAACACCCTTAAGGGTAGAATGTTGGAAAATCCTGATACACGTGTTTATTATTTTTTATCAAAAGTAAGTATGCGAAATGTAGTGTTAATAACTTTGAAAATGAAGACTCTCCCATATAAAAGTAGAACCCCGACTTTACCCCTTTATAGGTAAAATAAAGCAAAACCGCGAAGCAGGCACCCATTTATTTATAACCAAAAACACGAATACTTAATTTAATGTTTCTGACTTTGAAAATTGCAAAGCTCCCAGACGGCTTATTTTTTCAGACATCTCCAACAAATATGGTTATTATGAGGTCAATGTATACAAAACCTTAACAAATTATACATTATAACCTTATATAAGAATCACTCTAACTATTAAAAAAAAAACTCATCGTAATTCGTTTCGTAGTTTTAAAGATCTAGGCATACATAGGGACAGACAGCGAAAAGCGACTTTGTTTTATAATATGTAGTGATTTTGTACCTTATTTTACGCTCTTAAGGTTGGAATTTCAAAAAACCCTTTCTTAGTGGGAACCTAATATCCTACCTAAGGGTACCTTAAAAATTTTAAGTTTGTGGCTCTAACGGCTTCGTCTGGACATTGATTATAAGAAAAAGTCACCCACTAATTTTATCAATAAAAGAGAACCTCCATTTTACCTCTTTAAAGGTAAAAATCGAGGGATAGGTATACGTCTCTAACTTTAAAAAAGGACGAACTTTCATACAACCGTTTATGCCTTATTTTACCCCCTTAGGGGTGGAATTTAGAAAAATCCTTTTCTTAGTAGATGCCTAAATAATAAGGGCAGTTTAACCCTAAAAATTTTAAATTCCTAGGTGCAAGGGTTTCGGCTGGGCGTTGATAAATGAGTGAGTCACATGTAATTTTATTAATATAAATGTAGTTGTCAAAAATATAATGGAGAAAAAGTTTCAGATCCTTTTAAATTGTATTATAGATTCTTACACCCTGCTCTCTTTCTATCTCTCTGTTTCTCTCTCTCTCTCTAATGTGGCGCTAACGATTGCGCAGGTCAGCTAGTAAGATATAATAATTATTCAAAAAAGATCTTACCTCCACATTCAAAGGGCCATCAGCCTTAACTGTGCCCTCAATAATCAAAGAACAGCCAGCTTCTCCCAAGCACTGGCCTTTACCAACTACTTTCATGTTAGCATCTACCAATTTCGTTGAAAACACCAGAGCTCTTGCAGGTCCACCCGCTGCACCATCTGCGTGAACTTCAGCAGCATTTGCGGATATGGACCAAGGGGCATCAATAGTACCATTGTGAATAGTGACAGTAGCATTAAACATGTGGACGCCCATAAACTGTGGATGTTGAATTAATTACTTTTTTATTCTATCATAAGAAACATGGACCTAATAAAGTATCTGTGGATGTAATGTCACACAACTGTGGCCTTCACATCTCTTACATGCTTGACCTCTGATAGCAACATTCTAATTAGATAAATGCAGTTGAGGAAATTCCAAAACCTAGGTCAAATAATGGTTATCCAAAAACATTGATTTAGTCCTGATAATTCTGTATTCAGTGGATTTATGGTCATTTGACGCTTGGCTTTACAAATACAAATATAACAATTTAACATTCTGGCTGAGGGACAAGACGGGTGACTCCTGTTCTGGGTCATAATTATCTGGTGCAAAGGTTGACCATCGCTATTCAGTCAATGTAATGATAAGTGTGTACCTAAGCACTGGATACAATGAGGAATGGGTTAATAAATTAATTTAAGATAATAATGTAGAAATAAAAATATTTAATAAAAATAATTGACATTATATGTATTAGTCTGATATATAGTTATAAAATTTTGTTTTATAAAGAGCTATATTAACTTCTTGATGTATCTTAAGCCCTACTGGCACACAAGATGAACTTCATTAATCTTTTTTAATTGAGAAAGCATACTTTTTTCTTAATTATTTGTCATTAGCCATATGTCAATATGTATGTATTTAGAAATATATAAGTAAGTATGTTTATCAGTTATCTGGTTATCATAATACAAGCTCTACTTAGTGTGGAATCAGATGGCGTTGTGTGAGTTGTACCAACAATATTTATTTATTTTATTTATTTATTTATTAATATATTAAGGTCTTTTGGTTCTCACTGTTAGTAATAGCAACATGGCAGTAACAGTCAGTCCATTACCATATACCTATATGGTGCAATCTGGTGAAAATGTCAGGAAACCAAAAGTTTATTAAAATAACTATATTTGTCTTTGTAAATTTTAACCATAAATATACATAGTACATGGCAGTTCTTATGCATCATTGAGTAGAGCCTCTGCCTTATGGGTAGCACGAAAATTTCAAGGTCTCCACTACCTCTCTCTATATGTTTCAACACAACAGACTCACAACCTAGTATGTGAGTACAATTACTGCTTGCGAAGTATGGGTAAGGTAGCAAATGGATACTTCCTTTGCTACCACTGTAGAAAAAAAGGTGTAATTGTTTTATGTGTGCAATATATCTTTACCTGAGCAAACATTATTAAGCTAGGGGGTAGCTTTTTATCACGAAAATCCAACAGCTTTTGTGATGCCAGTGCATTTAAACTACCCTCCATATTGCTAAGATCAGTGGCCATATTACCAAAACCTTCTTTTGAAGCCGAGTTCTGTTTTGAGAGTAATGGTTTAAGTATGGTTTCAACCACCACACTGCGCTTCTCTTCCACATTGTTAGTGATCTCAACACCGCGGACTACAACTGATACCAATTTGTTGATCTCTGAGTTGAAACAACTGCTCTGGAAAGACACCTCCTCAATATGCTGAAAAGTAAGAAGTGTTGGATGAAACTACATTTTAAATTGTATTGAAAGTTGGTTGGTAACTGAATTTTATCTATAAATATACAATAAAATCAAAACATTCTACTAGATATCGTAATATTGGTAAAAATTATCAATTATTATATTTAATGAACTAGGAAATTGTAAGGGTTCTTTCTAATTGGAAAATATAGCTAATATAAAAACATCGCAATAAAGCCTTCTTACATCAAGATTTCAATACCCTTCAATTTGCAAATTAGTAACAATAAAATTGACAGCACTTACAATAGAGTATCTATCTTTCGACAGGCTCACATCTTTAAATATCAATTTCGGTACTGCAATTCTGCCTATCTTCAGTTTTATATTGAACTTTCTCATAAACAGCCATGCCAGCAGAGTCGGTAACAGCCTAAAAATATATCAATATATATATTGGACCTATGTTATCAATCAGGATCGTGTTGCCAAAATTAGTAAACAAAACATGAAAAAAAAAACAATAATAAAAATAGCGGTGTCATCGTTCTGTTGATTACTTACCACGACACACATGAGTAAATAAAGATAAAAGTGAAAAATAATATCAGTAGCGTATTCATGTTAGAACGATTATCTTATTGGAAGCATTCACTTACTAATTAAATAATACATTTCGTAAAAGTAGATCGAAACTAGAAAATAACCTCGAAACGAAACACAACTTTAATCTGTCAAAGTCACACGTCAAATTTTTATCGTTCGGAAATTTGTTTTCACGGATATCATTAGAAATAAAGAAATATTTTTAGGACATTCTCACATGACGCTCCCTAGCCCTAATTAAGCTTATATAAGGTTGTAGAATGTTATTTACACAACTGATAAACATATGTACTCATGTATATTTTGAAGCGCTCGTGGCCCGCGGTCTCAGTGTTCGGTAAACGATCACTGAGGTACGCAACTTTCAGTATGGCTGGTCGTCGGATGGGTGACCACTTTGTGGCATTTACATTTGCGAGAGTTTCCGTGCTTTGGAAGGCACGTTAAGCCGTTGGTCCCGGTTGCCAGTAAAATGGCAGTCGTTAAGCCTGGTTGAAGGCCTTATAGGCGGCTTAAAAAATTTCAACAGCAGGTAGCCACAACCTGCGTCTGTCTATTTCAACACGGCAATGGGCTCACCACCTATTACGCGGGACAGGAATCCACACGGTGAAAAGTGGGCATATAATATGCCTCTGCCACCCTTTCGGGGATAAGGCGTGATGGATATTTATTATTATTTATTTATTATTTATTACATAACATCATAATAAATAAGCAATAAATAAATATTAGCATCAAAAGCTGGAAGTTGCAGGATGCATCCATTAGGGATAAATATAAAGAAAAGGTAGCCGAAAAGCTTGGTGACGTCAATGTTAGTAGTGAGAATGTGGAAAGTGTATGGCAGAACCTTAGGGATAGTATGGTAAATGCCGCTGTGGAAATGTGTGGAGCAACGAAAAGAGGCAGTAGTAATAAGCGTGATGCATGGTGGAACGAGGAAGTGAAAGAAGCAGTTCGCATGAAGAAGAAAGCATGGTTAGACTACTTAGCCTCGCGGAATGATTTTAATATGAAAGAGAGATACAAGCTGCAAAAAGTTAACACAAAGGCACTGATAGAAGAAGCTCGTGAAAGGTGCACAATGAAAGCGGATGAAAGGTTGTCGTCCAATCGGGATAATGCCAAGCTCTTCTGGAAAGAGGTAGGCAAGCCCCGGAGTTGTTCGGCAATCTGCAGTATGAATAAGTGCTTAGTGTTAACAATGACGTCCTAACAGACCAAACTGACGTCCTGCAGAGATGGAGTGAATATTATGGAAAGATGTATGCAAGAAAAGACGGAGATGCCACATCGAAAGTAGAGCTCACTTCGATGCTCTGGATCCCGATGTCATTGAAGTCATTAGTATGAAAGAAATTGAACAAGCTATAAGAAGTTTGAAATGTGGTAAGGCTGTGGGAAAAGACAGAGTTACTGCTGAGATGATCAAGTACGGTGGGTCGCGCGTCTGGGACACATATGTCTGTTATGCAACTTGTGCTGGCAGACGGGTGAGGTCCCAGATGACTGGCGAAGCGAATAGCAGGTGTAGTACCTATTTACAAAGGGAAAGGCTCGCGGCTAAACTGCTCCAACTACAGGGCGATCAGCTTGGTCAGCTTAGCTAGTAAAGTGTATATTTTTTTTGTGGGACACTTTTCACACAGCGCCATCTAGCCCAAAGTAAGCTAATATTAGCTTGTGTTATGGGATCTAGATAACTGATAAACATACTTATATTTTTCTAAATACATACATATTATAGATAAATAACACCCAGACACAGAATAAACCATCGTGCTCATCACACAAAGTTTTATCCTGGGTGGGAATCGAACCCACGACCTCTTGCGTAGCAGTCGGATGCACTCCCACCGCGCCACAGAGGCAGTCATGCAAAGGTTATAACGGCAAGAATGCAAGAAAAGTCTGAAAGGTATTTATGGGAGGCTCAATGCGGATTCCGGCGTGAAAGAGGTTGCATGGATCAAGTGTTTTCTCTCCGCATGATCGCGGATAAGTTTCTGGCTATTAGCCAGAAGGTTTTCTGCGCTTTTGTGGATCTGGAGAAAGCATTTGATAACGTTGTGAGAGAAACTTTGTGGGATTTGCTGCCCGGATATGGTGTGGACGGCTAGTAGCAAGCCGTCGCAATACGGTCGCTTTATAGAGACTGTAAGGCTTGCGTGCGAGTAGGGGGAGATGTGTCACCTCTTTTTGATGTCTGTACAGGCGTCAAACAGGGTTGTGTCATGTCCGCCTGGCTGTTCATAGTGTATCTGGACAGTTGCCTGCAGAAGGTGAAAGATTGTGATATGGGTGTGAATTTGGGTGACTTTAAAGTAAACTGTCTGCTGTACGCTGACGATGCAGTGCTCATGGCCTCATCAGGAGCCGACCTTCAGGCAATAGTCACTAATGTGAAAGAGGAGTGTGAAAGTAAGGGTCATCGCTTGAATGCAAGTAAAACTAAGGTTCTAGTATTTGAAAGAGATGACGTAAGAACCAAATGCGAGATTAGGGTAAACCAGGAACGACTAGAGCAAGTGAATGAAATTGTGTATTTAGGGAGTATATTTAGCGCGGATGGAAGATGTGATTCGGATATAGAACGGCGAGTAGCTGCCGGAAACAAGGTTAACGGTGCTTTGTCCCACTTAGTAAAGCGACAAAGCATCGTAAAAGAAGCACGACTGGCGATTCATAACGCAATGCTAGTACCAACTTTGCTATACGGTAGCGAAACCTGGGTATGTCAGCAGATGCATGAAAGTAAATTGAATGCTGTGGAGATGCGATCACTTCGTAAATTGTGCGGCGTTACTTTGGCCGACCGAATACGTAACGAAGTGATACGCAATATGGCAGGTTTGAATGAAAGTTTCAGCGTTAAGCTGGAAAAGGTAGTGCTCCGTTGGTTTGGACACGTCCAACGAATGAGTGAGGAACGATTGTCGAAGAATATATATTGTGCGAAAGTAGAGGGTAGAAGAAGTCAGGGTAGGCCGAGACTCCCATATGAAGACCACGTGAGCAGATTGCTCAAAAACGGAAAGGTCAAAAGTACTCGGATACCCAGACGTGCGTGTAGGAAGCGATTGATGAATCTTGAAGAAGCATGCATGGATCGCAAAGCCTGGCGATCTGTCCTCTCTGACTACCCCGTCAGGGATACAGCGTGAAGATAGTTAGTTAGCAATAAATAAATATATTGAATAAATAATTGCATTGTTCGCTGTAAATATATTATACAGTGAGGAGTTGCGAAAATTGTTTATTTTATAACATCTTAAGTTATTTTTCTTCGTAAATTGCATACCAATTTACTGTGAACATGTTGTAATTATGTGAAATAAAAAAAATGTTAAAATGTTTGCACCTGTATAATATTAAGTACTTATTTGCTCAGATTATCTCAGAGACAATATTTGTTGTCAGTTGTCCCAAATGGTGAGTTCCCTTAATGGTGAAATCTCCAAATGCTGCAACCCAAAATGCTAATTCCCAAAATGTTAAATTTCACTTGAATTTAAGACTCCATGAAACTACATTCGCGCTCGATAGATGGCAGTGTTCTAATTTAACAACCTGCGCTATGGTTTCTGATGTTTTAAACATAGATATTATTTATTGACTCTATTAACTAAACATTAAACAAAAGAAAACTACATTGTTACAATCGTAAATGCGTTTTTATTTGAGCCTCCTTTAATCAATAAAAAATTTCATTGATCGCTCTCGCTGTAATTATATTAAAATACGGTTAACTTCATTAAAATCAATTCTAACCTTTTCACTAAGACATTAACCCATTGAGTTATAATATTAGTATTATAACTCAATGCATTAACCGCTATAATGTTTATCAATACTTCGTATTAAAAAAAATCAAGCCATATACGGCCTTCAGCTTGGTTAAACGATTAGACTAGCAACTGGGACCAATGGCTTACGAGTGTATTGGTGCTTCAAAACGCTCGTAAATGGAAATGCCACGATCGATCTTCGTTTTCAAAATACTGAGCTTAAAAATGTATGTAATGAGTACTTTTTTTGCTAACAACAATAATACGAATCTGGTCCTCATTACACTGAGAGAGCTATGCTCGAAGTGTCACATAGTGATCGGATCGAATCCGCAAGTCGCAACGAGGAGGCACGGCTAAAGGATAGGCAATTGTGGAAGATAGATGCATCCATGGTGGCATAAGACCAAAATTGTGGCAATGTTTAGGGGAGCCCTATGCAACCATAGCCATATCAAAATCTATTCAGTAGTTTTTACGTGAAAGAGTAACAAACATCCATCCAAACTTTCGCATTTATCTTAATCTTAATAATTTTAATAATATTATAAATGCGAAAGTTTGTGTGGATATTTGTTACTCTTTTACGTAAAAAGTACTGAATAGATTTTGATGAAACTTTACAATAATGTAGCTTATACATCAGAATAACACATAGGCTACTTTTTATCCCGGGAAGAAGTTCCTGTGGGAAACGGGAACGGGAAAACTTCTCTACGCGGGCAAAGCCGCGGGCGTCAACTAGTACATACATATTATGCATAGGAAACATCCAAACTCTGAAACAAACATTGGTAAATAATTTTGTAAGCAATTAAATTAGTATGCATACTTTCACATAAATTATTTTGGAACTTATTATGTATGTGTTTGAATATGTATGCTATTATTATTTATGTATAAAATATACACACACTTTAATTCTTTCTCATCTTAACATCTTCTATCTCAGGCCTACTGGAAGAGATTTCTGTGGAAATAACTAGGCATTTATAATTTTTTGTCTTCTTGTTTGTTTTTCTTTTATTATTATTTGTGTGTACATAAATCAATAAATAAATAATAATGAAAATATTTTTTTATTAAAGTGAAAAAAGCTGTTCGAGACGGGATTGCACCCGTGACCTTTGCTTAACGAGGGCAATATTCTAGCCAGTGGCTAGAACACTCTTAAATGACGTTAAAATATAGTGAAGAATTTCAACTTGACGAAATAATTTCAAACAGCAGATAGGTACTTTACACACAGGTTGTGACTACCTGTTGCTGAAATTTTTTGTTCATCTATTTCAACACGGCAATGGGCTCACTATGAAATGTGGGCATATAATATGCCTCTGCTATCCCTTTGGGGATAAAGGTGTGACTGGTGAGCCTAAATCTACCTGTTTTCATACTAATATTATCAAGTATTAATAATATAAAAACAATTGTAAGTTTGTTTGTAATGAATAAGCTCAGAAACAAAAAATTCTCTCACCATTAGAAAGTTACATAAGTCGTGAGTAGCATAGGCTATGTATATTTATATTACATAAAAAACTAAAAATATCTAGAAAAACATCATTTCATAACAGTCAATAATAAATATACTCCAGTCGCAATAATAAATCACAATGAATCATATTTTATACACTTTATTTACTATAAACAATATAACTAAACTATACAATTATTATATTTTTAATACAACAACTCATTTAAGGCCACGATCTCTTTGCCTCATAACCTTCAAACTTCTTCCTAGTCTTCAGACCTGATACTATGGTGGAACTTTTTGGGAACGCTGATAGGCCGCCAAACATTGTATCTTTATCTGTAATGGGAAATTAGACATCAAAATCATTTTTATGATTAAGTGACATTCATTATGGTGAAGTACATTTGTAAAGAATTCTGAAGATTCTGAGTTTTAATGGAGATGGTTTGGTACTCTATAATTATGTGAAAATATTTATATTTTATTTTAACATAAAAATTCTTCATGCTGTATCCCTGACGGGGTAGTCAGCGAGGACAGATCTAAGAAATATTTTTATTTTATTTCCTTCCTCAGTGGCTCAAAAACATATTCAATATTGTATAAAAAGTTTAAGAGTTTATAAGCCAAAATGCAAAAAAAAAACCAACATTTCAAGTTTTATTTTTTTACTTTATTATGAAGTCTGTATACTCGTTTATCTTTATGGACCCCAACCATATCTTTAGGCCTAATGAATGGATGGATGTAAGCCATATACTGTAATAATAATAATATTTTAATAGTCTTATTATGGAGACATGAACTAAGAAACAAACAAAAGATATAACTCGGTTCAGGCGCCAGGAGGATAAGTCCTACCAACTTTATGCACACGGATATCGGCGATAGAGATTGAGCTTCTAATCATAAGAGCAGGAACCAAAAATAATAGAATACATCTCTAGAAGAAAGTTTCTATATTTTTATAGGCCAATTGATTGAATATACATTATATATGTTATCACTATTGGTATAACATATTCTAGTGATTTAGTAAGCTAAAGATTAACTATTCACAGGGTTGAGGCGTGAAATTTAGAATAGTGAGATCCAGCATAATACCAGCATATATCGTAACATGATTCAAAACATGAACTAAATCATTGAGTCGTGCATCATTACTAGATTAATCTACACAAAAACAATTCAAACTAGGTACCTGAAGGCGTGGATACATTACCACGGGATTCGAAATCACATCTGCAGACCGCGACAGGTGTCGTCTCCACGAGAATGACGAGCCCGAAACCACATGGTCAGCATTTATGGCAAATTTCATCCAAGAATAAAGTTAATATAAAAAAAATGCTTTTTCAGCACTTTTTCAAAGAAAAACCAATAAATCTTGGAGAGCAGGCAAATATTCCATTAACGCTGCTCCAAGCTTCGTAATAAGCGAAATACATAGTTATTTTGGTATAACTATTTATAAGAAATCACAGGCGTGAACTTCCATATACAATTTATAAAAGATTACTTCTTTTTAGCGAAGTTTAAAAAATATATTTACAATCAACATCTTTTTGACAATGTAGCTAGGCGAAATGACGTTCCAATTTTAAAATACTTTTTCGTTGGCATGGCTGCCAAGACATTGGCCAATTGACAAAACTATTTTTTTTAGACATTAAAAACATTCTGCCTACTCAAAACGTAAATTATATAAATTCGATGACAAGTAGCGAGAAAGAGTCAACAATCTACTCTCCTCTCTCTCTAAATCTCAAGACTAACAATGACATCCCAATGTGACGTTTTACAACGTTACAATACATACCAATTTTCAGCCAAATCGGTTTAGTGATTAAAGCATGATTGTCAAACAAACAAGCAAATATCACACTTTCTAATTTATAATATTAATACAGAAGTAAAGATATTTTAAATTTTCTACTAACCGGGATGGAATCTGACATAATCTGGTTGCACATGCAAATTTTTGGGTAGCTCCATTCTCTTCAGTGCCTCAAATGGTGTAGCTTTGTCAACTGGAGTCATGTAAAAGTCTATTAGATCATCTGTAAAAAGATATACAAATGTTATGTTGCTATATCCTTACCTTACCAAGTAAGAACTTAGGTAATTATAACATACCAACACTTTCTATAGAATGTAGGAGCGAGTTGGGTACATCATATCCAGTCTCTTCAAAGCAAGCTTTGAGGACTGCAAATTTGGTTTCCAGAGCTTCAAATACAGAATTTGATTTTAAACCTTTGCTGGTACAGATTTTGGTAACTGTCTCTTCTATGTTGGCAGGTGGGTCCCAAGGTCGTGTAGACCGTAGAAATCTGTAATACAAATAAATGTATGTGTATTAATGCTATTTTGTATTGTTCTAATAGTCTCTATCACAGAAGTGTGTGTGTGTGTGTGACATAGGTGTGGTGTGTGATGACCATTCACTAAACAATTCATTCCATGTTAGTAGTAACTTAGTGATACATCATAATCAGACTTTGAGTCTATGGTTAAACTCTAATTATCATTCAGAAGAAGACTTTTCTGTCTGCATATATAGACTGAATAAAAAATATTTATAGGTTCCATTTTTATTTTTCATCTCCATTTAATTGACAGTAGTTAGACCACACTAAAACAAAATATATTACCCTCTTGCAGCCAAGGACTCCGCTGCAGCTTGAAATGTCTTGTCTACTTTAGGATACTTCTTTTGTTTGTACCGCACTATAGTTACCTGTTAATGGCAAAAGTAATCAGTACAAACACAAATATCATACACTTTTAATTTGAGTTAGCTAACTGTAAGTTCGTAAATAAATAACCTGTAATTGCTTGCATGGTTTTGTAACTAGTAAGTTCCGCAGCATGGCGACTGGAGAGATCTAGTATAGAATGATGTTGTTTAGTTGAGATGTTTAGCTAAATTAAATAATGCACAGCAAAGAATAATAAAAATACCAAATATGTATTCTGGGAATATTTTTTATAACCATTATACCATATTTTTGACAGTCAACCTTTCTTTTCCGAATGATGCAGAAAAAAAATCAATCTGAGAGTCCAACAGTACCCCGAAATAAATCATTATTACATAATTTATACTTCAATAATTATTGTTTTCATCATATTTATTTATATATCCAAATGAAAAATTTTGAACCAATAGTAATCAGTATTCAGAAATTGCACGATAAGTGGCATAGTGGCAAATCAATATTCTAGTATAGTATAGTCATGATTCTGAGCGTACATTGGAGCGTTATTTAATTTCTGGACGAAACCAGTTACAAGCAGTGGCCGCTTATGGCAGCACTGTCGGCTTGGGTTGTTGTTTCCTATCCGCCATTTTCCAGTCGCCATTGAAAGGTGAAAACTTCACTAAATGTCGGTGATGATTTTAAGATTTTGAGTGGTTTCTTTAAGATTGAACCTGTTTTTAGTGTTGTGAATTGAAAATGAAGTGCCCCGGACTACCATGACGCATCAAAATCACCAAACAAACGGTGCAAGTCTCGAGGATTGCCACACAAACTTCTTCGCCTTGGTAAGTCACTTTTACATTGATGAAAGAACTCGTATGTACTTTTCTTTCGAAATCATTACGTTTTACGTGATACTAGTATTGCGCACTATTGTTCTTAGATCGTAGTAACATGTTTAAGAAACCTAAATAATGAGTTCACGACTTCTGAGTGGACGATCTGATTTTCGTTAGGACGCTGATATACAAAATTCACCTTATTGCGCTACGGCTGCTGAATCAATCTATTGCGTTAAAGTTTTTGTAACGAATAATTTACATTGAGGCGGCTAATGACGGTCGACCGTTAGTCATCCTGGCATCGTTCTCGCCATAATACGGAGTCATGTTATGTTGCTAACTCACAAAATGTCAACGCATTCGTCGAGCGAGGCCACAAAAAGCCACCGGCCCATAGAGGTCATTTTGAATTCACCTGGCCGTAACGCGGACCGTAATGCGTTCGCAAGACTAGTTTCGCCAGGTTGATGAAATAACTTTCTTTACACACATTTTTCGCCTCGTACCATTCGACAATGCGACACGAGAGCATGCTATGAGGAGTATTATTGATGTGCGTGGAAAAAAAATAGCCGGGTCATTCATTATCGCAGTGTTGTAGTGTTGAGTAGCTTTGCGTAATGTTCATAGCTGGCGCGAATTTTATCAGATTGTGTTCGGGTGAGGATTAGAGGGTGAGGGCGCGGGGCGGCGGGTGGCGGGCGCGCTCGTCCTCGCGAGCACAGCTCGGAGTCGGGCGCCACTTCCACCTGACGCGTCGCCATATCTCCGTGGCGGCGCGCGCCTCCTGCACCCGTCTCCCTCTGAGCTCCGCCTATCTCGGCGCGATACAAATTACCGATTTCTTGCCCTGCCTGCTTATTGTCTAATTATTTATGCGTCGTTTGCGGACGTCGCTGCTTTTGTCGCGTGGAATTTTTTCTCGTTCATGTTAGGCGAGCGGTGACGCATCCGAGGCTACTAGGTGTCGTACTCGGGTTCAATACACTTTCGTTTCAGACATTGCGCAAATAAAGTTACGATCGTTTAATTGATTCCGTTTAAATGTATAATGTAGATTGTAGCGACGTAAAACATGTATTGTAATTACCTAGGCTACCTTTACATGAAGGTATGCGCTACGGTATTAAAGATGTCGCGAGGTCGGTGCGCGCGCGCGCACTCCACCGCCCGGCTGCGCGGGCGTCTTGCGCTCATTCAACCGTTTATGAATGGTCGTAATGATTGTAACTTTCCCATAAGCGGGCCTCCGCCCAGGCACCTCTTGCGCGCACTGTCATTATCGAGCTAGTTGACATCCCCCTTTGTTCTTCTACCTATTTACCTTAAACGTTACAGCACACTCATACAAAGATTATCATAAATACGACTTTATTTGTAACCTTGGAAGTATCACAATTAATAATCTGTAATAATTAAGGTCCGTCTTTACGAATATGTACATTGTAAACATGCCTTTTGAAACCTTCCTTTACCATATCTCACCTAGCCGAGATGTCCATTGAGTGACGAAATTCAGCGCTAAGTTATTCATGGCGTCCGCCTACAGGGCGAAAGACATTCCCCATCTAGCCTTTAATACCGAGCACGACTTCAATTTTATCCTGAAAGAGTTCCCACTATTGTAAGTACTTACTCTTTTCTAGGTCATGCGGTATGAAAAGTAAAAATGTAGGTACGTTATGTGTACAATAGTGGCTCTGTTTTAACAAAGATATCGTTTCGCTAATTAAACCTGACCCCTGCTCCCTTTAAACAATGCAACGTATTATAATAAGATGTAAACAATAATTTGTATTTGTGTTGTTGCCTCAATATTCACATTCGCATAATTATAACTAGGTGTACAAACCGAATGTATGTGATCAAAATGCAAACCTATGAGGTCGGTAAGGTATAACAGAACATGGTCTATGCTTTTTGTATTTCATCTCACGTAATAATAAGTTACCCTATTTGACGTTACGATGTTTTGATAGGCATTAGTAGACCTTCTGTCTGACCCAGAGTATGAGATAGTACCGACGATATTGACCCATTTTACCACGAAAATACCTTAACTATTTGCAAGTGAGACCATAACCACTTTTTTTTTCCGTTTTGCTCGGGTCAGCTCCGCTACACTACGATATGGGGTTATCCAAATCTTAGAAGGTTTTCAAAGGTCGGCAACATATAACAACATCTGCTTTCGTACAATGGACCTGTTTGCCGCCTTAGCGTTATGAACGAAACGATTTGGTAAATAACCCGTTATGATTTACGATATCAACCAAATAATTCTATTGCTTTTTTTTTAATAAGTCGTAAAATATTGTAAGAAAACTCGTAAACAAGTCGGTTCGTTCTCAGCCTCGAACACGAAATTTTCACTTTCATTTTATAAGAATCAAGTTGAAATAACTCGTGTGAAAATGGCCACTTACTTATCTAGAAAAAAAAAAGTAAACATGGACGTCTGAGGTCCGGGAGATCAAAATTTTTACTGTTTATCACTTAACCTAATAAACTTCGCTCCAAGTTCTTCAACTTATTCAATATAGTATAGTGACTTTTCAGCTACATAGTTGAACAAATTTAAAAGGGCAAGCAAATTTGAGTCTTGTTATTGTAATGAATCAAAGCATAAAACACGTATATTTGCAATGATATTTTCCTTTATTACACGTTTACTGATATCGAAGGTGACGTAAATAAGAGTGACTTGTTCCACAATACATCTATTAGGTATAAGTAATAACCTATTTAGCTGATGCTAGCTAGTATGAAAGAAGGGCACAATTCTTCTATACAAACTCGACTGATCAATAATGATAACGTGCAACCTAAACTAAATTAGTATCACCGTTATCTACTCCTAGAATTAACAACAATACATTTCTTTGAAGTTATGAAGACCTAATTTTGACTGTACGTTGTCATAGTGATCTAAACCTAGTAAACTGACTAGGTAATATAAATTATTATCAGTAATCATCCTGCATAATTTGCTTCAACGTGGATACATGTAAAAACAGATTTACAGAAAGCCAATGAGCTATCAGGTGACTCCCATGGGTTTATCGTATTATTATTCATGTTATGATAATGACGTTTTTCCCAAAGACGTCATTAATATAACCGCAGTAGACGTCCTTAAAGGATAATATTTCACCAAGAATTTACTTACATACTTATACCTGCACGCAAGCTTATCTTTAATCCTGAATAGGAGAGAATTCTTCCTACGTTTCCACCCTAGAACGCAGGTACTGCCTTAACTATGTTTACTCTATTTATTCAGTTCTGTTGGCTTCGCCTGTCGTCCTCTGATCTCCCAACCCATATGGTTACCACGTCCGTCCCATAACCAGAATGATCTAGTCAGCAGAAAAAATACTTTTGTATGTTGGTGTATGCACCGCATCTACAACACCTCTCTCACAATCTGTGAGCATTTATTACCTACTAAACAAAGAGCAAAAGACAATAAACACAAACAGTATCAATATGTCGCGGGGGTCGTTATCAATCGTTTGATAACTTATCGTTTGGCCATACGGTATCAAGGTCCCGAACGGTGGGTATGTCGGTATCGGCTACCACAATTAGAACGATTAGCGCGGTTAGAAATCAATTCTGTTACTTTTGTCCGTCAATGGCCTTGCGAAATCAAAGCAGGCAATTTCAATAATACAAAGTTTTGTCTGATATTACCACAAAATGCCGAGTTCATAGACTGTTAGAGGGTGCTGTAATGTCTCAAAAATACCGTTTTATATGTTAAAATATTCGTAACCAAAGCCTTTCACAAACAAGGCGTTCGTGAAAGGATTTTGGTTACGAATATGAAGTGAAATTTTTTTTTTTAAATGTATCATAGGTATAAGTAATATTTATTTAAATAAAATATTTTTTTTTTTAAATGTCTAAATAAAATAAATAAATATCAATCACGCCTTATCCCCGAAGGGGTGATATTATATGCCCACTTTTCACCGTGTGGATTCCTGTCCCACGCAATAGGTGGTGAGCCCATTGCAGTGTTGAAATAGACAGACGCAGGCTGTGGCTACCTGCTGTTGAAATTTTTTAAGCCGCCTATAAGGCCTTCAACCAGGCTTAACGACTGCCATTTTACTGGCAACCGGGACCAACGGCTTACCGTGCCTTCCGAAGCACGGAAACGCTCGCAAATGTAAATGCCACAAAGTGGTCACCCATCCGACGACCAGCCATAGTGAAAGTTGCGTACCTCAGTGATCAATTACCGAATACTGAGACCGCGGGGCCACGAGCGCTTCATTATAAATATCATTTTAAATATCTAGCTGTAAAAATATACCCAACTTAAAACAAAATAAACATTTTACCTTTACCACCCGTGAGCTCATTTTGTTTGACTACAAATCACAAACATTTTCTGTTCATTTCTGATAAATAGAATCAAAACGGTAACCTATTATGTAGTGTCGGATTTGTCATTCAAGTTCGATCTCCAGTTACTACAGTATCATAACAAAATTGAGAATTGAAAAAAATACTATAAAATAACCCTATGGCCTACGAGTGATTTTAAGAGTGATTTTTTTGTTACCATAGTATAAAAAGGAAAGTAACAGTAAGACTAATAAAAAAGTTGGGCACTTGTTTCCTTTATTTTATCATCTTATTTGTAGATAAAAATTGGGCAAAGGTGCGGTTACATCGGCAATATATTTGATAGTGTTTCCGGGCCGATGACTTAACGACTGCGCCACTTCCGCATTGCCATGTAAATTGTTGAAATGATAAACATACTTACATATTATATATAATTAACTTAAACGTTTGAGTTGAAACTGGTGGTATAATAAAGTTATTCATAACTAGCAACCCGTTCTGGTTTCACTTGTGTCTATGTACATTTTCAAGTACGCGGCCTAGACAAAATAATGTTAAAGTTTGGAAAGATGTAAGAGTTCGAATATGCCAAATCAGGACAATAAGAACGAATGAGGCTGAAGCTCGAAATTAGAATCATGAATTTGAACCAGTGATTGCATCTGATCATCAATTCAATCCACTAAGAAAAGATTTTCTGTATGCTTCTACTGTGATGGGATGGAATAGGGATTTAAAGCATGTCACAGGCGATGCCGCAGCGGTATAAGCTACCAAAAAATAAAAACTGCCTTTTACATTACTTCATCCATTGACGTGAAATTCTGTTCGGTGGCTTCATAGTTTATCGCGTTGAGATAGAGCGCGGCTTCTCAGCAATAATTATGTAAGAATCTTAAACAGCATTAGCGTTAGCGAACGAGATTACTGTTAACTAGATATAAAATGACATTGTTCGAAACCGTGCCAGGTAGTTATTGAGTGTTCTAAAAAAAATCTAAAATTTGTATGAATATAAAGGTATGTGTAAAGTTGGGAACAATAGGTTCTTTATTGTAAAGAAAGGTACGTGAGCGAATCGTGTCTCTTTATTTTGCAAAACTTTGTGTTTTGTCTTGGTAAACTCAAAAGCAAAACCCCTGAATACTTTGCCAACATCAAAATGAACAAAAATTTATGAACTCATTTAAATTTTTTTCAATCATGATACCACCAGTATTATATTGTTTTAATAGGATCTGTATTCTAATGTACGCTTTCACTCTTGTAGTACTGAATACATTTTGAAGAAGAAATAATTATGCTTTTCACGCTGTCACTTTGTATTCCTGTTCATCCAAAGGTTGCCTGGAAGAGAATGCTGTGTGCAATAAGGCCGCCCATTGTTCTTAACTGTAAGAAACCGCTGTATTTCTGTAAAATTTTAACGGTGGCACTCTCCAGAGCTAAAGCAGGATAGCTTTAGCTTTTGCTACTCGAAAGGACAAACACACACACACTTCAATTTATAATTTTAGGCTACGGTGTTGTTAAATGAAGCGAAGGGAAGAACTGTGGAATCTATGGCGAGCGGGCAAAACCTAGTTAATTGAATTTAAAAACACAATCATAAGTACTATAAAACTGCACTTGAATTACGTTTTAGTGTGTATTTTGTAACGATTCACACAGTTGTTTACAGTGCAACCGACCTCATCATAATACAGCATTATCATTTGTATGATAAGCTAATATTGTGGCGACGGCGACGGTATCTCGCTACTTCACCAGCGAACATTTCAATTGACGTAATAATCTGTCTGCAGTACTCTATTCTTATGAGTGCAAATGTAATCGCGTACGTGCATGTGTGCGTTTTAAATAATTGAATAGGTATCTAATAAAGTAATATTCTCACGAACACTCTTTTAAATATGCATTTTTGTTTGCAGTTTAAATCGTGGATTCGATCCCAAGTTACATATTTCAATTGTAGAACGGAAACTTTGTGAAACCATGTTTGCCGTCGCTTTGTTAACGAAAGAGCATATTTTTAATACGTCTGGTTTTGAATTATAGTATTCAACCATTAGGTCATAAATGTTTGCATATGTTATTACGCCTATTACGTCTACACCAAGAATGGTGACGAACGCGTTTGCTTATACGTGAATGACGTGTTCCTTCACCTTACTGCGGAAACTGCCAGTGGAGGGCACGAGGCCAATCAATCTGATGACTTACTACGTAGGGGAAATATGTAGGTACACAGTACTGTGAAAATATAGTACGGTAAGAATACTTATACACATTTTTTTCTGCAATGTCCTAGGTATAGCTGGGGCTCTGGGTATTACGAGTACACACCGATAACAAACAAATCTTGAAACTTTATCACATTTACTTAAACAGATACTTTTATTTTGGGTACATGACTGAATGTAATTAATTAATGATTGCCAGATAGATCACAGACTGGCGGAACGATTCAATTACTGAATGTTAACATTTAACCAAGAACAATAGACTCGAAACACTCAATTTGATACCGAGAATTTCATTACGTACACGTTATATATAAAAGGACTGTTCTACGCTCTCGAGGCCAACCGTCGAAGGCTAGCAGGTTCGTCCTTGCCTTACTCCTATTGTCCTTAATCGACGCGGTTCCACCCACTGGTTTAATTTGCACCGAGGACGAGGAGGAGAATAGTTTGTTCTCATATAACCGCGTCTCCGCGGAGTTAAATATTTACAAGTTGACGAACAAACTTTACAAATGACTTGACGGCCTTGCCGAAATGATGCCGCATTTACAATAAAATTTAATTTACTAAATTTGTTTTGAGACATGGAAATATTATGTGTATTTCGTCTACGTTTTATACCTAATTCTTTCGGGGTAGGCACGTTACACGTACCATTGGCCCACTTTGGCCAAATCAGACTTATTTATATGAATCGCACCATTTTCGAAGCCGAATGGGGGACGTTATTATTCCCCTGACTAACAGCAACTTGGACAGGAAACTATTGTTTGTCTCTTTCTTCATCTTAAATACATTCCCAGATGCTTCCAAATTCCTAGATTGGGGATCCACTTTTTGTTATTATCTTTGAACTAATGCATTTGACTGCAAGGAGCTGCTATCGTTAGCTTTTATATTTAATAAGGGTGTGCAGATGTTTCAATTTGTTGTGTCGCGAGCTGGATTTAGATTTGTTTAATACAAGTGTCGCACGATTGAGGCGTGACATGGCGAACAAATTCTTTGAATGAGTTCAATAAGCAGCTTACTGACTTATCGACTGTTTTGTTTTTTCTTTTACTTAAACTATGCAGGTATATCTGTGAGAACTTGTATATGGCCTTCAGCTATATAATAGTTACAAATATTTTATGTATATTAGCTGTAAGTTTTCCAAATAAAATAAAATATAAAAATAACAATAAAAAAATTTCGTTTTCGGCATTGTTGGGAGCAATTGCCGTCTGACCGCTCAATCTCGTAAGGGTGCCTGCCACGTTGCCTCCTACATTAGGCAGAAGGTGAGGTCGCTTAGGCCCCAAAGATCTTAGTGGAGCCCCTACTACCAAACAGGAAGGGATTGTGTTCTATTCTAATTTGACGCAGTTAAAAACTAATTTAGTTTACTCGTTTCACTTTTGCTTATGTTACCAAATATTTATGATCAAGTTCAATAAATGTAACCGATATCATAAACTGAGTCTGTTTATAATATCTGAAGAGAACCAGTCTTGAGTGTTTGAAATGATAATATGACATCATTGGATCTTACCAACATAAGGCGCCCTTTTCCTCTTGCTGTTACGATCTGATTCTGGGTCAAGGTTTTGTTTGTACAACACTGTCGTAAGGAAAACGTTTGAGCTTTCTTATTTTGATTATCTGATTCGAACATTAACCTATATTGCACCTAAACTAAACAAAAAAAAAGAAAATTAAACTATACAAATTTAGCTTCACGCGTCGATGTCATCTCCCTTTTATTTTTTTCTGATTTGGTGATAGTTATGACTCAACCCTCGTGAATTGTGGGGTGATGTGATTGTATACCTTATAACCTACCTCAATAAACATAATATTTCATTGAATGAAGTATTTTATAATTTATCGGATGAAGTGTAATCAGGTTAAGCACGTCTAAACATCAATGTAAACGTTATACTAAATAGATTGTTATCGAATACTGTATATATGAAACACGTTACACTTTTGATGTAATGATTTATTTTGTTACACCTCACTTCACATTTGGTGAGAGCAGAGCATTTTGACAATGACCTACTTTATCTTTAAACTTCTTGATTAATTTGTTACTAAACAAATCTTATTTCCAAAACGTACGTTTTCTATTTTCACCGAAATTTAACGTTTTCTATCAAAGGGGCAATTAAGGTCTTCCGCTACAATCACGTCAACGCGAGTTGGCCGCGACCGCGGTCACGATATGTGGGTCAAGATAACAGAAGTGCTTTGCGGCCGTCCCACATCCGATGCTCGGCGTCCACCTCTAATAGGTGTGTATTTGTGTAGACACGTTAGGACGTCCTACACAAACACCTATCCCGGATAGTATAACAGTGTACGAACAGCACTCTTAAATCAGTTTAAGGGAATGTGAAACTAATATAGTAAGAATGTTTATTATGTGTGATGCGTTCCACAGTCGTTGTGCTAGAAAATGGTGATTTTTAATGTAAATTTCAAAACATATGTATGTACACTGTATTATCTCTAATTAACACTTAGCGAATTAGTAGTCAAACAAGCACGTAATTTAATTTAACATTTATGAGCTATTCAAACGCGCAAAATTTCAAAACTACAACGATTTAAGATTTGATTGCAGACTCGATACATTATTTGGATATTAGTTATACTCGTTTGTTGTCGGTTCACATATTGGATTTTTATACACAGAAAAAAGTCATTAAAAGTTAGCGGAATGCAACTAACAGCAAGTATTTTTGTTGAGACAAAATAAGCGTTCGATAAACGTATTAGTTCAATGGTATGATTGAAAAACACGATGTCATCAGGTTTCTCTGTTCTGTCGATCGATAAAAACAAGTCTTCACTAGCCTTGTGCTCCACTTTCGCTTTTATTGGCTAAAGGTTATTTCTACACGAGTCAATTTACTCGATACACCAGCTCCATCCTCTCGTCCTGTCTATAGGTGTCTGAAATGAAAGTTCCAAGTGACCTATTTTTTTTATCGTGTAAACAAGTCTAACGTTGGGTGTTGACAGTACTTGGCACGGTGCACGTACGCGATCGAGATCTGGGACATTGTTACCTCCAAAGAGCTTTCTTTGAGGTACATGATTAGCTTTGGTTGTTACAGATAGAGCGGCGTAGCCCATTCTCGGGCACTTAACTCGCAAGTTTAGGGCCTCGTCTCTCTCAAAACGGGTTTTGCTACGTTACCGACCTGTTTTATTATACATGCGTAACATAACTTGGTGTGTAACGTTTCATGTTTGTGTAACTATGTGCTTACTGGCACTTGAAGTATGATTTTAATCTATACTAATATTAGCGCTCGTGGCCCCGCGGTCTCAGTGTTCGGTAAACGATCGCTGAGGTACGCAACTTTCACTATGGCTGGTCGTCGGATGGGTGACCACTTTGTGGCATTTACATTTGCGAGCGTTTCCGTGCTTCGGAAGGCACGTTAAACCGTTGGTCCCGGTTGCCAGTAAAGTGGCAGTCGTTAAGCCTGGTTGAAGGCCCTATAGGCGGCTTAAAAAAATTCAACAATAGGTAGCCACAACCTGCGTCTGTCAATTTCAACACGGCAATGGGCTCACCACCTATTACGTGGGACAGGAATCCACACCGTGAAAAGTGAGCATAATATGCCTCTGCCACCCCTTCGGGGATAAGGCGTGATGGATATTTATTTTATTTATTACTAATATTATAAGGCCGAAGAAGCATTCCTTTGTTGGTTTAGTGGAAACGCGCTAATCTCTGGAAATAGTGGCTTCATAGCAATGCTGCCGTCTTTAGTTTTGCTATTTTTCTTGTCTTTATTTTTTCATCTAGGCATGTATGTAATCTTTACACACTATTTTGTCTTTCTAACTTCTAACTGCTAACCGAAAGCCCTAATAAATTATGTCAAAACTTTCCAGGGGAATACTATTCCGCTACGGCAGAGTAATTTATTTATCACACTAATAAAATTACAAATGGTAACAGAATTACTTATATGAATATAAAATCTGACGTCTGGTGACAAATACTAGAGATTTCTAAAAACACGCGCTTAATTATCATATTTACCGTAAAAATAAACAGTTTGGAATTATAGTATTTTAATTTCGTCCATTAATTAGCTTAATATTACTTCCTGACCAATACAACCTACACAAATTATTCACATATTTTTGGCATTAAAACAATTAATTTAAGTTGTTTTCAACATTTTAGATACCTACTTTATTAAAATAAATATAGTACTTTAAAAAATATTTAATACCACTATTATCAATCAGTCAATCGTACGCCTCCTAATTTTCTGGATTTGTCCTGCGATTTGAGCATCCAGTGAAGCTATAAAGCTAAACATAGGGGTAGGTCTTCGCGAAACGTGACAGTTTTATTAAAGGCAATACTCTTGTTGCTCATCGGCACGAACATGAAGGTTGATATCAATGCAGAAGACCCTTCACGTGTATGCTCTATATAAACCTGCTACTTTTCTAAGGTTGTATTAATCATATCCGCTAGATATTTAATACAAAATTGTCTCTTTAAAGTGAACAATATTGTCTTAAAAGTATCAAAATCAATGTACCTATACACGCAAAGAGACCTCATTCACTAATGAATAACATAATTAAGTGTCAACATGCAACACGAAACGATTGCACGTCGTGTTACGATATTATTCAGTGTAATTGACAATTTGTTGTATCCTACATACAAGTGCTATTTGTTACGTTGCATTACTTGTAGGTTCACTTTAAAATATATAAATATAGTTGAATTTGCTAGTTTTTATTGGAAACCGTAGTGTCGATTGCCAGGAGATATATGTAGTAATTATTACATTGTGTTAATGTGTTAACCTGGCCTCACCTACGTGTACTGTTACATATTGTGTTACGTATACTTATTGGTTATCTTAGTTATAGAAAAATCGGATACCTTCACATTCTAAAGGGCAGTCCTGTTATGCCATAGTACTATTTCGCTTTTCCAACTCCCTCAAATTATTTACTGATTAATTTCGATGAGCGTTCTAAGGCATTTTGACTTCTCCCGGGACTTCACCGAGTTCAAGCTCGGTGTATCTTTTCTGGTCGTGGTAATTGCTCTAGAACCTGGTTTACAGTAGTTACAGTAATGAGAATGCAGGTGGGATTAGTTCGAAATATTAAAAAATGCTATTCTTTATGTTGTCTAAGGATAAGAATCCTAAGTAGGTCATGAATGTAATAAACATCATTGTTATGTCCTCTTTAATTTTGTTCGTATCGTTTTAAATATAATACACAGTAACAACATATCCCACAAGGATTTTAAACTCGCAATAATTTTGTTATGCGACTAGAATTTTAAACTTGAATGACGCAGATGACTGCGAAAGACCTTGACAGGCTTCTTTATTAATTTCTACATCAAGTGTAATAGAGGTCCCTTTATGGCTTAATGTGTGGGGGTATAATTTGACCAGAAGAGAGTATTAACTATATTGTAGTGTGTGACGTCAGACAAGCAGTACCTAAGCGTAGCATGATTCATGGCAAAAATCTAGACATGGCCTATCGTTTGACAGAGTAGCTTACCCAAAAAAAACCTCGGACCCAATTATACTTAATTCTGAATAAAATATTGTGATTCCATGAACGCACTCACATGATGGATCTGCTAATATTATTAAGTACTTTTGTTCTACTTTTCAAGCATTTGATGCTTACTACTTTTGTTGCTGTTCTTAGATTATCTGATGTCCTATTATAATTATTTCCATTTCCACTGCAAATGAAAATAAACCTTCATCTATTGCTGCATCAACAGCATATTTGAGATTTTGAATACAATTACCGCATTTTAAGCATTAACACGTCATCAGATGGGGCACTATCTGATATTTTACTAGGAATATAATGTGTTCAATGAATTTTAATCTATTTATTTTAACATGGTTATGTTGCATACCTTTTTTATGCCGGAAGTTTCGACCAGGCCATAATCATAGGCTGACTGTGTTCTGATGTGGACCTTAGAGGTAGTATGACAATTTTAGAGTCTCAACAAATTCTTATGATCATCAACATAATCATTCCACATTGCAACAGTTGTTAAAGGTTTATGTTTTTGCTATCCAGTGTTTCGTTCCACTTGTCAAATAGTTCACGTACTTATATTTACGTGTCACCATAAAGGCTTCATGTTACGACTCTGACATAGTCATGTTCTGTGAGTAACAGAGGCAACATTATCTCGATTGTGTACTCCTTTCCTCTTTGTTTTAC
This sequence comes from Thumatha senex, assembly GCA_948477245.1. Classification (NCBI taxonomy): domain Eukaryota; kingdom Metazoa; phylum Arthropoda; class Insecta; order Lepidoptera; family Erebidae; genus Thumatha; species Thumatha senex. The sequence goes on along the minus strand of OX419729.1, from coordinate 28,512,930 downwards.
GATGAAGTAAGCAAGACAATTAATGATGGAAAAGTACGTACCTGTAAGACATTATTTTAAGCTGTGTTATCTTTACTAATATAATAAAACTAAATAGTTTGTTTGTTTGGTTGAACGCGATAATCTCAAGAACTACTGGTTTGAATTCAAAAATGTTTATGTTGGATAGCCTATTTATGCAGTGAGGCATATCATTCTGCTATTAGCTAGGAGAGCAGAGCAGTAATAATATTAAATGTTTCAACAAATCGGGAAAACTTTATTGTAAAATTAATAAACGACAGGATTAAATACCTTCCGTGGCACCCAGGGATCGGCTAGTATTCTAATACGTAACCGCTTTTTCTTTAATCACTGCCTTGTTTTCTTTTATTCCTTACTTGTCTTATATGGCCTTTGCGTTTGTTGCCTTAGATGCCTAAGTAGGCATGCATTTATGAATATACCAATGATCTCATAACCGCGGACCTAAAAAATCTGAGAGTGGATTCCGAACTGCGAGGCGATAACATCGGCTGCTACCACAGGAATAGCACTCGGGGCTAGCAATGTACCGTGGTTTTTTACAAAAAGATTGCCAATTTTAGTACTTGCTACCAATCTAATATTTTTAAAATGCTTTACCTTTCTGAAATTTATTTTTCTTGCTTTAACGAGTGATCAGTATATGATAAGCGTAAAATGAAAAAAACCTTCATTTGTAGAATTTTCTGAAAAACTAGGTTAGTCCTTAAAAATTCATGACTAGACGTATGGTCAATGGGTTCGATGACCTCTGGCGGCACTTATACCGTTCGTTAGCAAGGTTTCGCAGCGCAATCCTATGCACCGATGTATCCTTTTTTGCCCTTTACCAATAATGACAATAGACTTACATAGTCAAATATATACATACAGTGATTATATCACCCGAATGACATGGGGGCGCATTATTTTTCTACAGTCCCTTAGTTATATTTTCGGTCTCACATCGCCAAAATGGGCATCGAAATCAGTTTTTAGTTTATCGCTAATCATAATAATTGAGTTTCCAATAAATCTCTATTCGGTGTCTCATTCAGCGACATTAATAAACGTTAGTAAACACTGGCTATTTTCATCGTCGATCACTCGTTCTTGTAACAATTTCGAATGCCGATGCCGACCTCCTTCCTGACGTTGTCCACGGCTGCTATTGGCTGGCCGACGGCCTCGAGGTACCATTTTACCAGGCAATTTAGCATCTTGACGTAATATACAAATTTCCAACGTTCGTGACCAAAAATACACAGTAATTAATTCCAAATACCACGACTGAATAGATAATAGCAAAGTTGTTGATATCAACATGTACACCTATGTCTATTTCGAGAAAGTTATGAACCTATAAGGTACACGTATCACTAAAGTGATATTGCTCAAAGTAGAAGTGAATTTTAAGTAATTATACCATTGTAAATAACTGCCATCTCCGATCATGCAGCACAGCTAGCTGTCCTCTGTCGGGCCAACTTTGATATTGTTGTTTAGATTATGCATCATGGTACACAGTACTCGTAAGGAGTTCCACCTTCTGTAGGCCTAATATTGATTAGCTGGCCGAAAAGGTCAGTCTCTTAGCAAGCGCAACCGATGAATAGCCCGTACATACAATTAGCCACAAATGACTTACTCCCAAAGGACTATTATCCCAAAATGTTGAACAGTGTTAAAAAATGTTTACCTTTGTTCATATTTTCATTTAATTTACTGATATATACTGAATTAACATAGGTGTTGTGCTAATGTAGGCATACATGTGCAAGCGCCGTTTTGAGGCCTCTAAAACGATACATGGCGCGTGCCTTTTGGACGCGCTTGTCGCATAACAATTCTGTTTCGAAACTGCTGCGTATATATAATATCCTATTACTGAGTAATTTAGCGAAATATAATATTTATTGACTCTTCGTACTAAACTGTAACTGTGTAAATGGACACATTTTTATATGCTCAAATTTGATTTTTGCATGCTTATGAGCGAAGCGTTGAGGTGGGTACTGCTGTCACTTCGCGCAAAATATCTGATTTATCAAACTTAAAATGTCTCTATTTATCATATATTGCATTTGTAAAATAATATATATACACACACATATCAAGAAAAAACACTATTTTAACACTCATGATATTTTTTATGCCATTTTTGTTATTTAAACTAGTTAAAAAACTGTTCAAAAAAGTTCCGTCTTGGACGTCCGTGTCTGTATGTGCGGATTATTTTTTTGTTATCACGATAACGACCGAAATACTTTACTAATCGACTCTTTTTTTATTTTCTCTTACGCTTCAGTATAATTAGGAATAGAACTTTCAATTTTCACGGTCTGATTCGATGTGGTTTAATTGTTATTAAATAAACAAAAACAAAATATCGACTGTTCTTCATATTTTTTTTTTATAATTTAAACTATGGTCGTAAGGGGCCCCACCGAGATCTTCAAAACCCAAGTTAACCTCCCCTATAAGCTGGAATACCTGGTGAATTACAAAGTTCTGATGCACGTCTCAAGCTTGTAAGCCTGGGGCATTATCTAATAGTTCATATTTTGTCGACAAAGTTTTTATATTTATTTCCAATGGGAATTGCGTCAAAGGGTTATCGAACTTCGACCTTGATGTGTGTAACTTTTCTATGCTGATTCATGGAAAGGATTACTAAGGTAATTTTATAATAAATAAACTTTGCCATTTTTTGCTTTTCTGATTCAAGAAAGAAAGACGCTTCCAGTTCTACTTAAAGGTTCTTTCAACTTATAACCTATTAGCTTCCAAAACAAGCTTCCTTCGGTTTTTAATTTTTCATAAATCAAGGCGTAAACTAATAGTCCAGTTCCACATTTCTGTTCTAATCGAAACGTGCAGCCAATGCTACTTTTATTATCTCTGTGACATTGTTGTCAATATCCAACATAGTCGATGCAGTTTCAGATGTCCGTCCACTGTTTACTTACACTGCTAACTTGCATGGTCTTGTTAGGTCGATGACCGGTAAGTGATAAGAAGTGAAACCTTATCTTTGGCTTAGGTACGCTTCGATGCAAGTGTAGACATTGACCGCTGTGCGCCTTTGGTCAAATTGACTTTGTTTTAATACCTAAATAACTTTCCTTACAATGTTATTTTAGGAATTCAGGATTTACGATAGTTCTTATACTGCCCTGGCTGCTAAAGTAGCTGACCCGTTGTTGACGTTATCAAAGTCATAAATCTATATCAATATCTATGTATACTATTATAAAATTTTAAAAATAGCTGTGACGGAGTATTCAAGTAAATAAAAAAAATTGAAATATATTATACAATATCAAAAAAATATATAAAAAAAAAATGTAATCTACTATTTAAGGGATTCCGAGTCCAAAACTAACATTTGTTGTTCGGGGTTGGAACAAAATCCAGGCGGTTGATCACAAATATCTTAATAGAATATTGTGGTTTCTTTTCCAGCATAAATACTGCGCTATATTTCATCAAAATCGGTTCAGCAAAAGTAATAATGCAGCTTGAACTATAAATTATCAAAATTCGTTCAAATTTTGGATGGGCGACCACCTCAAAAGTTTATGCAATACATTTCAGCAAATACGTTTCTTTCAGTTACAGTCTGTAATGGGTAAAGGATCAGTAAAGTACGTATGAACTATCCTTAAACACAAATCCATTACAGTCCGTTGGTTGACCCTTATTATAATTTACTAGCTAATATCCGACTGCATTGCATAATTTGCCGATTCTGTTTCCCACAGGGACAAGTTCCCGTGATAAAAAGTAGACTATTAGTACACAGGGATAATACGTATACTTTACGGGGAAAGATTTTTTTCAAAATCGGTTCAGTAGATCCAGAGATTACTACTTCCTACAACCTCTCTAGCAAACTATACCTCTTTATTACATATATATACATATATATGTGGTTATTTTAGCATTATTATTGTAAGTTTGAACTCCCTGCCTGGGTATTCCCGAACGTCTACAGTATGGGGTCCTTCAAAAGGGGTCTTAGAAGGTTTTAAAGGGTGGGCAGCGCGTGTGCTGCACTCTGGTGTTGCAACCTTCAATAGGCTACGGTGACCACTTTCCATCAGATGGGTCGTACGCTTGTCTGCCACCTTAGTGTAGTAAGTAAGTATTACTAGAATTTTCGCTTAGCTATTTTGTCTTTGTTGGAAGAGTTACGAAATAGCAGTATCGAATTCGATCTCCTGATCGCAAATCCGATGCCTTTACAACGTTAACGATCGCATCCACTTACCAGTTATATTTTGAATCAGTCTAATAGGGGTCCGGTAGCTCATTATAAAGACAGTATTATAAAATGTAACAGGAGCTAGCTATGGCTCCATATTCTTGACCGTGTTATAATCTTGGTTAAGGTTATTTGGTTACAGTTATATCTCTTGTGTTATTTGAAACAGGTATTATACTACTGCCAACCTACTTATTACATAAAAGTCATAGTTTAACTGTAATTAAATTCTAGAAATTTAATGCAATTTAAGTAAAGTGTACATAGTATAATGTAATGTTTGTTAAAGTAATTAAAATAGTTATATATTACTATGCCTTATGTAATATATTACAACGATTGCAGTATTGTAAGTATTTTTATTTATCTTACAAGCTGTTTTCACACTACTTAAAAGATTCATTCTGTAACAGAGACTGTTAGTAATCGAGTGTGTCCTGTTAAAAAGGAATTTAGATTATTATAGACATTGCAATTTGAGTTATATTCTGTTAAGGTTCCTTCGAAGAAAGTTCAGACGCAGGGTTCGTGGCTTAGGGGGTTGGGCGTTTTAAATGGCATTCGATTCGAAAAAGGTTAAGGTTTGCTGTAATAAATTGCATTTAACCCTAAACCCTTGTACATTTCAACCTGCATTCCATATTCATGTAAATACTAATTCGTTTTCAATAAAATATATTTTCATACAACGTAACGCTTCGATAAAAACAGGAGAAATGAGGTTATTTATAACGAAATATAATATACTGTAATACTCTCCGAAAGGCCGAAGTACTCTCCAGGCGGAGGGTGGACGTGGCGTTCCTGCAGGAGACTCGGTGGAAGGGCAACAGAGCCCGGCCCTTGCAGAACGGCTACAAGCTGTATTACACGGGTGCGCCTGGTGGGGAGAACGGGGTGGCCGTTGTGCTCTCCGAGGGGCTGCAGAGTGGCATCTTGGAGGTGAAACGCTGTAGCGACCGGCTTATGATCGTGAGGGTGCTTATCGATGGGATTATTACCCACCTGATAAGTGCCTACGCGCCACAGGCCGGTTGTAGCGACGCCGATAAGATGTCGTTTTGGGGTCAACTCGAGGGAGTGCTTCGGAGCATTCCGTTGTCACAGGGAATCGTTTTGGGCGGCGACCTAAACGGTCATGTGGGTGAGAGGTGTGGGGAGTTTGAGCGTGTTCATGGTGGTTTTGGATACGGCACCCGCAACGCTGAAGGAGAAACTATCCTTAGAACGTGTGCGGCTGCCGATCTGGCCATTGTGAACACGTATTTCAAAAAGAAATCCGAACGTCTCATCACCTACAAGAGCGGGAGGCGTACAACTCAGATCGATTTCCTACTCACTAGGCGACACAGCATCGGCAAGGTGGCCAACTGCAAGGTCATACCCGGTGAGAGTCTTACTGCACAACACCGTCTCCTTGTCATGGACCTCTGCGTGAAGCCCAAAGGCAAACGCATCGAGCGGTGCCAGCGCCGCATCAGATGGTGGCTGCTTGATGAAACTAGGTCCCAGGAGTTCGTCTCAGCTGTCGGTGACAAGTGCACCGACACTGATGGCGAACCAGTTCAAGATTACTGGGACAAAGTTCAGGCGGCCATCCTTGGAGCGGCGATGGTGGTGCACGGTGTGTCTAAGGGTGGAAGCAAATTTGACAAGGAAACTTGGTGGTGGAACGACGCAGTCCAGAGGGAGACTAGGGAGAAGAAAGCCCTCTTTAAAAAGTGGCAAGCGACCGGATCTCCTGAAGACCGCGAAGCGTACAGGGCTGCCAAGCGCGCCACAAAGAGAGCTGTAGCCAGAGCCAGACGTGACCACTTACAACCTCTGTATGATAAGCTGGAATCGTCTGAGGGGCAGAAGCTCATCTATAAGCTGGCGCGCTCCAGGGTCAATGCGGCACAGGATATATTCAAGTGTCGCTGTGTAAAAGACCCTGAGGGCAACCTGTTAAGCGAAGATCTCGCGGTAAAGGAGAGATGGCGCTCGTACTTCCACGAGCTGCTTAATAAACAGCACAAAGAGGTGCAGCCTCCGGACCTCCCTCCGAATCAGGGACTAGTGCCACCGGTAACGCCTGGAGAAGTCCTGACTGCGCTTCGTCGCATGAAGAATCGGAAAGCTGTCGGACCCGATGGAGTCCCCATCGAAGCCTGGAAGGCGATGGGTCCTCGCGGTGTGGGCATCTTAGTAAACCTTTTTAACCGCATACGCCTCAGCGGGCAGATCCCAAACCAATGGAGACTGAGTATAATTACTCCAGTCTTCAAAGGTAAGGGGTCAGTGCAGGAGTGCGGGAGCTACCGCGGTATTAAGGTGATGTCCCACACCATGAAGATCTTCGAGAGGATTATAGACTCTCGGATCCGGCAGGAGTGTACTCTCTCGGAGTGTCAATATGGGTTTCGCCCTGGTTATGGGACCACGGACCCTGTTTTTGCCCTGAGGGTTGTCGCAGAGAAATACAGGTCGAAGAACACGCCTCTGCACTGTTTCTTTCTAGACATGCAGAAGGCCTTCGACTGTGTTCCTCGTGCGATGATCTGGTGGGCACTGCGGTCCAAAGGGGTTCCAGAGGTCTATATTGACACTATCCGGGACATGTACTGTGACTCCGATTCAATGGTTCGGACTGCTGTTGGCGACACGAAACCCTTCCCCATCACCGTCGGGGTACACCAGGGTTAGGTCCTTAGTCCGCTTCTGTTCAGTGTAATATTAGACGAATTGTCGGACAGCATCAGAAACCCACATGAGCAGCCTCCATGGTTGCTCATGTATGCTGACGATATTGCGCTGGCAGACGCGGACAGGGGCAGATTGGTGCGACGTGTAAAGGCGTGGAAGGAGACGCTTGAGAACGGCGGTCTGAAACTAAATGTGGCGAAGACCGAGTACTTGGCAATAAACTCGACAGATCCCACATCCGTCCGCATAGGCGGTGATTTGGTCGAGCGCACGGACCAGGTTAAATACCTGGGATCTGTTTTTCACACGTCCAGTGACATCGATTGCGTTGTCAAGTTACGCATTGCTGCCGCGTGGGCCAAATGGCGGGAGATGACCGGTGTCATTTGTGACCCTAAAATGCCGATCCGGTTGAAGGGACAGGTCTACAAAACCATTATTAGACCTGTCCTTTTACATGGCAGTGAGACGTGGCCGATATTGGAGCGACACAAGCAGGAGCTGCGTGTCACGGAAATGAAGATGCTGCGGTGGATGTGTGGGGTCACGCGGATGGACCGCGTGAGAAACTCTCGCATCCGCGGCAGCCTTCACGTCCGTGACATTGCAGACAAGTTGCAAGAGTGTCGCCTTCGTTGGTATGGTCACGTCTTGCGGCAACCGCCGGGCTACGTAGGTAACAAATGTCTGGCCATGTCAGCCCCGCCGGGTCCCGGTAAGAGGGGAAGACCCAAGAAGTGCTGGCTTGACGTCGTAAGGGATGACATGCGTGCCAATGGTCTCACTACAGGGGATGCCGAAGACCGTGCGAAGTGGAGAAGAAAATGTAGGAAAGCGGACCCCGGGCGTCGCGAGACGCAACTGGGACAGACGCTCGGATGATGATGATGATAATATACTGTAATAATTAGTACTTAAGACCATATTTGAAATGGATTTATGGTTCTTTCCCGGTCGAATCAGTTCAAGACCATATTTGAAATAGATTTATGGTTCTTTCCCGGTGAAATCAGTTCATCTGTATGTCAAATGGATTACTTACTTCTAAAATATCGTTGCTAGTAACTGTTCTCGGCCCTTTAAAAAAACATTTCTAAACATTCCTTCTCAGTCGTTTGACTGCTCAGTGAATGCGTGATCTATTATCTATGGTCACGTGTTACCCGTCCTTGCCCTTGTACAAACAAGCAGTACAACTAGAATGTTAATCTCTTTATATACATAATTATAGAAATAATTTATTTTCCTCGTACAATTTTCCTTTTTCTGGTACAAATTTTCTGTAGAGGAGCCCTCTAGAATACATTGGAACGTCTAATATTCAAACGGGTTTAAGAAAAAGAAGGTTTAATATTTCTGAATAACATGATAATAGCTTATATTCCGTTACGAGTATCAATGAATTAATTTATTTTGAATATCTATTTTATTTACTCAAGCACAAAACATATATATGTTCTGCGTATTCCAAATTATCATGTAAGGGTAGAGTTCAGTAGGTTTTTCTTTAGCCAATGATGATATCTAAATATTAGCAAAATGGGTAGGCAGTACAATAAATACTTTGATTTGATCAGGTTTATTCTTTGAAAGAAGTCATTAAATTTTAAAACAAAATCAGTTTAAAATGATACTAAATTTAATATTAATAAAGTTGTTATGTTACCAATATTAGGGTCAAAGGTAATACCGACATAAATATGCTAAGACAACACTGGTAAAAATTATGTTGCTCCATCTCTGTTGCACAAATATTGTAAGAAAGAGTAAGAAATAATTGTAACTGTGTGCGCTGACGCCCACTTTGCCAAGTAAAGTCACAAACAGACCAGAGTATTAATGGTGTTAAAGTAATTGTTTTGTTGTGTGTATGTATAGTGTTATATTGCGTACACAATGTTATATTTGTGTGCGTATGCGCAGGCTCTACGACGCGACCGGCACTAGCAGGTAACTGTTGTTTTGTAAGAAGATGATTGTCTAATATAAGTGGTTTTATTGTGCTAATGTTTATGTAACCTCCTCGACAATTTACGGTTAATTGTATTTGTTTCTAGTAAATTCTATATTTAACATGTATTCATTGTCTCATTTCATCTGCTAATATCTTCTTTTGTATTTAAGTTGTACAACGTTAACCTGATTTTGAAGGATACCTTACTGTGAGGTCACTATCTATAAGTCTTTTATACTTCCAGATGATTATTTTCCGAGTATGCCTGTTAATTAAGTCTAAGCGCATGACTTTCTTTCTCCTCTCAAAGAAAAAAATACATTCAACATAATATTCCATCCCGTACCGAGTTCCCTCAAGACTTAATGATGAAAAGAGATTAGTGTATATGTGACAAATCTCTTATATCTTATACAATTTTACGTCTTAGGTTTTGTAGGGGTTTTAAACATGCCGTAATCAACATTGGCAATCTATGTAAATTATTATAATATATTTAGTAAGAAAAAATCTCAGCACTGCAAAAGTGACCTAACTTGATCTCGGCATGTGCAAAACACAATCAGGTTATGATGCTGACATTCGAGGAAGTAGACGAGTGGCCGGCAGAATGCACATGCACTACGACAACTACAGTGTCCGTCTAAACAGCATTATGGACTTTAAATTTTAACTGTGTGATTTGCGAAAATATTAACACGCGCTCCAAGCGTAATTTCGTTTACAAACATTCGTTTTTAGGTAACTATTTTTATCACGCACTATGCTCTATATATGCCATGCAAATTACGGTTTACAGGTAACCAAGTTCCAAAATTCTATCCCCTCTCCCCCCCTCCCGCGCATTGTCTGAACGCATTTTTGACGTCACTCGTTAAAAATGCAGTAGCGAAGTGCACGGCCGGGGGCGGTCGCACGCGCATCGCACCGTCACATCATCCTCGATTGTTTACCCCGCTAGTAACGTAACTGTGCGATGTTGCCGCTCCGTAGCTCGCCTCCTCTCACTTTCGCGATTTCCGCCGTCTCGCTCATGTCTGATATATCTGTCTCACTCGCTCGAGTAGCGGTGCTCGACTTTTTTGGACATGCAGTTTTTTCCGTTCTAGGTTATGATCACTGTACGGGATCGTTGTTTACAGGAAACTGATTATTCAAGTCATTGATAAAAGTAAATTGAATTTTGTTTTGGTTTGAAATAGAACTGTTTACTATTTTCTAAAAGGTAAATATTGTATTTTTAAGCAACTAATCTCTCCCCTCCTTCTTAATTTCTTTAATGCATAAATTACATAATTATACAGTACGTGTCCACATATAGCCAAAGCGAAATTAAATCAAAGCAGTATAACCTAAAATATAAATCTTAAAAACTATTCCCATTAGGTACCAGGCACACAGCACTTGCAAGGAGGTAACAAATGTAATTAACGGCATTTATCAACGATCCAGGGTGTTGAACTAATTCTATGGCACTTTTACAACGTAAGGACGCGCCAGCCAGCGCGCATCCATTGTTCGAGTGCGCGATCGTGAATTCACGATAATAAAGCGATACATTGACAATTTAAGTACCTTTTAAAAACATTATACCTAACGGAAAAATCATTTCTCGTGTAATTAAAAAAGAGATTTTTTTTATACCAATGAGGTGGCATACAAGCGTGCGGTCCCCCTGATGGAAAGTGGTCACCGTAGCTTATGGGACATTTGGAACACCAAACTAGACTAGACTATTTTATTTATGACGTGACCACTCTCGCCTTCGAACTTTTCAAAGGCTTCAACCTTGCGGATGTAATATTGACTTTGAAACTTGTTACACGCGGAAATTTCCGTAAATGGCATAGTTTAAGACGGATATGATCTGGGCATAGTGGTTTTTCTCAAACATAAAATATAATTTAATATTCTTATTTTATATTAATTCTTAATTCAATTTTATTCAGTTTTGGTATAAAACGATCTACAGGTTATATTTAATCGGCAATTTTAAAAAGCCTTAGATTTTCAAAATCCGTTTCACAATCCTGAAATGAGTCTAAAATACAGGCATAGTAACTCTATTCGGATCTTATCGCCCACTATAGCGATTGTGCGCCGCTCGTTTTGAATTTGCATTTTAAGTTCTATTCCAGGGTATTCTCCACATACTTGCTCTATCTAGTTCTTTTTGAACAAAACATTTTCGCTGAAATATTAGCCCAACGATACTACAACGTTGTTTGAATTTTTATTTTGGTTTATTGAGTTTAGTCTGTGTGTTGTGTTTATATTTGAAATACTATATTAAGGTATGACCTGTATTGTTCTATTATATTTGACATATTGTCGCGCCTTTATCCCCGAAGGGATATACCCCCGTATGCACTTTTGTCCCAGGTGGTGAGCCCATTGCCGTGTTAAATGGACAGACGCAGGACAGACAAGATATAATAGTCCTGCTGTTATATTTGTAGGAATTGAAACTACTTATTATATATTGCTTTGGACTTTTTAGCCATTTACGAGCTTTACTGTTAATTTAAATAAACTGTCTTAAATAAGGCATGTCGTCACGTCGCTGTACGATAGAAAGTGAAGCGCGGGCCTGCGCAGGCGCATCAGACGCGTTAGAAAGCGGTCGGCTGGCCCCGGCGCCACCCGAGCGAACATTGACGACACCGAACATGGCGCATTCTTTCATATGTACTCTATTCTAGTAAATGAATCCTATTTGTACCTTATTTGAATATACCACATAACCTGTCACTGTATAAAAGGTGATAACTCAATCAAGACTCACCACCTGTTACGTGGGACAAAAATGCATACGGTGAAATGGGGGCGTATAGTATGCCTCTGCCTACCCCTTCGGGGATAAATGCGTGACAGTATGTTGTATGTAACTCTATAAAAATAACATACAATAATTATATCACCGAATGATTGTCGATACTTTAATAATTGAGTTACTTCTGTTCACATTTGAATTCATTATCATATTTCAACCTAATAACTGTGCCTAATAAAACTGCAGTAAAACTGCCTGAATACAAAACACCATAAACGAACGCCACATAGTATAATTTTATATCCAAACATCGTTTAACAGGCGGTTATAATGACCGAGCAATAACCCCCTCATTTAAGAAGTTAACACTAAACTTGTTCTATATGATTCGTCCCCTTATCGCGTTCGGTCGGTGCGACCCCACGCGTGTTCGCGACGTATACGTCTGCCAGGTGCGTTTAGCCCTTTCCGCTGCAGATGCTCGTGTCGTCCATACAAAACTTTATTTTTTATTAAATGTGTTACTATATATATTGGAACTTATAACGATTATTCTGTTGTTCTGTTGTAAACTAAACTGTTATAATTATATGTCTTTTATGTTGACGAAAAGATAACCCAAACTTGTGAGCCATAGTTAGTGAATGTATCCACGTAGAAATGTTGTGAGCCCAATAGCGATTTTAATTCTATAGTAAGTGCTGTGTACTGAGCATAATTCAAAAATTACATCAACAAGACATACGTCGTACGCATTACCTCTACAGCTGCGCCTGTTTTATTCTGTTTCAGTTAGTTATAAAAATGAGGTTATCAACAATAGTCTAAATCCAAATTATGGTTAATTCCAATGAAACACTCCAAAAGTATATTCGATTGACCTCGAGATATTCGAAGAGCAGGATTGGTGACATTAACCCCCAACTGCAGTATAGGGTTAGTTAAGAACATCATTAAATTTCAAACGTGTTTCCTAACAAATAATTTTACAGTTATTGTAAATTTTTATCACTAATTGTTTGAATTCCATGTAATAAAAGTTTAGCTACTAATTAAGAAATTTTATAATACATATTTATATTCATTTGTATCCGAAAATAGTCACATCACTAGCAGTAAAAGTAAGTACATACGCGTCTATCTTGTTTATCTATTAAATTACAAGCAATTAAAAACTAATAAGCCGGTTATGGATCTCCAGGAATATGCGATGTAGTGCTGAAGCTATCATAAAATGAATCTAAACTAACTGTCTTACTATATTGCTATACGACAACGTGATGTAATTAAGATCCCTATAAATAATGGAAAAAATGGACCTGATCAAAATCACCTATTGGAGTGAGTAAATGAATCTAGTTAGGTTGTAAAATCGGAAAAGTTTTCGTATGGTGCATGTCCGTGCGTTCGACCACAGTGCTATGGGTGTTTGACCCGATAAAATATTTGCACACCCAAGGTCGGTAGTGGGCAGTCGGTGGCACATCACCTGCCGCTGCAGTTCGCACTCGCATAATTACCGTGTGAAAGGAAAACTAATTCTATGACTGGCATAAGCTTCTGATTATATTAATGAATCTCTTTTCTCTTCCTTGTTAATTTTAAACTGGAGCTAATGCGGTAGTGACGTAAATTAATAACTGAATTTTCTCGTGTCTCATTGTTTCTCACATTTTGAATCAAAACACTAGTACTATTTCACAAATTTACTTTATAACCTGACCGTTTCGCTTTACAGCATTCAAAGGTTGACAAAAAAGTTTGTTTCTCAAAAAGGGAATTAATTTATTACAGGAGAAGGAGAATTATAAAGCCGTAGATAACATAGCGGTCAATAGTTCTTCTTTTATCCAAAAATGGTAGATAAAATTGATATTATTTACATCTGACAACATAAACTGATTAAGTGGTTATACCGTAGGTAGACGTACCTATATTTTATAATGTCCAGTACTAAGTGCGGGAACAAAATATGTCATAACTATTTAAATACACATAATTTCGGTCACGTAGATGATCACCATAAACATCAGCAGCAACACAACAAAAATTCTGAAGTCTTAAGTTCCCTTTGGTGCTCGGGATCCTATTCCTGATTTTTCTTCACTTCCGTCCGGTTAATGGCTGCTACACTACCTAATTTTAGATGGTCCGTTTATCTCAAGCTCCCAGTGTCAATCCTTTCCACATCCGTGCCTCTGGACGTTTGCCAGAGATATTATTAGATTTCGAGGTCACGCTGCAATTTAATCCTGATTGTGCGACCATATGAGTGCAACTATTTTTGCTCGTCTGTGGTCTATACTTTCTATATTTCCATTGTTGTCTAGGTGAATCCACCAAAATATGTGATATGTTATCTACACCAGATTCATACTATCGATTTGAGAGTATTTCTTTACGGGTGTCTTTGTAACTTAAATAAATCAGTAGGTCAAAAGTACCCTGCGCAAGTAAACAATCGGAATTCTGTTTAAATTGTTTTTTACATCGTCAATCTGATGTAAAACTATGGTTACGTCCAAGTATTGAATGACTATATCTAAGCTGCCATCAAGCTAAAATAGTGGTCTTGTCTGACCCTGACATGCTTTTTGACGCTTCGTCAGGTACATCGGTACACTCATATTACCGTGTTTAGTGAAAACAGGCTATTTATCACACTGTCTGTCAGAGTCGTGTCTACATGAAATTAACTTACAATTTTCTTTTCCCAGACGGAGTTGTATGGCATAAAATGGCGTAAGCTCGTATGGGGGGAGACGAGCGGCGGTGGCGACGGGGAGGAGGGCGGTGCGCCACTTGCGGATCCTGTGATCAGCAGCTACGCGCGCTGCCTGGCCGGCGACATCCTGTGCGTGTGGCGGCGGGTACCGGCTCCGCAACAGACAGATATCTATGAGATGAGTGCGCCCACCCCCGCGCCACCGCCCCTCTCCCTCCGAGCCGCCAAAGAACTCTGGATATTCTGGTATGGCGAGGAACCAGACCTGAATGGTCTCGTCGCGCCAGAATTAATCGCGAGCCGTAAGTGTTTATTTACTAATATTTTATTTGGCTGACAACACCCCATCATTGTCATTTTTGGTAGCTCTTGGAACCTGGTGATAGTTATCACACTTAAACTAAAGAACGTACCAATTTAAAGGATATTTACGACGCTTTACTTTATGTTCTACCATAATACAGCGTGTTTGTTATTTATTAAACAACCTTGACCTACTTTTTATAGAACTTGACCCACTTATTAGAATAAAATTAATTTACTTTTATAGTAGAATTTAAGATGTATAAAACAATGATTATCTAAAAAATACAAATCCAACTCCATTGCAAAATAAAAAGAAGTTAAGCAATTAAACTGTAGTTTAATCGAGGCTTAGTTAGTAAACAACAACTGAAGCAACTGAAGTGAGTTAGCATCGCGACAATTAACAGATAGATTAAAGATCTTGCAACTCCATGGTCGTCGTCCCTGTAATAATAGCAATGGTAAATGTAAATCTGGAATGTAGACCCCCTGAAAAGCAGCGCAAGTAATCACCGTAATTAATGTATCTTCAAAGTCCCCTCTCTGGTTTATTCTTCGGATGCAACGACATTTGAATTGAAAAGCACTTTTCGTTTCTACCTTGAAATATTTTCCTTGCGACGCGACGAGAGATGTACTTAAAACAAAAAGAACAGTTTCGTTTATTTTGTGAGATACAAAAATATGATAATATTTGTGCGAAGCTTTTTACGTTTATGATGAATTTGAAATAATCATAATTATTCTGTACAGCGCTGTCACATTAAAACTATTAACTAACTAACTTGTCACGCTGTACTCGTCAGGGATACAGCGTAAAATAGTTGTTAGTTAATAGTTTACTTTCTTTAGCTTTTTGCAGATTTATCAATCAGTTCATACATGCACGTCTGTGTATCCGAGTACTTTTGACTTTTCCGTTTTTGAGCAATCTGTTCATGTTATTACATCCCTTTAATATTGGATACCAACTTCAAAATAACTATCCAGTTGCCATATGCGATAGATCAGCTCTTTGGGCTGTTTCTTGGTAAATCTGTTCAGTCAGTCATTCGGCCAAGGCAAGTAATTTTATAAGAACAATGAAGACATTAATAGGAAGAAAATTTGTAAGTATAGATAAATTTAAAGAATTGTTCCGTTGGTTTCAACTTGTCTCTAATTTCCTTTATATTGGAATGAGTAGCGATGGCACTGTACTTTCTGTCGTCTGATGCCAGAAGATCCAATCAAAACAATAAATAAATAATATTATATAATATCATAAATTAGTATCAGGAAAAAGACGTATTATAATTAAATAAATAAATAAATATCCATCACGCCTTATCCCCGAAGGGGTGGCAGAGGCATATTATATACATGGATTCCTGTCCCACGTAATAGGTGGTGAGCCCATTGCCGTGTTGAAATAGACAGACGCAGGCTGTGGCTACCTGCTGTTGAAATTTTTAAGCCGCCTATAAGGCCTTCAACCAGGCTTAACGACTGCCATTTTACTGGCAACCGGGACCAACAGCTTAACGTGCCTTCCTAAGCACGGAAACGCTCGCAAATGTAAATGCCACAAAGTGGTCACCCATCCGACGACCAGTCATAGTGAAAGTTGCGTACCTCAGTGATCGTTTACCGAACACAGACCGCGGGGCCACGAGCGCTTCATCGTATTTAAGTTATAGTATCGTATTATAATTTATTCTCAAAAGTGCTACAGCTTAAAGAAAGTTGCCTCGCAAATTTCAGCGAAGCGGTGACACAAAATTCCATTACGCTAGCCGTTGGAAAATCCTGTTAAGGAACCTTCATTTTACATTTATCTCTGTAGATTTGGTGCCTATAACTGGCAGCTTCTGGCACGGCACGCCTGTCCAATTTGTGACACACTGACCTCAATTTGGCACAACCTTTTTTTTTAGTGAACCGTTCTGAGCTCTTTTCCCTTTTCATTTCTAATAGTGGGTTAACTAAAACGTTTGTAGTTTTTGACAAAGGTAACGCTCAGCATGAAAAATTTTACATTAATACATACATTTAGACAATTCAGTAAAGATTTTATATTCTATTGTCGTGGTCATCAATATTTTTAGATTCGTCCCTTTTTAGTTTATTTTTAACAAAATAAACACTATTCCATATACATGAAAACGAGTATGTCACGTCTCTGATGAAGAAATACCGTATACTCGCAAATATTATACCGTTCCTGATTTTACTATAGCTAGTATTACACAGCACAGTTACAGTAATTGTTTATCCTTATTTCTATTTATTGGTTGTTTTTGAATTACGGACAAGTAGCTTGTATTGTTATAAATAAATTTATATATCAAATATATCATGTTATTTATTTTTTTATTTATTATTTGTCATGTTTTCTTATCATCTCATTTCTTATCTTATCATATCATCATGTTTCAAACAATAAGAGTTAATTTGTGACCTAAAATTACACTCGGCCTACATACGCTGTGTGCGTTATTTGTTAGTTATTATTGCGATATTATATTATATTTAGGTATTTTATTTATTTTCCCTATTTTATGGTTAAATTGAATCATGAATATGGCTGTGCGGCAAAATTTATAAAGTGTACATTATTATTTCAATAACATTTCTGTTTAAATTATGAATGAATGGGTCTAGCTAGTTACAGGAGAATTTTAACTTAACATTCAACACTTCAATGGGTTCACCACCAGTTACGTGGGACAAATATAGATACTGTGAAAATTCGGCGTGTAGTATGCCTTTGCCTTCGTGGATAAAGACGTGACTGATTAAATAAAATATTTTATGAAAGGAATTTCAAAAAATACATTAAAATAAACAGAAAATTAATGGAAACATGCTGTGACGTGCCTTACGATTTTTTTTTTGGCAATGAAATTAAAGTTATCTTCGTACTTATTATAGTTCCCTGACCCTCTCAAACTTCCTTCTATAAGCAATTCTTTATTCAACAAGTTGTCTATTTCTTCGTGAACAAACGAATGGCCGTATAAGTAGCGTATTTCAAATGATTTTCCTTCAGGCGGGGTAATTGAACCCGGCTCATGAAATCGAACCTTCTTCTTTGACCTGGGTCTAATAATATAGTATACGATCCGAGATGGATGTTTAGTAAGTAGTATTTAAATGGTCTATTGGCTATCCGATTTTTTATTATTTTCAATTAGAAATCATTCTTAAAGTTGTAGGCAGAAGGATACCAACAATTATTTACACACAATAGTAATTATATGACAACGTAAATCAAATTTATTGGAACGCTTTTTATGTATAAACTTATGAAGAAAGAAAACAGTGGCGCGCGCGCAGTACCATCACACACCGCGCCTTCCAGCGGGCAAGTTCACGCTCCATCGGTCGAATACTAAAATAGATCGTGACATAAATCTACATAAACGGACTTTATTTCGGTCCACCACAATTGTTTTGTTTTGCGATGTCAACCATAACATAATACAAAGTTACTACATACAACTGTAACATGAGAGATAACTACTACGACACACTGCGCAGGCGCAAGTGTATTTTAAGGTTTCTGGGAACAATGAGAGCTTTGTGAACTTGAATAGAGTGCCAAAAACAAAGACTTGTTATGATATAATAATAACGAGAATATTTGGAGGCTTGTCATTTTAACTAATTGTCATATATTTACAATTTCGCGTTACAAAATCCAAATCTAAATGAATTATTAGATTAGCAACATAAGTGATATAATTATTAGAAAATGATTTCCGAATTGCCCAAGCTGAAAATTTGTGACTCTGCTAACTGAAAATAGGCACATGATGTAGACTTGACTGACTCAACTAGAAATTGTAATGATGACGCCGACTGTTATTTCAAACATGTTATATTATGACTAATTTTATGATAACTCACTTGCCCTATTATTCATTGGCCATAAATTGTAACTTTTGATTGTGACCAGTGGCTATGTGCACGTAGAATGTTAAATTAATTTAACCCTTCCTACACTTTTCATTGTGCCATTTCGTAAAAAATTATGTACATGTAACTTATGCCTGTTACCCGTCATCCAACGGTCATATTTTTAAATGTGATGGATGAAAAAAAAAAACGTCTTATGAATCTCCGAAGTCCGTTAAGCAACAAATATCAAATACCGCTGATAATTTTTTTAAGAATAAATAAAATAAATATCCATCACGCCTTATCCCCGAAGGGGTGGCAGAGGCATATTATATGCCCACTTTTCACCGTGTGGATTCCTGTCCCACGTAATAGGTGGTGAGCCCATTGCCTTGTTGAAATAGACAGACGCAGGTTGTGGCTACCTGCTGTTGAAATTTTTTAAGCCGCCTATAAGGCCTTCAACCAGGCTTAACGACTGCCATTTTACTGGCAACCGGGACCAACGGCTTAACGTGCCTTCCGAAGCACGGAAACGCTCGCAAATGTAAATGCCACAAAGTGGTCACCCATCCGACGACCAGCCATAGTGAAAGTTGCGTACCTCAGTGATCGTTTACCGAACACTGAGACCGCGGGGCCACGAGCGGTTTATATAAAAATCTATATATTTCTTATATAAACCGGCCTAGTGAGTGTTGTATCACACTCAATGTAGGGTTCCGTAGCTAATTCTATCACGGATTTTTTTAAATGTTTTGCTTTGAATAGTCTATTATTCCTAAAGTAAACTTTACGAGTGTAGCACATCTGGCAGACGACAATGGGCTACTGTGATTACTTTCGATCATATGCTTGTCTGCACCTTTTGAGGTATAAAAATCTTGTAAAGCGTTCTTATCCGTGACAGCTTTCTTTTTAATTTCGTTACATTACCTACTACCGTTTTGATTGGAGTCTTCTCGAACTCTAGACTCTGACGAGAATTGCTCCAAGTTTAATATTTCACAAACGGATCTTTTAATTAAAACTTGGTTTTCGAAAACATAAAATATTTTTAAAGACCCCACCACATCCCATTTGGTGGACGAGAAAAATATTTCAACAATGTCATGATAGTTGAACGTGGCGAATTATAACGGTTCTTTAAACTACGGAACTCTAAAAAAACCGGAAAATTTGTTACGAACGACGCTTCGTTACTGGATTTTCAATTGCTCTAGCCTTGCGTTTCTATTAAGCGAGCGTGCCTCTCGTACGGTTGTTAGCCGACCCGCAGATCAACTGTAAACTCCCGATTATTATCGCGAATGTCAATGTGAAACGTGAACAATAACGAGATTTGGGAAATAGAATACTATGCTATATTGTTGGACCTGGATTGGGAGATATGGTTCAAGCGGAGCAAATACGGACTGCTGATAAACGTGCCCCTCTGACAAGACACTACACTGAGGATATTCCTGAAATTAGTGTCTACGAAGTGAGACAAGCACTTAAATAGCTGAAGCAGTATAAGTCACCAGGAGAAGATGGCATAACAGCGGAACTCTTGAGGGCGGGTGACGGACAATCCTGAGGGAGCTGCGTTGGATATTTAACGAAGCACTTTTCACGGGTAATATACCGACTAAGTGGCTTGATAGTATTGTTGTCCTGTTCCACAAGAAAGGTTCCAAGACTAAACTCAAGAACTAACGCCCTATCTCGCTGCTAAGTCAAGTACACAAAGTATTCTCACGCATCATTACATCTAGGATTACAAATCGTCTCGATGAGCAGCAGCCTAGAGAGCAGGCGGGTTTCAGAAAGGGTTTTAAGTACATCTGATCATATATTCACTGTGCGACAAGCGATACAGAAATCACTAGAATACAATAGATCACTTTACCTTGCCTTCGTGGATTACGAAAAAGCATTTGATACGGTGGAACACTGTGCTATATTCAAAGCACTTCAACGATGCAAGGTTGACTACCGATACATTGAGCTTCTGAAAAGCCTAGGTACAAATCCACCACGATGACGGTACAAATTCAAGGAGCCAAAACGACCATACCGATTAAGAGAGGCGTAAGACAAGGGGATGTTATATCTCCGAAACTCTCTACGAACGCCCTTGAAAACGTATTTAAAACAGTGAACTGGAAAGGTCTGGGTATAAATGTAGATGGCGAATACTTGAACCACCTTTGTTTCGCTGACGATATCGTTCTACTCAGTGAGTCGCTAGAAGATCTGGAAAAAATGCTCAATGATCTAAATGAGGCGTCTTTACGAGTTGGTCTGAAAATGAAATCTGATAAGACAAAGTGGATGAGCACCACCGACGGTTCGAAGATTTCAATAGATGGCGTAACGATTGAATGTGTAAGCAGTTATACCTACTTATCCAAAATATTATGCTGGGCAAAGATTCGATGGAAAATGAAGTTGACAGACTTAGCTAGGATGGGCAGTCTTCGGAAAACTCGCAGATGTATTTAAGTCTAAAATCCCGCAAACACTGAAAACACGTGTGTTCAACCAATGCGTTCTCTCAGTGATGACGTATGCGTGTAAGATGTGGATGCTGACTGTCGGGTTACCCACCGCCTAAAAGTAGCACAAAGGGCAATGGAACGTGCAATGCTGGGTGTCTCTCTGAGGGAGAGAATACGAAATGATGACATTCGCCAACGCCCTCGAGTTACCGATATAGGTGCCCGGGTTGCTCGACTAAAATGGCAATGGGCCGGACATATTTCCCGAAGAGACGACAACAGATGGTCGTACAGAACCCTCCTGTGGAGACCTCGTACAGGAAGCAGAAGTGCCGGAAGACCACCTGCACGATAGTCGGACGACATCAAAAAGACGGCAGGGCCGACCTGGGCCCCAATTCTCGATCATACGACTCGAAAGCGTAGACGTAAATTTACTGGTGAAATGTCTTTTGTCTCTTACTTTACCGGTTATAAATATGAAAGAAATGACATTTTATCCGCAATTTTCCGTCTACGCTTTCAAGTCGTATGGTCGAGAATTGGGCCCCTGGACCAGAATCGCCGCTTCATGATCATCTTGGAAAGCCATGCAAGAGGCATATGTTCAGCAGTGGACTTTTAGATGCTGAGAAGAAGTTGTTGGCACTACATAAAAAAGAAAAGAGTCTGAATGCTTTTTTTTCAGAACATACAAAAAAGTATGGTACCCTTGGGAAACGATTAAGCTACAACTAAAATATTTCGCATTTTAAATCAACAAGCCGAGTAGGCCAGTGTCGTGTTCTCTTGTTAGGATCGTAACTGATCACTGCCGGGAAGTCCCTGAACTGTTTATAACCATTAAATTATATTTTCCTATATATGTATTAGCGAAACGCAGCGGTTTTAAACTATACCGCGAAGAACCTTGAAGCATTCCACATAACTAGCACTAAAACACAATCCGCTTGTTTTATCGGATACACTGACGCGGCAGTCGACAAGAAAAGTTGTGTAATATCACACCGATGTGTTAAGTAGCAGTAAACGTGTTACACGCTTCTTACGGGCCGATACAGATGTTAAAAGTTGAATGGGCGGGCGTGCCGCGTCTTGTGGTACTAGTGTTAAAACATATCCTTTGAATCGATACAGAATTAACTTTATATGTCAAAGTCTCGATTGAATGTTTATTATTTTTATTATTTTGCTGAATATTCAATGCATTCCATTCATAAGCGGTGACGGCTTATTTTATTAAAACCAGTTAAAGCCTACACAGAAGTTATGCCCCTCCATCTTTAACCAAAGCCATAATAGGCTAATTCTTAAGTTGACTATGAAATAAACAATTTTATATCCAAATATATTTAACTCTATAAGAATATCTATAGCAGTATCGGCGTGTCGCGTTAATATCTCACACACAATTGAACTGCCGAGCGTGGGAAGCCAGTATTATCTGCTACCATTTCTATAGCGTACAAGTACAAGATGTTAGTTGCTAACATACATCGTGTGAGCTCTATCATCGGTCAAAGTACTCTTGCCCGTGTCCTTGATGAGTAAATGGAAGTTCTTTTTGGTCTTCATTGTCATGGATAAGTATTACAAATTAGTTATTTAGTTGAAGCGCTGCCAACTCTGTAGATGGTATTGAGCAACTTTGATGAATTATTTCGCATAATTGAGTATCTTTTTGATAAGATTATAATATCTTGTCAAAGGGTTCCTCAATTATGCTAAATATTGTCTTATCTTGCTTCCTCTCGGACAAACATAGACACAGCTCACTTTGTATTACGATTATGTTAAAATAACCAGCAAAATTACTAGGTTTCTGCATCACTCAAAGATTGACGAGCAGAAAATGCCGTTGACATTAAACGTCGTCTTTGTACAAGATGTTTGTGCATAAAATTTGAATGAATTCTCACTGGTCCCTGTAATCTACAATATCAACAAACCTAACTCAATACGTACTACGAATTGATCCTATGTCAATTGCTTAGATCCTTTTCATTATTTAATAGAGAATTTAGCAGAAATACTATTGTAGCGCCCGTGACCCCATTAACTCAGTGTTCTGTAAACGATCACTGCTTTAAGCAACTTTCGCTATAGGTGGTCCTTGGATGGGTGACCACTTTTCCTTGGATGGGTGACCACTTTGTGGCATTTACATATGCGAGTGTTACCGTGCTTCAAAAAGCTTGTTAAATCGCTGGTCCCGGTTACCAGTAAAATGGCAGCCGTTAAGCCCAATTCATATTAAAAAATTTCAACAGCAGGACACCACTGCCAGCGCCTGTCCATTTCAACACGGCAATGGAAAATAAAGTGCATACGATGAAATGTTGGCGTATGATATACCTCTGCCAACACCTTCGGTAATAAAGGCGTGACAATATGTATGTATGTTTAGCAGATATATTATAGATATATAAATAGTTACATAAAGGACCAGTCTGTTATCCTAATTTGAATATTTGCCTGTCATGTCAATTCCGTTGAAGTCTTCTGAAAAAAAAAAGATGTGTCGTGGGACACCAAGTAGAAACGAAGTTCATAAAAAAAAACACCCTCTCCCTCATTCCTCACTCTCACCCTTACCCCACCCTCACTGAAAGAGGGAGAAAGAGAAAGGTATTAAACACTACTCGCTTGTGTATACGACTGTCGCGCCTGCGCACGTCTCATTTAACAGTTTAATTCCACGGACTTTTTCTTACGGTTTTACTATCACATATTTTTCAGTTCGGTCGCGCAGAAAAATCCCTATCTCCTCCAAGCCTGCCGTAAGGAACTTCGTTCCAAAAACGACACAAATCGGGCACTTTCAAATACACGTTTACGTACGCTACTTCAACCATATTTTCATTACTTTATTCAATACAAATATACATACTAATTAGTATATTATAGAATTATTGATAAATTGCTGTGTACACAAATATTTGATTTTCCAGCGTATTCACATTGATGTTGGCTTATTATGAGGTGAAACAACTTG
The DNA here is from genome assembly GCA_948477245.1 of Thumatha senex. Lineage (NCBI taxonomy): Eukaryota > Metazoa > Arthropoda > Insecta > Lepidoptera > Erebidae > Thumatha > Thumatha senex. The sequence continues at coordinate 28,488,857 of OX419729.1, read as the reverse complement.
TGCTAAAAATAAGTTAGTTATTGCCACGATAAATCTCTCCCGGTCTCACAGTTTCCTCTTATATAGAATACGTCCTTGCTGTATACCCATACGGCAAGGACGTATTATACTGTCAACCTCATAGATATAGTGTTTTATTTTAAAATACTCTTTAAGATTTTTTATGTCGTATAACAGGCACGGAAAGTTTTGCTTTTAATTGCCATCGATAGATTACATGTAATCGTTTAACTTTAATAGCGGGAAATGTTAAATTTATCGTGAAAACCAAACCGAAGTATTTTATAAACGTAATTATAAAATTGATAATTTTTTAAAGCAAATATTTGCTAAATTTCTCATAATTTTTTTTTATTAAAGTGGAAAAAGACAACTTGATTCGAGACAGGGATTGAACCTGTGACCTTTGCCTAACCAGGGCAATGTTCTAGCCACCTGAACTACCCGAACCGTATCGAATCAAGTTGAAATTCTCCACCTTATTTATATCGTCATTTTAAGAGTATGACCAGAGCCATCTATCGAGCTAATGAACAACTCGATATCAATGAACAGTGTTACAACTATTTTTAAACATTGATGCAATGGACTCCACTCGGTATATTGATAATTTTTTAAAGCAAATATTTGCTAAATTTCTCATAATTTTTTTTTTATGTTGTATTTATAAAAAAAAAATGTAATTATAATAGTTTTTGACTAATTACAATGTATAAAGTGTGTCTATGCTGAATAAAATATATTAAAACTATCTTCACGCTGTATCCCTGACGGGGTAGTCAGAGAGGACAGATCGCCAGGTATCGCGATCCATGCATACTTCTTTTGCTTCCTGTAGATTAATTAATCGCTTCATACATGCACGTCTGGGGATCCGAGTACTTTTGACTGTTCCGTTTTTGAGCAATCTGCTCACGTCTTCATATGTAAGTCTCGGCCTACCCTGACTCCTTCTGCCCTCTACTTTTGCTCAATATATATATTCTTCGTCAATCATTCCATTACCTTATCATTATATTACGTTTAGAATTAATCCCATCGGCGGGTTCAGATTACCTCCACAGTTTCAAAATGCAGTCTGCCTCAGAAGTAGATTATACAATTTGATTATTAAATTGCTTAAGAACAATGTATACTTATATAATATCATAGTACATATCTATAAGATACACTGAATCCAATATTTTTAGATAATGTTCTGCTATGCTAAACGACTTTTGTTGCTAGCTGTGCCTAAATCATTCAAAACAACGTCAGACGAGAGGGTCTGACACTGTCATTAAAGGGTTAGTAATGTAGAATGTACAATGTCGTATTCAATATTTTATTTCACCAGCCTCTTTGCTCAAAATTGAATAAATTGCTTATTGAAAGGTGGATTATTGACCTATTTGCCAAAAAAATTTTAAGTAAGTCTATTCGTACTTACCTTCAGAATTTGCAACCGGGCGGGTCTGCATCGAAGGCCACTGTCGTAGTCGTGACACAGTGGCCGGATGGACTGAAATAGCTAGACGTATGGCAATTTCCCGTATGTACAGCAGACTGGTTAACCAACTTCTGTTTGAATCCACAATTAAAGTGGAAAAGTGTGTAAAGTACAGGCTGAATTGTACGACAGTTCACTTCAACCTGTGTTTAACTTCTGGTTGACTGATTGGTGCAATAATCGGTACATAGAAGCAGTTTCAGATCTAAACTTTAAATATTCATTTATCGAGAAATCAGGTAGGTGGTACCTAAAATAATGTAGTAATGCCATACTTTAGGTCATGTAAATCCCGTGTATATAATAAATTCCGCGCACGCCAAACTTTATAAAAATATATATATAATCACCCATTGGTCGGAATAGAGAACCTACTAATATACATTATATTGATAATAACAAGGCTATAAAATTTAACACGTCTCAGGTGCATATCTGTCACTGCAATCATCCAGCGTTTAACCGCCCTGCTGCGCGGACCGTGCGAATAGTGCTTCGTACGTGAGCCCATTTACGCAGATATTGCCCATAACTGTGCCGCTGCCGCCCCGGTGCGGGTACAGTAGATAATCTGTTTTACAAGTTTGGTTACCAATCCCCATGTGTTATCCAGTTATCCACGAGTTCCACAACGAGGAAGTTGTTCTGCGGATACGGAACTACCTAACCAAAATCCAATGCTTTTTTTTTTTTTTTTTTTTTTCAATATACGTGTGTGTATTAACTTCTTTTTTTTTTTCTATTTTACCAATAAATTTATTGGCAAGTTTGGTTAACAACGTCCGAAAACTGATATGTCTTGTAGAAAGCGTGCCCGTGTGGAGATTGCTATGACAACTAATACAAAATCATTAAGAAATGTGAAATATTGTAACTAGTACGTTCAGCTCCAGAGAAATCTCACCCGCAGTAATTTACATTTATATTCTAAGGGAGTAAGATTTCTTTTCTGACTGTACAGTGTAATTCATTGTTTACTATGAATATTAAACTAAGTCCCGAAGATGTCCGAAGGTTTGGTATGTAGATTGGGCGAGCTATGGGTCGGAGGTGGAAGCGAATAGGGTGGAAATGTCACGTATGCCCACCGCGCGTGGGTGTATCGCTGCGGTAATGTAATTAGTAAAGGTCACAGTAGGCTTCGATACTCACTCACATAACAAGTTACCATCCCAAAACTTGTAGCCAACATATTTTTTGTACGAATAAGACAGTCTCTTTTTTAATCTGATGGTCGTACTTACCAACAGCAATTCCAAGAATATGGCAGACCATGTTATGAATTGAATAATAATGCGTAATCCAAAACATTGAAAACCGTAGTCATTTACCGCTGAAATTTTCTATCGGACCAAATCCACCTTCCAGTTACTGATAAATCTCAACACCTGGTGAACTGGCGCATGCAAATAACATTGGGGGTGTTAAAGCGGCGCGGGTCGGGTTCAAGGGGTGTCAAGGTACATCCCGTGTGGTCCGCCCTCGCCTTAATTATTAATACAGCGGCGATATACAGCTACTTTATCGCTCGACCTCATCGTGCCAATGTGCTTTTTGTATCTCATACTCAATGTTGTATAAAATGGCGTTTGAAAAAGTTTCATAATCGTTCGGGGTAAATAGAATATTTTTACGATAATGTCCGATCTCTCTCTCTTAGTAATTATTCGGATTTATTTTACTTTATGTTCATGCTTTCGGCGCTAGAAATTCGAGGGGTCTAAACCAAAAAAATAAAGATGCTAGCTGTATGTCACTCCTGAAGCTGCTACTTTAGAGCTATCTAGTTGTATATGTCTCTAATAATACAATTGTCTGCGGACTTTACAAGAGCCGGTGACATAGAATAGGCGGAAGCTGTGACGGAGGCGGGCGCTGCTGGTAGTATCGATCTCACCCGCGATCTGCCCATTGGCCGCAGCTAAACCTCGCGTGCCACACGCCCTCACATACCTTGTGTAAATTACGTGACAACCACGTGTACGACGACCTTCACGGAGTCGTGACAATATAAATAATAAATAGTAACACGTATTAGTGTAGACATCCACTAATGAATTTTACATTTGGCAGATTGACTGCACAATCTTAATTTAACGAACGTGCCTATGGCCACAAAAATAACATGTTTATAAGATGATTTCGGTATGTAAAAGTATGCTGAAAGAAAAACTGAAAATACAATACTGTTGTTATTTTTAAATGGTGGTGCTTTGAACTACATTCTGTAGATCTGGATCTAGCGGGATTCTTACCTCTTTTCTTTATACATTGAAAAACATGGGTAGCCAATGATATGTTGACATTTAGTCAGACAGTCTCTTTGGTGAGGCTGGACATGTCTGTTAAATGTCAAGTTCTGACTACAATCATGTCTGGTATATTACCACTGTAATAGATTTTCACTGTAATTAACTAACTGTTAATTAGATTAAAATAGTACACTACATTTTATTATTTATTTTGCTTTAGCACATATATTCTGTAAAACCAACTGGACATACAGTACTTTGAAAACAACAAATCCAATAACTATTAGCTTAAAAACCTAGAACGACTAATGGAAGGATTGTCCACATTCCAACGAGACCACTGGATTGGTTTTTGAGATACATTCCTAGAACCTTTTTCATTTGAGTTTTGTTGGCACAAGGCAATATAATTAATATTTTATGGATCCTTTTTCATGTAATTTGCTTTAAGTGAATTATTTTCGCATTTAACATCGGACGAGTTGCAGCAACAGGATCGAGAGCTACTAATCTGCACAAGGTCCCATTTATATGTTGCTAACTATGACAAATAGTTGCTCGAAATTTTGTCATAGAAATTTCTCAGTAGTAGCCCATTTATCCTAGACATCGAAACTCGACCATTCAAAACAAAATTACGTAATAATTGAATGTATGTTCATACCTCTACGTATTTGACAAGGCATAACCGCATATATAATTATAGTAAACATAATAATATGTCCAGCAGTAAGTTAGGGTCGATCGGTTTAAATGATGATAATAATAAATTATACTATAGACTATAAATGAATTCACCAAATAAAGTGAACCACTCTCTCACGAGTTGATAAAATTTTATCACGTAATAAATGTACATAATATATAACATAGAAACGGTGGCGCATCATAACGTTGTATACAAACACGTTCGCCGATTGCGACACAGATAAATTAGGTGCGAAGACTGCGATAAGTGGCATTCTGCCCGCGAGCTTCACCCGCTAGGTGCCGCCGCCTGTGTAGCCGCGCCGTTTGCAGTACGCTGATCGATAGGGCGGGCCCCCGCACTACACTACCGATTTCTGTACTGTATGTACTACCCCTCAGCACCACGGTTATTGATATTCATCTGTAGATAGAGCTACATGTGATTCAGTGGCCTAACACAACAAGAAAATAATAGCAAAAAAACTTAACCTTAATCTTTACACGGTATCCCTGACAAGTCAAAGAGTACAGATCGCCAGGCTTCGCGATCCATACATGCACGTCGTGTATCCTGGTACTTTAGACTTTTCCGTTTTTGAGCAATCTGCTCACGTGTTCTTCATATGTAAGTGTCGGTCTAACCTGACTCCTTCTACCCTCTTCTTTCGCACAATATATATTCTTCGTCAATCACCTCATTCGTTTGTTGGACGTGTCCAAACCAACGGAGCACGCCCTTTTCCAGCATAACGCTGTCACTGTCTTTACTCGAGAGGAATCGATACACATTCCTTATTTTCGTATTAGCAATATGCAAAAAAACGATGGTTAGAAATAATCTTAAATAACTTACAAAATAAAAATTAGATATAATAAATATATATTATAGTAAATATGAAACTCATGTTTGATATGTAGATGGCTAGACTTAGATGCTGGTTAGGCAGACATAATTCTAGTTTCTCCCTTACCACTTGATGTGCAGCGAAAAATTGCTCCCATTTTACCGTAGGATTCTTTTACCTAAATAAAAATAGTTTCGTGCCTACGTTGCATTTATGACCAAGTGCTTATGGAAAATTATAATATTTTTATAAATTTCTTTGGTGGTGGTAGATGGTAGTTATGCTCCGAGCAGTGTGTGTAGCACGGTACTCAGAGCTTTAATTAAATTGAAGTAGTGTTGCGTTCCAAATTATTTTCCTTTCTAAATTTTCCTCTTCACAACAAGCAATCGCTCGTGACTCCTTTGGCGGTAGGCGGTTGTAATCGTTCGTAGTCCAATTTGTGTGTCCATTAGATGAGTCGTCAAGTATTTATTTGTTGCTTTAAATAAAACCAATATAGCCAATCAATTCAATCATTAAGTGGGTATTATATACCTTTTACGGAATCTTATCACTCGACCGATCGTCCCCTAATAAACCGTGTGTTGTTTTATTTTCTTGGATACTTGCCAGCTACTAGTAAAACTTTTGAAGTTCATTTAATGAGCATATTGGAATTTTACTGACAGTACTTATTCGCGGAAAGCGTTTTCCTTCTAAACGTTTTGAACAAAATCAGCTGTATCGACCTGTCTTTCATTTGGTCTCACAATCTGTGCTCTGTCTTTACTCGAGAGGAATCGATACACATTCCTAATTTTCGTAAAAGCAATATGCAAAAACGATAGTTCGTCTAATACTTATAACTGATTAAGGTATTTATACAAATCGATTTTACCTGTCGGAATAAATCACAGTCGCTGCTCTTTTTCAACACTTCAACAATGCGTATGCAACAGGTTGTTTTGTAGGCTAATTGTGAACGCAATTAAATCGTTTCTTTTCGCTTGCGCCTCAGAGGACGTTACGTTGTCTGCAACGAACCTCGCTCAATCTAAATCTTTTTGTTCATGTTACATTGTGCACTTCAATTGTAATTGTTCGAACATTGTTTTTTTTTTCTTTCTTCTCAGTGAATACTCCGACATCGCCAATCAGGATGCTTATATGTATCTCAGTAATAATCATACGTACCTTTTCAAGTTTCAAAAGTTTTTACTTTCTTGTGCGGCAGCCGTTTGAGAAGACCGGCTCGCTAACCCGTTCGACTGGGTTTGGCCACGGTCAGTGCGACGTGACACCTGATCCTTATTGCACATGTCCATGGTGGTGTAACACGTTGTGTAGACAGATGTTCTGGGGCTAGTGGGGAGCTGGTTTCGATGTTGTTTTATTTGTTCACAAATGCAGAATTTTATTAAGAAATATTCATGAAAGTTCAGTAAAATAGCCAAGAATATAAAACGGATGTGCGCGTGCGCAAAGCTCGGCTCCCGAATTTCTTTCTGACAATGGTCTGTTGATGGCCGTTTACGTTTTGTCTGTCTGTCACTGAACTCTACCGTTTAAAAATTTAACCGATGTGCTAATAAACTGGTTTTTGTTACTTTATTTGCCTCCATTTTAAAATTGTCTGTGCTAATACCAAATTTTAACGGTCCATTACAATATCCCACACGGTAGAGATATTTTTCTCGATTGGATCCAGAGAACTGTATCGAAAATTTGTCACTATTCCATTTTTTTATTGTTACGGGAAATCATCTCTCCTATTCTCGTCAAGCCTTTCTCTTATAATTTTATAACATAGATTAATGGGAAACATGGCAATATTTTTTTTACCCTTAGCCGTGTGTCTGACTGTGACGGCTTGATAGCTTGATCGAAACATCTTGCAGCAAAAGTTACACAAAATAACCGCGTTTAGTCCCGAAAAACAAATTATACTTAAAAATGTGACAGTTTTCAAATAAAGGCATTTTCCAATTGTACGGTGGGCAACCGCATCGAATGGGATAGATGAATTATTTTACCTCGATCGACAGCCGGCGGCCGGGACGCAGTCGTTGACCCGGTTTACGCCCGTTCGATGCCCATGATACGCCCCTAACCTCACAATTCATATAGAGCTACGTACCCTCTAGAAATCAAATAAGGGTATCTCATTAGTGAATTCTTTAGGAAGTTAGCGACTCGTTTAGTTTCTACATATATCTCTTATAATTAGTATATGCAAGTGGAACTTATTATACTTTTCGGTATTTGTCGCTATGAACACTTGATTCGGACGCGTTGCAATGCCCGTGTAAGTATATTAAAATATAGAATACACCTCTAAACTAACTTTGAAACCTAAACTGGCTGGAGACACTCTGTGTTCTCTCTGTTCCTTAAGGTTTGCATGAGAGAGCCCCTAAACCAGCGACGCCCGAGTAGTCTTGGACGACCCCATCGTTAGTGCTATAGTGTCATGATCCCTTCCCTACTCGTTTATGCCGGGCTCCGTGACTCTGTGGGAGGGTTGTCCCGGATCCATCATAATCTGTTGCAGGGTTTGCAACATGCTCGCGTACAAACAAACTGTCATCGAAATGCTTCTTTTTATACTATGTAATAGTGACGTTATCTTTTCACCGTGAAATGATCTCCAGATCTTTACGAGTACTATACAAGGTAATAGGAAACGTTCAAAATTGTTAGCTAACACAAATATTATCTCATGCGGCTGGACCTGTTTGTAACAAGAGTGTTGATAACAAAATATGTTTCTTCCATCTCTCCCTTAGCGAGGTATCAAGCTTTTTTACCGTTGACAAGAAATCCGCCCTCTTATAGATGATCTGTTTATTCTCAACTAATACTGAAATGCATTATATTTAAATTGTAAAGTTTTTATTGAAATTTTTCAATATTCACGAATTTATTGGGTATAGAAAATTTACTAATAATCTTAGGTTAATCATGCATATTCGAGTGTATAAGAATTTTGAGAAATTGTACGAATCTGAAAAATCAATGAACAATGTGTCGTTGAATTTTTTTTTTTTTTTACAACCTTTCCTTAACCATAACGTTCTGCTTGAGCAAATAACTCAAGAGAGTGTGGAATGGAGCCGTTAGTTTTATTAATTAGTAGTTTAGGTCGCGTGGGTTGAATGCGTGTACCTCGCCACGGCATTTACTGTAAGAATTGACTCGGTCGCTCGTCGTTGCATGTACGCATTTCACGGACCATCCACAGCAGTATTGTCATTTAAGTAATACAATGTGTAAAACATACTCTATCCAAACAATTCCGTTTGTGCGTTACCTTTTTACTTCATTCATTCGACTCGATCAATAACAACCTCTGAGGATTATAGGATTATCAGCAGACCCACTACTGGCGTGCTATTTGCCTCCTTAGGCGTATTCTACCTCTTACTTGAGTAATTGTTTGAATTGACGTTTAAGACTAATAAATAAATTATACCAACGTAAAACTCGCTACAAAGTGTACATCCTCACACTTTGCGGTAAGGTCCGATAGTGACTTCATTCCGCGCTCAGATTGTGTTATCAGCTACCTGTTTCTGTTTTCCAAAATGTCACTTGTAAACTATGATGTCCTTCATTTCAATTCAAGGGTTAGTCCATTTTTGTATTGTCGGCAGCGCGAGTATAACACTTCTTGACTGGCGTCAAACGTCAATAGTCTACGGTGAAAACTTTCGGTCAAGTCGTATGCTTGCCTGCCACTTTAATGGTATAGAAATAACTTAAGATTTTACCGTTCCTTTACAACGCAACGTATAACGTATTATAACTGCTACAAAACGTTAGCAGCTAGTCATAACTACCTATGTTGTTGATGTACATAAGTTTTGCAACTTGTGTAGGTTGTTACCGAGGCCGTGAGAAACGCAGCTTCCATGCCGTTTGAAAGATGCAATCGCAACATTGCCATAATTTATAACGGTGCTACTGTCGCCACTAGACTTAGTGCTCTACATTTTACCATGAGTGGTAAATATAAAATTGAGATTTAAAGTATAACAGTGGGTGTAGGAAAAAGATAATCACGACATTAGTGAACAATTGTGAATGTGGTTCAGGTCAGATGGTTGTATATGATGTAACTATATACGGGTAAGAAGCTGGGTGCGGGGTTGTTGAACGTTCGGTGCGACCGCGCGTTGTTCGGCGTTATATTAATAAAATGTAAAGTGACGTGTATCGATGGGCGCGCACGGGATCGTGCTATTTATTGATGCGTGTGCGGCACCGCTCACTAGCCCGCATATTGATCGGTGACTCTCTAGCGGACCTATTTATTTTCCGATTTCGATCGCAAACAGCCAGTATCTAAGTGAACCGCCGTCCCGTTATTATCGATTCGTCTCAGTTATGTCAAGCCTGACTCTATTATAACAGTTATTGCGCATTGTATTCGTAGCATTCGTAGGTTGCGCCAGAAGTTTCTGATGTACCTATTTGTGTTGTTGCATTACACTTTAAAGATACAAATTCATGAATGCATGTTTTCTAGTTACATTTAAAATTTAATCAGATTGAAACACTCAAGTGAGTGATACTATACACAAGTAATTGCTCTAAAACCAGTATTCTTTATACCTATCTTGAAAAAATAAAACGGTGACTTTAAATTCTCTGTTGTTACGTATCATGGCTCTGGTTTTTGACCGTTTTGACGTAGCCGTCAGATATCGAGGATTTTATCGGCTGGCGAGTAGAAAGAAACAAAGGTGGCGAGGGTGGGCTCTTGCAGCTGCGGGTCTCAATCGAAGCCCCGAACAGATGGTCACAAATAACTTTATTCGTAATGAGAGTAGCCTCCTAATTATTTTTTTGTAAAACTCTGCCACTGTATACTGGATGGATGGGGGGGCTATCTTGTTGGATAGATGTAAGAGAAATTACACAGACGGTCCATGACGTTTCAGGCGGTAGGTAGACGCATGTACGACGTCACGTGCGCACGTGGGCGGGCGTGACAAAGACAGCAACACCATTATCGCACTGGACCAACCCACCGCCCGCTGCAGCAGCGGGCGAGTGAGAATTGACAGATTTCCACACGCTCGATACAATCTTGAATTTTGTTATCAGACGTCTATAAACAAGGTTTAAATTTTCCTGACATGTACTTATTATTTGAACTGTATTCCGCTTATTTTTATCAATATGACTTGTCTAGCTAACAAGTCATATTGATAAAAATATGAAGGTTCTGTGGGATTATTTAATAATCAAAATAATTTGCGATATACCGTCAAAAGGTACGACAACTATTTTTATGGTGTTCGATCTGCTATACTTAGTTAAATGGAATACCAATCAGAGTAATCTGAATTTAGCGTCGGAAGGTGAACGACGCGTTCCTTTATCGACTGCGGTTAACCTCGGCTAGCCGGTATGTGTTGTAAACAAAACGAGTACCGATTTGAACGCTACGTGTTGCCAAGCGCCGAACGGCACGGCCGTTTGACATATCTAGATATCACTGCTTGTTTACTACACTATTTTCGCCATTGGTGAATTTTGATTTTTCTCCTAAAACCTTATATATCTGTCGCAAAATAAAAATGGACTGAATTTGTCGGCTATATCCACAATCTATCTTTATAGCTATTTCCGTTCAGCGGTTTGTGGTATTAGATCGTGTCTTACCTATGTTACATTGTTAGAAATCGTAACAATCAGTCATGTACTTTTTAAATATGTTACAGCAGCAAAAAAGACTCATTTATATCAAGCACATACCTATAATAAATCCTAAAGGATTCAAATCTTTATTCCAAAAACTAATCTATAAGTAGTTCTTTATTATAAATAACCAATTATAATTGACAGTTACAAAATGAAACAGCTAAGCACACTTTTTGTCTGTTTAAGCTGACGGTGGCGATGTAATAAACAATCATGTTCAACGTCCTACATGCATAAGCACGTTTCTTCGACTCACAAGCTAATCGTACATGTTTTCCGAGGATGTTCACTCACACAAACTCGCCAAGGCCTTAAACTGTTTACATTTTGCGTTAACAATCAGTTCTCTTATCTCTGTAATATCATTTCGACTTGAAGTAATTTTCTAACGTCGGGCGTGAGAGAGATGAGCAACACTGCACCAACCCACGTGTCTCTGCAATATTGTTGCGCTGTCACCGCACTCTAGAACTAGCGATCCTATATCCTGAGGTCTACAAGCCAATCGAACTACCTTATTTTATTGCCTATGCGCACAATTAATCAGTTACCTATATCAACGCGCATGCTTAAATGTTATACCGAGCGCAAGGTGATTCACTTATCAGTTCAGATTCAATGTTGTTAGTCTCGTCGTCTGTTATCGCCTTATCTGTAACATTAACCGCAACGCGGCAGCAAACAAACAGTACTTAGGCAACAATAGTGATAATCGTATGGCGATTACTGCGTTCACATTGGCGTGGAGGCGGCAACGGCGCGGCGGCGCGCGTCGTCTGTCCGCTATCGATCCCAGAGCAGGCTAGTGCCAACCACCGCCGTTACACCGGCAGCACCGCAACAAAATATGTTCGACCTTGAACTTTAAACTATTTTTATATTGCACTTTAAAACGCCACTTTCTCATACAGAATCAATTCATAGTGCAAGTTTTTTAAATTCTCATACCAAATATTTATCACAATATTAGCATATCGATGAAGTTAGCGTTAGTTAAACAACAGTTTTGAAAGATTGTGTCTGCGTGTATTGTATGTTACCAATGAAGGGTGTAACCGCCTTCAAAATACCGTCTAAACTTAAATAAATGAGTGCGATGACGATGACGCTTTATCGCTGTATAAGACAAAATTTTACTTTTGATGGCTTTGACCTGAAGTTCTATGTAGTAGTAAGTGTATATAGGTATCATTCAGTAGCTGTGATTCTATCTGTTCACCAGCTGAATGTCAATTTTATAAATGTTCTGGTAGAAACGTCACTATTTCCGATATTAGAGTAAATCTATTAGTAATCAATCGTAATAAATTAGTAAAGTAATCGTTTGTTTCGCTAGCGGCCTTGTTAGAGGGAGTCGTTGGTGCGCCTTACAGAATGGCTCAATATTTGTACACCATTGAATAAAGATACGGGCAAATGCGCGCTGGCTATTCTAGAATAATATATAATATTTTTGAAAAATAGTAAATAGTCAAAAATTTTTGATTTTTACATGTTTCTTTTACGATCAGGCGCGAATCCCAAGATCAAGAAAACTCATTTTATCTCGGCGGTCATTAACTAAAATAAACTATGTTATTCAAAGAAAATGAATAAACGTTCAAATTAAACTTAATCTCTTAATATTACACCGATAAACTAACCGTGCGATAATCAGTTTCAAGGACGGGAAACTGATTAATTGAACCGTTGCGATTTTACATTTTGAGAAACCTAAGGGCCGTATTCCAGAACGTATCTCAATGCTAAATCGACGCTTGAGGCTAGTTTTTGCCTTATAAATACTGCTCTCAAGTGTTTCTTGAGTAATGATAAACGTTCTGGAATACGGCCCTAATTCAGTTGAGACAAGATTCACGTGGTTGCTGGCAAGTTACTAACTCACAAGCATGCCGTCCTACGGCATTGGCCCATCCTACTGTGGGTAGAGAAGGCGCACGAACCTACCATCTCACCCTTCAGCTTCTCACAGGAAATAGCTGCTTTGCCAAGAACGTGTGCCTTATTAGTACACGCTCACTACAACACATCTGGCCCCCCGAGGAGAGCCACATTCCTAGGCAGGATTACTGTGAATTGCCCTCAGGCACCTACCCCATTGACCCCCCATTGGGAAGAGGCGAGTATGCGGGGTTTAGTGGGTAGAAGGGCCGGGAGCCCTATACACCATTCCTGCTGCCCCGTATAGTAATTTGTGCTAATTTTGGAAGAGATCTGTATACGATGTCCATTTATCATTGCTGGTGCAACTGGTACACAAGTACTGGAGTAACAATGTCTGATGAATACAAAGTTAAGTTCAAGTATTTACTACAAGTCTTTCTCAATTTGTCTAATGTTGGGGTAGGAAGTCAATGTCAATTAAATAATGTTAGCTGCTGTTAGCATCTCTCGCATTTGTGTTGTGTGCAGCGTGCGCTACAGTCACAAGCACGTGCGCCGAACGACCGACTGACGTCACATGGGTCGCCCCCGTCCCGCCTTCTTACTAGACAAGGACAACGCTACAAATGCGAAACGGCAACGTCGCGCGCGCCGTTTTGTTTTCGCATCTAACGTCGTCGATGATAGGCTGAGTTTATCTTCCGATTGCGAATGCAACCACTGCTATTTCTAGCTTCACTACACTTAGCACATTGCAATAAGCCGATTTTATCGTTTCTTAGCACCACGTTCCGCTATTGTGGACAAATATTATTGTCATATCGACCTTGACTCGGTCTGTATACTGTTTATTAAAATATTAATTAATTGAAGATTCTAAATCTGCAATGTGGGTATGCGATTAAGTAACTAATCTAAATGGATTAACAGAAAATACAGTAATTGAATCAACGGCAAGTTTTTATCGCAATTTAAAGTGAGGTCAAGGTTAGAGTTAATCAGCACCACAGTTTCAATCAAGTGATCCTTATACTTTAATCATCTTTGCTTAAACAGTAATCGTCGTCACTAATGATAATTTATCTTTTTTTTTACAGAAGGAGATCAGGGTTCGTGGGAAAGTGGACTTTCCTATGAATGTCGCTCGCTACTATTCAAGGCTCTGCATAATCTTATTGAAAGGTAAAGTTTTGAAAAATAAAAATCTTATGAAATATAATTTTCAATAGACTACATTCACTTACGTCCAATTATTATTTATAAATAAATAAATAAATAATAAATATCCATCACGCCTTATCCCCGAAGGGGTGGCAGAGGCATATTATATGCCCACTTTTCACCGTGTGGATTCCTGTCCCACGTAATAGGTGGTGAGCCCATTGCCGTGTTGAAATAGACAGACGCAGGCTGTGGCTACCTGCTGTTGAAATTTTTTAAGCCGCCTATAAGGCCTTCAACCAGGCTTAACGACTGCCATCTTACTGGCAACCGGGACCAACGGCTTAACGTGCCTTCCGAGAAGCACGGAAACGCTCGCAAATGTAAATGCCACAAAGTGGTCACCCATCCGAGGACCAGCCATAGTGAAAGTTGCGTAACTCAGTGATCGTTTACAGAACACTGAGACCGCGGGGTCACGAGCGCATTATTATTTATACTAAACTTAATTAGTCTATTGAATATATAATTCAAATCCGACGATGCATGTGATACACTACATAGCGCTCACACTTTTGTTACAACGTATCTCGCTAGTTAATCTCTTCATCTTTCTTCTTAATCAGATCTTGATTTATTATGAAATCATTCCTGTTGACAGTTCGCTATAAGTACACTACATTTATTCACAATGAGTTAATATTTACCACATTGCTTGATAGGTGTCTCTCAAGGAGCAATATTAAATCCTGCTATAGTTTTCTCGAGTACCTAAGAAACTTGGCTAATAGTAAAAGCAACCGTTTTTTGATGAATTCGCGTTTCCTTATTCATTTCTTGCATTAGCTATCCTTTAGTAATTTCACATACAGTAGTGAAACCTACAAGTAGATTTGAATGACACGATCCTAAATTAGTAGCCATTCACAAAAATGCAGTTGATCGCCAAATTTTGCTTCTGGCGACGGCGACGATTGCGCAGGCACAGCGCTCTAGCAGTAACGAGTTAGCAACGAACTTCGACGTATCGCACAGGGACATTTCAATGTCATTTTTTGTACCTTTGGTTCGGGTCGTTGGTTCCATGGATGGTCAGTTGTATTAAACATAGTTACTTACCTTATTTATTTTAAACATGTTTCACAATCGGTGTTGCCTCGAGGTTAATTAAAACCATTCTCAAGCGACGCTTTGAGGGTCGACACAAAGTATCTCAGACACCCTATTGATATTACTACTATCTACTTAAGAACAGCTTTTACTTCTGTTTTGTTTTTGCAAATTTCGTAGTTATTTGATTAATGAAATGAATGCCCGATATCGTGTAGTTCTTCACGATTTACGTTTCAATAATGTTTCTACATTCTTACAATAAAGAGATATCGTCTATCATACATATACTTATATCAATGAATTTACTAACTTTAGAATTCCTGGTCCCTGTCTTTATTGTTGCTACATTGCTGCTCAGCCTTGAGGTACTAAGACCGGACACATTTCAATATACTTCTCAAGACACATAATTAGGCATTGAAGCTGTTCTTATTGAATTGACTATATCAGTAATAATGGCATTACAAAGACATTAAATACAGGAAATATTTTTTATTATTAAAGAATTTTTATTGCGTGGTGGTTGGAATTAACGTAATATGTTCTAATTCTAAAGGATTCCTTCATTCCAGCTAAGTGTTAGTGTTTGGACCGCTGAACAGTTTTTCTGATTGATAACGTGTCGCGTCGTCATAATACTTTAAAAATACTTACGTTTTACCTAGAAAGTACTTTTTGTAACTTGTTTAATTTGAAGCCAAAGATAAAGATATTGGGTCGGTAGATCCCTACGTTTAGTTCTAGTAGTCATAGGGTACACTTTGGATTTAATATCACGTACCTATGATGTAAGTAGCATGCAACGCCTTCACTCGACTCGGGAGCTGTGAGCAACGGAATCTCGGCGTATGAACGAAATCCAGACAAGTCGTTGACCCCGGGTGGCGGCTGGCGGCGCGTCAAAGAAACAATGCGTTGTCGCGGTGAACCGGGGATGCGATCCCGGCACCGCGACAATATTTCTATACACTTCGCACAATAATATGTGTGTGGAAGTTGTGGAACGAAGACTGTATTTTGCCGGGCTATCAGAAATGGAAATAAAATATGTCAATATTATTCAAAACTGCGGTCTGTTAAGTGTATAGAACAACTGACTGCCTCTGTGGCGCGGTCGGAGTGCATCCGACTGCTACGCAAGAGGTCGTGGGTTCGATTCCCACCCAGGATAAAACTTTGTGTGATGAGCACGATGGTTTATTCTGTGTCTGGGTGTTACTTATCTATGATATGTATGTATTTAGAAATATATAAGTATGTTTATCAGTTATCTGGTTACCATAGTACAAGCTCTGTTTAGTTTGGAAGCACGATGGTTTATTCTGTGTCTGGGTGTTATTTATCTATGATATGTATGTATTTAGAAATATATAAGTATGTTTATCAGTTATCTGGTTACCATAGTACAAGCTCTGTTTAGTTTGGAATCAGATGGCGTTGTGTGAGTTGTCCCAACGATATTTATTTATTTATTCTATAAAACAACTAAAAGCATATCATTCATTCTAAAATTTCTAGTTTCCTGTAATTATAATGAAATGCAAATATTATTTTATTATTTGAATACTACCTAGTTAAATTATTTCTATTAATTAATTAAGCACATGATAAGGATAAGGTATCTATACCAAGACCTAAATAGTGTAGTCGTGTTTTAAATAAAATAAAAATGTTATGTTCCATTTTCATCATGTCATATATTTTATAACTGATGTCAGACATTTTATAACTGATGTCAGACATTTTATAACTGATATTACTGAAGTCACTTAGAAACAGCATAAATATGAAAAAATAAAAAGAATTATATTTGAACCACTGAGATCTAAACAGAATCTCAGTTCAGTTATTACGTATCTGTCTAATCCTCTCCAGATCCAGATACGAAACATGCTCGAACGATCGCTTAGGTCATCGTTTCGATGAATTGTCTGTTCAACACACTTTAGAGAGTCTAAAGTGTCTTCGAGAGTTTGAGATCCAATGGCGTTTAGGAGTTTTCTTCGTTTATTTTCTTCATAAAAGTGTTAATTCTTAATTAGCTTTCTGCAAACTATTAGTATGTTGGCAAAGCCAACCAAGTACCTAATGATAAATGGACAACTAAACTATGGTCACCTTAGACTATGGGCGTTTGCAACACCAGAGTTGCAGCATTCGATGCAGGAAGCTCATTCCAAAATCTAAGCGTATGCGGAATTAAGCCTCTATCGGACCTAACCGTACGTGAGGTCGAAGTTGGTATTCAGGTGCACCACCAGCCCAAAGGTGCAAACAAAAAGTAAAAAACAAAAATAGTTAAAGTCTCAAGTGTGGCACACTTGAGACTTATAGAGGAGCAGTGTTTGCTACGCAGTAAAGTACTGCCACGCCCTGTTGAGCACGCCGAGCTTTTTGGAGGCCAGCTTCACCTTAGTATATATAGCTTACACATCAGAATAACACATAGGCAACTTTTTATGCCAGAAACAAGTTCCTGTGGGAAACAGGAACGGGAAAACTTCACCACGCGTGCGGAGCCGCGGGCGTCAACTGGTATATTATATATTATTTAACCTTTACACGTTCTGCAATGGTTGATGAAACCTTGTGTTGATAGCAATTGTAGATCTGTCAACAGTATAAAGATTATATATTAAACTAGCGGACCCTACAGACATTGTCCTGCAGTATACTAACAGCTTCTTTTTTTCGTTGATTTGTGAATCTAAATCATTCAGGGCGCCACCCAAACGCCAAATCGGTCCAGCCGTTTAGTAGGAGTTCAGTGACATACACGCGTACTGTAGAATTATATATATAAAGATATACAGAATGTATTTCACATAGCAGGTTCTTTTGTGACTGTCATATATTGAGGCTATCGCAAATGCAATACAGCGGCGTGTATACAGTCCGCGACCTCGATGAAACACCTGCACGAACGTAGCTACTCGTTAAATCTCTCCTATTACTACATTATGATGGTGGTTGCGAATAAATCTAGCCATAATAGATGTTGTTTAAAGTTATGTTTATTCTGAGTCTGAATTAGGCAGTATCGAGAAACTATCTCCGTTCAAACCTCTTTTAAAATGAAACGTGTATTTAGATTGTGGCCGTTACACTTGATGACACGGGCGAAACCAAAACATTGGCCACTCCTATATTTGTATAAAATGAGACCTTAAAGTTTCTTCTCATAACTGAGCATTTATATTAGATCTCAAGTAACATATTTATATCGTTTAAAATCGAATCTGATTTTAAATATTGAATGTTTTCAGTATCACCGCGTACTTAGGTATATATTATTAACATTCCACAACAAGTCAAGAACAAGGGCGATTATTCTTCACGCCTTCGATCATACGTAATGACATATAAGCTATAGCAGTACAATCGATAGTGGAGCTGTTACGACACTGCGTCTTCCCGCACAACTTGCTATTTTAACCGGAAATTTAACATTTAATATATCTACCATAAAAGAACACCACTCAAATTTTATCAACTTTCAAATATTTGGCATTTTGTGAAAGTGTCGAAATCGGATGTTATATTTGTAATCCTTCGACTCTACCTAAGGCAGCCACACCCAGCTAACAACCCCCATACGTTGTTAGGTCACGGGAACACCTTGTCATAAAGTGTGTCATATACTTGTTTGGATAATTTTATCGTAAAAGAGTGTCATATTTCCACCGTCCCGTCGTTGAATTGCTCAAGGTCAACGGGTCTGAGAGTGGTTGCGAAAATGATTTTGAATTTCTCTGTACTGTGACTAAATACTGAGAAAATCAATAGATATTTAAAACGTAGACATTACGATGTGAAGAAGTGAAGAAAAGTAATCTTCGAGACTCACCAAAAACAGGTGCAATTATTAGTCAAAAGTAGTACAGGCGGGGCTTTTTCTTTAGGGTAGGGTGTACAGAATGAGAAACAGCAAGAGAACAGAAACACTCACTGATACTGTTAGAAGACAGGAGGAAATCCATTTCAGTATCTGTAGAACTGGCGACCTGTAGAGGTTTATTGTTCTCGACCAAAGTGTTCATTGCTAATTCCTGTAAAATGACATTGGCAGTAATTGGTACCTCTAGATATAGCATGTTTAGCAAATGAAGCGCACCGTTTGTATTTAAGAAGCTATAGTTGCAGACAATATGCTGAGGTTCCTCAGCTTCATGGCAGAATCTGCAAAGTCTGGTTGAGAAGTTGGCTATGTTGCCTATGTTTTGATTCTGTCTGCAATGGCTAGTGAGGACCCTGGTTATGACAAAAAGAAATACATATGTACATACATATTGTCACGCCTTTATCCTCGAAGGGGAAGGCAGAGGCATATTTAACGCCCACATTTAATCATTTTTATTTATATTAGTGCATTTTTGTCCCACGTAACAGGTGGTGAGCCCATTACCGTGTTGAAACGGACAGGAGCAGGCTGTGGCGACCCGCTGTTGAAATTTTTTAACCTGCCCTTAAGGCCTTCAAACTGGCTTAACGACTGCCATTTTATTGGCAACCGGGACCACCTTCCGAAGCACGGATCTGGGGTGGGTCTAAAGGGCCGAATAAATTTAATAAAATGTGTCTCAAAATTTCTTCTAGATGTTAAATTTAGTAGAAATTTTGTACCCATTGCCTTTTCAGTGAGGTCGTAACAAAAAGGCTAAAAGGTCTTATGGGCTAGACACTAATTAGCACAACCAATTAAAGTCCTGGTAGTCTCGGACTAAAAAAAATGGCGAGTTCCTCTCCTACTTTAGAAATGCCAAGGGTCTTTTTAAAAATATTATTGATTCTGCATACAGCTTCTGCTTTCTGCTTAAATCCTTATGCAGTTCCTAAAAAGGTTAGATTTGTTAAGTGATTTGACAGCAGCTTGATATCCGAATAGATGTTATAGTCAGAGGAATTAACTGTATACGATGACTATAAAACAAAGACACAACAGTTATGATATTGAGTTTAGATCGACACGAAGTTGGCCGGTTTATTTTACACAATTTAGATGCAAGATTGGTACAGATTTAAAATACAAATCATATTATATTGGTAGTATTTTATGTTCGGTATACCAATAACAGAAACGCGATACACTCGTAAAGTGTCGAAACATTTCAGATCTCATGTTCGTGATGGCCGAACTGTGAAATTGTTAAATTATTGTATGCGTCGCAACATAACATTTTTTAAATACATGAGGAACATTTACGTATTTTATTGTCCATTGGTCAACCATGTCAAATGAAAATCTTTATTCGTTTAGGTTAAGAATTATTAAAATTTGTAAGACTGCAGCAATAACATCAAATCAAAATAAAATTCCATTTAATTTCTAAAGCAGGCATAGTACAAACTTCTTGCAATTTACAGACCCTTTTTTATCTTGTTGTCTTTCCAGTTAGCTCCTCACCCTGCCTGGATTTTGGAACCTGATATCCGGTTTTTTGGGCTGCTTTTTATTTTCGGTATATTGTTAGAAGCAACTGCGGTTTGACAATATTCTCACACACTTTCTTTTTTGAATAGTCTGACGGTTCGACCAGGTCGCACTAGCCATGGTCACAGGCCGGCTGGCCCATATGTGATGATGGACGTAGCAATATTTTTAAGACTTTTAAGCACCATTTTTCACCTAGCAAGACCTAATGTTTCTTTATACTTTTTTCAGATGTCTTTTATCGCGGGACTTCGTGAGGCTCGGCAAGTGGTTCGTTCAACCATACGACGGAGACGAAGAAGACGTCGGAAAAAGGTATTGCATATTGAACTCTTTTTGTATTAACATAAGATACAATAGCACTTAGCTGCCGCAGCTGATAGTGAAAGTCCACGTTACGATATGACACGTTTGTGTTTCGCTCACTAACGCTATATGCTAGTTAATTACTAGGTATCTGTTGAAATTTTTTATTGTATGATTGTGGTGTTTGGTATGTAGACCTACTTTTCGTTGGAAATTAACTGTGTTTCAACTTGTTGCGATTTTTCGATTCTTCAGCATCAACCCTTAATGAGCACATTCCAGTAGTACGATTAATTATATCCAAATTTTAAGAATATATTATGATAGAGATGAACTTTATTAGCTACCATCGTAACCTACGTGAACCGATTCAAATATTTTTCGTCATCATCTCCGTCGATTGAAGCTCCTTGTTGTAATATTTGGAGGAGTTTCTGGTCATATAGGCCATATCCAGAAAGCTCCTCCAAAAATCACAACCAACCCGCAACGTTGGGATGATTAGGTCAGGCTTTCAATTACAATATAAAACCAGCTTAAGATATTTATGTGCTTTAAATGTTAAGATTTCTTTTCTTAAAGACATTTTTATATGCGAGGGTAAATACAAAAGTTCTTAACCTAACCATGAAAATCAAAGAAGCGTGGGTGTAATTCTTTTTTTATTTTACTACATATTCACCATCTAGTTCAATGCACTTCTTCCATCTGAACTGCAACTTATTTATATCTTCAAAAAAATGATTCCGGAAGGTCGTCAAAATAACCATTTACTGCATCTATGACCTCTTCTTTGCTAGAAAATTTCGAACCACCCAAATGTTTCTTTAAATTCGGAAATAAATGATAATCCGAGGGGGCTAAATCCGGCGAATAAGGTGGGTGGGTAATTCGTAACGATTCGGCAGAAGTGTGAACCAGCGCATTGTCTTGATGGAACAAAACTTTCTTACGCAACATACCCGCCCGTTTTTCTTTGATTGACGAAGCCGTCGTAAAAGGTTAAAATAATAACTTGAATTTATAGTTTGACCTTTTGGTAAATAATCCACAAAAATTATTCCCTTCTCATCCCAGAAGATCGAAGCCATGACTTTGTTACTCGACAAAACGACCTTAGCTTTTTACGGAGTGGGTCAGCCGGATCTTTTCCATTGTTGCTTGGATTCGGAAGTATGGTGGTAAACTCAGCTTTCATCCATAGTAACAAACCGGTATAAAAAATCCTCGGGATCTGCCTCAAAAAGCTGCAAACAGTCACACGAAATTTTGAAGCGAACGCGTTTTTGTTCGAGTGAAAGCAACCTAGGCACCCAACGTGCAGAAACCTTATGGAACCCCAGTTCTTGAGTTATGATGTTTTGAGCCCTACCATAACCGATGCCTGTGATCTCAGCTATCTTATTGATGGTCAATCTTCGGTTATTTAGTATAAGATCACATATTTTATCGAAGTTTTCCTTGGTCTACCACGTCACCAACGTCTACCACGTTGAAGGCCTTCCACACCTAGGATCATCTTCAACGCTCTCCCGACCTCGCTTAAACTCAGCTACCCATTTTTTTAAGCCGGAATAGGATGGAGCAGATTCTCCTAATGTGCTCACCATATCTTCATGAATATGTTTTGGTGATAGACCTTTTTTAAGCAGGTACTTAATCACTGCGCGATGTTCGATTTTGTTCATTCTTGAAAATTTTTTCCGATACTCTTAAACAAATATCCACAAAAAAATTTCGCGCGCACTAACTGAACCAAACTTTGCTCACTTGCTACTGAATAACCATAGTACAGATAGAGGGTAGATTTAAAAACAATGCATTGCTTTATCTATGTTAGGCCACGAACTTTTGGATCCACACTCGTAGCTATTGGAAATAAACTTAATACAACGGCATCTATTGGATGTTTAAAATTGCTATAATGAATTAAATTGCGTACGTCAAATTATTGAGCGTAATTCTAGAGCCATACAAAATCATTATAGTCGGTCAATCGTTGCAATTGACCTACTAAGTCATTTTCAAATGCTTCTTCTTCTGCTGCTGGAGTCGTGGTTATGTGGATTTCTTTTTACTATTATATCGTTCATATAAATAAAATTCTTTTGAAATAATATTTGAATTGTTAGATAATAAGACAAAACACGGAAGTGCAATTTGATGCAATTTATTAAATGGATTGTTTTCAAAAGCCGTGGTAACACGTAATACTTCCTATATTAATTCGAAGATCTCTGTGTTGTGCTCGTCAAGACATTAGAGCACAACTTCGTTCCCCTTCGAACATTGACATTATGTTTTGTACGAATAAAATAAATAAATAAATAAATATCCATCACGCCTTATCCCCGAAGGGGTGTTAGAGGCATATTATATGCCCACTTTTCACCGTGTGGATTCCTGTCCCACGTAATAGGTGGTGAGCCCATTGCCGTGTTGAAATAGACAGACGCAGGTTGTGGCTACCTGCTGTTGAAATTTTCAAGCCGCCCATTAGGCCTTCAACCAGGCTTAACGACTGCCATTTTACTGGCAACCGGGACCAACGGCTTAACGTGCCTTCCGAAGCACGGAAACGCTCGCAAATGTAAATGCCACAAAGTGGTCACCCATCCGAGGACCAGCCATAGTGAAAGTTGCGTAACTCAGTGATCGTTTACAGAACACTGAGACCGCGGGGCCACGAGCGCTTCTGTACGAATAATAACTTTTTATTGAAATTAATATGCAATATGTCTGTATCTGTATGCTGTAGTGTTTAGGGGATCAGAAATCGCAAGCAAATTATTGAATAGTCCCTTAAAATACGCCAGGGCGGCAATCAACATCAAAATCGTAACGGAAATTTACTGGTGAAATTACTTTCAAATTTTTTTGAAATGTCAAAACATGAAACAAACATTACACCATTAAAATTTCGTCTACGTTTTTAATCGTTTACTCGAGAATTGACGGTGTGATTCAAATATCTACGCGTCACTTAGAAAAGAGAAGTCCGATTGATTGCCAGGTAGTTCCGTTACCGCCATCTATATCTAGTTACAAGTAGATTCACAAATTTGTAACCTACTAATTATATTTCTAACCGCTATATAACATTTATAAATCCTGGTCTTCTCATATCCTAGTCTCCAGTGGGATCGATAGCAGCTTCGAGCTCTACATTTGTGAGAGTCGTTGCAATTTCTGTCTATACCGTAGCGTGTATACATATCGCGGTGTCCCCAAACACTGCCGCCCTGCGCGACGTAAACCTTTCACTTCGGAAGTATGCTTTAGAGATTTTTCGGGCGATTGAATATCGATTGTGAACACGTATTGTACGCATTAAAACAGGGCCTCAATACTACTATTATATTTTAATTCCACAGTTAAGATTAAAAAAATATATCAAAAGATTTTTAAAATAAATGTCATTGGTTTAGAGATAAAATTGCATAAATGCCTTCGAGAATATATTGATGTTCTAATAAATCCACAAAGAAAATTGCTTTTTTTAGACTGACACAGTGCCTTGCGCTTACACAGAATAGTAGAATTGAGGTCTAGTATAATCGGTTTATTAATCTTATGTACTGATTCTAGCATTTAGAATTTACGTTAAACCTTTGTATGATTTTTTTCAGTCCATGGCACCTCTCCTTCTCGTTCGCTTTCTTCTTGCACGGTGAGAGCACGGTGTGCGCCTCTGTGGACGTGCGGCAACACCCGCCTGTCCGCACGCTCACTCCTAAACGCCTGAACAAAATCAACTCACCGGATAACCAGGCAGATGCTAAAGGTAAATTAGCCCTTTCAAGTACTTGTACATAATATTATAAATTGAACATGCTGGAAGCAACATTTTTTTATACCATTGAGGTGGCAGGCAAGTGTACGGCCTACCTGAAGGAAAGTGGTCACCATAGCCTATGGACGCTGTTACACCAGAGGTGCAGCACTCGCGCTGCTGACCCTTTAAAAACCTTCTATATAAGACCCATTTTAAGATCACCAAACTGTAGACGTTTTGGGAAAACCCAGGCAGGGAAGTACATTCCACAATCTAAGCGTACGCAGAATGAAGCCTCTATCGGACCTAACCGTATGCGAGCGCTCCGGACGCAAAGTGTGAGGGTGAACACCTCTATGGCAGTCTATGGCGAGCGGTGCGATGATTCGAAAAGTCCCCCGGGCAATTTCGATAGAAGACCACAGTGCCAGACCCGGTCAAAGGCCTTAGAGATATCGAGACTCACTGCTAGAGCCTCTCCCTTACTCTCGATAGCTGACGCCAGCAGTGTGTGAGGTACACAAGAAGATCGCCAGTCGAGCGACCGTGACGGAATCTGTACTACCTAATTTGATACAATCCTTATGATTGTTGTCAGTTGTATGTAAAATATAGATTGAAACCTTCCAGTATTATGACATTTTGCTTAATAGAAATTACCTCATAATGCTGTGTTGTAACGACTAAATATGGTTACACTGAGTGCTGTATATTTATATTATTTTAAATAATTATCAGAAAGTTTCCTTAGGCAACCAGTTCTTATTATATTTGTGGATGTTGTTTATAATACTACTTTAACTCCGGCTCGAAGGGCCATTAATGGGGGTTATGGTCCTTCGAACCAGAGCTATAGTTATAGCAATAACTGTAAGTACGCTCGTTTATTATTTTATCGTTTGTCAATTTTTCTTCTTGCATTTCACAGTAATTTTGGCACCTTTCGGTCTGGAAGGCACATTGACTGGTCGCGAGTGGAACGATAGTGATGCAGCAACAATGCGCCTACTGGAAGCCTGGCGTCAACTTTATCCTCTCGAGCAGGGGTGTGGTGCTGTCGAGGTACGTTCATTATACCATTACGAATTTAATTGTTTGTTTTTGCTTGACAATTGAATGTATATTAACATGGCATGTATTGACTGCAGGTGGTGTGCGGAGGGGCCCGAATGCGATACCCGGGCCCGTACGTGCTGCTGACGCAAATGGAGGCCGGCGGCGCCGTACACAACCGGCCCCCCATGGCACACCGAGCTCTCACCGCGCTCACCACGCCTGCGCCGCACCAGGTACACACATACGTTCACACACACACACATAAGACGCATACATACACACAAACAAACACCACGCACACTCACACACCCACACACACACACACCACGGACGCACGCACATACACACACACACACACACACGCGCGCGCACGCGCGCGCGCACACGCACGCACATACACGCACGCACACACACATACACGCACGCCTTATGGAAGTAGGAAACAGACCTATCTTCAATAAGATTGAAGTCCGATGTAAGCTTCCAACATTAACATAGTACGATATATAAGACCTTTACTTTGTCATTTTTAAGTATGAATGACAAAGCTTACTGTTACTTACATTTGAACCATAAGATCACGTTAGAATTGAGACTCACACTCGTCGTAGCAATATTTCTATAAACAAGGTATCCTTAAAGTTCCGCTTTGCCATCCCACTGTACGTCCATCTGTGGTCACTCTAGATAATTTATCCTAAGATATTATTCGCGTGGAGAGTAAAAAGGATAAACAGGAAATAGGATAAACATCCTAAAATTTCTTATTTGAATTAAAGAGAAAGAAGTTATGCTACTAAAAAATAGCATTACCCACTTCAAAAGTAGGAGAAGTCCGCTACTTGTGAAGTTGGCATGCTATTTATCTTTCAAATTTTTTTTTATCAATCACGCCTTATCCCCGTAGGGATGGCAGAGGTACAGATATTAAGCAATTATATAAGATTAAAAGTTTTGATAATTTTCCAAAACCAACCAAGGGATTCAAAAACTATCGAATGTTTTTGAATAAAAATTTTCGTTCCTGACATTTGCTCACTAGGCCATTATTTTATAATTCGTTGGTCAATTTAATCGCTCGCCCGCCTATAGAAAGTCTCAAGTTTCCATTGATTAGATTATTGCAAGAATGACCTTATAAATGCCTTCATTGTCTTAATGAAAAGGCATACGGTGAAATGTGAGTGTGTAGCCTCTGCCTACCCCTTCGGATATAAAGGCATAGCGATATATATGTATGTGTATGTATTGTCTCAATTGTCAATCATTAATTTCAGGCTGCCGAGATCTGTTACGGTGATACGGCTGAGAAGAATGAGGATTTCATTGACCCCACCAGAAAGACCCCATGTACCTGTGCAAAGTAAGTACCGCGATATTCTGAACATTATGTAGTGTTGCCATTACGCGTATACGTATTGTTGCGTATTAGCTGCCAGTATAAGCGTTAGACAACTTGTGGAAACAGCTAAAATCTCAAAATCATTTGAGAAAATGTTGTCTTCCGCTAATACTAAGCAAATGTTATAACAATAATTATTTATATAAAGTAGATAAGAGCAATATATAGCGGTAGTTGTATCAGATTGTGTGTTATGCATCTATATTTTAATACGTATGATTTGTATGAAGAAATTTTTATTTTTGCATTTGAATGAGAATTTTGATCTTAATATTTACCGGGAATATTGAATCTTATTTTTTGCAATAAGAATCAGTAGATCGGTGAATATCGTAATATGTAGTGAATTATACGATTTAACAGGGTGTAGATTGATAGGTAGATGTTATGTATGTGAATGTTTTATATTTTTATATTGCAATAATATAATAATTAGTAGTATGTAAGCAGTAGAGGGTACAGCTTCACTCGTAAACATGTTTATAATGATTTACTGGTACTTTGACAAAGGAATTTAAGCACTAATTTAGTCGCAATAAGGTTTGAATTCTTTTGTCTTGACACGCGGCGAATCTTGTCACACCGATGTCTCTAGACTAGAACAACGACTTTTTTTAGTTCCGCGTTATTTATTATTCAAAACAGAATCGTAGTTGTTATTTGTGGGGTCGATGATGTGTTATTCCTTAGTTGTTGATTTTAGTAAATTATATATACGGAACCTAAAAGTATTCGTGTTTCTGTTAACTTCTAGAACTATGCAAAATTTTATAAAATTTTGCAATGGGTTCACAGTCTGCGTGGTATTAGTAACCGGCATGAGTGTATCTATGATGTCCCACTTGGAGTACACATCTTCATATAAACCATATTAACTTACTATGGTATGAAGTTCAACAATGTTTTGTTATTGCTTGTCATTGGTTAAGAAACTCTATTTGATGAAGGTAGTTCTTGTAGCATATGGACACGTTTGCAACACCTGATATTTTACTTACTCATCACCGGTCCTGTCCAAAACTTTCTCTTAGAGGAATTCAATTATGTGGGTGTTTAGAAAAAACTTTGGCAACTCGGAGCTTAAGTCAGAGATTGTGTTCGTTTGGCGATAGTGATTCTATTGGCGGTAGATTAGGTTAGGTTAGGCAGTAGGTAGGTAGAGGTAGAGGTAGGTGGTGGTGTGCGGCGTGGTGGCAGTAGTGAGCGTTGTGCTGGTGCAGGTGGCGGCGGCGCCGCGGGCCCCGGCCGCCGCCCTTCCACCGCCGCGCCGCCCGCACCCCGCGCGCACCACCCGCGCCGCCCCGCGCCGCGCCCGCGCCGTGAGTACCGCACACACTACACCGCACCACACCACACCACACCACACCACACCACACCACACCACACCACACCACATTGCACCCTGATTCTTAGGACTATTGACCACGTTGCGTGTCCACACCTTTACATTTTTTTTATACCACTAACGCTCACCTCATGGAAAGTGGTAGCCTATGGACATTTACAACACCAGGGGCGCACGGCACTCATAAAAAATCCCTCCTTCATCTACGATGTTTATGCATAAAAATAAAAAAAATGGCCTTCTGTCGTTCACAAGACTGTATTGCTTGCCTAATAAAAACAAAAAGAAAAGCTAGAACCGATCCCTATAGATTAAAAAGAAATGCTAAAGACACTCAGATCTGACTGAATTAATTATCTGTGGTAAGCAATACAAAAGTTATAACTGCTTACTGCACTACCTATGGACAACATTTTATTTTTATTCTCAAATAAACGATGACGTCGGGTTTACCTCTATAATTATTATTCTGGTCGTACAGAATCAGGTGCTCAAATATGTACACAAATATTTCATTTATTCATAATTACAAGTTTCATTTGTCAAACTAAACATCAAACTTCACAACTAAACATTACATGCGTAGGATATCGAGTCACAAATAATGCAATGCCGCTTGAACAACGCATGTTATTAGTGCCTTGTATTATTGTAATTTATTATAATATTGTAGTTGAATGCATGAATATATTATGTATAGAATGTTGGATTTGTCATACAATTGCATGTTTTGTGTCTACCGATGTTACTCATAGTCGTATCTAATATTTAACGTGCATACAATGTTATTATCGATAATGATGTAGTATAAACAATGAAATCTCATATACATAAAAAATGTTGCTACTCTAAAAAATGTGTTGAACGATAATAATGTTGTCATGTAAAATAATCATGGAAGTAATGTTGGACCAATATCATAAGCAAACCAGAAACTATCAATAATACTGACATTAATATTACTGCTTCCGTAATTACTGACATTCCAAACGTATCTCATGCTGTCAATATAATATTATTATTACATTACTATAACAGCGTTTCTTAAAACAAATTTTATTGAAAAATAATATCATAAAATACAATTATTATTTCTCTATGGTTTTGAGAATAACAGTAAGAGAAAAGTAATGAGCAATGATATTTGCATTAGATGAGCAAAATATTGTACTGAAAATAAAACTAATTTATCGAAATTTGTAGAAATATAAGATACTAATTTGTACAAGATACTATATTACTATATTATTCAGACTAAAAGACATACACACACCTCTGCATTAAGTCGTTGTATTGGCGTTATTACAATATTGACGCCATATAAAGATTGAGTACATTAACTTTCGTACTTCGTTAATTCCACTCACTATACTATCAATTGTCATTAATTGTGTTTAATGTTATCTTAAACACTATTAATGTCATGGCACACACTAACTAAATGTTATTTAATGTTAGTATCAGGTCCGCTATAAATCGATCAGATGCTGTTTAAAATGATATGACATAATTCCAACCAAGACACTATAACATAAATATAATGTCTCAATTACTGATAGTGTAAGGTTTTTTTTACATATGTTTTGTTACCATATGCATCTTCCTATATCTCTGTGTATCTTTAATATAAATATTTCATGATATCAAAGCATATTTATCCATCACTGTATAAAATATACGTGTCGTATTTGGTACACGCATCACCGCTTGTAACAGTTCTTAACACACAAATATTGTTGAAAAAAAAATTATTTTAAAGCTAATTAAAAATCATTTTATAACTGGTTTGATGGCCATAAAAAAATTAAGCTTCGTTTTTTCGTCATAAAAATATTTTTTTTGTTTTTACTATGAGATTATTAAGTATTGGCAAGTGTGAATGAAGCTTAATTATTTTACAAGTGGTGATTAGGTAAGTG
The DNA here is from genome assembly GCA_948477245.1 of Thumatha senex. Taxonomy (NCBI): domain Eukaryota; kingdom Metazoa; phylum Arthropoda; class Insecta; order Lepidoptera; family Erebidae; genus Thumatha; species Thumatha senex. The sequence goes on along the minus strand of OX419729.1, from coordinate 28,458,498 downwards.
AGCAATATATTTCGGTACACAAAATAACATCTACCTTTCATCTGAAGATCTAACTTGATCATGTCACGGTTAGTGTATGGGAAAAGCCATTCATTTGGAGATTACAATCATTGTGTTTCGTGAAACGAATATATAGCACATTGATAATAATTATATGGTACTGTGTTATTACTACAGTTTTATTAAAAACTGTTACTTTTTTTTTATTTTCCTGTACTCACGATTCCTTCTACGTGTAAGGTTTTCACAAGAACTGTGAATAAATGTATTGTAGGTTTAATAGAAAAATGTCGTTCTGTGATTCTGAAATGTGGTAATAGTAAATATACTCAGACCTTTGACCTTCACTTTGTCTCCGAAAACATTAATATAACACAGGTCTTGTAATTGTTCACTTTGTAGTTAAAATCATATTTCCAATTGCCCCAATTTATATTCTTATTAATTAATTCAATGCTGGTTCCAAACTTTTCCTCTGACTTTGCATAGTTCAGTTTTAATTTATTTTTCATATTTTGGTTCTTGTTTAAATGAATCTTACATAGTAAAACATGTTATTTTGTATCAAGTCAAGGTATCATCATCTGGTACTCATTTTAGACCGCAAAACAAGCAAAAGTGCTTCTTTTGGGAACCTTCAATAATATTACAAGCATTAATGTTGTTGACATAATAATGGAGAATAAAAAGTTTACAAAAAATTAGTCTTTTGGAATCGAATTAATAGGTTTACTATGCAGTGTATGAAATCCATACAAATTCACTTTACGTTCTGAGTCGGTTAAGGTATTTGTAAAAACACGCACTAGGTATACAGGATACGAAGCGTAGATGGATTCATTAGTACAGTGAGTTAACAATAAGGCGTAGTTAAACACAGTACCGTATATGTCGTGTATGAGTGCGCCAGTGAGTGAGTGTGTGTGTGTGCAGGGCGGGCGGCGGCGTGGGCGCGTGCTCGCCGGGCAGCTGCGGCGGCGCGTCGCCGGCGGCGGGGGGCTCGGCGCCGCCCTCGGCCGGCGCGCCGCCCTCCTCGCCGCACCACCCGCACCACCCCCACCACCACGCCAACCTCGCGCAGCCGCCGCAGCTGCAGGTATAGCGCACTATCTATCTATAATATCTACCTACAACTTATCTCTCTATCACATAAATGTATTCTGATCGAAGGGCTAAGGATCGGCTGCAGAGTAGCAGGTGAGACGAAGCTGCAAAGTGGAGAATCTCACTGTGCTTTTTGAAACCCTGTCGTCGAAGAGTGCAGTCGCATTGTGAAACAGTGAACTAGATAAGCTATGCCGCTGCGACATGACATGCCCATATTTAAAGAAATTAAAAGTAATTTGTAAATCACACTCCATTGAAGAGGAGCAGAGATTATATGCGACACTTGGTTAATTTTAACCGCACTTCTTTCCTCATCTATATAACAGGCAGCTGTATTGACAGAAACTAAATGTGCACACTTTAATATCTACAATAGTTGTATAACGGAAGTGAGAAGAGCGCAGCAGTAAACAATATCGTTGTGTATCAGGTGGCGGGCGCCGTGCCGACGACGCTGCACACGCCTGCGCCCACGCCTGACCCGCACGCGCCGCCGACCCCCGCGCCGCCCTCGCTACCGCCACCCAAGATCTACGCGCAGGTACACCACCACTCACACCCACCCACTCACACCAACCCACTTGCACTCGCCCAACCACTCATACCTACACACTCACCCACCCACTCACACCCACCCACTTACTCATACACCCACTCACTCACACCAACCGCACTGCACATATCTGTGACTTTAGCGAATTATATGTCCAATTTACAGAACACACAATATCTTACAATGAACAATTACTACCTGCCTTTGTCATTTACTTAACAATTGTCGTCTAGTGTCTCACTTACACAAAGGATGCCACATTATTAAGTACATAATAATAGGGTTGGCAGCGCGAGTGCTGCATCTCTGATGTTGTAAACGTCTATATGCTATAGTGACCACTTTCCATCAGGTGGGCCGTATGCTTGTCTGCCACCTCAGTGGTATAAAAAAAAATGTGGTTGTATGTTATTATTTTCCATTCGTTTCTGTAACAAAAATAGCAAGGTCGAGACGTTCCTTAAGCCTTAACAATGTTAGTTTGGCCTGCTTTAGTTGTGAACAGGAAATAATGAGTGCGTATGGTACAGGGCGAGTCTCCGCTGGGCTGCGAGGTGAGCCGGCGGCCCGTGCTGCCGGCCGCGGCGCCGCGCCTCGACCCCATGGAGGACGAGACCTCTCTGCACATGCTGTACGACTACACCACCGTTTACGCTTGGTATGTACTCTAATAGTAGGTGAGGTAGCGTTAATTTTCACAAGCAATTTGATATCGGCTGATATTCATAACACTAATAGTTCTTTACCAATACATAACAGATTTGACTGTCAGTCATTCTGGTAGTGGTGGAACCAAAAGTTATAAATTCCCAAGCGAGTCCTCCAAATTGTATAAGCCCTCATACAACTCAAAGGTCTATGTTAATTGGTATTAACTATGTATGTATGGGGACCTTGTATGTATGGTCTTACAGTACAAATAAAAGACAATTTAAAAAAAAGTGTTGAAAAGATCCCATACATCAAATCATACGTAAAATCTGTTATGTATTGGTAAAGAACTATTAGTATTATGAATATCAGTCTGTATCAAATTCCTTGTGAAAATTAACGCTACCTCTCCCAACTATAAACTACTTAACATGACTATGTTACTTGTACTCACTCTTGCAATTTCAATGAAATTACAATTATATTTAGGTAAGAAACCTTATTTATGAAAATAAGTGTAAGCATATGCCCTCCAAAGCAAATCCCAGGGTAACTGGTTATCCTTTGACCGCCAAATCTAGCGATTACTAAATTTTTTTTAAGGAATCAATGTCCCTTGCCCAGGACTAGATTGTTCTAGGGCGAAAGTCAGTGCTGGATGTTCGTAGCCCATACCGTACCGTTTCGTAGTAAAATGCGAGTAACACGGCCACATTGATACGAGTACAGTTCTATGTGAATCTTTACACTCGCCACATTGTCTACCGGTTTGCGCAACGATATCATTTCAGATTTTGATTATAGTGTTCCAAATACGGTAACAAAACTAACTAAAAACTCAAGTTTTGAATTATCAAATCTTGTGTATTGGTACTGAAAACTTAAGGTTTGAAAAATGGTTTAATCAGTTTACAGAAAAAATAAAGTATGAATTTGTATTAAATTAATATATATCTTCGTCTATGTCTTAGTCAAGTAAAATCTTAAGTTGAAGTCAGTCTTGCCGTCGTAACTTGGTGAAAGCGTTACTGAACTTTCAATGGAATTTGTCGTAAATGAAATGCGATATATCACTGTCTTTCACTATAGTACGTTGACACAACTTTTATGCCTAGGAGTCCATTTGAATTAGGAAATTATTTGTGTGATCCACAAATGTTTATTTCGGAGTTTGGGTGTGATTTATAATAAGTATGCATTTAGAAATATATAATTATGTTTATCAGCTGTCTAGATCCCATAACACAAGCTTATATTAGCTTACTCTGGGCTAGACGGAGCGGAGTAAAAAAATATACCCCACAAATGTCTCAATGTCCCACAATCCATCAGTTTTACTCATAAAATACAGTAGTTTTACAAATTAATATACAGGATGAATTTTTCAAGTGGGCCTTTAGGGTCAAATCCTAAACTAAAAGGAATATCGAAAAATGCTCAAAGGAGTCGGGAGCCCGATTATGATGAAAATAATAACGGCATCATTCGATTTTTGAAAAATCAAAAAAGCCTGTAATATTAGATAATTTGATAGTGTTATTAATAAGGATCGATTTCTGGGAAGTAATGTAGTAAGTAATAATTCAGTTTTTATTTTAATCAAAATCGGGCTCGCGACTCCTTTGAGCATTTTTCGATATTCCGTATAACTAAGGAATTGGCCCTGAAGGCCTACTTTAAAAATCACGTGTAGATCAAGCATGTGTGCGCGTGTTGGTGCAGGCTGGAGCACCCGGTGAAGCGGTTCAAGTCGGCGGGGGCGGGCGGGCGCTTCCGCGAGGAGATGGCGCTGGGCGGCGCGCCGGGCGGCGACCTGTACGCCGGCCACGACCACACCAAGCTGGGCGCCATGCTGGACCACGCGCTGCTCGACCCCAAGCACGACAAGCAAGACCACAACGTAAGCCCACTGCCTCAATATTTTTTTATTGGGACTAATCCCACCCGCATTCCCATTACTGTGACTCCTGTAAAACAGGATCTAGAGCAATGACCAAGATCACAAAAATTACACCGAGCTCGATCTTGGTGAAGTCCCAGGAGAAGTTAAAATGTATTGGAACCCGCATCGCATTTAATCAGAAGTAATTTGAAGAAGTTGGAGAAATAAATTAACGCCTCTTCCCTCCTTTGCAAAGCGGGAGAGCTGAAAGGCAACTAGGTGTACACCCTATAGAAAAAGGGATAAAAAATAAAAAGGCCTCAATAATGTTTGTTTGGGTGGAAACTTGCTCCTCCATTTTGAAGCAATCTTCCACAGATTGTGCTAAAATTTTTTAGTTGGAATGGTTACCTGTGTGACGTCATTCTATATACAACATTGTGGACTACAAAGGTTTTTTATGGGTGTCAAATTAAAGGACTTGCTGTGAATTTTGTTTTTAGTGCTTTTAAATAAGTAACTACTTATTATTTATTAGATTTTTTTTTATTAACAGAGTTAAAACTCTATTATTACTTTACCGCTTTTTCATTTATATATTTTAACAAGCTCAGCCCCGCAGCTTCACCCATTTCACTTATTTCGAATTACCGTCGCACCTATATAATCCCGTTGCTTATAAATTATAAAATATTGTTTGAAAATTTGCCCGATTTCTTGACATTTATGTTGATATAGCCTTTCTTGATAAATTGTCAAAACTTAAAGAATTTTTCAATCCGAATTCCAACCAATCAAACAAACAACAAACAAACAACTCTTCAGCTTTATATATTATTAGTATAGATTCAAAATATCGGATCTTCATGTAGAGGACGTGTTTTGAATGTAACTGATAATAATGATGATGATGATGAATGAATGGGACTAATGTAAATGATGATGTAATACGAAAAACGCAATGAAATGTATACGTATAACACGCTACTCATAATGTGTTACCAGGATGACAGTAAAGACAAGAATTTGTACACATCTGACGGGCTGTACCCAACACTAAAGGACCTAGATCAGATCTTTGAAAACTCCGACGACGCAGCCAGTGGTGATGAGACGGTAAGACTTGTGAGTGTACCCTTGTTTATATTTGTTACTAATTACTAATATTAATATAGTCAATACCTGAGCGCTGTAACTCGAGACGATCGCTTTTGTCACACTCCCCACAGACATATACTACTCGGATGTCGCTCGCGTTGTAGGCACACGCTATGGTGTGTACGGTCTCAAGTTACGGTGAAAGCGTGGTATAGAAACAACTTCAACAAATCATATTAGTATTTTTTTATTTATCACGCTTTATCCCCGAAGGGGTGGTAGAGGCATATTATATGCCCACTTTTCACCAAGTGTATTTTTGTCTCACGTAATAGGTGGCGAGCCCATTGCCGTGTTGAAATAGACAGACACAGGTTGTGGCCTGTGTGAAAATTTTCAACACACAAGTTGAAAATTTTCAAGCCGCCCATAAGGCCTATATTCTAATGACTTATTAGAAAGTTAAAATATTAAAAATAAGTAGAATTTGTTTCGTAATAATATTAGATTTATAAGATAATACTTAAAACTTGGAAGTGCAGTTTGATGCCGTAAGTCGTAACAATTCCTATATAGATTCGAAAATTCCTGTATTGAGCTTGTCAGAAGACATTCGAGCACAACTTATTCATATACAACTTATTCATTTCAAACATTGTCGCAAATGTTTGTTTCGTACTTAGTAATATAACACGTTTAACATGTTTAGAAATATTTAAATACGTTAATCAGTTGTCTGGATCCCATACCACAAACTTATATTAGTTTACATTGGGCTAGACAGTGCTGTGTAAAAATATTGTCTCCCAATATTTATTATAAACGATTTAATTTAATAAATCGAATCTGTGTAATATTAAGGTTTATAATCCTTGACTCTGGCTAGCTTAGCAGCTTACGCTAATGGTTATTAGAGTGGAACAAGTTGTATGTATTAAGTAGAAATGGGTTGTGTTTCAAACAATTAATAATTATGGTATAATATTAGGTGTTACATTTCTTGCTTTCCCAATATATTCTGCCGTAGGTACGAGGGCTGCACTAAAAGTATCGGGAATGGAACATTTCCACTGTTCCTGTCATATTAAAATCTTTTTAATTGAAAACTCCTTGGTCTTGTCACAAGGTTTTGTCAAACTTGTTTAGTCGTTGAGAAAATGGAATTGACTCGAGAAAATTAGAAAATTAAAGAGCAATGATTTATTATGACTTTGGAAGTGGGTTAACACAAAAACTGTGTTGACCGGATGATTTCTGCATTTGGTAAAGTAGCCCCATCCAAAACCACTATTTATCGCTGGTTTGCTGAATTTCAACGTGGACGTGTCAAGCTCAGTGATGATAAGGTCGTCCAAAAACTGCAGTCACCCAAGAAAACGTTGATGCTGTGCGTAAGCTGATTGAGGAAGATCGACATGTGACATACCGCGAAATTCAGGCAACTTTAGACATTGGCATGAGTCAAATACAAATAATCTTGCATGAACAATTAGGTGTGAAAAAGTTGTTTTCCCGATGGATACCGCATTCGCTCTGTGAAGAGCAATAAGCGGCTCGCGTTACTTGGTGCGTCAGAACTCTCGAAAGATTTTACGCAGGATCCTCAAATGCTGTATACAACATCGTATCAGGTGACGAATCCTGGATATACGCGTACGAACCCGAAACAAAAAACCAGTCACGAGTTTGGGTGTTCGAAAATGAGTTAAAGCCAACAAAAATTGTTCGTTCACGAAGTGTTGCAAAAAAAATGGTGGCCACGTTTGTCTCCAAAACCGGCCATGTTGCGACTATTCCTCTTGAGGGACAAAGAACGGTTAATGCAGAATGGTATGCTAGCATTTGTTTGCCACAGGTCGTTTCTGAACTCCGTAAAGAGAACTGCAACCGCCGCATCATCCTCCATCACGACAATGCGAGTTCTCACACCGCACACAGAACAAAAGATTTTTTAGAGCAAGAAAACATAGAATTATTTGACCATCCGCCGAACAGCCCCGACCTAATCCCTAATGATTGCTATACTTTCCCTAAAAAAAGAATAAATTGCGTGGTCAGAGATTTTCATCACCTGAAGAAGCTGCGGACGCCTACAAAACGGCCATTTTGTATACCCCAACTTCCGAATGGAATGGTTGCTTCAATGATTGGTTCCATCGTATGGAAAAATGTGTCAAATTTCGCGGAGAATACTTCGAAAAGCAATAAATACATTTTTAAATAGTAATGTTGTCACTTCCTTGATTCCGTAAATTTTCAGTGCCGCCCTCGTATGTGGTGTGGAGTTTGTAAGCTTAAAATAAACACAAGTTGACTGTATAAAATTACCTTTTTATAGAAATTCATACATTGCATACTTTTACATACATACATATCATCACGCCTGTCTCTCATCGCGGTAGGAAGAGACTATGGCTTACCACTTGCTACGATCCTGACATACAACTTTTGCTTATTCCACTTTCATTAGTGTTTTCATACACGTCGGTTAAGGGTACTCTTGACTTAATCTTTTTCCCAAAATGTCTTCTATTTGATTGACATATTATGTACGTCGAGGTCGCCCCTTACCAGTTTGCCCATAAACTCTTCTGATAAATCTGTTTCGTTAGTCTACTTTCATCCATCCTCTCCACGAACCATCTAAGCTTACCTTTTTCTATCTTAGTACACTACATCTTCTACCGTAACGCAATACTCCCTTATCACACTGCTCCTTCCTTTGTTCATCAATAAATACATACATACTTTTGAATGAACTAAATGTCAATAAATTGTACAGCAGCTAGTGCGAGTGGTAAGACGTGTGCTTGTGTGTTACAGCTGCAGGTGTCGACGCCGCCCGACTCGAACAAGTCGGGCGAGGAGTCGCGCTGCGGGCGGGGCGGCTGCCCGCGCGCCGAGGAGCTCAGCAAGATGTTCCCCACGCCGCCCAGCATGGAGGCGCACGCTCAGCCCTCGCCCGGCTTCTGTCTGCCCGACGACGCCACGCTGCTGAGACACCCATCCACCGCACCACCCGCGCTCTCGCCACCACCTGACACCCCCATCGAGGTATTACATTCTACACTCACTTTGGTACACAGTCTCCGAACCGATCTCATCTTCTAGATGAGCACACCAGTTGAGTGACGGGTGACACTCTGGCGAAAGTGTCTTTACATAGGTTCCATAGTCAAAAAGCCCTGAATATACATATTACATTTTGTTTCTAACAACTAAAGAAATTAGTTTCCCTAAAGAAAAAAAGAAAAGCCATATCAGATAGTAGCATACTACTGTCTGATGGTATTGCCTCATCGGATTCAGAATTTTCCTTATTTTAACATCTCACCTTGCAACATTTGTAAATCTACTGATATACCTTCTTTCCTTAACTAACTGAGCTTGATTTAATCAATAAATCAATCAATCACGCCCTTATCCCCGAAGGGGTAGCATAGGCAATTATACGCCTTGGTGAGCCCATTGCCGAGTTGGCATAAACCTTAAATAGACAGACTAAAGGTTTTAAATAGACTTTTGCTTGACTTAACTGATCTGAAATATCTTTACAACAACTGCAACAGAGGAGACCACAAAAACATAAGAATGATAGAACTATTTGAAATATATGTAACGAATTCTTGTTGTACAGGATTGGTCGTACGTATTTAAGCCGCCCACTGTATACAAGTACGTTGGGTCGTCCAAGTACGCACCGCTGACCACGCTGCCGAGCCAGCTGCTACCGCCCGTGAGCCTGCCGCCGCACGCCGTGTACCGGCCGAGGCACCACCAGGACCACGACCATGAGCATGACTCGGTCAAGAGGGAGCCGGATACTGACACAGAGACGAATCGAACTGGTGAGTGGTTACACTAATGCTCAGTATTTGCTTGAATATATTGAACAAAAACAACTGTATTCATGTTTGAAGTGTTTGTTTTGTAAAAAAGTCACTATTTTGACTGCCTCTGTGGCGCGGTGGGAATGTATCCGACTGCTATGCAAGAGGACGTGGGTTCGATTCCTACGCAGGATAAAACTTTGTGTGATGAGCACGATGGTTTATTCTGAGTCTGGGTGTTATTTATCTATAATATTTATGTATTTAGAAATATATAAGTATGTTTATCAGTTATCTGGTTACTATAGTACAAGCTGTGCTTAGTTTGGAATCAGATGGCGTTGTGTGAGTTATCCCAACGATATTTATTTAAATATTACTATTTCAATAACACGATTACCTCTCTATATGGTCTTATGATTCTACCATTTGTATAAAAGTCAACAAGATGTAAATGGACAGGAGTCATGGTATGAACTTGTCTTTATTATTCCATTCGGGTCAGTTCATGATGTTATTTGCGATTTAAATGTGTATTGTAATTTGTATATCGACTATTATACCGTGAATAATACTATGTAACGACAATGCATAGATATGAAATAACACCACTTGTACTGCAAGTTCCATCAAGTGCCATCAATCAACAGTATAAAAATAACAATACATTACTTAAATGCAGGTGTAAAGCGGCCTGCTTCCCCGGCCCTCGACAGCAGAGAGACGCGGCGGCGGGAAGGCGGCGGCAGCACGCCGGCGCCGGCGAGCGTGGGCGGCGCGGGTAGCGGAAGCGGAAGCGTCGGCGGGAGCGCAGTAGCGACACGGGCTACTTCTACCCCTCGCTCGCGGCGCGGCCCGGCCTCGCCCGCTCTCGCTGTCGTCGCCGCTCATGCCGCGTGCCCGCTCATGCTCAACGTGCTGCTGGCCGACACGGTACTCAACGTGTTCCGGGATCATAACTTTGATAGCTGCACGCTCTGTGTGTGCAACGCTGGCTCTAAGGTATGTTTCATTGTCGCTATAGAAATTACATAACAATTGTGTGAATGATGCCCATGCCCGCCAATTTATAGTACATTACTATACATATGGTGGGTATAACGCACGAGGCGGTTTTAGAGCATGAAAAGTAAAAACATATTTACTTACTGTTTATATGACAACTCTTTGCTGATTAAAAAAGGAGCAAATAGTGCGGTTATAGAATATTACTTCACTATTTGAATTCATAACGCACGCGTGCTTTATGAGTCGTTTTATGTATCTAAAACCAATGAAATTAGAACCACTTTACGAACAAGTGTGTTGAATTTTTTTTTATTAAATTGTTTTTTATAAGTGTACAGAATTTCAAAAAGATATAGCCACTATTAACCTTAAACATATACCTTTTCCCAATAATCAATACTTTTATTGTTGTGCAGGCGTAGGCAGAGTCATGCGATAGATATACATTTCTTGAAGCGTATGTAAATGTGTATTGTGGTACAGGTGGTAGGCAACATCCGCGGCGCAGACGCAGCCACGTACCTGAGCGGGTGCTCTGGCATGGGCGGCTCGGCGTGGGACTCGGCGGCGCCGCCCGACGACGAGCCCTCCAGGTGCACCTGCGGCTTCAGCGCCATACTCAACCGCCGGCTGGCGCACAGGGCCGGACTCTTCTACGAGGTGAGTACTGAGGTTAAGGAAACTGAGATCAGTGTGTTGTGTACGTGGTATTCCAATTAAAACAAGATTTGTATTATATTTGTTGTAAAAAATATCTAATAGGGCGGGTCTGGATTATGGTTGGAATGGTGACACCGTGCACAACAGTGTGTGCGGTACACTGTTGTTACATATCGATCAACTGATAATTCCATACTTTTTTCCTATTCATGTCATTTTGTTTGCATGAAATATTAGTATTCCGTAGCATTGTAGGTAAAGTTAAAAGGAAGGCACGTTAAGCCATACCAGAAACATGCAGTCGTTAAGTCAAGTAAGCCTTAAGAAAATTTTCAACAGCAGGTAGCCACAACCTGCGTCTGTCTATTTCAACATGGCAATGGGCTCACCACCAAAAGTGGGCATATAATATGCCTCTGCCACCCCTTGGGGGTTAAGGCGTGATAGATTGGTAAATAAATAAATATGTAGGGAAAGTCATCAACATAAATTGGTACAGTAGTCTGTAATAAAGTTAGTGAGTAATAAGCCTTCACTACGTCAGAAAAGTTAGAATTGTTTAATTGAACTCCACTGTCCACTATTAATGGTGACCCCGACTGAAAGAAGCCTCAGTAGACTGCCAGGTTATGTTAGACATATAAAATTCATTTCACACATTAAGGTAACAATTGAAGGGTAATTGTAATGTTGTAAGCCATACCTACATTTTAAAAGAGCATCCATCGACTTTCTTGCCTGATTAAGAAAGAAAGAAAAAAGAAAACTAGGCTTCCTCTTATCTTATCTTTTCTGGGGTCGGTAAATACCGAGGCACTGCATCCCTTCCGGAACTATTGTGCCACCACAAGGCTACCCCTAGAACTGTATTGATTTTTTTTTGTATAAATTCATTACTATATTTGGTCAAATATCATGTAAATGAAACTAATGTAATTATTGGCGGTTAGAAAAGAGTGGCCATGAGTTTTATTGCCAAGTTCTTCCTCAGGCTCTACCTATTACGTTGCGAATCTGGCAGTAAATGTAAATGTAGAAGCAATAATGTTGACGTTCATAAATGTTAAAAAAGCTTTTTTATATTTATTTTAAAACTAAAATATCTTCACGCTGTATCCCTGATGGGGTAGTCAGAGAGGACAGATCGCCGGGCTTCGCGATCCATGCGTACTTCTTTCGCTTCTTCAAGATTTATATACGCACGTCTGGGTATCCGAGTACTTTTGACTTTTCCGTTTTTGAGCAATCTGCTCACGTGGTCTTCATATGCAAGTCTCGGCCTACCCTGACTCCTTCTACCCTCTACTTTCGCACAAAATATATTCTTCGTCAATCGTTCCTCACTCATTCTTTGGATGTGTCCAAACCAACGAATGAATGAAGAACTTTTTTTTTGTTTATATTTTTTCATTGTGTTTTGTAGGACGAGATGGAGATCACGGGTCTGGCGGAGGCGCCGAGTGGGGGTGGTGGCGGCGCGCTGAGCGAGGTGGCGGCCGTGGTGCTGGCGCACAGCGCCGCGCCCGCCGGTGGCGCTGCCTCGGCACTGGCGCGAGCCGCCGCGCGGGCCGCCGCGCCGCCTGCGCCCGACGAGCTAAGGCTCAACCTGCTCGAGTGAGTACCTTATACACACAATCGATGTACATCACTGAAACATGCATAATAAAGTGTGTGTACTTATGTACGCACACCGGAAAGTGAACTTCCTTAGTCTACCTTGTTTTCATCACTTATATGACAATTCTTTTTGTTTATAAATGAAATGATAATTTAATGGCAACTCTTTGTTTATAAAAGAGAATTAAAGATTGAATATCAATTTTGAATTTAGTTACTACGTGGTCATGGAAGCATCTATCGGCTAACTTCATTATGTTCAACTTCAGGGTGTCGAAATTAAGTGTCGGTGTGCACGTACGCTTCGAAAAAAACCCTCTGATATTTTTTCTACACATAACAGGCAGTATAACTTCAATTTAGTTTTATCGAACGTTACTCTCATGTTTAACATTGTTCTATGATCATAGGACAACATGTAGTGACCGGCGTGTTCACAATAGACGTGGTACGTTCGTCCGCAGGTACACGGACGGCGGGACGGCGGCAGCGCGCGCCCTCCGCGCCTCGCTCAGCGCGGGCGGCGGCGGCAGTGCGGCGAGCGTCGCCAGCGCGGTGCACCGCTGGCCCTTCATCGGCGCCCGCGCACCGCGCTCCTCGCGCGACGTCGTCAGGTACCGCACACTCCACTCTAACATCGTTCACATCACATTTGTTCTGGTGCCGCCTTGTATCATCAAGTCGTTTTCCTACCCCTACTCGACTAACTTGTGGCCCCATTGGCCTTCAGTTCTCGTTGCAGTGTGTTCAGTTAATTATATGCCTAGGGTAGTTTTGACCCTAAATCATTCTAAGATTTCAAAACGATTCAACGTGTAACAAAGTAGTAGTCAGAACCACAACACCGTTATATTAAATATTTTCAAATTAAATATCCTTTTAGTTTTAACACTAGTATTTGTGTGTCGACAGATTGATGCGTCGTCTGCGGCCGCTACTGCAGGACGCGATCCAGAAGCGCTGCTGTGGCGCGCGCATGTGGGACGGCGTGACCGGGCCGCTCACGTGGCGCCAGTTCCACCGGCTGGCGGGCCGCGGCAACGAGGACCTGTGCGAGCCGCAGCCCGTGCCGCCGCTGCTCGTCGGCCACGACCGGGACTGGATCTCGCTGTCGCCCTACGCGCTGCGTCACTGGGAGAGGCTCGCCCTGGAGCCCTACTCCTACTCCCGCGACGTGGCCTACGTCGTGCTGGCGGCGGACCAGGACGCGCTCGCCGATCCGCTGCGCGCCTTTTTCCGCGATCTGTCGACGGCGTACGAGGCGTGTCGGCTCGGCAGACACCAGCCCGTGTCGCGCATCGCCAGGGACGGAATCGTCCGCAGCTCGCCCGCCGAGCGGCGGGACGGGCAGCGCGAACCGCGCGACGAGTGGACCGGGGCCCTGCCGCCCGGCCGCCTCGGCGACTATCTGCGCTCGTACGCGCACACCCTCCGGACGTCCCTGGTCCCCCAGCTGGCGGCGCTGACGCTGGACCGCTCGCTGCTGGAGGCGGAGCGGCCGAGCGAGCACATGCGGCCGCCGTCCACGCCGGACCACCCCGCCACGCCCACCCCGGCCCCGGACGCGGACGCCGACGCGTGCGGCGGGGCGGCGGGCGCGCAGCCCCCGGCGCCGGCGGGCACGGCGTGGGACGAGGAGGAGGGCGGCGCGCCGGCGCTCGTGCTGTACGTGGTGGAGCCGCCCGCCGCGCACGCGCACCGCGCCCAGGCGCTGCACGCGCTGCTGCGCCTCGCCGCGCGCACGCTCGACCACCTGCATCACCACAACCCGCTCGTCAAGGTTAACATCTTCACAAGCATCTATTAAAACAAATGGGAGATGAGTAGAAACAGTGCAAAGTGTAATATTGCGTGTGTTCGTATGTCCAGATCGTGTCGCTGGAAAGCGTGTGCGAGCGCTGGGGCCTGGGCACCGTGGGTGCGCAGGAGGCGTGCGGCGGCGCGGAGGTGCGCGCGCTGGCCTTCAGCGTGTTCAGCGGCGCGCGCCGCCTGCTGGCGCACAGCGCCAACGGCAAGTCGCTCACCGGCTTCGGCACCGCCGCCAACGCCAACCTCTTCCTGCAATCCAAAGATGTGAGTCCATCCTGCACTGACGCTGCACAGTTCAAACACCTTACATTTTGATGCAGATTCCACTAAAACTATTTTTCCCGAGTTTCATACTCCGAGATATCAGTGATCGCTGATGTTGATCCTGGTTTACTAGAGTTACAGTATGTGGGTGAGGTGGGATTACACCTTTACATATTGACCTCCATTATACACCACACACGCAATAGCGAACATCTTGGGGATTAAATTGGCTAAAGTCAAATGCACAACATTTATTTATTTATTTAATGTCCATGGAAGATTTACAGCTACAATAACGTGTTATTAAACAACATAGAGATCTGACAGCCAATTACAAATCCTTACTTATAGATATTATTCTAAATTTATATGTGGATAATTAGTTATATGTATAACAGTTTACAAATATTACGATCATGGTACATTCTACAAAATCTAGAATACATAATAGATGATTAATACAACAGATAGATACAATTATTTGTGAAATTGAGGTCAGGCACTTTATTAGCAATTTGTCAATTTATTTGCTAAAACTACGATACATTGTAATTCTTTAGGAAAAGAACCGTGAACCATACAAGCTGTTCTCACCCGCGTGGGTGTTAGCCGCACCGCGAGCTCTAAAGGAAGTGGCAGAGACCTGGGGCCAGGGCAGCAGCGATCAGGGAGCGGTGTTGTTCCTGTCATACTGTCTGTCGCACGATCAGCGCTGGCTGCTAGCGGCCGCCACGGACGCGCGAGGAGAACTACTCGACACTGCTGCTATCAACATACATGTGCCGCACAGGTATGTACATAATAATACGATTTATCTTGCAATATTCACTTCAGTAAATTATGAACTATCTCCACGCTGTTTCCCTGACGGGGTAGCCAGTAATTGTTTGTTCATATAAATATACAATTGTCTTATCGATCGTTACATTTTGCCGAGTAATCGCAGCACGCAATTTCATTAGTGCAGTTGAGTAAGTTTATCTTATTACTTAAACGATCTTCTAGGTCCCGGCGACGTCGTAGCGGTCCAGCGCGCCGCCATGGCTTAACCAAGTTAATGGACTTTACACTAGGGGTGATGAGCCAGGCCGCCCAACCTTGGAGACTCGTAGTAGGAAGGGTCGGACGAATAGGACACGGAGAATTAAAAGGTGAGTATTTCTGAAAATTGCTCAACTAGAACACATTATTGACAGATTGGATCTCTAGTTCTGTTGGTGTGTAGTGAGATCTGTCTAGTTTCCTGGCCCAACATAAATTAAACAATAAATTGGGTTTTGATGTGTCATGGACGGCCGTTGTTCGTGAATATGTCTCGTAACGGGTAATATTTAAGAAAATTGAAGGAATGCCGTATAAATGGAAATCTCGATACGCAGCAAAATGACCTCAAAATATCGACGATTTTCCGACACCGCGCGCAACGTGTCACAGTCCATAACGGATTTTTTTTTTACCTTTCTAATTATGTTTTTGAATGTTGCAGGCAGTTGCAACACTAAACAATATTTTCTATTTTGTCATCATATTTTTTTTACATATTTATTTTCTGACCACAGACATTATAACAGTGACAGACAGTAGGCAGACCCAAGATTAGCTAATTTAATTTCTTGATAATGAAACTTCATCACTCTATGCCCAACACCTTTTTGTATATTTTTTTGCCTACTTTTGTAACATTTTACAAAAATTTTATGAAATATTCTCACTTCGAAACATAAATCTTTGATTTAAAGATGACAGCGGCGATTTTCATTACAAGTTTGTAGCTTGTAGCTACACAGGAATAACAAAGATAGCTTTATACAACAAATGGCAAGAGTGAAAAAGTTGAAGTATTGCTCCATAAGCGAAAGAATATGTTTGGTCTGCTACTCTTGTACGTCTGTGGTCCTGACATACTTATACATTGATGTCATGTGTGTATGTGTGTGTGTGTGTGTGCAGGGTGGAGCTGGCTGCTGTCGCGCAAGCACCTGGTGCGCGCGGGCGCGCGGCTGCGCGAGCTGTGCGCGGCGTGCGGCTCGGCGTGGCCGTGGCCGGGCGGCGCGCCGTGCATCCTGTCGGCGTGCCTGGTGTCCACGGAGCCCGAGCCCAGCCTGCGCCTCATGCCCGACCGCTTCACGCCCGACGAGCGCTTCTCGCAGGCCTCCATCCACTCGCACCTGCACACGCCGCGCGACGTCACCGCCACGCACATACTCGTCTTCCCCACCTCCGCCACCACACAGGTAACCACCTCATCTACCTCATCCGAACTAGCATTTGTATAATCCACTAATGTTTGTTTCCAAATTTGAGTGTTTCTTTGTAAAATTGTGTACGTATTAAGAAATATACAGATGTTTATCAGTTGTCTAGATAACAAACAACAAGTTGTGTGAGAATATTCCAAAATATTATTTTAATAATACGCAGATTATTTCTTCTATATCTATAGCAGACAACAGAGAGGAAGAGAAGATATTAGTAATACCAATATAATTGCCAACCTTACAGTAATATGAACATTTATTCATTGCAACAATAAAACGATATTGTAAAACAAATCACGATTTATTTTATTAACTCAATGAACAATTTATTCAGAATTAACTAATTATTTACAGTCGAACCAAAACTCATTCGAACCACCGTCTGCGAACGGCGAAGACATGGGCCTCGAGGGATTCTTGAATGACGTAGTCATCGGAGACGAGGAAATGGGAGAGGACAATATGGCGGACCTACTCATCGGTGATATGTTCAATAGTATGTTCGGGGGTCCCACCGGAAGTCCACGACGGACGGATGACGACGCAGCTACCAGTCCGCATCCACATCACAACCATCAGACGTCCTATCATCACCAGGATGAGAGTTCTTCTGTAAGTGGACAATATATTTTTACCCCTTTATCCTTCGCTTCTCAAAACTTGTTTAGCCACCATATTTTCTTTCCAAATCTTAGATCAGTAATGTTTGTAAAAGTTTTCTTGGAGCGGGATCTGCTCTCTCCCAGTCTCTGCCGCAGGTAAAGCTCAGGTACTCAACGGGCAACGCGAAACTACAGTAATGACACAGTCATTTCCTACCGCCCGATTCAAACCAATCTGCAGCTGCTCTTCACCTACTTGAGGAGCTATACTGCAACTGGGACCAATATCTGGCTTAACTAAAGAAAATAGTGTGTATCCTCTGCCGAGATCACTGTTGTATTTATGTGTTTGACATAACATAACATACTTACACGCCTTTATCCCCGAAGGGTTAGGCAGAGGCGTACTATACACCCACGTTTCACCGTATGTTTTGCTTTTTGTCCCACAACCGGGACCAACGGCTTAACGTGCCTTCCGAAGCACGGAAACGCTCGCAAATTCAACGCCACAAAGTGGTCACCCATCCGAGGGCCAGCCATACTGAAAGTTGCTTAACGCAGTTATCGTTTACAGAACACTACGTCCGCGAGGCCACGAGAGATTTATGTGTTTGAATGCTTAAATATTGATGTGTGTATATTTGTGTGCAGGAGCAGGTGGGCACGGTGCTGCAGCAGCCGCTGGCGCTGGGCTACCTGGTGTCGACGGCGCCGCTGGGCGGCATGCCGGCGTGGTGGTGGGCGGGCTGCGCGCACCTGGCCGGCGCCTGCCCCGCCTTCCTCAAGAACGCGCTGCACCTGCACGCCGGCTCCGTGCAGGCCGCCGACGACTTCACCAGCCTCACGCAGCGCCGCGACCACAACGCGCACCCGCTCGACAGCCAGACCACCACCGACGTGCTCCGCTACGTGCTCGAGGGCTACAATGCGCTGTCGTGGTTGACGCTAGACAGCACCACCCATGACAGGCTCTCCTGTCTCCCGCTGCATGTTCAAGTGCTGATGCAGCTGTACCACACTGCGGCAGCTCTCGGCTAGTAAACTACGCTCCAGCCGGTGGAGTACCTGCTAACGCCCTGGCTCGAGTGCTAGTAATTTAATGTGGTGTTAAAATGTTCTGTGTTATTTTCCTAGAGAGCGGTGGTAAAGTGTTTTAGTAGTGTATGTCAAATTCTAAACGTGTTGCGCGCTTGTGACCTGATGGCGAACCTGCTTGCGAGATACGACCACTGTTTGTAAGGTATCATCTGGACGAGCGTATAATTACAGGCTATGGTGTGTGTGTGATACTAAACAAGTGTCATTTTCATAACAAAATTATTATAACTGGCGATTTCCACAAGTGACTTGCAATGATTGGATAGTCATTCATTTAAAATTTTGCATGAAAATAACACTTGTTTTTTTTGTTATTGTTAAATATCCAATGTCGCCATAGCTATACCATTTTTTTGAGTAAGTTATTAAAGATGGGAGTCAGATAGTACAAGTGCATTTTAGAGTAATATTATTTTGTATAAATGCAATGTGAAATTTAATGGTCATTGTATATTGCATACTAGATATTATTATTCAAAGTACACTGGTGGTTAGTTAAGGTAAAGGAATAAAAGGCAGCATAGGGTAGAGTAGTGGTTGATGGCAGTACTTAGTTAAATTAAAGTGTAAGTTCAGGACATCAATAAAATGTTATTGTTGTCATGTTTATGGCAGGGGTGTATCAGTAGGAGAGGGACCTTATTCACTCTGTTTAGTGACTTTATTATCACTGAATTTCAAAATCAACTTAATGATCGTATTTTAATAACGAAATAAAAGTGAATTTTATTCACATTCTAACTATGTCGAAAGCATGTCCTGAGATACTATTTAAAAATAAACTATAGTTATTGGGGGTTTATGGGGATAAAAACCCTAAAATAAATAAAGATATAGAATTCATGAATAATATGCTGCGATTTTTGTAGTCATTATTAACATCCTCTAGGCCTATTGACACTGACTGCTGAGCATACAGGCCAATTCAAGGGTCGCCAACGCAATCCCTTCACTTAATGGACGCTTTACCGATAGTGTACCTGTAGCTGCCTTTTACAACTTGCAGTGAATGAATTGCGGTGGTGACATTTTCTACCGTATCCCCATCACCACAAGAGTCATTATTTATTGAAATTTCAGCACAAGAAATAAAATAATAAAAAGTAAATATCTTTCAAAACTAATGTTACGTTTTTATATCATCATACATCATGTTAGTCTCTCATCAGCGTAGACATAGCTTATAGCTTTATAAGTATTTTACTCTTGATCTGACGTCTCTTGATCTCACTTTGGTCGACATGCCGATGCTGAGGTCGCCCTTACAAATTTGCCCATTTGCTTCTTTTCAGTCTATTTCTATTCTCCACATTTCCAAAAGACATCCCTTCCTGAGCATTCCCTTTTCTATGCCGCAATGTTATCCATTATATTCTTTGTCCATCAATATCACTCCAAATCAATCAAATCAGCCTTTGACAATCCACTGCTGGATGTTGGCATCTCCCAAATCACACCACAACACACGGTTCTGCGCCTTCCGCATCCAGTCCTTCCCTGCGAACTTTTCTAGGTCGTCGGTTCATCTGGCGCGAAGTCGTCCTACCGCACGTTTGCCGATTCGCGGTTTTCCACTCCGGAACTCGTTTGCTCCATCGGCCATCGGTTCTTCTACTGATGTGGCCAGCCCATTGTCACTTCAACTATATTTAAATTCCTACTGAATTAATTTTACTTTTTTCTGCCACACGCAACTTTTGTTGACATTCAAGCACTGTTTATATTAGCCAGCCTTTTAGACATGTTCTAAATCCCTTATTAGTTTTCCAATGTATTGATTTTTTTTCACCAACTGTGATAATGATCTATCTATGACCACATTTATAACAATTAATTTTACTGGCATAAGATATGTCCATATTATTAAAAATGATATAAAGTACTTATTTGATTAGTTTTTTATGTTTTGAGTAAAATAATGACAATTTAAGAATCTTGATTTTTCATATAATCACATAATATAGTCAATAATTTGGAAACTAAATCATTAAAGAGAGTGAATAAAAAATAAGGCAGTACTGCACACAGAATGTTCTAAATTAGATATCAAAAATTTTATAATCAGGTAATAGAAAAATAACAAGAATTAGATAAGCCATTGTGTAGGTAGCTTATCATCAGTTCTATCAAAAATTATGGTCCAATATGTGTAGAGAATGGTATCTCAACTTTTTATAATTATGCCATGCTTTAAATGTAAGGCATTTCATACTCATTACATTTCACACAATCATGTTCGATGAATATAATTATTGACTTGAGTATATTATATTTTATATGATTTTAGAAACAAACAGTAAAATGTACAATTGACACATTTACTTTTGTAGCGTATTATATCTTTCAAAGGGTTTAAGACACCCAATGTTTACCAGGCATAAACATTTTGAATAGCATTAAATTATTTATTTTTCTTATGTAATTAATTATTCTTGTAATAAAATAAATGTATAAAGTATCCCTGTGCTAAGACATAACTTCCAAACAGTTGTTTGTTAAGATATACTTCCTGATCTCTCATTCCAGAATCAAATGTGAACCTCATTTTGTGTAGCATCTTTATTTAGTCATGTTGATGTCTAAATAATGATTATTGTAGAAAACATATTGAAATTAGAAATTTGTACAACAACACAGACAAAACAATTCATAAATAGTAGCCTCTTATAGTTGCTTATCAAATTAAATCTGTATTAAGTATCTGCTTCACTAAATGTTAAGAACTTTTAGAGAGAGGCCACACTCTGCAGTTCCACATACCAATCTCTATATCATGGCACACAGCCAACAGGGGTGATAATTTTAGAGGCCCTGTTGAACAGTTCACTTTATGGAACAGAAAATTTAATATAAATGATAACGCAAATGGTTTATAAGATCTTGAATGACGAGAAATTAAATATTCAGCATATTTAGTTTTTGCATAGTATTCCTAAAGGTGCATCCAACAGTCGATAGCACTTGCTGAAGGGTGGTACCTATGTATTTCAATGAATGATGATAGAGATGATTTTTCATTTTCAAATTTAAGTATCTTTGTCATTAAAGTGGCAATAAATCTTGTAGCCAAATATTCTACTTTATATGAATCAGGTTACATAAATTAAAGGTACATAAATTTTATATAGTTAATACATTGAAAGCAGTGACGGACACATGGTGACTGACAAAAAATGGGTTGTTATTTTTGTTCATTCTTTTGTGCAATCAATATTAAATCATACCACCAGCAACTGCCATTGGCATATGCGGAGACTGCAGTTTTGTTGGTTGCATCCTTTGGAACAGCATCTTATATCAGAAAGTGAGCTGCCAAAATAGGCCTCTGGATTTTTGGGAGTGACTTATGAGTTTGTTATGTGTGGCAATCTATAGTTGAAATACAATGTGGCACGGTACCATGTGGCTACGCCCTACTCTCCCAAGCTGAACTTAAATTTAAATAAACTTAAATATTTTATTTTTTATCTCAAATATTATACCTCAAAATAAACTTCCTTTACATTAAATTGTAGTTGATACGTATTAATGTTAGGCACATTTGCTATCTTCAAATTACTATTTGTTGTTTCATCATATAGTGGCCTCAAAGGATCAGGATTGTTTATCTCTGCTATTTATCTGAATATTATACATTAGAGTATGTTGTACCATCTAAAAATCCTTACATTAAAAAAATCTGTTTTGATCTCATTAGATGCTTTGCTCTGTCTGTCAGAACCCGGGTTGCCAAATTTTATTAGGATTTATTATTTCCTATATATGTACTGTCAGCTATACAATACAACGTAAAGAAAGTGCTCTCATTGTTAAATACTGTCAAATTATTTAAAATTAGCCATGGTTTTCAGATTCATGATTGTCTTTGACCTATTTTTTTTCACAATTAATGTATACTTTCGAATTCATAATGTTTAAGAATATTAAATGTCCAGTTACTAAAATTACGCTTTATAGTGTACTTCGATGTGCATATTGGAATGTAACTTCACAACTGAGTATTTAATGCTGACTGTATGTTTAATACAACATATTTACATTGTCACACTGCATTGTTACAATGTTTACTTGTTTTTAATGCAAAAATATTACATTATTTACAAGTGTAACACATACTGTTGTAATGTATATAATATTTTGTTATTTTAACAAACCGGTATGAATTACCAAAGGAGTTAGTTATGTATAGTATTTTAGATATTTTTATTGACGTGTCTAATGTTGTCCTCCATCCAACCATCTCATTTATTATAGCGACAATTGTCAACTCATTCATTTAATTATGGGTAGCTTACTATCACTAGGGATGTATCTATTTAGAAAAAAATGACCATTGGTATTTAAATTAAGAAATTCTGTACAGAATTTTATTACAAGGGAACACCTCAAATACAAAACTTCAAATACTAAAATACAAATAATTTCTACAAAATACAGAATGTTGAAAATTTTATATTGAATAAACATGACCAGTTTTGATGACCCAGTGCAATTTCAGCAACAGAGTTGTATTAAACAAATTTGCTAGAGGGAATTTTTGTCTTATGATAATGTAAACCTGTTGGTTTGGAAACTAAACTAGTAACACCAATAGCTTAATTGTTAGTTAAAATAGTAATAAAGTGAGCCCCTGGATACTGTTGGGAGTAGCATTTTTATAAATAGACATTGTCGTTTTATAACAAATAAAAACAATTTGTTACAAAAGGAGCGTGTTGACGCGTCGAATCTCCAACAGTTTTTGAATGAAAATTTTCTATTTTAATATATTATTAAAGTGTAAGCGTAGAGGTGTGCTGTGAAACAAATATGTAAATATGTCCGATGCGTGGTTTGGATAATGTATTACTCACTTTTTATTGATATATTCCATTTTTAATCTTATTTCTATGGACTGAGTTCGGAAAAATCTAAACTTAAATAATTTTTCGAGTTGAACAAATTATCAGAAATCCTGACTGCGAATTATTTTTTGTTGCTTAGTAGGTACCTAATTATTATTTTTTGTATTGTCGAAGTGATGATAGGAAATTTGTACAGGTGTTTTGTATGCAATGCGCGCACGCATGCGGAATGCATAAAATTATTTAATTGTAGACGCGGCGCGCCCGCCACTTAACTGAATTATGCCTAGTTGAATATGAAATGTTTTAAATGTGTTACAGCATTTGAGAATATTTAATGATGTTGTATATAGTTTATTATTTTGTTTTGTAAAACAACATTTTGTACATATACTCGATTTAGTGTCGAATACCGTTAATATTTTGCCCACATTGCCGTTGTATAATGGAGCATATTTTAAAGAAACCACTCGTAATTTCTTGTACAGTTTGTTAATAAGGCGAGATTCATAGTGAATGGATTATTTTAAGGATTTTGTTTTTTATCTAATTTTTTGTTATTGTGAATTCGTCAATTTTTTTAGGGAATTGGTATTGTACTGTACATAGTTGTCACCATTTTCATATATATATATATTAGTTTTAAGCAGTAAATTCTGATGATTAATATGGAAATAAAATTTTCTAAGTGGAGCAATCATTAGAAATTCGTAAAACAAAATTAGCGTAATACTTGATATTAATATAACTTTATAAATAACTGTGAAAATAGGTAATAATAATTATGAATAAAATATTACATATTTAAATCATGGTTTTATTTATCTTTATATTGCATAGAAAATCAATATAATACAATAGAAAACACAAATGGCAGCGTTTCATACAAATTAAGGGTCGATTCAAGCTGGAGATTAAACTATGCACGGCTGCACCCCTGACGGGGTAGACGGGACAGTAGTACATTAATTAGTAAAAAATACAGAAGGTTCACTACTCAATTAAAAAAACCAGACGTCCCTTAAAGATACCCCTGGGAACTTTTAAGAACCCGCGGTTTCCTCAAGAACATGTGCTATTGGTATTTACCTTTTTTTTGGGCTCTACCATTTAACCAAATTGTCGAAATTTGTCAAATTAGAAATAATACGTTACCATTGTGGTCAAGAGGGTTGACCTTAGACTGGTCTTTCACTGTAGGCCATTAAAGCACATTCCGTCAACTTTCGTAGAATGATTTGACAGCAGTATATTTATATTATAGTATGATAGTAAGTCTCCAAGACCTCTGTCTATGGCGAATACAAGCGCAGCGAAATATATTTTAATGGTTATCAGTCACACCTTTATCCCCAAATGGGTGGCAGAGGCATACTATATACTCACATTTTACCGTATTTACACATTTTTTGTACCAAGCAACAGGTGGTGAGTCCATTGCCGTGTTAAAATAGACAGGCGCAGGTTGTGCATATATGTTGTTTAGCTATTTTTATGCAAGGCCTACATGACGGTTAGCACGGAGGCTCTGCCGATGATGTCAGGTGTCCTCCCGGTTGACCTCGAAATTCAGAGACGCGTGGCTTTATACTATTCGGCTAAGGATGGCATGGATGATAGCTTTTTGTTAGCAAGAGATCGCCATAGAATTGCCAGACTGTATCGTGATAATGTACGGTAAGAACTTTTGGACGAATGACAGCAACTCATCCATCAAAGGGCGCCACCTCTACCAGTTTATCCCAGACGTTCGTGAACGCCTGAGAATGTCCTGGCTAGAGGTTGATCACTGTGTTGCCCAATTTCTTACGGGACATGGTAACTAATTAACTATCTTCACGCTGTATCCCTGACGGGGTAGTCAGAGAGGACAGATCGTCAGGCTTTTTTTTTCATCAATCGCTTCATACACGCACGTCTGGGTATCCGAGTACTTTTGAGCTTTCCGTTTTTGAGCAATCTGCTCACGTGGTCTTCATATGTAAGTCTGAAGCGCTCGTGGCCCCGCGGTCTCAGTGTTCGGTAAACGATCACTGAGGTACGCAACTTTCACTGTGGCTGGTCGTCGGATGGGTGACCACTTTGTGGCATTCACATTTGCGAGCGTTTCCGTGCTTCGGAAGGCACGTTAAGCCGTTGGTCCCGGTTGCCAGTAAAATGGCAGTCGTTAAGCCTAGTTGAAGGCCTTATAGGCGGCTTAAAAAATTTCAACAGCATGTAGCCACAACCTGCGTCTGTCTATTTCAACACGGCAATGGGCTCACCACCTATTACGTGGGACAGGAATCCACACGGTGAAAAGTAGGCATATAATATGCCTCTGCCACCCCTTCGGGGATAAGGCGTGATGGATATTTATTTTATATGTAAGTCTCGGCCTACCCTGACTTCTTCTACCCTTTACTTTCGCACAATATATATTCTTCGTCAATCGTTCCTCACTCATTCGTTGGACGTGTCCAAACCAACGGAGCACGCCCTTTTCCAGCTTAACGCTGACACTTTCATTCAAACCTGCCATATTGCGTATCACTTCGTTACGTATTCGGTCGTCCAAAGTAACGCCGCACAATTTTCGAAGTGATCGCATCTCCACAGCATTCAATTTACTTTCATGCATCTGCTGACATACCCAGGTTTCGTTACCGTAAAGCAAAGTTGGCACTAGCCTTGCACTGCGTTATGAATCGCCAGTCGTGCTTCTTTTACGATGCTTTGTCCACACCGTTAACTCTGTTTCCGGCAGCTACTCGCCGTTCTACATCCGAATCACATCTTCGATCCGCGCTTAACATACTTCCTAAATAGACAATTTCATTCACTTGCTCTAGACGTTCTTGGTTTACCCTAATCTCGCTTAGTTCTTACGTCATGTGTTTCAAATATTAAAACCTTAGTTTTACTTGCATTCAAGCGAAGACCCTTACTTTGACGCTCCTCTTTCATATTAGTGACTAATGCCTGAAGGTCGGCTTCTGAAGAGGCCATGAGCACCGCATCATCAGCGTACAGCAGACAGTTTACTGTAAAGTCACCCAAATTCACACCCATATCGCAATCTTTTAACTTCTGCAGGCAACTGTCCAGATACACTATGAACAGCCAGGCGGACATGATACAACCCTGTTTGAAGCCTGTACAGACATCAAAAAGAGGTGTCACCCCCCCCCCCCCCTACTCGCACGCAAGCCTTACAGTCCCTATAAAGCGACTGTATTGCCCGCAGCAGCGGGCCGTCCACACCATATCCAGGCAGCAAATCCCACAGAGTTTATCTCACAACGTTATCAAATGCTTTCTCCAGATCCACAAAAGCGCAGAAAACCTTCTGACTAATAGCCAGAAACTTCTCCGCGATCATGCGGAGAGAAAACACTTGATCCATGCAACCTCTTCCACGTCAGAATCCGCATTGAGCCTCCCATAAATACCTTTCAGACTTATCTTGCATTTTTGCCGTTATAACCTTTGCATACACCTTACTAGCTAAGCTGAACAAGCTGATCGCCCTGTAGCTGGAGCAGCTTAGACGCGAGCCTTTCCCTTTGTAAATAGGTACTACAACTGCTATTCGCCAGTCGTCTGGGACCTCACCCGTTCGCCAGCACAAGTTGCATAACAGACATAGTGTGTCCCAGACGCGCGACCCACCGTACTTGATCATCTCAGCAGTAACTCTGTCTTTTCCCGCAGCCTTACCATATTTCATACTTCTTATCGCTTGTTCAATTTCTTTCATACTTCAATGACATCGGGATCCGGAGCATAAGAGAGAGCTCCACTTCCCGATGTGGCATCTCTGTCTTTTCTTGCATACATCTTTCCATAATATTCACTCCATCTCTGCAGGACGTCTGTTTGGTCTGTTAGGACGTCATTGTTAACACTAAGCACTTCATTCATACTGCAGATTGCCGTACAACTCCGGGTCTTGCCTACCTCTTTCCGGAAGAGCTTGGCATTATCCCGGAAAATGAACGACAACCTTTCATCCGCTTTCAATCTGCACCTTTCACGAGCTTCTTCTATCAGTGCCTTCGTGTTAACTTTTTGCAGCTTGTATCTCTCTTTCATATTAAAATCATTCCGCGAGGCTAAATAGTCTAACCATGCTTTCTTCTTCATTCGAACTGCTTCTTTCACTTGCTCATTCCACCATGCATCACGCTTATTACTACTGCCTCTTTTCGTTTCTCCACATAAGTTACTTCCACAGCGGCATTTACCATACTATCCCTAAGGTTCTGCCATACACTTTCCACATTCTCACTACTAACATTGACGTCGCCAAGCTTTTCAGCTACCCTTTCTTTATATTTATCCCTAATGGATACATCCTGCAACTTCCAGCTTTTGGTGCTATAAGTCGGCTCAGGTTCAGGATACTCGGTACGATGACGCCAACCCGCGAACTGAGCCCTAATTCTAGTTATGACTAGGTAGTGATCTGATCCCAGCTCAGCGCCTCGAAAAGCCCTTGTGTCCATCACCTGTTTACGGAGCCGACTATCCATTAGGAATTGATCTATCATACTTCTCTTTGACTTACATCTCCTCGTATACATATGACTGCCATGCTCGCTCTCTGGTACTCCAGACCGAAGCGCGAGCATCCCACCCGGGAGCTCCAAGTCTTCACTGCCCTTGCGCTTGGTCTTTGTCAAGCACACTACTTCTAACTTTCTTTCATTCATAACATCTATCAACTCTAACTAGAAAACTAATGTTATTATTACACATTATAAATAAGTAAACGGGATTACTCACGTTTTTACGACCAGTAATAGACCGACCGGTTTCAGCTGTACCTATTTAGACAGCCTTTTTCAGAGGTGCGAACCTTTCGCCGAGCACTCTTTACGCACACTGCGCGCATCCGCTCTCGCCGCTCGCGCGCTGCCCGCGTTTTGTTGTTTGGGTATTCGGTGGACGTAGGGTTGCGCCGAGGCACACGTGAGATCCGCTTCACTATCGCTCCCATCCAAACTATTTGGAGCGTCTCTGCATGCATAGCTCACTGTGTCTTCAACAGACTCGCTTTACACATAACAACGAGCACCACGAAGGCACGGCTTCCATGTAGGAGGTAAACTCCAGCCCCCATCTCTATTAAAATTCGGCCGCCTCCCTATCTCTATGGCCTCTCGAATTTTCCGGGGTACAAAGTGCTTTTCCCGCGACAAGATCTTCACCTTATCAAACCGGATAAAGTGACGCGTATCAGAGCTCAGTGCATGCTCCACCAGCGCGGATCCGTTGATATCTTGGTTCTTCATGGAACGTATGTGCTCGCTGAGTCTAGTAGAAACGTTCCGCTTTGTCTCCCCGACATAACATTTTCCACAATCACAGGGAATCATATAAACACCCAGAGGACACCCAGAGGGTCTCCTTTATCCTTTGGAGACCGCAGTAGATCTTCTGAAAAAGGCTGTCTACATACAGATGAAACCGGTCGGTCTATTACTGGTCGTAAAAACGTGAGTAATCCCGTTTACTTATTTATAATCTATCAACTCATTCATCTTATCTGCCATTCCTCCTCTAATATTCCACGCAGCTACCCTGCACTCCATCCTCCACTTCCCGCCGTGTCGGGCCGCGCGTGTAGGGTGGCGGTCCCCTACGCCGCTCTGGCACACACTTTTCGCACCAGCGAGGAGGAACTGGTGCGCGTCGCCTCGGGGGCACGCCGTAACATACATAGTTCGCCTTTGCGGTGCTCGTGTTAGAGTAGAATTGCAGCCGTAGCTGGCAGGGATGGCGACGTGCACGCTTCTACTCTTCATCCCCTAACATGGTAACTTTAGGAGCAAATTAGGTTTTTTTTTTAATAATTATTTAATGGCCTGGTTTCTAAGACCTTTTAGCCAAATCTTATTTTTTATATCATATTTCTTCAATCTTATCTTCTAATTAGTCCTGTCCAGTCGATGTCGTGTCCTCATTGTCCGTCCTGGTCCTTGCCCTCAGTATAATGGTGATTCTTATACTAAGGTTGTCAGTGGACGTTTCGCGGCAAGAGATAAAATAGCATTTCACTGCATATATATCATTGTCTTTCACTATAGCACGTTAACACAACTTTTATGTCCAAGAAACCACCACTCCCGCACATAAAACAAGATAAATGCACTAGTTTTAGAAAATAATATAAAGCAAGCGTCCGCACTTGTCACTCTTCCCGCCAAAAATCGAGCAAATTAGGTACATTCATTTAAGCTGGTGGAGTCACCGTTCTGTCAGTGTTCAAAGCCTGATGCCACTTATGTTATCAGTCTTATGACCGCCCATCAAATACTTTGGAAGTGTCGCATTTAGCAAAACGAGCGATATAATATGCTTAATTGTTTACAAGTAACATCGGGAGTAGTTTACTATGCGAATCTCATGGCATCGAGGGTGATTTTCGTGCTTTTAAACGTTTCTGCCATACATATAACGGAATCAAACATAAGTCACATAGGACCCGTAATATACTATTACCGTGGTGCTTCCCTATTTCTATAGGATTTACACCTAGTTGCTTTCCAGGTCTCCCGCTTTGCGAAGGAGGGAAGAGGCACTACGTTATTTTTCTACTTCCTCGAATTATCTTCTGATTAATTTCGTTGCGGGTTCCAAGACATGCTAACTTCTCCTGGGACTTCACCGAGATCGAGCTCGGTGTAACTTTTCTGTAGTTTTGGTCATTGCTGTAGATCCTGGTTTACAAGAGTCACAGTAATGAGAATGCGGGTGGGATTAGTCCCAATAAAAAAAGCGCAGGTTGTGGCGACCAGCCGTTAAAATTATTCAAGCCGTCTGCTATGTTACTGGTAACCGGGACCAACGGCTTAACGTGTCTTCAGAAGCACGGAAACGTTCGTAACTGGATGCCACAAAGCAAAGCTGTCACTTATTTGCAGATAAATTCGGTATATTTTTTACTCGCTGATGCCCGCAGTTTCAACAGCATGGTGAAGTTTCCTATCCGAGATTACGACGGAACCCTAAACTTTTTGAAAATCCAATATAGCTTTTGTTCCTCACAAAGAAGTAGCTTTCTAATGATGAAAGAATTTTTAAAATCGGACCAGTTGTTTCTAAATCTATTCATTACAAACTAACAAATCTTTCCTCTTTATACTTAATTCATATAGATAAGTACCCGACTGCAGCTGTCGGCTTTTTGAATCTCACACACGCAATAATTAATCATTCCCGCCTTTACCTACTATGTAGAACGGCTTTCATTCTGCTGTTATTAAACCGATGTAAATAGTTTAAATAAAAAATGTGAGCAAATCATACTTTATATATGACATTTGGGGTCTTATTCGCGACGTATATTATTAGGTACAAAGCCTACTTCCCGACGTTACGACCGGATTACATCAGCCGTGGTCACGGGTTTTTTTTTAATTTCTTTTTCTCTCATCTCTACCAGGGGCAGAGCCATGCTTACTTTAATGTTTTATTTGTATATTAATATATTAGAGTAGCCTCTTGGGCCTATTAACTTAATTATGTTACAGTTTTTTCCTCTTATTATCTATTCTACCTGTGTAGGGGCTCCAGACGCCCGGCGGGCTCCGGTGCCGCTTTCACCAGGTACCAGGTATACCATCACAAAGCGACCCTGAGGACAGTCCGCGCATCTTCATCCCCCACACATCTAAAGTTCTCTTCTATTCTAGTCTGTTCTAACATACCACATTCACTTTTTAGCCGAACATCCAATCTTACGTTCTCAATATCTCAATTACATATCGTCTTCTTTCATTCTGGTCTCAATCACTATGCTTCTCATGTTCATACATACTTTCGCACTTTCACTCTAAACCTTTCATACTTCATACAATACATGGGATTGGGGGTTGTGATTATTTTAATTACATTTATTTAAATATCCATCACGCCTTATCCCCGAAGGGGTGGCAGAGGCATATTATATGCCCACTTTTCACCGTGTGGATTCCTGTCCCACGTAATAGGTGGTGAGCCCATTGCCGTGTTGAAATAGACAGATGCAGGTTGTGGCTACCTGCTGTTGAAATTTTCATGCCGCCCATAAGGCCTTCAAGCAGGCTTAACGACTGCCATTTTACTGGCAACCGGGACCAACGGCTTAACGTGCCTTCCGAAGCACGGAAACGCTCGCAAATGTAAATGCCACAAAGTGGTCACCCATCCGAGGACCAGCCATAGTGAAAGTTGCGTAACTCAGTGATCGTTTACAGAACACTGAGACCGCGGGGCCACGAGAGCTTCATTATTTAACTAATTATTAATGTTGTAGTTGAGTTTCCCCAATGTCTCTTTTGTATCATCTCTAACACCAGATAAAACACTTTTATTGCCCCTTTGTGCAATATGATTACATATTGAAAAAGGTCAATCTTATAATCTATTTCTTAAATTAACTATATTTATAATTTTTCCAGTGAAATTATGAAACAGTTCCCTGTGATTTTTAAGAAGTTCAGGAAAATTTTCGGAAACTATTGACAACTGTGACTGAATTTCCAGATCCGTGCGATCCGCTGCGTGAATCGGGCAGTCCTGCAGCAGGTGGACCACTGTCTCCTCTACCCCGGGCTCGCAGGCGCACGATGGATTCTCCTTACACTTGAAACGTGTCAAGTATGAGGAGAACCCACCGTGCCCCGTCAGCAGTTGGGTTACGGTGCGATCGTCATTTTGCGGACGATACTATACGCCTCCACTGCGCATGGGAAGAAAAGCTTAGTAACGGAGGCCGTCCCGCCCTCTCTGTATCTCTTGTTCCACTCGTCAAGCGTGTCCCGCCTAAGGGCACGCTTCACGAATGAGACAGGATACAGACCGTGGTCCGGTGCTCTCTTCAACGTCAGAGCCGCTACCTTCGCGAGCCCGTCGGCTCGTTCGTTACCCCCCAGCCTTGCGTGGGCCTTGACCCAGAATAAGGAAATTTCCTTACCCTGTGCCAATTCGCGCTGAAGTGCGGCCCTGGCTTCCACTGCCAAGGTATGGAGGGCATGACGATTGATTACCGTCAAAAGAGCAGCTCTGCTGTCGCTGAAGATACCGAACGTGGACGCGCCACGCCTGAGGATCTCACTGGTCGCTTTGCATAGCGCCAGGAGCTCGGCCTGGTAGACGGTGCAATGGGGCGCAAGAGCAAGTTTGAGGGCCTTAGTTTCGGTCCGGCTATTCCAAAACGATAGCGCGGCCCCGACTCGGCCCTCAATCTTGATCCCATCTGTGAAGATGCGCACCTCAAAGCGGTTTGCATCTTCCAGTTGCCCCTCGTCTACCAAGCTGGTGAACTCCAAAGGCACATGCTCCACGGGGTGAGGGGCCACTATCGCTGGGGCCATTCGCTCGACCTCCCAGTCTCCCAGCCATGACTGGCTCACTCCTCTCTTGGCCTCATACAATGAGGCAGAGCCACCTCGTGAACTCTGAGGTCCAGAGGGAGCAAACCAGCCAGGACTAGCGCCGAGTTCAAGGAGACCGTGCGTTAGGCCTTGCACAACTTTTGGGCGAAGCCGCGCTGCACCACGTTCAGCTGCTTTTGGACACAAAGCTTTTCCGCCGATGCGTGCCAAGCACTGGCAGCGTACAATATCGTCGGCTCCACGGCCGCAACGTAGATCGTCCGCATCACCTCGGGGTGTAACCCCCAGCTGATCCGGGCCATCGTCGCCAGCTTCCGGTAAATGCCGATCGCCTTTCTGCAAACATTGGTGACGTGTGTGTTAAATGTTAGTGCGTGGTCTATGGTGAGCCCTAGGACTTTTATGTCTTTGGACATTCCAATGTCTATCCCGCCCATGCTAAGGCGTGGGACGTCGTGCTTAAGCCTCCGCGTGATTACCATCGCACTGGTTTTGTGCGGTGCGAATTTCAGCTTCATTCCGACGCCCCACTCCCGCACATGTTCGAGAGAGGCATTGGAGTGTCCCTCGATCTCCAGAGCCGTGTCCCCATCGAAAACCAGCACCACGTCGTCCGCAAAAGCCTGTACGTGCACACCCTTTCGCTCAAGCTCTTTCAGCAACTGATCCAGAATTAAGTTCCACAGTAAGGGACCGCCGATCGACCCCTGGACGCACCCTTTATCCGTGGGGCGGGTGTACTCCTCGCCCGCATACCTTACTCTCACCCTCCTGTCGCCAAGGTAGCTGCTGATCACTCGCCTCAAGTTTGCCGGACACCTTTCCTCAGCCAGTCGTACTTTTATAGCTGGCCACTAGGCGCTGTCGAAGGCCCCCTCTATGTCCAGGGACACCATAGTGTCTATCCTCTTTTGTTTGAGTTTAGCCACTATGTGCCCCATGAGGTCATAGAGGGCGTCTTCGGTGCTCTTCTGGGGCATAAAGCCGTACTGGCGTGTACTCATCCGCGGCAGTAAATGGTACTTGAGTCGAGTGACCAACATCCTCTCGTACACCTTTCCCAGAACCGGTAGCAGACCAATCGGTCTGTACGATTTGGGAGCAGTGTACGAGTCCTTACCAGGCTTTTTCAGCACCACCACCACGGCTTCCTTCCATATCTTAGGAAAGTAGCCGTGGCGGAGGCACTGATTAAGCAGCTCCACCCCAGTATCCTCCTCGACTCGATCCTTCGGGTCCAAACGAGGAGTTGTGCTGAACCCTTAGCGTCCAAATGGGTTCCATTATGGATTAGTGGTTGATACCCTCCCAAATGCCCTCCCTGACCTGCTTTCCTGCTTTTCGCGTGGTCACGGGTTGACTGATCGTCACGTGATGTGGACACGGGTTGAATCATATCTTATCTAAATGCCTCCTTGCGAAGGTATTTTCTAAACTAAGGAATCGCTATTAATAATTAAATAAGTCTCCATTTTTCTAGTTAAATATTTATGAAATACAGATTTTCAATACTTTAGCAGATTCTTATTTGTATTGATATACAACAGAGTAGATACCTCACTTACAATAAAGATTGCCTTTTTTTACAATGTAGTTAAAATGTATTCTATAAAATAATCATCAATTGTTGCTTTTCACTTATTGAGATTCTGTTATGTACATGATTGCACCATGACTTATTTCTAGTGTGGATTGCTTAATTTAATAATACTTATTTACTAATTGTTTTGCATATCTGGGAGATCTCTTCCATAAATTTATCTTTTTTCTCTTCAACCGTTAAATTTATCTTTTTTCTCTTTAATGAATACTATATTACATTTAGCCAGGGGGGGTGTCACTCCGCAGCTTAGGTATATTCGGGCAGCGCACCTCTCAGAGCGGCTAATGACAGTGAGCTGCCGCACGGCTCGCACGACACGAGCGCCTAGATAAATCAACTAGGTACAGAAACTTCTCAAGTGACAACCCCGCGCGGACTTCGCAGCTCGGTTCAATTTTGCTTGCAGGCGGCGAGTCTAGGTACGTTTTCATACCTAAAACTAGACTTTTGTTAGGGAGTGAGACTTCTGTACCTACCTGGTACTATTACTTATTCTGTGATTTAGTGATTGTATATTATTATGTTATAATTATTATTTTAGGGTCAAACGACATGGACTTCATTTACCATTAGTTTTTGGAATGTTGACGATGTTACAAAATTAGCGCTCGGTTATTCCAACGTAATGGATAAGGTCCTCTTGAGATATGTCATTACGAGTTTACGACGTTACTTCGAAAAATGTTGTGCGTACGCCCTAGAATCAAGTATAACTTGTTCCTAGAGATCTTAGGCCAAATCGAAAGTATTACCCATACATTAATTAATTCGAAATAGCTTAACGTTAAAATATGTTTCAAAAAAATTGTCTTAAACAAATTCGACGGTTTTACTATTGAAATTCACTGATATATATTTTAAATGCCATTGGTATTATAAATTGAATGCTTTCAAGACTTTCATGTTTTTCCTTTTCTTACATAATTTATTATTCTTTCTAATAGTATAAAACAACCTAACTCTAACAAATAGTGCTTTTAAATAGTCTATAGGAAAGCATGGGCAGGGCATTCCGAAACCATACTGCTCTAACTCTTTCACCATTTCCTGACCTATACTACGCATAGAGATATTGGGATTGAAATATTCCTTGTACTTAGTATCTAAAAGTTTTAAAAACTCCGTGAAGTCTTTAGGTGGCGAGCCTGCAGAGTTGTGGAGTTTGTCACCTAAACTAACACTTAAAGAAGGCTCTACCTTAATGTCTGTCTCCTGTTTGCAATGCGAGCCATTAAGATAAGTCTGAAATGATTGGCAGTTATGCACTTGTACACATTTTACATAACAATATCTAGCCACATAAAAAAATGCATTTCTCTCAGGCATAAGTTCTCTGTAATCTGTCGTTTGAACTAGTAAAGGCTGGTTGTGTTTAATATTCTCTCCTTCATGAAACTCCTCATCTAAAAGCTGTCGAGAAAATTCTTCTGGATCCAATAAGTTTTCAGAGTTACTGCAACTTGCTACTGGTTTCGTTAATAAATTGAAAACAAAGCTCCTCACGAATCCTCTGTTGAATAGTCTCGGAGTGCAATCAATTTTAGGATTATCGCGTTTCTCACGAGCTAATACTCTGTGAAGGCGGTTGAGATTTAAGCGACATGTCAGTAAATACTTAACACCTAAGAAGTTTAACTCTTCATAAAGTTGTAAAACAGAATTTATTGTTACTTGGAAACCCTCAATGAACTTCATATTTTCTGTAACATCAACATCATCAATTTTGCGTACTACCCTCAAATTTTGAAACAAATGTAGCATTTGCATCAAATAATACCTTTGACTTTTTTTATTTGAAAACGCTCTTTTGTGCTGAGAGTTTGAGAAAATTAATTTAGAATTCAATGTGTTACATAGATTACTTATTTTGATTAAAAAGTCAAAATTGTTATTCACTTCATCATTGTCACCATAATAAAAATCACAGGATTCTAAATTATTTTTTACTATTCTAAGTAACTGTGGAGTATCATATGTATAAAATATATCAGTACCATTTACAGAGAAAAAAGGTTTTTCTGGTGTAACAAATCTAGATTCTGCAGCATAAAGGAATTCAGATCTTGGATCGGACACAAAGACCCGAATGTCTAAACCTATGTCAATTAGTATTTTCATAACTTCATCTATCCATTGTGATATTTCAGGAGCATGGTCATATTCTGAAATAAATGCATATGCTATTGGCTGCTGCCAGTTCTCTACAATACCATGGACCATGAGAAGCACAGCATATTTCGCCAGAAAAATATTCTGAACACCATTAATATCATGTAATCCTATTATCCTATCATATTTAATGTTATAGTATAGTTCAGGCTTTAGCATTACACTGCTTACAGAGAAACAGCAAATTCTTTCCTTACTCGACATGTTGTTAATTTTACATCTAAATGCATTTAAAAAGTGTTCACTTATCCTTGTGGTTTTTGGAAGTAGAAATTCCTTTACAGTATCCATAGAAGGAAGACTTAACATATCTTGTAATAAGTTATATAAATTACTTGAATAATATAAGTTAAGAGCAAATAAATTTAAATTGATTTGTTCTTTGCTATCAGTCCTGCTGAGGCGCCATTTGAGAAGCTTACATAGTCTAGGGGATAAATATTGTGAACTTATTTCTAGAATTGAGTCATCCTTATATGTGGCTTTTTTCTTCACCTTTTGATTTACTGAATGATACTCATATTTACTTCTGAATTTAAAATTTGGTTGTGTTCTACCAGGAGTTTGTGTACTTTGAGTCACTTTCATTTCACTCTCACAATACTGAGATGGGTCTACATAAAATGGTTGTTGTGTTTCTAATTCACTAAGAAGTTCGGTTTGGACTTTATAATATATATTGTCTTCTGTATCTCCTTCTTCTATACTTTCAGTGTCCACATATTTTTTATCCTTTTTGCTAGGTCGTAAATTATATCGTGAAGGTGTTGAGACCTGATTGCTGTTAGTAGGCTCAGGCTTAGTGGAAGATTGATCTGAGCAAAGTTTTTTTGAATGTGGTACACCATTTTGTTCTCTATAAAATACATTATTATACATTGCTGTGGTCATATTGGATCTTGCTAAGCACAGGGTAGGGTAGGCATCTTTGGACAAACACTTTCTGGTTTCAATCACTTTAGATTTTTTAACATATTTAGGTTCGAAGTGTACTTCACATATTCGGTGATTACCCCTAGTTCTATGATTATTTAATTTTTCTAATAAGTCCAATCTATCTACGGCTACAAGCCACTCATATCTCCTGAAACATGAAAGATTTTACACATATTATGAAGAGTTTTATACATACAATAAATAATTTATGAATATAAAGTTTTAATAAACCTATATATACAAAAGTTAACGTAGTAGTTTTATTGTAATTATGCAGAAGAAGAAAAGATACCCAAACGTAAACACATTTCTACTCCGTTGCTGGAAAGGGGATAGTGCCATCGCCAAGAAGGGTTACTCATGAGATAATCCACCAACAGGCATGCATGTATAAATATATGTAACTGTAAGCATTCCTTAGAATTTACTTACCTAAATGGATCCCCAGGATATGTAAAAAACGATAGTTGTTTGTTCGCGTAAGAACATCTTCTGCACACCGTACATATTTTGCCGACCATTTTAAATTTATTCAACCATACTCAATATTATTGAGTTCATACTCAATAATTATAACTTACATAAATACAAATAGTTCAATATTTATTTATAAACAAATAAATTTATCAACAATCAAAATCAGTTGTTAGTTGGCTTCGCCCATCTTGGACAGGCAAAGGAAACTTAGTCCCATACAGCGTTGTTTGCATGCAGTATTTATATTTTCTTATTATAGAAGACACACAGATATAGAAGAGTAAGCAGATCAAACATATTCCTTTGTTTATGGTGTAATACTTTATTCTTTTCACTCTTGCCATTTGTTGTATAAAGCTATCTTTACTATTTCTGTGTAGCTACATCGGACTCACACTTTGACAGCAACCAGCGTGTAGCCAATTTTTCTTCTAATGACAACCGTCGCTGTCATCTTTGAATCAAAGATTTATGTATCGAAGTGATAATATTACATAAAATTATTGTAAAATGTAACAAAAGTAGGAAAAAAAAATCTAAACAGTTCAATTCTTCAAACAAAACATATGTGGTAAACAAGAAATCATCAGGAATAACTTTTCATGGATAATTTATGTACCACTTACGAATATGTACTGTTACACTACGATTTGTTTCAAAAATGATGAAATTTCTTGGTGAACACTTGAAAAGGTTATTGCTAACTGTTCATAGTATCTGTTCCATAAATCGTTTGGTTGCTGTCGTCATCTACGGCTAAGTTTTTTGTTAATTTAGTTACCCTTTGTACTGTAATGCTATCAAGTAATCAGGGACGAATTTAGTACAGAGGCCACTAAATGTTATATTTCAATACTCAGTGTATCTAAATGTTATGGAAATCTTGTTTTAGCTTTACAATAGTATAATCAATAAATAACTGTTAAAAATGGTAAAATAAAAGGTTTTTGTATTAATTAAAAATAAATAACTTTGTACAATAATGGTTTAAATTTTATCTTATCTTAGACCCTATAAGACAGTATTTATGTTTGGTGCAGGTGCTTTCGATGTAGTACAAATCGTGGGTCTATATCTTAGGAGTGCAGCAAATCTCACAACAGGCTTGCCTTTGTTAACCGGTTAGTTTTCTCTCTCCCAACTACAGCTATATTTTCGAATGAGGGTCCCATTTCCTATTAGATAAGTCCCAAGGGTCAAAAATTCTCAAGGATCTCTGCGTATTAACCAGGATGTCCAGGATTTAAGCCTACCAAAAGACAGAGTTATTTCGTAAGAAAATAAAGATTTTACTTAGTTCATATTTTAGTTAATATTTGTGAGCTCGTAAGAATTAATTAATAACTGTAAAATAATCATTGTATTGATTAAAAAGAAATAACTTTTTAAATTACTGTTCTTTATTTTAATCCTTATCTTTAGATACTGTAAGACAGTATTTTTCCTGGCGAAGATAATAAGAAATATGCATGCAGGTGTCATATTTTTGCGATCGTTATCAACCACAACTGCAGGATTATTTGGCATCCCATCACTCACGAATACTGCGTTTGTCTTATACACCAGGA
Organism: Thumatha senex; assembly: GCA_948477245.1. NCBI lineage: Eukaryota > Metazoa > Arthropoda > Insecta > Lepidoptera > Erebidae > Thumatha > Thumatha senex. Next base: position 28,419,099 of record OX419729.1, on the reverse strand, counting down.
AATAGCCAGGAGTAGATAGCTAAGGTCCTAATCACCGACGTGTCTTTTATTTTTGTCAATTTGTTACGGAGCAGGTTCTGTCAGCATTATACTGTCGAGCTGCGCCATGGGTTTGCTTCAAAGGAGTCCTAGGTCTCTTCTTCGTCAAGTATAGCATGTCTCAATGGACAAAGTGCGCACACGTCGCATTAATCCGGTTGGAAAGGTAAAGATCAAAGGAGCTAGCACCGGCCCACCTCCATCGCCTGTGATTTTCACGAGGTGCATAGTATTATAATTCAAGCAGTAGGTATCTACCCCAAAATTAAAAGAATGGAATAACTTTATCGTCATTGATTATGCTGTTAGCTACCTGGTCTTGACATTTTGCTGGAGTTCTACAAATGGTCTACTTTGTATAAACCTACTAAAACTTATACCGCGATTCACTACATCAATTATCGTCTATCACGGTGGCGTAAGTGGTGGTGTATGCGATTGCTGTGCTGAGGTCCCGGGATCGATACCCGGGTCAGAACAAATAGTTGTGTGATCCACAAATATTTATTTTGGAGTTTGGATGTTCTTATGTATAATATTTATGTATTTATAAATATTTAAGTATGTTTATCAGTTGTCGAGATTCCATAGCACAAGTGTCCCTCAATATTTATTTAGTAAATTGCTGTTCAAAATCGGGTTCCGAAATCTATGTCATAATGTGTCAAAAAGCATGTTGTTGGTTCGATTTGAAACTCCTTTATTGCCGACTTATTTCATTACTAATAACCTATCAACACGGTTATTTATTAAATGATAGCTGTATGCGACCCTGGATTAAGCTACCTGTTTATTTGTGTGAAATAGGCTACGCTATTTTTCGCAAATGTTTGATCTGCTTACTCTTCTATATCTGTGGGTTTGAGTCATATCTAGTCCTTTGTCGATGTCAGTCCTAGATTCAGGTCCTTGCCCTAGTAAAGCAGTTGACCCTTTACTACGGTTTTCTATAGACATTTGGCACTAACACAACAAAGACCGCAGTTCACTGCATTATTTCACTTTCCATAACTCATGTACATTTTCGATCACTTTATGTATTATATATTTAATACCATTATTTAACACAATATCAGGAATTATACACTTGTTTTGGAAAATAAAATACGGCAACCGTGCGTCATGTTCAAGAATTGGCGCCAAAACTCCACCCATCTTGCGCAGTTGGTACTTTGTCTAAGTTGGGCAGTCCTCACACTCACATTTACTATCATCACGTCTCGATCTGTGTGTATCTTCGTACAATCGTACCATATAATATATGTACATACACGTTAGGGCAATGCTCGGCCGTGCTCGGTGAACTTCGTGTGACTTCGGGTCTTAGGTTTTTTGTGTTACGGAATTTCTTGATTAAAGCCCACTCAACGCCCGCGATAAAAAACATGCAATAGCTTAAAAAAATGTCGAAGTTTGTCAAAACCAAATGCAACGAACCAAAAAAATTGACAAAGAACAAATAAAGAAGTTATTAGGGTTTAATGTTGGCCGCGCGAACTCGACGTGGAGGATTGCGCGGTCACGAGTTCTCAACAGCTACATGGGTTAGAAACCTAATTCATTTTGTCAATTAAGGTTACGTAATAGACTTTCGGCGGGAAGAGTAACAAGTGCGGACGCTTGCTGTATATTATTTTCTGAAACTAGTGCATTTATCTTGTTTAAAAAAAAACCCCTTCGAGGACAGTCGTTAACTTTTATAGGATTAACGCAACCCTTTGAGGGCATAGTAGATTCGCTTTTTGATTTATCCACTTTCTGATACCAACAAAAATGTTATACACAGATAATATATAGATAAGTTATTGTAAAGCTCACATCCGCAGGGCAGCTTGTGGCGAGCTGAATGTGCGTGGCTACACATCGGTCCCGATTCCTCAGAGTTTTGTTGCCCTTCTGCACCGGTTAGGATTAAATGGCCTAACGGGAGAGCAGTGAGAGTGCTACTCCCGGGAGTGCAGCAAATCTCAACTCTGGCTTGCCTTAATTGGCCGGTCAGAGGGAGGGCGCCAGAGCGATATGCTCGGGGGTGGAAGAGTCATTTTCAAGGGCATAACTACGGGGAAGCCCGCTCCGGGCCTGTCCTGAAACCGGCGCCGCACCGCTCGACACCCCAAGCCGCTCACACCGGTGTTGCCCCTGTCGCCTTACAGGCTTATCATGCCTAAGGTGATTGTATAGGGGGCCCATCTAGTGAGTTGGCAAGTCACCGTCTGCCAGTAGTTTAATAATAATATATTTAACTGGCAGACGCCGTTTTCATCAATAGCTTAATTCATCCGATCCATTTAACCCCCAACCCAATAGCCCATTTCATAGTAAGCACATTTTACAATAGTTTAACTCCCATTGGAGGTGATCCATTACCATTCTTCTACATAAGGCGGGCGTGGACTATCTGCAGTGGGGGTCCCATTCCCTATTAGATTAAAATTCTCAAAGGGCTTCTGCGTGTTGGGCCTATGTCCCCATGTAAGCCTATCAAAAGTCCGGGTATCTTCATGAGAAAAAAAAAGAAGATACCCGTGTAAAGAAGAGACATAATAATAATATAGTGATAGACAATGATATATAAGCAGTGAAATGCTACTTTTTATCTTGCCCACCTAAAGTCTACTGAAAACCTCAGTATAAGAACTACTATTATACTGAGGGCAAGGACCAGGACCTAAGACTAAGTATTCGACAGCGACAAAGACTGGACAGGACTAAATTAGAAGATACGGAGTGATACAAAAAATAAGATTTGGCTAAAAGGTCTTCGTACCCAGGCCATAAATTAATTATAAGCTACGAATATTTTTAAAGATCGCCACAATAACAAAAAAAATAAAGATAATATCTGTGACAGTGACACTGACATTATTGACATGACTACTGCTTTATTTTCAGATTTTGCCTTTCAGATTTCAGAAAATTCAGTACAGAATTTTAATCAGAATCAAGCAAAATAAACTCCTTCCTTAACTCAACAATCCCTATGGATTTCTGAATGTATATTGAAGATTAATAAATCATTTTTTTATAAATTTCTCCGTGAAAGAAGTGAACGTGTGTTTTGAATTTGCTTTTCCGTGTTTGTTTACATGACAAAATTTTTAAATGACAATGAAAATAAACGAAAAGAATTTATGCGCCTTCGCATCCTCTGCGACGCCCGTGGACGGCGACGGTTGGTTGGACATGAGGGGCGAAGTCGGTAAAAGTTATCAAAAGAGGTGGTTTGTCTTGAAAGGCAATCTTCTGTTTTATTTCGACAAAAAAGGAGACAAAGAACCAGCCGGAGTGATAATTTTGGAGGGGTGTACGATTGGTGAGAATGATTTTTTTTTATATCTATGTAGGCTTCTTCTCAAACTGGACGCATGCTATAAGCTTTTAATAGCTTATAGCATGCATCCAGTTTGATGTATACAATCTTCTTCATCATCGGAGTGTATTCCAAGTTGCTTCCAACCAAAACCAATCTGGGTTTGAAGCCTTGCGTCCATTTTTATTAGGCTGCTAACAGCAGTTATAGTTAGGCTTTTGATAATCTGCGTTTTTGCAGCTACTGTATCACATCCCAATACCTACATTGTTGCCTTGTATATTAGTCAGCAGGTGCAATGCTAGCGGGTAATGTTGCATGGGATGGGATCTGGAAGCAGTTACTGATACCCAAAAAAAGCAATAAACAGTAGCGGTGAAAATATGCACATGATACTTTGAATAGAATCACTTAATAGTTTCATTTTTCTAATTTGTCTTCAATTTGACTAATTTGTCTACATTTATGACTACTGCTCTGCTCCTCAGTGTAGTAGCGTAATGATATATCGTCTGTTGAATTCATTACCGGAACAATTCCGAAATTACGTGTCTTGAGTTAACTATGAGGATTGGAAGAGAATCCTAAAATCTTTCTAAATCAGTATCAGTACAACTCAAATTTCAAATCTACCCGTCATAAAAGTGTAAATTCCAATATGGTAAAATAAAATTCAATAATCTTCTCGGATTCTGTATTAATTTATTTCAAAATGTCTGACAGATACTTTAATTTTTATAGTTCAACACTAGTTCATGAACGGTATTTTTTGATATGTTCCAGAGCCCTTTTTTTTCCCCAGACAGGCGCGGATTATACGTTTAGAGTCGGCCGGAGCCGACCAAGTCGGTTCACATAGACTGGCTAGAAGAGCACGGCTAAAAACGGATGCGTTTGGAGCCGAGAGTGTGCTTTTCGACGGCAATCAAGTTCTAGGATAGGATCGAGTAGTCCAAGGCTGACTGAGTACGAAAGCGTACGTAAACGCAGCTGGTCGGCTACGCGAGCGCAAAAGGCCACGCCGACAGAGGCAGCTGGCCGGCTCCTCTTTCTTTTTTACACTAAGCGCGTTTAATCATTCTCACGATTCTTCTTTTCAGACAAAAGAAGTAAAACTATAAAATAAACCTTATTTTAATTATCTAAAATTAAATATTAAACGTGACCAAAATCTGCATTGCTCTCCGAATCGGTCACCAAGACGGACACCAAGTTAGCAACAGTCAAAAGTGGTGACAGTGATCTGTCTAGCGGTACATAAGTTTTCTTACGATAAAGTATATGAAATATTTTTTTTTTTAAACTCTCATAAGTTTTCTTCGTCCTTCGCACGGTCATCGGCATCCCCTGTAGTGAGACCATTGGCAGGCATGTCATTGCTCATGACGTCAAGCTCACATTTCTTGAGTTTTCCCCTCTTACCGAAACACGGCGGGGCCGATATGGCCAGACATTTGTTCCCATGTAGCCCGGTGGTTGCCGCCAGACATGACCATACAAGTGAAGGCAACACTATTCCATTATTATGCAACATCACGGACGCGAAGGCTGTCGAGGATGCGAGAGTTCCTCACACGGACAGGCCTAATGATGGTTTTTTAGATCTGTTCCTTCAACCTGACTGGCATTTTTGAGTCACAAATGATATCAGTCATCTCCCGCCACTCGGTCCTCGCGGCAGCAATGCGCTTCTTGACGTCGCAATCGATGTCACTGGACGCGTGACATATAGATCCCAGGTATATAATCTGATTCGTGCGCTGAATCATATCATCGGCTAAGTGAACGGTTGTGGTATCTATTGAATTTATTGCCACGGACTCTGGCTTCGACACATTAAGTTTCAGACCATCAATCATCTCCTTACACTCCTTCACACATCGCACCAAAATGCCCCTGTCTGCGTCTGCTAGCGCGATATCATCAGCATACATAAACAGACATGGAGGCTGCTCATGTGAGTCCTTGATGCTGTCTGACAGTAGGTCTAATATCACGCTGAACAAATAAGTACTAAGGACAGAACCCTGCCTTTTCGCTGATGGGGAAGGGTTTCGTGTCACCAACGGCGATTCGAACCACGGAATCGAAATCGCGGTACATATCCCGGATAATGTCAATATAAAGCTCTGGAACCTCTTTGGACCGCAGTGCCCACCAGATCATCGCTCGAGGAACACAGTCGAAGGCCTTTTTCATGTCAAGGCACAGACATGGCTAGACATGAAGACGGCCTTCGACTGCAGAGACGTATTCTTCGTCTTGTATTTCTCCGCGACAATCTTTAGGGCAAAAACAGAGTCCTTGGTCCCATGACCAGCGACACTCCTGCTGGGAGTCAATAAATGTATTGGCAGTACAAAGAATAGTGTCTTTCAAAAAACAAGCAAATTATCAAGCAATGAACACATTTTTAGAAACGAGTTTAGCATCGCATTTTATAAGCAAAAAAAGATCAATACTTACTTTGTTTGTCGTATCAAAATAATATTGGTGATGATAAATTATTTATTATTATCAATAATAGATACTTATAACCAAGATTTGATAAAATCAATAGACCAAATTGATATATTTTGAATTTATGATTTTATAAATAAACGACAAAAGAACTCAAAACTGCTTGTTTTTAGTCGATTTTACGGGCTCATTTAGAAATATTCCACTTGACCCTAATAAAGAATTTTTTGCTTCATTATTGGATAATTGATGATTACCCAAAAAGCCCGGCCTTTGCAGAAAGGCTACAAGCTGTACTACACGGGTGCGCCTGGTGGGGAGAACGGGGTGGCCGTGGTGCTCTCCGAAGGGCTGCAGAGCGGCATCTTGGAGGTGAAACGCTGTAGCGACCGGCTTATGATCGTGAGGGTGCTTATCGATGGGATTATTACCCACCTGATAAGTGCCTACGCGCCACAGGCCGGTTGTAGCGACGCCGATAAGATGTCGTTTTGGGGCCAACTCGAGGGAGTGCTTCGGAGCATTCCGTTGTCACAGGGAATCGTTTTGGGCGGCGACCTAAACGGTCATGTGGGTGAGAGGTGTGAGGAGTTTGAACGTGTTCATGGTGGTTTTGGATACGGCACCCGCAACACTGAAGGAGAAACTATCCTCAGAACGTGTGCGGCTGCCGATCTGGCCATTGTGAACACGTATTTCAAAAAGAAATCCGAACATCTCATCACCTACAAGAGCGGGAGGCGTACAACTCAGATCGATTTCCTACTCACTAGGCGACACAGCATCGGCAAGGTGGCCAACTGCAAGGTCATACCCGGTGAGAGTCTTACTGCACAACACCGTCTCCTTGTCATGGACCTCTGCGTGAAGCCTAAAGGCAAACGCATCGAGCGGTGCCAGCGCCGCATCAGATGGTGGCTGCTTGATGAAACTAGGTCCCAGGAGTTCGTCTCAGCTGTCGGTGACAAGTGCACCGACACTGAAGGCGAACCAGTTCAAGATTACTGGGACAAAGTTCAGGCGGCCATCCTTGGAGCGGCGAAGGTGGTGCTCGGTGAGTCTAAGGGTGGACGCAAATGTGACAAGGAAACTTGGTGGTGGAACGACGCAGTCCTGAGGGAGACCAGGGAGAAGAAAGCCCTCTTTAAAAAGTGGCAAGCGACCGGATCTTCCGAAGACCGCGACGCGTACAGGGCTGCCAAGCGCGCCACAAAGAGAGCTGTAGCCAGAGCCAGACGAGACCACTTACAACCTTTGTATGATAAGCTGGAATCGTCTGAGGGGCAGAAGCTCATCTATAAGCTGGCGCGCTCCAGGGTCAAAGCGGCACAGGATATATCCAAGTGTCGCTGTGTAAAAGACCCTGAGGGCAACCTGTTAAGCGAAGACCTCGCGGTAAAGGAGAGATGGCGCTCGTACTTCCACGAGCTGCTTAATAAGCAGCATAAAGAGGTGCAGCCTCCGGACCTCCCTCCGAATCAAGGACTAGTGCCACCGGTAACGCCTGGAGAAGTCCTGACTGCGCTTCGCCGCATGAAGAATCGGAAAGCTGTCGGACCCGATGGAGTCCCCATCGAAGCCTGGAAGGCGATGGGTCCTCGCGGTGTGGGCATCTTAGTAAACCTTTTTAACCGCATACTCCTCAGCGGGCAGATCCCAAACCAATGGAGACTAAGTATTATTACTCCAGTCTTCAAAGGTAAGGGGTCAGTGCAGGAGTGCGGGAGCTACCGCGGTATTAAGGTGATGTCCCACACCATGAAGATCTTCGAGAGGATTATAGACTCTCGGATCCGGCAGGAGTGTACTCTCTCGGAGTGTCAATATGGGTTTCGCCCTGGTCATGGGACCACGGACCCTGTTTTTGCCCTGAGGGTTGTCGCAGGGAAATACAGGTCGAAGAACACGCCTCTGCACTGTTTGTTCCTAGATATGCAGAAGGCCTTCGACTGTGTTCCTCGTGCGATGATCTGGTGGGCACTGCGGTCCAAAGGAGTTCCAGAGGTCTATATTGACACTATCCGGGACATGTACTGTGACTCCGACTCAATGGTTCGGACTGCCGTTGGCGACACGAAACCCTTCCCCATCACCGTCGGGGTACACCAGGGTTCTGTCCTTAGTCCGCTTCTGTTCAGTGTAATATTAGACGAATTGTCGGACAGCATCAGAAACCCGCATGAGCAGCCTCCATGGTTGCTCATGTATGCTGACGATATTGCGCTGGCAGACGCGGACAGGGGCAGATTGGTGCGACGTGTAAAGGCGTGGAAGGAGACGCTTGAGAACGGCGGTCTGAAACTAAATGTGGCGAAGACCGAGTACTTGGCACTAAACTCGACAGATCCCACATCCGTCCGCATAGGCGGTGATTTGGTCGAGCGCACGGACCAGGTTAAATACTTGGGATCTGTTTTTCACACGTCCAGTGACATCGATTGCGATGTCAAGTCACGCATTGCTGCCGCGTGGGCCAAATGGCGGGAGATGACCGGTGTCATTTGTGACCCTAAAATGCCGATCCGGTTGAAGGGACAGGTCTACAAAACCATTATTAGACCTGTCCTTTTACATGGCAGTGAGACGTGGCCGATATTGGAGCGACACAAGCAGGAGCTGCGTGTCACGGAAATGAAGATGCTGCGGTGGATGTGTGGAGTCACGCGGATGGACCGCGTGAGGAACTCTCGCATCCGCGGCAGCCTTCACGTCCGTGACATTGCAGACAAGTTGCAAGAGTGTCGCCTTCGTTGGTATGGTCACGTCTTGCGGCAACCGCCGGGCTACGTAGGTAACAAATGTCTGGCCATGTCAGCCCCGCCGGGTCCCGGTAAGAGGGGAAGACCCAAGAAGTGCTGGCTTGACGTCGTAAGGGATGACATGCGTGCCAATGGTCTCACCACAGGGGATGCCGACGACCGTGCGAAGTGGAGGAGAAAATGTAGGAAAGCGGACCCCGGGCGTCGCGAGACGCAACTGGGACAGACGCTCGGATGATGATGATGACCCAAAAAATATAAATGATACTCAAATTTTAGCTACAACACAATACAATGGTATTAAATAGGCATTAGAATAAATTAAAATACTGAATTGTACTATTTTTTTTAAAACGTTATAAAGCAATTGAACATTTCTAAAATCTTTATACCTCAATTACTCGGAACATCAATTTTTGAAATGTTCCAATACTGGTTTTGACCAACGATATAGCCTTCCTCGATAAATGGACTATCTTACACAAAAAGATTTTTCAAATCTGACCAGTAGTTCCTGAGATTAGCATGTTCAACCAAACAAACAAACTCTTCAGCTTTATAATATCAGTATAGCTGTTAAGACCAGAAGATGTCACTTTCCTAAGTTCTTATTTGAATTATTTTATTTGGTTAACTAATATGCAACAAAAACAGTTCTATTGCATTTCCTATGGAGATTTAGGTCCGTATTATCCAGAACATTTCTCAATACTCAATTATACAATAAGCTTGAGGCTAGATTTTGCCTTATAAATACTACTCTCAAGTGAGAGAATGTCAAGGAATTACTCTGAATTCTTTCAGAGCTAACAGAGGAAGAAGCTTATAGTTTCAAGATAGTATTTCAATGTGAGAATGGCCGTACATACTATTTGTGTACAAACTCACAGGCTTCTATGGAGACATGGATGAAGGCGCTTGCCTGTGCCAGCTATGATTATATGAAGCTTATGGTTTCAGATTTGCAAAGACAATTGGACGAAGCACAAGGTAATTGTTATCATCTATTTTTTTCTCTTTATAAGTTGGTGATTATGATGTCAATCCACCTTCATGTTAGCGTCTACCCTCTTGCAGACATAATACAATTTTTATACTAGAACACTACACCAATAAGAAACTTATCAGATCAATTTCATCAGACTAAATCCAAACTGAACAAAACATGGTTTTTAAAGTGAGACAACACATAATTGTATGTCATACTAATGAATATGATTATGTTTGTATCTCTAAGACCAAGTTTCATAACGGAATGTATGTTCTTACTTATTGCATTGCAAAAAGATTTTACTTATTTAACTTTCTGCACAACATTTTACAATGGCGGTCTTAATGTTGTAAGCATTATTTAAGATTTCCATAAGATTTTCGGCCTATTATGGTTATTGTGATGACCAAAGACTTGACAGACTTCACATCTAACAAAAAGCTGCTAAATATGATACTCACAGACTTTTATGAATACTCTTCTGCACTAGGAGTTTAGCCCAAAAATCAGAGTTTACATGATGCTATTCAGACATGTATGTCTACACTCTAAGCACACTATATACTAGCTCGATAAAAAGTACGACATATCCAAAATATTAGATGCAGTAGCAGCAAAAGGCCCATTTATACCATCACACAAAGACATATTTTATATTTTGGTTAGTTATAGGTATAAAAATCCACGCTAATATCATATTTTGTTACCAAATAGCGGAAGCGGCAGCAGAAGCCTTGGTAGCCATCACGCCCCCTGGTGATGAACCTAAAATACCTCCAAGGGGTCAACGTTATAACCCTTTCAATAAGGTCACTGACAGTGAGCCCAAAGTTGTGCAAGGAAGCAGACATCGTAAGTGCTTCTTACTATTTTATTCACAGGCTATTTTTAGGTTCAATATCAAAGTTTCAAATCTGTTTTTAGAATCATATTTCTTTGTAAATATTATTATAAACTTTAAAAAAATATTAATCTTTAAAAAAAAAATATGTGCTAACCTTTGAAAATCTCATAAGGCGAAACAGGTCAGGTTTAAAAAGTAAATAAGTGGAACAGTACAAGTGTTTTCATTCAAGACAAGACGTACACTGGAATCAAAATATTAAAATATTCCATTACTATGTATACTCATACATTACATATTACTTAAAATAATATTACTTACTTACACCACGAAGTCCCAAGATAGATAGATAGATAGATATATTTATTCGCATGAAATATGGTGTTACAGTTCTTAGGATTACATAATTATGATTTGGATCTTCATTTTTCCAAGTATGATTAAATCCCGAAAATTTTATAATAATACTACTATGTATGGTTATTTTAACCTTTTAGACAAAGAAAACCAGAGACCCGAGTTACCCCGGAAGAAAGTGAACTTCCGTGATATCCACACGTCATATGGACGCAAAATATTGATTGACCGCAGCGAGTGGCGCGCCAGACTCGCCAAGCAGAAAGAGGAAGCTGCGAAGCCCCTCATACAATTATAAAAGGGTAAAGGATTCCTTAAAGGAGTTACAGGGAGGACATAAAAGATTCAGTGGTATAAGTGTAGTTGAAAACTGTTACATATTTTTATATAGAAAAAGAAGCACCAATTAAAAATAACTGGATTTGTTTTTCATGCATGTATGCTTTTTTAAGAAAGTATTTCTAGTTTTTCTGTAGTAGGGTAAATGTAGGTAATGGGGATCACTTAAGCGAAAATGAAAAAAAAAAGCAAATCTATGAATCAACTATTTATTACTCTGTTCTTATTATAAACTTTACTTTACTAACTATCGATTGAGATCAACTTTAATCACTTTGGTTTATTAGTTTTGGTGCAATAGAATTTAAAAACTTTGATCCCGATTGTCAACTTGGGTTGGCAATGGTGATCAGTATGTGGGCAATGGTGATCTACACATATCGCAAACATAAATGTACGAGCCCAGAGCCCACAAGAAGTGCACCGATACCATGTTTCATTGTTTCGGCCGAATTCACCACATACAAGACACAAGCTGCTTGCATCTTCTGCATCGTCATTTTCCTGGCATAACACATCCGTGTTCACGTCTGACGTCGAAGTATCATTGGAGTCCTGCAGAATTTTCTTCTTAACCTTGTCACGACTACCCTTCTGTGGCTTGATTTTCTTTCCTGTTCTTTTTCCTTCGTTTTTCACAGCTTTGGCCTTCCTTTTATTTTCTTTTGCAACTAGGGCGTCTTTGATCGATGTGGATGTTAAAATCGTTGCATGCTGTTTTTTCATTCCTTGTCTTGTCTTGACAACAGCTACCTTCTTAGGCATCTGATTGAAATTTTGAATACTTGGCAGATCCTTAGATGTTGATGGTATATCAATTTGAGACAACGATGCAGTCGCTGGTCCAGAAGTAGTGGGACAGAATGTGGATGTACTAGGAATAAGAATGTTTCGTTCTGGCTCAAAAGTAGGCGTTAGGGATGATGCAGAGACAACAGCACCACCAGAAGTCGATTCAAAAATAGAATCAGCAACTTCTTGAACAACAATTGGCTCTGATTGAAGGACTTCAGCTGCTATAAAGTTTTCATCTGAAAAAAACATTTGGATTTATAGGAAATATGCCCGTCGATTTGAATCCTGCTTCGGCCTTACTCAAGGAGGCAACATTAGAAAATGCTTTTTTGACCAACGAAGCTATATCATAGGGTGTTATTCTTTGTGACAGTTGGCTCTTCATGTATAAATCGCATTCTCTTCTATATGCAGCTTTAAATGGACCAAAAAAGGACACATCTAATGGCTGCATGCGATGAGATGTATGTTGTGGTAGAGATAGCATATGGACATAGTTAGCCTTACAATACTCAAAGATGGCTAGAGAAATGTGGCTCGCATGATTATCCAAAATTAATAGAATTGGTTCTTCTGCAGAGGGTTTGGCATACGGGATAAAGTGCTTAAGCCATTGGAGGAAAAGTTCTTCATTTATCCATCCGTTGTCCGAACATTTATATATTGCTCCTGTTGGCCCATCTTTTTCAAGAGTCGGGGTTCGAGTTCCCTCTTTCGGGGGAAAATAAACATTGGCGAAATATATCCACCTGCAGCGCTCATAGCGCAGAGCAAAGTGACATTCTTACCCAGTTCTCAACTTATGGACCCTACTCTCTTTTGTCCCGTGGCAGCTAATACTTTTTCAGGTTCTTGGACGGTGGAGATTCCGGTTTCGTCACAATTATATATATTTTTCGGTAAAATTTTGTATTTTCCCATTAGTTCTTCTAGCAGCTTGTAGAATCGTTGAACTTCAGTCTTGTTGAAGGCTGTAACCCTATTGATACTAGTAGCTTCGGGTTTCCGCACAGAAATATTATTCCTGGCAACAAATCCCTCAAACCAAAATCGACCAGCTAATCTTGAACTCGTATTAAAATTGTGTTTCAGATTTAGGGTTTCAGCGTATGCAAATGCTGCTCTTTTTATTGGGTTTGGGGTGCAACCGTAGAATATGTTAGCCATTTCTTTGATTATGTCAGCTAATTCTTTTTCCATCTAAGCACTGAAGACAGTATTACGGCCAAGACGAGGTGCCTTAACTATATTTTTTTGTATCTCTTGTGAAGACTGGCAAATGGAATATTCATGGTCTTCGCAGCTTTTCTTATAGAAAAAAATTGTTTTAAAAAGGTTTACAGCTTTTTCAAGGTGGTCCACAGTCCAGTTAGCTTTATTAGTCTTTCTAGCACGAACTTTCGGCATCTACAAACAAAAACTGTTTTACCGAGATTAGGTAGTGTGGGCAATGGGGATCACTATGTAGGTAATTGGGATCACCCGACTCCGATTACCTACATAGGCAATAAAACGGAAAAAAAAAATTTGCCGAGAAATTATAGGTAATAACAATATGGCTGTTGAATTGCATACTAAAATGCTACGACTATTACAAATTACAAGTACAGAAATAAATAATTGTTATTTTGTAACTTACCTTCGTATTTCTTAATTCGAAAAATTAGATGTAAATGGCGCGAAATCTTCACACACCCATTACTTGCCAACGCGTCGGCCAAACTGAGCCAGTCACCGCTCGCGCACGGGTGTGACGTCATGCTAGCGTGTACTATGTTTGGATCGGTCGGTCGCGTTCGGTTTTTGTTATTTTGAGGTGATCACCATTGCCTACTGCCTCCCATTGCCTACATTTCCCCTAACACATAAATTAAAACACAATGAACATATTTTCATCCCATTACTTCAAAAAAGTACAAATTATTTCGACTCAAAAACGCCCACCATAGCTGTTAGGGGAAAAAGACTGGCAGTTTTCATTACTGCCAGTCTTTTTTTAAACATCTATGGTTTTGGAATTAAAACATGAAATCTGTTCCAAAGTGCTGTACGAATTAAATGATGATGAGGCTGCGCCAAAATGAATACTATGAGTGGAATTATTTTAAAAACATTATCCTCGCCATCTAATTTAAATATATTATTTACTCCTTTATAAACATCTGTGTTGCGGGAAAAATTTTATCACCGATTTTAGTGAGCGGGAGATACACCATACCTCACACAAAATCATTACGCATGTATAAAAAATACATACGTGTATATAACACACTAATATTATATTGATTCAATAACACAATCACGCACACTACTTTAATCAAGGCGACATGCAAATATTTTTGAATGGATTCGGCGATTGTATTGTAACGAGTTCCTGTGTCTTTTGTTCTTTCACGAATGCAAATACTGTTACTTAGATACAGTATACTGTATGGTCTACATAGACCGTGAATATGGATATTACCTTGTGTGATGGACACCAGAAATTTTACTGCTTCTACATGCTAAGTTGTCTTGAGAAATACTTCCTTAACGTATGGACTTCATTATTGACAGTGTCTGGATCTCAGGTCCCAGACACTGTCAATAATGTAAGTCGTTTGCGTTACCTCTATCTACAGCATGCAAAGATTGCAATTATAATATTTAAATATAGTCATATGAATTGAATTGCTTGTGTAAATAAATATTACAATAAATGCTTTTAAACATAATTAATGTTACTTGCAATAGAATATAAAGTAAGTTTTGCTAAACTGAAAATAGGCTAAGATTGGACCACACAGCAAGGAGAGTTGCTTGATCCTTCGTGTGGGCGAAGGAACAATCAACTCTCCTAATAGAGATGAAAGTACATGTGTGACGAGTGACATTAATTCTTTGTTCTGTGGATTGGAGAGTAAAAAATGCTATTATCAATGCTATAGTATACATTAAAATAAATAGGTATTTCACTAGCGTGCAATAACTATTGTCACACAGTTACAATTATAGAGATAAGAATACAGCTATCCCTTTTTGTTGTAATGCGTTCCGTGTAGTACAGAAAGCAAAACAAACGCTATTTCGGTTCCGCAAAAATAGAGCAATGCTCGTATGAAGTATGGTACCGTGTGCATCGTCGTATCGTTAGCTATCGCACTTAATTGTCCAATTGTCCGGACATAAATATTGAATATATCATAATTAATGTCCAAATCTTACGGACAAATTATTCCGACAATGTAATTCTCAATTTATTTATTCCAAATTAATACAAATAATAGCAGATCTCAGTATTAATTAGTATAAGTATTTGATAAATCTTCTATTTAATGTACTTAATTAGTTTGATAGAATTTTCACGTCAAAATAAAAAGGATATATCTAGAAGATATCTGCTAAGAGTAGAGAAGAAGTATCTGCTGCTTCTTTTACAGTCTCATTCGGATGCCGTTGACCTACATTATTGCTTGTAATGTAGGGTAGGAAATAATAATAATGTTAGGCGCGTCAATAGTCAATTAAATATTATTTACTGTTTACACTGTTGATTGATGGCACTTGGTGGAACTTGCTACACATCTTGAACTAAAACACTTGTAGTGTTCCACTTATTTCAATAAGTGGAACAGTACAAGTGCTTTAGTTCAAGAAATATATTAACGTTTTTTTATATTTTTTAAAGAAATAAGTAAATACTAGGATAGCCTACTGTGATCTCTAGAGTTCACACATTCGCTACAGTCGATCCTAAGTTGAGGGACTGTGTGTGCCATTATGGAAAGCCTTTTCGTGCTTTGGAAGGTACTTTTAGCTGTCGGACCCAGCTTCCAGTAACATGACAATCGTTAAGCCAGGTAGAAGGCCTTATTGATTGAAAAAAAAAACAATTTTAGGACTCCACAACCTGCATCTTTTCATTTCATCACTGCAAAATATTTTATTTTTTTATCTATAACGTGCATAAAAATATATTTGTTTATACCTGGGCGTTTCGTATGCCTCTACCTATCCCTTCGGGGACTAACTTGTGATTATATGTGTAAATTTGGTATAATCATTACCTACATAAATTGAACTACTTTTTAATATTTAACTTTCAATAATTAAATTGGATAAAATTGCAGTTATATTGACGAAATATTATATTTTATTATAGCTATGTTAATTATATAAATATGTATATGATTATATAAAATTGTCGGTAGTTACGACACCCTACAACACAACAACAAAAAAAAATTGTTCATATTGAAATTATATCGTAATGAAAGTTTGAAGTCTGTATATAAAAATAAATATTGTGGACACTTTTCACACAGCGCCATCTAGCCCAAAGTAGGCTAATATAAGCTTGTGGTATGGGATCTAGATAACTGATAAACATACTTATATATTTCTAAATACATACTTATTGTACAAAGGAAACACCCAAACTTTGAAACACACATTTATGGATCACACAAATATTTGTTACGACCTGGGAATCGAACCCGGGACCTCAGCGCGGCAGTTGCACCCACTACCACTGCGCTAACGACGCGGTCAGTGACTATTCAGTCAATTCAGTGTTTTTTTTTGTTACAATAGCCTATTGTGCTGTCACGAGCTTAAGTTTGGGTCCCATTCCCTTCGGAATGCTGTAAGAATATTCACAATGCACTAATCCTTTGCTAGAGATGTCGTTGTGAAGATGCAAAAGTGTCGCCTTTGCTAGTTAGTCAATTGGTCATGTCTTGCGGCAACCTCTGGGCTACGTGGGAAACAAATGTCTGGCCATGCCATCCCGTCGGGTCCCGGTAAAAGGGGAAGACCCAAGAGGTGCTGGCTTGACGTCGTAAGATATGATACGTGTGCCAATAGTCTCACTACAGGGGATGCTGACAACCGTACGAAGTGGAGGAAAAAAGTAGGGTAGCGGAGCCTCGCGGGACGCAACTAGGACTGACGCTCCGATGATGATTCCACCTTAGGTAGGTCTCAAATTAAAGACACATGACCATACTAGTAAAAATTATGACATATTGTAATAGCCAGGTTTTCAATTATAATTTGTACTCAGTGACTAAACTATTTTATTATATATTTGTAAAACGATTGTTTGTGTACTTTGTATATATTAAAAAAAAATTGTTATATTATATTAATGTTGATACAATTATTTTATACATTTTAATCTATCGTTTCTAGAGTAGTTCTTTTTTCTTTGTCTGACGCCGTGTAGGTCTGTGTAGGTAAATTTGATTGCTATTAATAAGGTACAACGGTAAATGTGAACAAATAGATAAAATTTTGATATTGTTTTCCTAGAAAATCTTGCCAAATTTACTATTATTTTTAAATTTTATTGCTACTGTCATCACTTTATGATATTGAAGAAACAATATATAAGTATTTTAATGGCTACTATTATTTGATTTTTTATTTATGCTTCGACAGTTAAGAATCCTGCCCCTATGAGAAACCTCCTAAACGACATAAGCCCATAAATAAACTACCTGAAATGATTTATTGAGAATTTCGTTTATTGATTAGGTACATTTAGTAGACCGGAAAATTTGAAATTTTCCCAAGTTCAATATCTATACGTCCTCGTCTTACTAATAATCATAAAAATAAGAGATTTGGGCAGCTAACTTAACTCCTTGGCTAATCATCAAATCAGCCTCTAAATCCTTAGGTGCACGTAGACCTCTACCAATCTCATATTGAGAGGGTGATTGGCTTTACGGTATCACACTGGTCAGACGATCTAGCAACTACAGGTTTGTTTAGAGTTTCACTTCTTTCGTCATGCCCTCGTTCGATAGGAGGTATTCCACTTGCAGGTAAGGTTGGCTCGGGCTATGATCTCGGTTGGACCCCATTGCAACTTCTTGGCTATCAGATGCTTCAAGTTAAAACACATAAATGGTGTGAAAGTTTATAGAATTTCTCCTGTAAAAGTGTCCGTTGTCGGGAATAGGCTTGCCCCATGTATATGTGGGACACTAATGAAACTAATGGCAAAGTGAGTGTATGTAATTCACCTTTACTTTGGGATTAAAGACGTGATTTAAGTTTCCCAGTTTCAGCAAAATGTCCCGATGTCGGAAAATTACATTTTTGCCGAAAGTTTTTGACTTTACAGAAAGAAAAAGTACAACTGTCAGTGTTAGGTACTTTCAACACTATTATTTTTCTAGTCGAGGATGGAACTCATACAAAAATTATACAAGTCGCACCAATTAAATTAATACCTCTATAGAAGGGATACGTGTGGTTTTAGTCTCTAAGGGTCCGGCATAGCATCCATGACAAATGGAACCACAGTAGAGTTCCGCGAGGAGACAGATATTGCGGTGCACGAACAAATATAGTACTTACATAAACTTAAAAGGGAAGTGAGCAGAAAATTTTGGTTTCAATTCATACAGATGGCGATATAAATGCTTGTTATTTTTTTGATGAAGTCGTTGGATCATTTCACATGGTAATTTAGTTCATTTCATTTGTAGTCTGTTCATACAATCACGCCCATTTCACTGGAGATGTAGGCAGATGAAACAACCTGCATCACACGTCGTCACTTGTATCTGGCGCATAGAGGTATCTACTATATACTACTTATTGCGAGCGAGCTGCCACGTAATTTTAAATTAACAAAATGTTGAATCCCAAAACTTTGAATTTGCAAAATGTTGAACTTTTACAACCAAATTGTTGAATTCTCAAAATGTTGAACTTAAGCGTTACATGGATTTGTTAAATTATTTTAGTTTAATTATTTTATTTCTAAATAGACTGCCTTGGTCAGCTTTCCGGGTTGGAACAAATAATTATTATGGCCCGTAAATGTTTGTATCGGAGTTTACGTGTACGTGTGTATAATATGTCATCATCATCATCCGAGCGTCTGTCCCAGTTGTGTCTCGCCACGCTTAGGGTGCCAATGCATTGGCACGCAAATCATCTCTTACGACGTCAGCACTTCTTGGGTGTCATGGGATCATTAAGCAGCTTCCATCTGATACGGCGCTGGGCACCGATCGATATGGCTGCATATAAGGCAAGGATTACACAGTCAATAAATATCGCAATCCAATATCGTGATACCGGTCTCAGTAAATATTGAATCTCATAGCGTATTACACTTTTAATAAATATTGACAACAAATTTGTCAGTATTCATTGGTTCACCATTCCGTGTAGACTTGTTTACAATAGGTTTACCTACAATTACATTATGGGTTTAAAAACAAAAGCTTGTATCGCCTTATGTTCAGCATTAAATGTAGGGAAAACAAAAATGTGGATGTCCATGCGTTATAAATATACATGCCATATGTTACCAAACAAGATTAAAAGACTTACAGACCAAAAGTCCCTTGGGATTTTTGAATAAAACTAAGTTATTTTTTGTATTATAAGTTTACTGTTCATTTTATAATATGTTATTATAAACATAACGTCAACTAGTGCAGTCTGCGGCGTACGTATGCCGATACATAAAACATGGGAACATTGAAATATATTTGGCCGGCGACTGCATATAAAAGAGCTCAAATAACTATGTTAATTTATTATAGCCATAAAGAATTATGTATAAAACGTCGGTTATTACTATGTGTTACTTACAATGCATACTATAAGTTTTGGTATAACATTTTTTTAACCAACTAGATAACATTGAGCAATTTATTCAATATAAATTATGTATACAGCTTCCGTGTCATGATCATATACAACAAATATAACTATCCCCTATAGATTAGTGTTAAACTATACACAACAGTGTGAGTAAGCGCGATGGAAGACAGGATCAATGCCCAAGTGGTGGAGTATGGTAACAGTTCACGCAAGGTCGAGCTCAAAGTCAAAATTAACGCAAATTATATATTTCATTTTTGTAAACATTCTTTAATATTATTAAAGAAATAATACATATTAACATAACCTCTACACAAACCCGTTATAGTAGCATTTACATTCAGACATCTTTAATATTTTCGCGCCAAATAAATACTTTTTAAAATCAAAGATGTCATAGACAATATATTTTTTTAATGATAAATGCTAATATAAGGTTTAAAACACACCAAATACGTCATCTCTTACGACGTCAGCACTTCTTGGGTGTCATGGGATCATTATCAAAAAATAACACACATCATACAGATAAGTCCACACTTTTAAACATGATAATAATGTATTCAGTGGTGTTGGACAGTGAATTACATAAAATTTTATAAGTTTCAACATAAACGTTTGTTATAGTTATAAGAAAGAAAACTAAGAATAGAAAAGATAAAGGTAAGGTAGATGAAATGTAAAAGAGTAAGTAAACAATAAAAGGCTTGATAAAAATTTGTAATTCTCACAATTCCATCGCCACAAAATACATTATAAATAAAAGGAAATATTTGGTAACAATGTCTTAAAGATTAATAAAGAAAACAAATATAAAATACACGTTAGTATTTACACAGTAGTATTTATAATTTACACAAGTCACGTCACTAACCAAATTCTACTAAAGCTACCTTAGAAAGTAAAATTTAGTACATTTTATATAACGCTCTCAAAGTTTATATACATTTGTGTGGTGGGTAGGAAAAAAGTCTGGCCACTAGTATTTTATGGTAGAAAGTGTATTTTTGGTCTTAATATTATAACTATACAATTAGACGTCCTTTATACCGTGTATTTGGATGATTACAAAAACTAATTATCATCGTTTTAATAAAGGTTTTAACAGGAGTTCCAAAGACTATAGTTAACGCGGGTTACATTTAAAGAATATATATGTTTGGAAATATATGTTTTATAAGAGTTAATGGTGTTGTTTTCATAAATAATAAAACGATAAACGTAATTTATAAATTTTTGTTATATCCTATATACTATGTTGATATATGTTAAATGTGTTACTGCGGGGTTACAAACAAGCTAGTAGCCAGGTGCTTGCGTGGTGGGTGGTGCGCGTGAGACGTCACGGCGGTGACGTCATGGGGCGGTGGCGGTGACGTCATAGGACGGTGGCGATGACGTCACAGGGCGGCGGCGGGTCACGTCTCGAAGCGCTTCTTGCGCTCGGCGACCAGCCCCGCGAGCGGTCCGAGCGATTCTCGGCTGCTGAGCGGACGCGTCGGCGTCGCTTTTAGTTCTGTAACAGACCATAGTCATGTTATTTTGTACTAAGATCTGGATAGACATTAAAACTCCTATAGGTGGCGAGGCTCCTTAAACTGAGTCACTGCCTTAGTTTTATTACATATTTATGCCATGCACATACAAACTCACACACACAACACACACGCATACCAAAACCTACAGTATATATATTTTTTCAGCTTCCGCTGTAGACGCAGCGCAATATATTTTATCATTATATGTATGTACATTTTGGACAAATATAGTGAAGAATACGTAATACGTACTTGGACGGGGGAGAGTTGCAGATTTCTGGTACTCTCTGTTTTCGCGAACTGGATCTTGTTGCGGGCTGGGCGTGCCGCCTCTAATAGGGGACTGGTCCGGGACGATTTCGCCTGGACATACGTACAAGATTAACTTTACTAAAAGCTTACCTAAGCAAATTTGTATTTAACAAGGCGGTTGAGATGTGTAGCAAAAACTCTCAGAGTAAAAGGTGTTTGACGTTGCAAAATATATGCGAAAGCAAAATTGAGGCTAGCTAGTGTAAGTGTAAACACTCTATTATGACTATTATTAAAAATAAAGTCTAGTAACGGTGTTGGTTTTGTCATTGGGGAGGTATCAGGAACCAGTCACCAAACCTAATTCTGTGCATTTAATAGTAAAATGTGATTTCTAAAAACAAACCAAAAATAAAAGCCAAATCTCGTAGTCGATTGTTACATCAGGCCGACAAAACAAGGCAATGTCATAAAAACGTGTTCTGTTTTTAAAAATACACGCTCGGTTACAGAATACGAGCTACTTCCTTTTTTATCTGTCAATGTCAAAAATGTCAAACCAATTACTTCATAGCTTCATAGTGCTTGATATAAAAGAAAAAAATGTATTGCATATTTCTACAATTTAATAACAAATCGAACGACAAGGAAGTTTAAACAGTTGACGGACAAAATTTTATTAATTTTCTAACTTTTTAAACATGTTGTTTACTAAATTGGATAGTAGCGCGAGTGAGTCGATGCAACAATCGAGTAGTGCCGCCACCTGGCGAAGCGAATAGTCGGGTGTTACCTGTGATGTCGCCGGCCTTCTGCCACACCGTCGCCAGGCGGCGCAGGTGTTGCCACAGCGGCGCCTCGCATCCACTCCCATGCTGTTAGTGCACCCCATACATGACCGTTATGCCAAATACGAACTACTGCCTACTGCGAAACACCCCTAGGTCACTGTCAGTGTCACGAGTCATACTTACTTTTTTTTTAAATATTTTTTATGGCATTGCTACTTCGGCCTTTGTGCCATTTTACTGCACTTATTTGTGTAAAGTCCATAAGAAGTAGAGAAACTATGTTTTTAAAATTAGAATGTTTCTATTTTTTTTCGATAGATTTGACCCCTGAACATTCCTAGTGACGTATCGCAATAAGCTTTGTGTATGCTACGAGATCGCAGAAATTGAGCCTACAAGGTTACGTGGAATGGAGATTATTCATTTGTAAGACTGTTAAACACTGTCTCGCTTTAGTGTTTTAGTAAACCAGTTACCATAGCATTTCTAGATTTTTAATAGGAGCTTTGGCCATTATTCTATAAGCGTGACCATACCCGTCAGTGAATATTTTTTAAGGTAGGTAAGAAGTAATAGAAAAGAATAGTCACTGAAACAGAATTCAATGCTCAATTTGTGCGATCTTAGTATGATTTTTTAAAAGTATTACTGACAGACTAAACACGTATCTTTAGCATGATCAGATATGAGTAAAAATTAAAAAAAAAAACAACATTTATAAATTAATTTTAGCGAACAGAAATTTAATTATACAGTAACTAAGTATTTAAAGTTAACTAAATTAAACGTGATGTTACTGTGCGATGTATGGGCATGCAAGCGTGGCTTATGCCTCGAAACGGTCACTTGAAAAGCTTAGCATAGGCTGTACAAGCGTGTACTGTGGTCTGTGGTGGGTGCGAGAGAGAGAGAGGGAAGTGCCGTACCGTATTAGTCTCCTCTATGAGCTGGGCGAGGGTCGACGTTTCGGCGTTCTTTATGTCGTTGGCTTCCGATATTAGATGAGCTCGTAGTTGTTTATTTCTGCAATTAAATAATGTTTTTTTTTTGTGATTATTTTATTATTAGGTAAAATATTATATCGTCAAGGGCCGGTGTGTGTATGTTTAATAAGAAAAATAAGTGTTAATAAGGAGTTTGTTTTATTCATATCGAATTGTGTGTGTATCTGTTAATTTATAGTCCATCGAGCCGGATCTAATTTCATATCCACATCCGGCTCGAAGGACTGCTGATTGGTTTGATTTATCTTACTTCTTTAACTGCTTGGTCAAATTTGTCTAAAAACAAAATTTCTGTTTACCTGGAGTCTAGTTGCATGATGTGGTTGTGCGCTTGCGCTAACTGAGCCGTGGCGGTCGCCAGCCTTTCTTCCAAAGCTGCCGACTCCACGCACTTCACCGAGTACTTCTCCGACAGGGACAGGATCTCGCGTTTTATCTCCTCCATCTCTTGTCTACAAATAATAAAATAAGTAATATGTTAGCTGGAGTGAAGTTGATGGATAAAGAAAGGAACAGCGTGATAAGGGAACATTGCGATATGACAGAAGAGGTAGTGACTAAGATAGAAAAAGGGATGCTTAGATGGTTCGGACACGTGGAGAGGATGGATGAAAATAGACTGACGAAGCAGATATATGTGGCGAGAGTGAATGGGCAAACTGGGAGGGGTCGACCTCGGCGCACGTATGTCAATCAAATCGACGATCTTTTGGAAAAAGGCCAGGTCAAGAGTACCCTTAACCGGCGAGCGTGTATGAAAACACTCATGAAAGTAGAAGAAGCGAAAGCTGTATGTCAGGATTGTAGCATGTGGAAAGCCATAGTCTCTGCCTACCCCGATGGGAAACAGGCGTGATAATATGTATGTATGTATGTTACAGGTCGTAAAATAGTTATGCAATTCCAAAATGTAAACATTTATAGAATTTTTAATAGTCAATAAGATTAAAAAAAATAATTTATTTTCTTAATTTTCATTCCCTTATAAAACAGCTTTCAAAGTTATCTTCTGATAATTTGGAGTCAGGTTCAAAGACATTCTAACTTCTCCTGGAACTTTACCGAGTTCGAGATTGGTATAATTTTTCTGGTTTTGATTATTGCTATAGACCCTGGTTTACAGGAATCATAGTAACGGGAATGCGGGTGGTATGTCACAAAAAAAGTGGTGACATTTTTATAAACTAAATTATTTTAACAAAACTGGAAATATCACCAATTAAGAGTGCCGATTAAGCATCTAGTAACCAACACCAAAAAATAATGTCATATTCTCTGAATAACTTTCTTTTTTCTTTAATATTGAATAGGCAAAGACGCCTATTCGATACAGTCTAATTATATGTTTAGGCAGAGTGCCAGAGTGTATAGAAAGTAATGAAGCGTGCTCACTGATGGTGGTGGTGGTGGTTGTTGGTCGGCGCTTGGTTGGGCGAGTGCGCGTGCGCGGGGCGCGCCAGGAAGTCGGCCTTGAACTTGTCCACCTCGCGCCGCACCTCGCTCTCGTGCGCCTTGCGCATGGCGTCCAGCGCGGCCAGCGTGGCGCGTGTCTCCTCCGCCAGCGCCTGCTCCTTGTCCAGCCTGCGCAGCACAACACACTCCTCTTATATATCGTATATGCTATTACATAAATAAATCTACGTATAAGTAGAATTTAGATTTTAGAACAAGCTTATGTTAATTTTGGGTTATATGGCGCTGTGTAAAACATTTTTTTTTAATAAATTAATATTGTGGGACACTTTTCACACAGCGCCATCTAAAGTAAGCTCATATTAGCTTGTGTTATGGGATCTAGATAACTGATAAACATACTTATATAATGATAATTTTTTTTAAAGCAATTATTTTGCTAAATTTCTCATACATTTTTAGTAAAGTGGAAAAAGACAATTAGATTCGAGACAGGGATTGAACCTGTGACCTTTGCCTAACCAGGGCAATGTTCTAGCCACCCGAATCATACTCTTAAAATGACGATTAAAATATGGTGGAGAATTTCAACTTGATTCGATATGGTTCGGGTAGTTCAGGTGGCTAGAACATTGCCCTGGTTAGGCAAAGGTCACAGGTTCAATCCCTGTCTCGAATCGAATTGTGTTGTTCCACTTTATTAAAAATTTATACTTATATTATTCTAAAGACATACATACTCGTATTATACATAGCAAACACCCAAACTCCGAAACACATATTTGTGAATAACACAAATATTTGTTCCGACCCGGGAATCGAACCCGGGACCTCTTGCGTAGCAGTCGGATACACTCCCACCGCGCCACAGAATTTGGTGACCTGCTTACGACATCGCCTGAAACTAGCTTACCGACTGTTTACCTACATGGTCCTTTGAGCCGGATCCTTTTTAAGGCATTTTGGTCGTATTGTAGTTACGAATTTTTGGCGTAACTATCTCCCTAAAGATTCGATTCTTGGAAATTACTTATAAATATAAGTATAGTCACTTAATGTAGGTATATGATTTTAAATTGAGTTATAAATTGTGGCGTGGAAAATGAGACGGAGGTGGCCCTACAGGGCTGGTTACTAGGAGTAGACAGCTGTGAAGTCGATACGGGTGGTGCTGTAAGAGACTGAGGTGCCTCGGAAGGGTTGGTTACTGGTAGTAGACAGCTGTAAACATGGCAGGTTGGGGTGGAGTGCACTGACCGCAGCTGGTCGCGCTCGGCGCGGTGCTTGTCCTCCATCTCGCGCACGATGCGGCGGTGCGAGCTCTCCATGGCCAGCAGCCCCTTCTCGCACAGCGCGCGCAGCTGCTCGATCTCCTGCTGGTAGCGCGCGCGCAGACCGTCGCCGTGCGTGTCGGCCGCCACGGCGCTCTGCAAACACGATACATACTTATTGTCGGCCGAAACCAAGTGAGCTGCTTCGAGCAGACCCCAGCCTCGAAATTCAGGTAGGGTTTGGATGCTACTGGGAATACAAGATGAAGAAGAAGAGGCAACTTCATCATAAAACTGTTATCAGTTAACTCAGGGTGTCGAATTTAAGTTCTCGGTGTTTTGAGATTTTTTAAAATTTCACAGTATATATATTTTTCCTAACAAAAATAAGTGTAACTTTAATTTTTTTGGGTGACTTCTGTATTTTCTGATGGAAATATTGAGATATTTTGTCCACTGATATAAAAGTTGCATGACAACTATCATAGATAAGTATGCATATATTGTGAGCATATATGAGGCAGTACGCACCTGGTAAGCGGCGCGCAGGTTCTCTAGCTGCGCGGAGTATTCAGAGTCGAGCGCGGCCAGGCGGCGCTGCAAGGTTCGCGCACGTTCGCGTAGAGCGGCGCGTTCACGTTCGTGCTGCGCCTGTAGTTGCGCTCGCGCTCGCCTCGCGGCCGCCAGCGCGCTCGCCTGTTGCGCCAGTGCACATTCACCGCGCGCGCGTTCCTCGTGCAACCTGTAACAAGCGACACTTGTTGCCTCACCTAATGTCACACGCGATGAACGACAGGGCGTTTACTGGATTTTAAGCTGGTCCGTCTACACCGAAATGAAATCGATCATATTTTTAAATGAGTTGTTAAATAAAAAAAAATGTGTGTGTACTACAGTAGACAGGTAAGAAGTGAACATTCTTTACGACATTTTTTTTACGGCTATAAAATTTCTCTTACACGTCGATCAACATGAAACGCTGTGCAAAAAATTACACCACTATGGAATAAGAGGCAAAGCTCTCGACCTTCTGTCTTCATATTTGAACAATAGAATACAGAGGGTCGATATTAATGGTACACGTTCTGTAGGATCCATGGTTACAATGGGTGTGCCGCAAAGCTCGATACTTGGGCCATTCTTGTTCCTCATTTATATTAATGATTTACCATTTTATGTAGGGGACAGGAATAGGATTGTTTTGTTTGCAGATGACACCTCATTAATTTTTAAAATTAAAAGACAATTAGATAACTATGACGATGTAAACAATGCAATTGCAAGAGTAGTTCATTGGTTCAGCTCAAATAATCTTTGCCTTAATGAAAATAAAACTAAATGTATAAAATTTACTCTACCAAATGTAAAACAAGTTGCGGCCAATGTTCAACTGAATGGACAAGTGTTAGAGTTTGTAGAATCAACTGTGTTCCTAGGTATAACTATTGATGCCAATTTGCAGTGGGGCCCACACATAGAAAAGACAGCCTCTAGATTAAGTTCGGCTGCATACGCTGTAAAAAAGATCAGGACTCTAACAGATGTGGATACGGCTAGAATGGTTTACTTCAGCTATTTTCATAGGATTATGTCTTACGGTATTCTCCTTTGGGGGAGTGCTGCAGATTTAAATATTATTTTTGTTCTACAAAAGCGGGATAATTTGGACCCCAGAGTTTCTCTCCGAGAAAAATTCAAAGAAGTAAATATTCTAACCGTACCATCACAATACATTTTTGCCAATCTTATGTATGTCCAGAAAAATCTATCACAGTTTTCTAAACTCTGTGATAAACATAATATAAACACTAGAAATAAAAATAATCTTTCAGTCCACCACAGTCGACTACATAAGATTGGCGATTCTTTCCAGGGTAACTGTATACGCTTTTACAACAAGCTTCCCTGTGACCTGAGAAATTTACCTTTAAATAAATTTAAAAAGTTTATTAAAAACAAGCTTTGTGAAAAAGGTTTTTACTCCGTTACAGACTATTTGCAGGACAGGGACGCCTGGAAATGATCTGCTGGCAAAGTGAAATAATATTAAATTGTAAATAGGCCATCAAAAAAAAAAGCCTTCCTAAGTTTCTTGCCGGTTCTTCTCAGGTGGGCCGCGTTCCGAACCGGTGGTCGCTTTAAATATTTTAAATAGTGTATGACATTTTGTAAGCGCCGTTAAAATGGTCTATGCAAAATAAAGATATTTTTATTTTATTTTTATTTTTATAAAGAAGTTTCATTTCAAAACAACATGGCGCGTATCCGAAAAATGTGACGATTTATCTTTTACAGCTATCAATTTCCTCTCAACGTCGATAAATACCATTGTACCTATGTGTCTTTCAACTGTTGCTATCTGTTACCTAATGTGTACATAAATAAATAAAGAAGTTTCACTTAAAAACATTTCTAGGAATATGGTTACTGTTTTTTTTTTATTTATTTATTTATGTACACACAAATGATAATAAAAGAAAAACAAATAATAAGAAAACAATGTACAAAGGCCTACGTATTTCCACAAAAATCTCTTCCAGTAGGCCTGAGATAGGAGATGTTAAGGTAAGAAAGAATTTATATGTGAAGAATTTATATGTGTATGACTAAAAAATGGAAAATTTCAAAAATATTAGTATTTCAGGCAAAATGTGAACAACTTCAAATGACGACACTATTGGAATTACGGCAGTAACGCCTTTTCCTATGGAAGGAGGAAATTAAGTACAATAAAGTGAAATTTTTGTAAATTGTACACGTTACTGTTCCATCAAGTTCATACAATTACTTGTTCGGTATTTGTTCAAGTTTGTAAACAGTGTAGGTTCAGCCGCTTAAGATTGTATCCTGGATACAAGCATATACAGAAAATGAACAATTTACGATACAATGGCATTGCGGGAAATAATAGTATTTATTGACTTCTTTGAACACGAATAAGCGCATTCAAAATTTTGGATTCAAAAGGATATGTTACTTTTAATTGCACTTCCACGGATCCCCAGAAAATCTGTGAGGAAATTTAAATCTATTTAAATCGAATCTATATAAATTTAATTTCGGGGTGACTTATTCATCTATCAACGCCCAGGCGAAACCCTTACACTTAGGAACTTTAAACTTTTAGGGTAATCTTAAAGGTAGCTCTTATAATGTAGACACTCACTAAGAAAGGATATTTCAAAATTCCAGCCCTAGGGGGGTAAAATAAGGGGTAAACGGTATAATGAAAGTTCGTCATTTACAAAGTTAGAGACATGAAATTACGTGCACTTATTCCTGATTACAAATAAATGAAGTGTTGCAAAATGTATACTAATATTATAAAACTACTTAACCTATCACAATGAACCTTCGTACACATATTCTTTAAGATATTAGAAG
The DNA here is from genome assembly GCA_948477245.1 of Thumatha senex. NCBI lineage: Eukaryota > Metazoa > Arthropoda > Insecta > Lepidoptera > Erebidae > Thumatha > Thumatha senex. The sequence continues at coordinate 28,389,941 of OX419729.1, read as the reverse complement.
TAACCTATAACATGTAACTTTTTATTGAAAAAACAAATAAATTTACTAAAGATAATTGTCTGTAACGCGCAACTTTGTCAGCGCCACATAGGAGATTAGAAAGTTACACGTTCCAGCGTTTTACTTTTAAGGGATTAAACAGAGGTTGTCTTTATTTATAAAATAAATGGGTGACTCATTTTTATAATCAACGCCCAGCCGAAGACCTTGGACTGATAAACTTAAAATTTTAAGGGTAAGTTTCACTTACAATGTAGACATCACCAGACCAGAAAGGATTTTTGAAAATTCCACCCTAAGGTGCTATTGGGGATGAATGGTTGTATGAAAATACGTAAACGTGTTCCTGGTTACAAACAAATGGACATGTGTTACGCGGTTTGCATAATTTTACCTGTAAGGGGGTAAAATAGGGGTTGTAAATTCTTTATTTTCAAATTTAGCAACACCAAATTTCGTATATTTATTAAAATAAACACGTCTTTCAGGTTTACTTTCCAAATTTTTACCCTTAAGGATGTAAAATAGTGGATCAAATTTTGTATGAAAGCATTTGAAAACAAGTAAGGGGTAAGGGTTAGAGATGTGAGACGCAAAGGGTGTTTCTTTCTAGTTACAAATAAATGTTTTACTATTTACTTAATCAATTTTATCAAAGGGGGTAAAATAGGGGCTATGAGTATAGATAGGAAATTCTTCAATTTTAAAGCAACAGCACTAAATTTTGTATACCTATTTCTGATTTAAAATAAATAAACATGCGAGTAAAATAGGGGGTTTTATAAGTGAGGTGCAATGGGTGTTCGAAGAATGTCACGGGCGAAGCAAACAGGTACAGCTAAATTTTCACTATTTTGACACCCACCTATGTTAACATTTATGAGATTGTACGTTTCATATGGCGCTGTCAGACGATTGAATTAAGGTTAAACCCATTTAAACTTTATATTCATATAGATAGAATCCGTTCCTTTCAAGTTTACTGTTAATAGTTCAAATTTTAAACAATGTTAGGTTTTGGAAATCGATAACATGTTTGTTATAATGTCATAAACAATGTCAGTGCGTACCTGTCGAGCGCGTCCTGCAGCTGCTTGCAGTGCTGGCACGGCACCAGCGCTTGCAGAGCCTCCACGCGCCGCCGCAGCGCCTCCACGCGCTCCAGCGGGCCGGCGCGCGCCCCCCCCTCCGCGCCCGCCGCCGCCTCGCCCGCCCCCGCCTCGCCCGCCAGGCGCCGCTGCAGCTCCGCCACCGCCGCCTCCACCCGCTCGAGGCTCTCGCCGATCTTCATCGAGTCGTCACTGTTACCCGAACAGTCACCGGAGAAGAGCGCGCGGCACTCGCTCGAGAATCGCTGGAACAGGTACACGAACTCCGCCTCCTGGACGGGGTCGGCCTCCAGCGACGACAGCGCGTCCTCGGCGGAGCGGCGCGGGCCGGGCGGCGCGGCCGAGGCGCGGTACGTGCCCTCCAGCACGGCCACGCGCGCGTCCACCAGCGCGCGCACGGCCAGCGCCTCGCCCAGCTGCTGCAGCAGCGCGCGCGAGTCGCCCGGCGCCGCGGCCCGCGCGGAGCGCTCGGCCAGGCAGGCGCGGTAGCGCGCCGCGATGTCCTTGACGGCGGCGTCCATCTCGCAGCGCAGGTGGTCGTGCGCCGCCTGCCACCACAGCTCCAGGTCGGCGCGGTCCTGCGCCGTGAGCGTGAGGCGGCCGCGGCGCGCGCGCTCCAGGCTGCGGTCGCACAGCGCGGCGGCGCGCGCCAGCGCCCGCGCCACCTCGGCCTGCACCAGCTCGGCGCCTAGCGCGTCGCGCGCCGCGGCCCACGCCTCGCGCACGCGCATAGCCTCCGCGTTGGCGCGCAGCTGCTCGGGGTCGGTGTCGGCGGGCGCCTGCTGGCTGAGCGCCTCGAAGGCCAGCGCGGAGCACAGCTCGGCGAGCTTCTCGCTCTTGTAGCGCTCCACCGCCTCGCCGACCTCCCGCTGCGACGCCCGCAGCGCCTCCAGGTCGGCGCCGTGTATTATCAGCTCGGAGCGACGCTGCTCCTGCGACTGCCGGGATCCGTTGACGATGTCGATCTTTCGGGTCAGTATTCTCGCCAGGTAGTCGAGCGAGCTCCTCGTACCCGCCCCGCTCCTGTCGCCGCCGCCGTTTATTTTCCGTTTGAGGTTATCTATTAGCTGACTAGTTTCGATGATTTCAGACTTTATCAGGCGGGCGAAGAATCTGCTCCCGTTGGACGACTCGAGCGCCTCCTGTATTTGACCCACGAGCACCGCCTCGTAGGCCAGCTTCTCCGCCAAGATTTCTAGGCTTCGCCTCTGCGTCAGTTCGCCTGCCTCGTATAGGGCCGCCTTTTTCTTGGATATTTCGAGGAGTTTCGATCTCAGTTGCTCCTCCAGCTGGACGACGACCTGCGCGACGTTGTCGTTCACCTCGTGGTCTGGAGTCTGTTCGACGTCGACGACGCACTTATCGAAACAGTCCTGTAGCCTCTTGCTTACGTCCGTCAGGCACTTCTCCATAGATTTTATACTATACTTCTTCTCTACACTTGGAGATGGCGATCTTCTCGATTTGGCCGCTCGCATTGCACTCATTTGACAGAGACATTCGTTGACTTTGTTTCTAGAGTGTATTACTACGTTTTCTAGACTTTGTAACCTCTCTAACAGATGCCTCTGGGACTGTGTGCCGACGTTGGTGCTTTCTAGACTTTCAGTAAACGACGGACTTTCCATGGATCTTGTTGTCTGACTAAGGGATTCACAGGAGAGAGATAAAGAGGTTGTTAAATCTTTACGATTTTCTAACGCAGAAGCTACTTTGGTTTCTAGTGAACTTAGTCGAACTAACATTTTCATCGGCTCAGAGCTAGTGGCGCTGTCGAGAGACTTTCGCCTTAACCTAGCTGCTAATCTCTTCATTCGTTTTTCATCAGCGAGGTTTTCTGATTTGAAGGGTTTTTCTTTGGCAGGAGACGCACTTTTTGAAGGAGAATTAATGGTAGGAACCGTATCACCGGTTTCCAACATAGTGATCTTGTTTTCGAGTTCAGTTAACTTCTCTTCTACTTCTTTACCAAGAGTGAAGGACTCCCTGCCTTTTAGTGACAGGCTTCTTCTTTTTTCCCTAGACTCAGATTTTTGTATTTTATGTTTCAGTGTCCGCACTTGCTTATCTGAAGCCGTAAGCTTCTGCGTCAAATCTAATATGCGGGCAGCCATCAAGTCTATCTCGGACCTGCTACACTGTTCTCGGAGCTTCATTTCATTTCTCAATTTGATATTTGTAATTTCGAGTTCATCGTACATGTTATGTGAATCTCTTAATTCCTTCTTCATGGCTTTGATTTCATGAATGGCTTTTGAAAATCGATCCCTCAATTCGACGTACTCTTCTATTAATCTATCCTTTTCCATGGAATCTAGGTTCATCTCTTGGTTAATCGATGTCAAGTCACTGAGGGAATCAATACTTTGTCGTTTTTCCTTAGTGGGTGACTCGGACTCCACAAGTGATCTGCTTTCAAGTTCTTGTATTCTGATATACAAAGAATCGTTCTCTTTAACACTTTTCAGCAACTTTTCGTTTAAGTCATTAAGATCTTGTTGTAACTGAACAATCGTTTCTTGTGCTGAAGTTAACTGCCTCGTCAACAACTCACAATGTTCCGTTGATTCTTTCAAAAAGTTCTGGGTCTCTGTTAGTTTGTTCTCCCATAGCGTTTTATCTTGATTGTATAAAGCTTTGATTGCATCTATGTTTTCAGCCTCTTTAGTCCTTAGCGACAACTCTTCTTCCTTTTGTTGTAGTGTTGTGACAAGTTCTTCCATCTTCTTTTCTTTTAGGGCAGCCTCTGATTTTAATTTTTGTAACCTTGAAAGTTCTGCTTCTGCGGCACTTACATCATTCAATGCAAGTTTCAGTTGCTTTTTCAAATCATCTATTTCTATGGACTGTTTGTCGATAGTCGACATGTAGCTACGTTTTCTGGCCTCCATTGGTTTTTCTACATCGACACTTTCGTTAATAATGCGTTCTTTTTCTTTGGTAGAATCAATTTCGTCCCTGTCACCTTTTGGAGTGTCCGATCGCAGTAGCGTTGGATGATTATTTCGCCCACGCACTTTATCTTTGACTTTGGATATTGGAGTCCTGGTAAGAAGTGGTGAAGGTGGCCGCTGTGGCACCAAATCACCCCAATCAGCACTATCTCTCCGGCCGCCTTCAGAAGCCGTTCTGTATTCTTCGTCAGACGAAAAAGGTGCTGATCTGCCAGTGACAGGTGTAATTGGAGTTATAGGAGAAGTTGAGGACTCCGACACCTGATCTACAGAATCCTCTCTTAGGATAAGCGATAGTGGTCCTGTGTCGGGTAGGCCGGCTGTTCTTCGCATAGCCGATACCCAATTCGCCCTAATGCCCGCCGTTACCGCTGATAATACTATATGTTTTCCATCCCAGGTCTGTAAATATGTAATAACAATAACTTTAATAATCACGAAACTTTTTAAAATAAATCGGAATAAACAATGGACATTGAATTATACCTCTGTTTCAAATGCAAATCCATTCGTCGAGGCTGATGTCGAAAGTTCCACAACCCTTGATATTCCGCTCAGGTCAATGACTCCATCCATTAACCCCCTATGTTCTGCATGAGGATCTCTAAAGTATAATAAAGCTGCTCCTCTTAGCACGAACCAGTGTCTTGACCAGCCTCCGGGTCCACGTCTTTGGAGCCAACCAGCTCTTGCGTGCAGGAGTCTTTCTGCTGGCAATTCAACCCTGCCGCCTTCAGCAGATTCTGTAGGTTCGACGACGTCTGTTGTTTCGCTACCCTCGCTTGCAGAGCTCGAGCTTGGTTCTTCCGGAGGTGCACCGCCATCTGGCGTGCCCCGAACCTGCGAAACAAATTATTTAAGTTAACCGCTCAAAACATAAATGCAAATTTACAATAGTTCTTGTGAAGTTAAGCGTTTTGAAATTACCGGTAGTTTATCAGGTGGGGGTAGCCGTGTGGGCCTTTCGAGGGTAGGGGGCAAGGCACGCCTCGACCTGGGCCGCGTGAGTGAAGCTGCGATATCGCGCAGCTGTTCGTCGTATTGCTGGTGTTGATGTTGAAGTAAAGGCGATCGAACGCTTACGGTTGCTGAAAAAAAAAAACAGAAATTTATATATTATCAGACTCTTATACCAGCGATATATCAAAGCGCTCGTGGCCCCGCGGATTCAGTGTTCTGTAAACGATCACTGAGTTACGCAACTTTCACTTTGGCTGGTCCTCGGATGGGTGACCCCTTTGTGGCATTTACATTTGCGAGCGTTTCTGTACTTCAAAAGGCACGTTAAGCCGTTGGTCCCGGTTGCCAGTAACATGGCAGTCGTTAAGTTAAGTTGAAGACCTTATGGGTGGCTGGCAAAATTCAACAACAGGTATCCACAACCTGCGGCTGTCTATTTCAACACGAAAATGGGCTCAGCACCTATTACGTGTGACAGGAATACACATGGTGAAAAGTGGGCATACAATATGTATGCCTCTGCCACTCCTTCGGGGATAAGGCGTGATAGATAAATAAATCCGCATTGAGACGTGCCGGAATTGAATGCCTGTTCTTATTGCTATAAGACTGTTTTTGTAGTATTTTGGGTCAAATGGAAATAACTGAACCTGAACCAGGTACAAGTGGCCCGTAGGATATTTTTGTACCAAGGCTTGACCAGCTCAGACCATGAAGCCTCTCTGAGATTTTAGATAAAGTTACAAAGCTTTACAATCGACACGATGAAGTAATATTCTTAATCAATTCAATACAAGTTTGAATATCCAAATAACAGTATTCTTACAATCGTCGTTGACAGATGTGGTAGGCTCTGCCCAGGTATCCCTGCGTCGCGACCTTGCCTTCTCGTCGCCGTTGATTTTATCCCTGGTTGGTGGTGAGGCTGACGATACCGGTTGATCTGTGTATACTGAAACAAGAATTTATAAAAATTAGATATATGTGTTGAGTATATTACATGATAAGCGTTTCTGTCTATTAGTATGATACATTGATAATATATCTCTTTGTTGTACACCAGAATAATACATAAGATGCGGTGTTGCCTGTAAGAGATTGAGTTTTTACATAAGGCAATTTTTTACAGGCTACCGTTAGGTAGAGACTAGGGTGGGACAATATTGTATGTATCCAATAGGACTCGGATCAATAGTGAGATGTAATCAGAATTTATATGCCAGAAACATCGTTAGATAGCTATTTAATTTCAGTATATAAATACTAAAATATAGTATAAGCTACTTTTTTCAGACATTCCTCGAGAGAACGCTGTTGGTTCGGAGTAACATAACTTGTTCACTATACAAACATCTCAGTAATATACCTATTAAGGTTTCCACACACTTATAAGGGTCATTGAAGCCGCGTAAATCTTGACCACGAATGCAATCATAATTAAACATCATTATTGACATTTATTTCACTCAGCTGTGCATTAAATAAAAGCCTCAGCGTCATCTTATGCAACCAAATACCTGTACATAACTGTTGACTTTCACGTAACGTTTCCTTTTACATAACCACAATTTTCCATAACATTTACACATTTACACCATAATCGTTTATAATAAAACATCAACAAACAGTCGTAAACATTGACAACATTTTTTATTGTAATGTCGACGAAATAGCGTAATGCCAAGATGTCGCGTTCATCATACAGAAAAGATTTACAATTGAAAAAAGTGCGAAGTTTAATAAATATGAATGAGGCCGTAGACAAGGCGGTGTAAATCATCGACACCCACTGCGCGGCCGCAACGCATTGTGCAGCTTTAGGGCGACCATACGTCTTGGTGGATTCGGCTAATTTGCACAATGTGATAATATGACAGGAGAAGAAAAACTGACTATAAATGAAGTTATTGGAGGCATGTGACAAGGGTAAATGAACTATTGTGAAATATTTTATCATCTTTAACAATTTAAGATGAAATTCAATTGTTTTGTGATGACGTGCACCGTCGACCCGGCGAATAATAAAAATAAATAAATAAATAAATATTGTTGGGACAACTCACACAACGCCATTTAATTCCAAACTAAGCAGAGCTTGTACTATGGTAACCAGATAACTGATAAACATACTTATATATTTCTAAATATATACATATTATAGATAAATAACACCCTGAAGCGCTCGTGGCCTCGCGGTCTCAGTGTTCGGTAAACGATCACTGAGGTACGCAACTTTCACTATGGCTGGTCGTCGGATGGGTGACCACTTTGTGGCATTTACATTTGCGAGCGTTTCCGTGCTTCGGAAGGCACGCTAAGCCGTTGGTCCCGGTTGCCAGTAAAATGGCAGTCGTTAAGCCTGGTTGAATGCCTTATAGGCGGCTTAAAAAATTTCAACAGCAGGTAGCCACAACCTGCGTCTGTCTATTTCAACACGGCAATGGGCTCACCACCTATTACGTGGGACAGGAATCCACACGGTGAAAAGTGGGCATATAATATGCCTCTGCCACCCCTTCGGGGATAAGGCGTGATGGATATTTATTTTATTTATTTTTAAATAACACCCAGACACAGAATAAACCATCGTGCTCATCACACAAAGTTTTATTCTGGGTGGGAATCGACCTCTTGCTTAGCAGTCGGATGCACTCCCACTGCGCCACAGAGGCAGTCAAGAAGGCAAAGAGACATAAGGCCCTGTTATCCGAGTCGCATACACTCCAAAACGAAAAATTCCTCAGCCCCCACCAAGACAGATCAACGATGCGTATTCCGTTGGCGTCGGCTGTGCCGCGAACACACGCTACAGTATAGATTATTGGCAGCAGAACAATCAAAATGATACATCTCCGTATATAATAATTACATGTGCAGGGAGCAAATAAAAAGCTCGTACTTCTGATGGTCATATTTTAATATAAAACAATATTTAAATAACAAGTATGCATAATTAAAAGTTTAATTTAAAAAGTTCATCTAGGACAATATATGAATTGGTTTCTTACTGAAAGTTGTTTATGTAGATGAGTAGGTACAAGGACTCCTTAAAGTTTTTGAAGTTAATTATAAATATTGGGATTTTTAATATTACCCGCGACGGGGTAGACAGAGAGGACAGATTGCCCGTCTTCGCAATCTATGCATACTTCTTTCGCTTGCTGCAGATACATTAATCGTTTCATACATGCACGGTAATGGTTGTAACATCAATAATTATACCTATTTTAATTTAAGCCTACTAACATAAAGTAAAAACACAGAAAAAATAATACATAGGGAAAACAAATGAACATCGGTAGAAATAAATAAATGTCACTACAAAAAATGGACGGTCCTAAAAGTATTTGTAGTAAAGGACAATCCAAGGCAATTTGAATTGTTTGTCTTTTAATATAAAACCGATAAAAAAATATTTGTTTGTGGGATCCACAAATGTTGGTTTCGGAGTTTGGATGTTTCCTATGTATAATATAATATAGTATGTTTTTTGGAATATATAATGATGTATATCAGTTGTCTAGGTCCCATTGTACAAGCTTATAGCTTAGTTTGGACTAGATCTCGCTGTGTAAAAAAAGAAGTGTCCAAAAATATTTATCTACTAAATATTTGTCTACCTCGTCAGGGATACAGCGTGAAGATATTTAGTTAGTAAATAATAAAAATAGTCATAGTTGTTACAAAAACATGGAGTTACTAGCGGCCCTCATTTCTGACCTAGAGCAAGAATGTGTGTTCTGCACATAAACTAGTTGAGGTTTCTGTTTGTGTCATGTGTTCCTACTATTATTTACATAATTTTTATAAAAAACGGCTTTTCTCACGTGTAAATTTCGGGATAGCCCGACTAGTTTCGGACCTAACGGAGGTCCTTCTTCAAGAGGAGCATCAAGCTACGTCGGAAGCTGCGCTGGCACTGACGTAGCTTGACGCTCCTCTTGAAGAAGGACCTCCGTTAGGTCCGAAACTAGTCGGGCTATCCCGAAATTTACACGTGAGTAAAGCCGTTTATTTAGTAATAATGAACATCGCTCACGAAAGTTATTATTCTAATAATTTTTATAACTATAAAATTGACTAACTAATATCGGCTGTGGCTTTTTACGGACTCAACACTCCTCATCTGAGCTCCTTTGGTATTATGTCACAGAGTTCCACTCAACGTAACCTCATAGAGTAGCGTGCTGGGTCCAATTGGTAAATGGACGATGCCGAGAGACATTACAACTCTACGGTGTTCGCAGCTCTGCTACAAATAAGATAAGTCCACTCGTAGTGCAACTTTTACTAAGCTTTTAACATGACGATAAACTTTGGGCTATATTAAAAAGTTTTCGCCTTATAAAACTACGCTTCAAGTATTAATTTGAGAAACGTTCTGGAATTCAGCCGTTTGTCATGGGGAATCGAAAATGACATTAAACATATTCTGAGTTATATATCTGCTGAATAAGGTTACATCAAAATGTTAATAGCAATAAAGTGGCAATGCGGTCAGCCATATAGGAACTTTATCAGTCGACTTCGATAAAGAAGAATTCTTCAACGCCTAGACTACATTCCGACAGTCTTGTAAGTTTTTCTTCTTCAACTTTTCTGTAAATAATTCTTCTTTATAATTAGTCTGTACCTATGTTAAAGTATTGTGTTTAATGAAATGTAAAAAGTTTAGACCAAGAACATTAATCAATCAAAGCGGACCTTTGGGGATTATCGGTTAAAAGTAAAACTGCATCATGTATAATTGAGGTCATCACGCCCCATCTAGCAACCGTGTTTAATGACTGTGTTTCTAGTGGTACATTTCCTGATTTATTGAAACACAGCAAAGTTGTACCCTTGTTCAAGGCGTTCTTGGTCAATGGGCTCATCAATTATTACGTGGGACAGAAATACACATGGTGAAAATTAGGCATACAATATGTATGCCTCTGCCACCCCTTCGGGGATAAGGCGTGATATATAAATAAACATTAATCAACATGAAATAGGCATACTAGTTTTATATACATTCTTCAATTAATGTTTTCTTGATTATTGCATAAAGAAAATGAATGGTGTAATATTCTAAGAAGAACAGATTCTACCTTAGAAATTGCACATCCTCCTGCAATAAGTCGGTTATTATGAGAGGAGAAATTATAGGCACTGCGTAATGTATTTTTAGGCTGGGGCTACAATGGCACAGTGATAACGACCTGTAAACAACAGTTTACTGAAAAAAAAAATGTTCAGAATAATTGGTGAATATTATAACTTTATCTAGCATACCGTGGTATTCCGTTTTACAATCTAAACTAATATTATAAATCAGATGAGTTTCTTTGTTTGGTTGAAAGCGCTAATCTCATGAACAACTGGTCGGATATGAAAAAAAAAGTTTTGTTAGATAGCCCATTTATCGAGGAAGGCTATATCATCACGCTACCACCCTGGAGAGTGGAGCAGTAGTCATAAATTTCGACATATCGGGTACATTTTGATGCATTATTGTAGAATAAGCGACGGGATTCAAAAGGTGCGACGGTGCTTCGAAGTATGTCACGGGCGAAGCCGTAGAGGTCATCTAGTTTTATATAAATCGAATATTAGAACCTAAGATGCTAAATATATTATGTTTAGCAAAATTAATATGTATATAATGGAGTTTAATCAGCATTTTACAAGTTGTAGTTACTTCTAAAGGAATTATATTAAAAAATAATTAAAGTATTAATTAAAGTCAAGATCTCCTCGTTGTGGTGACTTCTCAAACTCTAAACCTGGACATCTAAGATATTGTAAGAGACGTTCATTACACGAGATCATATATCTAGGGTATGCTGGAATTGAAAAAATATTAATGGGGTACTAGAATTAAAAAAATATTAATGGGGTACTAGAATTAAAAAAATATTTATATGATATTTTGGTTCTTATTCGCGACGTATATTAGGTAGAAAGCCTACCTCAGTCCACCCGTGACCACGGCTGGTGTAATCCGGTCGAAACGTTGGGAAATATAGGTTGGCTTTGTAACTAATAATATACGTCGCGAATTAGACCCGAAATATCATACTAATATGAGTGAAAATTTTTGATAATTGAAAAATATTAAAGATTTATAACTAAATCAGTATGTACCATGTTGATATATGTAAATTCTTGCTTTATTGTAACGTTACAGAATCTATATAGTATATGCAATCAGTATTAATTTTTTTTTCATTTTGTTACTAACTAACTAACTATCTTCACGCTGTATCCCTGACGGGGTAGTCAGAGAGGACAGATCGCCAGGCTTCGCGATCCATGCATACTTCTTTCGCTTCTTCGAGATTCATCAATCGCTTCATACACGCACGTCTGGGTATCCGAGTACTTTTGACCTTTCCGTTTTTGAGCAATCTGCTCACGTGGTTTTTCATTTTGTAAACATATAAAGTACATGCTAGAAAATAAAATTTGCGACAAAAATATATGTTATATGTTTTTATTATACTCGTAAGTAAATATGTTCTCTTTACACGTGAATTAATCTGTCGTGCTTTAATTAGAATAAATAATGTCAATCCTGTTTACTATTTCACAATATTTGACTGCCTCTGTGGCGCGGTGGGAGTGTACCCGACTGCTACGCAAGAGGTCATGGGTTCGATTCCCACCCAGGATAAAATGTTGTGTAATGAACACGATGGTTTATTCTGTGTCTGTGTGTTATTTATCTATAATATGTATGTATTTAGAAATATATAAGTATGTTTATCAGTTATCTGGTTACCTTAGTACAAGCTGTGCTTAGTTTGGAATCAGATGGCGTTGTGTGAGTTGTCCCAACGATTTACTTTTTAACCTGACACTAAGGTTGACACATATTTAATGTATCTCTGATGTCATTTGTTACAATATTTAGACTGTGGGTAGACAAAAATAATAAAATACCACTTTATAAATTTTGCTAAAATTAATAATGGATTAAACCTGATACTCTTACAATGAAGTGCATTAGCAACAGTGCAGTCGCTGCCTAACTTTAATCCTAGCTCACATGTAATATACATCACATGTAGTAATTAGTTTTATATTTACGACTACTTACAAATTGCATAAACGAGTTTCGCGTCTTTTTAGTGAAAGTTTTTTACAAGAATTACAAATGATTACAAGAAGTTTTGATGCTATTTACATACAATATTTACGGAAATACAACATACTCTGTTGGTTTCTGAATGTTCCGTACTGACTTTAAATGTGCATAATTGTAAAACAAGATAATGTTTGGGTAGCTAAATGCTGTTCGTAGATATGAAAGAAACGCCAGTACATTTACATAAGTTAAAATTCCCTAAGTCTTTATTGTGGGTCACCTTTCAAACATCGCCATCTAGCCCAAACTAAGCTTTAAACATGTGCTATGGGATTTAGAAAACTGATATAAATATTTCTAAATACATAGATATTTTACATAGGAAACACCCAAACTCCTAAACAAACATTTGTGGATCACACAAATATTTATACCGACCAGGGAATCGAACTCCAATTGTTCTTAGAAACGAAAAAGACATGTCTGTTGAAATTATGAGTGCGACAAGATTATTTCCGTTGTATCCACGATGTAAATTAAAACGTTGAAACTATCTTCTTGCGTAAAAAACGCGTTTCATAACATACATTTTGTTGCCTGACGTTTCAACCATCAAGCTGCGCACCGGCTGAAAGTTTTCTATTTAGAATGTGTGTATTTAAAAACAATTTTGAAAAGCAATTAGTATGCTAACTTTTTCTAAATTTAAATAATAAAGTGGAAACATTTTTCAGTCACGAGCTGGACTCGAACCAGCGTCTTCTGGTTCAACGCACCAGACGCGTTACCAACTACACCACCGTGACCTGCTCGCAACTGACGAATTAATCCACCTCTTTACGTCTTAAGGCGACGTAAGGTGCCATCTACCGGCATTTAGCAAAGTGTGTGTGTATTTAAAATATATAAGTATGATTTCAGGCTCTGGTGCTATCCTTCCGAGGGCTCATCCGTGATTCCTGGTTATAGACAGATAAAGGGAAACGAGTCCGGCATAGCATCCATGCGGATTTCCACAAGAAAAAAAAGTATGATTTCAGATTCCAAAGCACGGCATAAATTAGCTTGTAAAATAATTTGTAAAATGTGTCATCTTTTGAAACAGACATACCATAGTACATTAATTAGACAATGTATGCTCCGTTTATATGGCTTTCAGCGATAGGGTGGTAAATAAAAAGCACGGTTTACCAAGAGCTGATAGACGTCTCGATGTGACAGTCCGTCAGATACCTTTACAATAAACGACATTTTACATCAAGATTGTCGTAGAACGTATCCCGCGACGAGTCATTAGTCACTTAGATTAGAAAGAGTATTACATACCGTTTTAATAAAAAGTGATATAGATCTAAGCATGTTCCTAGCTGTAACAGAGGCAAATGAACTGAGAATAATAACTATTCTAGAAAAAGACTATTTAATGACTACATTTCAGTGTATAATTTCATAGTAACATCATTATGGGCTAAGTAAAAAGTACATATACGTTTTAAGAGTTTGTAAAAAGTTCGAAGAGCCAGAAAATCCATTAGCACAAGTCATTCACTGGCGTTACTTATAAGTTGTCTATGCTCATTAGCTATGGTTGCCAATGTTGCCATAGGCTGACAGACTTTTTTTTACACATTGTAACAATGACAGTTTGTGATAAATGATGTAGTTTGCATATAATAATTTGCATTTTGAGGGATGTTTTATTGAAAAATGGCAAGAGATCGACTCTATTTGTCTAGTACTAGACTCTATTTGTCTTCTGAAGTTTCTGTGAACCTGTCTTGTTACAATACTAGTTATTTTGTGCTGCATCAAACAAAATGCAGGCTCTACAAGGGATGGGTACAGACATTTTAACTTTTTTAACACATATTTTATCTACCTACTAGATACGCAATGATGTAAAAGAATCGGGCCGCCTTTACAGACATTACACATTAGGGACAAAATAACAAATATACACATACTAAAAACCTTTTTGATATCACTATGGTGGCAGACAAGCAAACTAATGGGAGCATCTACGACGGCATGTTTTCTGTGTATGATTCAAACCTTCAAATTACTACTGGCAGAAACATGAATACAGAAACTAATTCAAAAGAATAACGAAAATATTTTAAATAACTAACTAACTAACTATCTTCACGCTGTATCCCTGACGGGGTAGTCAGAGAGGACAGATCGCCAGGCTTCGCGATCCATGCATACTTCTTTCGCTTCTTCAAGATTCATCAATCTCTTCCTACACGCACGTCTGGGTATCCGAGTACCTTTGACCTTTCCGTTTTTGAGCAATCTGCTCACGTGGTCTTCATATGTAAGTCTCGGCCTACCCTGACTTCTTCTACCCTCTACTTTCGCACAATATATATTCTTCGTCAATCGTTCCTCACTCATTCGTTGGACGTGTCCAAACCAACGGAGCACGCCCTTTTCCAGCTTTACGCCGACACTTTCATTCAAACCTGCCATATTGCGTATCACACCGTTACGTATTCGGTCGGCCAAAGTAACGCCGCACAATTTTCGAAGTGATCGCATCTCCACAGCATTCAATTTACTTTCATGCATCTGCTGACATACCCAGGTTTCGCTACCGTAAAGCAAAGTTGGCACTAGCACTGCGTGAATCGCCAGTCGTGCTTCTTTTTAGGATGTTTTGTCGCTTTACTAACTGGGACAAAGCACCGTTAACTTTTTTTCCGGCAGCTACTCGCCGTTCTACATCCGAATCACATCTTCCATCCGCGCTAAATATACTCCCTAAATACACAATTTCATTCACTTGCTCTAGTCGTTAAATAAATAATAATAAAGTTAAATAATTTAAATCAGATTATTAAATAGTTTGCATAATTCTACAGACTTCAAACCACATATTTGTCTGTTCGTAATGGAGTTCAAGCGATTTTTCTTAACAATATTAATGTAACAATAAGTATTTAGACGGTATTTCAGAAATAGAGGTGTGATCACTGTAAACAAACATCCATACTTTATGATACTTAAGTCATTACACCTCTGCTTCCCAATGACACCATAGTAACACAGCAGATGCAATACGTAGTTTACAGACATCCTAAACCTATTTTGTAACTCATAAGTTAAACATGCGACTAGTCCCCAGGACGCGATATATTAAACGAAGGTACGCCTTACGATACGAGTATGTAAATAAAACTCCAGTAACCAAGTCAGTCTACATAGATTGGGCCCCGCGGCAGAATGATGACTATACCGGACACTTACTTCGTATATATCATTATGTAAGGCTGCGTACAAACTGGACAGAATATTGGTAGCGAATCGTTTGCTGAATTAAATCGGAGAAGTAAGGAGTTTAAAACGATTTAAAAGATCTATCTCCGATAGTCACTTCTGTAATAATAGTAGTATATTTTGTAGAAATTTATTAGATCTATCTTTTACTGATGTTATGATAGCATCAGTAAAAGATAGATCTAATAAGTATTAATATATATTCAATCAGCTGTGTACAATAACAGCTTACTGACAACTAAAAGATCTATCTTTTAGTTGTCAATCTAAAAGATAGATCTTTTAGTCAGCCAGAGAAACAGATTAACACAATCCAAAGTTACAGAACAGATTTGTTAATGAAATTTGCATGTTGTAAAAGTGTAATACTCGTTTTAAATAGTACATATATGATATACCTGAATGCTATATTTCAGTTTAGATTTGTAGATAATTTTGTGCTTTGCTAAGTGACTTTCGTTGCGCCACAATGTCTTTGTCGGGTGTGTAGTCAAGCGATTTATGCGTTACATCTGAAGGTTCATTTAAATGTGATTAATTGTTTTTACCTACTAAGTAAAACGTAAAAGGATGTCAAAATAAGATAATGGAAACCCGTATCGACTAAACAGGTGGACATATCTACCAACTTATTTAATATCTTTTTCAATCAATTAATCAAATAAGCCTATGTCCTTCCAATGCTTGATGTAAGCTCCATAATACCATAACAAACGGTCCTGTTCTCATCTCTCATTCTGCATCCATTCTCTCCCTGCGTCCAGTCCATATCCATGGAGCAACTACGTTCTTTTTCATAAACCCTAAAATTTTACGGAGAGCCTAATTGGATAGTTTTGTACTTTTCAAGGTCTCAGTTATTTTATTGACGGAAACCTATTGCCTGGCTAACATTTCAGTACTTAATATTAAAATAGCCGAATATCTCCACCTCAATCCTGTCACGCCTGAAAAGTAGCTTGGAAAATTTAGCCAGGATTTGCGTTAAGTTTCCGATTAACGAAAATAATTAACGTTTTGCATCAAATATTCCAATATACAAAAATAAATAACAACTGTAGCGAAGCTCTTGAAGTCATTTCTAATTAACTAACTATCTTCATGCTATATCCCGGTTGGGGTAATCAGAGAGGACAGATCGCCAGATTTCGCGATCTTCGCATACTTCTTTCACTTCCAACAGATTCATTAACCGTTTCATACGTGCACGTCTGGCTATCCGAGTACTTTTAACCTTTCCGTTTTTTTAGAGCAATCTGTGGTCTACGGACATAAGACTTGTTCTACCCTCTACTTTTGCACAGTAAATATTGATAGTCGGTAATTTCTACGCAATTTTTTGTCCAAATTAAAAACTAGCAACCGTAGTGCTTAATAGTTCCGATAAACCCTTCAGCTATGTTGCTTGTGTCCACGTAGGTAGTGTAATAACCGAAGATATAATGCAGGCGGACGAGAACGAAGTCTGTCATCCTACCTACTAGTTTACTGCAGTTTATATACTTATTTACTGACTAGATTACCTATCATTCGTATTTAGCTATTACCAAAGAAAGCTAGCTAAAGTACACTTAAACAGTAATTAAACTTATGTATACGTAGTAAATTTCTGTTAATAATAATCACATTATTGTTAGAAATACGACTTTCTATCAGAAACCCCTATTTAGCGCACGTAGCGAGACACATTTGACACGCGCCGGTGCGCCGCAGCCGCCCGGCGCACTCAACGAAAGTGAAACAAAACCGCTGCTCTTTTTGTAAATGGTAGTTTAAAAAGTGTATTTACATTGTTACAGCTATTTGTATTTTTATGTAGTACATCGTTACGTAAAGCGTGATGAACATGACGTCATAGCTAATTTAATAATAACGTAGAGATTACGTTTTAAGTAAGAATGTGTTGTGTAATGTTACGTTAAATATTAAACATTTAACGTAACAATCAATCAATTATAATGTCGTGCTCACTCAGAACTTGACTAAGTAACCTAAATATTGGACAAATACACAGAATAAATTAAAAGTTCAGCTTTTTATCATTACCGTGATATATCTCACAGAAAACTATCAATATTAATAGCGGGTCTCAAATGAATAAGAACATAAAAAATTAATAAATAATGAAAAATATGTCAAGTTTCTGTCACTCGGCTAATGAGAATCCCAGCGGGTTTTCCAGACTGATCGGTAAAGCCCATTATCATATTGAACTTTTAAGAGCGTCTGTGTACAAATTAAAAAGTTACAAGGAAAATCGATAGCTGACAGAATTCCTTTGAAGAAATCAATACATTTAAAAAGGAGGGTTGACCACTCTGCTAAGCAGTTAAGCTATATAGCTTACATGCTTGACAGAGTGGAGGTCTAAACTCTCGATTTATCGATCTCAAGTTCTGCACTTTGACCGACATGCTCCCGTACCGCCCAATATACATAGGACGGTTTAAAAACCTATTAATTGGCAATCATGGAGATATAAATTAGAAATGGTAATTATACAGTTAGTAAATTTATTAAAATGTTAGAAGAAAATTCTAATTTATTGATACATAAAATTTTTATAGTTTCCTAATGAGTGTCATTAGCATATTGGCCCTTCGTACTGGATTCAGTGATAAACTTAGATTAATATTAGATGTCATGTACCTAAATTATTTATAGAAAATATGATCCTTAATTTTATTTGCGCCGTAGTATAATAATGACTGCGCTACGGCGTGCCCAATGAATTATAATGTTATTATTAATTAATTAAAGAGTAGTGTATAAGTCAATCTGTAGTTCAAATTACTTGTTATTCAATAAAGTATTATTATTATTATTAAAATGCTTTACAACATTTTAGCTAGTTAATACATATTCTCCTAACATTAAAAGCTAACCCCAGTAAGTAAAATAATATAGAAGCTTAGTTTCTTCTACCGTAGGTACGTAGTACGTGTAATACGAACACAAAAATACAATTGGCCGAGAACATCTCATCAAAATAAGTTTTCTCGAGCTTCCAGCCTGCTTACACTGCCGACCGAAATAAGAGGTCTGGGTTAGACCAGGAAGTCTGATAGAAGTGAAACCAAAATAGCAATATAAATAAGTAAATATTGTGGGACACTTTTTCACACAGCGCCATCTAGCCCAAAGTAAGCTAATATTAGCTTGTGTTATGGGATCTAGATAACTGATAAACATACTTATATATTTCTAAATACATACATGTTATAGATAAATAACACCCAGACACAGAATAAACCATCGTGCTCATCACACAAAGTTTTATCCTGGGTGGGAATCGAACCCACGACCTCTTGCGTAGCAGTCGGATGCACTCCCACCGCGCCACAGAGGCAGTCGATATAACAAGTAATTTGAACTACAGATTGACTTATACACTACTCTTTAATTAATTAATAATAACATTATAATTCATTGGGCACGCCGTAGCACAGTCAATATCCGATACCTTAAAGTTGTGATAAAGAGAAACAAAGAAAATGCTTCAAGATCGATGGATCTTAATAACACTATCAAATCTGTAATTAGAGGGCGCTCTCGCCGATAGATCGATAATAAGGATCGATGCGCGCGCAGGCGTTCGCGCTAAACGCGCCTAACTGCGTGGGCGCATCGGTGGGTAGATGTAATAAATCTAGGCGGAACGGCCTTGTCTAGGACGAGTGGCTGTTTCTGTATTTATTTGTATTGTAACTTATCGACAGCCTGGGTTCTACACAATTTTGAGTTCATATTTGCGTGAATATTAGCCGGGGTTAACCCCGTTTTTAATACCTAACGTTAAGTAAAGAAAGTGAAGCGAAAACTTTGTATCCTGTTTTTAGAAAATTGCGCTAACGTATGGTCGTAAAGTCTGACATAGTTGAAGTTAGTAAAAAGTTGTGCATAATGCTATTTTTTATTACAATAGTTAGTTCAAATTTAAATATTACATAAATTATAGTGGAATTTTTATTAATAATATAATATTTTGTTATGACAACTCACACAACGCCATCTGATTTCAAACTAAGCAGAGCTTGTACTATGGTAACCAGATAACTAATAAACATACTTATATATTTCTAAATACATACATAATATACATATTATAGATAAATAACACCCAGACACAGAATAAACCATCGTGTTCATCACACAAAGTTTTATTCTGGGTGGGAATCGAACCCACGACCTCTTGCGTAGCAGTCGGATACACTCTCACCGCGCCACAAAGGTAGTCTAATGAATAGGGGAACCCTAGCTATATTAATTATTTCATACACACAAACATAACTCGCCACGCCTCTTTTCTATTGAGGGCATTGGTTCTTCTACATTTAAAAATGCTTGCATAGTTACTTATAGGAACGTCTTCTATACAGACAAATCTTCCCCTAGATCAGTTGATACATACAAGCTTAACCATTCAACCTGACCTCACGAAACTTGTCCATTATTGGCCAGATTCAGATTTCAAAAGTAACCGATTTGTGCGAAATGTTCTTGCCTGCTATTTTTTGCTATTCTACATATATGGCGCTGTAGTCGTTCATATTTAGATTTAAGTTACCATTCCATGCTGTATGTAGTACCTATTAATAGAATGAATATGGCAAGAAATGTCCTGAATAGTTCCAGATAGGCAAGGCGAGATAGAAACAACTCATATAATTGCCCGTTAAAACTCATTAAGTTAAAGTATGGTCTAAAGTTTCAAACAAGCGACGTTGAATCAAGTAAGTAATTGTCAGAGTTAGTTTGCAAACAAGGCAATACCTTCCATTTCCAGAAAAGTAAAACGTGATCACCTCATCGTTATCAACAATGAGGTAATGGATAGGGATAAAAATTGTTATAGCAATGAGGATCCTGAACGGATAAATAATCAACGATACATTATCTGCGTTTTGATTTAACCTATGTAAATCGGGCTCGAATGACCGAAAAAGGGTCGGCAGCGCGAGTGCTGCGCCTCTGGTGTTGCAAACGTCCATAGGCTACGGTGACAACTTTCCATATGCTTGTTTGCCACCTCAGTAGTATGAAAAAAAAGACCAAAACGAATTACGTTCATGAAGAAAGAGGTAGTTAAGTAGTGAAATTGACAACCGTTAAAGAATTCAGGATTGTAATAGACCGAAAACAAACCCAAGTCTTTAATTAAAAACCTTGTCGATTTGCAAATCTTCGGCAAAAACCATTAATATTTTTTTTTGATAAGCTGGTATGATAGACGAGAACTACAAAAGTTCATACTTCAAAGTCAAATCGCTCCCTCCTATCAATTAAAAGCAAATCCAAAAGGTTATCTTGCGTCTAAGTTCTCACATGTATTAATTAGATCTAACCTGTCGTCACTGAACAGACGAGATTTATGGCCTAGCCGTCAGACTAGGCCCGGCGTAGCGCCCAGGCATGGCACCTGCTTCCATATCTAAGATAGCTAAGTGGTATTGGGTGCTTCTAACGGTTAGTTTGGTTTACAATGGGTGTGAGTGAAATGTACATACTTGGGGTTTAAGTCTCTTATAGCTGTAAAGGTTAAAAGTTTTCTTCGACTTAACCCACTGCGCAAAAAGCAGTGTTATAATCTGTTTGACATCTATGTGTTTGCTGTGCAACCGAAAATGGTGAAACGATTTGGACGCTTTTATTTTATTTGGAGGCATGTTTTATACCAGTGTTCTTAGACATATTTTACCGATATCAGGTCAGTTATTTTGTAAATTTTGGTTCATCAAATTCAACTTTAGGGCTTACCAACATGATCATATTGTAATATTATAACTTATTTGTGATAGTTATAGATTGCATATATACAATAAAATTCGTAAATTTGATTCTATAAGTTTGTTACTTGAGAAGGAAAATAAATCCCGTAATTTCTAGTAAATTAGTAGCTTTACTCAGGGGTTCCCAGTGACGTCACTGAAAATCTGATTCAATCATTGGTAATTTTACGCAAACGAATGAACAAGCGAATGATGCATATATGTTTGCGCAGTCGCGGCCCCCGCGTGGCATTTTTACACCCGGTTATTATGTGCGCGCACCAATGAACGATTGAATGAAGCAGTGATCTATAATTTTGTTACATTCATGACTTTGTGAATGGGAACATTCACGATTTCATTTCATTACGAAATGTATTATTATTTATTACTTCACTCAAACGTGTATCATTTTTATTATGGACAAATTGATGTACGGATTAAAACCTAAAAAAAAAAACCAAACTATCTTCATGCTGTATCCCTGATGCGTCAGAGCGGACAGATCGCCAGAAAGAAAGTAAAACTAATAAAAAAATAAATTAAACCCTAGATATAAGTTCATAAGCTTGTTGTCTATAAGTACTCGTATGTCTATAAGTATTTATTACTTTACACAGATCATGCATCAAACTATTTTGAAGTCCCTTTTATTTAATAGCTAGCTCTGTTTGAAGCCCAAAATTCAAAATTTGTCGGTTTTCGACTAGTCGACCATTTGCCGTCTAGTCCAAACTAAGCTAATATGCTAGTGGTATGGAATCTAGACAACTGATTAACATTCTTATTATTTCTAAATACATACATATTTTAGAAAACACCAAAACTCCTATGCTAACAGTTGTGGATCACACAAATATTTGAGACGAAGAAAGGAGGCAGGGGGGGGGGGGGGATATAGTGACTACGATCTCCGGGGACAAAGGCGCCCTCATCTGCTAGCGGTGCACGTGCTGACTATTGGATTGGGAAGTCAGAAGGCAGCCTCTCAACAATACATACATACATACATATTGCCATGCCTTTATCCCCGAAGGGGTAGGCAGAGGCATACTTTACGCCCACATTTCACCGTATGCATTTTTGTCAACAATGCCGAAAATTTATTGCAAAAATAGGTGCTTCAAGAAGCCGAGTAAGATTGGATCCCAAGAAACTCAGTAAACACTAAAATGAAAGAAGGAAAGTAGCAGTTGTATTAAACTTTATACATTTACCAGAATATCAACGTTCACAATTTAAAATAGTCGTAGAATTATTTTTTATTATTAATATTTATTTATCTATCACGCCTTATCCCCGAAGGGGTGGTAAAGCCATATTATATGCCCACTTTTCACCATGTGTATTTCTGTCCCACGTGATAGTTGGTAAGGCCATTGCCATGTTGAAATAGACAGACGCAGGTGGTGGCTACCTGCTGTTGAAATTTTTCAAGTCGCCCATAAGGTCTTTAACTTGACTTAACGACTGCCATGTTACTGGCACAGCTTACTGTGCCTTCTGAAGCAAGCAAACGCTCGCAAATGTAAATGCCACAAAGTGAGCACCCATCCGTGACCAGCCATAGCGAAAGTTGCTTAACGCAGTGATCCTTTAGAGAACACTGATTCCGTGGGACCACGAGTACTTCTATTAAAATTAATTTAAAAATGTTTTTAAGCAATCTCTATCAAATTATTATAAAAGAATAACATTCTTTACTTAGATGTTTAATTGAGTATATCGTATAAAAGGCATATATTTACATTAATCACTCTGACTTTATTATCTAAAAAAACTAATGAAATGTCTTTAATTTATCGGCTGTAAGGTTTTAAGATCTCAATTAAATGGAAGGCGATAAGGTTAAATAAAAAAAGGAATTATATTTTTAATGACCTGCAATGCGACGGACGAACGGACCGGGTTGAAATTATTACGATACTTGGTACAAGATATATGTATAGTATACCACACACTCATTTACTACATAAAGGGATGTTACTTTGTATAAGTTGGAATAACTCATTAGTATCTACGACATGAGTAGTGTCACGGGAAATGCAGTTTTACCCATGGCACTACTGGTAGTGTCACGTAAATAGAAATCTCCCATGACACTACGCGTGACAAGGGAAATGGACGCATATTTTGTACATTACAAGTATTTCCTTATCTATACAGATAAATAAAATTAAAGTGCCTGTTTGTAGTTGCAAATTATCAAGTTTTCAATAAACGCATATGAAAGTATTTACCATATTTATTTATAATCATCTCTGAAACAGCTAGGAAACCTATTGTAATGGGATTTTTATTAGTAGATAGCTGTTATAAAGAGTAACCAAGGTTACGTTTTATGCCCGCATTCCCACGGGAACGGGCACTATGCGGGTGGAACTGCACGGCGTCCGCTATTAGAAAATATATGTAAAGTTTAATTAAATAAAATCGAGATATCTTGGAAAGTATAAAAGCTAGACGAAACATTTCAACTAAGTACTTAAAAATAGTAAATAGTATACAGATACTACATTTAGCTATAATTATTTTGAATTTTAACCCAAATTAATTATATATTATATTTAAATCATCATAGTAGTCGGAATTTCAATAAATGTTTTTTTTTTCAGAAATTTGTTACTTGCATGAAAAACTAATATGGATCAATATTGTAGTCGGTCCCGGTAGCCTTTTTAATCGCCATTTAAGAGTATGATACGAGTATAGTAGATAATCTGTCCCTGTGCATTCCATAACGGTAATAGGATCGACAAGGTGAGTGTATCATCTCTGGTGTTGCAAGCTTCCATAGGCTATGGTTACCAATCGATCAGATATAAAAAAGTAGGACGAAATAAAGTGAAAAGTGAAGTGAAAAGTGAAAAATCTTTATTCATGTAGGTCACAAAGTAACACTTATAAACGTCAAGATTATTGCTTCTACATTTACATTTACTGCCAGATTCGCAACGCAATAGGTAGAGCCTGAGGAAGAACCTGGCAATAAACAATCATCTCAATAATGGTTTAACGTCGCTTGAGATAACATGTTAGTAAGTGGTATTACAATTTTTGTAGACCGAAAGAAATATGCAACCGGGTTTCATACTCCGATTATAATGATCTCGAAACTTACACCGCATTTCGAAAATTTTTCATATCCAAAGGATAACTAATTGAGTCAACTATTACTGCATAAATCTCAATGATTACATCGCGCAATTGTAAAACATATATTATATCAGCATGTTACAATCGCTGATTATAATAAATTGTTAGTTACAACGTATCTATCTGAGTTTGTTGATTAAACAATTAAATTTAAAAACATAAATTATACATTAATTAAACTATAGTGGCATTGAAAGGTTTGCAAGGTGAAACGAATTATTATTTCAAGTTTTTACGGTAATGCTGGGTACACACTAAACAGCGAATACGAGTGGATGCAAATAAATTAACAATAATAAACTTAGGTATATCTGTTATTAACCAGGTTAAACGAGGTTATTTTACATACATTTTGCTGACTGACGTTTAGACCAGGTTGCAACCTACCAAATGCAGTAAAAAAATAGTTTCAAAGTTAGAATAATAAACTTATGTAGATGGTACAATGTGTGCGGCTGTCTACACATTGATTTTTACTCCCAGTTAGTACTACTGTCTCCAACTCTTCACGCAGAATCGTATAAGCATATTCCGGTGAAACGTACGGTGAAACGGTACCACAAAGGACTTAATCTATGATGTAGCAAAGAAAATATTTTTTTGTGCGTATCGCCTACGAGGTTTACTACACTTACATACATACATACATATCATCACGCCTGTCTCCCATCGGGGTAGGCAGAGACTATGGCTTTCCACTTGCTACGATTCTGGCATACAACTTTCGCTTCGTCAACTTTCATAATTGTTTTCATACACGCTCGCCGATTAAGGGTACTCTTGACCAGGCCTTTTGTCAAAAGATCTTCAATTTGATCGGTATATGTACGTCGAGGTCGACCCTTACCAGTTTGCCCATTTACTCTCACCGCATAAATTTTCTTCGTCAGTCTATTTTCATCCATCCTCTCCACGTGTCCAAACCATCTAAGCATCCCTTTTTCTATCTTAGTCACAACGTCTTCTGTCATACCGCTATGTTCCTTTATCACGCTGTTCCTTTCTTAATCTATCAATTTCACTCCAGCTATACTTCTCAGACTCCTCATTTCTACTGCATTAATTTTACTCCTATGCTTCTTCTGCCATACCCAACTTTCACTGTCATATGTTAGTGTAGGGACAAGCACTCCTCTATGCACAGCCAGTCTTGCCTTTTTAGACACGTTCTGGGTGCCCATAAAGGTGTACATTGCTCCATTCACTTGATTGCCAGCCAAAACCCTTCTTTCAATGTCATCATCACACTTTCCATCTCTCGCAAATTTTGAGCCTGGGTATATAAATTCTTTCACTTGTTCCACTCTTTTTCCTTCCACAAAAATCAAGCAATCTGTCATGTTTTTCTCTCTTTCAAAAACCATTACTTTCGTCTTATTTACATTCACTTTCATTCCTTTGCCTTTCAGCGCATCATGCATAATATTAACCATCAACTGCAACTCGTCCGCTGATGATGCAAGTATTACCTGATCATCAGCGTAAAGAAGACATTTGATAGTCATTTTTAGACCATACGCACTTTCTTGCAGTTCTTTCAAGCAACTGTCAATGTATATGTTAAACAGCCACGGTGACGCTACACAACCCTGTCTCACACCTTTTTCGAAGTGAAAAAAGTCTGTCCAAGCTCCGTTGATTCTGACACAAGCACTGGATCCCTCATATAGAGATTTCAGTGCTCGTATCAAGTTGCTGCTTACTCCATACATGGACAATGTTGACCACAGTTCATTCCTCACCACTCTATCATAGGCCTTTTCCAAGTCTACGAATGCGCAATAAACTTTTTGACTCTTCGCCAAAAGTTTTTCAATTACGCATCGTAAGGAAAAGACCTGATCCGTGCATCCTCTTCCTTTCATAAATACTGCTTGCACATCCCACATTTTCCCTTCAGTTTCATTCATCACTCTTTTTATCAAAACTTTCGCATACAATTTGCCGACGATGCTGAGCAAGCTTATGCCGCGGTAGTTTTTGCACTCTTGCTGCGACCCTTTTCCTTTATACAGCGGTACGATGACAGCTTTACACCAATCTTCTGGTACGCTGCCACCCCTCCAGCAAAGGTTAAAAAGGCGGTACAGCTGGCAAACTACCACGCCCTGTCCCGCTTTCAGTATCTCGACAGAAATCCTATCAATTCCCGCAGCTTTGCCTAGTTTCATACTATTCAATGCTTCCATAATTTCTTCTATACTTGTATCACTTTCATTGCCGCTTTCACTCACTTCCCAGCAATGTCTCTGTGCTTGCATACCCTCTTTTTCAAATAACCTTTCAAAATATTCCTTCCATCGTTTTAGCACACATTCTTCACCTTTCACAACACTGCCATCATGGTTTCTGATATGGGTGAGCTGCGATGTTGTCTGTTGAGCTCTCATTGTTCTTATGGATTTCCAAAAGAATTTTATATTCTTTTGGAAATCATCAGATAACCTGTTGTCAAAATCATCTCTGTCATCCTTCTTATTTCTTTTTATCACCTCTTTTGCAACACGCTTAAACCTTTTATATTCATCCTTTGCCATTCTTACATCCTCATCCGTTGCCTTCTGCATTCTTTGATTGACTTTTGTAGTCAGCCAATCCAACCATGCTTTCTTCTTATCGGACAACGCTTTCATGACTTCAGCACACATTCTCTTTACCTTACATCCTTGGCTCCTCTTGTTTACTCCACACACTTCAATCGCAACTTCCACGAGTCCTTCCTTAAACGACTTCCATAATTTTTCCATCTCACATACCTCATCTAAATTTTCAAATTTCTTACTCACTTTACTTAAAAATTCTTCTTTTATACCTATCTCTTACAAATTATGAACTTTTATGCGCTCTAGTACACTACAGGGTTCATGCACACGGTGCCGCCACCGTTGAAACAGACCTCTTACTCGACTCATAACCAAGAAGTGGTCTGTGTCAATACCGGCACCGCGGTATGCCCGGGTGTCTAGCACTTTCTTTCTCAGCCTTGCATCTACAATCACAAAATCAATCATGCTTCTCTGGCTTCCTTCTTGTCTCGTAAACAAGTGGATATCCTTGTTGTTGAACATGGTGTTAGTTACTACAAGATTCCTCTCCAAACATACTTCAAGCAAGCTTTCTCCATTTTCATTAACTCGTTCGTCACCATATTTTCCCAATACACTTTCATATCCATCACGCTTCACACTAACCCAAAAATGTTGTTTTAAAATCACCTATCATTACTATTCTTTGGCTCTGTTTGCATTTACTCAGAATATCACTCATACTCTCCCAAAATGCCTGAATCTCGCTTTGGTCTCTTGAAGATCGGTACCACCGCGCATCTTGCGGAGCATAAACTCCTACAACAAAGATGCGGGTGAGTCCAACCTTCAACCTCAACCAAAGGAGTCTTGGGCTCACACATTCATATTCTGTCACACATTCATT
Organism: Thumatha senex; assembly: GCA_948477245.1. NCBI lineage: Eukaryota > Metazoa > Arthropoda > Insecta > Lepidoptera > Erebidae > Thumatha > Thumatha senex. The sequence continues at coordinate 28,362,214 of OX419729.1, read as the reverse complement.
CATTCTAGCGGATAGTAGCACACCAACACCCTGTACTGGTATTGGCTACACCTGACCAGTAGGCGGTATAGAGTCCATGTGTAGTGGTGTCACATCCTTTCATCTCTGTTTCATTCACACACAAAATATCAAGTCGTCGTCTCTCGCATCATCTTGCATACCTCCACTATTTTGTCTCTCATTCCTCCTCTTACATTCAATGTAGCAAAGCAGCTATCCCTAGTCCACTTTTCGCCTCGATGGGAAACGTGACGTGGCGGGTCGCGAACCACATCGCCGCCATTTCGGATTTTATTTTTTCTACTTATATCCATAGCTTACCCACGAGAAGCTAGGGAAATTTAGAGTCCGCCTAGACAGAGCCCCGCTTGTCTAGGTAAGGCTAGCCTTATTCTGGGGTCGCCTGGTCCCAGGGCAATCAGGCACGTTTTAAACTAGGCTCACCCCTAGCCACGCAGCACATCGGCACGGCAACCTTCGCTTGGCGGTTTTTACTATACTTGAATATAAATATTAACAGAAGTGATTGATCACACGAAAGTAGAACAACGTTGGCAAATATAAATGTGGACTTGGCTGGAACAGTTCTGATATCTTTGTATTTACATACATTTCGTTACCAGTGCGAACACATCAGCGAACGTGAGCACGTACAATTTTTACTTACATGTATTGATGTGTACACAGCATAAGAGCTCAAGTTAAACCACGGCGATTTATATATCTTATCTTTGTTTAAAGTCAATTATTTTAAATAAACTTAATTATCTAAATGGCTACTTTATTTATTAATCGAATAACCTTTGCAATCGTCGGATCAGGTCAAGAGTCATAAATTTTATAAGTAATTGCTTTTAGATTGTTTATTTTAAGCGGTTTTGATTCGATATTCGGATAAGCCATTGAATTTTCGTCGGAAACTTTACGAATGTATGATTTTTTATTAAATTAGAGAATTATAGTAATGCAATGAATAAAATAGTTGTACTAGTATACTTGACTGCTAGTTAAGATGCAGATCATAGGATTAGTGCGTATGATTTCCAATAAGGAAAATGGATACATGGTTACCATGTTTTTTACGAGGTTAGTATGTATTACCAACTACTGTTTAATCCCTATATTGACAGTGTTGAATCATACATAACGCAGTAGTGTGGTTCAGCACGTTTTTAAGATATGTCTAGTTATATGTATATATAGCAGAACATTCCACTTGTAAGGGGTTGTCGCAAAAATCTTAATAGATAAATTGTTCTAAAAAATATCCTTAGAAGTGATGATTATTATTACCTAATCAGTGTGGACGAATGAATACTTAGGAGTCGGTTTACAGCCTTTAGTGTAAACTAGGCTTTATTTTAAAATTATAATAGACAAAAAAGTTATAAATTATAAGTTAAAAGAATTTAAATAACGGTAAAAGTCTTTTAAATTTCACTTCTGCTAACTGTATTTTTTTAAATTGTTGTTTTAAATAAGTATGTTTTGAAAGTAACTTGGGTTTGCCGGTACGAAACGCCGATAAAACTGTGATGTAGATTTGTTTCTAAAATACCGCTATAGCAACATAGGTGGGGATGAACGTAGAAAAAAAAAATATTACTTATTACGTTTTACGTATTAAAAAGCAACAAAGTTTATGGTAAACTGACCTTTGGTGTCGATGGGAGTAGGTGCCGCTAAGCTGGGTATCTCAGGCTGTGGCGGTTGAACCCTCGGTCCTGGCCATGTTGTGGTGCCTCCAGAACAGTACCGGGGTCTAGTCGCCTGGCACCCGTCTGCAGCGTCACGGAGCGTAGATGCGTCTGCTGAATATTCTAGTGGGGAGAAATATGAGTGAAATGTTTAAGATTAAAATGTTTCAAAATGAAAGTGTGACGCTGTAAAGCGTACAGTTAACCGTTTCAGTCTGATCGGATCGGATAATTAACGGTCGCCGACTTCATAAAAGGTTCTTTGTTTGAGAAGTAAGTATGTAAGCAGTTGGCGTGTAATTTTCTCAGATATTACTGATAGGGTTTTTGCGATTCGATGCTTAAATCTTTAAAACTACCCAACGACTTTGATTTATAATATGCAGTGATTAAGACTAGCTTATATATCAGACATTTTTCTGTTCAGTTACACGCATTAAAAATCTGAATTTCCTACAATCTTTTGGGAGCCTTAGTGATATTAGCTATTTATGTGCCAAATCCATTCAATGATTTGAACTGCTATTACGGTTTGAATTTCATGTTTCCTAGGATAGTTTTTAACAGAATGATCGCATGTATAATATTGACGAAGACTGTAATTATCTCGCGGCTTTTGCACAACTACAATGGAGATTCGCTGCTATGTTAGTGGTTTTTTTGCTATAATTATGGCAATACTATCAATGAGCTACATCATATTGTGCTTGATTGCGGCTATGTTCTAGAAGTTACTGTACAGAACCTATATAAACATCAGCAATAGGTAACCGTCTCGGTGGCGCAGTAGTAGTACGACTATTGTGTTTATGTCCTGGGTTCGAAATCCGGGTCGGAACTAATATTTGTATGATCATCAAATGTTTTATTAGCATCGGGATCGGTGTTTTCAATTTCCAATATTATGAATATTTAAGGTGTAGTTGGAAATGTTTCACTTACTCCTAGTGGTGGAAGACTGCAATAAACTCGCAGTTTGACCACCAGGGAACGTTGCGTTTCGCTTATGTCGACCCTGTGGACAAAAGGATACAATACTTTTAATCTAATATTGATGGTAAATGGTATATAAAATAATAAATTTAAAATGGGGTTCTACTGACTTCTTAAGGGTCCAAGCCAGTCTCACCTGCAAGTTATACCTGCTGACGGACCACTCTGCCAATGCTTATTTTTCCCTCCTTACAACCCCGGGTCATTCGATTGGAGCGTGAAGAGGCAAATCTATGGGCCGCCAACTTGAGGGCCACTGCCAATAGTCCTAACAACTGTGATACTGAGCTCAATTCACTAGATGTACTAGATATATCTCCATGGCTTTCCAACAGGCGGGTGGGCGTCATTTTGGCGATGTGGCGCATGACGGTGGCGTCATTTCAAATTAATGTATAATGAGCTTGCCCAAATGACGAAGCGCTCGTGGCTAACTCAGTGTTCGGTAAACGATCACTGCGTTAAGCAACTATCGCTATGGCTGGTCCTCGGATGGGTAACCAATATGTAGCATTTACTTTTGCGAGTTAAGCGGTTGGTCCCGGTTGCCTGACATGGCAGTCGTTAAGCCAAGTTGAAGGCCTAATGGGCGGCCCTAATTAAAAAAATTCAACAGCATGTTGCCACAGCCTGCGCCTGTCCATTTTTAATACGGCAATGTGACTCACCACCTGTTACGTGAGACAAAACTGAATACGGTGAAATGTGGGCGTATAGCATGTCTTTGCCTACCCCCTTCGGAAATAAAGGCATGTAAATAATAATGGCAATATGTATATATGTAAATGACGAATAAATACAAAGGTACATATTGTGTACAAGAACGTTAAATAAAATCTGTTATAAGTTCTGCTATTTGCGAGATTGTTTTCTCTGCACAGAACGCAGCGAAATCTGTAAATGAATGTGGGTCATAATATAACCACGGGAAGTTAATCATCAAATAAAAATACAAGATCCTAAATATCAGGCTGATGGAGCCGCAGGAAGCTAACTAAAACTATCTTCACGCTGATTCCCTGACGGGGTAGTCAGAGAGGATAGATCGTCAGACTTCGCGATCCATGTATACTTCTTTCGCTTCTTCAAAGTTCATCAATCGCTTCATACATGCACGTATATGCATACTCGCACATATATGCATATAAATAGATTCTTTCTTATGAATATGGCGGCGCTGATTTGACAGTTTCCGTATCTACCTATTCTTGTCTTGTAAAACAAATTAAAAACAAATTAAAAAAAACTTCTTTTAAAAAAACCGACTTCTAAAACTTAAAAGTATGAAATAACTTAATAAAGATTTAATTTAATACACCTCTTATGCAAACCTAATACCTTTCATTTTAATGAAATACTACTATTTGTAGTGCTACCTATGGATAGGTTTGAACTCGGTGCCAAGCCAAGTGTAAAGGTTAGTAGTAGGTACCTACACTTGCGACTTTAAATGGGAAACTTCGTCTAGAACAAAAGAACCAGGGCCGATTCGCAAGGACAGACATCGTTAACAATCATCTTTAAATATATTAAAATTTTAATGCGTTGTAGCCTAATTGATAGATTTGTATAATTTATCTGTTGCACGAAGCTAAAGTGGTTTTTATAATTGTAGGGTATTTATTATTATTTAATTTTTGTCTTCAAAACAGTTGTGTTGTATACTCGTCACACAATACGCAAACCAATACGTCCTTTTCAGAGCTACAAATATTTTTAAATATATGAAAGATATAGGTTTAATATGGATATAGTATTTCATTCAGGTATTTATATTATATATATTTTTAGCATAATTTTATATCTGTTTGACACATTTTTTACATTTTTCTCTAAGTTTATCACAAAGGTTAATCTAAAATGTAGGCATTTCTTTACAGTAAGTAAGCTGTATATGCAAGTAACAAAATATTTACATATCACTATGCTTGTATATGCTTGGATAGCTGTATATCAACAATTAAGTCGCGAAAAGGTTATATTGCGTTCACATTAGAGATAAATAAAAAAAATATGAAAAAAATATGATTAAATGTTATGTGTATTTCTTCAAAGTTAATTATATAAAGGTAAGTCAATATTTTAATCATTAAGTAGTTTTTTTTTTTCATTTTGTAGGTCAACAAGCCTGTGGTGTAGGATGAGATATTATACTTGGGAATTTAAACTTTTCGATTAATTACATAGCAATATTACATGAAATTTTAAAAGGCCTTCATAATATTGATATGTTTAAAATAAAACATATTAATACTTCCAACATCCGCCAGCATTTCATCAGATATTGGATGACCGCAATATAACATGTATATGACTATTTTTGACTTGCGGTAAACTCCATAACCATAACAGTTGTGATTAGAGTTCTGTTGGAATATAGAAAAAACCATTTTATAGTATCTACTTCTTCTCTTACAGGTACATCTAGGCAATGTTTTTAGATGTAGATAAGTTTTTACAAAAAACATAATGTTGGTCAACCATTAAAAATGGCCTTGGGACAACATGCATTTTCAGTTATCACAGAAGTGTTATAGATGTATTTATCATTGATGATATCTTACTTGTGATTGATTTTGTAATAGTGCAATAACTTTCAAGTAACGTTAAAATTAATGTTAATGAATAAGTACCTGTACTAGTTATAAGAAAACTGATAAATGCCAAATGAAACAACCATTTCTATATTTATGGATTTTATTCACACTAGATTAAGTGTTGAAAAATGTACAGAACTACCTATATTTATACCACATTCGTGGCTGACCTGTTCTCTCCAAATTTATTTAAAGTATCGCTGCTATCTTTAACAATTGATAATTTTTATTAACCTTTCTTCTAAACCCACCACTTCGTTTAATTCTTTTCTATTTATTGGGATCCATTACATGAATTTTGTTGAAAAAAAAGGGCGATTGATTTTCATAAAAGTTTCTAATACACCTTTAAATAATCAAGTGGCTTATTAAAGTTATATTAGAATAATATCTCAAGCTGGACGTAATTTAACATGACTTAATATTACTGTTTTTTTAATAGTTAATTACAAAATCATTATAGGACACAATGTTATTTTAGTATTTATTTAAAGGTTCTTATAGAAACAAAAATGTCAGCTCATGACTGCTATCTGACTGAAACGTTTACTTGACATAAACTCTAGTCTTGTCAACGTTATAGCAGATACGTTTTATAATAGTCGTATTTCTTTTTTGAGACAACATTTACCAGACACATTAATGTGACTTATATTCTATAAAACTATTGCGTCTCATTAATAACTTTTTTACAACTGTTTCGTTACCTCGAAACTATTATAAGACCCTTACTACCCTGTTAGTTGTATAATTCTAATATAATATAACTGTTCTGCTACTTAGGTATAATATTCAGTTCTATTTTGTTTAGGGCTTGGCACCGACTTCAAACCTATCAATAGGTAGCACTACATATAGTAGTATTTTATTAAAATTAAAGGTAGTAGGTTTGCATAAGAGGTCATCATCATCATTCGAGCGTCTGTCCCAGTTGCGTCTCGCGACGCCCGGGGTCCGCTTTCCTACATTTTCTCCTCCACTTCACACGGTCGTCGGCATCCCCTGTAGTGAGAGCATTGGCACGCATGTCATCCCTTACGACGTCAAGCCAGCACTTCTTGGGTCTGCCCCTCTTACCGGGACCCGGCGGGGCTGACATGGCCAGACATTTGTTTCCTACGTAGCCCGGCGGTTGCCGCAAGACGTGACCATACCAACGAAGGCGACTCTCTTGCAACTTGTCTGCAATGTCACGGACATGAAGGCTGCCACGGATGCGAGAGTTCCTCACGCGATCCATCCGCGTGACTCCACACATCCACCGTAACACGCAGCTCCTGCTTGTGTCGCTCCAATATTGGCCACGTCTAAGCTAGCTAAGCGCTAATCACAGGAACAACTATACGGAATTGAAGAACTCTTTTTGTGTTTTATAACCCATTTATCGAGGAAGGTTATAAGCTTTATATCATCCCGCTACTACCCAGGAACGAAGAGCAGTAATCATAAATTTCAACAAATCGGGCATACTTTTATACATTTTTTGTAAAATTAATAAGCGACGCTATTAAATGAGAGTGACGGGGGTTAGAAATATGTCACGGGCAAAGCCGCGGGGTCAGCTAGTTAGAAATAAATATAAAAACCTTTTCTATTAGATATGATTTATACTTGCACGTCTGCGTTATTAAAAATTAAAAAGAAAAATAAGTCTAAAATAACTGTCATTAGTACATATAGAATAAACCTAAATGTCAACAAATCGGGCAAATTTTCACACAGTAAAAATATTAAAATTTTCATAAAATTAAAACTACTGGGCCAAACTATGTGAAATTTTAATGGGACCAAACGGCAACCATTCTGCATCAAACTAAAGAAGAATCACGTAAATCGGATCATAAATCACAGCGTCATCGGTGTACATACATAAAAAAAAATACCAATCGAACACATAACCTCCTCGTTTTTGGAAGTCGGTTAAAAATATAGTTACAGTTTCACGTTATAATCGCATCGCCCGCACTTCAATTTCCGCACGTGTTACGTTTATAATACATATGAGATGAATTTTAAACATCGATTCATTATTCACCGTCTCGTTAAAGTGCTAATCAAATCACCTGATAAAACGTTTTTATAATACTTAATTACGTATTCAGAAGCCGATACTATCTTGTAATGGGAAGAAGAAAATAATAAGCTATGTAGTTAGTAACAATAATAGGTACGTACTAGTACATAATGCGGAAAGTTGATTGATATAACGGACACTTTGCTGTTAAAAGTCCAGCACTTTGGTTCAGTGTACACGATCTTTTACCGATAGACAATGGAGTACAATGTACAACAGACATAATTAGCATACTCATCAGCTATTATCATGGAATGTAAAATATTTAAAAAAAAGCGCGTTCAAAATAGAAAATAAATAATATCTAATCGACTCGGGGTAACGTTATGTTTAAAATTAGAACGAATAAAAAGTCATCATTAGGTATTCGAAATGTTGTCATATCATTGTCTAGAGAGAAGAGGCGATGACTTTTAAACATCGAACTGCAATCCTATTCGAGATCTAATGGCCTCTGTTATTATGTGTGCCCGCCCTTATCATGGTCTTCAGCATCCCAAGTGAATACACTGAACTGTATTCCTGACGGAGTGCAGTGCGACGATTTGGAAAAATGTCATCATTTTCGACTAAAACTTTGGATATGACCAATTTTTACGACGCGGATGGGGAGGGATTGCCACATGATATCCCCCGAAATAAAAAATGTTACGTGTCTAAAATTAGAACAATCAACCAAATTAAATCAGCCTATCGCAGTTCTCTGCCGGACATAGGACTCTCCCAATTTTTTTTTTGGTAGGTATATTGCCTTACTGTACAATGTTGGCTAGATGAGTTGATACAAGATTTTCATTTGAGTTTTCCTTCTCTTTGCCATGACGTCATCCTTTATTCAGCAGGTGCACCACTTGGCTTGAACTCTGAAGATTTCAGTACGGCATCCTTGCACCAACAACTCAACATCAATCCAAAACAATTGTTCGCAAAACATCACACAAGAACATTCTAATGATATACAAATTGCCGTCATAGACAAGAAGCGATGACTTTCAAACATCGTAACTGCAATTTTGAGACATAATTATATATTAGATAGTAGTTACTTTCTACTATTAGTAATTGTCAAATGACTCACATTGCATAATTTAATGTCTGGCTTGCGATTCTATTACAATTAAATTAAAATTACATTTATAGTAAACCATGTTAAATTGAATTTCGTAACTAATTTATTGACGACCAGCCATCGCCCGTGGCATCGCTAGAGTTATTAAAGATTTCTACCATTATTCCCGAAAGGGAAAGCTACTATGTTACTAGTAAAATAGTAGCTGTTATGGTATCCCTCGCGTTATTATTAATTTCTACCATTTCGAAATAAAATAGTAAGTAGCTCATAACTAACGGTGACCAGTGTATTAGAAATTTTCGAACTGTTTTACTTTACACATACTTCACCGAGTGATTCTGGTATTGAAAATTGTTGCTAGTTTTGGTTATACATATCTACCAAATCAAGAAAAATACGAGCTCTACGAAGAAATAAGATCATTCAACCCACTCGGTGGGCTAGGGGTCGTTTATACATACAGCCATTGGATCCTTTTTGATGTGAACACATAGCTGCTTGGTTTGTTCATTGTTTGGTAAGGGTTTTATTTTGTATGATTTTTTTTTGTTTTATTTCATTTTTTGTATAGCTTGTGGTTTTTGGCAACAAAAAACTTTCTCTTTCTTTCTTTTTTTATTTAAAATGCCACAGCAGCCCTACCTCTAATACCTTTTGGCGATAACTTCAATTCCAGTACCAGTCGAGTGGTATGTGCTTTCGAACAATTAAAAGATAGCCATCGAATGATTTTCACATAGTTCCGCCGACCACCGTATATCGGTACAGGCATGTGCTCGCTTTGGAAAAGGTACCTAAGCCTAATAGAGATGTCTTCATTGGAATGTTAACTAATTGGTTCACCTAAGTGTTGCAGGAAGTGATTAAAAGCTTGTTGGAAAGGCGCGGTGCTCGGGACTCAGTGTGACATACATTTTTATTCTTTTTAATCGATATGAGAAGATAAAAGTCTTCAATAGGATTGAGTTGATTATTATAGCTAGTCATAATAAGTCACTAGCGACGGAGCATTGAAAAGATCCGCTTTCGGTGCTATATATCACCGACTTTACAGTCGGGCGAAAAATAATTCCGGACTTTGAAAAGATGGTTTCGGATGCAACCAGGAATAGACAGCTCCAATAAAGATGATGATTATAGACAAAGAAGACAAGAAGAAGAAGACAATGAAGACAAAGAAGATGATATCATGTCCAGCTGCAGCTATGTGTTGTTGAGCAATATCTTCAGTAGTGATATAATTGTTGGAACGAAGTTCCTTATCGCGCGTTGTGAAAGGGGGCTAGACGGAAAAAAATCTTACGAAAAGTTGTCACGACACTTTTTGCTATAGTAAGCTATTGTAAGCTGTGCGGCGTAAATAATTAAATATTAATTATTATTATTTTATATTATTATTATTATTTGATTTTATTGAATTATTTTTTAAAAAAATCATACTTACACATCTGAATGATGATTTAGTGTTTAAAGCCTGAAATTTCTTTTTCCTATCGTAACATTCTTTATTTCTTTGTTTATCAGTTTTAGGTATTTTTTAATTATTTAATTTTTATTTTTTAATTATTATTTTTTTAATTATTTTTTTTACATATACTTTTTGTAAATTTTATTACAATTCCTTCACTAATTAATCGAAAGGAACTTCGTTCCATCCGGGTGTCCCTTGACACCTCTCAAGTTTTTTTTTATCTATTAAATGTAATGTTGTAATGTCCGATTTACGTAGTTACGTGGGACTTTGCTTCTGAAATTATAGATATAAACATATTGCCTCTACCTACACCTTTCTTTTGAGATATACATACGAGACTATACAAAGGACATCTAACAAGATTACATTTTGCAATTGTGTTAACAGCAATTTCTCTTCGTTGAGTTGATTGGTTTTAATAGATTAATTGGCAAATGACTCGGAAACTGGGACTGTCTTGTAATGAATTTATTGCAATAGCAATAGAAAGTGAAATTATTTGTTCTACACCGGATGAATACGGTTTTGATACCATAATTCATTCAAACTTCAACATTCAGGGTCTTTTGTGGTTTCTGGCCGTCATGAACAATGTATAAGGTTCATTTGTGGACCAGTTGTCACAGGAAAACGAGGAATAGCCAGGTGTTTTAACGTAGTTCTTCAGGAAGTAAGGGAAGGGTCTCTACATACACATAAAATATATTTATGTTTAGGCAACTGACCTGTCAGTTTTCCTGGTATTTCGGTACGAAGCGAACCAATTCTCCAGCCTTAAAGACAGATATATTAGAAGAGAGTGTGGTTAAGAAAATTGAACTAACTAGCTTAAATTTCGAAATACGACTCTATATTATATATAATATAATATGCCTCTGCCACCCCTTCGGGGATAAGGCGTGATGGATATTTATTTATTTACTCTATATTGTGGCTCTGGTAAGGCCTGTGGGGGTTCTCTACCACAGATTCATAGCTCACATAAGACCCGCAATATACATTTACTGTGGTACTTCCCTTTTTCAATAGGATGTACACCAAGTTGCCTTCCAGCTCTCCCGCTTTGCAAAGAAGGGAAGTTCTTTCGTTCTTTTTGCAACTCCTTCAAATTATCTTTTGATTAATTTCGATGACGGTTTCAAAGCATTCTATTCATTCTTCTCCTGGGACTTCATCGACATCGAGCTCGGTGTAACTTTACTGACCTTGTTCATTGCTATAGATCCTGGTTTGCAGGAGTCACAGTAATGGGAATGCGGGTGGGATTAGTTCCAATACTTAAGAGTTACATTTCCGTTTCTCATAATTCAAGATAAGCTTGTGTATAATTAACAGACTAGATTGCTAGAATTGAGGAAGGACAAGTATAAACACTTAAACTTGATACAGAAAATAATATTTGCTGGCTGAAGAGAAAAGAAACTAAGAATCATCTCCATAGAAAATATAAAATTAATTGTTTCGAACATAAAACAATAATGGAATTGGTGCGCTGGCGCCGCCCGGCCCGTTGGCTAGTTGAGATCTCGATTAAGGCGCGTTACATACCTTACGACTTTATATCTATATGCAAAGCGTACAACGTCTTCGTAAGTGCGGTAGTATTTGAATTTTCCATTGTTTGGAAAATGAAATAATATCGCGAGGGAAGCATTTCTATTTGTCTAATCTAAATTTGATTTTTCTTTTATCCGGTTGTCGGTCTGTTTCTTTACGTAAATGACTGGACTGAGTTAGCGTTATATTTCATTGTAGACCATACGTCCAAACATGACTAAAATTCGTAGTTCCCACTTTATCAATGTGTTATGGAACAACAGATAACTCTCGCTGAAATATAATATAAAATACAAAGCGAAAGCCTAATGATATCAGAGACCTGTACATAAAATTAATACTAAATGCAGCGGATTGGAACTACATAATTCAAGTAACAAGATTTAAAGCTTTTATTCTTTCCTTCCAATCAGTCTTAATATCTCCAGAGAATAAAATTGTGTTCAAAAATAAGTAAACTCTGTCGAAACATCTCAACTTGATACAATATAATTGTACATACTCTAAAAATAATAATATAGGCACCACACTTGGGACAGGAATACACATGGCGAATAGTGGGCATATAATATGCCTCTGCCACTCCTTCGGGGATAAGGCGTGATAGATAAATATAAAATAAAATAAGTATAAACAAGTTGCATGGCAACTGTATTGTAAACGACTAAAGTACAAGTACACGCGGTTTTTGATTGAAAGTGGTTGTCGTGGCCTTTGGACGTTTCTAACACCAGAGGTAGGTACTGATAGTTGTTCAAATATGTCGGGATTGTTGGGCTAAAAAGGTAACAAAAGAATTTAAGACTTTTATTTAAAACCACAAATAAAAGTATAAAATTTAGTCGCGGTCGTGTCGCTGATCTGCGGTGCCCCTACGTAATATAGACAGGTCTTTGAACTGCATTGGGACGGACTTTACGAGTAGTCGTGATAACAGCTGAGAACGGATAACAGCAATGCTTATCGTGTTACATAACGGATTGTTTACTACTGTTACGAGTATGTAGAGGAAGTCATTAATTATAAAGATATTTGTTTGTTTGTTCTCAGCACACGTGTTTCCTTCAGTTTATAAACACGGGTTCCGAGTGTTCGTAGTTCTGACAGCGAAGCGTGAAAAACTAAACTTTCCAAATATAGCAGATACTATTAATAAACATTATCAGGATATCTATTTTTGTAACGAAGTGAATGCCGGGGCAGCATGGACGGTATGTGGGGCTCCCGGTCCCAAGAGATGGGGCCGCCCGACCCACTAAACCACCGCGGTATTCCAGGTCGCAGGATAGGCCAGAGCTTAACTTACTGTGACCCGGCAATCCAGTAAGTATGGTGGTTGGAATTGGAAGGATGTCAAACTAAATGAAGGAGTGATAGTATTACTGACTGTTCGTTTCGGGTTTTTTTTTCTTACGAATATAGCTGGTCTTTTGAAGAGATTTAAAATGAAGTGACCCTTTCAGATTTTTAATCAGACGCCCGAGATGTATTGCCACGCAATAAAAAGAGACTAAAATCCGCCATATCAAACTGGTGGCCGGGAAAGGTAGCCAACTGCTTACTTTAACCAACATGTTAATATGCATGCATTAGTATAGTAACATGATAGATACTGACGGGTCCGGTTTATAAAGAATATGACCTTGAGGGAGCCGGGTTAACCACTAAAAGGTTTCCAACATACGAATCTTACCACCGTATCGAATCGATCGGCATTAGGATATTAAAAATCGAGTACAACTTGCTTTATTAATACACGATCAAGCTGTAACGACTTAGCCGATACAATGGGGTGGTATTATATCAATTGGATATGCTCTGTGTTAGGTATAATTTGTTACGTAATACACTTTAATTAAGGGGGGTTATAACATAACTGGATCGAACCATTATAAAATGAGCAATGGTTCTTTTTGGTATTTATACCAATCAGAATACTGATAGCCGTGTTGATTGGCAATAATAAATTAACATACATACATATTGCCACGCCTTTATCCCCGAAGAGGTAGGCAGAGGCAAACTATACGCCCACATTTCACCGTATGCATTTTTGTCCCACGTAATAGGTGGTGAGCCTATTACTGTGTTGAAATGGACAGGCTCAGGCTGTGGCGACTTGCTGGTGAAATTTTTCAAGCCGCCCAGAAGGCCTTCGACCAGGCTTAACGACTGCCATTTTACTGGAGATTAAGGACAAGCGGCTTATCGTTAAAATATACCGAAGCACAGAAACGCTGGCAAATGTAAATTCCTCAAAGTAGAACACTGAGTCAACCACGAGCGCTAATAAATTAGGTTGCTGTTCCCAGCGATTGATGTGTTAATTGTTTAGTAGTATGTAAAGGGATACGAAGACCTTACCTCGAGGCGAGGGTTCTATTATACGCTATTGTGCACTATCCAACGGTTCCAGCAAAAGTATGGCCCCAAAAGTCATCATTCGAGCGATAATCCCGTTTGCTTCAGAAGCACGTTTTAAATCGTATGAATAAGAATGGCCGCCGAAGGCTGCAAGCAGTACTGAACTAAGTAGACCAGCAGGAGTTATATGAATATTGACGCAACCTGAACTATCGCGATGTTATGATGATGCGAATATATTCAAAACAGAAATCACGTTCAGTTGCACGACTCATTAAAATATACCTAGGTAGTGTGTATATTATGTATATGTAACAATGAGCGCTAGTATCAAAAGCTCGGGTCAATGACTCTCCGGCGCCGTAGCACCTCTCGTTACAAATACGATGTTATTATGATATGATCTGGTTGGATTAAGATGGACCTTCTACACCAGTCATAAAACAGCTGTAGATGACTGCACCGAGAAATTTCTGGTCCATTAAAGAGACTTGCTAAGCCAAGACGTTTATCTTAGGAGTGACACCATCTTAGGACTGGTACCACTCACAAAGGGGTAAACAAGAAAAACGAATAGTATATAGTTAAGATACAGAAGTCATATATAAATTGCTATGTTTTATATTTAGATAATCAACATTATAAATCGTTAACTATGTCTTAGGCATATGTTTGGTATTAAACTATTTGAGACCAATCTTGTTAGTTAGGAACTATGATAATTTTAATAGAAAATTATGTATACGAATTCATCCCATACCTATGGGTCAAACCAGATAGGTAGGTTCATATTTAAGGGGTGAATGCAGACACTATTAATAAAACATTTTTTATAGTTATTCGCAGTTCTTGCATACAAAAAAAAACAAATCTTGCTTAGAACAACTAACACAACCTTCGTGGGCCCATTTCAGACAAGCTGTGCATTGATACCATTCATCTGTTGACTTCATTTGACTGTAATTTTCGCCACAAACTAAACACTGTGAATCTTTATAGTTTTCTCTATTCACCCTTTTACCGATACCTTTACCTTTTCCTTTTATCTTAGAAACTGATGCTGTAGCTCTATTCTGAATAAGTTCACGTTTATATGGTGATTCTGTTAAAACCGCAGTTTTTCCTCGGCGTGATGATGGCGTTTTGTCTTTTTTAAAGTGTGGAATTGGCATGATATCTTTCGGTGATACAAGACATACAGAAGCGCTAGATGTGTCAGCTTGCGGGGACGGAGTTCTTTCTCGAGGCAATGTATCCTGAGCGAATTCATTTGTGGGTGTTAATGATATGCCTGTTGTAAATGATGGTGCATAGTCTAAATCCGTGAAGATATTGGGATTTAGTGGGCTAATTCCGGTTTTGGCAAAGACCGAAACTGCATTTTGCATAGTAGCGGAGCGATTATAAGCGATTCCAAATAATGATGCCATTTGGAATAGGGTGACAACACGACTGGATGATTTTGAAGCCATAGTTGGACTTCTTGCGAGTAAAACGTGCTCAAAGGCCCCATAAAACCAACTTCGAGTGGCTGTAAGCGAAGCGTGCAGTGAGGTGGTAAACATAGCATTATAACACCGTGAGTACAGGCTAACTCAATAGCCTCTAGATTTTTTGTGTGAGTAGCATGACCGTCTAAGATAAGAAGCACAGGATCAGCTTTACTTGGTTTCACACAGCAGATAAAATGTCGCATTCATTCTGTAAAAATATTTTGTTGCATTCAACCACTTGGATGGCATACAGCTACCGTACCTGGAGGAGCACCGTCTAAAAGCTCACTTTTGATTCGTACACGAGGAAAAATCATAAGCGGTGGAACATAATGTCCAGCTGCAGAAAAGCAAAGCACTGCCGTCACTAACTGCCCCCGTTCAGCTGATGCTAATGCACCAACTTGTTTTTTACCTTTAACCGATATGATCATGCCTATTTTTTTTGGTAAAGAAGTCAATCCAGTCTCGTCCATGTTATAAATTCGTGTGGAATTGAAGCCATGTTTAGCATAAAGTGAATCTAAAAGTTTAAAAAGTGATGTCACTACCGTTCTGTTAAAGCCCATTGCTCTTGCGGCTGATGTGGCTTCGGGTGACCTTAATGATAACTCGGAATGGCGTTTTAAGAATCCACAAGCCCAATCTAAACTAGCGAGTCCAGTTTCTTTATTAAAAGTTTGGTGCAAATGATTTCTCTCAGCTAATTGGAATGCCAAACGTCTCAAATAAGTTTTGGTTAAACCAAACAAACGAGATTCTATTGTTCTTATGTGATCATCTAGCATACCTTCTAATTCATCTGTAAACACGCATTTTTCAGTGGCAGGACACTTTCGGAAAACTTCATCTTTGGATTTTCCCCCTTTAATCTTCTTAATACGGTCTTCTAATGAACTTTTAGGTACATTGTAAGTTTGAAAGGCTAAAAAGTATCCCATTCTGCCTTCCATCACCGAATTAATGGCTAAAAGCATGTCTGACTCCGACCATTGTAGCCTATTTGACTTCCTTATATATGTTCGTGGCATGTCGATAGTCTATAAAGGATAAAAATATGCTTAGTAAGGAACAGGAACAATAAAATAAACGCAAACAATACATATCAATCAATTGGGGCGAAACCGGAAAGCCGTTTATACCTCGCAGGTACTTTATTTGAAATTTGAATAACTAACAAGTTATGTTTACACTCATAGAAACAATAAGTAACGTTTTTAAACTCACACGACTTATACTATTCATTTTATGTTCTTCGGGTCTTTTTCGCGTAATATTTTAACTTTTTCTCACCTCTCGACGTTTCGGCTATATTGCAATAGCCGTGGTCACGAGTAGACTGGGGAAAGCGGCGGGCGTCAACATCTTGTACGTTCTTCAGATACCCACATCTTATTCACAAACAGTCATTAGGGCCGCGACACACTCCACTCACGACGTCCGAACGTCCATTAGGCGGTTTGTCTCGACACTTGCACTTTTTGACTACTGGATTCCAAGTGGAGGAAAGCTTGTATCCACCTTCGCGGTTGAAATTGTGATGCTTCTTAATTTCAACCGCCTCACGAACAATCCGAGGGTAGTAACGGCGTTCAGTGGATAGAACTTCTGGTGCATGTAACTCCATCCAGTGATTTGAACCCGATAGCAACAGATGCTCCGCGATCGCAGATTTCTCCGTTCGGTGGTTTTTGACCGCTGCTATGTGCTCTTTCACACGTTCTGCGATTGTTCGCTTTGTTTGACCGATATAAGAGCTTCCACAGCTGCAGTTCACTTTGTAGACGCCCGGAGTCTGGTAAGGAATAGTGTCCTTTGGTTTTCTCACTTGCTGAGACACCTTTGACATGGGAGTAAAAACGGTGTGTATTGAGTATGCCTTCAAAATCGTACCAATTTTATCCGTTACTCCTCTGATGTAGGGTAAAAATGCCGGCAGCCTGGAGACGTCAGGTGGTTTTTCCCTATACTTTCGAATTGGACGTTCCCCTCTCACACTATACCCATTTTTTAATAGTACCTTCCGTATGTGGGACAGTTCATCATCTAAAAACTCCTGGTTACATAGTGCATGAGCCCTGTTATTTAGAGATGTCTCCACAGAACGTAGGTGTCGGGGATGATGGTGCGACGCAGCGTGAAGGTACTTGTCGGTGTGCGTTGGTTTTCTATGAACAGTGTGCTTTAGGGATTCATCTTTACACACCATAACCTTAACGTCCAGAAAAGGAGAATACGGGCAGTTATTAAGGATAATAAACAGCTTTTCGCAGAGGACGTCTTTGAGGAACTATATAAACCGAAGATAGTGCAGTCACCGAAACTTTATGGACTACCCAAAATACATAAGGCCAGCGTTCCACTGAGACCGATTGTGAGTCAGATTGACTCACCGACTTACAAATTGGCAAAACATGTTGCGTCCGTATTGCAACCACTGGTGGGCACTAATATGTATTTTGTGAAAGATTCGCGCCATTTTGTGGAAATCCTTGGCAGTTTGAAACTTGACCCGACCGACATATTGGTAAGTTTTGATGTGGAGTCACTTTACACCAACGTCCCAGTTACAGAATGTGTAAACATTATAAGGACGAAACTCAGACTTGCTGGTATGTCGGAGGGGTACATGGCATTACTGCGGAACTGTTTGGAAGGAAGCTGTTTGGTATACCATGGAGAACATTACCTCCAAGTGGATGGTGTCGCCATGGGAAGCCCTATAGCACCGGTCATAGCGAATATATGGATGGAGCACGTCGAAACCCTTATTGATTACCACTCACATGGGGTACGCCTATGGAAACGGTACGTGGACGACGTGTTCTGCATCATGAAAGGCGAAGGATCAGGAGTTGAGCGATTCCTGGAGCATCTAAACGCGTTGCATCCTAACCTCAAGTTTACCTACGAATTGGAAAGTGAAAGGTTACCTTTTCTGGACGTTAAGGTTATGGTGTGTAAAGATGGATCCCTAAAGCATACTGTTCATAGAAAACCAACGCACACCGACAAGTACCTTCACGCTGCGTCGCACCATCATCCCCGACACCTACGTTCTGTGGAGACATCTCTAAATAACAGGGCTCATGCACTATGTAACCAGGAGTTTTTATTTGATGAACTGTCCCACATACGGAAGGTACTATTAAAAAATGGGTATAGTGTGAGAGGGGAACATCCAATTCGAAAGTATAGGGAAAAACCACCTGACGTCTCCAGGCTGCCGGCATTTTTACCCTACATCAGAGGAGTAATGGATAAAATTGGTACGATTTTGAAGGCATACTTCATACACACCGTTTTTACTCCCATGTCAAAGGTGTCTCAGCAAGTGAGAAAACCAAAGGACACTATTCCTTACCAGACGCCAGGCGTCTACAAAGTGAACTGCAGCTGTGGAAGCTCTTATATCGGTCAAACAAAGCGAACAATCGCAGAACGTGTGAAAGAGCACATAGCAGCGGTCAAAAACCACCGAACGGAGAAATCTGCGATCGCGGAGCATCTGTTGCTATCGGGTTCAAATCACTGGAAGGAGTTACATGCATCAGAAGTTCTATCCACTGAACGCCGTTACTACCCTCGGATAGTTCGTGAGGCGGTTGAAATTAAGAAGCATCACAATTTCAACCGCGAAGGTGGATACAAGCTTTCCTCCACTTGGAATCCAGTAGTCAAAAAGTGCAAGTGTCGAGACAAACCGCCTAATGGACGTTCGGACGTCGTGAGCGTAGTGTGTCGCGGCCCTAATGACTGTTTGTGAATAAGATGTGGGTATCTGAAGAACGTACAAGATGATGACGCCCGCCGCTTTCCCCAGTTTACTCGTGACCACGGCTATTGCAATATAGCCGAAACGTCGAGAGGTGAGAAAAAGTTAAAATATTACGCGAAAAAGACCCGAAAAACATAAAATGAATAATAAATAACGTTTTGGAAGCTTAAATATATATCACTTTTTAAAAAGTACTATAGTAATTTATATAACGCCATTAAACTAAATGATATTACGTCAAAATCTTTAAAGTATTTGATAACTTACCTTTGTTTTTAATTTTCGTTTATAGACACACGCGACGAAGTGGTAGCGTCGCCGCCATTTGCAACCGCACTGAGTGAGTGAGTGTTCAGTGCGTTCACGACTATCGTTCGAGTGGCTAAAACGAGACAGCTATACGCAAACTAGTGAAATAGCAACTATCTGGTTTTAACCCCTATCTGATTTCCCCCCACATTCCCCTATTCCGACCTAAGTGCAGGGAAGTACCTTATTTATTAAAACGATTTTATTTTACCACTTTCTGGGCTTGAATAATATGTATAACACTGCATGAATTTGAGCTAGAATGTGATTTTTTAAAGCTACTGTTTCACCTTGTGTATATATTTAAATATGGTAAATTTAGACATACAAGTTGTGACAATGAGCAATGGTTAAAGACAGTGATATATCGCAGTGTAGAGAGATTTTTCATGTTACTGCGCAAATTCCACTGAAAACTTCAGTAATGCTTTTACCACTTTACCGGGGCAAGACTGACTTTACCTTAAGACTGTACTTGACCAAAATGTAGAATATTATCTGCGGCCAACTTTATTGCATAGAAGCCAAAAAAATAATTATTAAATGCCCAATTACAACTTCTCTAAGGTAGAGTGTAAACAGACGGTTGGATGAACCTGACGAAAGTATGTATCTATAATGTTTCTTGTTTACTACAGAACCCTTTAAATAAAAACAGAGGTTATCCACGTTATGCCAACGCGGAGTCGTGACGACAAGTGATGACGCGGCACTTCAAATGACCATCGATGGCCATATGTAGTAGCAGGCTATTTTACTTGATACCCTCTGTGTGTAATATGATATTCTATAATAAGTTTTATGTAAGAACTGATTGACCGGCCTGTGAGGCGGTAGAGATTGCCAAGAGAATGGGTGGGCTGGGCTGGAATCGCGCAATGATATAATAATATAGCCTATAGGTTTCGAGTCTAAGAAGCTTCTATTCTCTAGATGAGGCTTTACCCTACGAGTATCCTTACCCTACGGATATCCTTACGAGTAAAAAAACCGCCGTCCAAGTCGTGTCGTTTTTTTTTCATTCGTCTTTTTACGATTGTTTTCTGCGCAAAAAACAATATACAATATTTAGGCGGTTAATAATTTGTTCGAGACAAATTATAAAACGGTGTCGACGAAGCAGTAATGTCGCGCGCAGCTCGTATCGTACGTAGCTGCATGCAAACTTCATGACGGCTGCCGTACAGCTTGTTGTGCACGCGGGCATACAAAGAGCCATGTCGACGCACTTGTTCCTTTTTTGAAAAGAAGCGGGAAGCAAGAAAAATGTTTACTTTTTTTTTCATGTCAGGAAGATGTTAATGTCACCTCGCCTAAATGGTCTTAACCTTCGACAGAGTCTCAATATTTTAATCTTCAAGCTAAGAATTACAAAGAACCTTTCATTAATATATTTTGTATAATTTTGATTCTAGAATCTTTTGCAATTAGTTATCTGACTTGAAAATACAGTAGAATATGAAATATGATATTATATTTCCATGAAAGATTTTATAGCGAATAAAAATAACGACTTTATACCTAGAACTATTATTTCTAAACTCTTGTCGGGTTTATGTGATTATACCATTTTATGATTACGTGGTGATCTCTAAGATTGGACTTAATAATATAATAGCTCTCGCCAGCCTCACATTAAGAGCTTAGAAATAGACGTATTACGGGTGCCGTTATACTTATCATATAGACAAACACGCACACACGAGATGAGATAGATATTTCATAGCGTGTTGCGTGTAAAGGAGCCAGGTGATAATCTTCGGGGTCCTAGGCAACTTCACCAAATAGCTGGTACAACTGCTAGGAGCTCAAATTACAAACAGTTAGCTTTCTATAAGGCGTAAGAGGAAAAACACAATTTACAAAATTAAGTAGTTTATATCTCAGTGCTTATGTGTAAAAATTATGGAAGAACGTGCAAAAGTGTCGGAAAGTAAGGACGGAAAGTGGGTAAATAACGGAGTAATACTCGACTTGAGTCTTTTCCATCTCCAGTAAAATTTTTCATCGAGCATGAGTAGGTACGCTGCTATAAACAAGAATGACTTCTTATAAATGACTAACTAACTAAACTAACTATCTTCACGCTGTATCCCTGACGGGGTAGTCAGAGAGGACAGATCGCCAGGCTTCGCGATCCATGCATACTTCTTTCGCTTCTTCGAGATTCATCAATCGCTTCATACACGCACGTCTGGGTATCCGAGTACTTTTGACCTTTCCGTTTATGAGCAATCTGCTCACGTGGTCTTCATATGTAAGTCTCGGCCTTCCCTGACTCCTTCTACCCTCTACTTTTGAACAATATATATTCTTCGTCAATCGTTCCTCACTCATTCGTTGGACGTGTCCAAACCAACGGAGCACGCCTTTTTCCAGCTTAACGCTGACACTTTCATTCAAACCTGCCATATTGCGTATCACTTCGTTACGTATTCGGTCGGCCAAGGTAACGCCGCACAATTTTCGAAGTGATCGCATCTCCACAGCATTCAATTTACTTTCATGCATCTGCTGACATACCCAGGTTTCACTACCGTAAAGCAAAGTTGGCACTAGCACTGCGTTATGAATCGCCAGTCGTGCTTCTTTTACGATGCTTTGTCGCTTTACTAACTGGGACAAAGCACCGTTAACTTTGTTTCCGGCAGCTACTCGCCGTTCTACATCCGAATCACATCTTCCATCCGCGCTAAACATACTTCCTAAATACACAATTTCATTCACTTGCTCTAAACGTTCCTGGTTTACTCTAATCTCGCATTTAGTTCTTACGTCACCTCTTTCAAATACTAGAACCTTAGTTTTACTTGCATTCAAGCGGAGACCTTATATATGAAGATATATATTTTTGCAAAAAAAAAACTTAAAAACCGAATCAAAATAATAATGAATTTTCAAACTTGTCTTTGGCAAAATTCTCAAGCTGATAAAGCTAATGATAAAAAAAAATCCGATCAAACTGACAAACCGCGACCTTAGTTCAAAATTAGAACACGTAATTTCTCCTTACTCCATGTATAACAAAGGCCGTCAATGAGTCACAAAACCACGCGGGTATGTAACCCAATCCTGCGCTAATTACACCAGTCCATTTGCCGCAACTGGGCCGATGCGCGCACGCAGCTGCGTCCAAGTTCAAACGAAATGATCGGCCGAATAACAGAATACGACCAATTGAAAAATTGGGCGGCAAGTTGAGAATGTTCTTTATGGTGTCAGATGACCTGGTTTGAGGAGTGTCCTGATTTATAGCGCGTGATATCTGACGGTGGCTGGTATTGTGAGGTGGTTTGAATTTTGTCAAGATATTAAAGCTTCTATCTTTTTTAAATACATATAAATTAAAACATCTCACTTAAGAAGATGGATGTGTGGCGTTACTAGAATGGATAAAATGCGAAATGAGTACATGAGAGGGAGATAGATGAGAGGAACCGTCTGTCTTGGTATGGGCATATGATGAGAAGGGATGAAAGTCATGTAACTGAAAGAACGATGAATATGAATGGTAGGATGAACAGTTAGAGGAAAGCCAAAGAAAAGGTGGACGGTTTGTATAAGGAGTGATATGAATAAGTAAATGATCTGATGACGAAAAAGATATCCCTATCAACTGCGCTGACACCAAATAATTCGGGACTAGGACAAGACGATGCCGAAAAGACATCTTATTTACAGTAAATTTAATATGTGTACTTTTTAATGCTAACATTGTTTATACATATTTAAAAATTTACATGCAAATATTGCATAATATTGCAAATACATCGGACGATGACGCATATAATTATGATGACTTTTATATCATCATTGTCCTTCAAGGATGGCTAAAAATCGAGGTTTACCGTTATATAAATGATACTAATTTATAAATCCCATGATACGAGTATTGAATGGATGCGTTCGGTGCCGCTAGCTCAGTGTCAGTAAACCATCATTGCGTCAAGCACTCAGTCTTCAGATGGGTGTCCGTTTGTGGCATTTCCATTTACGAGCGTCTGTTTCATTTTTATACCAATGAGGTGGCAGACAAGCATACGGCCCACCCGATGGAAAGTGGTTCGCAGCCTGTGGAAGTTTGCAACACCAGAGGTGCAGCAT
Organism: Thumatha senex; assembly: GCA_948477245.1. NCBI lineage: Eukaryota > Metazoa > Arthropoda > Insecta > Lepidoptera > Erebidae > Thumatha > Thumatha senex. Next base: position 28,338,702 of record OX419729.1, on the reverse strand, counting down.
TCGCACTGTCGACATCTACTCGCTTACTCCCTACTATACTACTGCCAACTCTGTGCAGTTTTTCAGGAGTCGTTAATGACATTTTAGACGGTGTAAATAAAATTCAACAGCAGGAATGGTGTGACTACGCGTATGTGGTAAAATCATATCGTTTCAAAGTTGGATTTCTAGTATAACATCAGCATGTTTCGCAGTACTGAGTCCCGGCTTAAGTGTTTAGAAACGTGTTTAGAACCACACAGTTTAGAAACCTAACACCGTCACATACGATAAGCACCAACAATTGACCACAATATAGTCTGACTTCAAGTGGCAACAAGTTCTTGTAGTCCTTGTAGCCAAACGAGCCTCCTAGATCCCACGAGAGGTTCGTTACTATGATGATCAAAGCTCTCCTTGCCTTACACCTGTGAAACATTGTGTATAGGCGTGGAACTTATACCGACTGCAACCACAATGTGTCCTTCCATCTGCCAATGGCTGGGAGTCCTGGCTGAGACCTCAGAAGGATAGCCCCAGAGAAAAAAATTAAGTGTGATCAATAATCATTGTGCGAAATTGAGGGCAGTAGGAGTCAGGCTAGGCCGAGACTTACACATGATTACCACGTTAGCAGCAAGTACTCGGATGCCCAGACGTGCATGTATGAATCGATTAATGAACCTACAGGAAGCGCAAGAAGTACCCATGGATCGCAAAGCCTGGCGATCTGTCCTCTCTGACTACCCCGTCACGGATACAGCGTAAAGATAGTTAATAATCATTGAAGCGCTCCTAGCCCCGTTAACTCAGTATTCTGTAAACAATCACTTCGTAAGCATGTTATGTTATGGCTGGTCCGGTTGCCAGTAACATGGCAGTCGTTAAGCTAATTTGAAGGCTTTATGGATGGCTCACAGTCACAACTTGCGCCGATCTATTTCACCACGACAAGGCTTACCAAATATTACGTGGAATAAAATATAAATGCTCAAATGTGGTAGTATAGTAACATCTGCCTGTTCTTTCAGGGATAAAGGCGTTACCTATGATGTATGTAACAATGAATGGAAGTTATTGTGGTATAGAGGCGTGACTCAAGACATAACGCTAATATAGATCAACGTAGACATCAGATCTAGGTTTAGTACCTACTGGGTAATGGAATCGGTTCTTAGAATGTCTAACGTACATTCAAAAGTTTATTACTTGGCAACTTGAACCTGGTGCTTGTACTATCTAATAATTTTCGAAGTCTTAAAACACCAACCAACACCACGCACCAATACCGACATACTATTACAGAGAACGCAGGGCGTTTAACACGGTGTATAAAATTGCGCGGGGGCTGATCGACATTTGCGCAGTCGGTGCTTTCGAAGCAGGAAATGTTGGTCATTATAAGGTTCGAGTTCATTTAGATAATGCCGTGTTTAGACTTCCAGTCTATAAACTCGCGTCTCAAGTGTTCAATAAACATACAGTATCCAATGGTTAGAAGACGAAGATGAATCACGTACTAAATAAAATATAACTAACTAACTATCTTCACGCTGTATCCCTGACGGGATAGTCAGAGAGGACAGATCGCCAGGTTTCGCGATCCATGCATACTTCTTTCGATTCTTGAAGATTTATCAATCGCTTCATACATGCACGTCTGGTTATCCGAGTACTTTTGACTTTTCCGTTTTTGAGCAATCTGCTCACGTGTTCTTCATAAAGTCTCGGCCTACCCTGACTCCTTCTACCCTCTACTTTCGCAAAATATAAATTCTTCGTCAATCGTTCCTAGTTCATTCTAAATAACTCTGTATTCGTTCTTTATAACTAGTTAAGTAAAATATACTAGTAATAAAGAACTAATAAAGAGTTATTTCTAAATACTTAAACCTCATGAAAAAATTAAAATAAAACATCAAAGACGAATATCTTGTGAATCAATAATCTAAATAAGATGTCCTATGGTTTATTTTTAGTGCACTTCTTCATGATGTCAACGTAAAGAATCGAGTGTAACTATTTTAATGTCATGCAAATGAAACTGCACAGAACTTAAATTAATACACTCTTAAAACTTAAGTGTTAAATGTAGTACGGAACATAAACTCTAAAAGTTTAATCAAGAAATTGTAGACTGTTGTTAAAAACTTCATCTGCGCTAAAAAACTTAAGTGAAGATTTTCAAGAACAGTCGCAAAAGCCTAAGCTAAAGTATCAGATGCAGGAAGAGTTATTTTAGTTCATAATATTTTATCGTTAGAGAATGTCTGCGTTGGTAATTAAATAATAGTTTCCTACCGCAAATGACTACTGAGTACACAATTCGATTTAAGTTCTCTCTAAAGCATCAATTGCCACTCTCTTAACCATGTGTTAACAACTTCCTTACTGGCAGAAGGTGCGCAAACGCAACTCCCCTACAATCTTCCTTATTGCTACAAATTTTGCCGAGTAGATGCGGGAAACGACGAGAAGTGCATAATTAAGTAAACTGATAAGTGTGTTATGGGATAGTCTGCGTGAAAATTACATTGTGTAGGTAAGAATAATTCTAAATCTAAATAAGGATAGTCATGAATAATTCAAAATTTTCTAGGAGTCAACCTTAGTTAACCATATGGAAGTTTTATCACACTACCGAAATAAATTAATGTTCTTCGGTAACATTGCAGTATCAAGGTTTGACTGCCTCTGTGGCGCGGTGGGAGTGCATCCGACTGCTACGCAAGAGGTCGTGGGTTCGATTCCCACCAAGGATAAAACTTTGTGTGATGAGCACTATGGTTTATTCTTTGTCTGGGTGTTATTTATCTATACTATGTATGTATTTAGAAATATTTAAGTATGTTTATCAGTTATCTAGATCCCATAACACAAGCTAATATTAACTTACTTTGGGCTAGATAGCGCTGTGTGAAAAGTGTCCCACAATATTTATTTATTTATTAAAGGTGTTGAGTTTTCCAACTCCGTATACTGGGACTTGATCATAAAAGCAACTACTAAGTGAGCTTTGACAAAGAAAGGCACAGCGCGATAAATTAACATTGCGGTATGACAGAAGTCGAAGGTAAGAAGTAGTGACTAAAATAGAAAAAGGGATGCTGTGATGATTCGGACACGTGGAGAGGATGGACGAAAATAGACTGATGAATCGGATATTATGTGACGAGAGTGAATGGCAAACTGGTAGGGGTCGACCTCGGCGTATGTATGTCAATCAAATCAAATGAAATTACCTTTTGCAAAAAGGCCAGGTCACGAGTACCCTGAATCAGCGAGCGTGTATTAAAACACTCATGAAAGTAGAAGAAGCGAAAGTTATATGTCAGGATCGTAGCAGGCGAAAAGCCATAGACTCTGCTTACCCCGATGGGAGAAGGCGTGTTAATGTGTGTTAAGTGTATGGATAATCTTCAAAATCCCTAAAAATACGACCCTCGATCATAAGTCAGAATGTGGACGAGGTACTTAACAGGTTGGAATTTTATAAGGTCCTTCTACATCCGCTTAGAAAATTATTGTTTCGAGTCTAGCTGATATATGGATTTCAGGAATTAGCGTTTATGGTAATAAAATATACATGAACTCGTATCTTGAATTTCTATTGCATTTTTAAACACAAATATGTACATATAGGGAACCAGCTCACGTTCCAACTGATGAAGATACATACATATGGTCACGCCTTTATCCCCGAAGGGGTAGGCAGAGGCATACCATATGCCCACATTTCACCGTATGCATATTTGTCCCACGTAACAGGTGGTGAGCCCATTACCGTGTAGAAATATGTGGGGACCTGCTGTTGAAATTTATCAAGGTCTTCAATCAGGCTTAACGACTGCTATTTTACTGGCTACCGGGACCAACGGCTTAACGTGCCTTCCAAAGCACGGAAACGCTCGCAAATGCAAATTCCACAAAGTGGTCACCCATCCAAGGACCACCTATAGCGAATGTTGCTTTACGCAGTGATCGTTTACAGAACACTGAGTCAGCACGGCCACGAGCGCTTCAACTTCCAACTGATGTATGGTGTTTTAAAACGTAATATTTCTGGTACTCACCTTACTCCGAGGGTACACACTCAGCACATCGGACCACCACCTTGCTTCTTCTCTACACGTGCCCTTGACGAAGGTCACCCGCTCCGGTGCGGTCACCGCTAAACTGTAGGGATGCCCTGTCACGCTGTCCGCTTCCGACACCTCCAGGACAGTTGTCATGTCGATGCTGGCTTGCGGGACTGTGTCTGGCTGTGAAAGAAGAAAAGATAGGTAAATCAGTTGTCTTCGAAATTGAATTTAACAAAAACGTCGTTATAAATGTACTAAAAATATTCTTTTATATAAATTGTTAAGTAACCTCATATTCTACATATCTTAGGTTATGCACTTATGCGTAACCTAAAATATTTCATCTAAATAAGTAAAAATTAATAGCAAAATACCAATTCGAGTACCTAATTGTTATTTGTTGTATTGTAATTGTTTTTTAAATTTATTCCTTGAACCGTAAGGAAGTTATTTTTTGGAGAAAAATTGCATGGATGAGAAACGGGAACGGGAAAGGCAAGGGCGGAGCCGCGGGCATCAAATAGTACTAATATAATACTTGAACAGAATAAATATATGGTACTCAATCTATACCGTGGGTGTAGGTGGCCGCACAAAGATCTCCGGGGTCGAAACGACCTCACATGCAAGTGGTGCACCTACTGACTAACTCAAAGGAAAGCTGTTCCTAGGAGCCAAATAAAAGGGGACCCCTGGCTATAGATCAGGTAGGGTTTGAAAGCAACTGAGAAAACAATAAAGATATAGAAACTATCTATACCGTAAGCACTGATAGGACACTGATGAAAGGCTCTCTTGAATCAGATCATTTAAGTATTATCTTTACATCAAACGCACCGGTTTTCCTTTCAATAAATCAGTTGATTTCACTAAGAATCGAATAATATAATATCCACATTCAGTTTGTACATCTTGTTTGTCTATATAACAACATTGCCGGAGAACCGTAGTTAACTATTTATTATTATTGTCGTAAGTTCTATAATAATAACCTTGCCGCAATCAGGTTCTCAATCAAGCAATAAACATTAGTACAGTACATAGTTAATTACGAGGAAAATCAAACAAGTGGGTGGAGTACAAACTCCTTGTATTAACATTTTACAAAACTATAAATGCATTAAGTCCTGAATTTATAATATATAGCATAAAAACCTCAGTAGCTATGCCATAAAACATAATTTTAAAACAATAAAAAAACGTCACATCGCTATTTCAATAAAAAAACAATTCAATATTCAAATATAGAACCTAATGAAATAGTAACTACAATGTTTAAAAACGGAACGGTCAAGGCATTGACAACTCAATTAAACATCCTATTTACTTTTAAATTCCACGATAAGAGATATTAATGACTGTATTAAAGGAACAGCTCCCGTTGGCCTATGAGAAACTGACTGTAATATGGGTTATAATTCTCTGTCGTATTACTCGGCCAATATCATTGCTACCCGTCCATTTAGTACTCGGACATATTTTATACAACCCCAGGCGATTACTTAGACTTGTGAGTGCCGTAATTAAATATATGAGTTAGATTTTTAATTACAGACTGTTGTGTGTAAATTGTTTATTCAGTTTTGAATTTATAAGGCTTCAGACGAGTTATTGTTTCTATTAATATTATTAAAATATTCAAGCAACTTCATTTATACTTCTTCCTTTACCACCATCGTTAGGGTCCCCTGGGACATCCTTTCGAGGAGTTGCTTGGTGCTGGACGGATAGATAAAAATGAAAATCAAAATTTAACTTTGAACCTAGGAATCCCATTTGATGGGTGATTATAGGTAGGTGTAATAATATATAAGCGATTAAGATTTCAACTCTTTCTCAATCTGCGCCGGCAGTGTGCTAAGGATTCCATTTTGAAGGTATAACCTGCTTCCCGGCCACGTACAGTCATTACGTGGCGCCCTTGATTTTATGGGTGAGATGAACCTTCTCTTAACCCCTACCTAATCATAATAAACACAGATACCGTTCTTAATTATACGAAGCGAGCAAATATAATTTGAATACACTATAATAGAACCATATATAATGAGACAAAACCAAGTTCAATTACATTTGACCAGGACCTTGCACTCGAAGCATTGAAGTCAGGTTATATTCAACTACAGAACTGGTGGTTCAATGGAGTACTGTGTAATTTAGCATTTAGCACTGCTTATGACCTAGTGCTTATTGTAGCGGTATGATAATGTCTTGGTCGATAGATGGTGTGCATTACAAGTGGTGGAGAAGCTGACGTTTTCTTTTTGAAATATTATTAAAAAAAAAATGTGCTGAAGGGGCGTAGCCTCTTTACACTAGTACACACCTCTGAGGCTGATTGAACAACAAAATGACGTTAATAGGCTGACCACAGAGTTATTTATTTAACTAAGTTCAGCCGGTAAAGTGTGAGCGTATTCCCTCTTAATACGACAGAATGGGAAAACTGTTTGATTCATTAAAAATAATCGAAGTACAGATGCGGATGGAGCAGATGAGTTCGGCAGTGGAGACTGTGAATTCGTAAACGTAAAGTAAGATGCTCCTCAATCAGAGGGATTGATAATCTAGGCAAACTTGCAGGTAGAGGCTAGATAGGGAAGACGAAGGACTGTGTGTTATGGGCATAGCTTAAATTGTAGAACTCTGGTGGCCTGGACAATGCTCATTAACCAATATATTATTTTATTTAAGTAAAATAAGACAATTTGTTTTAGACATGACCAGAATCCAGATTAGAGTATTGCTCTAGTAAAGGTGACCTTTATCAGAGCAATACTCTAATAACTCAGCAACCGAACCATACCGAAACTAGCTTCTTTTTCGTATGGAAATCCTCATGGATGCTATGCCGGACTCCTACCGACTAAAACCACATGGTGCCCTTCCATCAGCTTATGGCTAAAAGTCTCGGGTGAGCCGTCGGAAATATAGCCTCAGGACCCCGGCAGATATTAACCGAAACTAGCTGAGATATTTTCAATACCTATATTGTATGGGTGTGAGACGAGGAAGGTCACAAAGGACATCTCGCATCGGCTGCAAGTTTTTATCAATCACTGTCTTCGCCGTATTCTCGGAATATACTGGCCCGAGAAAATCTTCACCATCTGTGGGAAAGCTGCGGTGAGACTCCGATTGACCAGCAGACCAAATGCCGCAAGTGAAAATTTATCGTCACACGCTCCGAAGGGACTTCGATCACATACCGAGGCACGCCCTAGACTGGAATCCCCAAGGAAAGCGGAAACGCGGCCGCCCAAAGCAATCCCGGCGGCAGACGATTATTGCAGAAGCGAAGGCAATAGGAATGACCTGGAGCGAGATAAAACTCGAAGCTCAAAACCGTTCGGGATGGCGACACACTGTGGACGCACTCTACCCCATCCAGGGGACATAGGTTTAAAAGAATATTGTAAACGCTATTTCTCTTAAATAGCGTTTACAATATTCTATATACGGGATAAGTGACAATTTTTTTTATGAAAAAGTTGCCTTATTGCTCAAAGAGAATTATCGATGTAACTAACAGTTGCAATCAAGTTATGGATGTCAAGGATGTGTTTGAGCTCCTACTCGTATCTCATGTCTTACGCCGCACCTTAATGCGCAAACGTTGAAACGGAACAGCTGACTAACGTTTACCGCGCACCCGTCGACAACGGTATACACTTTTACCATTTGATTAACTTATTTTCAGTTATCTGGCGTTGAGATTGCAGGCAGCTTGTCTTTAATGTTATAGTGATGCTTCCGAGAGAAACTTGTGGACATTTAGATGTTATCTGCGAGGATTATGAAGCTTTTAGCAAGTACTGAGGTTTCTAAAGTCGTTTACATAAATTTGTCATTGCTTCTGCAGACTACAATCTTAATTATCGTTCGTTATAACCCCATCTGCTGCATAAAAGCTGTAAAATTTACGTTTTTAACAGCCAGTATAGATCAAAAGAGATACGATAGTGGTACTACCTACTGACTATAATGTGTAAATAGAATGCGAAATTTCAACACAATTCTACCTAAATAGCTGCATTAATGCCGATAAATTATGGTATTTTTTCTAGGAAGGTTATAGATAACATTTTTGCCAAATTAGAACACATTAATGAACAAACTTCTTCGTTTCTGTAACCATTTACGATCAAATGGGCCGTATTTTTGTTTGCCACCGCAGTGGTAAAAAAAAGAACATGGTGTTATTTAAACCGAGGATTGAATAATTTATTTATTAGCATATTCAATTTATAAATCAGTTAGTAGATTCACCAACTACTCGTATTTGGGCAGATTAATTAGTAAATTCCGATACTCTTTACTAATACTTTCTCAATTACATCATTTAATTAGATTAAATCTTACTATAAACGTTTGAGATGAATTATGAAACCAAATTCATACAGATACATATTTTATCTTTATCTATCTCAACACGTTAAAGCGAGACAGATCACTCATTCAAGTAGAATTAAATAATAAATTACAAAAGTGATTAATGTTCATAGATTGACAATAACATGGCTTAATTTGATTTATACGGTAACTTTCGCTGTCCTCAAATAGTTAGATTTGATCTGTCGGGGCGCAGGTATTTCTTACGTCATATATGAAATATGTAGTATATTTATATCAATATCCTAATATATCCCAATTCCAGAATCCTTTTCTTATATCAAAATCCTAATACAGTATTTGAAGATTATATATATTTGTTAATCAACTACGCACTAACCCCTGAACCCTGAACCGACTGACTGAAATTTGGTATACAGATATACCTAATTCACCCTCTGGCTGTATATTATCATAGGGCCAAGGTACCCTCCCTAGTAAGTGGAATAACAACCAAACCCTTGAAAGAAGCGGAATAATACCCGAACCCCTGAGATGAGGCCACGGTGGCGGGCAAAATCTGACGGGAGCCCTGGGGTTGACCTTTGACCTTCTAAGGGCTCACCCCAGACTCCAGGCCTTAATTAAATGGTATGACACCGTGTGGTTTTAGTTGATAAGAGTTCGGCATAGCATCCATGAGAATTTCAGCACAAAAACTTAGTAGATAGCTGTATCCAAAATGTCTTTCTTGTACTGACTGAGGGAGCGATCTAACATCAAAATGATGTTAGTTTACATAAAAAACAAACAAAAAACACAAATTTTTGCTACATTGCATCATATTCTTCTTTGATCCTCACCGGATTAAAGGTCATCACATTATAGAACTCGAAACCGCAGAAAAAAGAAAACTCGTGGTTTAATTCTATGTCTTTTGCAATTGTCAAGAAAATTAAATATGGCCGGAATTTTTTTTTACGCACCTACCACCGTCTAGCCCAAAGTTAGCTAATATAAGTATGTGTTATGGGATCTAGACGACTGATCAACATACTTATATATTTCTAAATACATACATATTATACATAGGGAACACTCAAAAGAAGAAATGAGTGCTTAATAGAATTTCCATTAAATATTTTACATATACATATACAGAAAAAAAATAGTAATGAAAGTGCCACAATCAGTCACCCTTTTCTGAAGTGATCGTAGTGAAAATGCATATCAAATAGATATAAGCAACAACCAAACTGCTTCAGTGCCTTAAGTGGTAGTGTATGCGACTACCGCGCTGAGGTCCCGGGTTCGATTTCCGGGTCGGAATAAATATTTGTATGATCCAAAACAATCGTTTCAGTGTTTGGTGTTTCCCATGTATAATGTTTATCAGTTGTCTAAATCTCATAAGTACATGACTCTTTGTGAAAAGTTTCCCTCATTATTTATTTACACCATTCTCCCAGTCCCACTCTGGTGACTACTGTAGAAGATTTAACGTCTCAAAGCGTTTATTTTGTTGATTAAAGCTGAGTTAATTTATAGAGGCTGGAAGTTATCTATTGCAATTTCGCTGAGGTGGTCACTTACAAGGATTTTACTACACTGGCAATGCCAGCTGGTTTTATGGACATTAATTGTGACTCTACGGTTATAACGGTGTGTGTTGAATGCAAGTTGTTTAATGTGGGTTTATTCTCCATAACACAACCAATCGTATAAGGATAGCGTTTAGAAATTATATTTTATTGATTGAATAATCGCTTTGCGGCGAATAGTTGCGTGACAAAGAATTGTCTGCGCACACACTGGGGCTGTCAGGATGAGCAGACTTTAAGAGCTAGTTAATGGGGTAAAAGATGAACGTGGACGGTAGACTGGGGGATACCACCAACCATCTGTGTGAAATGGATACAAGAAATAGATATGTTGTAATAAAAGCTGTGTAGCAAAAATGATCACAACTATTTAAAAAAATATATAGGACTGTTCACTACTAGAAAGTTACATACATACAACTACAAAGGCTAGGCAGAGCAGTAATATTCATTTCACCAGTCGTAATTTGTCCCCCGCATTAGGTAATGAGCCTAATTGCCGTGTTGAAACGGATATTTATTGTGGTAAACTGCTGTTGAAATAACCTATATGGGTAACACAACTTGGTATAACTACTATCATGTTACTGGCAGCCGGGACAAATAAATTCATGTGCCCTTGAGACCTTTAATGCAATATCCTTGACTATATATCCTAACAAAGACTTCCATACAATCTGCTGTCACAACACATTTTCATACAAATACTAATGATCCCTTAGAAAGCTGCACTAATGATGCACAGGTTAACACGCTTCCCACAGTGCGGAAGTCTCATCGATCGTGACGTCATAAATCCTTTGGACTCGTAGGAACTCCAAATAATTAGCCTTACACGTTTAACGGACCGTGACCAGTGTACCCTGACCTGCACATTCGGTTCACGATCACATTAAATTAGTCAAGAGCGTGGGCCATGCGACTTGGTCATTACCATAGTTGGCACATTATAGATTTGTCATGGCGTGGTAGTACCGTTGGGTGTCGAGATGATTAGGTGGTTGTACCGTTCGGCCAAGGTTTGTGATTGGAACCAATGTTTGTATTCTTTACAACGTATGTTAGGAAAAGAGTATTTTTTATAATATTACATTTTCCTAATTTTCTCCAGCGCCATGTAGCTCACATTAAGCTAATATAGCTTGTATTGACAGTAACAGTAACAGTACTTGTCCGAGACTACCGAGATTACCGGGACTTTAATTGGTCGTGCTAATTAGTGTCTAGCACATAAGACCTTTTAGCCTTTTTGTTACCACCTCACTAAAAAGTGCAACGGATTTAAAATTTCTTCCAAATTTAACATCTTAAATGTGTCTAACATTATATTTTTTTAAATTTATTTGGCCCTCTATGCTCATCCCAGTTCCGTGCTTCGGAAGGCACGTTAAGCCGTTGGTCCCGGTTGCCAATAAAATAGCAGTCGTTAAGCCAAGTTGAAGGCCCTATGGCCCTATTTAAAACATTTCAACAGCAGGTCGCCGCAGCCTGCGCCTGTCCATTTCAACACGGCAATAGGCTCACCACCTTTTACGTTGGACAAAAATGCATACGGTGAAATGTGGGCGTTTAATATGCCTTTGCCTACCCCTTGGGGGTAAAAGCGTGACAATTTGTATGTGTGTATGTATTGACAGTAAACAATTTAAATTTCTTCATGTCTTCGGTGAGCTGTGAGGTAGAGACATATTGGTGAATGCAGGAAACATCAAATTAGGCCCAGGTTTTGGGTTAGCGACAAAGTTACAAACACATAAATGTACAAAAATATAGTAACCTTCATTGCAGGTCCCAGTCGGGTAAAAAATGGGAAGGAATTCCGGGCAAAAAACGGGGCAATCGGGTCTCACAAACACGAAATGAGATTGTGAGTTCAATTTGCACGTAGGAATTAAACCCGTAATATTCGGAGACTATACGAGCGAACGTTGTAAACTTGACGTCCAGCCCATATGTAATTTGTTAGTACTTAACTCCATATCAAGAATACCAGCATAAACCTGAACCGCACCTAATTGTGGCTATCGTACTGTTTAATTTCCACAAGTTTATAAGTCTTGATAACCAGTTAAGTGTAGTTGACGGGCTAGCCCTATAATTGGGTCGGTTACCCTATTTACGTTGCCAGCTCTACGTCCGTGTTTCAAAGATTAGCCGTTCCATGTTAATCAGATATTGCGGTGTCACAAGAGGTATTTGCGCGTATCCTTGACAGGGTTGTCAGTAGTTTACAAGAATCTATATATTAAATTTAATTAAAATTGTTTTAGCAAATTCCAAAGTTTTCGGAATTATGTTTGAAGTTATATCGGATTTAAAAGATTTTAATGGTAAATTGCCAGTAGGGAATTTTGGTATTCAGAACTGATCCCTGAAAACAAACCCAGACCTGGTTGTTTTGTTTTTTTTTTGGTAATGCGTGGAATGCCTTTACGCACCGTCATCAGCAGGGACGGTGTGTGAGGCTTCCGGCCCGTGAAAGAGGGCCGTCCTACCCACTAAACCCCGCGGTGTTCCACCTCACCTTAAAACCGACTCGCAGGGTAGGCCTGAGGTTAAATCACTGCGAGCCGGCAAGGGGCACCCCAGAACGGAGGGATGCGTCGATAAGCGATCACCCCGGAGCTCCCTAAGGAGCTGAAGAACTAGCCCGCACCTCCACCGCTCTCGAGCGCCCCTCTGTAAGCAGAGGAGGTGAGTGCGGCAGGTACGGGCGTGCGCAAAAAGTGGGCACCCCCTGGAACACAGAAAGGGTGCCCGTCGCCAAGCGGCCAGTTGGGCGGGGTCCGCCGACCTTCCACCCACGGACAGACACTATTCGGGGGCGCGCATGAATTGTTCGCGACGACGCCCCCGAACACGACGGCTGGGTGGGAGCGTCTGTCCCGTACGCTCCCGCACCCGCAACTCCTCACGTTTTGCCGCCATCACCTCGCTAGCGAAGAAGGCGACGGCGGCCCAACACTGTTGGCTGTCGACCATAACTTGCACCGCAGTCGGCAGCGACAAATCATTTCCGAACCCAGACCTGGGTTAGGTTAGGTTAGTATATACCTAGTCAGGTCATAAATTCTGTCACATGTTTAATATAAAATAATTGAAACAAGTTTATTCATTATATACCAAAATGAACTTAACAAAACATAGATTCTAATGACAATAAAGTTTATTCAAAATGACCTCCGTGATTTTGAATACAGGCCTTCAATCTGCGCGACCAGTCGTCTATCGCATCATCTGCCTTAATCAAGGATGTCTTGAGTGACTCCAAATTGGGATGAGGCTTCGAGCACGCCTTTTTTTTTTAGTTGTCTTCGCCCATCTTGGGCAGGCAAAGGAAACTTAGTCCATACAGCCTAGTCTTCAGTATTTATTATTATTTTCGAGTTTTAGTCCTGTGTAGTCGTTTGTCGATGTCAAGTGCTCAGTCCTAGGTCCTAGTCCGTGCTCCAATAAGGCAGTGGATCCCTTATTGCAGCTCTCTATGGAAATTTGGCACTAACACAAACAACATCGGTATTCATTGCAATATATCACTTTCTTTAACTAATGCACTTCCGAACTCTTTATGTATAATATTCCACCATTATTAAACACAAAAACACGAATTTTACACTAGTTTTTGAAAATAATATACGACAAACGTGGGTCACTGCTCATCTTCGCGCCAAAAGTCTGAGCACTCCTTTTCCTCCAAGTGTTGCCATATCTTGTAATCTAACGGACTCAAATCTGGACTGGAGGAGGGCCAATCTTCGTGCCGGATGAAGTCGATTTCACGCGCCGCCAGCCAGTCTTGTGTGCTCTTCGCTCTATGAGCTGGCGCCGAATCTTGTAGGAATACCCAGTGCCTGTTATTGAACATGGTATGAGAAACAGGTTCAACAAGGTTCGTCAGGATTGTATTTTGATACACAACTGCATTCGTTTTTACACCTTTCTCACAAAAATGTACCTCTGTTAAGCCCCAATAATAAACTCCTAACCATACCATGAGCGAGGGTGGAAAATGACCTCGTTGGACACGCGTAATACGGTTGCTCGCTTCTTCACTACTGTGTGCGTACACCTTATTATTTTGTTTGTTTGCTCTCTTCTACGGTAAAAATTATTTCGTCCGAAAAAAGAATTTCCCGATATTTTTTTCCCGCGTACCGCTTCAACAAAGCGCGGCATCTCTTCAGTCTCAGGTCCATTAGACGAGCATTTAAACGATGTCCTGTTTTTCTTCGATATGACCGAAGCCCCAAGTCTTCATTTAACACCCTTTTCATCGTGGTTGTGCTTAACCCCATCTGAAGGGCCAACAGTTTCTGCTTATGTTTGGGATTTCTTTGAATTCGCGCCTTCACAGCTTTTATCACTACTGGAGTCCTAACAGACCGAGGGCGACCTCTACACTAGAGTCTTCATTGTATCGTTTGATGGTACGATAAACGAATCTTTTGGTTATATTCAAATTTTTCAGTATGTCAAAAATTTGAAATGGCGCGTAACCGCAACGATGCAACGCAATGACTGCAACACGGTCTTCTTTAAGCGTCCACTCCATATTTAAAAATGAGTAAAATTCTAAAAAGTATACATTTTTATTTTCATGAACAATTCGAAATTCGAATTCAATAAACTTTTTTGTGGCCAGCATTCTAAAAGAAAAGTTGTGTACTGTATGACAATACTTATGACCTGACTAGGTATATAATATTGCTATTTGTTCATATATTTTAGCTTATGATTCCACGTCCAGCAACCCTAAAAACTGAAAAGGCGGTGCGGATCTCAATCACCGGTGGCGACTTATATAGACTACGTCAAGCGTCCCTTTAGTCATCAGCAACGAACGTGTGCGTTTGTTGGTAGAGATAGAGAATGAGGGTTTTCGATACTTTTTCTGCCGCCAGGCGGCGCTTCGTATGCGTCAGGTCCAAACAGCTGTCAGATAGCACAGAATCTTACCGAACGTATTATTATTTTAGTAAAATTTTATGTATTTGGAAGTGTTATTGATTTTATTATGGATTACGGCCAAAGAAAGGTTGCCGAACTGAAGATTGAGCTCAAAAAGAGAGGCCTCCTTTTTTATTTGCACACATAGACACTGCACAACACTGTGGCATTTTGGATAACAATATTCCGTTTGTAACGTTTTTAAGAATAAATAAACCAAAAAAATGATCGAAAAATATAAATCGTGTATGTGTTTTGACAGCTAGTTGGACCTGACGTTACAGCGCTGCCATCTCACGGGGAACATTTCAAAAAACCCTCATTAATGACATTGTATGAAAACAGGCTGTCAGATTCTATGCTAGTGGCAGCAAGTCCAGAACTGAGTATTAACGTTTGAGATGACAGGTTGTGATAGGTGATTAGACAGTATGGTTTGAGTGTTCCTTGCTTTTTGTTTACCCCGGATTCTTAGAACATTTACATACATACATACATACATATCGTCACGCCTGTCTCCCATCGGCGTAGGCAGAGACTATGGCTTTCCACTTGCTACGATCCTAGAAATCAAATGTTAGAACATTTGAATGAACTTATAGATAATTTATTTATTTATCTATCACGCCTTATCCCCGAAAGGGTGGTAGAGGCATAAATATTGTATGCCCACTTTTCACTATGTATATTCCTGTCCTACGTAATAGGTGGTGAGCCCATTGCTGTATTGAAATAGACAGACGCAGGTTGTGGCTACCTGCTATTGAATATTTTCAAGCCTTCAACTGGACTTAAAGACTGCCATGTTACTGGCAACCGGGACCAACGGCTTAACGTGCCTGCACGGAAACGCTCGCAATTGTAAATGCCACAAAGTGGTCACCCATCCGAGGACCAGCCATAGTGAAAGTTGCATAACTAAGTAATCGTTTACAGAACACTTAGTCCGCGGGGCCACGAGCGCTTCTGAACTTATACATAAAAATACCGTTATACGATAAAAACTTTAAATATTAAAAAAAATCTTAAAAAGGGGTACATAGTTACATAGTGTCACAAATTAATATTTATTTAAAAATATCTAAGTGTTTTTCAAATGTCTAGATAGAACCCGCAAAAATATCACAAATCATTTTATTTTTATTAATTTTACCGGGCTTATAACATTTGACAATATTTTGGGGTTTGTTAGTAGCGCACTAACATGTCTGATATTGTAAACCACTTAAAGGATACCTACATCAAGTCTTGAACTGGCAGATAATAGATGGGTTACCTGGCCGGTAGATGATCAACTGGCATCAAAATAAACTGCTCTCTCCTAGGATAGATATATTAAATAGGCATTTTTAAAGTTCTAGTCCGAGACTACCAGGACTTTAATTGGTCGTGCTACTTAGTGTCTAGCACATAAGACCTTTTAGCCCTTTTGATACCACCTCACTAAAAAGGCAACGGGTTCAAAATTTCTTCCAAATTTAACATCTAAAATAGACATATTTTATTTTTATTAAATTAATTCGGCCCTTCAGACCCACCCCAGTTTCGTGCTTCGGAAGGGACGTTAAGCCGTTGGTCCCGGTTGCCAATAAAATGGCAGTCGTTAAGCCAAGTTGAAGGCCTAATGCCTATGCTTAAAAAATTTCAACAGCTGGTCGCCGCAGCCTGTGCCTGTCCCTTACAAGACGGCAATGGGCTCACCACCTATTACGTGGGACAAAAATGCAAACGGTGAAATGTGGGTGTTTAATATGCCTCTGCCTACCCCTTCGGGGATAAAGGCGTGATAATATGTATGTATCTATTTTTAAAGTAGTACTAGCATCAAACTTTTAAAATGCAGCTCAAGTGTCGAGGAATAATTATCGGATGATGTAGACAAGGTACATCGGTTTGTCGCCCCATTAGCATGGCTGTCACATTACAATACAATAACCAATCAAAATATGAATGATGAAACTGTTATTACAATATTATCAATTAATATTATTGTGTATTTCTCACACACATCACACAGTCATAGAAAAATCATATCAGAAATACAATGTAACTCAGCAAAATATATTGTTTATTAAAAAATTAAATCATAGTATATTATTATAAAATAGATTTTTAATTTATTTATTTTTTTCTCTATGTGAAAAATACAGAGATTCCGACTCAAAATAAATCTACATGACTGTACTTTGTCATTATTTTAGGTAAAATATGAACGTGTGTCCAGTTGACGAAAACATTAAAGTATTCAATTTAAGTTTCACTATGTGGACACGCGTAAAAATCCTGGCGTGTCCAGATGACGAAATAAAAAATAATATTTTTTGGAGTTTCACCAACTGATCACACGTGTGTCCAGCCTCTCGTGTTGAGATGGTGAATAACCCCACTTTAACATTAATACTCCGAATATCGTAAAAACACAGTTCACGCCATTGTAATAAAATTTTCATTACATATATCGACTACTTTCACTTGAAATTTAAATCATCGATAGCCTTCTCTTTATCGCATCACAAAGAATAAATCACAAGAGTCAATGGGCGGCGCCTGCGCACATTTATAATCAAAATCGATTAAAAATCGACGGAGTTAATCAATACATGTTTTTCATATCGATTAAGATCTTTATCTATCGAAGAATCGTATAATTTCGCTTGACACTGACTGTCAACATCTTATGTGCATGTAAAACGAATAGATGTTTGTTTTTTATTTAAGCTTATAAAATGACATATATTAATATAGCATCAGTACAAAACGAATTAACACTGAATATACTAATATAAAACACTGAATATACAACAATATATTAATATTGATGGATTAATACTTAGGAATATATTAATTATTTGCATTACACAATTATATCAGGAAGGCGGATCCCAGGCAACCGGTAATCACACTCGGATAATGATACTGATGAATATTAGTGGCAAATAATAATTACAGCTAAAAATTCTCAAATGGCCTCTGCCTGTTGGATATGTCCCATGTAAATAAGCATATGTAAAGACCTAAAAGAGAATCAAAAGTAGTAGTTATTCAGATATGTAAGCTATATTATTGTAAAATTTCATCAAAATCCATTTAGCATTCAAATCCAATTATTTCAACACTTCCTACGCAGAAATAAAAAAATAAAACTTTATGCAACGTCAGAGTTTATAGTCTCAGACTCTCAGCTTTGATGGCTAACAACTATTTTATTTTTGGTTTATAGCAATTTTATAGGATTCTCTCACATTCACATTTCGAGTAGAATAACAATAATTTTGGTTGTATCGCCATTTAACGATGTAATTATGGAAGTATCAGTCAATGAATAGAATCGATAAAGCTTTTTGAAGATGGAGCTTTGAGGTTTAGGACATGCATAGTAACATGTACCTTCTAGTCTAGCTACATAACATTCAACTTGCAGAATTTATATTTATTTACCATTCTTAGCTTAGAATTAGAAGTGTCTTCTACTAAAACAGAAGATATCAAATGGGTTTGAAATCTGACCAATTATTTATGCTATCGACAGCACAAATTTCACAAAATAATATTTGTGCAAATTGTAGGCATTCCTCTGGGGAGATACTGTCATCTGATCATCATCACTATTGTGAATCTGTATAGTAAAATATACAGTAAAATAAACAGTAATATAAATATACAGTCGGGGAACCTCCGACAAATTTATTTTATAGTGAAAAATATAAAATAAATAACTAGTCGCGAGAATACTCTGTGATATACTCCATGAAACAAAAAATCTAATAGAATCTCTCCGGCGGGGAATCGAACCCCTGTCTCCCGCATGACAGGCGAGGATCGGTGATACTAGCCACAACTACCGAAGACTTAATTATTGTACGTGAAATAGCTATATAACAATCTACACTAAATAAAAATAGGGAATTAGATTTGTCTGTAGTAGGCTCGATAAATACAAACAGCATACGGCATTTAGTTACATGGCGATTTCTACTAAATCGCACTACCCGTAAGCTGCGTAAAAAGAAAATGAGGTCTTGTCAATCTCCTATGCCATTAAAGGCACCGCATGGCGAAATGATATTTAGGAGAATTAAAAAGCGCTCTGACAGCCTCATCAACGCTGTACAAACAAATCTGTGTCTCTGTAACTGCTCAACTTACAAGACATTAACTAACTACACTAATTTGAAAGCTTAGTGGTCTAAAGCAATTTTCTTACTGTAAACATCCACCACCGCCCATTTCACTTACTGCGGTCGCTCTTCAGTTATACGATAGCTTCGATTATTATTTCCACACCATATCAAACGAAACCTAGATTCAGATCGCACAAAACCGCTGTAAACAAATCATAGGAAAATCCAAACAGTGTACCGCTACACAAATAAATCTGTAACAGTATCCTCAGTAAATTAACGAAATTAGAATCCGACATGCAATCTATATACAACCGCAGAGAGCAGTCCAGTTTTGATTTGAGCCAAATCGACGCCTCAGGCCTACCATTGTACGCAAAAACTATAGATATCACCTTAATATTCCGATGCCAGCCAACCGAGCGAAATGACAGCCGTATAGGATAAGCTGAAGGCGATTTCATGGGCGGAGATGAAGAGCCAATAAAATGTAAATAACACTCACTATATTTGGAAAAAAAGTAAGAAGAGTTCGACATGTGTCTCTCTCGCTAACAGGCTTGATCGTATACATTTTTAGAGTTATTTTGAATTTTAATACTACATTTTTTTTGTTTAATAAAGGATAACCTTTTAAGTACGATAATTTTCATGTATTCAAACAATTAAAGGATTTTTTAAATCGCACATATTGTATGCCTACTTTTCACCATGTGTATTCCTGTCCCACGTATTAGGTGGTGAGCCCATTGCCGTGTTGAAATAGACAGACGCAGGTTGTGGAACTTTTTCAAGCCACCTATAAGGCCTTCAACTTGACTTAACGACTGCCATGTTACTGGCATCCGGGACCAACGGCTTAACGTGCCTTCCGAAGCATTTTGATTGCTCTAAAATATGTTCTATTCCTGGAATGCTGTAATTTATAGACACGCAATAGTTTCTAACTCAGACCACCGGTCACCTGAGGGTCAGTTCGTCACAGGCGGTGGGTTCGGAACCGCTAGCTACAATTTTTGCTCCTACCGGCATCAAACCCGTGTCTCACTGGACCATTTATATGTTCATGCATCACTGGTTACCATTTCCTATAGTTGAACGGAGATTGCTTTACCGTTCCTCTGTGTGAGAGTTTTAGTCGAACATTTTTATCTGCTATTGAAGATATTTGATAGAGATAGGGTCCGACAGGAAATCACTGACAGTAAATAAATATTTTCGGACATTTCAACATAGCGCCATCTAGCCGACTAATATAAGTTTGAACTATAGGATAAAAAACAGATAAAATCTCTACATAATATAGGTACTTAAAAAACATCCAACCTCCAAAACGAATAATTGCGAATCACTAAAATATTTGTTTCGAACCCGAGACATTAGCAAAGGCATCATTTAGCTAATTACTTCCGAGACAGTTTGTTCTAAAATGACCCGATTTATTAAAGAGAATACTTAGAGGAGAGCTCAATCATTTTGTAAATCTTTCCGGAAAGTTACACAGGCGCTCGACACTAAACAGATAGGTGGGTACCGATGTCTGAGTCGGTTCGACTCCGGCATTACATCCGTGGGGATTTCCACACATAAAAAAAATGATGACCACATAAGCAGATAACTCAAAAAACGGAAAAGTTATAAGTACTCGGATACCCAGACGTGCGTGTATGAAGCGATTGACGAATCTGCAAGAAGCGAAAGAAGTATGCATGGATCACGAAGCCTGGTGTTCTGTCCTCTCTGACAGTCAGGGATACAGCATGAAGATAGTTAGATAAAAAAATTGGTGGTCCATGGTTATTGCTCCCATACACCCAGTTCAGTGATCGTGTTAATTACAAAATTATATGTAAGTTTTAAATTTTGAACTCTGGCCATAGATTGTAGAGCATACGAAATGACAAAACAATATGGATGATAGCGATCGGATGCGTCTGCGCACCGGTGCAGGCAGGATACTCTCACAAACCGGAAGTGTCGCGCACCCGCGCTGTCACAGACAATAGCCTATTGTGGACAGTAATTACTGTACCGGATACCACTTCATTACGTGTATGGCCTGGATTTCAATGGATCCAAAAGTAAAGGTATTGTTATAACTATTTATGGAAATTGTGTTTATTAATAAGCCAAAAATGAGCAGAATGGCACCTCAAGAAATAAGAAACCCCCAAAGAATTGAGTTCTTTTGGTTCTGCCAATTAATATCTTCAGAAGACTCACGCGCAGGATATGATTTCAGAATTAGGGATTACAACGGCAATCGATTTCATAAGCTTTTTATTTCCGCGAAATGACTGGACAGACTCGAAGTGAATGAATAACCACACATACAATGTAAACACACGAAGATAACATTTGTGGCCCCACCAATATCTATGGGGCCCAAACGACCACACCTGCTGACCAACGGAGTAGGTAACAAACGAAGGCGCGCTTACGCGGTCGAGACGTCAGACTCGTTTGCAGTCAAGCAGGCAGGCTGCCAACAATGTCTAAAATTAAGATCCTAGTAGTTTGCGAGTCCCAAGACAATCTAATTTGTCCAGGGACTTCACCGAGCTCAAGCTCGGTGTAACTTTTCTGGTGTTTTAGTCATTGCTGTAGATCGTGGTTTACAGGAGTCACAGTAATGGGAATGCGGGTGGGATTAGACCCCCTCAAAATCAAGATTCTAGTAACCAAATAAAAGTGTACCCAATGACTAAATCCAATTTAGGCATCAAATCAACTAGGAATAGATTAAGATAAAGAAGAAACTAAGATGAGAAAAGTATTTCGCGAGATTAGGTCCATCAATCACACTTTTATCCCCGAAGGGGTGGTAGAGGCATATCATACGCCCACGCATCACCGTCCAAGTAACGTTAAGTAAGTTGTTCCAAGTAACGCGTGGTGAGTCCATTGCCGTGTTGAAAATAGACAAGCGGAGGTTTTTGCGACTGTTGAAAAATTTCAAGTCGTCTATAAGGCCATCACCTTGGCTTAAAGACTTGTCATTTTACTGGCAACCATAAACTTAGTGTGTACCAACACAAACACAACACACACATGTAAACCAATAAATCGACAACTAGCTCATTCGAGCAATAAACAAGGCTTTATCTGGAATTCAATTATCGGTCAGTCCATAGACAATGATCGCGATTAAATGAATTAACGTGCTTTTAGCGGACCGCACACGCACCGGCCATGTGTAATCTGAGGACATTAAGCTTTTTGTTGACGACTGAAGTAGCCTTGTAAATATGAGGGTGGGTTTATTTTATTGGGGATGATTATTGTTTACGGGAATTGGTGTCCCTTTTAAATGTTTGATTTTGAAAACAGCTTTTAAACTACTGCACATGAAAAACCGGTCGGTTCGACTTGCCCATACATATCTATGCAGATAAATAAATTAAAGTGTCCGTTTGTAATTCTAAATTAACAGTTTTTTAATAAATGCATTTGAAAGTAGATTACGTAGAGGTTACTTTTGTTCCGGATAATCTCTAAAACGGCTGGACCTATTTTAACGGGACTTTCACTAGCAGATAGCTGATGTTATAAGGAGTAACTTAGGCCACATTTTTCACGTATTCTCACCACGTGAGTGAAACTGCGGGGCATCCGCTGGTTATAAATGAATTCCATTTTTTTTTATTTAATAACAAACGTATAGTTTCAAAATTTTTTCTATAATTGTAGTATGTATTACTGCCAAATTTCATAGTTCTTGGTAAACGGGAAATACCCTATTAATTTTGAATTTCTTCAGAGTTTCGAAACAAACTTTTTGTTTATCAGTATAAACGGCCGTACCTTTTTTAAGTTAATATATTCAAGGGACTGGTAGATTTGGGTAGAGGTAGATCTGGGTACCTATACTTTATAGCTTTAATTACAACTCAATACCGCCGCGCGTTTCCAATATAAAGGATCTTGGCAAACAGATAGTATGAGGTTCTTCAAAAGGGGTCTTAGAAGATATTTAAAGGGTCGGCACCTCTGGTGTTGCAAACGTCCATAAGCTAAGCTAAGATGACCACTTTCCATCAGATGGGCCGTATGCTTGCTGAAACATCAGAGGTATAAAAAAAAATGACTGAAGGAATCACGGAACCCTAAACACAGTAAGGTTCAGTTAAATTGATCTATTTTAGATTCTAATGAATTTAAATAAAGCGAAATTAAATAGATTTGAGATTCGACGGGTTTTTACATCTTCGGTGTCCTCCAACCTCAACTACTTACCCACACCTGCTGACTAACGGTCAAGGTTATGGCGAAGGGGAGGAAAACTCGACCAAAACCCTGCACTAACCCATCTTGTGGCCAAATCCATTCATAATTCTTTATATCATTTAAAAAAGCCTAATAATTTTAAGTTAATTTTCTCACACTAGTAAGTTGATCTTTACGTTACATAGTTGCAATCTTATCTTGGCATAAAGCCTAAGTAAGTAGCGCGTAGTGGGCTTCATTTGCAAGTCATTGAATATATTTCAATATATTATAGCTAATTCACTGTTTGATAATCTACTTACCTATATTTTTAAAAATATGAAAGATTTCCATTATCAATAGTGAAATACTTAATAAAACAATTTTTAAATAGTATCAAGATTTTTTGAATAATTCTAATTATAGTAACGGCTTTTCAGAGACAATTTAAATAATGGGATTTATTAACAACAAAAATTACACCGAGGGGTTTAGCTTGGCCTCTCGCAAGCTCGGAGTCCTTAACAGGGTGAGGCGGTTTTTCACGCCGGAACAGAGATGCTTATTATATAAGTGTCAGATTCGTCCGTGCGTGGAATACTGCTCACATCTCTGGGATGACTCCGCCAAATACCTGCTTGAAGCTCTAGACGCGTTGCAGCGTCGTGCCATCCGTATTATTGATTGTCAGACCAGAGGTCACTGGCAGTCTTGAACCGTTGGAAATGCGCAGAACGGTCGCCAGATTAGCTGCGTTTTACCATATCTACCACGGTGAGAGTTCTAAATAACTCTTCCACTTGAGCCCGCCCTCCTTTCCGTTCCCGAACAAAACTGGAGGGACAGAGATGTCATCCTCACACTGTGGATACAATTGTGCCCAGAACCGAAAGATTCCGCAGGTCTTTCTTATGTCACCATAAAAGCATTGAACTCTTTACCAGCGCACAAGTTTCCCTCCTCTTACAATCCTGGGTCTTTTAAGAGAAGCGTGAAACGGCATATTTCTGGGCCGTCAACCTGAGGGTCGCTATCGGGGTCCTACCGGCTGGGATAGCGGCCCTTAGTCACTGATCGTCGTCTCTGCTTTCCATCAGGCGGGCGGCGCCATTAAGATGTGTCAAACATAAAAAAAAAAAAAAAAAAAAAAAAAAACAGTTTAACGAAATTTCTATGAAATAAACCCTATGTGTGTATTTGCCACTTTAATGCTAGTAAAAGTATACGAAAACTATCTACTAAATGGCCGTATACATTGATATATTATGTTGTTTACCTCAATGGCCGTATATTTCAGGGCTAGAGCTGTGGACGCAATGCAAGATTTTAAAAGTACGGACACAATATGTCATACTATTACATTGCAATCTGCATCTGTCTCCCAATTTAATGTATCTTACAAGAACTGCATTTTCATTTGTATAATTAATTTAATGCAATGTATCATTCTTGCAAGACAAGAATTACACATCGCAAAGTACCAGAGCGACAGGTTAACATTCTTTTTTAATTGCACGTACCCACACATATATTGGCCGCCATTTTCATGCTTCACCCATGATAACTCGAAATTACTCCCGTATTTTTTTCACATGTATGCGCGTAGTGTAACATTGATTAATGATGAGATGGCGACCACACCAAAGCCGACATCCGTCTTTCTCCGTCCATTGCTCGTACACCTGTACCGTTTTGACACATGTATTACCTTTCCTCGTATGAGTCACGCGCTCATTGATGAACGAGAAGAGCTGAACTGATATTTAAGGATCGATTCTCAAAACCAATTTGTTATTATTTAAAGAAAGTTCACGAACGAAATGAATTTCCGGTCGTACGTCAAAGCTCCGCCGACGCTCTCAAAGACTGAGAAGGATTTTAATGGTGACTGCAGACTTAAAGGCCAAGTGAAGACCATTCTGCCTCTTCCTGGTAATAGCCAGAGGAGTATAGATAAAGAGTGCTAGGTTTATATTGCTTAAGCAAGTAGTTCTTATTTAATATATATCTAGAGACTGTCCATGGCGCCTAAGTAAAGGATATCAACAAAATACCGCGGAGATACGATGTTTTTGGGTAAAAATCACCTACGAGTATACCAACCTCCAGATCTTAACTAACTGCAGAAATCTATTCTCATAAAAACAGAGCAGTCCATTGCTTCGTTTTGACGTTAAAGACAGACAAGAAGTAATCAGATGCCGTAAGAATTGGAGGCGTTAACAAGCCCTTGGAAAGATAGTTAAGATTTGGAATGAGATGGGAATTCGGATATAATAAGGTTATTTATGACTACGGTGACCAGTTTCGGTCAGACGGCCTGTATATGAGTCTGCCTGCCGCCTTACTAAAACATTAAAGAACCACCTCTATTTAAAAAATGTATTATGATCTGCTCTAAACTTCGGCGTAATATATTTCTGATATACCGGTCCAAATTAGTTAGTACATATTAGGTAACCTGTCAAAGACTAAAGCCTTTAGTAAGTTCAAGAGTTTCAGCAACACTTAAATTGAAAAAAAAGAAGCTATCAAGACAGCCAGTTATAACCGCAGCCCTAGAACTAGCAAGAAAATTGGCGGGTTTACTTAAGGTCTTAAAGACGGCCTATTAACGAAAAGACAACTTACTTTAGTAACACTAAATGGTTTGAGTAGTTTAGGAGAGAAAAGCACATAATTTCCATAATTTTCTGTAAATATAACGAAACTTCTAATAGCCTTTGTGGCACAGTATATCTTAATCTTTGAAATTTATTTACTGGTAAATTTTTAACCTGTACAATATTTTTTTCAAGTCTTCATACTGCTACGAGTTTGTACAAGCCAGCAATCGCCTTAATATACTGTTATAATATACATAATTGATAGTCCATTACTGGATTCAGATTACTGGCGAGCTGCGATCAAGATAACACTAAATATACGAGCTGCCATTGATGATCATTTCGTTACAATGTTGCTACGATTATGCGTAGACGCACTCAACTTTATTCCGATTGCTAACTAAACTGTCATCACTGCGATTACTGAACACAAGTTATACGATAGTTATTTACACTGTGACTCCGATCATCGTGAAATCTTGCCTCATAATTCAAACGAATGGTTATCCAGTCTTATTTGCAGAAGACAGGTTCACATGGAGATTTAGGATATATGTGAGTACATAGTTTGAAATTGTTCGTTACACATCCCTTAGAGAACCCGATACAAATAATATGATCGGTATTTGCACAGTAATTGCGTTCTCGATTCGTAAAACCTTTCGATATGACGTTTAGTTAAATCGAATCAAGCGCGCATGCGTTTGCGCACATAAAAGTGTCTTCACGGAAATGTTAATCTAAATCGACAGAATCGTTATCGAGAATGGGATAATAGAATTACAATCATGTCTGTGAATTTATATTTGACTCAAAAATCACCAATTTTTTTTTGTACCACAGAGGTGGCACATTAGCATACGGCCCATCTGATGGAAAGTGGGCACCGTAGCCTGTGGACGTTTGCAACACTAGAGGTGTAGCACTCGCTCTGCCGACCCTTTAAAAACCTTCTAAGACCCCTTTTGAAGAACTTTAAAAACCTTCTAAGACCCCTTTTAAAGTACCCCATACTATGGACATTTGGGAAAACTCAGGCAGGGAGTTCATTCCACAATCTAAGTGTACGCGGCATAAAGACTCTATCGGACCTAATAGTGTGCGAGCGCTCTGGACGCAAAGTGTGAGGGTGAATACCCTGTCTATGAAGAGCGGTGCGATGATAGAAGGTAGCCGTGGGCATCATATCAAACAATTCTTCAGAGCTCAGATCGTTGTACAGGCGATAGAACACACAAAAGTACGCGAAGTCTCTCCTGTCACAAAGAAGCTCAACACCGCCAGCTAGTAGAGGACCGTTGACTAGCCTCATTCTATCGAGTCAAAAGGTCGAAGTTGGTATTCAGATGCACCAGCACAAAGATGACAGCAGTACTCCACTTGCGACTTATAGAATGAAATGCTAAAAAAAATATTAATATAAAAATGTTGTACTACTGTAAAATATGATTGGGGTATAAATTTTAGAATAGTTTCCATCTCTTAAATGACATCGGTACATCGGAGTGTTGAAGTACAAAAACCCCTTTATGTCAGAACTAGACCTCAAAACCTAGCCAGCTGTAGAGATGTGTGTAGAAAACAGGGAGTTTGGTTGTAATAACTATTGTTCAGTTGAAGTGCCTAATGGGTCTTGGGTGATAATTAGTAATTTAGGAACGAAATGTGTACTTTTAGTTCGACCACGCTGGACAGTAATTTGTTTTATCTAAGTGTTATGCAGATAGCCCGGACAGTTTGTTTAGTGGCTTGCCGTGTCTTTCGCCGCAAGAACTAATGATAGATAGTGTGTGGTCCAAGTTTAGATCGCTATGATGCTTTATGTAGTTGCCGTACAGAATTGCGTCTCGTATAATAGTAGAATAATGAGCAAAAGTGGGCCGTAAAGTTGTGATGTGGTAGACAAGCATACGGTCCACCTGATCAAAAGTGATTACCGTAGCCTAAGGGCGTTTGCAACACCAGAGGAGCGGCACTCGTGCTGCCAACTCTAAAAAGGTGGCGCGCGGTGCTGTACTACACTAGAAAAGCTTTATAGCGAACGGCCTCGGGTCGAAACGGGAGGGTTTTTTACATATGTTTATCAAATATTTATATTTGAATGAATTCATACGAAATATTAATGAATTATAGAAAAAAAAACCTAACCACTCCGGGAGTGCCGACAGAAGTGAAAACTCAATTTATTAATAATTTATTTATCTAGACGCGTTGGTACATGCATATATGCACACACTATAGCTGCGTATCGTAACGGGGTGCAGCGAGTCCAGAGATTTATCTCATCTAAAAAATTGCGTACCGCGCTAAAAGAAGTTTTTCCTTCAAAAATTGACCGGGATCGACGTTAATGATGATGATGATGAAAAATAAATCTACACTGAAAGACTCCTAATTGATTACACAGCATTATTTAATAAGACCTGTAGATGCCCGGAATCAACGTTAGATGATGATGATGATAATGGTCGCGAGTCCAGAGATTTTATCTCATCTAAAAATAAGCGTACCGCGCTAAAAGAATATTCACTTCAAAAATTGACCGGGATGGACGTTAATGATGATGATGAAAAAAAAATTCTACTCTGAAAGAGTCTTAATTGATTACACAATATTATTTAATAAGACCTGTAGATGACCGGGTTCAACATTAGATGATGATGATGATTATAGTCGCAAATCCAGAGATTTTATCTCCTCTAAAAATATGTGTACCACGCTAAGAGGCGTTTTCACTTAAAAAACTCAATTTATTAATAATTTATTTATCTAGTCGCGTTGGTACATGCATATATGCACACACTATAGCTGCGTATCGTAACGGGGAGTAGCGAGTCCAAATTTATCTCATCTAAAAAATTGCGTACCGCGCTAAAAGAAGTTTTTCCTTCAAAAATTGACCGGGATCGACGTAAAGATGATGATGATGAAAAATAAATCTACACTGAAAGAGTCCTAATTGATTACACAGCATTATTTAATAAGACCTGTAGATGACCGGAATCAACGTTAGATGATGATGATGATTATGGTAGCGAGTCCAGAGATTTTATCTCATCTAAAAATATGCGTACCGCGCTAAAAGAAGTTTTTCCTTCAAAAATTGACCGGGATCGACGTAAAGATGATGATGATAAAAAATAATTCTACACTGAAAGAGTCCTAATTGATTACACAGCATTATTTAATAAGACCTGTAGATGACCGGAATCAACGTTTGATGATGATGATGATTATGGTCGCGAGTCCAGAGATTTTATCTCATCTAAAAATATGCGTACCGCGCTAAAAGAAGTTTTTCCTTCAAAAATTGACCGGGATTGACGTAAAGATGATGATGATAAAAAATAATTCTACACTGAAAGAGTCCTAATTAATTACACAGCATTATTTAATAAGACCTGTAGATGACCGGAATCAACGTTAGATGATGATGATGATTATGGTCGCGGGTCCAGAGATTTTATCTCATCTAAACATATGCGTACCGCGCTAAAAGAAGTTTTTCCATCAAAAATTGACCGGGATCGACGTAAAGATGATGATGATAAAAAATAATTCTACACTGAAAGAGTCCTAATTGATTACACGGCATTATTTAATAAGACCTGTAGATGACCGGAATCAACGTTTGATGATGATGATGACTATGGTCGCGAGTCCAGAGATTTTATCTCATCTAAAAATATGCGTACCGCGCTAAAAGAAGTTTTTCCTTCAAAAATTGACCGGGATCGACGTAAAGATGATGATGATAAAAAATAATTCTACACTGAAAGAGTCCTAATTGATTACACAGCATTATTTAATAAGACCTGTAGATGACCGGAATCAACGTTAGATGATGATGATGATTATGGTCGCGAGTCCAGAGGTTTTATCTCATCTAAAAATATGCGTACCGCGCTAAAAGAAGTTTTCCTTCAAAAATTGACCGGGATCGACGTAAAGATGATGATGAAAATCTTACGCTTTTTCGATCAGGACACGTGTCCTGACGCCACGTGTCCTGACGCGAGTTTAAGATTTTATACCCATTACAGAAAAAGTGCTCAACGCCGCTAAAGAAGTTTTCACTTCAAAAAATTAAAACGCCACAAACCATACATAAATTAGGATGTTAATACATTTTGCAATGAAGATATTTTCAAAATGATCCATTAATACGAATTTATATTATCTTGATCTGTCGTATCCTCAATCCTCAAATATAATTTTAGTTCACCGTAAGTAACGTTACAAGTATGTCTAAAATCAAATAAATTATTTGGTTAAGGTAAATAATTTAGAACAAAAACGCTTAAGGCTCTCACTTGAAGTAGTCGGTAGCTGTGCGTGCGCAGGCCACGGGAGCCGCCTTTTACCATTTCAGTGACGACGTCATAGAACGAAAGCCGACATAAATTGCTATTCATTATCTGTGCTGTTTTCTAACAAACACACGGTGCAACTGCAAAGGTCTTACTCGATTGCTGTCTTTTTACTAGGTGACTGCATGTATGCGTAATTTTAATTTATTATTCAAGAACAGTGATTCTGGTTTTTTTACCACTGAGGTGGCAGACTTGCTTTTTATAATTCAGATCCATCGAGATAAAACCACTTGTACATCATTGTCGACAATTCCTATTCGATCGCTAATTGAGTGTTCGCCACAACCTGCGTCTGTCCGTTTCAACATGGCAATGGACTCACCACCTGACGACAGTGGAACAAAAAAATGCAAACGCTGAAATATCGGCGTTTAGTATGTCTGTACCTACCCCTTCGGGAATAAAAGCCATGACTGATATGTAAATTGTAAACACTACCTAAACTAATCAATCTAATCAGACTAATGCGAATCTTCACTAGGCCCAAAATTCACATGTCATTATTTTCTTGAATTCACGTTGTTATGTTGGTATTATTGAGTCACTATGTACTTTGGTACTTATTTCTCGTATTAGGTGTCAATATGCTAATCAGACTAAATGCGAATCATCGCAACGCTCCAACCTCGTGCGTTCGTCCTGAAACTTCGCTTCTCTGTCACTAATAAAAAAAACTCTGTAAAGATAGCTTTTAATTGAAGTTACTTTAAACCTTTTCATATTTTTGTGGAAGCCTTAATATCAGCGACCGTGTGGTTTTAGTCGGTTCGAGTCCGGCATGACATCCGAAGGGTACACGAAAAAAAAAGCTTTGCCATGACTATAGATCTGCTGCACTCTCATTTCTCAGGAGACTTCACATCAACTATTCGCCGCCTAAATTTACCATACATTTTTAACGTCTTTATTTTTGGAATTTTAGCTTAAAAGTATCAAGGTCTATTAGCAGAAGGGTAGGGGGAAAATAAGGTGGAATTTAAGGTAAATTTTTGGTACTTAGTTAGTTTTCAGACCGTTCCCATCTATAGATATTTTAATATAAATATTATTATATAATTCTATATGTTGACAATAATATTCGTTATCGGACAAAATTTTAGTTCACGATCTCACGAATCAATTCAAATTTATATTCTTACATAAGTTGAACAATTTGTACCTTAATGCAACTTGCTTATGGCTAAGTATTCGTGTTAAACGTATTGTTTTATGATTTTGATTGTCGGTTGCAATACTGATTGTTATTTAATGACTGCTTGTGGGCCCAGGGGCCCTTTGTAGATATCGTGAACTATTCACCATTCCGATGGAGTTTAAGGTCCTTTAATTCTATCACGTCTTGGTGTATTTTATGATATTTGTTAAATGGAAACATACAGCTACTTGTTTAAACCTAAATGCAATTTTAGAATCAATACTAAAGCTTAAAAGGTACGAAAGGGGTCCCATCAAGACCTCCGGGGCCCAAGCGACCTCTCCTGGTAACGGTGCACCTGCTGAATAACGGACGAGGATACAACGAAAGCCTTCCCAACCCGGTAAGGGTCGGGACTTGGGAAAGTCAGACGGTAGTCGCTTCCAAAAATGTCGAAAAGTAAAAGATACCAAACGAAAGTTGCTCCTTGCAGACAAATAAGTAGACCTCATGCTCCAAATCCAGGTAGGATTAGGAAAAAAATGGAAAAACACTTAAGATAAAGAAGAAGAGAAGGTGCGTAGGGGTTCCTACAGATTGTTTGCTGCTGATCGATGAACGATACTCTGGGGTAGCCAGACTTTGGGATATCAGACGTCAAAATAATTTATATTGAAATTGTTGCACTTAAATTGCAACAATTTGGACATTAATTGTGTGATTTTGACTAGATATGATGATCCTAACTATTATTAAATATTCGTAAATTCGTAATGCTTTTATAAACTACTGAACCGGGTTTGATGAATGAGGACTGTTAGGTAGAGAAATATGAACTCGAGAAGACAGCAAAATCACATGTCATTCTTTTCTTGAATTCACGTTGTCATGTTGGTATTATTGAGTCACTATGTACTTTGGTACTTATTTCTCGTATTAAGTGTCAACATGCATCCATATGTGGTTAGTGGGTCAACAATGATCTCACGGGGTTCCAGTGGCCAACTTGTCGGCCACGGGCGACCACTGGGGTGTGGCGCGGCGTCGTCTCACACTTGGAGTTAACCTTTTGTTTGTTTTTTATATTAACGAGAACACGTTATTGATTTAATATGGTTGGTTGAACTAAAATGCCGACGGTGGTGTCGTGTTTGAGATAGCTACCACGGCCATTTTATATTTTCTCACATTGTGCGATATGTTAGCATACGTGACGGGTAGGTTTTTATTTTCATGTAAAGGAAAGAAAAGATAACTGACACCTACAACTTAAAGATATATGATACCGACTTGGCTTTTATGTGTAAATATTGATAAAATTATAAGTAGACTAGTTGACGCCCGCGGCTATGCACGCGTGGTGAAGTTTTCTCGTTCCCGTTTCCCACAGGAACATGTTCCCGAGATTAAAAGTAGCCTATGTGTTAGTCGGATGTGTAAGCTATATTATTGTAAAGTTTCATCAAAATCCATTTAGTAGATTTTGCGTGAAAGAGTACAAACATCCATTCTTACAAACTTTCGCGTTTGTGTAATGGGGCGAATATCCCTCTTTCCATCAATTCAGATTGCTGTATAAGTTAAGTTTTACCCCTACTAACTATAACAGAGGACAGATTTGAACTCCTCAAGGTTTAGTTTTTACTCTAGATTGTTGGCACATGGTGGAACTTTTTGAAATTCGTCACGAAATCCAAAGTCTTCTTACTTCTATTTCACTGATTTTATTTAACTCAAGGTTTCCTCAAATTTCAGAGCTATTTTCACAGTCTGTAAGACTCTTAAGTCTTACAGACTTAAAAGAGTCTTTTCTGTAAGAATCTATAAGAAGTCTTCTGTATCTGTGATCTTGATTCTTGATTTCTTCTGATTCTGTATAATATGTGAGTATCTGTTGACGGCTTTAAGATATGTCTTTGCGCGGTGCTCCGCTCATAAGAATACTCCTATGACTTCTGGTTCATGCACGAATACAATGGTACAGTAGGTTAATGACCCTCTTATTATCAGAAGTAATAGGTTAGATAGGCTAAATTAATTGATCGGTACTAATTATGACTCTTCCTACCCCTTCCAGGATAAAGGCGTGACAATATGTATGTATGTAGTATTAAATAATATCAAAAAAACCTCATCTTCTTCGTGGTATTTAGTATTTGTATTATTCTAAAACCTTCATAATCATTTTTCCAACATAATCAGTATAAAAGTACGATGCACGAACCAGTTGCCGCCAAGCCAATCTCTTCATTCAATTATTTAAGATAACCGTTATATTATTACTGCGATTTCATTGCCACCGAGTTATTTCTCGAAAAACTGCAGGTGTGACATCGAATCGTCAGATTACATGTAATAAAATGTCATTACATGGAGTTATTGAAACGAGAATTGCATACGTAGGGTTGTACGAATCGCTGAAGAACCGTTATGATGAAAGGGGTGTGGTAGGTAATAAGTGTTATTTGAAATTGGAAATCTCCTGTAAGCCCGCTGAGAAAGTACCTTGGGGCTAGCGATGTCGCCGGTTCAAGTACAGGGAATAAGGCTTAGTAGGTTACTTTTGTTGGTAAATCAGGTTATCTGAGACAATAACACATTCAAAACAACAGATAATATAAAATATAATGTTTAAATCGTGATAAATGAAATTATATTAGTTTTATGCCCTATTTGACTAGTTTTATGACCTTTTCTGTACATCGGAGGTGTAGAAAGAAATAAGGATTATAATTTTTTTTTAAATTATAGCTATTTACCCAATATAGATCGATCAAGCTTGAATGTTTGGTATCAAGTCATGTCAAGTGTTTGCATATACAAATAGAAAAAAAAGTAGTCTTACGATAAATAGGTCAACTATAAGGTCTATTTCAGATTACATATTAACTTATATTTTCTGTTTAAAAAAAATGTAGCACTTGTTTTTTAAGAGAAACAACCCTATCCAAATAACGAGACAGTCAGGCGTGCCAACAATCTCGATTCGATCGAACGAACGAATGAATGAATGAATTACATTACAAAATAATCGATTTGACGTTGACAGTTGCTTATGTCACAAGCAACTATATTCAAGATCCGAAATCAAATATTTTTTAAAAGAATAACATAAAAGTTGAATAATGAGAACGTTATTTAATAAAAATCACTACTTTGTAAAGATAATATAATTATTTGTAATCTGTATTTTTTACCGCGCGTGGGAGCTGCATTTTTTGCGCCATTGTTATGTCACTCGAGTGTCAATAATTATTATGGTTTTGCTTTCGAATTTAATAGAGAGTCAGAAGTGTAATTATTAGAGTAATCGTGCTTTTGTGCTGTAAGCTTACAAATTGTGTTAAAGTAGAAATGATTACATGAACAAAACATTTTCTTGAATGAAAAACAGAATCGATGTCATTGCAAAAGTAAAACGTGAAGTTTTTACTTCTTTGTTCATAAAGTATTATAATTACAAGCCGGTAAGGTACGTAATTGACTTAAATATTACATGGGCCGTGACTGTAAGCGACCGTGACCAAATAAGTTGCCCTAAAATCAGCACCTTTAGCGATATAAACAGAACATTATCGTTATTGTGAAATGTTGTAATGAGTGTGCAGATAAAACTTAATAATTAATGATAACAAGCTTTGTGAAAAAGGTTTTTACTCCGTTACAGACTATTTGCAGGACAGGGACGCCTGGAAATGATCTGCTGGCAAAGTGAAATAATATTAAATTGTAAATAGGCCATCAAAAACAAAGCCTTCCTAATTTTCTTGCCGGTTCTTCTCAGGTGGGCCGCGTTCCGAACCGGTGGTCGCTTTAAATATTTTAAATAGTGTATGACATTTTGTAAGCGCCGTTAAAATGGTCTATGCAAAATAAAGATATATTTTTTTATTTTTTTATAATGAGTTGGTAAATTATATTTAGGATATTTTAGGAATTATAGTTTATTAATGTGTGTGGTTGTTACTTCTGTACGCTTAGCGGTTAGAACAATTTGGATAAAATGGGACCAACGGCTTAACGTGCTTTCCGAAGCACGGAAACGCTAGCACATGTAAATGCCACAAAGTGTTCACCCATCCAAGGACCAGCCATAGCGAAAGTTGCTTAACGCAGTGATCGTTTACAGAACACCGAGTTAGTGGGCCACGAGCGCTTCTGTGTATATGTACATACTTACACATGAAATAAATAATTGATTGAAAAATAATTAAGGTATTAAACAGGGTGTGTCGTAGGTGGTTAAGCCGACGGATGTGCTTACGCAAGCGACTGGTAACCTGTCGCCAGGGCTTCTACTTCCGGCGGTCTGGTGTGTTGCTAATTCCTCTATGCGAAGAATAAATATAAAATATTGCAACTTTTTAAAGTGCAGTGAAGGTAGATTATTATGTCATTAATACTCAATTAAAATATTTAAAAATATAAACAAATATCAGAATTAAATGTAAAGAAAATATCTCCGATAATTAGAAAAAACCAGTTATAAATATTAAAATAATTTGCACTTGTGATGAATCATTTTGTCGCATTAATTGCAATGATTTTTTTTTCTTTATAGGTAGTATCGCGTTATGCCTTCGATTCGCAGTCAAGTTTTGTGATCCTAAGATCTGGGGATCGAACCCAAGTCATTAAAAAACAGATAATAAAATCAACTAAAAGAAATCAACTGATCGGTCCTAACAACTTAAGTTAGCTTCAGTACAGCACGTCAAGTTAAGAAAATAGTCAAAATTCTGGTAAGTATTCCACAGATGAATAGTGTACAGTATTTAAACGAAGGCCAGATAACAAATCTATAAGCCAGTAAGCACATAACAATGGTACGGTTTGTTACAGAGTCAGTCACGCCTAATTACGAACTTAAATGTATTTAGCAAGTGGAACACGAACACGACATTACCGTGGTATGTGGGGTAAAAGTCACAGAAGTTATTATACGCGTCAATGATGTAATTTTTCACTCAACTATTTTGTATTTCTTGCGGAATGGCACAAATCGACGTGATTGCTGGCTCACACAGGGATAGTTGCATCACGAGCCCGCGCTGGGCCGCAGTTCTTGACACGCAATAGGGATTGTAATTATATAGTTACGAGAAATCGTGCTGAGGATTTCAAATGACCATTAACGTATTGTACAATATCTCATGTGGTATATGGTATTTTTTCCTAAAATAGGGTGGGTTTCTGTACACATACAGATGTACATTATAAAGGCGCGGGCGCAGGTATTGAATGTGCGGTATGCTAGCGCATCGCATAGTTGGCAATTGCACAACTCGGACGCATTCCGTCAATAGACTTCGTACTTAGCGCACGGGAATGATAACACTTATTTTTTAATATCCTAAAGACAATTTATAAACATAAAGTTGTTATTTGGTTTTCGTTAACAGTGAAAATTCTTCGGTATTCTATTTGCGAGAGCCTGAACTAGACGCCACTGAATTATGACCCAAGCCAGCTATATCTGTAAATGTACCTTCTGTCTAACGACGAAAAACTAAATAAACCATGTACCGACCTGGCAGCGTGATACAGTGATCGATTGATACTACGATTAAAACTGAAATAAATAGTATCATCTCTTCACAACAAAGGAGAGTATCAATAAAATTACAATAATAAAAAAAAGACCTTCGGTTGCTATCATCGCCATCTTGCTTCAACAATGGAATGCATTAATTGCTGGACAATTACTAAAATGATTTGTATCTGATAATATCAAAGCGAACAAGGCGTGTAAATAATTACTGTGAGACATTCAGGCCCTACGGCAACGATGCCATTGCCTGATCTGCTGAAGTAATTTGTTTTGAAAAATTGCCTTTATGACGTTATATATTTTTTTTAGATTTTGTAAAATACAAGGTTGTTTGGTTTTCTAGATATTATATTGCCATTTTGAACAGAAGGTGACCCTTACAATGTTTCTTGTTACTCAATATAGTTTAATTTTACTATTGTCGGACATAGCAGTCATCTCACCAAAGATGATTGCTTAAAAGGTCTTCTCTACAGCAATAAATCCTCTAGGCTTTTTTGCGAAAATGTTGTTAAAAATAAATAAATAATAATAAATAAATATCGTTGGGACAACTCACACAACGCCATCTGATTCCAAACTAAGGAGAGCTTGTACTGTTACCAGATAACGGATTAACATACTTATATATTTCCAAATACATACATATTATAGATAAATAACACCCAGACACAGAATAAACCATCGTGCTCATCATACAAAGTTTTATTCTGGGTGGGAATCGAACCCACGACCTCTTGCGTATGTATAGTATAAACAATGGAAAATGAAATCAATGGTCTCAGCTCATTATCACCTTGTCATAAATTGAGCTTAACTCTAAATATATTAAATGACATGCACACATAGAGAATATTTATATCAACACGTGTATTTGTTTAGAACACAGTCGTTTGTAGGCCAATGTAGATTTCAAATAGGTTCATTAATATGGATGCTCCGGGTGTCAAATGGACCTACGCCAACAAGTCTAATTGACATATCATTGTTTAACACATGGTTGGCCACAATGCTAAATGGGTGCTGTTTTTGATACGAATTGTGTTACGAATACGAGCTGGTCTATCCTTGTATGGAAACAGTGTAACCTAGCTTTTAATGAACTTACGTATGTGTGAGTATCAGTATGTTTATATTTTTACGAAACTCAGATTGCTGATAAGGTACTAATCAACTACTTCTAATCGATCTCAGTTCATCAAATCAGAGTGTGGCAGTCTACTGCTGGAGTTAGGTCTCTTCTCAGATGTTTATCCTCTTTTACTGGTTGTAAGAAGCAACTATTTTGCGTCTGGCCGTTAGCTAGCAGTAAGATTTGTAGGACAGCCTCTACTGAATACCACCAGCTCCACTATCTGTTTAATCAATATTCGACCATCCATTCCAACTTCCAGTCAATAATCTTGATTTAGAAAATTAGGTAAGCAGATATATTGCAACATTGCAGATAGCAAGGTTCCTCCAGTTCATGGAAGGACTTGTATGGCTTGTATAATCCAATAGGGGATCGCTATGTGGGGCTTCGGTGACGCATATATAGATAAGTCGGTATATTCGCGTCGTTGATTGTAACAGAGCATAAGTAGTGTTGTAATAGCCGTAGAATATATTTACAACTATAAAACCTTTTTTATTCACTATACGTCATAACTGATGGCATACTTTGACGTTCATAGCTGTACCCTCGACTTCGCATGTGACATACTTCAAACCCCGTAGCAACTACTTATATATCCCTGTGTTTTCAATAAAGTATGGAAAACTTGACAATTATTATTACTGCTCAGCTCCCTTCTTAATATAATGATACATAACCTATATTACTTCTGAATAGCTTGGCTTTCTAATGGTGAAATATTTTTTTAAATCCGTACATTAGTTTAAGAGTTTATAGATTACAAACTAACAAATCTTTCATCTTTATAATATTAGTATAGATATTCATACAGGTTCAATTCAAAAAGGCATAATCCAGTATAAAATATGCCTTATTATACGTAAAGAGACAACATTATATCACTTTTAAAACTATTACGCCTACATCAATAAGGTAGGTAGTCAATCATGAACACATAAGTATGCAAACATTTAAATTAATATAGGCGATAATGAGAAACGTGGAACAGACCGGCTATGTTAAGTGTCGTGTCACGTGTGGGCTGGGGAAGGCTAATATTCATATTATACAGAATGCAGTTACTTTCATTCATACTTATATTAGTTATAAGCTAGTATTTACATCTATGAGAGATATAGACTTGTGGCGGTTATAGATTAAAACATTGCAAGTGATAAATTTTGAGAATTTAATATTTTTATAATATACAGGATTATTTATCATTCAGATAGGCCGTAATATGTTATTTAGCTTTATTTTCTCTATTAGTTTCGACAGTGTTATTTACTGGTTATTGATATTCGAAATAATTTTGTGATACATTTCTGTTATACTGAATAACTCGTATACAGCTAAAGAAGTCCTAAATAATGGAACAAGTAGTCATGTGATGCAATTTTTATGTAACTGGCTTTTAAAGGTAATTGCCACCGGCTAAGTTGTTATCACAAGAAGCACACCAAGCATTTGAGCCAACTTTCCAGTAATTAAAGCCAACACAACACTGAGTACCGTGCACCGTAAAATAAACCAACAACTAATCTGACGCATAACACAAATAGAAAACAAACAAGAATTATTATGTTTAGCACTTAAGTCATTAATTTCCCTACTTTCAGCACGTTAACGACTTCCCTTCTTGGTTAGTGAGGTGCATTGCAAATCTTCGGCTCTATTCAGATGATAACGAAGTGTGACCCAACGAGAATACATTACTCGTTACAATGACGCGGGTCTTGGCCGACGGCTGGCCTCTTTACCCGGAATCTACAATGAAGTCCATGGCCACACTTGCTGAATGTTTAGTTTTATAATACAACAGTTTCCACCCGCGTTCTGCTAAGTAGATGTTTCTAAATACGTAGCACAGGCCATTTTTGACGTGCTGAATCCTCAAGGACTTTACATCGCCGCGAGCTAACGAGGAGGTGGGTATGTCGGACTCGTACCGACTAAACCGCACGGTGTCTTCTATGTCCTGTGTGCTCGAAGATCCG
Organism: Thumatha senex; assembly: GCA_948477245.1. Taxonomy (NCBI): domain Eukaryota; kingdom Metazoa; phylum Arthropoda; class Insecta; order Lepidoptera; family Erebidae; genus Thumatha; species Thumatha senex. The sequence continues at coordinate 28,298,655 of OX419729.1, read as the reverse complement.
GGTATGATACGCGGACCATGTAGCAGCATCAGCATCTATCAGCACGGTTATAGTTATCTATGTGTCAAGTTTCATTATGATCAGTTCAATTTAGACTTAAAACTGTATCGGAAATGTAGTTAAGCTTAAATGTTCCTTCATTTTAAATATTCTTGTCTCACTAAATTAAAATAATTTTATTCAGTTCATATGTAATAGCATGCTAACATGCGTTTCTAGGTAGACGTTCCATACAACAAAAGAAAGTTCTAAACAAAGGAATTGTGAACAAACAGTGGTATTGGTGTGCAAGGTCTTTCACCTTAGACTCTGTAAATAAATGAAGTTCGTGTATGGATTAGAATTTAATTACCACTCGTGCTTTAACAGCTAACTAAAACAACTCTGAAATATTCTCAAAGTATACTCTGCCAATCAACAAAATGAATCATTTAGTTACACCCACGGATACAAGAACAGGGGTATATCCTTTAAATAAAAAATACTACTAAAGAAATCGCTTGATCGCTTTGGGGGATGCTATAGTAGTTTAAAGAGGAGTGCGAAAACGAAAATATTTATGACGCAGCTAATAAAAAAAATCCGTTACCGTTGTGCGTTAGGATTGACGAATCGAGAGTGTGTGGTGGGATTCTCCTCCCCTCCTTTATTATCGTTAATAAAAAAATCTCCAATAACAAGTTAGCTAGTAAGATTTTGTAAATATTGACTATCATTTCCATAATATAGGGTATAAGGTCCCATAACCAAATATGGAGTTCCACAACTAGGACTTGTAAATTTTGATATTTCACACTCACGAGCTATTGCAGTACCACCGAAGAACGTTGTAACTATTAAAGGGTCAGTTGGCGTCCAAAGCTGCAGTAAACTGAGTAAACTTATGGTGTAGTATTGTTCCACAGTTGCCATTGTGCTCAAAGTAAATGGTTAGTAAGTTATTAAATAAAGTATTGAGCAATACAGGCACTTCGGGGCCGTAAATGGCTAATGAAGATAGGAAATATTGAGAAACATTTATTTGCCAAGGAGGTTGGGGCACACACATTATACTAATCAAAAGAACTTCCTCACTAGAGACGAAGTTTTCAGAGTATTTAATCTTTTTCCTACTATTTTTTATTTTACAAACTATTTATTTTTTTGTTATGACAAGAGCTTTTTAGTTGTCTAATGTTTCGACGAGGTTGCATATATGGTAGCAGGCTGACTCAGTAAAAACTGCGTGAGTCCCTTTTGAATCAGCTTTTTGGAGTAAAGGACAACCTTTGTCAGGTCGCAGTAACTCAACCTTTAGCCTATCGTGGAAGGAAGCGGAACAGCGTGGTGGTTAGGTGGGTAGTCTTGCACCCCTAGGGCTGGCAGTACCACACAAGCCGCCCTGGTGCACCAGGGTAGTAAAATGCCTTACTGCATTCCAACTAGTTCAAATAACATTTCAAAAAGACATAACTTATAGTTCCATAGTGGCGTCAGGTGATAGTAAAAAGACTAACGGACTCATATGACTAAATGACAAATCCACTAAGACAAGTACTGACCTTAATCTATTTTCTTTATTATTTCAATACATTTTTTTACGATGTCCAATAATGCACTTTTCGCAATTGTGGACACATCTTTTCTATAAAATTTGCACAAGTGACTTTGTTGTTCTACATCCAGATCTGTTTGTAAACTAGATTCTAAGTTCAATCCAAAGATAAATCTTGCAACTGTTTTCTTGTTACAGAGTGTACTTAATGCCAAAAATTTAAGGTGAAACAGTCGATTGCTGTCCATCGAACTTCAGTTGGAATTGAATATTCTTTAAAAGGTAAGATGTTTCAAGTGAGGGCAAGTGGTGAAAGCCTTCCTAGTCTTCCTGTGTTCATTGTTCTCAGCGAGTACACATTTCGCCCGTTGAGTTTTTGTTTCGTTTACGCAGCGAAGTGGAGGACTATATATGGTATATATATTAAAATTCATGCAGTCACTCGGAATTGCAACAACGCCAATTACTATGAATATTTATGCGTGCCGAAGAAAAATGTGAAAGATTTGATATCGATAACGCGTGGTGCCAATGGAATCGAGTCTCGAACACGTCGCTGACCGGTTCCATGTTTGTTTTTATAATACACGGATAAAATTATTATTTGCAAAAAGTGAAACGCGGTGTTGGTATAATTATTGGCATTCATATTTCTGTTTTTATCGGTTTGCAGTTTATAAATGTATAATTAAAACGATATTAACGTATGCGGCGATTGATTGGGAAATTAAAAGACTATTAAAGTCTATGATTCTGAAAATAATTAATGTAATATTATAAAGCTGAAGAGTTTGTTTGTTTGTTTGGTTAAACGCGCTAATGTCAGGAACAACAGGTCGGATTTAAAAATACTTTTTGTGTTAGATAGCCCATTTATCGAGGAAGGTTATAGGCTATACATAATTATCATTACGCTACCTCCCTAGAGAGCGGAGCAGTAGTCATAAATGTCGACAAATCGGGCAAATATTAATGCATTATTGTAGAATTTATAAGCGATGGGATTAAATAGGTGCGACGGGAGTTCGAAGCATGTCACGGGCGAAGCCGGGGGAGTGATCTAGTAATTAATATTAATGGACGTAGCTGTGGAAGTACTCGTACGTTCACACTGTAAATTTTTAATTCATTAAAAAAGAGTAAAATCGGGCCAATTCCTTATAGTCACCAATTGCATAGTCACAAGTTTCTAATAACAAGTCACTTACTGGTCGTTCTACCCTACTCGGTTTCATTGCTGCTCTTTAAGGAATCGAACATGTTTGAATTTGTTTCTACGTTTTAGTCGATACGAGAAGCGAACTGTTGATAGTTAGTCGATAAAAAGTACGCGGAAGAGATTACTAGCGCCTTATTTGAGGGCTAATAGAAAAAGCTGAAAGAGACAAAAATAATTGATACCATATATGTTGGATGAAAGTCATTTTGAGTTGGTTTTTAACAACTAACTATAATTGATACGTCGTGTAAATTGTTGGTATTTTGTTTATATCACACTAGGTGATGCCCCGGCTTCGCCCGTGACTTACTTCGAACTCCCGTCGCACCTATTTAATCCCGTCTCTTATTTGTCGACATTTATGACAACTGCTCCGCTCTCCAGGGAAGTAGTATGATGATATATAGCCTATAATTAGTATAAAAGTATAGATTATGATCCTTCTAGAAATGTTCATAGATATATTTATTTGTTTATTACCTATTGCTGTAGGTAGGAATTATCGTTTTATGTCAAGTACTTACGTGTTCATCTAGCGAGTATGTCAGTTCTCCATCGTCATATAGGACGAACCACCTCCGCTGCCATCTCTGTAACAAAAAGGACGAAAATCAGTGTGTGTTTCGACTTCATTAATTATATTTTTTTTTATTTATCCATCACGCATTATCGCCGAACGGGTGGCAGAGGCATACTATACGCCCATTTTTCACCGTGTGTATTCTTGTCCTACGTAATAGGTGGCGAGCCCATTGCCGTGTTGAAATAGATAGACGCAGGTTTTAGACAGGGAGAGACATAACTGAGAGATCAAAGGGGATACAGGGGTAGGCAGCTATTTCTCTTTATATAAAGAAATCAATTTGTCATTCCTTTCCTTGGGGTTGGATTCGTAACCAAAGGTGTGTAATGAACTCTTCTACTCGCCCCTTAATTATCTATTACCATATATTGCCAAACTATCTTAATAAGTAGATACACATATCGGACTTTGGTTTATGAAAGGTACTAAGCCTTTTTTTATTATTGTGGGACACCTTTCACACAGCGCCATCTAGCCCAAACTAAGCCTTCAGCTTGTGCTATGGGAACTCATGAAAACTGATAGACATGCTTATATATTTCTAAATACATACAAATTATACATAGCAAAAACACCGAAACTCCGAAACAAACATTTGTGGATCACACAAATATTACACCATCGAAGCAGTCAAGATGATGAATCTCTTGAATTTTATCAAAAACATCACAAGTAAGTGTTGCAATCATCTGTAGATCAACTTTTGCCACAAACATGCATCAAGAATGCATTTCACGTAGAAATCTTGAAATAAAAACTGCTTGAAAATTAAATGCAGTGTTTAAAGTCTCGGCGAAGACGCGCGTCCCATACTGATGGACCTTGAGAGGTGAAATTTGGTCAGAGTGAGATTTTAGTGTTGCCAGAATTTTGTTTGTAAAAAAACGTTGAATATGAACAATTTCGAAGGAAGAATTTAAGATGGGCATGCATTATTTTAAAGAGTCAGTGGACACCTTTTTAGAGTAAGATACCAGCATAATAATATGTAGGTAATAAAGATTATCATCTTTCTGAGTCCTGGCTGCCTCTGCCAAAGGGCCTACTGTCTAAGCCCTCAACCCAATGTATGTACTTTTTGTATGAATTTTAGGCCATATACGGGCACTACAATGTTAACTGTATAAGTATACAATACGAGTAATAAACCTTCAACATTAAGGCGTGTGTGTATGAAACGATTAATGAATCTCCAGGAAGCAAAAGAAATATGAATAGATGTTAAAAATTGATAGTCAGTCAGTTAATAGGTCTTCGATTTGACAATCAATTATTCTAATAGTTATTTAGAATGACTGGCGAATGCCTGTGTCACTCACTAAATGTTTAATTATTCCTAGACCCATGAGCCTTTTAGGGATTTACCATCGTATTTAACTCTGTGTAAAACTTCATTCAAATCTGTTCAGCCATTTATAACCGAGCAACAAACTAACATCCATTCTTCTTGCGAACATAGGTACTATAACAACTTGACTGGTACTTAGTTCGTGAAATAAACAAATGATATTGACACAGTATACAGTGAATAGATACCAGATCTAACTCCTACGTACAACAATTAAAGCTAGACCAATTAACCTATAATCTGATTATATCTGGTCTAGACTACGAGATTGAATAAGTACTACAGTACTTATAGTAAGTACCTACATACTATGATTTAGTAAAGCTTAGGGAACTATGGCCTGTTGGTTGCAATGAAATGGTAAATATAATTATCTGTCATCTTGGCTTCAAGTATCGGTTGCACTCAAAATCTCAACAGTTTAGAGAAAAAGGATCATCGTAATTTGTCAAATAATAATAAAGATATTGAAGAACTGCGTACAAATACTGTATCAAAATTGCAACAAAAAAAATATGAAAGAATGTGTATTTTTGAAAATGTTGTTACGGAAACGAATAAATATACTTGAATTTGAACCCGTAATCGTGATGTTCTTAGTGAACTTTTAATTTTACTGGGAACGTAGCAAGTTAAAATGTCAGATCGTACCAGATTTCGACATAATTAGACTAGCAGCACACCTAGTTACATGAGCGATGGAAGATATGACGCCGGGCCTACGAGTCGACAAGCACGACTCGTGTTTACCTGATAATTGGGCTGGTAACCCACACCTGTGGGAATTATGACTCTTTGGGCTGAACAAACTCATGATCATTAAACATATTCGGCGGTTAAGTAGGTATTATGTATGAATGTATTTGTTAATTTGTAACGAACCCCATGGAGATATGGAGAGATCTCACATCTCTCCATATCTCATTAGGTTTGTTATTATTGGAAAGGATTGGATTTGATTGCTGCAAAAATATTAGAGCTTGGTAAAATTAGAAAATATTTGTAGTTTAGTGGGGTAATATCATCTGAGAAAAGTAGACTTTTGTCAATAGTATCTTAATTTATCAATCAATCAAATTCACTGACTGCTAATCTTGGGAGGCTGATTCGCTTAGCACGATAGCCAGGCAGGTATGATTCGATTTTACCTTCTCTTGTAATCTAAGTAAGGAACAGTAGTACATCTAAGTAAGGACCTTTTGCACCCTATAGCTCTGGTTGGCATTTTATTTAAAGACACCATCAGCTTACTGAAGCGATTATTTGAAAGACACAGGTAAGAGAAAATATCTAATCAAACCTTCACAAGTTTTGCGCAATTATTGTGTGATGTAAGTGTAGACAAATAATGTGCGTGCATTACGAATGCCGTGAGAAACACAAACAAACAAACACGCTAATGGTGAACAATTAAACGCAACAGTGATTGATGGGTACTCACGACTTTATTACACCTCTCCATTCACGCGAATCGACTAACAGACAGGCCAGGAAATCGATATACCTAAGTGTGACACTCGCTACCTACTCGTATTAACATGGATGAAAAGAGAAGATGCAAGATATTAGAGAAAGAAAATCCTGGAAAAGCATTTTTTGTAGATTCTTCTACCACTCACATTTCCCACTTTATTATTTCTGGAGACATAAATAATAATAATAAGCAAGATTCAAGAAGAAGGCAAGAGTATAAAGTTTATATTTTAAGAATTAAATAAAAACAAGAATCTTTAAAAATGGTATAGTCAAATGGTAGATTTGAACTTTAAGAAGAAATTAAGAGGAGAATTTAAAAAGTAAAAAATCAGAAAGGAACGTAGGAGATTGGCAAAGAAATACGAGTAGAAAATATAGAAATGCAGGAAAAACAAAAAAGAATGGAATCTCGAAAGGCTCGTTTCGTGTTTAGCAATGAGGAAAGTAGAAGGCTACTACTACCACCACATACAAGGCTACAGTAGTGTTCCAAGGCCCGGAGAGATGAGAGAAATCGACTTCGACGTCAAGGTACTTATTGCAACTGGCTGACCAAGGTGACATGAGTTGGTCACTCGTGACTGTGAAACACCCCAGAATACCGACTAGGCTGGAGTTAAATTTGTATAAACCCACGAAGGCCTGTCTTTTTGTACACTGGGGTGGGTAGCCGTTGCTTAAAAGTTTGGTTCAATTATTTCTACTGTGCTTAACGCCTGCCATGTTGCTGGCAACCGGGACCAACGGCTTCACGCGCCTTCCGAAGCACGGAAACGCTAGCAAATGTAAATGCCACAAAGTGGTCACCGATCCGAGGACCAGTCATAGTGAAAGTTGCTTAACGCAGTGATAGAGGCCACGAGCGCTTCTAAACGAGAATAATGCACGTATTTATTGCGTGTTATTAATGTTAACCTTATATTCCAAGACAAAACCTACAAGATCAAACCGTCCCTTTCAGAGGAGCTCTCACCATGTGAAAACATATCTATGAAGAATTTTGATTTCTCTGATATGACCTTCGGTAAGCCTTCATCACCTATATGGTGACAGTTAACTTTGTATACTCGTAGCAGTATTTAACCCATTTATTCGTACTTGTCTTTCAACAAATGAATACATGAACAGTCATTCATTAGAAACAACACGAGTTATTCCTTGACACACTGCGAGCTCTATAACTCCGCCTACAGCTGTCACTGTGTGCAGATTCGTTAATAATTCACAAAACCGCCATGATTATTCAACATTGAGATGTAACAATGTGCCTCGCATGTGTTGAATTGCCGTTTATAATACTATTGTAGAATATTTGGTACCCATAAGTACCAGGTAAGTTCTTTAAAGTATAATCACAGTATTTGTAATAATCAAGCACGAGCATAAAAATTTGTATACAAAGGAAACTCAAAGACGAGAAATCAAGAACGAGAAGATATAAAAGGAATATAACGTGATCGTACCATTAATCGTTCCACAGAGAACATAATATAAAGGTCAGGTCAAGAGTACCCTTAACCGGCGTGTGTGTATGAAAACACTTATGAAAGTGGAAGAAGCGAAAGTTGTATGCCACGATCGTAGCAAGTGTAAAACCATAGTCTCTGCCTACCTGGAGACTGGCGTGACTATATGTATATAGAGAACATATCAATTATCTCTGCAGTCAAGAAGCAAGAACGAATTTGATTTAACGTTTTCTTTTTCAAAGTATTGGCAGCGATTGCTCTTCGATCACTACAACCTCGCAGTTCTTAGTTTTCGTAACTTATTTTCCTAAAGCTCATTTTTGACCTTATATAAAGGATGATTCTTAGAAATGAAAAAGTTCAAATACGTGCATGAGTGTAGCAGTGATATGTTACAGTGAAACGCTTTTTCACGTTACTCCTGAATCTAGTATTTTATGTGGTTTTACTGGTACAATTTTAATATCAATGACAGTATTGTGCGTGACCCTGGCCTGTATTATAAGGAGAGAACAAAACAAAAAAAAGCACGTAAAAGAGTCCGTCAGTCAAAATATGTACGCTAACTTACAGGAGAGGATGTCTGATATCTGTTACAACTAACAAATAAACAAAATATTGGCCACAGCATGCGATCCACGATTGCCCCTCAAGTTGAATGGCAAAATATATAAGACCATAATACTCGTAAGACCTGTGGTTTTATATGGATCAGAATGTTGGGCCGTTAAGAAGTTGGATGAAAGAAGAGTGCATGTAACTGAAATGAGAATGTTAAGGTGGATGTGTGGTGTGACTAGAATGGATAAAATACGAAATGAGTATATTAGAGGGAGTTTGAGAGTGGCGCCTGTGACTGAAAAAATGAGAGGTAACCGTCTGTCTTGGTATGGGCATGTGATGAGAAGGGACGAAAGTCATGTCACTCTTTTAGTGACTATGACTAGTGGTTCTGTGAACCGTAGACTTCGGAGAATTTAAAAAAAAATTACTGTTGCTTTTTTTCGTTTTGAGCGCTCTTGCCAACCACTACGGGACCATTTCCTCCCCGATCGAATAACCCCCTCGTTAAAAGTTGTTGTCTACATCAAGGATTGTTCATGCCAAGTTGCATGCAAATTCGATGAAAAATGCGACCTGTAGACTGAATAGACGGACGGACATCAATAGCATTTATCCCGTACCAGTGGAGTTAAAACGGAGACTTTCTTTGGCTCGCTACGCTCGCTTCCTCAGTCAAATATGAAAGTTAATGGATGGCGAGCCATAAGAAGGCCAAAGAAAAAATGGATGGATTGTGTAAGGAGTGATATGAATATGAAAGGAGTGAATGATCAAATGACAAATAACAGGGATGAATGGAAGAGGAAGACATACTGCGACGACTCCAAGTAAATTGGGACAAGGGCAAGAGGATGATATTGGTTACGTTGTGCGCTGACAGCTACATCACGTGCAGAAGTGAAGAATATGAACGACGTGGTTTTTAATGAAAACGGAATCCACCTGATAAATCTGTTTAGTAAACCAGATTGTAGGTTCATAATAACTACTTATTACTCGCATAATCCAACCAACACTAACCGATCACTCATTCATTATGCAGATTGTGAGTCAAGGAACTCGAGGATTACATTACTAATTCTTGTTTAAATTCGAGAATATTGTGATTTTATGCAGGAGTTCATGAATACCTACTACCAGGTACCTTAAGTGCTAACGAGCCTAAATTATTGTCATACGATTTTAACATTGTACTTAATACCTATGTACTTTATTAATACATTTGATAAATAAATATAAATATCCATCACGCCTTATCCCCGAAGCGGTGGCAGAGGCATATTATATGCCCACTTTTCACCGTGTGGATTCCTGTCCCACGTAATAGGTGGTGAGCCCATTGCCGTGTTGAAATAGACAGACGCAGGCTGTGGCTACCTGCTGTTGAAATTTCTTAAGCCGCCTATAAGGCCTTCAACCAGGCTTAACGACTGCCATTTTACTGGCAACCGGGACCAACGGCTTAACGTGCCTTCTGAAGCACGGAAACCCTCGCAATTGTAAATGCCACAAAGTGGTCACCCATCCGAGGACCAGCCATAGTGAAAGTTGCGTACCTCAGTGATTTTTGAGCAATTAGATACAAACTCTTTAATGTCTAACCTTCGATGTAGCTTACTGTGTTAATATACTTTTTAAACATAAAGTAGTATTCTATATAGCAGTGTTGAATCATATTGACCTGAAATAATCTCACTGGTATCTGTAATAGATCAGAAATGCTCATTATTCGCAATAGGTAAGTATGCGGCAAGTGTCACTGGAAAGCGGTCACGGTACGCTGAAGGATAAATAGGGCTTGTACAATGAGTGCATTGAGTACAAACAATGTAGTGTTCCTTCGATGATTTAGTTATGTTAGACGTTTACTTTTAACAAGTAGATAATATAAATAAGTATCTTTAGTAAATTTAACGTCCTTAAGACGTCGGAGATGGAAAACTTTGTCAGTTTTGATAAGGTGCAAGAAAGATGGAAAAATTAGTAAGTTTTGAGTAACCTCGCTAGCTTAGTTGGTTAAGGAACTCCCGAAAAAAGTCGTAGAGACGAGTCCCGCTCGAAGCTGATTAAAATTCCACTTCACAGTGAGCATACTAATTACCTACTATTCTAAATTATCATTGATCTTTGGTACGAGCAGAAATTTTATTGCCATGAACAATGCGTATTCCCAGGCTCTGATCTGAAATGTCATATTGTCATTATATATAGTTCCTATATATACGAGTATTCCTATATTACCTTAATGTTTTATTTCGCCTAATACCACTTAAATATTATAAAATTCCAATGAGAATTCACGATTATTCGTGCCAATTAAATTAGCAATGTTCAAGACGCTTAGTTGGCGGCCGATATACAACTGTAATACGAGGCAAATTAGAATGTTTCAAAGGGGTACATTTGGATGTACTTATTTAATACATGTATGTCCAAAATTATCTCAAATAAATTGAATCTATGTGATCTAGATAATAGTCTAACATTGTTTATTTCAAATTAGATACATGAAACCACCTAAACTTCAAAACGAATATTCTTTCATATTTTTTTTTATATTTTTACTTTCATATTTGGTCCGACCCGGGACTTCAGCAACGGCAGTCGCATACACTACCACTGCGCCATTGCATCGATTCGCATACACTAGGTATCTGACTGGTATATATAGTTAGTGCAGCTTGAGTATAGTTAGTGCAGCTTGAGCTGAGATGGCGCCTTTTCGGGCACGCACAGTGTAGCGATAATTGTAAAATTTTATTTATACCAGTATTTGATTTTGTGCGTGTCGAATAAACGGTTAATTTATTTTATTTATTTATTTATATTATATATAATCATTACCTAATATCGTGTATTAACAAAAACTTGTTAAGAAATAAGCTGCTCTACCTCATACTACAACGTACAAGCTCAATGTTCTGTGAGGACAATCGTCAACAATCGCCCGTTCTACCCTACGGGGAAAGTCGGTCGGCCAGCTAATGGTACTGGGCTGGGCTGATACAAGCCGATAAGATAATGATTATCCGGCGGTGCTCGTATAATAGAAGGTGTTAACATTAACGAACGACAGTTTGGACTAAAACCTTCTTATTTCGATACAAGTCGCAGTGATAACATTCTCAAGATTTTGTTTATATCTTAAATCAAAATTATAATCACGACACCATACTTTTGCTAGCTATAAATAGAATTAATAAAATCAATGCAAATGGAGATAGCAATAAATACGTGGCCATCTAACATTCTGATCGGCTTCTGTTACAAATGGTCGCGCCGCAAAAATAGTTTTCTACCATTTTCTACGACACGCCATAGATATTCAAATCAGTTCTCATTCCAAGTTTAAATCAGATGATTCAAAAACACGCGTGGGGTATCGGATAATCGGATCGTTTGGCGCCGCTAAAGCGCGATCAGAATAAACGATTGCGCTATCAAAATTTTGCTAATGAACCATTCGCTTTTACTACTAGTGTTGCGAACTACACATTGTATCCGTTGATTAGTCGATTTATATTTATGTTTAACTAAACTGATTTTTTATTTAAATAAATATCCATCACGCCTTTTCCCCGAAGGGGTGGCAGAGGCATATTATATGCCCACTTTTCACCGTGTGGATTCCTGTCCCACGTAATGGGTGGTGAGCCCATTGCCGTGTTGAAATAGACAGACGCAGGATGTGACTACCTGCTGTTGAAATTTTTTAGGCCGCCCATAAGGCATTCAACCAGGCTTAACGACTGCCATTTTACTGGCAACCGGGACCAACGGCTTAACGTGCCTTCCGAAGCACGGAAACGCTCGCAAATGTAAATGCCACAAAGTGGTCACCCATCAGAGGACCAGCCATAGTGAAAGTTGCGTAACTCAGTGATCGTTTACAGAACACTGAGACCGCGGGGCCACGAGCGCTTCCTTTAAATTTTTATTTAAAGTCTAGTTAATTTATTTAAATGCAAAGTATATAATATAAGCAAGTCACGCATGGTAGCAATCTAAAACACTCTACAATTTTACTTTAAAGTTTATATGGATGTTATCGCACAAATTACTAAATGGATTAAATAATGATATAATTTATAAAAGCTTTTACATCAGAATAGAACACAGGGTACTTTTTATTCCAAGATACAATTTTTTGTGGGAAATATAAATGGGTAACTTCACCGCGTGGACGGAGCAGCGGACTAAACTAGTTTAATTTGAATTTGAACGTAATAGCGATTAATAAATGTTGTGATTTTAGAGTTCGTACTTTTCTACAAAGGAATTCTCTAAACTACTGTGTGATACTTAAACTGGACCTCAAATTAACAGGTACTAGATACACATAGTAAAATGCAAATTCGAAGTGAAAGTGTATTGCTATGTTCTTGCATGTATTTAAGTAATTATCTACTATCACAAAGAGGTCTCATATAGCTTGGGAGCGATAGCAAGAAAGCTGTGATTTTATTAAATACTCTATTGTTCAAAGATCGTAATTTTTTTCACACACAAGTCTTACAATCGATTGTTTTTTCTTGTTTAGTAATTGTAAAAGTGAAACTGAAATGTTTTATTTACAAGATATTGCGTGTAGATCTGTTGTGAACGGTATTTAAAATTACGTTATCCATCATCTAGATATGCATAGAATAAATAATTACAGTATTTGAAAACGTTCATTTATAGGGAACTACTGTTGACTCACTGTTACTTCCCTACCTAGTAGTGAATGATGCAAGCATGAAAAAATTATAAGATCGATTGTATTTAAAATTTAATCAATTGATTGTGTTTTCTTTTCATTGGCCTATTCTTGCCCCAGAAGAAGGCACAATTCATATAATATCTTTTCTTCTTCTTGTAATATGTATGACATGTATGTGTTACAAGATCAATAACCATTGACAGTCAATTCTGAAATTCAAGGATGTTGATCAACAAACTCGAAGCATTCCTATGTTTGTTTATGTATATAATGATATCTTTTTAATATATTATAGGACCACGGATTCATGTCCTTAAGTCGGCTGTGAATAATGCTAATTTAATTTAGTTTATTTGAGTTGCCAATGGATTCATACTCTTAAACCTAACACTAAAGGATAAGACAGTTTGATTGTTTGGCGTCGTATGATGAATTGACATGATATAAAGAGCCATAGGCTTCTTTTTAAAATGGAAAATTTTAAAAAAACTTTGCCCTGTGAGAGTGAGTCTCACAGGGCAAAGTTTGCGAGAAAATCAAATTTCATGTGAATAGAATCGCAGGTGGCCTCTAGTTTAAATTGCTAATAGTAATTCTTAGCCAAAACAATAGTAAAAGTTATATTACGTAATCCTAACGAGATGATGACTGAGATATTTGATTTATAGTGCGTCAATCAACTAAATTCAAAATCTACTAATATTCATGTTAATGTAAAACAACTGTCACCATAAATAACTTTTTTATGGAGACTTTTTCATTTAATTTACAAATTTCACAGGTCGCTGAGTGTGAGAAATGTTGTGTTTATTTTTCTTATTTTGGATCAGAATTATATAGATACAAAATTGAAAATTTTGAATTTCGATCAGAACATATTTTTATTTTATTTTCTAGACTCTTTAAATGGACTGTTGGCGAAATCAATTTATTATATCATAGGAAAGTTACATGCGTTCCGACACGGAAATCCTTAGTTATGGTGTTTGTGCCAGCTCTAGTAACACAGTTATATATAAATGGTTTTCGTTATTACAGTACTAAAGCCGCTATGATTTTATCAATTACTAATTACTTAAGGTACATAAATATTAAGTAACATAATGAAACTCTGTCATCATTTAAAAATAGTATATCATTTTTAATGCCTTGTACCAAATATTATTTTATTTCTTTCCTTTATTTTACTACAACGTTTCTATTTAATGAGCCTTTTCGGAGCCCTACAGGTGTGAAAACATTTATTACCCAAGCGCCATTCTTGAGTAGCAATAACGCCGTTCCACTGTTAAGAATTTTGGAATGAACTAACAAAAAACGTAAATTCATAAACTTTTCGATATTTTCACATTTAGTTTGTAAATAAATTATTAAATCTTTTTGTACCAACACTCTTAGTGTTACAAACGTCCATAGGCTAGGGTGAGCACTTTCATTCAGATGGGCCAAAGAAGGCAGAAGCCAGGGGTCCGAGTCTACTAATTCGATCGTGTCGAAATAGAATAGAAATCGTCGCTCAATAGAAAGCCACCGGTACAATTTTGTTAGTTTTTCGTAGTCTACTATTACAATCGTACTCCAATAGACTTCTATCGGTCGCCAGTGGCCGCTAGCCAGTTGTATATTGATAGTCTACTAACATTTTGACAGCTAAAACAGCGATTCTGGTTGTATTCTACGGCTTGTCAATAGTAGACTCGGCCCCCAGAAGCAACAAACGTCCTCCTTGGACTAAAATACAAAATATACTGCTCCATATGTAATACCACCACTATCAAAAACATTAGAATGTTAATATGAAGTCGCTTGAAAAGAAATGTTTTCTTTGAGTGAAATGATTTTTATTCAAGTATTTTTGTTACTAGATTTTGATATTCCTTCACAAGTAGTTCTGAGATGCTAGGCAAAACTTGACCTTTGACTATGTGAATGGTCTCTATTTCATAATAATAATCATATGCAACTAAATTACAGCCAAACAGCTCCAAGGATACTGTCCGAAGATTGACACGCCATGACCTATGACTTACAAAAATATAACCGCCTATTAATAAAACATATTGTTTTCGGACCGCGATTTTGTTTCGATGATTCGATTATCGATTTTATATTATAATAAATATCAGGTGTTCTGAACCAGCAGGACGTCCTAATGTGTGATTGTAATCGAATTGTATTGGCCATTATTTATTATGTAATCATTTGCGCGTAGACAGCAGATAGTGGTGCTAATTCTGTTGTTGAAACAACTAAACTAAATTTTCTAAAATTTTCTTATTTCTAATAAGAGATTGCCAAATGCTATTCTGTTATTACGTTGAACTAAACTTGGTGATATTATAAACTGCACTAAAATTGTATCTGACATCACTAAAATTCCTTTTATGTGATAAAATTCAACAAAACATGTATTTACATGCCGACTAACTTAATGATTGAACTGTCTATGTACATTTTTCACTTTTTGTTGAATTTTATCACATAAAATTAATTGTAGTGATGTCAGATACAAATTTAACGTCACACAAAATTTTGACGTTTTCACTAAAATTAGACGTCACCTATGAATATATAATAATATGACGTCTAATTTTAGTAAAAAGACTAATTTTAGTGGGACGTTTATTAATTTTAGTAACCGTTTGAAACGTGAAAACTTATAAAACGTTGTAACGTGAAAAATGTACATAGGCATCAATCGCCAACTTAGTCGGCATGTATTTACATTCGACTGTCCATGTACATTTTTCATGTCTTGTTCAATTTTATCACATAAAATGAATTTTAGTGAGATCAGATACAAATTGATATCACCAACTTTAGTTCGACTTAATAACAGAAAAGCATTTGGCAATCTCTTAAAAAAATATTAAAAAAATTAGAGAAAATTAGTTTAGTGATCTCAACAACAGAATTAGCACCAGTTTGAGAGTGTTGTCGATAAATACCGACGGATTGATGTATCGACTAGGTAATTTGTCATAGCACTTATATCGATTTGTACGTATCGGTTAGATTGTATCACAGGTGTCAGTTCAATGCGAGAAAACAGTTAGATGTATTGTTCTTAAGTGACAAAGTTTCTTTATTATTTGAGAAATGAAGAAATTATACTGTCTCTATACGTACTATATACAAGGTGTAAACAAGGTAAACAAGCTGCAAACTTTCCATTTTTTCTTCAAATTCCTCTCGAACCACACTATATCCCTCACTAGTTAGTTTTGGTTCTGGCGATAGGCTGTCAATGTTAGTTATGGTTAAATTCTGTTATGTTCAGGTCAATAATATTATTCCACGATTCTCAGAAATATTATACTTAATGCGTCGAAATCACAGATTAAAAATCCTAGATGAATAATAAATTTATAATTAAGCGTAAATATGTATAATAACTTAAACATTATGGCTTTCACCTCGACCAGCTGCTTTCTTAGTGTCAAAACAAGGTCAAAGTCATTCATTACTAAAATTAAACTAAATATTATTTTGATTATAAAATAAAAAGTACAGCTCGAAATGTCCATTATTAATATCAAAAACAATTTAGATGAGCTAGTACATACATTTATTAAACACATAACGGTACTGTCAAACGCGTAACTGGTTCGGTGATCAGATGTGTTATTATAATTAACTAAAATGCTCGCATATATTTTTTGTTGGTTGTTTAAGTACATAATAAATGCATGTTTTCATTGTAATTACATTCTTATTAGTAAGTAGCAGGAAAAAAAAGTCTATGCTATGCTACGACTAGAAAGGTAGACAAGATCATACGGAGATTGCGAAATTGAGAAGTAATTTTTATATTAATCGAATTTAAGCGTTCGGGGTCCCCCGGGTTCAGTGCGTTAAGCAACTTTCGTTATGGCTGGTCACGAATGGGTGACCACTTTGTGGCATTTACATTTGCGAGCGTAGCCTTGCTTCGGAAGGCACTTTAAGCCGTTGGTTCCGGTTGCCTGTAAGATGTCGTTAAGACTTGAAAAATTTTAACAGCAGGTAGCCACAACCTGCGTCTGTCTATTTCAACACGGCAATGGGCTTACCACCTATTACGTGGGACAGTAATATATATCGTGAAAAGTGGGCATATAATATGCCTCTGCCACCTCTTCGTGGATAAGGTGTGATAGTAAAATAAATGATAATAATAATATTTTTTTGTAACAATAATAGTAGGTACAAGGTAGCAGTAATAATATCACAGAAAAAATATGATATGACTCATCACTAATTCTATAAAGAACAATAGTCGATTTTAGACCTATTGCTGCCCGATTCGATTCTACCGCCTATTCAATTGTTTCAATAATTATCAATAGAGTTGTTTTGACAATGTAATACTTCTGTCAAAGTTCGTTGTCTCGAGGTAAATGTCCCGTATTTTGTGGGTTTTTGCACGTTCATATGAATTGTAACTTTAAAGGTCAACTGCCTTGGCATCAAAAAACTTTACCGCGTCAGGATTTTTGGAGTTTAGTAAATTAAACCTACTTTTTCATTTCATATAGTTTTTTTTTAATAATAAGAGTTCATTTATCGACAAGGTTTCTTTGTGAGACACTAGCTTTTGTCTGTGACTTCATACAAGTGGAATAGCTACTATCGCCAGCATTTTTAATTTTTAGTAGACATTGCAAAGGGTTCTTTTCACGATAAAAAGGAGCCCAAATTCTTCAGAAGTTCAAGAGTAAAAGCGTTACAGACGGTTTTTCGGTTTTTTTTTAATTCCAATTTCAATACGAATTTTCGCATTATTTATTCGGTAAGTGTCAAATAATGACCTTTGAACTTTGCCTGGCACAAATTGACATTATTATAGATAGTACAAAAACTAATTTGGTAATTAATATATGAATTGTAAAACACCTGATTACATATGCAATTGAATTAAAATACTGAATGAAGCGCTCGTGGCCTCGCGGTCTCAGTGTTCTGTAAACGATCACTGAGTTACGCAACTTTCACTATGGCTGGTCCTCGGATGGGTGACCACTTTGTGGCATTTACATTTGCGAGCGTTTCCGTGCTTCGGAAGGCACGTTAAGCCGTTGGTCCCGGTTGCCAGTAAAATGGCAGTCGTTAAGCCTGGTTGAAGGCCTTATGGGCGGCTTGAAAATTTCAACAGTAGGTAGCCACAACCTGCGTCTGTCTATTTCAACACGGCAATGGGCTCACCACCTATTACGTGGGACAGGAATCCATACGGTGAAAAGTGGGCATATAATATGCCTCTGCCACCCCTTCGGGGATAAGGCGTGATGGATATTTATTTTTTATTTAATTAAAATACCAAATTATTGACATGTGCACACCTACATACTGCCAATTATAACACCAATACAGTTCCTATCATTATTCGTAAGGTCTTTGTACCAAAGACAATAGGATTAGTTTTTAATCAATCACATGTTGCAAGGTTGGCCATGTTCTTAGTTTTGGCAAGTCGTGCTTGCGCAAATAAGGATTGTGTATGTGTCTGTACTATTATTTATTCTGTGGTAAGCATAAAGCATATAAATAAAGAACTTTTCTTTATGCACAACGATTCATTATTTTTAAATTAAGAACGTAAAACAAAAGAGTCGGTGGGTATTTAAACACATGTACTCGTAATAAACCAAAAATAAATGAGCATAGAAAAATTATGAAATATGATGAAGCTAGATGTAATTTGTGCAGTCCAACATTTAACCAAGCAGTGTAGAAAAGGCAAAAATATCAAATATTACCCTAATTTGAAATTTAGAACCATTGGTCGAGAGAGGTAGCGGAGTCACTACGAGTATAATGATTGTTATAAATTTGTTGTACTTTTAACCTGCGTATTTTACTTGAGACAATATAAAATAAATATTATATAAAAAAAAACACTAACGTCATTAACGCGTATGAAAGCATTGCGTTTTCAAAACACGATAAAAATAAATTTAAAAATAATTTATTATGTAAGAACTGTATACTTATATAGTTATATACAGAACTTTTGTTAAAAGCGTATATTTATATTCTTCAATCAATCACTCACACGTGCGTTCCAATAGGCACGAACATTGACATTTGCGTTGCATCACAATAATGCCAACAAAATGATGAAAACGTGTAGCGCGCTCCTTATTCGGAACGCGCCTTACCTAATGATAGGGTTGATACTTCAAGTTCCTATGCCATACACGTGTAAAGGTTTTTGAAGTGAAAACTTCTTTTGGCGCACCGCACACAGATTTTTTCCATAGGTAGTTAGTTAGGCTAATCCGTCACGCTCTGAGGTGAAAGGCTCGATGGGGTGAACTCGGGAACGCCGTGTGTACCCGAGCGAGAAAGATACAGGTCCATATTCCAGAACGCTTCTCAATTCTCAATCAACGCTTGAGACTAGATTTTGCCTTATAAAATCTACTCTCAAGTGTTTCTTGAGTATTGATAAACGTTCTAGAATACGAACCATAGTCCTGCTCTTCGCTGTGGTGTCGCTGTGTTTAGTATTTACAAGTCATACGGCAGAATTGATTTCGATTGCCAATTAAGTTTTCACTTCTGCCGTGCGGTCTTAAGCACACACTCTTAATTATTTTTCTCGAGACTATCTTAATCCTAATAATATTATAAACGTGAAAGTTTGTATGGATGGTTGTTACTCTTTCACGTAAAAACTACTGAATGGATTTTAATCAAACTTTACAATAATATAGCTTATACATCAGAATAACACATAGCCTACTTTTTATCCCGGCAAGAAGTTCCTGTGGGAAACGGGAACGGGAAAACTTCTCTACGCGGGCGAAGCCGCGGGCGTCCACTAGTTGTTTATATTTATAATCTAAAACCGCTGTTCATAATGCGACTCGGCAAACGTACTATAGGACGACCCCTTCCCGGGATGGACCGACAACCTGAAAAATGCAACAGGGAGCGACTGAATGCCGAACGCGCAGAATGTGGTGTGAGCAGTGTTCGAGATTGGTCCAGCATTGGACTGTCATAGGCTGATTTTAGTGATGTATGATTGACAAAATTATGATTCAATTTGTTCATAGATATTAAAAGCGAGGGCTTCACTCTGTTATTACAGAATTTAGTTATGTAATTATTTTGTTATGCCATATTAACGGATAATTTAAGTACTTCAAGGTTTTGTGGCAGCCCTGTAGTTCAACCTAACCCAAAGGAACAATGTTTTCGAGCACTATAAATAATACTACCACTACGTTGTGAAACAAATTCCATAAATTCACAAAGAACTGTTTTGCTGTATTAGCTGACGAATTTCGCTTGTATATTTGTTTTGTGATTACATCATGTATGTGTGTGTGTGTGTGTGTCATTGATTCTCATGTTAAGTTGTATTGACGGACACATTCAAATCGACACTGTAGTTTACTTGTTAACATAAGTTTCACTTACCAATTGAAAGTTACGATCATGGTGATATGGTAGTATGGTTTATGATGATTTACACAGATTTTTCATTTCGATTTAATATTTTTATATTTATTTATTTTTATTTCGATATTGAAGTATCATTATTACTTGGAAATCTTTCAAGATATTGTTAAATGTAAAGGTAAATTTAAAATCTTTAAAATCAACATCTGCAGTCCTAGCCAATCTCACTAATACAAAAAAACCTTACCGGGTAGCTGGGTGAAGTTAAAATTGTAAAATGAACCATGGAAACATTACAATGAGGTTTTGGTTGATTTTCATTTTTAAGCTATCGCATAGCTTTTATCGCGGGCTTTGAGCGCGGCCACCGAATCAAGAAATTCCGTAACGAAAAAAACCTAACACCCGATCTCCCGACCGTTTAACGTGTATGTAAATGGTACGACTGTACGAAGCTCACACGGATCAAAACGAGCTGTATAAATAATATTATATATGCATTTATATATATATATATATATATATATTTTACAACGTATTTTATATTATATATATATTAATAATACAGAATAAATAAATAATTTAAAATTGCATAAGTTGATAAAAAATGC
The DNA here is from genome assembly GCA_948477245.1 of Thumatha senex. Lineage (NCBI taxonomy): Eukaryota > Metazoa > Arthropoda > Insecta > Lepidoptera > Erebidae > Thumatha > Thumatha senex. The sequence continues at coordinate 28,277,757 of OX419729.1, read as the reverse complement.
TATGCAATAGCTTTACCGCGGCAGTCCCCGAGTGCCACACGATTTTTTTTTCAATGTCCCAATTATTCTTATCATAACATAAATTTTCTGGGATTACCACGAACATTTGAAAGGATCAATTTCCAAATTGACCAAAGAAAAAAATAGGCCATCTTTTAAGGGATAGTTATTATACCGAATGTATAGGTAACCTACCTACTGATTACTATACTGTGGGGGTAATGAATGAATGGGTGATTACTATACTCCGGGATAAAGCTGTAGAGTATTATCATTTCTTATCCCGGAAGGGGTGGCAGAGGCATATTATATGCCCACTTTTGACCATGTGTATTCCCGTCCCACGTAATATATGGTGAACCCATTGCCGTGTTGAAATAGACAGACGCAGGTTTTGGCTACCTGCTGTTGAAAATTTTCAAGCCGCCAATAAGGCCTTCAACTTGACTTAACGACGCCATGTTACTGGCAAACGGTACTAACGGCTCAACGTGCCTTCCGAAGCACGAACACGCTCGCAAATGTAATGCCACAAAGTGGTGTGGTTACCCATCCATGACCAGCCATAGCGAAAGTTGCCTAACGCAGTAATCGTTTACAGAACACTGAGTCCGCGGGACCAGGAGCGCTTCTACTCGTCACCTATATTTGAAGGTTTACCTGGTTGAGTCTTTTTCGCTACTTTTCCACTAGCAAACACTACACTACTACCTGCGCTGAGGTTAAACCCGAGATTTGTATATATTTTTTGGGTAATTCTTCAAACGCTCCCAATACCATTAGCGAATGTAAATGTTTAGATATTGGGTTTCAATTACGGTCAGTTATGGTTGGGCAATCAACCGGTATAGATCGGCCACTCGTGGTACAGGGTGACTTATAGTATATACAGAGTTACCTTAAAAAAATCAAGGCCATTTATACGCATTGTCATTAAGATAAATAAATATGACCATTTTATTTATTTTCTAGCGACCAGGCCCAGCTTTGCACGGGTAAATACTAATATGCATGTATTTTACATATAAACCTTCCTATTGTATCACTATATTGCTGAAACGACATTAATATCAGTAGTGGTAAGGCTGGGTAGTTTAAAAGATCTAAGTGAACAGACGGCGGTAGTGACTTTGTTTTATACTGTGTAAATATTTACATAGGAAAAGTAACAGCAATATGTAAGCTTATAAAAAAGAAATAAGTGAAATTATGACAATTCCAGGCACTTCCTAAATCCTACCTGGATTTCAGAAGCCTGGGATCTGCTTATATTTATTGCTGGCTTTTTATTGTCGGCATCATTAAAGGCGGCTGCAGACTGACCTCTCAACACCGTAAGCAAGCCTGTATCGCTACCTCTTCCGTTGGTCAGCAGATGCATCTGCTGACCAGATCAGTGGTGCACCACTAACAGTTTAAAATGTTCTACCTTCTTAAAACTACTACTTTATTAAAACGATGGCGCTATTTGACAGTGTAGTCAGCATATAAAAACGATTGTATGCTGAATTATCCCCGTCTATTCAGTGCAAACTGAAATTTAGTATCTTGAGTCGCTGCGGTGTTGGAACTTCCCTGTGCTACTGAACTTATATATTTAGTATCAACATTTTATGTTCCTTCGAATTTCTATAAATTATTCTTAAAATTATATTATATTTCTGGTAAATATGTTTTAATGTTTTACTTGTTAAAACGTTAACAAAATCAAGCAACAAATGAACAATTTTAAACTCTTTCAATTGTAAGCCCTATAATATCACATTAAAGTACATATTGTTTTAACATTATGTGCAAGGAAAATGAGTAATCGAAACGCAAGTGAATCATTTATGGGCTAAATATACTTTTTATTGGAAACCAAATTTATGGACAATTTTATGTCGCATATAAATAATGAGACGATAATATAACTTCATATTACAATTTAAGCATTTAATATTTTGATGTGAAATATTTTTTTATAGTACTGAGAAGGCAAACAAGCATACGGCCCTCCTGAGTTTCTCGTGTTGGATCGAACAGGGACCGCTGTGGTTACCAGCTATCGAAATTTTTTAAGACCTAAGAATAAACTCAACATTACTTATATCGCAGAAAATATTTATATTTTTTACACAATACAGATTACAAAATTTACAATCCACAACATTAAATCACCTGATGCAGATCTGAATCATAATACGAACATTTTAAAATATAATAGTTAAACTAGCTGACCCACCCGGCTTCGCCCGTGACATACTTCGAACCCCGTGGCACACATTTAATCCTGTCATTTATTAATTTCACGATAATGTATGAACATTTTCCAAATTACTTGATTACTTCTTTGCTCTCAAGTACTACGCCAGCGCCCGCACGGCCCGGTCGAATTATTGTTACACGTAATTAATTTGTTTGCGCATTTTTTTGATATTGCCATATCGCATAAGATATTCATTTAATTCGCAAAGTGTGAAGGGACAAAATAATCTTCATAAAATGCGGAAACCAACTAACATATTAAAAATGATAAGGATTAATAATGTATTTGTGTAAATAGCCTTTAAATTACCACTTTATTATTGCTGCTTTTTTAAAGTATTAAAATGGATATAGTACGGCATCCTTTAGAGATTGATATATATCGTCGCGACTTTTTTGTAGACCTATATTACATACATAATTCCACAATACATTATTTTGTTATATCTTAAAGGGTTTAGGCAACGTTTTCGTTAAAAGCTCCCAGACGGCTTATTTTTTCCGACACCGCCAACATATATCGTTATAATTAAGTTAATGTATACAAAAACTTAAAAAAATATACATAAAAACCTTCTATAAGAATCACTCTATCTATTTAAAAAAACTGCATCGAAATTCGTTGCGTAGCTTTAAAGATCTAAGCATACATAGGGACAGACAGCGAAAAACGACTTTGTTTTATTTATAATATGTAGTAATTAGAAGCGCTCGTGGCCCCGCGGACTCAGTGTTCTGTAAAAGATCACTGAGTTACGCATTTTTTCCTATTGCTGGTCCTCGGACAGGTGACCACTTTGTGGCATTTACATTTGCAAATGTTTCCGTGCTTCGGAAGGCACGTTAAGTCGTTGGTCCCGGTTGCCAGTAACATGACAGTCGTTAAGTCAAGTTGAAGGCCTTATAGGCGGCTTGAAAAATTTTAAAAGCAGGTATTCACATCCTGCGTCTGTTTATTTCAACACGGCAATGAGCTCACCACCTATTATGTGGGACAGGAATACACATGGTGAAAAGTGGGCATACAATATGGCCCTCTGCCACCCTTCGGGGATGAGGTGTGATAGATAAATATTAGTTAACTAACTAACTAATTATCTTCACGCTGTATCCCTGACGGGGTAGTCAGAGAGGACAGATCGCCAGGCTTCGCGATCCATGCATAAATATTAGTTAGTTCCAAAATATATGAATTTAATGGCGTTTTTGTGAACGAACGCTGTTTGACCCCAGCAACCACTCAGCTAAGGAGTATACAAGTACAGAGTACAAAGCTAAAACCCCAGAACCAAAAGTTTCAACACATTTTTTATGCATACTGTCACAATTCATGATTTAATTGCTCCGGTGTCGTTGCCCTCAGAAAAATTCGGACATACCATAGACAACGTAGTCCATCGTTCACGGAGTCGGCTTTCGACACCGACACACGTGTAATTGCTTGCGAGTTTTTTTTAATTACGACACGCTCAGTAAACGCACCACACACGATTTTTTAAAAGTTTTTTTTGACAGCTCACGGGAAATAGAACTTTATGTCAATATGTGAACGTTGAAATTCATTTGTATGCGATGAAGCTAGTGATGTAGATGTTATCAGAATGTTTCTATTGCATGTGTAGTCGTTGGTTATCTGTCTGTCAATCGTCACTGTCATTTTAAAGGGAATACAAATTCCTTCATCGTCAACTGGTAACAAGTTCTAAAAACGTTATAGTTAGGTTCTGCAATAATAACAATAAAAATGTCGTACCTAAAATGTAAGTGACACTTGTTTCATTGCAGAAACATTTGTCAGCAATACAATGCGTTTGGAACACGAAGATTTGCGGAGTTACAAAGTTCTGGGTATTATTTATTTATTACGAAACACCATTACTTTTAAACTTAAATTAAACTGCAATTTCAACCCTCGTTGCATCCCATTTTTTCGTTTAAATTTGCTCGCCATGTCCCGACAATTCATTATAGTGGTTTCAGTTTTTCCCATCATAAAAACCTGTTTACAGTGAATATTTGAAACCAAAAAGTTGTAGCTCAGTCCAGTTGTTTCAAGATTTGAGCTTAGAGACTAATTTGGCGATATTTTTATATTACATGGACGGTGTGTTAGAGAACCACAAAAATAATATCAAAAGATCTATTAAGATGCATCTTTAAAATCAATTTGCGTTTCCTCTGAGCCACGGTCATGTCAGCATATCAAAGTTACTCCAACCGTGTCGGTATTTGATCTGCGCACCAGCTTCAATTCAAATATTTCCATAACTGAACCGTCCCATTAACCGGAGGTTTCTGAGAACAGTGTACACCAAAAAACAAAACGAAACATGCCAAAACTCGTCGAAAGACGAATTCAAATTAGGGGCCAATTCGAAGTGCGAAGAAACGCATTATTTCGGTAGCCGAAACAAGAAATAAAAACGTTATTAACTGCCCTACCGAAGTTTTTGTCCATCAAATTTTAAGAAGGAAAAAGCACAAGTGCATTGCTGCGCCGGCGCACGTGTCCTGTTTTTTGCTGCGGGGCCTGCGGAATTACTAAATGATACCTTGCAAACGAATTACGCAGTAGTAAATTATTTGAAATTTTGTACTTTTTGTCACACTTAAAATTCTGACAACAGGATGCTGTCAAACCAATGTAGTCATTTGTGTCGAAACCTTGACGATAATATTATTTAATTACCTTAGATGGTAACACAACATGGTAAAAACACAAAATGCTTCGTTATTATTACAACTCTTGAACCTTCCCTGCTCAATCACCGACCCACACGGAGCAGGTCTTTCTGCAATTTTAGGCAGTTATTTATTAACAAACAGCATACCCTGATTACCATTAATATATTTCAACTGCCAAATGTACCATTCGACGTAGTGAGTGATTGCTCTCATCAGGTTTTGGCCATCTAATTGTGCATTGACCTTAGGGGCGGCGCGCTCTTATTGCAACGGCTCGAGGTGGTCCTTATAAATGATCACAATTCGGACAGTCCTGTTTTTTGGTACATGCCTTTGCGAATTCGTGTCGACTCGTGCCGATGTCATGCTAAAGACTTACTTAGCTTTATATCAAGAAATGTCTACGTGCAAGTTTAACCCTATCAAAAGACATTAATATATCACTCCCATTGCAGAGTATCGATAAAATCGAAACTAATTATAATAAAGTTAAATGTAATTTCGTATTGAAGGTTTCAAGAGGATGTTAAAATGGATATTTAGGTTCGAAGAACCATTGAGTGGTATGCATCGAGAGCCTTGAAATCCACGATGCAATGCCTGGGTTCAGAGTATTTAAAATTTTAGTATGTAGTAAATGCCAATAAAGGCATTTGAAGAAATTCAAGCACTTTTTTGGGTCTTAAATGGATTAAAAGACCAGCAAATATAAAAAATATATATGTGAACAAGCTACATATATGTTGGCGCAGTTAGTGTACTAGTTTACATGAGGTCAACGAGCAGTCGAGAACAATTAATCAATTACAAAAGTAAGTATATGATTACAGGAGAAAGCTAATTCCGTAGATACATTAATTGCTATGTCCAAGCGTGATCTTGGTTCCAAATAATTAGCTGACATCGCGTGCATGGGCCGACCCCAGCCACTTTGAAGCCATAATGAAGGTTTTTATTAAATCAATGTCAGAACTCCATTAAAGGCTGGCCCCCGAGATGAGCCTGGGCAATCAATCAAGATACGAACACCCAAAAAAGAGGGACGTTACTACGAGTACGTTTCTGGATGTTGTTTACTTTTTGGGACACGATTTAAATAGCTTGCTCGACAAGTTTGTGTTTTGCGATTGGTAACACTGGATGCCAGAAACTCTTAAGTGCATTAAGACTATGCTGTCAATGTAAGTTACTTTATTTTAAAACGATGCAGTATTGTTGATGATCAACAAGGATATCTTGGACGTAAGGTATTTGTAAAGTTTTGGTGAGAAATGTGAGTAAGAGTATTGTGGAGTTTACTTCATGTGTCTATATGTATGTGTGGATTCTTGAATTGGAGTCTGGATACGGTTTAAATCATGGACAAACTTTAGAAAAAAAAATCATAAAAATAATAGTTTTAGAAAAGAGATAAGGACTTGAAATAGTGATGTTTGCCTTACAAGAGCAAGAGCCACCGATCCAAAATAGTTATAATAATAACTCATAACCTTCCTGGTTGTGTTTGCCGCACAGGTAAAAAAATAGTCTTTTTTAATTCCCAACGTCATGAAAGATGTTGTGAGTGGAAGAAGTGGCAATTTGTTTTTCTACAAATGCATCTTTACGCGGAAACTAGATGTTAGTAGACATAAATAAGCCTATGATAATAAAAAAACAAGGAGTTAGATGAAAGTATGTAATGGCCGTAGTCGCGGGGCACAGCTAGTATAAAATAAAAAGTAAACAGAAGTGGCAACCCTACAAAATATAATTATTTAACATCATTCGTTTCAATCCTATCCATCCTATTATATATTCCTATTCACCCGACAAAGGATGATCCCAAAATTATATAATTACATGGTCGGATCGGGAAGCTAGTCAAAAACCCATGGCGTGACAAAATGCAGGCCCATCACCGCCCTATTTTTATCCGTGACTATGATAAACCTTTAAAACTACCATCGCCGCCATTTCTGTAGAAAAGATGTATCCTAAAGTCACAGTAAAAATTTCAAGGCTTTATAATAGTGATTATTGGGTGGTTAAGGCCTAGAGTTCGTATCCGTTCTTCGAGACTAATGTTTCATTTGGATGTAGTCTGGGTTCTATGCTGTGACTTATAAAGACAGTGTAAAAATGTCCCTAAATTAAATGTCAATTTGATATTCCGCTATGCGCCATGACAAGGCGGAAATCCTAATAAACATTATTATAGTTCTGTAAACGACCATGACGGATGAAGTTCATGTGTTTCATGGCTTAAATCACGTGCATATTTTACTTTTATATAGAGACATGGTACCTAATTGATTCTAATATATTTTTCACCTAAATGCGAGTTTGTTTATTTATTACGGTTTTACGCCAAAATAGCTACTGTTTTTGATTTATGTAACTATATTAAACCATGGCGACGATTACAAACTACTTTTTGAGAAGAAATCTGGTATAATACTAGAACAATTAGAACTTAAGCTATGGCATGAATAAAGTTACTCAAATGCTCTTTGAACTGCTCTGACGTTGCTGAGAAGAAACTCCTGCTGCAGTCGACAATTACCTGAAAAAGTAAGAAAGAAGCTAAGTTTAATTATCATTCTGTAAATTGTTTCAACAAAGCTTTCTTATAATATACCTATTAGCTAGACCAGGCTGGTATGTACAGTCAGCGTCAAAAATATAGAGGCGATCAGTCAGTTCAAAATTAGCCTAGCAAATGTAAAAGTTACGCTAACTCAATGGCACAATTAATGTTTTAAAACGCGAAAAGTATATACTATAGCTGTCATTCTAATACGATTTTTATCCAAATGACATATGATTAAATTTTCATATTTGCCACAAACGAGCGCCTCCACATTTATGTATGTAAACTTGAAATTTACATTTCTAAACGCATTAAAAATATGTCAGTAGACCCTTGACAAAGTTTTAGGTTAGTTTTTAATTTTATCGGTAAGAATAGGTCAAATTTAATGCTAAAATAAATTACAAATACACAAACCATCATAATGTGTCCGTAAAATAGGTACAGTCAGCAAAAAAGGGGTCTATCACCCTACATAAAACAACGAGGTCGATTTTATCTTGTAATATATAATATTAGAACAGTGACCAATGCTTTCTATTATCATGTTTGTATAATTATAAAGCTGAAGAGTTTGTTTGCTTGAACGCGCTAATCTCAGAAACTACTGAGCGGATTTGATTTTTTTTTTCGTGTTAGTGTGCCCATTTATCGAGCAAGGCTATAGGCTATATATCATCACGCTACTACACTGGAGAGCGGAGTACTAGTCATAAATGTCGACAAATCGGGCAAATTTGTATGCATTATTGTAGAATTTATAAGCGACAGGATTAAATAGGTGCGACGGGAGTTCGAAGTATGACTCGGGCGAAGCCGGCAAGTGTCAACTAGTGTTTGTATAATTTCCGTAAGATAAGTCTAATATCGCAGGTAACAACAAGTCACCTCCTTGTCAAAATATTATTTCAGTTGAATCGGCCAATTTGAATGGCATTTTTGCCATGTTATAATTAAATAACTTTTAAATTTCGTTTAAAGATACGATAGTTAGACCTTCCACTTCTTGGCGTGGTCTAACACACAGTCCCGCGCTTTCCGCACCCACTTTTTTTCCGACTGTACATAATCTTCTTGGTTTATTTAGGTTGATTATTCGATATAAAATTTTAACCTACTCTCGCGGCAAATAAAATCCTTAACTCCAAACAAAAAAGAGTAGATCAAAATCCGTCACGCTTTTGTAAGGAAATAAAAAAACGAACGCGACAGTGGAATGTCCATTAGATAATATCAGGAGCTGAATGCGTGACAGCGTACAAAAAATGTCCCCCTGGTTTTAAATATAAAGGATAATTTTGTACCACAACTGGATGGATAATTTTGAGATCGTTTTGTCGTAAATAAATAAAGTATAGCATAAAGTCTTATGCGCATTTCTAAACGTCAGATTGATATAACCATCTCAGTAACCTCAGTGAGGATAATAAAACATAAATACACTCTTAAGAGAAAATGTCAGAAGGATGCCATCTTAGGACTAACCGTCTCCTACCTTGCTTAAGAAAATAATCCTTGAACGCTGATTAAACACTTAACACTTCAATTAGTTATCTTAGGTCTTAAAAAATATTTTGCCAATCACCTGGCAAACTATGAGAGCATTTCATCACAGTGCAGTAGGGATCATGTCTCACAACTAAACTCAGGCACTCACTCACTATACTAGCGGCACGCTATGCTGGCCGTTTTGACGTTTGTACTTTCATGAAGTTTCGTATTAATTTTAATTACATTTTAATTGTAGAAATATGTGAATAATCGACCACATTAGAGGGTATTTAACCACTCAAACGTTCAAAACTACGGTATAAAACAAAGTACTTATGTAAAACAAGTCAAATATCATCACTATTGTAATATGTAAACATAAGAAAAATTGGAGCTTAAATCAAGGTAAAACCTTGAGTATCAGTATACCTGTGTGTAATCTTTTAATCTATATTATGTTAGCTATAAATGAACATGACATACAATGTAAACTAATATTCAAAGATAAATAAACCTTTGTTTGTATGTGAAGTCATGTCGGAATTGACGTGGTAATTAGCAGGTACAGAACGTTTGAACGATCCGTGACTTATACAGGGTTGTCACCATTGAATTGAAACAGAATTTGACATTGGAATATTATTTTGCATTTTTGCCGACTCCCTACCGAGATCTTTTGTGTCCAAGCCAGCCGAAACAAAACCCTGTACCACCCCGACTGGCCAGCGTGGTACAGTAACGAGATGTCGCACCATAAACATAATTATAAAATTATTACACTAAATAAGAAGTCGTATGACTACCCATACGACTTCTTATTTAGTCCGAAACCTCACTGACCAACACTCTTTAGCAGTTTAGTAAACATTGAGAACAATTTTACACAGCGCCATCTACCCCTCTACCTAATATAAGTTTGGGTTATGTAACCTAGACTACTGATAAACATCTTACAAATATTATAAACGCGAAAGTTTGTAAGTATAAATGTTTGTTACGATTTTGATGAAACTTTGCAATAATGTAGCTTACACATAGGCTACTTTTATCCCGGGAACAAGTTCATGTGGGAAACCGGAACGGGAAAACTTCACCACGCGTGCGGAGCCGCGGGCCTCTTCTAGAACTTATATATTTCTTAATACATATACATATAATGTGTTATACATAGGGAACACCCAAACTCCAAAACAAACATTTGCGGATCACACTAATATTTTCTCCGACCTAGGATTATAAACCAAGACCTCAGCGATACAGTCGCATACTTTACTACTTACGTTACTGAGGCAGTCAAACATTGCCTCTAGCAATGATTAGAACCTTAAAATTATGCAGCGCCACACGTACAACAAATAATAACATAATCAGACCACAAAAACAAACACTTTCGAGTTGCGGTCTAATTTGTTTTTTCCCGTCTACCACAAAATGGCTCAACACCGGTACACCAGCAATACTAATAATACCTAAAACCTTTACTATTTATTGCTGATATGAAAGTCAATACCTAAGCTTTATCTATCCACTATTAGCTTACGCCTCACGATTTGGAACGCGATACTCCTCGAACTCCTTTCGGGTTTTCAAGCTGTGGATATTCACTAACCTTTTCGTTGTGGATACCAATGTTAAATAGTCAAATTTGTTTTACGGATTGGATTTCAGGTAGTAGCGTGGGAACATGTGGGTGATGATGATGGTGGGTCTATGCAGATACTTAAGGTAAACTAGAAACGAGCGTCGTACCTTACCAAACCTCTCTTACAACCGTCCTTTGTGGGGCTCAGAGTTCTGATAGCAGTCTTTTCCATCAAAGGGGAAACCAGCTATGCAATTCACAAATCTCGGATCCAAATATCAATGACATTTGCGCCGTAGCGGATTTAGATCCGAGATTTGTGAATTGCATAGCAGGCTTAAAATGGTGAATTTAATCGAAACGGCAACAGCAATACAATTAGCTAATGCTAGTCAGCCCAAGTAAAGACTCCAAGAAAAAAAATTGTGTACGAAGGTGCTGGCAAATAAATACACAACTATCAATACATACTTGAAAAAAAAGTGTGTGTGTGTGTGTGTGTACATATGTACACGCGTTTAAAGTTATACTGCTTTGGCGTAACAAGATAAAAATCTTTTTAAATATTCTATCTTTCACTTTTTATCCTACGTTTGTAGCAAAAACTAAAATGTTGACTATAGCTAACTTCAGGGTGTTTGAAGACTACTTTAAATGAAGGTATAAGTTGTCACGGAAATACTTATCATGTAGGATTATCGTGACGGTCGGCGCGCGCATCGTAAAATTTTACTCTAATATTTTTTTCCTAACGCGCCAAAGGAACTATATCTTTGAAAAAATGTCTTAAAACTGATTGCCAGCCGGTAAGCCGTAAATTTCATAATAAAAAACGTAATTAAAAGGATCGGACAACACGAAGAAGAAAGAAGAGGTGGATGTTATGCAAATATGCTAAGCCTTAAACAGTGTTAAGCACTTCGTACTTGCGTGACATTGTGATCAGTCTCTAATAAGGTCCGTATTCGGGAATGTGTCAAGCGTCGATTGAGTATTGAGAAACGTTCTGGAATACGGCACTAACTTACGTGAATTGGTTGAGAACCATGGGTTGCGACCATATAGAGTTCACACACCTCGAAGACCATTTCGCGTTCACGTCGCCGAAAATACGAAACACTTTTTTTATTTACTCATTTGGTTACAAGTTATCGGAAGACAATAAAATTCATAATCACTATCATAATTTTCGATGCATATCGCTTTAGAAATGAAATCAAATTCGACAAGTAATCGGTTTTTATTTTATCCACGATGGAACAGATAAGGTAAATATAATAGATTTTGAAAATCTCTGTTGCCATTTTTCTCCAAAACTACTAGTCCGATTTTGATGCAGTTTCCAGTTATGGGTTCGGGTTTGATTGGTGCATGTTCTTATAAAATTTATATGTAGAAGTTATAGCACTGTGTATATAATCTGTGGTAGCACAACAGATGAGCATTTTTTTTTTCAAAGATTAATGAAAGTTTTGAGCGAAATCGGGCTATTTGATGCTCATTGACTTTCTCAAAAAAGAGTAGATTTTTATACACCACTTCAACTGAGTTCTTCTAATTTTATCCTGGAATCACGGTCCTGTTGGAACCAGTAACGGTAGAACTCAACACGAGGGAAGCCGCGGGCGTCAACTAGTATTAAATAAAATAAACAATATCAGCACATAACAGCTGTAGACAGTGAACAGCATGCAATCAAAACAGATCACAAACAATTATTCCTAATATACCAAAATGGGTTATCGCGACAATAACTAGATACGATCATGTATCGTGACTAAATCGTGGCTAGGGTCCAAACATCGTGTGTCGGGAGCGGTGCGTGACCACCGCACGCGCCGACTCACGCACTCCGCCGCTCCGGGCTGCGCCTGCGCACCCTTGCACTATGAACCTCACGCATAATTATCATTTATCACACCGAGATTGATCATTTGAACACTACGTGATTTGTTCGTGTGTCGTAAACTAAATTAGCCTGTCTCTGAACAAAGTGGGGTGCTATGGTTAAATATTAGAACTGCTCTGCAAGTGCTAGAGAGTACTGATTAGAGCTTATTAATATTGACAGACCATTTGCAATACTTAGATCAAGAAAGCAAGTATGCACAGTATGCTCTAGGGCCAGGTATTGAGATATTCGCTCGTTGGATAATATTTATTTTTATCTATAACGCCTAATCCCCGAAGGGGTGGCAGAGGCATACATATTGTATGCCTACTTTTCACAATGTGTATTCCTGGTCCACTTAATAGGGCAATGGGCTCACCACCAGGTACGTGGTACAAAAATTCATACGGTGAAATGTGGGCCTATAGTATGCCTTTCTGTCTACCTCTTCGGGTAAGGCGTGACTATATGGATGTATGCAATACTTATTTAAGATTAATTAGACAAAATGTATACGAAAATGTTTTGCTTTACTATAGAAAAAACAAATTATGCTTAATAAGGTCGCCACGCGAATGAACTTTGTGTTCCACAAATTAAAATACCTTTTATATATAATGTAAATTTGAGAATCTTAAGCAATTTCGAGTGGATTAACGAATTAACTAATCAATTCTAAACATTAATATTCAAATTTTAATATTGGTCAACATTTTGCATGTCAAGTTAGGTGCTTGACCTTTGATTCACACAAAAATGTGTACGTACCGAATACAAAAAAAGCATTTGTTGAACAAAGGTTTCAGAGAATTTTAAACTGTTTATGTGTTGCGTGGGATGATGCAAAATCATTCTAAGAACATTATTAATCTGTAGCATAAGAGTAACCTCGTGTGACTGTATCTCACCAACGCAAAAGAAATAAAAAGCGACATTAAACTACACATGGGAACTGTAATCCATATCAAAAACCGCAGGACCTGTCCGATGTACGTTTATAGCTAATGAGTACATGTAGTGTTGCCAGCTACTTGATGTAAGATTCGGTCGAAAATGTATCTTTTATTTTTTTATTTAAATACGCAGTCACAATTGTAGTATCATTTTGTATTCAGATTCAGATTCCGATTTATCCTACTAATATTTAAAAAAATAATATTAGTAGGATAAATCGGAATCTGAATCTGATTAATATTACATACAAAATGATACTACAATTGTGAACTGCGTATTTAAATAAAAAAATAATAGATACATTTTCGACCGAATCTTAACAATAATATAGCTTACAGATTCAGATTCCGATTTATCCTACTAATATTTAAAAAAAAAATATTAGTAGGATAAATCGGAATCTGAATCTGTAAGCTATATTATTGTTAAGTTTCATCAAAATCCATTTAGTAGATTTTGCGTGAAAGAGTAACAAACATCTATTCTAACAAACTTTCGCGTTTTTAAATATAGCTTACACATCTGGGCCCCGATTCTCGATCATACGACTTGAAAGCGTAAACGGATATTTGCTGGGGAAATGTCATTTGTTTCATATTTAGAAACGGCGAAACAAGAGAAATAAGACGTTTACTAGTAAATTTACGTCCACGCTTTCAAGTCATATGATCGAAAATTGGGGCCCAGAATAACACATAGGCCACTTTTTATCCCGGAAAAAAGTTCCTGTGGGAAAAGGGAACGGTAAAACTTCACTACGCGTGCGGAGCCGCGGGCGTCTACTTGTATAAATATAAAAATGAATCGCTAATTGTGTTGCTAAGCTGCAAACTCAAGAACGGCAGGATCGATTTTAATATTTTTTATATGTTCGAGTAGGTCCAGTAAAGGATTCTAAATACAATAGGAGTAGGTGGTTCGATCTTTTGTTAAGATATAAAAGACACCCGGTGGAATTTGCATAGGCAGGTAAAAGGTAGGTAGGTTAAATTTAGATGTTATGTTTAGATTTTTTTATTGCAATAATAATGATAAGAAAATTATAAGTTGTAAAGGTAGCATGGTAATATACTTGCTGGGATAAATTTGGCATAAATTTACCGTGATAAAACGAAAAACGACATATTCATGCGTCTTTAAGTTTTACGGCTTGAACAAACAGTCCTCTAAGCAGATCTTAGGGTACGAGAACAATGTTATTTGTTATAATTTAAATTACCCACAATTTAGGCTCACACGGCGGTATGTTGTTCAATTATCTTGGCAGACCTAACTTTATACGTAAATTCAGAAAGATGCCGCCATAATCATCATTATTGCCAAAATATTTTAATTCACGGTCATTTTCTATAGCGTTAGGTTTTTACCAAATTAGGTCCGTCGTAATTGGCTAAAGCCGATTATTTATCACCCTATCGCCTCAACCGATTCGACTGACAAGATATTCACATAAATAAATATTAGTTCATCTACGTCTCTTCCGAGTTGCTTTTAAACCCTTACTAGATGGAGCCTGGAATCCGCTTTAATTTCCTGCTAGGACCAGTTATGATTATTTCTTACACTACTCTATCACTGTAGCGTGGCCCCGCTTACTCAGTGTTCTGTAAACGATCACTGCGTTAAGCAACTGTCGCTATAAGTGGTCCTTGGATGGGTGACCACTTGGTGAAATATACATTTGAGAGCGTTTTCGTGCTTTGGAAGGCACGTTAAGGCGTTAGTCCCGGTTGCCAGTAAAATGGCAATCGTTAAGCCTGGTTGAAGGCTTTTGGGCGGCTTGATTTATTTCAACAGCAGGTCGCCACAGTCTGCGCCTGTTCATTCAAACACGGCAATGTGGTCACAACCTGTAACGTGGGACAAAAATGCATACGGTGAAATGTTGGCGTATAGTATGCCTCTGCCTACCCCTTCGGGATAAAGGCGTGTATGTAACCCCGTAAGGGTGCGCGATAACTTCGCCCGCTGGGCAGAAGATGAGGTTGGTTTTACTATTTAGGTAAGTTTTTATTATTTTGCCCTCTCCGGTAAGACATCTAATAATCTGGCAATACCTTAACTGGAAGAAAACACGAAACTTCCTTTGCCGACCACAAGGGATGGATCATAAAAAACTTAAGCACGAAAGATCTTGTATCCTCCGCAGTGGCTCTAACCGCACACTTGTAAAAAGCTATTTAGCCGACGGACAATGTGACGTTCGAACACAACCCGTTTGAGATTACACTTTAGTTGAATAATATTATAAGAGAGTTGGTATCTTATCGTCACTCATTATTCTCGGTTATATAAGAAGCTCTCGCCTCGGAGCCCGGGTCCAATTTCCTACTGGATAAAATAAATAGGTTTAGATAGAGTACGGAAAGAGTAAAAATCGGAGCGTAGTGACAAAACAGTATAATATAATGTTTTACGTGTCATACGTCGTGTACCAAGGATCCGCTCGCCCTATAGCAGGTATTCATTCATACGCGGTACCACATTGTACGGAGTAATGGCATGTGGTTCGATAATATAATGAAAGTATTATTCCCTTGACTATCAATAGTGTAAATGTATCTTCCATTTAATCCTAAGATTCATTTGCGAAGATGCCTTAGCGATAGAAATCACTAATTTTGAATACGATCTGAATAAAATAATCGCTTCTGTGGCTATCCATTAGCTAAAACTCTGGTAAGAGTCTTATAAATTAATTATTAAGTCATTCATATTTAAGTAATATGGTATGTATTTCGATTTTAGCAGTGTGTCGATAATACCGCGCTAAACGATAAAGCTTAGAATAAGATAGAAAAAATTAACACTCATTCAACTTACGGACATACATAGGTTGTTTTTACAACGAGATCACTAAAAATATAAATGATCACTCATTATGAGTAGTCATCAGAAGTTTAATTTAGTTCGGTTTATAAATTGTTGTTGAAAATTGACGTGATCTGTTCATGTTCGCAAATATAACAGTAACTTCTTTCATCACAAAACAGTTGTACACAGAATCGCCATGATGCATCACTAAGAAGAATTCATTTATTCCAACTAAAATATTGCGCTTAAGACAAATGGATGAATGAAATTCGAGCATAGAATTGTTTGAAATATTTAAAAATACGCCTAAGGGATATAATTTAGAAAGAATAGACGAAATAACTCATTCATACTTAGGCATTGAAATGATAATAAGATATACTAATTAATCTTTGGTGATTCAGAAAAGTAATCATAAATCATTTTACTGCAGATTTATAAGCAGAAGTTATTTATTCTGAGCCCAAATGTTCATTTAAGTGGCAGACAAATTGGTTAGTATTGTAATTAATGGTTAAAATATATATTACCTTCAAAGATTTACGCACTAGTACGATTTTCCACATCCACATTTCTTAATAAAGCAGATGTAATAAAGGGGGGTACTAATAACGGAGATAAAAATCTTTTTAGACATGTTTTGAAACAAGGCCAATGATAGGTCAATCAGCGTTGTCGTTGTCTGCATATTATAGTCTGCATTTCCCATCCCCCAAAGGGGTGAAGAGGAATAATATACGCCCACATTTCACCGTATGCATTTTTATCCCATGTAACATGTTACGTAGGCCTTTATCCCCAGAGGGGTAGGCAGAGGCATACCAATGCCTCTGCCTACCCCTCTGGGGATAAAGGCGTGACAATATGTATATATGTTTGTAACAGGTAGTGAACCTATTGCCGTGTTGAAATAGAAGGCACTGGTTGTGGCGTCCTGATGTTGAAATTTTTCAAGCCGCCCACAAGGTTTCAACTTGACTGCCATGTTATTGGCAACCGGGACCAATAGCTTAACGTTCCTCCCTAAGCACGGGAACGCTCGTAAATTAAATGCTACAAAGTGATCACCCATCTAAGATCCGGCGCGTTAAGTCGCGAGACATAAGCAGTTAATGTATAAAATGCCAGAATCCCTTAACAGAAGTACTTTATCTTGAAACAAAATCAACACAAACTAATTTCAAACAAAGTAATAATGTCATAATAATCATTATTTGCGTTCTCTAAAACGATTTAGGGAAAAAACATAACATTTTGTAGTTTCGCACAGAGGAGAGATCAGGGCACTAACCTCCACAAATAACCACGACATGAAACGGGCTCTGATTGCAGGGCTCGGCGCATACGCAGTAGCTAGATATTAGACCGCGTACCGATCTTGATGAACGAGTGTATGTAGACAAGCTCAAAAGCTAGACAGGTCACTAGCACATGGAATTATAAGGCTTTTGTTGTAAAATTTCTAATTCTGTAAATAAAATAAAAATGACTTGGAACATCATTAACTCTGAATGCGGTAGATCTTTAGTGACTGAAAGGGATTTCCACTTAAAAGTAAATGGTTGCCATGTTACAGGGGACCTGGAAGTGGCTACGGAGTTTGAACACTTTTTCAAAAATGTACCTATATTGACAACAAAATCTCTCCAAGCATCTTCCAGTTCCGCTGAACTTTTATTAGAAGAATCTGTTCTTTGTTGCAGGGATGCATTTGTATTCACAGATATTTGTGCTCAGGACATTGTAAAAACATTTAAATGTATCGAAATTAAGAAAACCGCGGACATTTGGGGATTATCGGTCAAAACTGCATCATGTATAATTGAGGTAATTGCGCCCCATCTAGCAACTGTGTTTAATGACTGTGTTTCTAGTGGTACATTTCCTGATTTAATGAAACACAGCAAAGTCGTTCCCTTGTTCAAGGCTGGCAGCGCTACAGAGCCGTCTAATTTCCGACCAGTGTCAGTGCTGCCAACTTTGAGCAAAGTATTTGAAAAAATAATCTTGAATCAAATGCTATCCCATTTTAATAGTCATAAAATACTCCATGCGAATCAATTTGGGTTTACGAAAGGGCGCTCAACTTCCGATGCTGGTGTTGAGTTATTAAAATGTATTCATGAAGCATGGGAAGACAAGCACGATGCATTAGGTATATTTTGCGATCTATCAAAGGCTTTTGATTGAAATTTACTCTACCAAATGTAAAACAAGTTGCGGCCAATGTTCAACTGAATGGACAAGTGTTAGAGTTTGTAGAATCAACTGTGTTCCTAGGTATAACTATTGATGCCAATTTGCAGTGGGGCCCACACATAGAAAAGACAGCCTCTAGATTAGGTTCGGCTGCATACGCTGTAAAAAAGATCAGGACTCTAACAGATGTGGATACGGCTAGAATGGTTTACTTCAGCTATTTTCATAGTATTATGTCTTACGGTATTCTCCTTTGGGGGAGTGCTGCAGATTTAAATATTATTTTTGTTCTACAAAAGCCGGCTGTACGCGCTATTTATAATTTGGGCCCCAGAGTTTCTCTCCGAGAAAAATTCAAAGAAGTAAATATTCTAACCGTACCATCACAATACATTTTTGCCAATCTTATATATGTCCAGAAAAATCTATCACAGTTTTCTAAACTCTGTGATAAACATAATATAAACACTAGAAATAAAAATAATCTTTCAGTCCACCACAGTCGACTACATAAGATTGGCGATTCTTTCCAGGGTAACTGTATACGCTTTTACAACAAGCTTCCCTGTGACCTGAGAAATTTACCTTTAAATAAATTTAAAAAGTTTATTAAAAGCAAGCTTTGTGAAAAAGGTTTTTACTCCGTTACAGACTATTTGCAGGACAGGGACGCCTGGAAATGATCTGCTGGCAAAGTGAAATAATATTAAATTGTAAATAGGCCATCAAAAAAAAAGCCTTCTTAAGTTTCTTGCCGGTTCTTCTCAGGTGGGCCGCGTTCCGAACCGGTGGTCGCTTTAAATATTTTAAATAGGGTATGACATTTTGTAAGCGCCGTTAAAATGGTCTATGCAAAATAAAGATTTTTTTATTTTATTTTTTATTTAGAAATTATAGTGGAAATGATCACACTCTGTTATTATTAGTTATCTGGTTTTGTTTATATTTTTATTATTCTCTTATTATAAGTATAAATAGTAGTGATAGCGGGTTCCTTAATAAGATAAGGACTATTTTAAATATATAAAATAACTCTGTGAAAGCGTAAATTTAGTATAGAAGGTAGCTTTTATTTATTTATTTATTCATAGACGCACTATCAATAAACACATGCATTGATATAATAAAATTGAGGATTAATGAAAACAGCATGTACAAAAAGCCAAAGAAAGGTCGCGGGGATTATAGAAGCTGTCACTGCCATCTCGCAAAAACCCTCCTACTCCCAATTCTAGACTATGCAGACATCAGCTATCCAGATCTCACCGAACGCCAGCTAGATAAACTCGAGCGTCTTCAGAATTTTTGTATCAGATTTATATTTGGACTACGCAAATATGATCACATTACTGTTTTTCGGCAAAGACTCGAGTGGCTACCTATTCGACTTCGCCGGAATGCTCATATTCTTTTCTTGTTATACAGTATACTGTTTAACCCTTCTACGCCTACCTATCTTAAAGGACGTTTTGAATTCCTTCATGATACTCATTCGAAGTGCTTAAGATCATCGGAGAACCTGAGACTAAAAATGCCGTCAAATTCCACAACATTCTTAGGAAAATCCTATACTGTCTTGGCCGTACGATTGTGGAATGAGCTACCATTAGATATTGGTCGCGCGAAGGCACTCGCTATCTTTAAGGACAAGGTTAAAAACCACTTTCTGTCCTCTAACTAAGTACTTAACTTTACTTGTAGTATTTCTTTTCTTTTACTTCTTTATTGTGTACAACTTAACTATTATTCTCGCTATCATACTAATCTTTAGTTATAATATTATGTAAGTACGCCATCAATTACCTCATTCTTTATTTTTCTGATCTTCTCTTTCCATACTAAGGTTGTCTAGAAGAGATCGCTTTTAGCGATAAGACCGCCCATTGTACTCTCACTTGTAGTTTTAAGTCCTGTAAATACTGTATTTAATGGTGTGCAGTAAAGAATTATCTATCTATCTATCTATCTCCCCCCCTAAACCCGCAAAACGAGTGATTTTAAGAGATACATGTAATTTTTTTTAGAATTGATCATTTTGGGAATGTCTTATATAGAGGTTTATATAAAATCTTTTCCCTTCAACTATGCTAGCACAAAACATTGTATCCAGTAAAGCTTAGCGTAATAACTTATTTAGTAACATACAAGAACCAGGACAGCTACTTATGTATGCTTGTCAATTTCAATAAGCTGACCTTATAACTTTACTGCGAAAACAGCTCCTCGCAAATTGGTATGTTGCGTTTATTGATAAGGTAAAGCACCTGTCGGGTGATTAATTATTGCCCGTGCTTATTAACTGTTGGTAAGTAGACACATGTCTTATTTATACAGCCAGAATATTTTTGTAAAGTTGTAAGGTGTGTATGCGAATTTAAACGCGTTGTTTGGGGCCGTTTTGGTGAGTATTGTAAAGTGTCCTTCCAGAAGGTAAGTAATGAGTATACAGCTTTACGTGAATTTAATATGAATCGTATTTCGCTTTCACACGAGGAATCCTAAAGTTTTGCTATCAAGCAGACGTGAAAACGTTTATCCCTTTGAATGAGGAGTTCGATTCGTCATTCGTTTTACAACTAGTAGGAGAAATCCTCGTTGTTTTGTGCTATGGTTAACGAATCGAAGGTAGGGGGCAGGTTCCTCTTTAATATTATTCTTAGAAGAAGAAGGGTGCAGAAGAAAGTATCATAGTACTTCACAACTTATTAAATTTAAGAATCATAGTATTCCCAAAGTTAGGCAAACTTTTAATGAAGTACAGCTCCGCGATCTAGGAACTACTTAGAACATTATAGTTATAGTAATTAATGTTATAGTAAATAAATATCCATCACACCTTATCCCCGAAGGGGTGGCAGAGGCATATTATATACCCACTTTTCACCGTGTGGATTCCTGTCCCACGTAATAAGTGGGAATAAGGTATTGAATTTACCAAAAACCCAAAAGATTTCCGACCGGATCGATAAGGAACCCTGAAACTGCCATATTGTTCAATTTCACTGGTTCAAAAACAGCATTTGTAAAATAACTAACAATCTTTCCCTATGTTTGAGATGTACGTTAAACTAAAGTATCACAAATCTTCTACATTACTTCTATGAATTAAAAGTTCTATGTATTAAAGAAATTAAGCACTGCCTAGTGGGCGATTCACAGTGCTATATCTATCTGTTGATATATTTTTTCAAAGATATTACAATACATTATCTGTCTAAGATATCACCGACACGACGTACTACATCGTTAAAATATCGAAAAGATGTAAATCGCGAAACTAGTTTATCAAATATTATAACTTGGACTTGAAATCTTCACCAATCAACGTAGGTCAGTGTTTATAGTCCATTTAGTTTAATAATAATTGTCGACATTACGCGCGTAACGCCCGCCCGGCAGATTCCCACGGATCCGAAGGCCGAACACGACTGTTTGCGAAACCGACTGACTGATATTTGTCTATGATGAGCATATCTACTCGAAGTCCGTTGATTACTTATTGTCTTTCAGAGTCTATAAGTCAAGTGGAACTTCCAGACACGAATTGTAGGTACTCGATTATTAGTGACCTTAAAACGAGAAATAAGCTCATAATATTGTAGGCCTAAAATATTGTAACCTAATGTTAATTTACACATATGTGTTTAAGAGAAGAAATATATAGAAAAATAAGTACAGAAGAGATGCTAATTTCTAAAAGCTATTTTTCTCGGTAGACCGGTGAGAGGAGATTATTATTACTAAACTTAGTAAAAAGTAGGTAAATAATGTGAAATAGTTTAAGTGTTTTTATTCAACACTAGCTGACCCCCATGTCTTCACGTCTTTGCCGGTGACATACGACTCCTGTCGCATCTATTTAATCCCATCGCTTATAAATTATAAAAATAAATAAATAAATATCCATCACGCCTTATCCCCGAAGGGGTGGCAGAGGCATATTATATGCCCACTTTTCACCGTGTGGATTCCTGTACCACGTAATAGGTGGTGAGCCCATTGCCGTGTTGAAATGTACAGACGCAGGTTGTGGGTACCTGCTGTTGATTTTTTTCAAGCCGCCCATAAGGCTTTCAACCAGGCTTAACGACTGCCATTTTACTGGCAACCGGGACCAACGGCTTAACGTGCCTTCCGAAGCACGGAAACGCTCGCAAATGTAAATGCCACAAAGTGGTCACCCATCCGAGGACCAGCCATAGTGAAATTTGCGTAACTCAGTGATCGTTTACAGAACACTGAGACCGCGAGGCCACGAGAAATTATAATTTTAATAATGCATTAACATTAGCCAGATTTGTCTACATTTATGATTACTGCTCCACTCCCTAGGGTAGTAGCCTGATGATAGCCTATAGACTTACATCCAGGCTATATATCAAAAAAAAATTTTTTCTAATTTGTTTAGTAGTTCCTAAGATTAGCGATTATTTAACTTAAACTAAATGACTTCTTTATGTACCATTGAAGTGTAATCTAAGGCCCCTTTGAAGAACTAATCTACCTCAGAAGTGCTAAGACTAAGCAAAATGAGGTTGAAGTGCAGACGCGGCAACGCAACGTAGACTTGTCATGGGTGAGAAAATAAAATGGCCACCCTTATTATGTGTTTGTAAGAGATTCTTATTTATAGTTACAACTGTACTGTTTAACACAGTATTATTATATTACAATTCATAGTACAAGACCTGATCCTTACATGTCTTATAAAACAAATGAAAATTGTAGCGGTTCCAGGTTCTGGTCTTAGGGTGCATGTCCAAGAGCTAGAGTGGCTATGAGAGAGGTATCCCTGATTAAAATTCAGACACAGTCCGCTCCTCTCTACTCCACCTATAAATAAATAAATATTGTGGAACACTTTTTACACAGCGCCATATAGTCTAAACTAAGCTACAAGCTTGTACTACGGAATCTAGACAATTGACATACATACATGCGAGATTAGGGTAAACCAGAAACGTCTAGAGCAAGTGAATGAAATTGTGTATTTAGGAAGTATGTTTAGCGCGGATGGAAGATGTGATTCGGATGTAGAACGGCGAGTAGCTGCCGGAAACAAAGTTAACGGTGCTTTGTCCCAGTTAGTAAAGCGACAAAGCATCGTAAAAGAAGCACGAATGGCGATTCCTAACGCAGTGCTAGTGCCAACTTTGCTTTACGGTAGTGAAACCTGGGTATGTCAGCAGATGCATGAAAGTAAATTGAATGCTGTGGAGATGCGATCACTTCGAAAATTGTGCGGCGTTACCGTGGCCGACCGAATACGTAACGAAGTGATACGCAATATGGCAGGTTTGAATGAAAGTGTCAGCGTTAAGCTGGAAAAGGGCGTGCTCCGTTGGTTTGGACCCGTCCAACGAATGAGTGAGGAACGATTGACGAAGAATATATATTGTTCAAAAGTAGAGGGTAGAAGGAGTCAGGGAAGGCTGAGACTTACATATGAAGACCACGTGAGCAGATTGCTCAAAACCGGAAAGGTCAAAAGTACTCGGATACCCAGACGTGCGTGTATGAAGCGATTGATGAATCTCGAAGAAGCGAAAGAAGTATGCATGGATCGCGAAGCCTGGCGATCTGTCCTCTCTGACTACCCCGTCAGGGATACAGCGTGAAGATAGTTAGTTTTAGTTAGTTAGTTGATATACATACTTATATATTTCTAAATACATACATATTAAACATAGGGAACACCCAAACTCCGAAACCAACATTTGTGGATCACACAAATATTTGTTCCGACCCGGGAATCGGATCCGGGTCTATCTTCTATCTTCGCGTCTAGAAAATGCACCCTTAACATGTGTGACATTACGATGCGTTAGTGACTCGAGGATGCAAAGTGACACTTTCAACGCATCCGGAAATGAACATTTGTAGAAATAATGTAAAAATAATGACAACTCATCTTGTGGATTATGCCGTTCGTCATTAAACTCAAGTAATATTTTTTCCAATAATACCAGTTGAAAGAACGAAGCTCCCATAAGGCCACCGGCGACGGTGGCGTACTATGTAAGGCGCACGCGCGCCACCTGACATTTGCACCTGTCCTTGCGCAAGAATACGCGCATCCGAAACTCGCGCGCACACAACGGTAATTAAATTTAATGGCGCGCCCGTAACGCGGCATTGTTGTGTCTTAATTGTTCGTCTTCAGTCAATATTCGGCCTCGACTCTGTATAGTTTAATATTTGTTGCACTCTTAATAAGTTCGACAATGGTGCTAATTCTGTTGTTGAAACCACTAAACTAAATTTCTCTAAAATTTTCTTATTTTTATTAAGAGATTGCAAAATGCTACTCTGTTATTACGTCGAACTAAACTTGGTGATATTATAAACAGCACTAAATTTGTATCTGACATCACTAAAATTCCTTTTATGTGATGAAATTTAACCAAACATGTATTTAGATGCCGACTAACTTAGTGATTGAACTGTCTATGTACCTACATTTTTTAACTTTTTGTTCAATATTATCACATAAAATGAATTTTGTGTGTTATCAGATACAAATTTAACGTCACACAAAATTTTGACGTTTTCACTAAAATTAGTCGTCACCTATTTAGGTGACGTCTAATTTTAGTGAAAAGACTAATTTTAGTGGGACGTTTATTAATTTTAGTAACCGTTTGAAAAGTGAAAACTTTTAAAACGTTGTAACATGAAAAATGTACATAGGCAGTTCAATCACCAAGTTAGTCGGTAAGTATTTACATTCGACTGTCTATGTACATTTTTCACGTCTTGTTCAATTTTATCACATAAAATGAATTTTAGTGACATTAGATACAAATTAAGTGCTATTTATGATATCACCAACTTTAGTTCGACTTAATAACAAAATAGCATTTGGCAATCTCTTAACAAAAATTAGAAAATTTTAGAGAAATTTATTTTAGTGATCTCAACAACAGAATTAGCACCAATAAGTATCATAAAGTTTACTAATTCTTGTTTTGGATAAGAAATTAGTGACCTTTTAGCGTGAGTCAAGTCTGTTCGTAGTTCAAGATTTTGACGGACAGTTTTCGGTGTCAATTTTATATTTGCAATGCATTATAATGCAAGTAAAACTAAGGTTCTAGTATTTGAAAGAGGTGACGTAAGAACTAAATGCGAGATTAGGGTAAACCAGGAACGTCTAGAGCAAGTGAATGAAATTGTGTATTTAGGAAGTATGTTTAGCGCGGATGGAAGATGTGATTCGGATGTAGAATGGCGAATAGCTGCCGGAAACAAAGTTAACGGTGCTTTGTCCCAGTTAGTAAAGCGACAAAGCATCGTAAAAGAAGCACGAATGGCGATTCATAACGCAGTGCTAGTGCCAACTTTGCTTTACGGTAGTGACACCTGGGTATGTCAGCAGATGCATGAAAGTAAATTGAATGCTGTGGAGATGCGATCACTTCGAAAATTGTGCGGCGTTACCTTGGCCGACCGAATACGTAACGAAGTGATACGCAATATGGCAGGTTTGAATGAAAGTGTCAGCGTTAAGCTGGAAAAGGGCGTGCTCCGTTGGTTTGGACACGTCCAACGAATGAGTGAGGAACGATTGACGAAGAATATATATTGTTCAAAAGTAGAGGGTAGAAGGAGTCAGGGAAGGCCGAGACTTACATATGAAGACCACGTGAGCAGATTGCTCAAAAACGGAAAGGTCAAAAGTACTCGGATACCCAGACGTGCGTGTATGAAGCGATTGATGAATCTCGAAGAAGCGAAAGAAGTATGCATGGATCGCGAAGCCTGGCGATCTGTCCTCTCTGACTACCCCGTCAGGGATACAGCGTGAAGATAGTTAGTTAGTTAGTTAATTTTATATTTGCTTGATTAAAACGCTTTCAATTTCAATATTAATTTTGTAGTACTAATTACTTGAGGGATAACTTCCTCACAGAGATGACATCCTTGACGGTGGGTTTCATACGGAAGTATATTGCCAAAAAGCAAAGAAAAGGCTCGAAGCGCCACTCTGTGAAGGAATTAGTAATGAGATTCCAAAGAACGCACATATTAACCATTGAATTACAAAAAAGTGCAGAGCAGGACATATTGCTCCAGCCGATGGACCCAAAAAGATCACTAGTGGTGACTACGTGCTGAAAGGCACAGAGTGGTCTGACGATTAAAAGTCGTTGAGCAGCACACGACTTAGTGTTGCCAGGCCTCAATCAAAGCCTATCCATATCAGCCGACTAACACGCTCGGCTGTGTAAGCCGAGGGTGTTAGTCGGCTGATATCTATAGGTCTATTTACGACTATAAAATACTATCAAAGTGGTACTATTCTATATTTAATGTACTGTTGTATATCGTGTTAGTG
Organism: Thumatha senex; assembly: GCA_948477245.1. NCBI lineage: Eukaryota > Metazoa > Arthropoda > Insecta > Lepidoptera > Erebidae > Thumatha > Thumatha senex. The sequence continues at coordinate 28,250,984 of OX419729.1, read as the reverse complement.
ACAAATATCTGTTAAATTCCAAATAGAACAAACGAAAAAAACCTTCCAAAAAATCCTGAGGGATCATAAAACCTATAATGGTACACGAAAATCAAGTATAGCTTGTAAATCTCGTCTCCATTACGACCGTTGATTGCGTATCATGTGATTAGAGGCGCGTGCGCACAAAGACGCCGCCCGTAGACGCGGAACTCAATCCTGTATCTATAGCCCTGTGTGCCTCGATTGCAGCTCAAGCCTGTGTTGGCCCACACGATTTCCCGTTTTCCCGGGACCACGTATCCGGGTAATCGAATATTATATATTGAGTTCCGGGACAGGAAATCGTGATATGGATATAATGCTATTTAGTTATGATTGTGCTGTTGTGAGACTGAATTGTGTGGGAATCTTTGTCTAGCAGTGAGCGTCGATGATTATGGTCATATGTATATTTTTTATTCTATGGTATTAAAAAAAACATTATTCAATGAATCGTATCTAGTATAGGGTTCTTCAAAAGGGTTTTTAGAAGATTTTTGCAAGGTCGGCAATTCCAATGTACACCACTGTTTCACCGCTGGTGTTGCAATCACTAAAGTCTATGGAAGGCTACTGCCACTTTCGATCTGATGGGCCATATGCTTCTGCCCTTAGTGATATTAAACAACGATAATTGGTTATACTTTCTAATCGTTCTGGATCATTGATATTTTGACATAATATGTAACAAACAGACAGAAAAACATGTTGTCTAAAAATTGTAATTCCGTTCATGGTGAATTGTTTAGTGTCGGTCGTGTCGTTGTCCAGCGCTTCGAGGCACCACGGGGGATCCTGGCTGATTGCCAGAAGAATATTTATTTTATGCGTGAGTGTTAGGTATATGTCCCTATTTTTTTTCTTAACACTGTGGTACGACTATTATGTTGGCATTATGCAATTAATAATTGCTGAGATACACGCGGTACGATTTAAATATCAGTTTATTACCATATACTGCTGGAAGTACGCCTCTCTCTTCATTTTGGGAGAGTATAAGGGCGTAGAGTAGCACTTCTAGTATCCGCGACGGGCAATTTGGCGTCTTTTTGGTAGCTAAATACATCGATACAGTCTTAAAATCGCCGGTTATGGATACTTAGCTAGTCTGTGGTCTTATTTTTGTTTTCTTTTTCGTGTAGTGTTTCCCAACGACAAAAACCACACGTCGCAATTCCACCTGCCAATGGCATGGAGTTCTGGGCTGTATCTTGCTGGTCAGACGGGTAGGTTCAGGTTTTAGGTTTTGAAGCTTTTCTATTCGCCATGACCTCGTCAGTCAGTAGATGAGGCTAGTTTGACCTTGAAGGTCTCGGTAAGGCCCCATCGTACCTAATATATATTATATGATAATATAATCAGAAAGAAAACCAAAAAAAATAATAATTCAATAACTAAAAGTCAATAACTTTTAACCTGCTTTGTTAGGTACATTGATTATACTGGTATGTGTCTAATAAGTAAACGCACGATTAACTAGCTCGGTTCCCGTGAACCTTTTTTACATTGTAAATAAATAATCCAGGAATACAATACACTAATCATATTCTCCCTTAGATAATACATTTGCTGCGAGCACCGATCTAGGCCTGTGTAAGTGCCTCGGTACACGAACGAACATAAATATTGTGATATGAAGTAGCACTCTCTCAGGTATTGGATTTTAAAGAAATGGCACACGTAAAATAAATAATATATAAAATATTAAATGAAGAGAACTAAATTTATGATGTACACTATTATTATATTATTATGTTTGATAACCACACCGTAATCTGGTAAGTAATAATTTGATGAAAAGATTCTAATAACTAATTATATATAACTAGTTGAAGCCCACGACTCCGCACGCGTGGTTAGTTTTCTGCTTCCCGTTACCCACAGGAACTTGTTCCCGGGATCAAAAGTAGCCTATGTGTTATTCTGATGTGTAAAGCTATATTATTGTAGTTTTGTCAATATGCATTTCGTCGCTGATACTGCAATACTGCGTAACTAACAGTGGATACCGCGGAAATACAAAAGTAGCAAATTTGAGATTTCGCGGCATTGGGCAAAAGATGTCGATTGGCTACGTACCACATTCATAGATTCACGTTTCGTTCATTCAATCGGCAACAAATCACAATTAGCTAAAACCGCGCGAGCGATTTTGTAAAAAATATTTTCCAATACCGCGTATTCTCGCGATTATAACAAGAAGACGTATTGTTTCTGTGTGGCGCTACGGCAAATAAAAGTTTTTTTTATGGTAATAAGAAGCTAATTGGTAAGTTTTTGATATTGTTTTAATGTGTGTTTATCAATGAATTCGGAAACTTCTTAGAATCTAGAAATTCGCTTATTTTACATGTAAAATGTCCACTAATTGTAGTAACGATAGTTCCGCGATTTTGATTTTTTATGTTTTACTTTACGTGCTAGTAATTGTATTTAGAAAACACTACTAGCCCCTACTTGGTGGAATTTGTTATACGTAATTGAATAGACAGCCTACTTTGCCCCTTTTTCTTTTCTTATTTTGACTGGCTTTGATTCACATCATTGTCAAAGGTTTAATGCGACAGTTTAGAACACTAATAATATACACAACAATATTCGACGCTATTTTTCACATGTGGGTAGTTGCAAAACTATTCACTTGTGAATTACCCACATGTGAAAAATAGTGTGTATCATGTAGATACATAGATAACAAGAATCAGAATTAGAATCAGAATCATTTATTTGCTAGAAACATGGTAAAGAAGATGGTAAATTACAATTTGGTAGGTCAAACATGTTTCACCGTACTTGGACAGTGTGCAAAATTTTAAATTAATAAAAATTTCATGAAGCTGTTATTCATATCAAATTCGTCATGGTCTAACGTCTAAACAATTACAATAAATTAAGAATCAAACAATCAGATACAAATAATAAAATAATCAGATTAATCAAATAATAATAAATTTATATGTCAAGGAAATATAAATCATGAGGCAATGTCAATTATATTATTACATAATAATGATAAGATGTCTTTTTTACAAGATATAGCACGAGTTGTTGTGCATTAGTAAACTTTATTCAAGAGTGTCATCAAGAAAATCCGAGATTGAGTAATAACACCTAGCAATTAGTAAATCCTTGATCCGTCTCTTAAATAGGTGTAGGCTTAACATTTTAAATTGATCAGGAAATTTATTATATATTATTGGTGCAAGGCAGAATAGAATGTTAAGGTGGATGTGTGGTGTGACTAGAATGGATAAAATACGAAATGAGTATATTAGAGGGAGTTTGAGAGTGGCGCCTGTGACTAAAATTTGAGAGGAAACCATTTGTCTTGGTATGGGCATGTGATGAGAAGGGATGAAAGTCATGTCACTAAAAGAACCATGAAAATGAAAGTTGATGGATGAAGAGCTAGAGGAAGGCCAAAGAAAAAATGGATGGACTGTGTAAGGAGTGATATGAATATGAAAGGAGTGAATGATCAAATGACGAATAACAAGGATGAATGGAAGAAGAAAACATACTGCGCTGACCTCAAGTAAATTGGGACAAGGGCAAGAGGATGTTGACAGATAGTCTTCCATTGTTGTTTTCATCTAGATTACCAATATTAGAAAGCAAATATCTGAACTTACAGCAACTTAAAAACGTCATTCCTCCTGATTGCCATCAGATTTATGAAAACCTACCTTTTAGGAAAAAAATAATATTCTTTTTATTATAAAGTTATAAAGACTGATACTTGTCTTAGACAAAATGCCTTTTGATTATTATATACTTTCATTAATATTTTGACTGATTATATTTAGCTTATAGTTATTTTTGATTTTGAAACTCTTTGTATACTCTAAACATAAGGTTTAAGTATAGAGAAATACTAATTATAATCATGCTAATAAGTAAATAACAAGTTGTTATGATGACGTTTTAATTATGAGACTATATAAGCTAGTTACTACCAAAGTGGAAATGATGAGACTGTGATTACTTGAGTAGATATAAGTTCTTTATTATAGCTTTACTCTGTTTTATTCTCCCTCAAATTCCGCGTAAGTCTCAAAAAAGCGCAAATAACAAACGTCACAAAAAATAAAAATCCGCGTAAGTGTATTTTCTAGCCAAATATTGATTGGTTTTAATTATGTAGTAAGGTATACGTTAACTGGTACACATTTTTATATAACTGTAAGTTCGGTAACGTATTTGATAAGCACAGCAGAAGTTATTCAGTTTTTTCGCTCTCCTGTAAAATTTGCCTCACCTAACTTCCGCGGTATTGTCTGTTGCTAGTTACGCGGTATTGCAGTATCAGCGACGATTTAGTAGATTTTGCGTGAAAGACTAACAAACATCCATTCTTACAAACTTTTGCGTTTATAATATTAGTAAAATTACATACAATCTACACTAATATAAGGCTAAAAAGTTTGTTTGTTTGTATATTTGTTGGTTTGGTTGAACGCGCTAATCTCAGGAACTACTGGTTCGAATTGAAAAAATATTTTTGGGTTGGTTAGCCCCTTTATCGAGGAATGCTTTGGTTATATACGCTACTACCCAGGAGAGCTAAGCAGTAATCATAAATGTCGACAAATCGGCCAAATTTTTATGCATTATTGTAGAATTTATAAGCGACGAGATTAAACAAGTACGACTGGAATTCGAAGTATGTCACGGGCGAAGATTTTATTAACCTACTGATTTAATAAAATCTAGCGAATGTTATTTACTTATTTATTGGGCGACGAGACAATGCATTGATCAAACAGTGATAATCAAACTACTACTTTTAATGTCATTTAAAACTAATTAAATAATAACTTGTATTACTTCAAGAAATATTACAAAGCAATACTTATTTCTCATTCTCATAAATACTATACTCGTATACGATTATGTTGTTTTGTGTAGTGTACATCAGCACTAAGTGTGCCCACCGCGGGTTGTAGCGGCCGGTAATTGCCAATTGGCCAAGTGATCGATGACGGACGAAGAAAAATATCTCAATTCATTAGTTACGATTCACTCGCTACGATACCACCGTGTGTATTGTGGCTCGTGTGAACATGGCTACGGTGGGGCCATAGGCTTAAGGAGCATGGCCAATGTGTGGAATGTCTGTCGGTTTAACGCTTATGACGTAAATATATAGTTTTTAGTCATGGGTATCTGGCCAATAGAGAATGTATCGTAAATCGGTATAACATTGATGGTGGAAGAATAGTCTGTATATATGACATCACCCGTTTCGCTCTCGCAATCTCGCTAGGATCTGCAATGCTCTTTGAGGGCTTGATAGTTGTGCATGTCACTTTCCAAATTGCAATTAGCGAGTTTTTGATACAGACGTGCGTGTATATAGACGATTGATGAATCTTGAAGAAGTGAAAGAAGTATGCATGGATCGCGAAGCCTGGCGATCTGACCTCTCCCCTAGATGTATCCCTGACGGGGTAATCAACTAAAAAAACTAAACTAAACTATCTTCTAAAAAACTAAACTATCTTCAGTTTTTTAGAGTATTTGATATAGTATTTTTCCTAAATAAATGCATCTTTATTGGTAGAATTCCATAATCACTATTAAAATAATAATCTATGAAATTAAATCAACTAAATAGTCGACCAACAGCAATGCAAGTAGAGTGCACAGTACCTGTGTCAGTGATTTTGTACAGAAAAACGTACATACACGTAGCTTGTTCGGTCAGATTCAGAACCTAACTCACCAGGAACAGTAGAAGCAGCCGGTCTAGTTTCAAAGTATAATAAACAAGGAACCACTAGCATTTATCTTAGGAGGCGATATAAAATATACAGCGTGGTGCCCATTCTATACGCGGACTTAACGTATGTAGTTCAACGCAAGCTAGGACAGATGTCGCCACCTGCCAATACGATGAAATATCGTATATAGGAATTTAAAAAAGTATCTAGTGCAGTTTTACGCATCGGACACTTTGCTAGATTTATTTTTTGCTGGTATAAGATCTACATCAATGTTTACCTTTATTTAGTATTGGCTAGCTTAGCTATGGCCATAAAAGGTAGTTGAGAGGATTTTCTAGAACTAGCTAAATTAATAAAACTGTACCAAATTAAACCAAATTAATAAAACTGCATACATAGTTTTATTAATTTGGTTTAATTTGGTACAGTTTTATTAATTTACTGACCTCCAAATCAATTTTAATCACATTAAAGTATATGGAACACTCGGGGTACTCAGTTAAAAATTAGAATAATCAGAAACTAATCACATGATTGTATTAAGTTTTTCAAACACAAATTGTATATTTGGACAAATTTAATAGCCTGCCAGCAAAACGTTATATTCCGTAGAACATTCCAGAAGGGATTTACATAAACATTTAAAGATATATCGATTTTAGCCATAAAATATTCAAACCCATAACGAGATGTAAATAATAAGTTACCTATTAATATGTGAAGACGAAGGTCTGTGGGTCAGGGGGCCGCATAAGCGCAGGTGTCCCACTTAACGGGTAAACATACGCGCGGATATTATGTTTGGTGTTTGAATGGGATGATTCGAATGGATTAACTGAATATGTGAATCGAAAGGACGCCGATTCGCACGAATATATTTTTTTACGTCTGAATCGATGCTTTTTTTCTGTTACAGTATAAAGAATAGTATTCATATTCAATCTATAGTCTACTACTGAATAAAAGTCCTTCTTATCAATTTAGGCGGGTGTAGGTTTGACTGCATCACGTTGGCCCGACTGATTGGTATATGGTTTTGTTACGAGTATTTCTTATCCTACCCATAACTTAGTCCGTTAGTACACGTGAGCCTGGTTTGAGCACCGAAGATGTCGATAGGGTTATGATAGTATTGCTTCTACAAAATTATAATAATTTCAAGTGGTACATAGATGCATGAATAAGTTCCTATCAGTCACGTCTTTATCCTCGAGAACTTATTCTTTTATTTTTGTTTTTTCTTGTAAATACTTTTTTTCTTTGCTCTTCTCAAGACTACTTTATTGATATGTCAAATTTTCTTTTAAATTATACCAGTCTCATGTATTAAAACAGTCATATCATTACAAAATCGTAATAAACTTTGTGTAACAAAAAATAATTGATAATTTAATATTGAACTTATATTATTGAAAATGAGCGCGTTTCTCAACAATAAAATTTAAGTAATATTAAATATATCATCACAAAAACTACCCATAAAATTTTATTCGTTACGAGAGTAAATTCAATTTCTTATCCGATGGTAATTTTATTACGGCCCAATGAGGGACGCGGGCGCAATTTACGAAAACGCTTCGGGCATCATCGGCTATCTACGAGTTTTTTTTTTAAATTGAATAATCCATACGGAAATGATGGGCTGGTTATGGGATACTTTTGAACTTATATGGGCTTTATGGATGATTAATTTGAGCTTGCCACAATGTCCATTGACGTTATAAGTGCATTGTGTAATTAATATCAGAGGTCGCATTTTTTTAAATATATGGGAAAGGGTTTTCTAATTTACAGTCTTATCTTCCAAAGTTCTTAGCTCAGTATTTTTAGTCTCCATATCTTAATGTATAAACGCAATGTTAATTGTTATGAAATGAACAGAAATAAGCTTATGTTTTAATATGTATTGATACTACTAAGAGTATTTTTTTATTTTTGAACTTTCTCGGCATAAGCTATAACACAGTCTAAAAAAAGTACAAGTCTCTTAAAATGTAAGTAATTGAACCTTCCTTGTCACTTACATTTCGTTTTAAAGTGCAAGTATGAATCATTTTATATTTTATTATATTTATTATATATATTATATTTATTATATTTTATATTTCGTTTTAATGTGCAAGTATGAATCATTTTCATTTAGAGGTACTTTCTTGCAGGGTATTCATTCGCGTATAGGTTGGTTCAAATTTCTACCCTAGTAAAGCGAACTATACTGAAGCTCGGTGTGAAGTTTTGAATGTGTTCCACTGAATTATTTAATTTCACTGTACACGATGTCGAAACTTTTATGTTCAAGAATCCACCACTCCTCATAAAATCTTGAAAATACACTGTATTGAGAAATTATACAAATGCGGGAACGAAATGGCGCGGGCTCCCATTTAATTCCCGCCAAAAAAACTTCAATCATTTTCCATGGCGACGACCTTTTTTCAACATTGTAATTTAGTTTGAGTTTGGAGTTAGTACTCCATCTAAATACCAAAATAGCGGACCATATTTTTGGAATTTAATACGGTCAGAAATATTGACTCCAGGGTATGGGCCGAGCCAATAGACAATTGGCACCCAGCCCGAGGCAGCGGGCGTCTCCAATACTAAAAGTAAAAGTGTGAACGAGTGTGGAAAAGCTGCGATGTACGAATAACCAATAAGAGTGCGATCACGTCACCCACTGGTATACTTTCTATTGGCACTTATGACAGCTAGGGTTGCCACAATGGCACATCTAGATAAGTTTTCTAAATGGCCAATCAACCAGCTGATCTGTAAATTCTAAATCTGAAAAATCTAATTTAAGAATTTAAATTTGGAATTGTACAATTAGATTTTCATATTTTTAATGTCATTAGAGGTAGTGGAAAAAAAGATAGAATGATAAAAGGAGTACTGATCTGTATTGTCGCATATCTATTTAACTTCTTTTGCTTTCTGCAGATTCATTGTAAAAAAAAAAAACATTTTTCTTTCTGCCACCCCTTCGGGGATAAGGCGTGATGGATATTTATTTTATTTTATTTTTAGATTCATTGTCGTTTCATACATATACGTCTTGCTATCCGAATGGTTTTGACTTTTCCACCGTATCCAACATTACATTACAACAATACATTACATGTATTCCAACTATAAGACAATCTAATGATATAATTAAAATTTAGAATTGTATTCTTAGATTTTTCAATTTTAAAGCCATTATTGATTCAAAGAAAGGAGTATTATCACAAATTGTCGCTTCATTGACACACACCGACAGATCACCAGTGCAGCATGTCATAATAGTTCGATACGGACTTTATCTGATGGTTTTTGATCTCTTGCTGTGCTAAGTAAAATATCAGTCTTCAGTGCCAACCCTATATAAATGAACAAAGGCGCAATGTTACAGTTTGAGCATAATGATAGGTGAAAAAATGGACGCTTACTTTCAATTTTATTACCACAATCGTCGCTCAATCAGTTCATGTCGAAGTACTATCAAGTTTGGCAGCAAATTGCTTAAAATTGCTTTAAAGCTATTGCAGCTGGTGGTGGTAGAGAGTAATGTGCCTCGACTATACATATGAATGAAATTGTCCAAGCCAACGAAATTAGTCTGTCTGTTAGTGATACATTTAAAAACTACTAAACAGTTTATCATGCCTGTTTCACCAATAGATTGATTGCGCGGTGAAATATGTCTATCTTTTAAACATAACTTACTTGAGGGAAAAACTATTACATGCGAGCGAAGCTTTGGGCATCATAACATAACATACTTTCACGCCTTTATCCCCGAAGGTGTAGGCAGAGGAGTACTCTACGCCCACGTTTCACCGTATGCTTTGCTTTTTGTCCCACGTAACAGGCGGCGAGCCCATTGCCGTGTTGAAATGGACAGGTGCAGATTGTGGCGACCTGCTGTTGAAATTTTTCTAGCCGCTTATAAGTCATTCGACTGGCTTAACGACTGCCATGTTACTGGCAACCGGGACCAACGGCTTACCGTGCCTTCCGAAGCACGGTAACGCTCGCAAATATAAATGCCACCAAGTGGTCACCCATCCGAGGACCAGCCATAGTGATAGTTGCTTAACGCAGTGATCGTTTACAGAACACTACGTCCGCGGGGCCACGAGCGCATCAGCTAATATATATTTAGTGTTTTTTTAAAAGTCTTGCAAGGGCCCGTATTTCCTTCTTTAATTCACGCCGTCCCATAAATCATATAGGTCGATATAAAAGTGACCCTATCTTTATCTCAGCGTCTTCCCAGTTACATCCAAATCCTAGGTACTTGGATTTGGGTTCTGCTTTAATTGACTGCTAGGAGTGTTATGATATGTTTTTTTTTTATTTTCGGCTTTGTTGGTAGCGACTTCAGCACTAATCCTGTAAGAGTCGCGTCCGTTGGTCGGTAGGTTAGCACCATTTGCGTTGAGATTGATTGACCCGAAGATCATGGTGTGGCCCTAGAGATATGACGCCCTTTTTGTTCCTGTGGAAATCCTCATGGATGCTATGCCGGACTCCTACCGACTAAAACCACACGTATCCCTTCCATTTGTCTATAGCCGGGAGTCCCGAATGAGCCCTCTGAGGGATAGCCTCAGGGCTCAGGCCGTAAATATAAAAATATTTAATAAAAAAACTCCGCGACATTGCTAGACATTTTTTTTGTACACAGCACCATGTAAACCAAAGTAAGCTACTATAAGCTTGTGGTATGGGATCTAGACAACTGATAAACATACTTATATATTTCTAAATACATTTATATCATACATAGAAAACACCTAAACTCCGAAACACACATTTGCGGATCACACAAATATTTGTTCCAACCTGGGGACCTCAGCGCAGCTACTACACTACCACTTACACCATCAACGCAGTCATAGAAAGAAATCAATAAAAAACTTTCAATTAATAATAAAAAATAGAATGCTATTTTAGGCGTTTAGCTAATAATAATAATTTTCTACATCGAAAGTTTTACTTTAATTAAATATATCCAACGAAAATAATTTACAGATAGGTCCAACCCCTTAATTCATTTTGCTTTGTAGATTAATTTAAAACGGTGAACACCTAACGGAATAGATTTTCTTAAAAGCATTCAAGATACAATCTATAACTTAATTAAAGATTTTACGTCGGTATAACAGATAGTATGATAGTATACGACTGCCGTTACTAAGGACTTAAGTTCGATTCTCCGATCAAAAATTTAGAGTACCGCAACTGTGTGCTTAAGGTTTGGGTGTTTTTTATGTATAATATTTGCAGTATCAGACTCAAAGCACCAGCTTTTGAATATACCTATTACGAGTACGAGGGTAAATCCAAAAGTTCGTAGCCTGACCATGAAAATCAAAGAAACGTGGGTGTAAATTATTTTTTATTTTTCTACATAGTCACCATCTAGTTCAATGCACTTCTTCCGTCTGAACTGCAACTTATTTATATCTTCAAAAAAAAAATAGATTCCGGAAGGTCGTCAAAATCAACATTTATTGCATCTATGACCTCTTCTTTGGTTGAAAATTTCGAACCACCTAAATGTTTCTTTAAATTTGGAAATAAATGGTAATCCGAGAGGGCTTAATCCGGCGAATAAGGTGGGTGGGGCAATAATTCGTAACCACAATTATGGATCTCAGCCATTGATTTGGCAGAAATGTGAACCCGCGCGTTGTCTTGATGGAACAAAATTTGCCGTTTTTCTTTGATTTCTTCGCGAAGCCGTCGTAACAATTTAGAAAAATAACTTGAATTTATAGTTTGGCCTTTTGGTAAATAATCCACAAAAATGATTCCCTTCGCATCCCAGAATACCGAAGTCATGACTTTTGTTACTCTCCAAAACGACCTTAGCTTTCTTCGGAGTGGGTGAGCCCGATCTTTTCCATTGTTTCGATTGTTGCTTGGATTCGGGAGTATGGTGGTGAACCCAGCTTTCATCCATAGTAACAAAGCGGGATAAAAAATCCTCGGGATCTGCCTCAAAAAGCTCCAAACAGTCCCGCGATATTGTAAAGTGAACGCGTTTTTGTTCGACTGAAAGCAACCTAGGGACCCAAAGAGCAGAAACCTTATGGAACCCCAGTTCTTGAGTTATGATGTTTAGAACCCGACCATAATCGATGCCTGTGATCTCAGCTATCTTATTGATGGTCAATCTTCGGTCATTTGGTATAAGATCACATAATTTATTGATGTTTTCCTTGGTGGTAGACGTTGAAGGCCTTCCACACCTAGGATCATCTTCAACGCTCTTCCGACCTCGCTTAAACTCAGCTACCCATTTATTTACACCGGAATAGGATGGAGCAGATTCTCCTAATGTGCTCACCATATCTTCATGAATATGTTTTGGTGATAGACCTTTTTTATGCAGGTACTTAATCACTGCGCGATGTTCGATTTTGTTCATTCTTGATAATCTTTTTCGATACTCTTAAACAAATATCCACAAAAAAAATTTCGAGCGCACTAACTGAACCAAACTTTGCTCACTACTGAATAACCATAGTACAAATAGAGCTTAGATTTAACAAAAATGCATTGCTTTATCTATATTAGGCCACAAACTTTTGGATCCACCCTCGTAGATTCAGTTTAGTAAAAAATGTTCCACAATTCATCATCATCATCCGAGCGTCTGTCCCAGTTGCGTCTCGTGACGCCCGGGGTCCGCTTTCCTACATTTTCTCCTCCACTTCGCACGGTCTTCGACATCCCCTGTAGTGAGACCATTGGCACGCATGTCATCCCTTACGACGTCAAGCCAGCACTTCTTGGGTCTTCCCCACTTACCGGGACCCGGCGGGGCTGACATGTCAAGACATTTGTTACCTACGTAGCCCGGCGGTTGCCGCAAGACGTGACCATACCAACGAAGGCGACACTCTTGCAACTTGTCTGCAATGTCATGGACGTGAAGGCCCCCGCGGATGCGAGAGTTTCTCACGCGGTCCATCCGCGTGACCCCACACATCCACCGCAGCATCTTCATTTCCGTGACACGCAGCTCCTGCTTGTGTCGCTCCAATATCGGCCACGTCTCACTGCCATATAAAAGGACAGGTCTAATAATGGTTTTGTAGACCTGTCCCTTCAACCGGATTGGCATTTTAGGGTCACAAATGACACCGGTCATCTCCCGCCATTTGGCCCACGCGGCAGCAATGCGTGACTTGACATCGCAATCGATGTCACTGGACGTGTGAAAAACAGATCCCAGGTATTTAACCTGGTCCGTGCGCTCGACCAAATCACCGCCTATGCGGACGGATGTGGGATCTTTCGAGTTTAGTGCCAAGTACTCATTTTTACATTTACATACCAACTATTCAGTATAATAAAAAAATGTTCCACAATTATCTTAGTTTTAATAATATTATAAATGTGAAATTTGTATGGATGTTTGTTACTCTTTCACGTAAAAACTACTTAACGGATTTTTATGAAACTTTACAACAATGTAGCTTATACATCAGAATAACACATAGTAGGCTTCTTTTTATCCCGGGAACAGATTTGCTGTGGGAAACGGGAACGGGAAAACTTCTCTACGCGGGCGAAGCCGCGGGTGTCAACTAGTATTTTAATAAACGTTTCAATTGCATCCAATACTCCAATTTGAAGTTTGAGGCGTGGGTTGATTCGATACTACAGGCGGGTTGCCAGGGTTACAGCTATGGTGTTTAGTTTTTGGTATAGTTGCCGCTTCACCTTCATCAAACCCTGGTTCGCAAGTCAGCAGATACAAGACTTGCAGGAGAAGTTGATTGACTATGAGGGCGCAAGTTTTCATAAAATGAATTTCTTTTTTTTACCATTTGTGTCATAAAAACGGTTGTCTTCTGAAGGTGGGATGATATTACCTGCAACAATTAATAAATTAGATAAATTGTGACCAACATGTATAATATTCGGCAAAATTAATTCAAAAGGAATGTAGAAATCTTCGAAAAATTCAAATGATCATCTCAGTCAAAATCTTTTCTAAATTAACAGGAATGTAGCCGAACGGCATTTTATAATACGTAGGTTATCTAGTGGGAAATGATTGGAAACTAATAAATAATAGTAAACCGGACAAGTCCTGGTTGCGTGAGGCACGCTACCGTGCGCCGGCGCAGTGTGTGTGTTCACAGACAACTAAAGTAATTTGTTTCCTACCGTCATATTGAGACGCTGTAGTTTAATCATCAAGTCAATAAGTTTTGAACACAGGGCAATGGCATCAACAAAATTAGTGTCAACCAATGTTATTCTCGGTTGAATCTTTCTCATGTAACTTAATAGAAATTGATATAGGCGTAGAAGAGATAACTGACGATTTACGTAAGGGTTTAAGAAGCTAGTGCAAATAGAAAACCTGTTGCCTACAAATAGGTCGGACAAGATCTGTGCCGTGTTCACGAAGTCTGCGTACACCCATGACTCCAATCACCCAGGAACTTTTCACAGCAATATTTACAAGGTATGAAAGTTCACTGGTAAAGGCAATTTCTGTGACTAATGCCTAATTCCGTGAAGTATGCTTTCAAATATTATTGATAATGCTACTTCTGCTGGCAAGTAGTCAGAAGAGGACGAGTACGAGACTATCGTCTCTATCTACCTATCGGGTAAGCTAAATTCCGTGTTTAATAACTACTAAATATCTGATAACAAGTTCAAAGTGAACAATAGTCCGTTCATCAATTTATTTTATGAAACAAAAAGAGCTTCACGACGGTAATTAAAACTGCGACAGTTGATTTCCATGCTCCATCAAACTAAGCTACAGGGTTCCTGAACGAGTTGTGGCTTACAACAAATACGGGCGAAGGCGAAGGTTAACAATGTAGCTGTGTAAAATAACATACGTGAATGCACCTCCGCCTGACATTGTAAGGATAGGAATGAAAGATTTTAAAACATTAATAAAATATAATCTAAAACGTAAAGCAAATACTTAAAAAAAACATTTATATCTTCCTTTTACCCTTCGTTTTCCCTTTTGGTAGTGGAGGTGGAGGTGGTAGAGGCTCCGGTTCCGGGGGAGGTGTAGGTGGTAGTTTCTTGTCTGGGAATAAACGCTTCACATATTCCGCCAAAGCGGGAATATTCACAGTCTTCTCGCCCTTACCGCCTTTCCGACCCGGGAATGTAATACATACTTCGTCTATAAGATCATTATCAACAGGTGCTCCGGCATCGCTCAATGCAATCATGAAATCTTTACTTATCAATGAGACGAAATTATCCTTCTCCATTTGTAATAAAACTAGAGCTAAATCAACTTTATTCTTTTTAGGTTTTTGACATAAATACAACATTCGCTTGAAGAGCAAATCTCTATAGTCAGGCCCTATTGGTTTAAAATCGCCTCTGATATTACCAAATGTTAGATCCAATTTGGGTTTTATGCGCATAACATCTGCTTGTAACCTTATAAATGCTGTATCGACAGTCACATTATCCATATACACGTGGGAAACTTTAGTTTTTTTAAGTCTTAATTTATTTAGAATAACGAGAGCGTCCTGCTGGCTCATAGGATTATATGATAGATTCAGTGTCTCTAATTTCTTCGCACCCGATAAGCTGGAAGCAATCTCTTTGATTGGTTCACCTTGTAGTTGATTATGGCTTAGATCTAAATGTTTTATATCTCTAATTGTAAGTAAATTCTTTAATGCAGGTCCTACTCGAGCGCTTAGACTATTCCAAGACAAATTAAAACTAATTGCAGTTTTTGCACTTGTTGCTAATGCCTGCAGAAAAGCGGTGGTTCCTGGTGAGAAGAGATTGTTACAAGATAGATTCCAGTGAGTAATTTTGTTGTAAGTTTGTAAAGGTTCCACTAGCAAACCCACTCCTTTTCCACTTATGCTATTGCTGCTTAAATCGACTTGCTTGATGTCTAGCCCTTTAAATACTGCATCAGCAAAAAACACCATGCCGTCATCACCAATTTCGTTACGGCTCAAGTTAAGAATTCTGAGAGTCCTGTTAGTGATCATGTTAGTCAATAAGTGTTGTAGTCCTTCAGGTCCTATACGACAGCCTGATAGATTCAGCTCAACTAAGAAAGAGTTAGACGCAAGCATGTCACCAAAGTGATACGCTGCATCGGTGTTTAAAAAATTGTCTGTAAAATTTAGGTGTTTGACGATTTTGTTGTATTTTAATGCCATGGCCATTGCTCGGATATGCTTTGGATTCACACAATAATATCCAAGGTCGATTTTATTGTCTAAAAGCCCCCTATGAAAACTTCTAACAACAACTTGGTTCATTGATTTACAAAGAGTCAAGTATAGATCCTGTCCATCATCTGTATATATCGGTAGAGCTTCAGGTTTCAACAAAGCTTCCTTTATCCCAGGGTCAGTGATAGCCGGGTAACGATAATACACGTGTCTTATGACGGAGCTGGCTGACTGTGAGATATATTTCGTACAGATATCTGGTGGTCCAGGGTCATATAAGCCTTCTTCATGTAAAATTCGTTTAGGGTTAGCTTGCTCATAGACTATTTCAAGTGAGGACCATTCTTCCATAGGTGGATCTTCAGAGCTTTCCAAACTGCCAGCCTCAAATACTGTGCCCAAGATTGTTTCATCCTCACCTCCCTCTGAATCCGAATCCATCTTAGTGAAAGGCTATAAAAATGTTAACAAAATATAGTAAATTCTTAAAAAATTAAAAGCAGACATTTGCAGTATAAATATTACAATGTAATTATGTCACATTTTCACCGTGTCAATTTTATGTACTTTCTCTGTGGTCAATTTATTTTACGAAAAGTAAAAAGGTTCAAAAAAAGTTTTGTACTTTTTAATGGCGTTCACAAACATAGTGAAGAATTTCAACCTGTTTCGATACGGTTAAAAGCTCAGTGGCTTAGAGCATTGCCCTTGATATGCAGTTCAAGTTCCATCTGAATACTGACTAACAAACGATATGATAGTGCAAGTGCACATAGAGGGTTCAGAAGATGGCAGCTCATTTACCGAGTTGCTGGATATAGATGAAATTTGAAAATGGTTTGATTAGTATTCCCGTTATAGATAATTATCCACATGGGTGTAAAGGACCTCAGAAGCACCTTCAGGTCTCCGTAATTCATGTGAGTGCCAGGTGGTACAACGTGTTAGTCATGGGGTACCACTGGACCCCGTGTCAAGCACCCAAGTAATCCAGTCCCGGTAGGTGTAGCTACTGAACCCCTGACGCAACCCATCCGTGACTAATCGGGACAGGGTAACTATGCTTAATGAAGAGTAAGTAGAGTTTAGTGTGGGTAATGTGTTAACTCAGTGCAGGCGGAATTGCAGTCGTCCGTCTACAACAAAACGAGTTTATAGGAATGTTTAATTTCATTAAATCCTGTAACATGTTAAATATGAAAAGCGCAAAGGTTTAATGGCTGTTTAATTACAAACGTTGATAGGGTGCGCAGGCGCACGCTTGTTTTTACGATATTTTAATTATTGTGCAACCTGTAAGGGCTATGAAAACACGCTATAAATACTCCCGCGTATGAGAACCGAGATGATTTTATATTTAGATAGAAAGATACAACTTTTTCCTTAGCAAATAGCAAATAAATCCGCATTCCTCTCGAGATTTAAACTTACCATTATCTCCCTACCCCTTCGGGGAAAACAACGTGACTATATATGAAACGAAATTGTCTATTACTTTCTCCTAATGATATTTAATATTGTTGACACGAAACTGATGGAATTTAACAGGTTTGAACGTAAGATGAGCATCTAGCCTAGGAATGGTGCTTGCGGAGAGGTAGGCTTGTGAAAGTGAGGCCGCGGGCCACGGAAATGAGGGGCCAAGGCCAATAGCCCCACAACGCGTGTGTAATTGGTGTCTAGATCGATTCATAAGTCTTCTAAACACGAATAAACGAATCGGTGTTCATCGATTTTGTGATATCATGTGGTGTTTGAAGCTGTGCCGCGTTACAGCGATTTCCGAGCTGATACATTTATGTGCTGAATTTAGAAGTGGGGAGAGAGATAAGGAGTAGTATTCCATCATCACTTTTATTGTGTAACCGTAAATGAATAACGCTATGTACCTAAGTTATTTTTGTTAGACAGTGTGTATTTAAGGAACCCTGGGATTAACCCAGCCATGGCTAGATCGAAGGGCATCATGTAGTATTAGTCAGTAGGAGTCCGGCATGACATCTATGAGAACATCCACACGTAAAAAAATATCGCCTAAGTCTTCTCAAGTCTTTATCACCTTTTTGTGATTTAGTCCCTTATCTAATTAGCAAAGTGTTGGCACATACAAAACGAATAATGTTTGCATGAAAAGCTTCGGCAATGGGGAGCAGGGTTGCAACATAAACATTAATGTCTTCTAAACAACTTACAAAGTTTGCCATTATTAAAGTCATTTAATTTCGAAATGTTTTGCTATCCCTACACTAGGTGCTTCATCACATCGAAGCGTTAAGTTATTGCTATGACCCGCAATTTAACACGAAGAGAGAGCTCTACCCTGCGTTTGTAATACTTATATTTGAATATCCGTCAATCGCGTAAAGTGAGCATTTACGCCGTAACAAATGTCAATACAACCAATTTGGGAGTGTGGCGAATCTGGTGAATGAAAGGCGTATTTACGATGTTATAGAGGACACGATTATGTTTAAGTGAAAACATTTGTGTTTGAAAACCGTGAAGTTCGATCACAGTCGAGATTTGTTACATAAATTTGTGTTGGTTTTGAAGAATAAAGATTGTGATTTTTTTCTAGAGAGTTTTACTACATTTTGGATGTAACAAGGCTTCATTAAAATCTCTAGAAACCAAGGTTACCTACTATCCAAGCTAGTGACACAGACTACTCGCAGCTGAAAAGGACAAAGACTATTATAAAGGCGAAAGTTTGTGACTGTGTATATGTTTGATAGTTATACACGTTCAACCGGCTAGATCCAATTTAGATGAAATACGATGTGGAGGCAGTTAACACCTTGGATTACCACATAGGTCACTTGTTGTACCGGGAGCAGGTTCCCGTGGGAAACAGGTACGGGAAAACTTCACCATGCAGACGGGGGCGTCCTCTAATGTAGAATCTTTGAGTTTTACATTAAATTTGATTTAGGTAGAACTCAAAGTTCTACATTAGGTTGCATGCTTTTAAAATCAAACTATTATGTATTAAGAGTAAACATATTTAAGATTACAATAATAAAGGTAATGTAGAAAGACGAGTATTCAACCTACCCATAAATTCTCTCGTTGTACGACTAATATCTAACCACGAGTTTCGTCAATAAATAATTTCTAACAACGACGAGCTTGCGTGTGAGGTTTCGGTTGCGAGATACGGAACGCGGAACCGAAGAGCAAATTACATTTAGATATTAATTACTTATCGTGTATTTTCTTTTAATATAGAAGCCAGCTGTTTAAGAGTTAATTTTCATTCTTCATTATCAACTACTTCATATTGTTGAACTCATTTTTGAAAGAGACACTGTCATGAAAAATTGTCTAAGTGGTACTGGTATTGGGCAAGACATATAGTTCATAGGATAGGTGAGGTTAATGATATCGGTTGATGATTTAGTCTTTAGATTCAACTCAAAGAATTGCCTTTAAGTAGTAGTGGGCAGAACATGTAGCTCAGAGTACAGACTGCTGGCGAGGTTAATGAAATCGATTCATGATTTAGAATGTAGATTGAATTCAAAAAACCAACAAAATAAAAGGCCAGTACTAAAATTCAGCACATGAGAACGATCTGGATTACAGCTACTACAAAGAGTGTTCTAATCGCAATAAATTGTTTGAGGTGCGCGCGCAGTAATAAATAAAGCTAGCGAGCGGCGCGGGCACACCGACAGCCCCTCTCATAATCCAAACAGTTTGCTCTTTGGCGCTATTTGATTTAGAGAAATGCAAAAGCGTTACCTGCCTATTGTTTTCTCTTTAAAATTTACAGAGCTTAGATAAACTGTATTTGGTTTTGCAATGAAAGCTGTGTTTGTTTAAGAAAGTACTGTGATTTACTGTACAGGTTGAGGGAATGCAAATTGACTGTTCAAATATGCAGCTGAAGAAAGTCTGTTGAGGTGTTGGCTCTTTGTTTCGCGATTTGTTTCAAAGGTATAGCTTTCAACAGACTTCTAAATAATTTGAAGATGAAAGGTGGGAAATATTAATAGGAAATAGAAGCTCGTTACTTTGTTAGATTTTTTAGAGCACCATAAAATTTGTAGCACACAATTCTTGACTGGTGCTTCGAGAGGGATAATTACACGTCTTGCTGCAAAGATCCGGTATAAGGCACAGGAGAAGGAAAACAAACTTGATGGACTGGCAGTAGTGAATTCAAAGCCTTTATGGTATGCCGAAAAAAGTGGTATAGATTTGAATATATTTAAGAACTTTCGTAACCAGGTGGTTGGAGTTCTTTGTAACAGGTTCAGTTCAGTTCTGTAACTTGTACCAAAAACCAGTTTCGCAACAAAAATTTTCTTTTCAGTCAGGTTATGTTGAACTTTAAACGAGATAAAAAAGCAGGTTCGTTATACAATTGACATTAAAATGTCGATTTCGATAGTCCATATACGTCAACATACGACATAAAACGAAAGAAACTCATTGTGGGATGGAGAGTCAACCATTGCATCAGTGGCAAGTATCCTACAAACCATCAAACAGCAAAGATCGATCCATAACAAATCGAAGTAATTTTAATTACTCACTTATCGTTAAATTATGGCGCATTCTCTACGAGTACCTCCGTATAAGGTTTAAAAAGGACATCAGGAATTCTTGAATAAAAATGCCACACTAAAAAGATGGCGCCGAATATGGTGTTTGAATATCTCTAAATTCATGCTTCGCCTGTGCGTGATTGAATTTGCGTTGAAGGCAAAGATTGCATACGCAATTTTCGTTGCGCATGATTTCGTGTTTTGGGCATCGAAATTGCTCCGTCACTTTTTACAGCATACAGAGTACACGCACCGTAATAATTTCATTTCAATCAATTTGGTTGATAAAACTGGTACTTTAAACTTGAACAGGATGATGCAGTCGAATCTGAGCTGATTTTGAATGAATTTTTATTTCACATAGCCGATTATCCTTTCACATCTTAATGTAAATTTCCAGTCGTAAATAAAGATTTGGAACCCTGGTTCTGTTTTGAGTGACAACTAGAAGCACCTGTGACATGACTTCTTTTTTCACCATTGATAACCTTCATTTAGTCTACGATAGTTGGTACAGACACCTCGCGATTGAATGGAACCAATCAGTCTTTAACTTAACATACCAGCAACAATTCTGATCATTTACACTCAACCCATAGCGGAAATCGAACATATAGATCATCACTGATATCAGTTACAGGTAATTTATCCCAACAGTGCAGCATTCATGCTATGAGAAAGTGTTTGAAACGAACTCGGCATTTCTGCAGTAAATTGATTTTCACTTGATCGATGAAAGCTGCACCTCGCTCGAACACGTTACATTGTAAACGATATTTGTATACATGTTGTTGATCAATATTATCGATTGTTTCTTAATAGACTTCTTTCTTTGTGGTTCCGCTCGCGTAGTGAACTTGTCCCGTACATGTATATTTACCCCCATGGATTTTTCCAAGGCACAATATGGGGGCGTAACCTAACCTAACAATGCCAAAAGTCAAATGAGAGCAGCTCCTAGCAGCCAAATAATGGTGAACCTCAGGCTCCAAATCCAGATAGGGTTTGGGAGCAACTAGGAATTGAAAAGAGAGAGTCAGGGGGCGCTATGACTAAGATGTATGCTCGCGCCACCAACTAGATTGATTAAGATGGTGAAATGGCAGTTAACGAAGTTCCGAGGATGCCTTCTAGCGCTCGCTCTCGAGTTTTGGATTACCCATCTAGCTCACCCGCGGAATGATACTATTGATTGATGGCACTTGGTGGAACTACATCAAATGTAATTAAGTAGAAGAATACTAGTGTTTTCATTCAAGATGTCCCCCGTGGAAGCTTATGTCCAGTCGCAGTATGTTAACGTCTGGTTTATCCTGCGGTTAGTAGGTAGTCTATTACTAGGAGTCTCAACAGAGTGACCCTTCTGATCTTGCAGCAATGTATTAAAGTACCCAAACGCATACCACCATGTACAAAACAAAACCAAGGCATTATATTGTCTTGTGCACCTGAATCTAACTTTATACAAACATCAATCAAAAATATTTTAATATCAATTAATTTCACAACAGTCTTTCTAATGTGTTCGGCTCCTTCATATTTGCGTGCTTGTCGCTTGTCTAACGACTTTATTTGTACTAAATTGATAGTAAGTGTTCGGTTTCACGGATGTTAATTACTAGTGAAACATAATTAAGTAGAACTGTCGCAACCAGTAAATTGAATGGCACTATTTCACAACCAGGGACGTGGACACGTTATTGGCGCACCAGTTTCCGGCTAGATATGCTACAAGACAAGGCGAGGGAATTTTGCAATTTAAATGTCGAATTTAAAATTTCCTGTAATACTCTCCGGCGTCAATAAAAGCACTAAAAAGCTCTCTTGCAGATGCTCTTAAGAGGTAGTCGGAATTTTCTCGATATGCGTCTGCGACGCGATTTACTCTTACCATAGAGTAAGTAATCCAGATGCAACGTGACTTTTTAAATGTCTGGTTGTGACTACATACTATTTCCAGATTTCAAATTGTCGATAAATTTCTAAAGAAAATATCCAATAAGATACAATTTCTAGTTGGTCGAACTGTAGACCGTATCATCAAAAGCAATGCACACTGCTAGGCGGGCAGGCATTCATTTCAGGAATCTCGATTGCAAATACATCGGTTCAATTATACCAATCGATTTACGCAATCTCTAGAATCGACCGGATGCGATACAATCAGTCTTTAACACCTGTAAATCAATTTATATTTGAAATCAATAGAATTATCACTGGCTTTGTTTAAAGCGACCTTAATATTTGTGTTTAAATGAATGAGTGAATGAGCGAATAAATTGCTATTGAATTCTGTTAAAGCATATTGAACTATGGGTAGGGAAATTGTCAGATTGATTGGCAAGGCTGTACGTGGGTTATATTTATCGTGTTAAAGGTGTGGTTACTTTTTAAATGTGTGGTTTGACGAATATTGAATAGTTATACAATATGGTGTTTAGGTATTTTATGGAAGTAATAGGAAATTAATTAAATTTGGTTCTTGTTTACCTCTTGGATTTGCAATTTTATCAATCTCAGATAAATTATAGGGTGATACAGCCCTTGAAGTTTAAGAGAAACGTTCTGTAACACGGCCCTAAGATTGTATATTACATAAACACTTAAGTAGCACAGCATATAAAATGCATACATACATGTACAAAAAACACAATATATACAAAAAATATTGATAAGTATGCATAGATGTTTGTTACTCTTTCACGCAAAATCTACTGAATGGATTTTGATGAAACTTTATAATAATATTACACATCTGAATAACACATAGGCTACTCTTTTATCTCGGAAACAAGTTTCTGTGGGAAACGTTAACTGGAAAACATCACCACGCGTGCGGCGGGCGTCAACTAGTAAAATATTTAGAAAAAAAACACAATATGTATTTTTTTTATACCTACTCACGCATTTAATATTGGACCACATAATACGAGTGTATGGTCGTACTCAGTGAAGGCTTGGTAGCTACGCGACCAGTATGTTTTAATATTGACTTGTACAAAACTAAGATATTATAATTTGCTATAATCAATATCACGTATACATTACTAAAGTTATTTATCTTCAGTAAATACACAGTCCAAAGTATATACAGGTGTTAAACTATTTATTCTAAAGCTCGTAACATACGAATATAAGACTAAACTAGGTACATTACAGAACGAAAGAAACATCAAGCCAGTTGTTTTCATCACTCAAGTAACATAAGTACGTGAATTACAATTCATATGCAAAGTACTCGTACTAAAAACTTGCCCACGCGCAGGCGCAGTTTGTAAACCAATCAAAACCAATGCACAAGGTACGTATTACGAATTCCTGCCATTCATAAGTTTTTACACGTAGGCGAATCAGAATCAATCGAATCGTTCCGAACGATAATTAATCGCGAGAACTCGATTGTAACCTCAAAATAGTGTCCCACGCCGGATACCACCAAGTTATTGAGTACTAATTGAATTATTCAATAATAGGCTTTGGGCCGTTGATTATAAGGATTTTTATGGTTGTATTGAATGATTGGTAAGTGTACCAATAAGGCAATATAATTAACATTACACCTTGCTCTACATAACAGGTGTGGGTTTGTCTTTAGCTATGTTGCCGATTGCGGTGGTTTTTTTTTCAATGAAATGAGGTTATTGACACCGTTTCTGTTGTATTTGAAAAGAGTAGATTTGCAAATTTTATACTTCTTTTTAAGTTACACATCAAAAATCAAGAATTAGATGTTTTACTGTTATCATTCATCTCCTATTGAATCATCAATTTTTTTCATTACCTACTTAAAAAATTAAGGAATTAGAATGGTCTAAAATAAACCATTAAGTAGGCAATCCTGAATAATGTACAAAAGAATGAGGATGTGTGATGACATGACTAAAAACAGTGGCAAGGCACTTGCACACGTGGAAGAACGTAAAGGTTTTGTGAACTGATGACTCAATTTAGATAGTATAATATTGGTAGTCTGATTCAGAACAAATCGGATATCAACAAAAAATGCTAAATGGGAATTCTGGTTAAAAGATTGATCAATGTATGTATGAATGATGAATGGCCTAGCACCGCATAAAGTTTCCTTTGCCTGCCCAAGATGGGAGAAGACAACTAACAACAATCTAATTTTCTTTTCTTTGTATTTATACATATTTTGGATATCTGAAAAAGACAATTTCCAATAATTAAGAATAGGCGAGTGTTTTTATTACCTTTTAGATGTTATAGGTGGGTAACTATGTAGGGCATATGACGTAAGTGGAAACATTTGGTTTAGATAGGTGAACCCGTTCTAGAGTTATAAAATTACAACGAAAAGTGGCATTGATTTTTATATATATTGATTGTACTATTATCATCATGTATAGAGTACTTTATTCGTTCTAGTCATCCAAATATCTCGTTGTTCTTTCATAAATCTGAAGGAAGTATGTGTTACATTAGTCAATTTTTCGAGTAAACATGTTATTCCCAAAATTTCTCATGTATACCAGTATTTTCGTAATAGTTGCAAAAGTTCATTTGATAAAGATGGTACAATCGAAACGATTGAATCGTCATTGAAAAGATACACGACTATAGTCATGTACACTATCACGTGTTCTAGGTCAAGTTCGACAAGTTTTGGATTGTTTATTCGACTCAGGAGCTTACTTCTCTAAAAATGGCCGAAAATACTCGAGGTTTTCCTCCATTGCTCATTATACCGATACCGGTTATATAAAAGCTTTGAATAAAGTGAGCACAAACAATAAAAAAAAAGGGGACCTAAATATTCAAATTCTTTTCATGATAAAATCCCTTATTATTAATAACCCATTTGATCATACTGATATGAATCGATTCATCTCCGTACCCTAATAATAATACCTTTGCAAAGAATTTTTTCGAGCATTGAAAGGAATTATTCGTGTTCGGTAGGTTTGTGTGTGAATAAAAGAACCGAAATTATACGGGGTCCTTGATAATTATATCTTTATACACAGAAATGTAATATACATCAGGACTTATAAAAAAAAAAATAAAGGAGTTCTTTACAATCGGTACAAAAAAAAAAGGAAGTGAACGAGCTCTGATGTGCAAACGACCTCAGAGCTGTGGTTTCAAATAAAGACTTCATCACATTGGAAACACGTTGGAAGCTAATTAAATATTAAATAGCTGCTTTGTAATTCGTTTCTTAATAATAAGTAACAGCCGACCCGTTAAAAATAAGGGCTATTTAATTAACTTGGCCCGTGATGGCGCTATAAAACCTGATCTAAAATGTAACCCTTTATTGCGCACGCGCAGCAAATTTTACTGGACGTGATCCCTATAGGGTTGTCAACAATTAGTTTATCTAAACTTCTATGTTTTAGCAAACGTTTAACGATTGATTCAATAATAATGTCCACAACATGTTAATCGAAAAATATTAAGAGTTTTCACAAACAGCAAAAGCTGCTCAACGTCGGTTTTTTTTTTCATAAGTGTCATTTATTGAATGATTTGGGAAAATCTATTTTTGTTTGGGTTTTTATAAAAAAAATATTTATTTGGGTTTTTATAATTATAATTGTTTCTATAAAAAAATATGCTACAATTTATATCAAAATTTATACCATCGGCTCGTGTCAAAGTCGGCTTTAAAATTATAATGAAAAAAGTAAACATGTTTATAATTCATAAAATGGCAACCCTATTCTAGACTGATTCTTTGAAATTGTAATACGCAGTGAAATTGTTTTTATTGGTCATTTTTTGATTTCTACAATTTAATTCGGGATCAGCGCTATCAAACGAACGTGAAATAAATTTCGAGAATATATTACAGACATCTATCTATCTGGACAGGATGGCGCCAATGTGCTCAGTATAAATCAGAGTCCAGGTATTGGGAATACTATAAAAAAGTCATACTAATCTTCACCTAAAATTTGGATACATCCGTCTACAATCTGCTGACCTTGGATTGCCATTGCTTTGGTGAACTTTGTACTCGAACGAACATCCTGTTAGATCATGATTGTTATGATCATGACTTGCCATCAGACCTACCTGTCGTCATTTTAAAAAGCTAAATACAAAAGCGTTTCCTTCACTTCATCCATTTACGAACGTTATTATGCTTCTGAGGCACGTTAAGCAATTGGCCCGGGTTATCAGTAGCTAGTCTCTAAATTAAGTTGAAGATTTTAAGGGAGTTGGAAAATTTTCAACAGCAGATGGCCACTGCCTGTCCTTTTCAACACGGTCACAGAATCAGCAACGCGAGTGTAAAATTCTTGTTTTGCAAACGTCCATAGGTAACTACTTTCAATCAGATGTGATTCAGTAGGCTTGTCTGCCACGTCAGTAGCATAAAAAGCAGTGTTTGTAAACTCTTACTAAATTACAGCTTTAATTCGAATGTTCATAACGACGTTGTAAATCCAAGCAAAGCCTTCGCACATTAAGTTCCTTACATCTAAACCCTTCTTAAATGGCATTAAATTAAGCCTATAAAATTCCTTACAATACTTTCCAAACATAAAACCCACACAATCTTCAAGAATTAGTTTCTTTGCATTTGGCCATACGTATCATTACTTCTGGATACCCACAAATGGCCATCGGCCGTGAACATATCGCGTTGCAACAAATAACAGGGGATAAATGAAACAATTGCACTTAATTGCACAAATAATGCGGGTAATTGGCGATCCTAATTTATCTCAACCCACGTGGGTGGTGACTAGGGTTACCATGTATTTTGTAAAACATGGACCATTTTTTTTTAGTACAGTTATATAAATTTATTAGGATATTTTTTTTGTAATACAGCTTAATAAAATTTAAAAAAAAGGAATAAATTTGCTATTTATTGAAAGTTACGTCGTACATAGAAAGCGCATGTACACGGCCTTGTTCCGGTGCATCTTTTACAAACACTCATGACATTTGCACAGCATACTTAATAATTCTGAATAATAGATTTTTACAATCGCTGTACAAAAAGTTCGGGACGTTTATATTGTGGCTACCTAGATTATTACAGCCATGTATAGAATTTGTATAATACCTGTGAGTAAGTTTAAAGGCTTAACAACAACAAAGAGACACTATTAAGACATTAGGCACCATTTATGTAATTCTAATCTACCAGTGATGTCAAGGTAATTGCAAATTTTTGCAACTCATTGAATCTTTTATAACAGAGATGTCACAATTGTTTGTTAGTTGGTACCTAACTGGTAGCTAGGTGCTACCACTTAGTCATGTCAGCTATGATGTTATAATAACTGACCAGGATTTTATTTTAAATATGTGATAAAGATATAAATACCCATGTACTCCAGCTGGTTCGAGCGTTTCTAAATGTTAATGTGGTAATTACCTGTGAACAAGATAAGATTACAATTAGTACTCCACTATAATGCAAAACAAAGATTTACAAGAAGGCAAGTAATGGAAACTGGTAAGGTATACGACCAAAGGTGCTATAATGAAATGCTGGGTAAAAAAATATTATTCTTTTAATATATATCGGCTAAAAGCTGACTTCACTTTCAAATCCTCTCAAAGACTTCACAAATCTGTACCTGCATGTCATGGCAATTGTAACAATACTGCTAATAACTAAATTATTAAAAGTAAAAGTCATCAAACTTCACACGACTGTCACATACCCATCTCTTTCTAATGACAAAAAGGCATGTTGCTCTAAGATGCCTTTTAAATTTTTAGAAAGAGACGACTGTATTAGACATGCAAATAATACTGAAATAATGCATTGAGAGAAATGTGAAAGTGTCCCCTTGACGATAGTTGCTATGCAAAGATTCTTGGCGTACAATTTATCGGCCCTTTGTCACGAAATCGTTCACTAGTAGCTCCGCAGAATCTATTTATTATGATGTTCGGATTTGTCTTTCTAAAACAAATAATGTTGTCACCTTAGGCTTTGCATGTTGCGCTGTTATATAATTCTAATCTTATAAACTTTTAACGGCTGAGCATTGCCTTATTTATCTATGGACTGGCCTCTCAATTGAAACAATATCTATACTATCTTGAATGTTTTGATTTTTGCAAGAAGTAACTGTGGCTGTTCCCTTTATGAAAATCCTGCTATTATAAAAAAAAGCTCGAGAATACAAACCAGTATAGGTCATCTTGAATCGTCTGGGCAGATCAATCCTTGTCGGATTCTTAGTAAGTACCAACAATATTGAATAATGTCAGGCAATTTTTTGCAAGAAAAGTCAAGGTTTCTGTTTGAGAGTGTAAGGCTAAGTAAGGTCTGGCAATTTAAAGACTCAGAGCACTTTCATGTTATGCTGTAGAAACATAAACCTTATTGACAATAAAGTTGTAAGTTCTATGTAAAGGGGGCGATCCGTAATGACCAATGTCTTTCGATATTGCTGGAAGCGCCTGCCGTTTGACCAACCTCCCACCCATTCTATAAGCGAATTTAGCAAAACCTCGTATATTACTCCTTAAGTTGCTATATTACTCCTTAACTGATGCGATTCTTAAGGTCTCACCAAACTTTTTGAATGTAGTTTGCAATGTGTACAGGTGCAGCTGTTTCTTACTTCTATTACAGATGTGAGCCATTAGTTTGACGCCTGACATCCCAGTGAAACCCCTTTAAACCTATATTGACATCAAAGTTTAAGTTAGTTTTCATGAGACACAAAGAGTAAAGTCAGTGATACCACCAAGTTATATTTCAATGTCAGCTTACAGCTAAGTATCAAGTATCGCACGATGACATTGAAAGACCGCTTTCTTGATAGGCCACGCCCGTCATTGTCCCTCTAGGGCTGTCGCAAGACGCGCAAGTAATAGTTTAGGAACAATAGCAAAAAGTGTAAAGAAGTATCCAATTGCTTTTAAAGCACGAGACTCTTTGACTTCTGATTCTATAAATGACGAGTAGACTACAAATATTAGTACAAAAATCATAATATACCAAGTAAGAAAGATAAGAGTGACTCAGAAAATAATGTCCCCCTTAATATTTGCGTTATGCTGTATATGGGTTGTAGATTAAGGAACGTAAGGAAGGACGTATTTTTTTAGGTTCCTTTGCAAGTGCAAAGGAACCTAAAAAATACGTCCTTCCTTACGTTCCTTAGGAAAAGTTTCCCATCACTTACGGTAGTTGTACCTCTTAGGGCTTTAAAAAATGACATGAGGTTAACTGTACTTGTACTATTTAAGAAGAATAAAATAGAAAATCAATATTGCGGCAAAGCTCCTAAGATATATCAAACAGGTTACAAATAATGCACCTCAGGCTGACCTCTTCAAGAGAGAGGAGAAGTCATGATATAATACGTGTTACGTCTATCACAGTTAGCCATGTCTACGCATTGACAGCCCTAAGAACGTCCGTTTGTTTCACTAATCACTTGTCAGCAGCCAGCAAATCAAGATCGATTCTGATATTCTTAATTCAAATCTATAACTTCTCTCTTTCACACATACTGTAACTACATATATAGCTTTTCGCTCTAAATCGTGAACTATACTGCAAACGTGATCGACCTATCATTTGTCACGGGAACTTTTTCAGTGTATAGATAAGGGAAATTCGTTATGACACCTAATTTATTAAGCGAATTGATATGCGCACGAGCAGTGAGGTTCGTGCTGTGTTTAAAGGTCCACCTGTCAGAGTATACCCGATTCATATTTATTATATTTGCTAAATGGAAGTCGATAAATTATAATTTGAATTTAATAGTGATTTATATTTTAATATTATTAATATTGCTCAGTTGCTATTTCATTAAATTGAATTAAAAGACAACAAGGGAAAATTTCTTCTTGATTTTTTTTTATATAGCACGCCGAAGGACATCGCTCGCCTGATAGAAAACCATGGCGACATCTTGCGAATATACTTAATTATGAAAACATTTTATCATTGATTGACTATACAGTTTTATTGACGTTTAATTAAAGACAGGAATTTAAAATTTTATTAAATAGCAATAACATTTTAGAACTTCCTATTTATTATCATTGACCTGGACATTTTAAATATATAATTGTTTATGTTTAATTATGTGTATTGTTATGTTAGAATATTTCGTTTTCATATTGTTACGTTTAAGGTCAGTTTTCCAGAACGTTTCTCAATACTATAGGGCCACTCAATCAGTTGTCCAGAAGTCCAATCCACAAGTCCATTGACAGCGGCCCTCAAGTTGATGTACTAGTTCACGCTCTGCTTGAAGAACCCAGGATTGTAAGAAAGGGGTAATAAATGTGCAGAGTTTCTATAGTTAGATTGAGAAAAAATCGTTTAAATCGCTCAGTTATCGAATAGATTTTCTCCACTGTCCACGAGTTGTCCGAAATCAAAAAGGAGAGGGTGGAATTAAATTGAAGAGCTCTTTGGGACACTGCCGTGGTAAAAATATATATATTCCAGTTGATCACTGGACCCTAGGACCCTAAATCTATTTGCTTAGTTTATCGGTCAGGAATTTTCTAATGAGATTCAAGAAATATTATAAAGCGAGTTTGTTGGTGAGGTTGAATGCGTTCTCAGGAAAATTAAGTAGACTCATATTTACCATATAACTTTAAAATCTTATTCAAGTCAATTTGTGCCACTTATCGTGAATAACTAACTAAATCCATCTAAGTGAGATGTCTTATTACTAGTTTCACAAGACTTTCTTACAGGCTCAGCCTCGAGCTACGCAAAAGCTGCAAATTACCAACGAGTGACAGCCCGAGCTATAAATCTCTATGTTCAAACATTGCGAAGATGTGCAGGCGCAGGCGGCGGTAGGAAAACTTGTGCGTTGCGTCACTTGCTTAAGCGCGGCTAAATGTCAGGTCACGCGTGCCTTCCTGACTGTGATCGTGGTATTATCAGCACCCCGCCTGTGGGAAAATACTATTTCAATTTTCTAGGTGCCGGTATCCAATGGGAAAAGGGTACTTAACTCACTTGGAAACATCTTTGATCTTTAATTGGAGACCGCCAAAGACTTGCTGTCTAATTTGTAAAATTGAAGTTAAGCTTATGAATACATCTAGTTTTTGGGGGTTTGGAAAGAGTATGCATCGTTTGAGTTTTTTGAGTTTCCTATAAGAAAGGATTTTCAGAAAAGTCACCCCTAAACTTGAAACAGTTAAGCATGATGCTAATTAGGTATATGTTCATAAAATTATTTAATACTTTGCCAATAGACGTTAAATGTCACCGGATAAAAGGGATTAGTGTGGCAGTTTGGTGTGAGTACGGATCGCATGCCATTTTTAGATAAAGTTAAAAGTTTTCTAGATCGGAGGCTGCTATTACGCACTTGAAGATATCTGACTTACTTTTAGAATACTTAATTATGACAACATTTTATCATTGATTGACTATACAGTTTTATTGACGTTTAATTAAAGACAGGAATTTAAAATTTAATTAAATATCAATGACATTTTAAAACTTCCTATTTATCATCATTGACATAGACATTTTAAATATATAATTGTTTATGTTTAATTATGTGTATTGTGTTAGAATATTTCGTTTTCATATTGTTACATATTGTTTGATACATTTTTAAAGCAATTATTTGCTAAATTTCTCATATTTTTTTTAATAAAGTGGAAAAAGACAATTTGATTCGAGACAGGGATTGACATATTGTTTGTTTAAAAGGTTAAACGCGTTTAAGATCAGTTTTCCAGAACGTTTCTCAATACTCAACCAACGCTTGAGACTAGATTTGCCATATAAAATCTACTCTCAAGAGTCGATTAAGTACTTAGAAACGTTCCGGAATACGGCCCTAAATGTAGCTACATTGATATAAAAGGCTTACTACTACTATTCTTATAGGCTTCACGATCCATGTCGAAGCTAAAGAAGTATCAGAAATAATTATTGATCTTACAGTTCCTGCAGATTCAATAATTGTTTCATACAAGCATGTTGTGTTTCGGAGTACTTTTCACCTTTTCATTTTTGAGCAATTTGCTCACGTTATCTTCGTATGTTAGGGCCGTTGGAATACGTATCAATCAAGAAACACTTGAGAGTAGATTTTATAAGGCGAAATCTAGTCTCAAGCGTTGATTGAGTACCTATTGAGAAACGTTCTGGAATACGGACCTTAGTCTCGATGCACCCTGACTCATTCTACCCTTTACTTCCGCACAATATTCTTTGTCAATCGTTCCTCAGTCATTCGCTAAAGACTTCTTAAGAAAATACTATATTGCGTTAGATTGTGTGTGGGTTACTTACCTCTTAAATGTCAACACCATGCCGGAAACGAATCAACTGGGAACCATTCAAATAGTTTTTAAAGATTCACACATTCTCACGTATTCATACTACTGAACTACAAATAAAATACAATCCCAAACAAAAGTGTTGATTTTAAGTTACGCTCTTAATTGCGTAAACTGAATTTATCTTTACATCGCGCCGAAAACAATGTGTGCGAATGTACTATTTAATATTTGATGTTTCTTCATAACTTCTATTATGTAATTATTGAGGTTGTTTGGTAGTTTTATGTTATTTAGGTGAAAGAAGAATAAAACTAGCTCGGAATTTGAATGTAGAACGAATGTGGAACATCTACCCTCCATTCTTCGATATTTCGATTCTCCCCTACTACGTAATTGGATTAAAAGCTACTTACGAAATGAGTCATGTGATAGAATGTATGCATATGTACAGACAAAAATTGCACAGATAAAAAATGATCTTCATTACAATTGAGCAGATTTGAACTAAGTTGGGTCATTGTCCGGTAGTGGGTGCGCGCGCGCAGGCATTCACTCCAATGATACAATCACTTACATGATTACACCGTACGAGATAAAACTTTCTCGTAAGGCCGCACTCGTAATCAAGTACATGAGTTATTTAACACAAGTATTATCGTAATAAACTTAATGACTTCATATTAACAACGATTTAGTAAGTTATTCTTTATTGTAGCACCGAGAATTCATTTTGAACATATTGGTAATGTGGTGAGGTGTACTCTTTATTGGCTGCCTTTTGGTACAAAGGTATTTTCGCTCAGGCAACATTGGATATAGACTAGAACGGTTACTGTTACTGATACAAACTAAATTTGGGGTACAATGACGTTACATTTAAAAATTACTTCATTGGTAGTCTATATTTATAAACATGCATATTTACATATGAAATCAATCAAATCAGCCTATAGCAGTCCACTGCTGGAGGTAGACCTCTCCTAATTCACGCCACAACATATTTACATAGGTCAAGACCAAATATTAATTAAGCTAATAAAAATAAATAAATGTCGTTCGGGTGCGAGGGAGAAAATGAGTAACCTTCCTTACTCTGTGGTTATCACCTAATAAAAATATTGAGAATTGAATGAATTTTCCCATACTACCCTCTTACCTAAAAGCTATGGGCCCTCAAGTTATCTTCAGAGTCCGAACCAGACTCATCTAGAAGTGGCACACCTGCTGGCAATCGGGAAACATCGTGGCCAACAAAAAGAAACAACCAATCCGTCTGATCAGCATGTAAAGCCCATCAGCCATAACCCTCGCAAAATAAAATTGGGCAAATGCGTATGTCTTGCGGAGGATGATCACAGCCTTATAGGTGTGATAAGTCATTTCTCAGTCAACAATACGCTTAAAGGTTAAAAGATGTGGCATAACGTAACCCAGTCCTATATATGACAAGGGTGCCACACGTCAGAGCCAGCTTGGCGCCTTTAACTTTCACTACACAGCAGTTCATTGACCGCTGCGCCAAAAATAATAGTTCTGTGCGCGTGCGCATCGTTACGTCACGGCACCATGCGGTTTCCGCAATACATCAAGTTCTGCGGTTAGACAGCAATTTTAGCGAATTTTACGCAAGTGTGCGTTAGTTGCTAAGCAACTGTAGTTAGAACTTTTAACATGGGATAGATTTATTTATGTTGAATGAGTGTGTGATGGACGACAAAAGAGAAAGTGATGTGCTTGCCAGTGATCTCACTATCGGGAAGTTGAAGACTGAGAGTATTGTGAACGTAAAGTACCAGGCAAGTCCCCCTCGGACTACAAAAAGACGCACAGGATGATATTGATTGGTTTGTGACGGATAGGAGAATAAACAAGACAACCGTCAAAGTAAAATATTGTAAGTACATGGAGTTGCATTTCATGATCTTGCAGTCTCTGCAATTGCTGACACTGCACCAAAAATGGATATCTTGGCAAAAAAGAAAAAGACATACAAGTTTCAAGGTAAATTTATTTTTAATAACTACATGCGTTGCCGATTACCCACCCAAATTACAGTAGAGAGTGCGAGTAAATATAGATATTGTAAATGATACAAGTATAAAACAGAAGATACAAAGGTACTTAATGGGAGGATAGTAGAAAAGCATTTCTTCTCTAGCTGTTTATCTTTACGACAAGAAGGAGTCTTGATAACATCCTAATACAAACGTACGTGACCTCTGATCCAATTCCTCTCCACACCCCACATTCCAAGATATTTATCAAAGAAAGTAAAAGCTCGCACATAAAACGGCAGTG
This sequence comes from Thumatha senex, assembly GCA_948477245.1. Classification (NCBI taxonomy): domain Eukaryota; kingdom Metazoa; phylum Arthropoda; class Insecta; order Lepidoptera; family Erebidae; genus Thumatha; species Thumatha senex. Next base: position 28,215,971 of record OX419729.1, on the reverse strand, counting down.
TCATTAAAACGACGGTAGATAGAGTATCAAGAGATAGCTGAAACAATAGAGAGAGCGCGATATTGGACGCGGTCGGGTGCGCGGGCGCAACGGTGACCAATTACAAATGAAATCGAGATTTTAAACCGGCCAAGTGTCGAATTCGCGTGATCAGTGATCTTCCTATAAGTTATAAAAGTGGAAAAAGAAAGTTATTTTGTGCGGGATTAATACGAACAGTTGACTAAATATTTATCTATCACGCCTAATCCCCGAAGGGGTGGCAGAGGCATATTATATGCCCGATTTTCACCTTGTGAATTATTGTCTTACGTTATAGGTGGTGAGCCCATTGCCGTGTTGAAATAGACAGACGCAGGTTGTGGCTACCTGATGTTGAAATTTTTCAAGTCGCCCATAAGGCCTTAAACTTGAATTAACGACTGCCATGTTACTGGCAACCGGGACCAATGGCTTAACGTGCCTTCCGAAGCACGGAAGCGCTCGCCAATGTAAATGCTACAAAGTGGTCACCCAACCGTGACCAGCCATAGTGAAAGTTGCTTAACGCAGTGATCGTTTCCAGATCATTGTTCTGAAAACGATCACTGCGTTAAGCAAGCCACTTTCACAGTCCGCGGGGCCACTACCGCTTCATTCTAAATAAGCTTTATTGACTAAATAAAGTTGAAATTTCATCGATTTACGTTAAAGATTGAAGTACATAAACATTGCAATTGTCCCAACCCTATTTCACTTGTGGCAATTCTGTATCGTTTCCTTAAATCATTCAGTCATTCCTCCCATGCAAACACGAGTGCGCAGTCTTTTCTAGATAACGTTTAATAAATATATTAAATGTTACTTTACAGGTTAAATATATATAAAATTTAATGAAAAAACTTTATATAGGTCACAAAGTAACACTTATGAACGTCAAGATTATTGCTTCTGCATTTACATTTACTGCCAGATTCGCAACGCAATAGGTAGAGCCTGAGGAAGAACCTGGCAATAAAACTCATGGCCACTCTTTTCTAACAGCCAGTAATTACATTAGTTTTATTTACATGATATATGAACCGCTCACTTGTAGTTCACAAAGAACATTGATTCTTGAATACGAACAAACCTAGCATTAACGTTGACAAAAAGCGTGTAAATCACCACACCGTCTATTTTGAAGATAAAAAGCATGAGTATATTCTTTAAGTATCAAGTAGGATACGAATACATCGTGCAGTACTATGACCCTGACTCACTTTGCACGACGGAACTGTTTAAACGAGCGACACATCGTCAACGAATTAGTTGAAACAGTGCATAATGCTTGTGAAATTTGCGCAATAAAAAACCCTAGCTTACGTGCTCGGGTTTTGCCTACCTTGTAAATCTTTCTCCAATTCGCGTTTATTAAGATCTTTGCATCGTCAATAGTAATATATTATGCCATCTTTACATGTCTTAGACTGAATTACAGGTCAAGTACTTTTTTCGTCGTATCAACATTAATTCTTGACATTTAAGAATGCTGCATAATATATCTAAATTACGAATATAGTGTGAATCATGCACCTAAATGATCAATATCCTCTTTATTCCGGTTATGTAAACCGATTTTAATGTCTGTTATCGATTTGTTATCCAGTAATAATACTCATTATAAATATACAATCACGGCTATAACCTGAGAGGGTAAGCGGAGGAGAATATCATACCTACACCTTGCCAGTAGTTTTGTTGGTTCCATGTAAGAGGGGAGAAGCCTATTGCTGTCACAAATGGTGACAGTCAAATTATTCATTAATCCGAATAAAAAATACAATAGTCAGGATGTTGTACATTCACAAATACAACCCCTGCACTCCAATATAATATAAATATGATAAAACATAAAATCTATTTGCAGAGCAAATAATAAACGTTTATTTATACAAATTAATTTTATTATTATCCTTATACCACAACTTCTTATTGCTTTTCTGCGGTCCGTCTGTTAAGACATTATGTTTCCTTAGATTATTAACATTAAATTGCTATGAGAGATCTCTGATATGCCTTCATATAAGGTTCACGAGTAGTCGATGGCATTACCAATACTATAATATACTCGAATCGCGATAAAAATATTTCTATTACACATGGTTAAACGGCACTGTTTAGTATATACGCATAACTGCTGTAGTTAGAGAAGTGCTTTTTCTCACTAGAGTTCGTTTTTAACAGAATAGAATAGAAATATTATTGTACACCAATTAATACTTAAGTGAAAATGGAACTCAGGTTTTCAAATGTACAATACAATCAGAATCGAAGGTAAATATGAATTTTATCAATATCAATTCATATAATAAATATATATGGAAAAAATGAAAAATATTCGCAGCAATACCTTTAAAAAGCAAAGACCACGGCTCAAGTTTCGCTATGAAACAAGTCCTTTTTTCACTTTATTTTTTATTCACTATAAATTAAAACTATACATCTGTACAACTATACTAGTACAGATTTTTTCAGATATCGTATCTGAAAAAATCTGTACTTATAATTATAACTTCCTTCTCACATTCCATACTAAATCCTTTCTATATAGCGGGCTAAATTACGAAATTCATATAAAGTTGCCAGGATGAAACAGATCAATCATTATCAAAAACCAATTCAATTCTACACTTAACATAGCGAAATTCGTCTTTAAGGCAACATAAATAGAGTTTAGCAGAAAAGCATTTTAGAATTATCTATCTTAGTATCTTGTTAATGACAATACAGATTGGCATCAGGCCGTGTGACACATACGAAATTAAAATCGTTGTGTGAAAAATTACTTTACATTTCCTTAAATAAAGTAGGTTTTCCTTTTTTATGTTAAAAAAAGTATTTCTGTCGATATATTTTGACCTTTTTGTTTTGTAGTTTTTGTAGATTCGTTTGACAAATTTTTCTTTTTTATCTTTTCTTCTCGGGCTTCTTTAGTTTGTCAGAGTCAAGTATTACCTCTTCCTTGTTTGTAAGTCTTTATTTTTTTAAATATTTTCATCATTTTAAGAGGTACATTTTTGTACATTGTTAAGGAGTGTACGAATACTCTGTTAAAGCAATGAGTATTCCCATTTTGTTTTCGAAATGGGGCTGGTGTCGAAATATTAACTATCCAAATTTAGAATGAAATTTGACTAGGAATCTGGAGGTTCAATGTACACTTTCCATCCAATACAATCCTCTTTGGGTGATGACTGATGATCATTAGATTTTTTTTACGTGCCTGAATGTAATGTTATGATTATGTTTGTACGTATTTCAAATATATAAGTATTTTTATGTCACGATCTCATTGCAAAAGCTACAAATAGTATACGAATATAGCTAAATACGCAAGTTATGGCTTTGAGAATACTACTTGATCAACTACCAGTACGCAAACTTCGACTCTGCGCAAACTTAACCATCGCCAAATTAATTTAGTCGCAATAGAATAATTTACAGTGTATTTCTAATGATTTTTTTTTAAAACATATTGTATTCGCCGAGAGATCGTTAATAAAATATAAAATAAAAAAATAAATTCCGTGCTTCGGAAGGCACGTTAAGCCGTTGGTCCCGGTTGCCAGTAAAATGGCAGTCGTTAAGCCTGGTTGAAGGCCTTATAGGCGGCTTAAAAAATTTCAACAGCAGGTAGCCACAGCCTGCGTCTGTCTATTTCAACACGGCAATGGGCTCACCACCTATTACGTGGGACAGGAATCCACACGGTGAAAAAAGGGCATATAATATGCCTCTGCCACCCCTTCGGGGATAAGGCGTGATGGATATTTATTTATTTTTTATTTATTTAAAAAAATAAAATAAAAATATCTTTATTTTGCATAGACCATTTTAACGGCGCTTACAAAATGTCATACACTATTTAAAATATTTAAAGCGACCACTTGTGACTCATGAAATTCATTTGTAGTAAAAGCGTTGACATCGCCCCGACCTTGACGAGTTAAGCTGGTGTGACTCCAAGGCGCACAGGTCAAGCTGTTCTATATAATCCGATTTATATGATTCCGTAGTAAACTAGAAATGTTTATGAATGTCTGTCTGACTGTTTGATTGTCTGCAGTCTGGCTCAAATATCCTTTGACCTGGAAAACTGTAATTTGATCAAAAACAAGCTAACAACCTACTTTGTACCTTGAAAGGTACGAAGTAACGAGATTTTATACCTTCAATGATTTTGGGTTGTGTTATTATAGGTAGATGATGTGTAAGGATGATGGTAGTTGATTTGGGGTTTAGCAAATTTTATAAATATCTGTGCGTGTGCATGGTTAAATATAATCTTGTAATACCACCGCTACCAGTTAAAGGTAACCTAGGTACAGGATGTGAAAAATTTACGTTAGAAACGTATGTAGACACAAATATGTAGACTTTTAAATGTTTACGAGTTATACTCGGCCTACTAAAAATACATATATATTACAAAAAAACTATAATTATTTTGTTAAATTGAAAAATTTCAACAGCAGGTAGCCACAACCTGCGTCTGTTTATTTCAACACGGCAATGGGCTCACCACCTATTACGTGGGGCAGGAATACACATGGTGAAAAGTGGGCATATAATATGCCTCTGCCACCCCTTGGGGGATAAGGCGTGATAGATAAATAAATATATTGTTTAAATTATTTTTTTGCAATATTCCACTTTATAAATTGCCATATGATATCGACATGTGTTAAGCCTACACACGAGTCATTATCAAGACTGTATGGCTGTTATACATTTTTAATATAGTGTTGTAAAGCAAAAATTATGTACAAATTCTACGCAGACTGATAGGCTATGGAACCTAGCGATTGGTTCGACAATTGGGCCGTTTTTTTATTACAGAATTACAATAATGGTAGTTTCTTTTATATGGGCGGTATAGGAATACATGACCAATGGCGGCCAAGGTGTAAGAATACACGATAAAATAAAATACTTCATACTTAGCATGTACAGGCGAAAAGAGATCTGTATTACAGATTATCCAGGTCGCAGAATAAGAATGCTAAAATGGAAATTGGCGAATTTGAGAGGCCCGTGTCAATGCAACAGTTTCATTGTAGACGAAATGCCAGTGCGCATTCTTTTTCTATTAAAAAAAGTGTGTTAATCTGATAAGCTCGTTAGCATAAAGAATGACTAATTAATGCAGTGTACGAGTTGGACACTATCTCATACGATAAATGTAAAAATATAGTTTATGATGATAATATATTGCAAATATTTACATATATATAACATAAATTGTTAATTAAAATATGTAACAGATGTATAAAAACTGTTGTGACACGGTTTTAACGGAACCGGATAGTGTGTCTGTGTCATGATTACACGGAAAGAATTTAAAAAGTTGATAAGTGTGAATTTGACAGGTGCATCGTAGGTTCCGTACAGATTAATTGTAAGCAGATGTAATCGAATTTATTTCAAGAGTTAAGATTGATTTAATAGTTCGATTTTATCAGGTGTCACAAAATAATTCACAAAGTAATGGTTTTAATTTGAATTAGAAAATATGAAATTTAAATCAAAATAACTCTGGTTTTTTTAAATGTAACATATTATATTATAACATATTTACACAGTTTCGTTCGTACAAGTAGATGAATGGTTTCTGTACTACTCAATAGCCATAACCTTACTCCAACATTGTAGGTACTTGCATGCCATTTTTTCATAAAACAACATTGATGTAAAACGGGTCGACATAAACAGACGCGAAGTATTTGTTAAGATTTTACTTATAGACGGGAAGACCCCTAAAAATTTATGTTTGACCTGATTATTATATTATGGTAAGTATGGTGACATTGAATTTTTTCATTTCCTTCATCATATTCATTCATTCATTCATTGCATTATAATTCAAAAGACAAAAATGTTAATGATTCGATAGTTTATGTTCATACTTAGATGTTTGATTCATTGAGTAGGATCACTATTAAATAATTTAAAAAAACTAAAAAAAACTAAACTATCTTCACGCCGCATCCCTGACGGGGTAGTCAGAGAGGACAGATCGCCAGGCTTCGCGATCCATGCATACTTCTTTCGCTTCGTCGAGATTCATCAATCGCTTCATACACGCACGTCTGGGTATCCGAGTACTTTTGACCTTTCCGTTTTTGAGCAATCTGCTCAAAAATAAAAATAAAATAATTTACAGTATAGGTAAAAAAGGTTTAGGTTACTCTAGAGAGAGACTAAAGTGGCCGACATAGCTGGCAGTGTAATCACGTTAAAGTGGCGATGGACCTATCGATCAACCAAAGGTTGCTGTAACCTTTTGGGATACTTTGGGACAGATTGGGAGGTTGCACCGAAGGTTGCTGATCACCGTTTTTACCGATGTTTATACTTTTAAAGCGGGTCCGAAAGTGATCACCGAGGGTTAAGTGACCTTGCTGTTAAAGACCACGAGCTCCATAGTTGAGATATTGTACATAAGCGGGACTTCAAAAGATGAGAGAATGCTACAAATCAGTCTGCGTGCAGATAATTCCCTTTTTCTATGAATATGTTCTAGTGGTGTGTAAACTATTCATAATTATCATAAAAAACACAGTTTTTACACTTTATCTCACGCTAGTAAACCGTCTCTTAGTAATGCGTTACTGGAACTGCGCACGCGCAGTGTTCAGTGCTAGTGCTTTTAATATTACAGGTGGTATTAAGGCACTTTGAAAAATTATTTTGTACGTAGGTATTACTTTTTTCCACGAATGTAGTTACTGCCATAGCCCAGAGGTTTGGTTGAACTGAAGAGGTTCAAACAAGTTTTAAGATGAGTGCTCACACCTGAGAAAAAAATGGCGACATTGACAGATAATAACATCGAATTATGTTGATTTCGTCACTGTCGCCCTATAGGGCAATTAGGCTCCGCCTAAAAATGCCTTCGATACTCTTTTCACTACATATTTCATACCTTTAAAGAGAGCTTATTACACCATTTCAGCTCTCTAGCTCTTAAGTTTGAGCTGGGAGGGAGTTGATGTATAAATATGTGAGTCAAAACTTGAGCGAAAGAAGCATGCATGGATCGCGAAGTCTGGCGATCTGTCCTCTCTGATTTCCCCGTAAGGGATACAGCGTGAAGATAATATAGTATAAAACTTGACATATACCTAAATCAATTGAATCTTACACAGATGTACACAAAGACCGCGCTTTAGATGCTGCAACAACTAAGATGCATTGAAGTGTTTAACCATTTGTTTCTTGAACCATAAAACACAAGAAATCCGCTATGTCCTATAGGATTAATCGATACACCATACGAGGAACATGTCTGGTCTAATAACTGCAGTGGATACCGTTGGTCCGCGCGATGACAGCGCAAGATTTACGACTTATTCATACAAATCCAGTAGGGGATAATAGAGGGTAATAACTCCACGATTCCTGTATGGAGTGTTGGTGAATTAATGTTGGTAGTATGAGTTGGAACTGACGCTTTACCACTTGTATGTGAGTTACGGATGTAACATTTATACTAGTACCTTGTCATGAATGTGTGCTTGCAAATTATGATCAAGAATGTAAAAGATTGAAAAATTTGAATCTTTCAAAACAGCTATTATTATTTCACCACTGCAATGGGCTCTCCACCTATTACGTGGGACAGGAATACATATGATAAAAAGTGCTACGCTGATAGATTTAATTTAGTCTCGCTTCAATGCTGTGACTCCTGAAAGTCAAATTCTACAACAGACACTGACGAAAATACCACGACTGACATCTTCAAGTTTCAATTTTCTTAGATAGAGAACGCATCTTACCTGCTCAGAGTGCGAGTAATTGCGAGCGCGTTTACATGCTCACAGGGAGCGCCTAACGCGGATTTGTATGGAATTGAGACACTACCATCTAGCGGTAATCGCTTATCACGACTCCATACAATTTCAAGTAAACGGGCTTCAATGCTATAAAATGCTACGCGATAGGCGCCCGCTAAAACTCGCAGTAGGCATACAGATGTCTTTATTCTCTCAAATGTTCATTTTATTACCATTTTAGCGTGCAGAATTTTCATGAACTGTACGTCGCCCGAGAGCTATCGGCGACTAAGCCCGCTTGGTGTCTTGTGTGCACGAATCCTCAAGTAGTTACTTCTGTGGAGTATGTATCCAAAACTCCATGAGTGTGGATACTGGACGTTCTAGCAATTTCGGCTCATTGGGGAACACCATACGAGCCGTACCCTGGACCTGCATCTACAAGACCATGGTTCGCTCGCACTTCTGCCCCGACCCGACGTCTATCATTATCATCATCAATAAATAATGTGTCATCACGCCTTATCCCCGAAGGGGTGGCAGAGGCATATTATTTGCCCACTTTTTACCATATGTATTGCAAGAAGCTCTCGTAGCCTCGCAGACTCAATGATCTGTAAACGATCACTGCGTTAAGCAACTTTCGGTATGGCTGGTCGCGGATGGGTGACCACTTACATTTGCGAGCGTTTCTGTGCTTCGGAAGGCATGTTAAACCGTTGGTCCCGGTTGCCAGTAACATGGCAGTCGTCGATAAAATTTAACAGCAGGTAGCCACAACCTGCGTCTGTCTATCAATAAATAAAACTTATAAAACACGGTGAAGTGAACCGAATTACTTCCGTTATTGCAACGCGTGCGCCTGGGCAGGTGTACGAAAAATTACGCACAAATGACACAAGCATTCAAGGCACGTATTATTTGTATGTGTTTTTTACCAGTAATTACAGTGCTGGTAAAGTCAGTTTTTTATTATAAGTTGGTAATGTGAAAAAGAACCTTAAAGATAAAACCTTAAAGATGTGGCTTTGGTGGAAGTGTGGTCTTTGTGTGTTACGTATATTATAATAAAACACTTTTTCTAGAAAACACACACAATTCAAAAAGTTTGTGTGTACTTATGTACACGCGTTAGAAGTTATACTTCTTTGGCGTAACACGACAAAATCTTTTTTTAAATTATATCTTTCTCCTTATCTTATGTTTGTAGAAAAAACTAAAATGATAACGATAGCTAACTTCAGGGTGTTTGAAAACTACTTTGACTTAGTTATAAGTTGTCATGGAAACGCTTATCAGCGAACTTTATGGTGTCGGTTTTACATGAAGGTCTGCGCGTCGTAAAAATTTACTCTTATAATTTTTCCATAAAGCTCCAAAAGAAGTACAACTTCAAAAAATGTGATATATAGAACAGTTCTTTTTGTTGAACGTTGATAATGTAATTACATAAAATATTCATATAAAGGATAAGAAGCACACGAAGTGAAGCTAACATCTCTCTTACGTTAGAAGAGAGAGAACTGATGCTGTGTGTGAGTGTAATAGTAGGTATTAGGTGTTCCCAAAATTTGTGAGTATTAAATGGTTTCCGATTGTATCGGCGTAATAGTTTTCTACGTTTCGCACATTATGACAAGTACGAAAGTAATTTCCAAGACTCACTTTCGAATAAATATCCAGTAAAGCAACTGACTAGTGAAGACGTACAGGTTTTCTCCATTACGCACGAAGTGACTAAGACTTTCGCATGACAAGACATCTGAAATGCAACATGCCTGCGCAAAAACTGATGCCGACCCAACGAGATAATCTTTTACTCTTTCCTAGTCTATAAAAAGATACTATAATCAATAACCGGCTAGACTTCACGTTTCCCCGTAGTTCATACTTTTCCGAAGTCAATAAACTCTTCTACTTTGACGTATATGGACATGTGAAAATGACATAAAAATGCGCGCGCTCACTTTCGATCTCGGACAAGCTTCCGTTTGCAGAGAACTTACTTTTATTTTCTAATCGACTTTCGACGAACGTCCAATTATCTTGGGAGTAAATCTCTATAGATATTACCGATATTATATATCACATTCGAATACAATGACCATTAGTTACTCGGTGAAATATTTCGTTCAATGCGGAGCCGTATTGTATAAATTCTGGTGTTTTAAACATTGATTGGAGATTATTATCTACCCAAGTTAGGGTTTCAAATATTTACTAATGAGGAAAGATTTGCATTGCTATTGTTTGAATTACATAATCAATGGAAATATGTACCTTCATTCGGTCGTTACTCGAATGTTTCCGTCATTATCCAATTTTATTTCAGTACTATAGATGCTTCGGAAGGCACGTTAAGCCGTTGGTCCCGGTTGCCAGTAACATGGCAGTCGCTAAACCAAGTTGAAGGCCTGATGGGCGACTTGAAAAAAATCTACAGCAGGTAATCACAACCTGAGTCTCTCTATTTCAACATATCATCACCACCTGTTACGTGGAAAAGGAATAAACACGGTCAAATATGATTCTGCCACCCCTTTAGGGATAAGGCATGATTGATACACTAGTATAGTAAAATTTCAGCCTTATTATTCAGTTGTTAAGATAAAATACGGTCCCTATTATCTTGGGTGCTTTTAATTCGCCGAAGTCCTTTAAGACATATGGGCTGATCGTTTTATAAAGATTTTCTATTGTAATATGGGTATGGAGGGCGCTACATGATCATATATAAATTAAGTAGACCTAAAGGTTAGTAGTTTATTAATAGACATTACTATCATAACTTTTCGAAAATCTTACGAAACGTCTCTGCATTTATTTATAGCAAAAAATGTCGTAAATTAATAGGTACATACGAGCTATTTAATATTTATATTTTTTGAGTTTTAAGCTCTTGCATAGTTTTAATCAAGAAATTCCGTAAGGAAAAAAAACCTAACATCCGAGGTCACACGAAGTTCACCGAGCACGGCCGAGCGTTAGCTTAACGTGTATGTACATATATTATATGGTACGATTGTACGAAGCACGGATCGAGACGTGATGATAGTGAGTGTGAGTGTGAGGGTGAGGATGAGGGTGGCTGTGAGATTAAGAGTGGGGTGAGGGTGAGAGTGAGGGTGAGGAGTGAGGGCGAGTGTTTTTTTTTTGTTTCTTTTTTTTTATTTTTTTTTTAGTCTAACTTAAATTAATATCAAAGAAAAATAAAGGTATGCTATGCAATAGCTTTACCGCGGCAGTCTCCGAGTGCCACAAGTCTTTTTTTTTATTAATTTTAATTACACTGTATTGCAGGTATTTATTACAAGTATGGAGCTAAAATTGATAGAGTGCTGAAAGTACCTAAACAAGCGCGTCTCTTCTATCCAGTAGCAAACCCTGTCGCTTTCCAACTTTCGACTCCTGCGCAGCTCATCGATCATATTCGCCAGGTAATTAGTACAATAACCGGTTGCACTCAGAATTGATGGTATCAGGAATGGAATATAACGTTACACCCAGTCAAGGTGTGCATTTGAAATAATTAATAAGGGATACAGAGAAAGCGTCAATATTATAAAACTAATGAATATATTATAATAGATTCGACTACCTGATTTTGACAGTTTCGGACAAGGGACGAATGGTAAATTAACAAAAAAATTTTAATTTCGGATTTCTGAAACGGATTTTTAGGCTCGTTTTGTTCAATATAATAATATATAATATGTATAATATATATAATAATATAATTTAATAAGAAAATACAACCGAATAGAGGACCTCCTTGTATATTTAAAGGCGGTAAAAAATCTATTCTATTGCTTTTATGCATATGAAGGCCATTAGAAAGCAAATTAATAGAGGATTAACTAAGTGCCGTGTCCTCAGATCGGTATCTATTTCTTGAGTGACCTTCAGCCGCCGGAACACATCAACCATTGTATGCTTATGTGCACAAGGTACAACTTCAAGTTCACGGGAGCCTTTTTTTATATTGGGCCTAATCCCCTCCGAATTCCCATTACTGTGACTCCTGTTAACCAGGATCTACAGCAAAGACCAAGACCACAAAAGTTAGTTACACCGAGCTCGATCTCGGTGAAGACCCAGGAGAAGTTAGCATGTCTTGAAACCCGCAACGAAATTAATCAGAAAATAGTTTGAGTAAGTTGGAAAAGAACGTAACGCCTCTTCCCTCGTTTGCAAAGCTGGAAAGCAACTAGGTTTATATCCTTATAGAAATAGGAAAGCACCACGGTTATAGTATACTACGGGTTCTATGTGAGCTATGTTTGATTCCAGTAATATGTATGGCAGAAACGTTTAAAAGCACGAAATTCACCCTTGATTCCACGAGATCCGCATAGTAAACTACTCCCGATGTTACTTGTAAACTGCTCAGCATATTGTATCGCTCGTTTCGCAAACTTCAGCTATTGAACATCGACAGAAAGGTGACTCGACCCAGCTTAAACGAATGTAATTTCACGGGAGCCTGTCGAATATTATTTGTTATTGATAATTGCAAATTGAAAAATGGAAATTTGTATCACATTAAAGTGCAATAAATAGAATTTACCAACAAATATTAGTTGATAATATCGAGTCTTATTGTTTTTTATCAAGTTTTATTTTATAGATACAGGACTTTGGATACAACAAGTACTCAAACCTAAGACTAAATATAATCATATTTAGTCTTAGGTTTGAGTATAAATATATAAATATATCTCGAATTGAAGAAAACACATGGTCACGGCGAAATGTTGGAAAAATGCAAACAAATGCCAGTACCAATCCGTTTGGATTCCGTGGTATATATAGCAAGGCTCTTCTCACTTCATCCTATGTATATTCCCAGTTGCTTCTGAGTGTTACCTAGATTTGGTGCTTAGGGTCCACTTTGTACTTCGCTACTAAGAGCAGCAATCGTTTGGCTTTACTTTTTCGGCACAGCAGAGACTACAGTCTGACCTCCGCAAGGGCACCAGCGTAGTTGCTCGTAGGTTAGTCAGCAGGTGCACCGCTAAGGAATGATAGATTTGATTGTACCTATTACAAAACTATTTGCAAATTGATATAAAAAAGTGTAAAATAAAAGTAACACAGCTATTACATAGGTACACGTTTTGCTCAAGCTTATTTGGTGCAAGTTTACACTTTTACTTTTGACGCTTTAAAACAATGATGAAGCAAAATTTTGATGATCATTGCACAACACCTATCATCATCTGAACCGATCGGCGCCCACTGCTGCACATAGGATATTAGTTTAGTCTGCGGTCACGAAAGTGAAACTATCTTTTCATCAAAATTTTATAGAAGAATATTTAACTAAATAAATAAATATCCATCACGCCTTATCCCCGAAGGGGTGGCAGAGGCATATTATATGCCCACTTTTCACCGTGTGGATTCCTGTCCCACGTAATAGGTGTTGAGCCCATTGCCGTGTTGAAATAGACAGACGCAGGTTGTGGCTACCTGCTGTTGAAATTTTTTAAGCCGCCTATAAGGCCTTCAACCAGGCTTAACGACTGCCATTTTACTGGCAACCGGGACCAACGGCTTAACGTGCCTTCCGAAGCACGGAAACACTCGTAAATGTAAATGCCACAAAGTGGTCACCCATCCGACGACCAGCCATAGTGAAAGTTGCGTACCTCAGTGATCGTTTACCGAACACTGAGACCGCGCATTGACAGAATGTTTAACTGACATTTGTTTTAAACTAACACGCGTTGAACACATAATTTTGTACAACAGCATAGACCAAAAGTAAGGCCGAAGGGAGTAGATCGACAGCCACATTTTCTACCGTACAAAAGAGGGGCTACGGATAAAATTGGAGCCGTATTAAATAGATTCTCCATTAAGTCGGTATATGTTCCAGCTACCAAAGTAGCAAACGTGATACGGACTCCTAAGGATGTAGTTCCATTACAGACACCAGGGGTTTATAAAATTTACTGTAGCTGTGGAAGCTCATACATCGGCCAAACAAAAAGAACCATTGCCGAAAGGGTCAGGGAGCACATACCTGCAGATAAAAACCTGCGAACAAATAAATCCGCGATTGCCGATTACTGAATGAGGGACCCAATCATTGGATTGAGCTACATACGCCAACAGTCCTGTCAACTGACCGACATTACTACCCAAGGATGGTTCGGGAAGCAATTGAAATAAAAAAGCACAAAACTTTCAACCGTGAAGACGGATATAAGCTTTCAACATCTTGGAATCCGATAATTAATACCTTAAAGTCCCGCAATAGATCAGTGAACACGTCCGCGGATACGGTCAGTGTTGTGTGTCGTGTGTTTCCAAAAAATAACAATTCCGAGGGTACATTAAAAACTCTCGGTGCATAGCGGTCGCTCCAGCCTACGTGCATCATTTGCCTCGGGATCACGATAGGTGCAACCCTGTCGAAACGTCGAAGAATTAAAAGGTATACTCGTACTAACCTTTTAGTTGTAAATGTTTAACTGTCAAACTTTTCCTCCGGCAAATGCTCTATTGACTAAAAATGTGGTCTTCAATCAAACAAACATTAAAATAATATAATAACAATCCACAGAATTATCTAAAGTAACAAATAACGTAAATTTCTCTGCTCATTATCTGTAGTGGACAAAATTACCACAATAACCTCAACATGTACCTGTCACACCTGACAGACCACGTTATAAAATAATATATTTACGACATTTTCTCCTCATTGCTGTAGCAATTTCCAACAAATATCTATTTCGCGGTAAATGGCGGCCGCCATGTTCCCGGTAGCTAATGATAGCTTTTCTCTCGGCTAACGATTGATTGCTGCAGACGCTAATACTAACTAATCTTATTGTGGTCGTTTTCCCCAAACTCTAGATTCTATAATTATTGTAATATTGTTGGATGTTGAGAAGGGGAGGAAAATATTAGGTATTTAGTGTGAAGTCCCTAGTAGTATATACAGTACACTAAATGCTGAAGAGTTTGTTTATTTGGTTGAACGCGCTAATAACAGGAACTCCTGGTTTGATTTGAAAAAATATTTTGTATTGGATAGCCCATTTATTAGGGTTTTAGGCTATCACCACACATCATCACGCTATTACCCTAGAGAGCAGTCATTATAAATGTCGACAAAGCGGGCAAATTTGAAACATTATTGTAGAATTTAAAACGGGATTAAATAGGTGCGACGGGAGTTCAAGTATGTCACGGACGAAGCCGAGGGGGTCACCTAGTAAAGTGTATGGAAGGGAATAGTCAGTAATAAATTTCATAGTTCATTTATGTTACGTCTAAATTCCTCAAATGGGTAACCGCGATAATGGAATTGTTTAAAGCAATTGCCTTATGACCTCCGCAAACGCTTCAAGGATTTCTGCGCCAGAGCGTATTCAGTCGGTCTACAAGTTCATCAGTTTCTAGTCAAACTTGGCATCTTGGTTAGACCGTTGCGTCTTGAATTCCAGATTATAGAATACATACGTAAATTAATGGATAAGGTTGGGCAGAAGTATATATTATAGTCGTACGTTTGTAGTTATAAAGTAACTAATAAGACTGTATTTATCGAATAAGTTTTGAAACATGTTACAACGTTAAGCCGATGTGCGCTAAGCTATGTGTTAGCGCTTTGTATAATAAATATGAAGCGCTTGTATGTATGTATGTGTGTATTGTAATTCATACATACATATTTGTTTAATAAGTACATGTTTTGGATTAACAAGCACATTTTAGTGCACATAAGTGTGTAACTTTGGAACAAGATTTTCTTGAAGCAAAAGTATATTATGTAACCGTCAACTACGAAAAATAATAAATATCGTTGGGACAACTCACACAACGTCATCTGATTCCAAACTAAGCAGAGCTTGTACTATGGTAACCAGATAACTGATGAAAATACTTATATATTTCTAAATACATACATATTATAGATAAATAACACCCAGACACAGAATAAATCATCGTAATCATCACACAAAGTTTTATCCTGGGAGGGAATCGAACCCACGACCTCTTGCGTAGCAGTCTTATACACGCCCACCGCGCCACTGAGGCAGTCAAATTCTTCCAAGTGTTCAAATGTAGACTACCGGAAAACAGCTTTCTTCATAGGCTTTTTGATCTTACCTGTAACAACGAAATGTAACATATTATAACAAAATAAGACATGTCATGACGATAAAATATGCTCATTGAATACCCCATAAATAAAATACTACAAGAATCTAGTACTGTCAATCATCAATGTGTATAAATTAATAAAAATGATAAACAAATATAAGCTCGTTAAGAATATTCGATTTAAAAAGTCACACGATCCACTCCATAGATTACATTATCATAACATCATCGGTGTTCCCATACACGCAAAACAATTTTTAATCGGCCGATAAAATACTTGACAAAATGTGAATATCTCACTGCATAAATGTATCCAGCTATGTTAAATTATTACAAAACGTCAATTGCCATTAAATATTGGAACGTATTTTCTCGCAGATGTCGCCACTAATGCTCTGCATCCGGCGCGAACTATTCAAGATGCAAATAACAAAGATAGCTGTGAGACGCGACAATAAATATGCCTATTAACTGCAACTACTATGTATAATGTTTACAGTTAAATATTGTGCTCTAATATCAATCATTATGATCTTGGCATTGCTACCAATATAGCTAGCCAGGGTTTCGATTAGATCGGTAACTCAGGGAGTTTTGATATGGCTTAGAAGCGACTGCTGTTCGCGTTGTCCCTTAAACCCTTAATATGTATCTACCGCCTTCCCTCATCTGAGTCTGCTAGCGTCGAGCGGACCCTTTGTCGAGTCTTCAACCATCGAGTCATAAGCGTGTCAACAGTTGTTTCTAGTACTTTCGATGTCCCACCGAACTCCTACCGTAGTCAATGGACGTGTGTAACGAAAGAGGTGTCACTCTCACGCTGGCCAACGGATTGTAAAAACTTACTAAGGCTCCATTAGAAGAACCTCAAGCTGTAGGAAGGTGTTTGGGAAAACCGAGGCAGAAAGCTCATTCTACAACCTAAGCGTACAGAGATGCAAGCACCTATTGAATGAACGTTTTTGTATTCGAGTGATCCGGACACAAAGTATGAGAATGAATCAGTCCTAGTCACATGCTGCTTTAAAACTCCAAGCTCCTTACCGTAAATATAACCTTTCACCTTTTAACCATCTCTACAAAGATTGGGTGTGTAATATGTATGAAATAGATCTCGTAGTTACGGTGCTGTTGACAAATACACAACTTTCGCTACTCACGCGCAGGTGCGATGGAAGCCCACAGATTATAATCGCCTGCGGTGCCAATCAATAAATTATAATGTCAATGAGGGTGCAGTGAGGTGTAAAACGAAAGCAACCCATGATGATACTGTTCTGTGTTTGGAGAATAGACTTGTATACAAAAATTAGTCATTCATATAGACTTTGATTGATGATAAGATGAAGAAATAATGTAGCCAAAGACAGGCTGGACATGTCGTTCACTGATAAATATATATGGGTGGTCTAAGTGTGGTGCCATGTATGCGTAATATAAAGAGGCGCCAAGAGGTTACCTCTTCTGATGCAAAGGATCGCCGAGCATTATAGTTCAAGTGAGTATCGTGGAAAGAAGTAATGCCCTAGTGCTTCCACTGCAAGGAATTTGACGAAGACACCGTAAGCCTAACAACAATAACTAAAAACAATAACCTCAATGAATGGTGCATAATGTATGAAATTCAACCTCTTTGCATGCGGAAAGGTCATAAAAAATCAAATCAAGAGATAGAAAAAAAATATATTTAATGATCTCTTTTTACAGTGATTTTATCTAAGATAAAGAATATGTTCTTTATCTTAGGATTTTATTACGTAATTGGGAGAACCTCATGGCAGCTTTCTTAGTAATCAATAACTGTATTATAATAATGTTGTTGGAACTGGCTCGGAATGGATGAGCATTGCAAGAGAAACTGATAGATGGAAGTCTTTGGAGGTGTTTTTTGTAGAAGGACAAATAACTGAGATGAGAAAACGGATTGTCAGTAATGATGTTAAAACCAATTATTGTATAGAAATTAAGTATACGGCAATATAAGCTTTTTTTATTTATTAAACTAGCTGACCCGCGCAACTTCGTTAGCGCCACCAAAAATGTAATAAATGAAGAACCGCTCGACCGATTTTGTACAAACTTCACATAAACCATCTACTAAATAATCCGAACAAAGCCTAAACATTTGGTTACATAGGTGAGTCCGTTCTTGACTTATAAAATAACAACGAAAAGTGGCATTGCTTTTTATATACATTGATTAAAACAGATTAAAAATAATAGCAATATCTAGTAGTCAATTAGCAATTTGGAATATCTTTGTGCCTACTTAATGAATAATATAATTATTAAATACCAATAATTATAGAGGAACTCATTGGGTATTTGAAAGCGTACCGGCCGCAGACTTTCCTTTTCTCTACTGAGTGCGGTGGCGCATTGTATGGGCGGAAAAAAGTGATTTAGTGCGTACGTGTTTAAGTGGATTTATATTTCAGGCGCTGCATTCTATCATTAGCAATATTGTCAGTGGCTCCAAGAAAC
Organism: Thumatha senex; assembly: GCA_948477245.1. Taxonomy (NCBI): domain Eukaryota; kingdom Metazoa; phylum Arthropoda; class Insecta; order Lepidoptera; family Erebidae; genus Thumatha; species Thumatha senex. Next base: position 28,197,567 of record OX419729.1, on the reverse strand, counting down.
ATTATTTTTTTTAATTTTAATCAATGCATAAGTAAATTAGAACTTAAAACTTAGAACTGGCAACTAGAATAGCTCTAATTTTGATATGATTTTAAACACAACATTGATTTTGTTTTTTTTTGTTTTGTATAAATTCATTACTATATAATTGGTCAAACATCATGTAACTCGAACTAATGTAATTACTGGCGGTTAGAAAAGAGTGGCCTAGGCCTCAGACTCTACCTATTGCTGTGCGAATCTGGCAGTAAATGTAAATGTAGAAGCAATAATCTTGACGTTCATAAGTGTTACTTTGTGACCTACATGAATAAAGATTTTTCATTTCATTTCAAATGTTTGACTGTTTAAATCGTACCTAATAGTGAAGTTTTCAACATACTTATATAAAGCCCTACGCGAAAAACCTATACAACATTTTAACTCAAAATAAAAGTAAAGAAATTGTTACATGTCTTTTGTGGGGCTGACATATCCATGTTGGATAAAAGCTCCTTTAAAAATAAAAGATAAATAAAAATCTCTTTTGCTCTTCTACATTTTCTGTTATAAGAAGATAAATAAATAAATAAATATCCATCACGCCTTATCCCCGAAGGGGTGGCAGAGGCATATTATATGCCCACTTTTCACCGTATGGATTCCTGTCCCACGTAATAGGTGGTGAGCCCATTGCCGTGTTGAAATAGACAGACGCAGGTTGTGGCTACCTGCTGTTGAAATTTTTCAAGCCGCCCATAAGGCCTTCAACCAAGCTTAACGACTACCATTTTACTGGCAACCGGGACCAACGGCTTAACGTGCCTTCCGAAGCACGGAAACGCTCGCAAATGTAAATGCCACAAAGTGGTCACCCATTCGAGGACCAGCCATAGTGAAAGTAGCGTAACTCAGTGATCGTTTACAGAACACTGAGACCGCGGGGCCACGAGCGCTTCTAATAAGAATATATAAGAAGATGATCTCTGTCATTTTCTTTATGTTTCTCTTTTCATCACGAAAGGATTACTCTCAAATTCTGTATGTAAGGGAATAACTAAGAAATTTAATTTTATATAAAGAACTTTCAAGTGACACATTTTTCATTCTGTTCTTTTTAATTGAAACTTGCAAAATATTCTTTTAAATATTGTAAAATCGCTCCTAAGATAAATTGATCACAACCTCACCCATCACAAACATATTCTTATAAACTGAGAAGTATATACATAAATACAGGACGAACCAAAATGTAAGTATATCAGAAACGTCATTCGAAAGCACCAATCAGTGATTCAGAACATTATTATCATCAATCTTGACTTCCAATCAAGAGAAATAATGATAGCAACCTGACTCATTAAAATGACGTGTACGCTGAGCGGTTCCAATCACGTACAACCATGTATGGGCAAAGGAAACTGATAAACGCAGGAAAACCGGGAAAGCTCACACCAGTAAGTTTTCTCTGGCAATCCACTTCCGAATCTGTATCTGTGTTCTCCGAGTCTTTTTATGACTAGTATTACTGTAATTATCTCGATGTTTGAGGTGTAGTCTGCATGCTTAATAAATCATTTATGATTGCATGTTTGTAATTATTTCCGGAATAAAATTTTGGCCTACCCCACATTCTAATTTATATTCAATTAGGATCTTATTAGCCACAACCTGCGTGTGTCTATTTCAACACGGCAATGGGTTCACCACCTATTACGTGGGACAGAAATACACACGGTGAAAAGTGGGCATATAACATATTAGAGGCATACCTCTGCCACCCCTTCGGGGATAAGGCGTGATGGATAAATAATAATAAATAGGATCTTATTCTTCTTCCCGACACTTCGACAACACCAGCCGTGTAGTTAGGTCAACCCGTGACCACAGCAAATGACACACAAAGTACCACAGCAGAAATATTTACCAAAATTCTTGTTTCTAGTTAGAGTTGCGAAAAATACAATTGATTGAACATTTGATGATTTTTATAATGCCCGTAATAGTAGACTTTTGTCTACTAGTAGTCATATGATTTATCTAAATTTAAAAGTTAGTTTTTTCAAACCTAATGTAAATATGGGCAAAAAATAGTCTATGTGTCATTCTGATGTGTAAGCTAACCTATAATTATTATGAAGTTTCATCAAAATCCATGGAATAGTTTTTTCTGTGAAAGAATAACAAACCTACATCCATATATTATTCCAAACTTTCACGTTTATAATATTAGTAGGATTGTTTTCTATTGCGAAATTAAACTTTCTCAATTCCTGAATCATGAGAAGCATTATCTGAATAATGAATTTATACCTCTATGCATACATATTTTTTTAAAACAACCATAGACAGTATTGTGCGATAATTTTTGTAACATATTAACAACATCACAGATTCTTTTATGCCGTCTTTCAAAGCGAAGGCGGCCATTGCGTAAGTCACAAAGGTGCACTTAAAACAAAATTATCAAAGACATCACCACTTAATAATGTTAATAATATTCCGGTACATGCATTAACGAATTTTGTAATAGGTAACCAATTGTCCGATTCATTGTACAGTGAAATAACTTAACTGAATATTTTATTATCATTAAATGAAATTTCACTTTTAAGTAACATAATGATACCTATTCTTTAATGACAGGCATTGTTTACTACGTAACTTGGTCCTGAAACTGATTCAGTTTTATGCACGTCAAACAGAAAAAAATATTTCGAGGAAACTTATTAAAAAAAATCTAAACAATAAAAGTTTAAAATTAAGGGATATTCCCATATGCCTAGGCGTGCTCAAAAAAATTCTGGAGGAAAAAACTGAACCCTTTTAGGATTACTTTCTTGTCCGTCTGTTTGTTCGTGTGTTACCATCGATTTTCCCATAACCGGGTAGACTTAGTAAGTTGAAAGTTATACCAGATGCTGAGGTCTATAGTCTCTAGAATAAGCAAGAGTAGTTCATTGGTTCAGCTCAAATAATCTTTGCCTTAATGAAAATAAAACTAAATGTATAAAATTTACTCTACGAAATGTACAACAAGTTGCAGCCAATGTTCAACTGAATGGACAAGTGTTAGAGTTTGTAGAATCAACTGTGTGCCTCGGTATAACTATTGATGCCAGGGACCCACACATAGAAAAGACAGCCTTTAGGTTAAGTTCGGCTGCATACGCTGTAAAAAAGATCAGGACTCTAACAGATGTGAATACAGCTAGAATGGTTTACTTCAGCTATTTTCATAGTATTATGTCTTACGGTATTCTCCTTTGGGGGAGTGCTGCAGATTTAAATATTATTTTTGTTTTACAAAAGCGGGCTGTACGCGCTATTTATAATTTGGGCCCCAGAGTTTATCTCCGAGAAAAATTTAAAGAAGTAAATATTCTAACCGTACCATCACAATACATTTTTGCCAATCTTATGTATGTCCAGAAAAATCTATCACAGTTTTCTAAACTCTGTGATAGACATTATATAAACACTAGAAATAAAAATAATCTTTCAGTCCACCACAGTCGACTACATAAGAATGGCGATTCTTTCCAGGGTAACTGTATACGCTTTTACAACAAGCTTCCCTGTGACCTGAGAAATTTACCATTTAATAAATGTAAAAAGTTAATTAAAAACAAGCTTTGTGAAAAAGGTTATTACTACGTTCAAGACTATTTGCAGGACAGGGACGCCTGAAAATGATCTGCTGGCAAGGTGATATAATACTAAATTGTAAATAGGCCATCAAAAAAAGCCTTCCTAAGTTTCTTGCAGGTTCTTCTAAGGTGGGCAGCGTTCGAAACCGGTGGTCACTTTAAATATTATAAATAGTGTATGACATTTTGTAAGCGCCGTTAAAATGGTCTATGCAAAATAAAGTTTTTTTTTTTTCTAAAAGGTGTATAAAAATGAAGGTCGTGAATTAACAACATAAAAAGATATTGGAAATATTTTGATTTTCGCGAAAACTTGTAAGTACCAGAATTTACCTTAATTTTCAAATTTATGATAACTTAATTGAGGATCTCGACTTTTTTCTTATTTTTCCTATTTTATACAATTTTTCTTTATGTATTCTAATAGCTAATAGCCGAAATAAATAAAAACCCACATTGGATATAAAATTATCATAACAATAAATACAATCTCACCAAATTATACCATTAAATAAAATAAATTCATAGTTTGTCAATATGCCGTGAGAAAGGGGCAGCCATGGTTAAATTTAAATAGTACTGTCTGAATAGTACTGATGTCAATGCATTCAACACTACTGACCGCAATTCGAAGAAGAAAACAACAATTATCACTAAACAATAATATAATAAACGTAGCTGTATCTATTTCGATTATTTCTTACGAATAACAAATGATGGCCAGTTTGCCATAAGTTCATTGTACTGAACGATAATAGCAATGACATTTGCGCGCGCGCCGCCCTACTTATACAAGGCGTTTTAATCATCTTTAAATACAATAATATTGTATGATATTTTATGTGAACTATCGAGGAATGCGAACTTATAAATAAGGTTACGGTGGCTCTAACATTGCATAAACAGCTAGACAGGCTTTCGAGATTATTCGATGTTCAGATAAAATCTTACATTACGGACTTATGTTGGCTACTGTTTAATTACGGGTGATTTTTACGCATCGGTAGTACTCTGTTGTACCTTTTGAAGCGTGAAAATTACACCTGTTTCAGACAGTAATACGTCTACTAGTTTGCACCTAAGTCTGGATATAGTCCCGGAGATCTTATATTGGGGATAACACTGCATAAGATGTAAAGTAATGTCTATGCGTACAAATATTTAGAAATTTGGTACTATAATAGTAGAGATATCTTCTATTTTTAGATCACATAATATTTTTATATCGATGGCAAAAATAACTTTGGATAAAAATACACAATAGTAGATTATTTTTTGATATTCAAATGTATTATAATTAATTTTATTGTTTTTCTTAATAAGATTGCTTCCTTACCGATACTAAATTGGGAGGTCCTTGAATTTAACATTATTTCCTTACTGTATTATTTACATTATCACATAAGTATGCAAGGTGTATCTCCTAAGGAAACTTAAACACAAGCGTAAACTGTTAAGTACTATTTAAATTTAACCATGGCTGCCCCTTTCTCACGGCGTTTTTGTTGTGAGGAGAATATTACTTCCCATTAGCACATTCTGAGTTAAAAGTTTCAACTAGTTATTATACATACGATTAACATTTGCAATATTTATGATTTAAATTCAATTTTCTAACTTTAATGATTATTTGTAATGAATCACCATTAGTTACCAGACACTACAATTAATAATGACGAACATTCAAGGAATATCATCATCATCAACAGTGTGCCAAAGGAAGGAAAATGAGTGCAAGGAAAAGGAAAAATGACAACGAGGTTAATAAAAAATATAATTTATACTGTCAGCGTCTACTCGACTCTAGACTTGCGAGTCTTAATTTTTTAGGTTCGAAGCCCCGCTATCTCGAGTTTTAGAGTTCTGTAAACGATCGTAGCAACGTTGAGCAACTTATGATACGGTTAGTCCTGGGATTGATGAAAGCGAAATCGATAAACATGACTATATTAAGGAAATAAAAACATAGTGCAATTGTATATGTGACTTTGGTTTATCGAGATAAATCTGATGTAACTCACAGTGCCGGATTCGTTCAAATATTGAGTTATTTCTTCATTCAATTCACCACATTGTCGTTAGTAAAATAATTACTTAAATAATATGTCATTTTAACTAATTGCATGGGGGTCACGTTAACGATATCAATATTAATCATACGTACTCCATTTTTAAATGCATACAAATTTCCAGAGTCCAACATTGAACCAACCATAGAGTTCCAACAAAAAATGGCTGCATAAACTCACCTTGTGGTTAACGACGTTCTGTGTCTGCCAAAATAGTTTGGTAAAAATAACACTTTTAAATACACTTTTAGGCATATATTTAATCCACTAAGTGAGGTGTTAAAGATCCAACTAATATTTGTGTTCACCGGGACTCGAAGGTGGTGTTTACGACTCAATCATATGTGAAGCGGTATCTAATTAGGTAGTATTAACACCTGCCCGTGACTAACTGTTGTGTTACGTAACGTTTGTTTTGAGTGTTGAATGCAATGTCAATAACAGAAGTGCTTTGTTTTAGGTATAATTTGAGTACACATTTGGGGATCTGATGATTCATGTGTTTCAGTCTTATTAGTAATAATATTTCCTCCTGAGTGTACCTCGAATAAAATAATGTCCTTTCTTTTAATATCATAATATCTGAGGACCAAAGCGACCCCACCTGCTAGCGGCACACCTGATGACTAACGGACGAGTGTGTGTACTTATGTAAATGCGTTAGAAGTTATATTTATTTGGCGGAACACGATAAAATTATTTTTTTAAATTTTATGTTTCGCCTTATCCTACGTTTGTAGAAAAAACTAAATTGTTGGCTATAGCTAACTTCAGGGTGTTTGAAAACTACTTTGAATTTAGTTATGAGTGACACCCTTGTTTTTCGGGACGGAGTGCGCGCGCATTGTAAAAATTTACTCTCATTCTTTTCCCCAACGCGCCAAAAAAAGTATGACATCAAAAGCAAATTATTATTTTTTTGTAAAATTTAATTATTTAGCTAGCAGTCAAATAAAAGTGGACCTCAGTCTTCAAATTCAAGTTGGAATTGAAATTAACTGGCAATACAATAAGATAAAGAAAAGGAATCATTTAAAAAGAGGAGACTGCCAGTAACATGGCAGTCGTTAAACCAAATTGATGACAGTATTTGCGTCTTGAGAAATCTCAACAGCAGGTGCCACAACCTGCCAATGAAGCATAGCTAAGGTACTTAGGCGTAAAAATATTCAGCAATTAAAGCGCTTTACATTCTTCCGTATGTTCGTACGTAACTTAAGCAAACGCACACACACATAAACATAACATTTTTCCAGCACTATAATTGGTTAAAATAAAACACCTATATTGCAGCTGTAGAAATTACATTTACTGTCATGGATTTTATGACCTAGTTGAAATTTAATTGGTCGTGCTAATTAGTGTCTAGCACATATTAAGACCTTTTTATCCTTTTTGCTACCACCTCACTAAAAAGGCAACGGGTTCAAAATATCTTCCAAATTTAACATTAAAAATTGGCACATTTTATTAAATCTAAATTTCCGTGTTTCGGAAGGCACGTTGAGACGTTGGTCCCGGTTGCCAGTAAAATGGCAGTCGTTAAGCCTGGTTGAAGGCCTTATTAGTATGCCTCTGCCTACCCCTTCGGGAATAAAGGCGTGACAATATGTATGTTTGCATCTAGTATGAAAATACTATTTGACGTCCGCGGCTTCGCCCGCGTAGTTTTCCCCTTCCCGTTTCCCACAGGACTTGATCCCGGGATAAAAAGTAGCATGTGGGTTATTCTCAAGTGTAAGCTATATTATTGTAAAGTTTCATCAAAATGTAACAAGTCATACATTATTAAATTTTTTCTCGTTTATAATATTAGAAGTATTTTAAAAATTGCGCATTTTCGTAGTGATAAAATCTAAAATAGCAAATAAAATATATAATTACTAAAGGGTCGGACAGCATTAAGTGGCATTACCACACAGCGCAGCATTCCTGCGCATCTCATACGACACCAATTAACCGGGGGCGTGTGGCAGGAGCACTAATCCTGCGCCGATTTAGTGTTATGAGCGCAAACGCAACCGTGCGACGCTGCGTCTTGATACATACCGCTCTGAAGAATGTGAAACAATATATCTGGGAGACAAAAATATGTGTATTTGCATCTGGCAGGTCGCTCAGTTCGCGATAAGTAGTAATGAGGACTTCAAGCGGCTATAGAAGACGAGATAGATCACACGCAGACCATGATTATTGGTCGTAGTTGCCGTAGCCGTAGTAGGGAAATCAGTATTGGCCGAAAAAAAGCCTTATTTTGAAAGAGGGTAAGTAAAATATGTATGGAAAGGGAGGAAGGAATAGACTGTCTCGTGCCACAATACACAACAGTTGCATAAAGATATAGGGCTCATGATTTCTCCTGCAAATATTGCATTGACCGAACAGTTAGATACTTTTGGACTACACAGCATCTTTTAATGCTTTTGATCTAGGTCGGCAGAACCTCAGTACCGATTTTTTTTGAGAATACCTGTTCTTGGGCGAATTCGAGTTTTAGAAATAAACGTCTCCCAAGTCCTTAGACAGCTATATATCATCAGGCTACTATCCTGGAGAGCGGAGCTCGTATAGAGCGCAGTCATAAATGTCGACAAATCGGGCAATTTTTTATGAATTATTGTAGACTTTATAAGCAACGGGATTAAATAGGTGTAAAGGCAGACGAATCTCACGGTTCACGGTCGAAGCCAGGGGTACATATAAAAGGCATCCGTCACTGAACGATTTTTTTTTTATACTACGACATGGCAAACAATCTTACTGCCCACCTGGTGTTAAGTGGTTACCGTCGCCTATAGACACTTGCAATATTAAGGTTAACACTGCAAGTGCGTTGCCATCCTGAGGCCTAAGATGATATGCCTTCCATGCCCAGTAATTACACTGGCTACCCTTCCCTTCAATCCTTCACAGCGGACTGCTTCACGGCAGAAATAAGAAAGGCTACTCTGAAGGATCTATTAATACAGCTTAAACAGCTGAACAGATTTAACTCTGACATATAAATAGTTATTAAGCTAGTGGCCCAATTTGGCTAAAATTAATAATGTGAAAGTTTGTGGCCCAATTTGGCTAAAATTTTGTATACAGCTGACACACTGCATCAATACATATATTTTTTTATTACGGAAACAAATTCCTAAATGAATCGATCAAAACTTCTCAAGTATTAAATATGGTAGTAAAACAATAGTGTGCATCACACTTTGCACCCGTAGTCACCTCTACTCTATTTCTTCTTAGTAATTGTGGGTTCAACCACCACTTCCCGGTCGTCACAATTATGGCAACCGAGCAACCAGTCCGGTTAGGTTGTGGCGGAAAAAACATATTAGCAATCAGCCTATGTTCACTGATACTACGATATAAATGAACTTATTTCTCTTGTCTTGTTTTTATCTTTTGTAAGATAATTATACACTGTTGATGAGAAAAGTGGATTTGAAATAAAGTCATTTTCGTTTTAAATATTAGTGCTTCGAGGTTTTACACGCTTGGTGCCCGTTCCCGTGGGAATAAAATGAAAGGTAGCCTAAGTAACTCCTTCTAACATCAGCTGTCTGCAAGTTAAAGTCATGTTAAAATCTGTCCGGCCGTGTCATAGATTAGCCGGCACAGACAGACAGATTTCAATTTTATATATTTTCTTAGGAAAAAGCTGTTAATTTGAATGCTTTAAATTATATATTGCCGATAGATAGATAGATTTTTTTTGTACTACTAAAAGTGATCGATAATTTTACGTCCCACCTCATCGAAAGTGTCACCATAGTCCTGAGGGCTTAGTCTGCTATTTCAATCGTGTCGAAATAGAATCGAAATCGTCGCTCAATAGAAAGCCACCGGTACAATTTTGACTGTTTTTCGTAGTATACTATTACATCGTACTCCAATAGACTTCTATCGGTCGGCCGATAGAATTCTACTAACACGTACCGCGCCAGTGGCCGCTAGTCAGTTGCATTTTAGATAGTTCTGCGGCTTGTCAATAGTAGACTCGGCCTTTTGGTAGTAATACAGTTAAGGATTTCCATCTTGTACCTGAATTTCTTACAGGTGCCTGTCCCCAATCACAAGGGAAAGAGAAAAGATAGTCTTCTGTATTTACGAATTTGGACCGTGCTCTTGGATTTGTTTTGAACTTCAAAAGATTGCCCGATGACGAATAGATAATTTTGATGACCTTTTTGCTCTTTACTTGACTTTTTGTAATTTTTTTTCTTAACGAAGGAGTACTTAATTAACGCAAAAAGTATTTTAATGGAGTGATTCGTAGAAAAACCACATACGATATGAAAGTACTATTATGATATGACTTAAATAATTAATAATGTTCAAAATCATTCTACGTTTTAAAAGTAGCATAAGTATACTTGAATATTACGTTTGATTTTTGTTTGATCAGACACTCAGTTATAATGGTGTCATTAGGTTACTGAAGACAGTGTATGGTTGTCGAAATAAAGAAAAGACTTCATTTCAATCACCTACTGTCAATCTTACTAATATCGCAGCCGAAAGATCATGCAGTCGGTCGACGAAGCTGTCTAGACAGAGCAATCGTGCGGGGGACAAGGGACGAGAGGGGGGCTTGTCCCAACCTGCGAACAAAATTTTGTTAGTAGCTCGGGACAGTCTTTCAGGGCTTACACATTCACGACCGCTTGCTATAATTATTTTATTTTTGTATCGATATCGATAATTAAATTGGCGCATACGAATTGTGAAAAATAAGAATCTTTTTTAGGTTTACTCTCTTTAAACTGTGCTAATATTATAAACGCGAAAGTTTGTAATAATGGATGGTTGTTACTCTTTCACGTAAAAACTACTGAATGGATTTTAATAAAACTTTACAAAAATATAGTTTATACATCAGAATAACACGTAGGCTATGTTTTATCCCGGGAACAAGTTCCTCTGGGAAACGGGAACGGGAAACTTCACCACGCGTGCGGAGCCGCGGGAGTCAACTAGTCAAATCTGAATATTGGTAATAAATAAAATAATAAATATCCATCACGCCTTATCCCCGAAGGGGTGCCAGAGGCATATATTATATGCCCACTTTTCACCGTGTGGATTTCTGTCCCACGTAATAGGTGGTGAGCCCATTGCCGTTTTTAAATAGACAGACGCAGGTTGTGGCGACCTGCTGTTGAAGGTTTTCAAGCCGCCCATAAGGCCTTCAACCAGGCTTAACGACTGCCATTTTACTGGCAACCGGGACCAACGGTTTAACGTGCCTTCCGAAGCACGGAAACACTCGCAAATATTAATGCCACAAAGTGGTCACCCATCCAAGGACCAGCCATAGTGAAAGTTGCGTAACTCAGTGATCATTTACAGAACACTGAGACCGCGGGGCCGCGAGCGCTTCTCTGAATATTGGTCACTCCTTCATTCCAATCACTCCTCACTGTCAATACTTTAATAATTATTTTACTGTAATTTAATTATCTTCTTCATCTTCAGTGATTTGCAAGTTGCTTCCAAAACCCTACCAGCACTTTAAATATTCGCTATTGTTGGCAGAGACTGCCGTCTGACCTCACAACCCTGTAAAGGTGCCTCCTCCGTTAGTCAGCAGGCTCACCACTAGCAAGCGAAGTCACTTGGGCCCTGGACATCTTAGTGGGGCCCCGTACACTTCCCTGGACTGTCATTATCACGTCATTACTATTATTTAGTGTCAGTGGGTAGCCAAAAAGTATATGAACGATTATTAAAGAGAAGATGTGGAATACGAACACACACACACACACACACACACATCCTTAATTCGTCCATCATCAGCAGTCAAGCAAGGATAGCCTCAACTAATTTTAATGTAAGAGAAAAAGAAGCTGGACGTAGAACAAGTAGTGTAAGAAGTAGCCTTTCCCTCCAGACTACAGGTAATGTGCCTTTAGGTATCCTCAAGTTTGCTTGGTAGCAAGTATTTATGGTGAAAACTGTTGATTTTATGTAACCCTTAAACGGTTTGGAAAACTGTGGCTGGGTGTAATGTAATAGTCGTTACAATACTCTAAGTGCCAACGGCTATCAATTATGGTATTTGCCTCTTTTTTAGTGGTTTAAAATCTCACGTGGAGCTAGATAAACACGCACAAACATCAGTGTGGTCCGTACTGTACAATTACACTCACAATAGAACAGCAACGCATTACCACATTATTTATATATACATACAAACAAAATTGTGTCTGTTCGTGCCGCTGCGCAATGCGGAAGCGAAAACCGCACGCCGACACAGACGGTCAAATTATATTGTGCCTGTGTAGCTGGGTAATTTTCATACTACGAGTAGATAACAGCGGTGACGGGCGCAAATAACACGATGCCTGTAGAGTTTATATTTAGGAATGTAAATTACTTTTACATTTTTATCAAACTCTGTACCGCCTTGGCATCCTGACAAGCCTTTCCTTGAGGTCTCGTGGGGTCTATACTCGTATAATCTAACAACATGCAAATGCATTAATTCAGGTAATAAACGCGAACATGGCCGGAGCTATCATATCTGTTATCGATATCTTCTTTAAGAACTGCGGCTAAGCCCTTTTATATTCTAACGTAAAGTTCTATTCATAACATTATGATGAAAGATTTCTATAGCCTGATTGAAAGAGGTTTAGAAATTAAAGGAAGCTTAGACGATGTAAGATTTTCTAGATGAATAGGAAGATTTTTCTGAAGGTGATTAGATTCTTTGGTATACTTAGATTACATTGCATTTATTGATCAAACGGGTTGCTGTGATAAGTTTGTAAGTATGTATGGATGTTTGTTACTATTTATGAAACTTTACAATTATACACATCAGAATAACACATAGGGTACTTTTATCCCGGGAACAAGTTCCTGTGGGAAACGGGAACGAGAATATCAAATTAGCATTCAAATTTCATGAGCAGAAGTTTATTGGGTGAGTAAGCTAATTTTAAGAAGTACTGATGTGAATCGAAAAATGCTTTCTGTGTTGGATAGCCCGTATATCGAAGAAGTGTATAGAGTAAATATCATCACGCTATGGCATGTAAGGGTTAAATGGCACGGGAAAAACGGCGAGCTTTAAAATTATAAGAATTCAATATTTTTATAAAATCTATCCTACAAAATACAGATTATGTACTTGAGATGGTTGTACGGCTTTGAATTTGTTTATGTTGTGAAGTGTATATCGGCAATGTATGTAAAGTTCATTTCGCTGTTAAGCTCAACATTTTAGTTGAGGACGTCATTTAACTATTATTAGAAGATAATTTTGAACCTGCTACTGTTCATTGCTCAGTCCAATTTCTTAGCCACTAAACATTAAAATACTGTGCAGATTTGCTAGAAAGGGCCTGAGGCAATAAAACTCACACTACTTATACGACAAAGTATGCTTTTACGATTCGGACAAAGTACGGTATGAACTACCATCCCAGCAATGTCCGGATGTGTAAACTACAAACTCAATCACACTAAAAGTCGTCACGGGGCAAATAATGGGCAAGTTCTGCGCTGTCCTCTACGCTGCACATTAATAAATGCCACATCGATACAAATTATACTGGTACAGTTGCTTCATAAACCCTACAGAGATAACGTGCTTAACAATGACATGGCGCAGTTAAAGATATGCTATGTTTATAGTCTTTTTTACAAAGCGCCATCTGGCACAAGGTAAGCAAATATTAGCTTGTGGGTATGGGATCTAGACAACTTATAAACATACTTATATTTTCTAAATATATGCATTGGAACAAATTATGAAACAAACATTTTCGAATCACACGCATACTCGTATTTGTTTCTCGCATACTAAGCGCGGCAGTAGCATACACTACCACTTACAACACCGAGGCATTCACAGGTAGCTTCTTCATTATTATCATAACCTCAGCCAAATGGAATCCATGGGAGGCATAGATCTCCGGCAATGATCGCCTAAACTTTCGGACTAGAAACGCTCGCATGCAGTAATATCTCAAGACTTTTGCGAGACACATTCCATGTTAAGACATGGAAACATGGATACCTAAACAAATACAGATGTATCGTAAGCGATACATCTGTATTTGTTTAGGTAATAATTTACAAACAAAAATATGAGAATTTTCAAAATAAGGATACATTTTTAAAGCAATTAGTATGCTAATGTTCACATAATTTTGTTTTGGTTAGGTAAAGGTCACGGGTTAAATTCCCGTCTCGAACCAAGTTGTCTTTTTTCACTTTAATAAAAAAATCCAAAATATTGTTTTTACGTTATGTATATTTTGTGAAATAATGTACATATAAAATAACAAACTATAAAAAATCGCTTTCAGATTCAACTACTGCAACACCTTAACTAGACCGTGTACTGAGCACACCACTCCCTCGTTGCTCAATGGTTGTAGTACTTATAAAATGAGCAGATTTTAATATCATAACCTCTGCTCGTGACTAACCCGAGTGCTCTTTGATTCTGTTTGTCCCTCTCTAATATTATTTATTGAAATTCTTTTTGCTTATTTTCATTTGGATTGATAGCTATTAAAGCGCCAATATTCCTACACAAACATTTTCTTCAATTTACAGGCCGGGACATCCATAGACGTCACACGTAGCTTAGTTGTCGGTGGTGCCGTCCCTATTCCTTGTCTATCTACCCAGTTACCTGAGTTGGCTGTATTCAAAGTTGTTCGCCAATCAGGGTACCACATAATCGTGATTCTTTGTAGATGACAGCAAAACTTCTCTGCAGTTGTCTTTAACTGGAACTCTCCAGTCATTTGAAGATGTTAATTATTCTCGAGGATTCCTCGTGTGCTGGCAAAACATTTGTTATGTGGTATATTTCTCTTTCCCTTCCTTTCCTTTATTTTTGTTTTTCTATTTTATTATTTATTAAACTTTTATCTAATTTTTAAATGAACCTATTTAGCGCGGACAACTGCTATTTAAACTTATAGTAAGTCTTTTTATACCCAAGGTCAAGCCTGTTAAGGAGATTGTATGACTACCACTCGACTACATGCCATTTAGGGTATCCACCTTATCTATTACCCGTCGGTGTCTTTTACTATGGGTATAAATATATTATTTTACTTAATCAGACTGGAAAATTAACCTTATGTTTGCTCTATTCTAGGTATAGGGGCTAGTGATGTTCTTCTTAGCGAATATAGGTCAAAAACCTCCTGAATTGAATTTGTAACGAATATTGAACAATATTTTCAACACATATTAGTTGCTTATAAATATTTAAAAAACTCAAAAAGTGCGTAGGTATAGTCGCTGACATATCAAAATCAAGTTAATTCGCATCATAAATAGTTATAGGCCAGTTTTGTTTCACAAGCTATATAACACATTTTATAGAAGTTATAAAATAGAACAATAAATGCATTGTACTAACTGCGTATCGAGATAAAATCTTTTGTTTTACGCGATTGCGTTATACGATGCGTTATCTGGGATTACTAAACCGCAGTCGATCAAATTGTGATTTGTAATGTTATTAGGCGCTCCTGTAATGTTTGTTTACAATATTTGAACAAATGATGGGTGACCACTTTGTGGCATTTACATTTGCGAGCGTTTCCGTGCTTCGGAAGGCCCGTTAAGCCGTTGCTCCCGGTTGCTAGTAAAATGGCAGTCGTTAAGCCTGGTTGAAGGACTTATAGGCGGCTTAAAAAAAATCAACACCAGGTAGCCACAGCCTGCGTCTGTCTATTTCAACACGGCAATGGTCTCACCACCTATTACGTGGGACAGGAATCCACACGGTGAAAAGTGGGCATATAATATGCCTCTGCCACCCCTTCGGGGATAAGGCGTGATGGATATTTATTTTTATTTATTTGGTAATGCAATAGAAAGTCCAATATAATAACAGCCCTTAGCTTCGTAAAAGTAAAGAAAAAAGTTGAACCTATGGTTAAAGCGGTAACTGTCAGTATTTAAGATACATTATAATCTAAATCAATACACATAAAATTGTAGTGTTTGTTTGTACTATATTTTAAACTAGCTGGTGCCCGCAGCTTCGCCCGCGAGGTGATGTTTTCCCGTTCGAGATTACGTACGGAACCCTAAACTTTTTGAAAATCCAATATAGCATTGTTACTCACGAAGAATGTAACTTTCGATGAGGGAATTTTTAGTAGTTTCTGAGCCTATTCATTACAAACAAACTTACAAATATTTCCTCTTTATAATTTTAGTATAGTTTAGTATAGACAGACTTGAATGACGCTGACTTGGATCCTGAAGATCTCGCTAAGCACTTGCAAGCAGCCATCGCACTTGGATTTATTATTATATTTACGATTTACAATAATAAAAACTACGAATTAACCACATTAATGCAGTCATTTAGAAGCTGTTACGTGGGTAAAAATGCATACAGTGAAATGAGGGAGAACAGTTCGCTTCTGTCATCCATTTGGGTATAATAAATTTAAATTCAAAGTATGGTAGTCCCGTCACTTAAACGTAGAATTTACATTCTATGTGAGATAGGTAAACATTTAGAAGCTGTAATCGATTTAAATAAAGAATTGTGCGTTTGGCATGATATTTGATTATCGAACGGCTCCATTGACCCAGAGCGGCCGCAAAGCAAAATGGTGAAACCTAAAGAATATAAAAAATATAGTAATTATGTTACGCAATCCTTTTCACAGTACTGTTTGCAGTATTTATAAAACACGTTGAGTTTGAAATTTTGTTTGGATAATGGTCAACAAGAAAATATTGAGTAGCGCTCTTTTTATTGCATTTTATTGTTAAATTTATTTGCTGCCTATTCATTATAAGACGACGCGCAATGAGTTTAAAAGATTTGCGTAAATATATCATTAAGCAGAACAGGAATGTAATTATAATACTTTTTAATATATTAATTTTAAGGTTTGTTTTCGAAAAATTATTTATTATTTATTTAAGACATGGGCGACAAGTTTTGTCAGTCAAAAGTTATACAATCATATTAAACAGAGTACAAATTTTCTTTAAAAATAAAGACAGAAAAGTAATAAGTTTTAAACAGGTAATGTAGCAGACTTGCATTTGGCTCAACAGATCCAGCAAGCAGAGAAGCTACACTCCCACTGCCGATCCTATAACATTGCCATTGATAGTATGACATTACATACATAACATTTCAACATTCCTGATTCCCATTAGAGTAGGCAGAAACTATGGATTTCCACTTACTACGATCCTGGCATACAACTTTCGCTTCTCCTACTTTCATAAGTGTATTCATACACGCCCGCCGGTTAAGGGTACTCTTGACTTGGCCTTTTTCCAAAAGGCCTACGATTTCCAGTTTTATCTGGCTAAAATTCAGTTATGACGCGACTACCACGGACTTATACTGGGAGATTTAAAGGTCCTGATATCTTTCCTTGTCGAAGGCATCCTATTGGGGCAGTGTCATAAATATACTCACCAGTAATTAATTAATTAAGTGAATTAGTAATTAGGTTAACCATATAACAGATTGGATTTGGTTTGCTTTTTGTTTCCTCTGTTTCTATTCCTTTTTTCTTTGTTTTTGTTACATGTAATTTTAGTTTTTATACATTTGTTACTTATAATGTAAGTATTTTAAATTTTTGAAATTGCTACTGCCATTTTCTTGTACATGTGCTTTTAAGAATGTCATGAAACTCTGTAATTAGCTTAAGAATCTTATGTCACTGTTACTATACCTTGTCAAATGTGAACAAGCCGTTGAGGTTCTAAAAAAACAAATAAGTCACAAGTTAATCTTTACTCATATTATAAAGCTGAAGAGTTGTTTGTTTGTTTGGTTGAACGCGCTAATCTCAGGAACTACTGGTGGGATTCGAAAAATTCTTTTTGTGTTAGATAGATCATATGTCATAAATGTCGACAAATCGGGCAATTTTTTATGCATCATTGTAGAATTTATAAGCGACGGGATTAAATAGGTGCGACGGGAGATCGAAATATTCCACGGGCGAAGCTGTGGGGGTCACCTAGTAATCTAATAATCTGCGATGGTTATTCTTGGTTAAAAACAATTTTATTATTAGGTTACACGGCATTATTGGTTCATGGCTTTACCAAAGGCATCATTGATTTATAACGTAAACTTATAAAAGTAGGTACTGAAGAAACTACACACAAACAAGGGTTGTCAATGTGTTTGTGTAAATCAATTTTAAAATATGATATTTTAATAAGCATCTTGTCGAAAAACTCAACTTTTAACTTACTTTTTATAGTCGACCATGGTCAGGCGCGTTTATTTAAGAAAAAAGAAACTAACACAGTATATAAAATAAAATAAAAAAAATCATACAGTGAATCACTGATCTTTAAAGGGGGAATAAATTCTTTAAATTACGTATGCCATCTAGGCGCTTTATAACAATCTTCAAATTAATCAGCAAATGTAATTAAATAACTAAAACTAACTAACTAACTATCTTCACGCTGTATCCCTGACGGGGTAGTCAGAGAGGACAGATCGCCAGGCTTCGCGATCCATACATACTTCTTTCGCTTCTTCGAGATTCATCAATCGCTTCATACACGCACTTAAAAATAAAACTTCGTAATTAAATACCTTAATCTATTGCAATGAGTTCGGCAGATGATTATTATAACTATTAGTAGTAAGCTTTCAAGCCTTACTTATTTTAATAGAGGGTTTTAATTTCTATATTGAATAAGCAGAATGTACTATTATCAATTGCTAGGTACTGAAAGGATATTCCTTTTAGAATTATGTTATACAGAAACGATGTTGAATATAAAGCTGAAGGGTTTGTTTGTTTGGTTGAACGCGCTAATCTCAGAAACTAATGGTCGGATTAAAAAAATATTTTTGTGTTGGATAGCCCATTTATCGAGGAAGTAAGATAAGTAGGTAACCAAAAATGTCGATAAATCGGGAAATTTTTTATGCATTATTGTAGAATTTATAAGCGACGGGGTTAAATAGGAGTTCGAACTCCAGACGCACCTATTTACGGGCGAAGTCGTGGGGGTCATCTAGTTAGTAATATGATGTGCGAGAAAATTGCAAACATATAACACATCATGACTTTTTTAATTTTATATTAATAAATGATAAAAGATGTAGATGATAGAAACTTGTGACTTTGATATCAGTGTCAATTTATCTAATTTGTCTATTTGTGTATCGTTTTGTTACATATTTAGTTGCTATAATGGGTAACGTTACATAAATTTTAAATGTTTTTATTTATATTTAAAATTAATACACGGCAATGGGCTCACCACCTGTTACGTGGGAATAAAATGTATACGGTGAAATCTGGGCGTATAACATTGCCTCTGCCTTCGGGGATAAAGGCGTGAAAATATGTATGTTTGTAAAATTAAAACTCACACACGCACAAATATTATTTTTATACAGTGAGAAGGCAAGGCAAGACGTTCTTCAATAAACTAATTTCGATCCAAATGTTTATCACTCGATGGTTTATGCAGACTCATCGGCATGAATGATCTAAAATTACTTATTTCCACAAAAAGCTACAAACCGGAAATCGAGTACAGAATATTATGATGACTGTTATGCCTAACTATCATTTTGCCACTGCATTCGCAAGACTTGTTTAATAAACTACATAAAATATTAACAAAAAGTGACTACCACTATACTTAGCATCTCGTATTGTTATTTACAAAATACAAATTTATTATAATGAGTAGTCCTTTTGAACCTGTTGTATGCTATTAACTATTATTTACAAGTTGTAGTTTATAACAAAAAATGGAATAACAAAAGGAAGTCGCCATTAAAAAACAATTAACCCGACAGACAGACGTTTATAATGATACAATTTGCTTCGGTGCGATCTAATCACTAGCATAAATAGGTACTTTAAAAATCTCTTTAATAACTTATACTCTTTTTCTCTAAGGTAGCGACAGACCCTTTGTTCGAGATTTTTTTTAAATTTTTACTTAGAGCAGGTTCCCACGAGCGACGGTACACTTTCACTAGCGCACGTCGACGACATAACCATATAGGTTTTATTTTATTAGATAGGCATTATGGGTGACCTATTTCTAAATACGCTAATGCTAATTTTGACCCAATGCCAATTGCATGCAGTGCAGCGAGCGCTAGCCTGTAGGGTCATAGTAATATTATGGGAAATAGCTCGTCCCTATTTTACATACGTAATGTTTTACTCAACTTCACGAGTATATCAATGCATGGGGCACAGTGAATAAAAGTTTTTAGAACTAGTCACTTACCTAAAAAAACTATTACGAAATTTTAAAATAGAACTCACTGATTTGTGAGACTGTCAATTGTAATTATATTTTGGCGTACATTTGTTTTAAACTAACACGCGTTGAACACATAATTTTGTATTGAACGGGATTTGCCTCGGGACCACGACAGGTGCAACCCTGTCGAAACGTCGAGGAATAAAAAGGTATACTAACCTTTTAGTTGTAATATAGTGCCGCGCGAAATCCCGTTCAATACAAAATTATATTTTGGCGTAGTCGTTTTGAAAATCCTTAGTGCTTTCGCTCAAGAGTTTTACTGTAGCTTACATCATCAAGAGTTGACAGAAACTTCAATTGGCATTTGGATATGAAACCGGACGTAGCCGCTATGTATATTCGTGGTTCGGTGAGGTTAGCAGGGTCGTGCGTGAATATCTCATTGATGATGTACGCGAAGATCGTCCGGGGACTGCAGTTACCGAATTAAATATTGATACTGTACGACTAATCATTGAAACTGTAAAAAAACACTGGTCTGAAAATTCTTCCTGGGCATTGGACAGAGTCAAGTGCAAAACATTTATCATGTGCTATGTGCATATGAAGGTAATGCAGAGTTGTACTCGATAGATTAAAAAAAAAAGGTTTTATATAAAATAATTTGCAAGTAAACCATAGTAGGCTAATATAAGATGGAATTTAGCAACAAACAAAGCCGCGGGCATATGTCAGTTTAAGATAAAGTCATCTCAAATAATTCTTAACTGTATAGCAATCTGCCGAACAACTTCATTCGTATCGTGTCGATCTAAATGGCTCATTGTAACAAAGTAATTTAGAAAATGAGCTTAATTTAAGCTAAGTAGTGTTACCTTACACGACTGGTAACCCCTGCAGCATATTGGGAAGGTCAGGTGGCACTCCATTGATGTAAACCTCACTTTAAACTGACAAGTGGCCTTAACATACTGAGTGAAAGAATTTACAGATAGCATGGATTATGCAAGATCAATCAATACTTTTTAAGACTGACGCATACCTATTTACAATCGTTACGCATGCCCTTAGGCCTTTGGATTTTTTTTTATATTTAGCTCATCAAATGAGTGGAAAATTATTGTAACATCTCAAGTCATCTTTACTAACAAGGAAACCGCCTATACTTACATATAGGGGATAGGGCGGGACAGGACATACTAGATGCCTAAGCTCGGTTAGTTACATTTTTGATCTCACGTTATAATGTGAGTGTAGAGACAAAAATAAAAGTTGTTGTTCAGAATAAAATCAACTAAATAAAAAGGGAAGCAGCCCCCGACTTCTAAAAGCCATCGAACTTTAATACTAAGCATTTACACACACAAACTTGTTTGTTAAAATGAACCCTTAAACCATTATTATAAAATCGTGTACCTTTCTAAACAATCTTTATACAGCAACTTATAGATTTATTTGTTTAACGTTTTCTCAAATTTGAATAAAATCAATTCAAAAATGGCACAAACTTTTTGACAATAAAAATTTTCATGATAATCTACCGGGGAATTCGACCTGTAGAGAAAAAATATACACATTTAGGAATATTTAGCAATCTGGATAATTATGTAAACTGTCTATTACGATAACATACGATACGGTGAGAACCTTTTTGGACTTTGGATTTTAAAATACCTAAGTTTCATTCCATTCATTACGAATATTTTGTTTTTTTTTAATTATACATTTCATCGTGTTTTTGTCTACGAATCGAAGGTCTTATTTAATGAGTTGTTATCTATAATTTTCGATATAATTGGTCAATCATTTTAAAATTAATCGTAAAGGACGTATCAAGGAGTAGCTTGTTTCAATGTCAGAAGCAAGTGGCTTTGATTCTTTTTTGTTTTGATTATGATCGATACGTTTATTTTGCCAACTAAATCATTACCAAGTGTTTCAATAAGGTCTTTAATCTTATGCCACCCTTTTCGACAGTAGGTACATTATGTAAGTAATAAAACGTAATACCTTACAAGACCTTACGGTATTACGTTTATATGGTACGAAAAGTCCATTTTAAAACAAATAAGTAAGCCCATATTTATGGTCAATACTTTAAAGAATATAGAAGTTAATAGAGAAGTTTATTGTATTTACTTATTGTATTTATTATTTAGCAAACTTGTTGAACAGTAAGGTAGTCCAATGAAAAAGTAAATTGTCTATATCCTGTTACAACGGATATACAGAAACGCCCATGCGATACAGTGTTAAATTAACTATGATATAACTAGTGTTGCAAAGAGATAATAAAAATCAAAACGGTAACAACTTTAACCAAAAAAAAACACTTAAAAAAGAAGAGTTTTTGAAAAATTTAATTTAAATAAATAAATATAAATAAATATTGTGGGACACTTGTCACACAGCGTCATCTAGCCCGAAGTAAGCTAATATTAGCTTGTGTAATGGGATCTAGATAACTGATAAACATACTTATATATTTCTAAATACATACATATTATAGATAAATAACACCCAGACACAGAATAAACCATCGTGCTCATCACACAAAGTTTTATCCTGGGTGGGAATCGAACCCACGACCTCTTGCGTAGCAGTCGGATGCACTCCCACCGCGCCACAGAGGCAGTCATTTAACAATAGCAACACGATAACATAACCTGATTTACGGTTATTTCTTCAGTTCTGTGTCGTATGAAAATGGAGCAAAAATGTTCAGCAGCTTTCTATGATCAGTCGTGCGTAGAACAGGCGCTACTTGACAACCACACTGCCAACAGAAAGACTAGAAAGTACTCACATAAATAATATCATTTTAACTACACCCATTTCAGTGAAAACGATTTCTTTCTACATAATTACGTATGTGCGTAATCCCAAGTTTTATGTAAAATCGTGTGTAACATAAGAAGCTGCTCTCACTAAGCAATCTCATCTCTAAAAATGTATATTTTTAAAACCGGCTACCCAATTAACTAAAATTAATTATAAACTTTCAAATATACATTAATGTTCAAAAAATTACCAATGGACTCAGATCCCAAAAAGCGAATATATATTTATTTTCAAAATAATTAACTACCTCATAAAATGCAGATTAGAGGTTTCATTATCACTAATTGTTTACTCTTTTTGGCGCCATAAGAGAAACTAATTCGAGTATTATTTAGGGGAAAATTCGCGTGAGCGACGCGACGACGCCGTTTGTGGGAGTAAGTAAGGCTAATAGTTCACTAAGATCACAATTTTTTGTACTACTTGTTCTGTATCTTAACAAACACCTTAAATGTATAAATAAACGTGTAGTTCGAAGTAATGAGAATATATGGAAGCTTTACATAGAACAAGATACGTAAAATTTCCTATTAATTAGTGTTCCTCGTGTTCGAATTTATTTGGCTTAGACATTTCAACTGTTTTTTATATATTATACTTTATAACACTTATACTGGTCTCACTCATTGACAATAGTCTTATTGTAGAAGTAAAATTAATTCATCAATATTCTTGGTATTGCGTGGCCTTAGTCTTATCTAAAAAAATAGTAGGTGTGGTGTGTGGATATAAACATGGCTTATGTACGACAATTGTTCAATTCCAAGCAGCAAAGGCAAGGAGTCATATAATATTCAACTGTATGTCGCTTTTGATGTCATTTATAATATAATTTTTTTGATACAAATCAAGTAATTTCCTACGCCATTATTATAAGATATTTTTTGAAAACGGTTTGTACTTTTTAAATTAGAATCACTGTAAATTTATTAACAGTTTACTATTTCAGCAAAAAAAAAGTGCTTAATTAATTAATTATCGCGATATGAGCTATGGTCAGACGTTTTGCTCGTTAACTTCCTAAACATATTCAGTAAATTATCATTTTTAACAGTGAACTATTCTGGTTGAGGTGCAGCCTGTGTGCAACAGGGCGTTAACATAAACAACAGGTATTGTTCCGTTATATTTTTTACATACATAACGTAACTATTTAAGTATTATACCAAATTAAATGTTAATTTTATCTACTAGACGGTATAACTGTAAAAACTTTGCGGTCATATTTGAGGGGCAACGAGGCACAAATGGATATAGAGCACTTATAACTTGGCAAAAAGTCTTAACAGCGGAACTGATATTTTGCTTGTTGGTTTTATTGTCAAAACGTTATTAAACCCACATTTACATCCTATCATAAGTGAAGTTATTTTGATTATATCGAAAAAAAAACCTTTCTAGCGGAATGTTAACATGAACACCGACGCAGTGGCGCCGCCATTAATACAATGTTTTGCTAACTTGTATTTTTCTGTTTTGTCTATTATTAACCAACTTGAAAACGGCGGAATGATCTCAAATAGTAGGAATCTAGTTTTTAATTTCGATCATGCTCCTCCGAGTGGCATTTTATCAGTATAATTGATTTGTGCTTTAGATTATTTACTATCTAAAGTCTCCTAGCTATCTCAGATAGGTAGAAACAGAGTAATCCTCTCGAAATAGCCGGTCATATCCTAGCTAGACAGTATTGATAAATAAAATTCTTCAATATATTAACATAGTGGTATTATAGGACTCTTGTAATCTTTTAAAGAAAAAAAAGACAAGCGGCTAAACACATCCATCGCGTTCGTAGAATGGCAAATCGTATGTAGCAATATAATTCTGCCTTCTACCTGTTCGGTGGAATAGTTGTGGTATTTTCTGTTTTGAAATGCTCAGATGTAGGTGCCGCAGAACAAAATCTAAAGTACTAAGCTAGGCATTTATTACATAAGAATGGCGCCCTAACCTACTGACGTCATTAGGGTCCTGCTGACAACGAACGAAGCCCTAGCGAAAGGAGGGAAAACCCAAAATAAAAGTTTGTTCAAACTCGTCATTGGGAGAGGCCTATATCTAGAAGTGGATAAAGTTAAAATAAATTAAAAAAAAAAATATTTCTAACAATTAAATAAAAAAAAAATGTGTTACAGTTCTGCCACAAACAGTAGTGTGTTATAACCATTATTAAACTAGATCACCTAAGCGACGTCGTTAATGATGTAATAGTTTAATGAACAGAGATTGTGTAGTGTTTTTATGAAAACGCAAGACTAATATTTCTAGGTCTTTAAGTCCAGAGAAGTCAAAGGCACCTGTGAACACAGGTGTACTTATTTACATACAGGTCCATACGCAACAATGTAAACTTTTTTGTCGTTTCATTAAAGTCAGATTCAAGTGGCATTATCGATAAGACGAGCATGAAATATTATTATTATGCAAAGGAAAAAAGAACGACCCAAATTGTGAATATCCGAAGATTACGATAAAGCCTCGGCAGGGGGCGACGCGGCGCCAAAAAGTGCTAAAAAAGACTTAGCGTCGTGAATTTCTGCGATGTGAATTTAAGTTGGCAGAATATTATTGCCATTGGCAAAATTTGTGTTATCAATACCGCCGCAGTAACATGGGCAGAATGATAAATTACATATGCATGAGGCAGGTCGATAAGATTATGTGATATAATTGTCTTAACAATTAAAATAATTATTAAAATTACTATAAAAACAGATTGCGGATTCATAAAGAGCGTACACCAAAACAATGGTAATATTAGCAGTACTTTATGGAAATGACATCGGGAAAGTAATTAGAGGGCGTGCGCAGACGCATCGTGAACAATTGAACTGTCACAACTGGAGCGATAATAGCATATGGAGAATAGGGTGTGGTGCATGTAATTGACCAATATTCAGGTCACAAGGGTGTGCTATTGTGTAATTACATGATTGCTATACTGAGATGGCTTGATTGTGATGACACAAAGCGTTCTTGAATATTGATAAGCCCTTGAAAAAAGGTTGAGTTAATCGTACTATACATTTGAGTTTTAATATTTTTTTTGGCACAAACGACTACACAAGATTCGGTATATAGTAATGGCTAGAAAAGTTTCACGATACATTATCTTCTTATGTGTACATTACTACGAACATAATTGGGGCGGCAGACTCATAAGAGATGGCTGGAGAACCTTGAGGTAGTTTCCACTTTCAGTCACGTGGGTACACGTTACGCTATTTCAAACATGGACCCACTATAGCAAAGTTTACTTGTGAGGAGAAACCTATTTTAACAACTATGAGAATTAAAATTGTCTTACCTTTGTTCTGTAGAGCGGATTGGAGAAGTCCCACCCAGGTGCCACGAACAGATACCCGCATTTTGATATCTTACGGCTCGCCTGTAATACAAAGAAAAAATAAATTAGCAACTAATTATAGCAGAGTGTTGAAACTTACATTAGTTTATAATTTCTACCATTCTAAAGACAACATAGACAGGGTGTTCACCGTCACACTTTGCGTCCGGAGTTGACGACCCTAAGATATGTCTCTTTACGCTTCGATTTAAATACTCAGGGTTGAATAAGGGGAGCACTCAAGCTGGTAGAGGGAGCGTTCCTATTTTCTATTTTATTCATTTACTTTTGATTCACGCCTTTATGCCCGATAGCACCGCCACGTTTATCCCCGGCAGAGGCATATTGTACGTCTACATTTCACCGTAAGCATTTTATCCAATGTAACAGGTTGTGAGCAGTGTTGCCAACTGTAAGTTATGATTGTTTAAAAAAAACGATAAAGTGCTTCGAGATAATGTAGTAGTTGCCTTTGCGCTTCGCTTCTCGCGTCTTGGCGGGGCACTACCGCACTACCAAGCCAACCAGATTATGACGTAGCTACAGATTCACGTTGAAATAGTTTGAAATTTAATTTGTATTTCTTAAAGATACGTGATACATGTTTACGCGAGCTCACATCAATATGTTTAACAGCCTCATAACTTCTTAACTAACTTACGCTTTCGAAACGTGATATTGAAATTTCTGTAAAAGAAACGTCTTGAAGGAAAGTCGGCCGCATTTACTTTCATAATAATAAATATCACAGTTTCCCACGAGTGAAACTGAGTGACCAAGAAGTTAAACATCTACATAATTAAAATTCAATAATAATGGACACTAATATAAACATGTTAATTTGCACATCTTCATTAGAGAATATAAAAAGGTAATTACTGAATTGAGTGGAACAGGAAGTGTTAGATTTTGCCGCAAACTTATGTAACCTTGGCCTCGGTATGGAAATTAAAAAATAACATGTTATTTTATAACGAGCAGCATTGTTTAAATTTAAAAATATTTATCAGAAAGCGGTGTCAATTTATGAAAGTAAATTTAAAAACAAAACCACCAGTTAGAATAATAACATCATGGTTAGGTAATAGGATTAGTATTATGTTCAGTATATATGAATACAATATGTATATGACTTATAGAAATAAATATTATCTACACTTGGTAACTATCAAGGAAATAATCTCTGCGCTCATCAAATGACATGGCAAATTATATAAGCGCGCCACTCACAACATAAGTTCAACTCTTGGCCTGTGAGAACCATGAGACGCCGTTTAAAAACCTTGACATCTAAAAACGATGTATTTTAACATCCGATTTCCTATACCTTACAATGTTACATAATAGGAAAGAAGCGAAGCGAATAAACTCGGAAGCATGCACTGATTCTTTAACGTAATTCCGTAACATTTGACCGATTCCCACACGCGCAAAATGACGCACGTACAAGCGTTCTTAAAAAAAAGGAAATTGCAAATTTGACGCGAATCACGCAATGCGAATAACTGTTTGTGACGTAAGCGGTCACTGACCTCAGTGACATCGCACTCAGTACTGAGTACGTTTTGAATATGATCACTAACCTTAATCTGGCAGAGTACATCACTCTTGCTATGTTCCACGAAAACACATTATGCGTCAAAGAATAAACGTTTAGTATGAAATGTAGGATGATTATTTAATGAGATTTATCGGGAATTGCTAAGATTTTAACAAGTTTTGAGAACCATAATGCGGATATCTTATAATTCATTCAATTTCTCTATGAGAATGACCTGCTTTTAGCTTAAAGGAATTGTAGAAGATTCTTAATACGGTTTTGTTTTAAAATGTAGAATTTCTACAAACCCCTAACCTTAGTTTCGGTTACGCCACTTGTGCTGTGAGTTGTTGAAAACAAACTGATTAAAAACAATATTATAGTTTTTATGCATATTGTAACGCAATCTTACGACCTAAGTCAAGGTGAATCCCCAGATATTACTGGTTATATAATTGAATTTATGACACTACTATTATTCTGAACTGTCTAAGGCAAAAACGGTATGTATGTCTTCTAACATATCATACCGTTATGGCATTAAAACGACAATACGAATTCATGCGTATCGAATTCCCAAAACACGAGCGATGCGCGCGCACCCGTTAGATTGTTATCATAGTAGGTACCAACTCGCGCGCAAATTGATAATTATTATTGTAATGATGACTATGTAAATCATTATCGTAACGATCTGTGCGAAAATTTATACAACAATATTGTTATTAAAATACCGCACCAAAATGGTGGATTTGTATGCATAATATAAATGAAGGTGTCTGCCGGTTTCACCATTAATCAAGTGTTAATTAATAAGTGTAACATGGCATATTATGTGCCAATTTGAATTGGCCTATTTTCTTTATTTAATACTAGATGATGCTTCGCCCGTGTAGTGAAGTTTTCCCGTACCCGTTTTCCCCAGTGTTATTATTTTGTTATATCTCAAAAGGCAACGTTTTCGAAACCTCCCAGACGGTATCCGATACCTTCAACAAATATCGTTATATTTTAGCCAATAGGTATATACAAAAACTTAACAAATGATATACTAAAACATTCCTCGACAATCAATCTATTTATTGGTGAGAATAGCACAAAAATCAGTGCAGTAGTGTTTGAGTTTATCGCGAACAGACAGACGTGGCAGAGAACTTTGTTTCTGGTTGGTCTGATTAGACATATTATAATGTAGTGATGTGTAATCCCGCACAGTCTAATCAGACTTAACGACGAGGCGCGTATGTCGAACTCGAATCGGCTGTAACTACACTATGCTGTAAATAGCCAGGAAACTTAATTTACACTCTAAAGCAAATTCGTGAACCAGTAATGGTCGTCAACCCGTGCCGGTTGTTTGAGATGCCTGCCTTGTTAGGGCTACAGCCCCTAGAGATTGTTCTGGGATCTCTAGCGTCCAGTCCGTCTTTATTCTTTCTCCAGCACAGTATTACAGCATTTCAGTCTCGTTCCTTCATCGCCGTCATTGCATAGGCTCTTCTTATGATCTTTATATCATGGTGATGGTCTATAGGCTGGAAAAGCAATAAAATACCGAAAGGAAGGTCTTTTGCCTTCTCGTAATACTACAGTGATTACCAAATTTCCCGTATTACTTTCGGACTGTTAAATTTTATACAGGTTCAAGCTTGAGTCGTGTATTAGAAAACACAAAGCTTTAAATTAAAAGTTATCATTTTTCAAAGTTCTACACCGCTTCTGGATGAGATGACAAGCGGCTTATCTAAACAGTTACAACCTCATAAAACCATTATACACAACCAAAATCATATAATTTATTGGTGATACAACCAAAATTCTATTATATTGGGTTAGCTCCTGGATTATTATTTAAAGATGTTCACCCGTAACCTATATCGATCATAAATTTGTCCCTTGACAAGTATAAAATTATTGAAGCATGGATATAATTTATGGTGATCTGTAGGTAGATAAAGCGCGTAAGTGATGAACGGTAGCGATTTTGTATAGAATCAACAAGTACAAGAATAGGTAATTGTTGTAAACACTTTGTAAGAATAAAGTAAATTGTTTTGAGAAAGCCTGAAAAACTTCCTTAAGCAAACTTAAGAAAATTCAGAATCTAATTACATAATACCTAACCATTAAAATATTTTTTTTTTAAGTTTATATAAGTTTTTGTAAAGTTACTTCACAAACACTGATGGATTTTATCTTTTTTTTTTTTAATTTATTATTAGGAACGAAATAATTTAAAATATAATTTTCACTTCAAAAATTTACCGGGATCGACGTTAATGATGATGATGATATTGAAAATCCGTGCGAGCTTCGTACAGTCGTATTATATACACACACGTTAAGCCAACGCTCGGCCGTGCTCGGTGAAGTTCGTGTGAGCTCGGGTGTTAGGTTTTTTCCGTTACGGAATTTCTTGATTAGGTCGCCGCGCTCAAAGCCCGCGATAAAAACTATACAATAGCTAAAAAATATAACGCTATTAATTTGTATTTTCTAGGTAGAAAATTTAAAAAAGCGACGATGTGCTCAATTTCCGCTAAAATCTCATAACTTGGACAAACAGAAGAAGAAAACATCTTAGTAGAATATTACAATATATTTTCGTTATACCATTATAAACCAGTATTACGTTGACAACTTCGTTCATTATATGAAGAGCCACTGATACTAAGATGAATAATAGCAGTCCACCGTCAAGTTAAATCCATTTATCTACCCTCGACTTCCATGGGAAAGTACATACTAATTGTGCCTTATCCCCGAAGTGGTGGCAGAGGCATATTATATGCCCACTTTTCACTATGTTTATTCCTGATTCACGTAATAGGTGGAGAGCCCATTGACATGTTTAAATAGACAGACATACTTAAATACTCACAACGTACCTATAGGCACAGTTCATATATTTTTGTTTATTATATATGTGCTTTGCTTTAGGTCACTCTTTCGCCAGCATAGGGTAAATATTAGTGCACAACATTTTATTACCTAGCCGTGACTTTAAATAACGCTCGCAAATAAGCAATATGTTTTATATGGTGCCACCAATCACCATATTACTTACATACGATTCCAAAAAAAACAAAAAAAAAATCGTCCAAGATATCATATATTTTAGGATATCAAAAATAACCTAACATATTACTTTAGGTCAGTAACAGGTAGGATATGTACTGAGTATTATGTATTACCATACATAAAGTATTATAATTAAATGCCGCTCACCACAATTATCAATCGATGTGATGTAATTTAATTCATGCACATAAATATAAATATATGATCTATTAATTAAAACCGGTATAGTTTCCTGCCTTAATAAGTATTGTGACTTAGAAATATTGCTTTATTAAGAGACTAAACGTAAAGCTTCTTTAATAATGTCAAGAATTTCCAGCTTTTGGAATACCTAATTTGAGCTGTGCGGATTTTGTTTTATTCTGTGCGTTTCCCTTTAGAAAAAGGTTATGTAGCATGTATGTCCCTAAATAAATATTGTGGGACACTTTTTTTACACACCGCCGTCTAGCCCAAAGTACTAGTACCTAATTGTGTTATGGGATCTAGATGTCTGATAACATACTTATATATTTCTAAATATATACATATTATACATAGGAAACACCCAAACTCCGAAACAAACATTAGTGGACCACTCAAATATTTGTTTCGACCCGGGAATCGAACCCGGGACCTCAGTCGCGACTGTCGCATACAATACCACTGCGCCACCGAGGCAGTACCTACTGTAGTACTGTACTGTGTGGTAGTAAAATATGTAGTACCTATTATCTTTGCTTAGGTTTGCAATATGATAGTACCTTTTAGATGTACATAGATATGTGTGTGATGTGCTGCTAACAGAGCTTATGTTTGGCTACAGGTTTTGTACATAAAATCTTTCCAGACAGTCAATGTAGGTAAGTAAGAATATGGGCAAGCTAGTCATGAATAAAGACTGTAAAAAGGTTTAAAAACAAAAGTAATCGGCAAACAAACACAAATATGCCGCGAAACCAAACAAGGCGTTCATTATCGTCGGCATCTTATTTGAATGCGCATTGCGGCGACCACTATTACTTTCCGAAAGTGTAAATAATTCGAATTACAATTATCGATAGTTTCTCAAGTCATACGGTAGATGGAGGTCGTGCCCAGTGGCGGTAGTGAGCATGCGGCGATAGGGGGCGGCAGGAGGGGAGTCGTGAGAACTGGGCGACTTGCACTTTCGTCGGCGCGCGCGCACTTCGATGCGCGATAGCGTTGTGCCCGGCGCCGCGGAGTCTGCGCACGAGTCTAGCCTAAGTACTGATTAATCGTCAATCTATGTGCTTTACGAGACAACAACCCTTGGAGAAAGTCTAACAACTTGAAGTACGTCAAATCTGCTTGTGAACCAAGCGTGTGATGTAGAAAAGTATCAAAATGGTCAGCGAAAACCAATAAAAAGTACAAAAGACTAGACGACAATAGAAAAAAGTGATCTCACTTTCTATCGAATCAGATGGGTCAATACAAAAAGTAGCAACAATGAATATAAAACGTTGATAGAATCACGACTTTCGACTAATAAACATTTAAATGATAAGACCTTACAATCTTCTTGTGTCATTGTTACAAGAATATAGTTAGATAGAAGAGAGAAAAAACTAATTAAGCAAAGACCAAAACTTCAAAGTTATCTACCAATTTATATTAAGCAGTGTGTGGGTGTCAAACCTTGTGGGTGTCACTGTGTCACGCTAGCTAAAGTGCACCATTTCCATGCGACACTAGCTTGGACTCCGAAGACCCCCCTCTTCATATAGAATCTAAAAACATCAAATAAAAATTATTATCCCATCACCGAAATTGTGTAAATAATAATATCCATTCAATTAACAGTTGATTCCGCAGAAAGGAAAAGTAAAATCGACAGTGGCTAAAACAAACAAACTACAGAAATAACGCCAATGCAAACATTTACAATAAACTTTTACATTCAACACGCTTTTACTAAAACACAGTTCACTCATTGCGAAAGATTACAATTTTCTTAATACTTCATGGGTATTAGATGAAGAAATAGTAGGATGTAGAAATAAGATAACAGATGTATATAGAAATACAAGAATTATAACTTCCTAGCTAATCTGATTGACTGTTCTGCAACTGTCTACCGTACTTTGATCTATCTATCTTTAAGCTAGTGGTCGTAGTCCGAGAGGACATATCGCCAGGCTTCGCGATCCATGCATTCTTCTTTAGCTTCCTGCAGATTCATTAAACGCCTGGGTATCCTCGGTAAAAAATGTCTATCTTGATTCTCTGCTCGTTTTCCCGGGTCAAGGTGCTGTTTTATTTTTCTGATTTTGTTAGCGGTTTACGATTAGGTTGAGTACGTATTACTTTAAAAATAAACTTCAATTTCATTAAAACACTTAGTCAGGGTCGTCCGAACCAAGCACTTTGTCCATAAATAAAAGAAATAACCAATGCAATGAACAATGCAAAATCACATTTCTATCATATCTGACAATAAGACGCACTTCAATACAAAAACCAAGCATACCAATTCCCACAAGCTTGAATTGAATCGTCAATTGAAAGTAAGATGAATGGATTTCTAATTTATTTGCATTAAGCATGAACAAGCCGGGAATGATATGTGTTCAATAATTCAATTAACAATGCAAATTTTGCACTTTCGGAAAGAGTCAAAGAGGTGAATCACCTTCCTGTGGTTAATGTCGGGAGGGCGTTCCAAACTCGTCACGGAATCGCTACCGACACAATTATCGAATCTAGACCACTCTCACTGAAGCAAAAAGAACGCCGAGACGTAAAGAAAGCAAAGTCAGGTGCGCCCCCATTTAACTTTCCAATGACTTATCTTCGAATAGAACTTTGAACAAAAATTAACCTAAAGACAAAGGGATCAGGGTCTGATTTTACTAACATTCAGTCAGTAAGCATTTCATTATCAAGATTTACGAGGAAACCCTTTAAAAGTAGTTAATTGCGAGTGTTAATTTCGCTTTCTAATGATTTGTGTGAATTTCAACTATTAGAAGAGTCGACATTTTATGTTCAATAGTTTCGTTGCAGAAAATGAACAAAACATTACGTATAACAATGTCACCTAGTAAGTAGTGGCACAGTAACGGTGCAGTGTACGATTTTGACATCAATATTATCGTTTACATCTTATTTTAAATCGTGAACGGCCATTGTAGCGTTGATGCGTCTGCGACAATGAAGCGCCCGCGCAGCCTTAATGACAGACCATTTACTGCAGATATCGAGATTGAGACGTGCGTCGGCTATGTTCTGTCAGAAGCCTTTTTTCATGACTGTATTTAGACTAGGAGATAATCGGAAGACGTCTGGACAGGCAGTGTTTGTAATTACTGATCGTCGATTATATTGACATAAATGAGTCAGTCGACTTGACCTCCTTGCTTTAATTTGTTCGGTTCGTGGAATGGTGGATCAAATAGCAGATGGTTTATGTTTTAGTTTGGATAGGCATACTCTTATTATGCGAATGAAAGTTTAAGGTCAACATCTGCAGATTTCGATTTCTGGAGCCAGTTTCATAACGAGGATATTGCAAATGTCGAGATAAGCCATAAGACAGATGTGGTTATTTATTATTACAATTGTATAACTTATACAATGATTTTATAAGTCTTTCTTAGCATGAAATAAAAACTAACGAGGCGTGACGCTAATAAAAATCTAAATTGCATTGGCTTTTATATAAAACCTACGCCCTGATACCATCTAAAATATGTCAGAATATCAGAGATGGGAATTTCTCTACAGAATAACTCTTTTTGGGATTAGCATATTTTCGTGCACATGGTTTGGAAAAGAACTATCTAATTCTAATTGGGTGGCACGAAGCATTGATATCCTCAGTTTTGTGAATTTATTTGCTACTCAATTTTTGGCCATGATTTCTGTAATAGCTTAGTATGACAACTGGCAACGTATCAGGGTGGTCTGCTTGCTTCAAGGCATGTTTGAACCGGCATCCCCTTTGGTCAACACCAACAAGGCTTGACACTGGTGGCTTTGAGTGAGCAGTAGACCTCGTGAACTATTTAAATCAATAAGCACTATTTATAGATATTGACTACTTTATTAGAGATACATAATTTGCTGGCAATGGTGTTAAAAGGCACACTTAAGGTCAACAATATGTGGAGAATCTTGTATCATAAAACTTTTGAAGGCAACTTGTGTAGGATAAATAAAATAAATATCCATCACGCCTTATCCCCGAAGGGGTGGCAGAGGCATATTATATGCCCACTTTTCACCGTGCGGATTCCTGTCCCACGTAATAGCTGGTGAGCCCATTGCAGTGTTGAAATAGACAGACGCAAGTTGTGGCTACCTGCTGTTGAAGTTTTCAAGCCGCCCATAAAGCCTTCAACCAGGCTTAACGACTGCCATTTTACTGGCAACCGTGCCTTAACGGCACTAACTTAACGTGCGTGTAACGTTCGGCTTAACGTGCCTTCCGAAGCACGGAAACGCTCGCAAATGTAAATGCCACAAAGTGGTCACCCATCCGAGGACCAGCCATAGTGAAAGTTGCGTAACTCAGTGATCGTTTACAGAACACTGAGACCGCTAGGCCACGAGCCGCTAAATTAGATTCAAATCGGCTGATAAATGTCTGTACAGCAAACTTTTTGTCACCTTTTATTTTATCTCACATTTTATAGCCAGTTTCATGAAAATTTATTGATACCTATGGAGAAGAGCAAAAAACACACTGAAAGGAAAAAAAATTGAGACTAAATACATTCAATAAATTTCCAAATCTACAGTTACTATGCTTTATTTTTAAACGTTATATCATAGCAGCCGTTCAATAATACAATATCAAACGGGATAATATAAAGCACAATGCTTCTAAATGGACCGTTAATTAAAATCTATCATTTTCACATATTATTGGACAAACAAAAGATATGGATTAACAGGAAAATACAGCTAATGACCTGAATCAAAGGTTAAGTTCAACATCCACTTGAAGAATCAACCTTGGTGTCTGAATCGACAATGTTTTTCAAATGTGATTGATGTATTGTGTAGCGGGTCTGCGGTATGTGTAGGTAATATATAAATAGAAAGAGCTTTTTGATTGGACACTTGTAACAAAATGTTGTTCGATTGCTATTCTGGACTAGAGACCCATGAATAAAATGTATGACCCAGAGCCAAATACGTTTAGAAGCTGCTACTAAATCACAGAAAATAGCCCTCAGCTTTATGCCTTTAGAGCGGCACCTTTAACCCGTCAAGCGGCACAAGTCCAATATCTGGAAATTGATTCAATTCTCACTTGTACTCATCTGAACTGCTCAAAAGTGACAGACTTCTATTGAGTTATTGCTTGATATAGTAGTCACCTTCTAATCGTAATGGCGATGGAGTATTTCACATAATGTATAGGTTCCTTGGGCCTGTTCTTTATCAGCCTAAGTGAACTGACCGTATTTATGAAAAAGTCTTCACCACCAATTCTTTGCCAACACAAAAAAATGTGCGGATACAGGTGTCACTCTCATACTATGGATAGAATCGACAAATATTTTCTTTGCAAGATACTACATGGAGATCATAACCGCTTCAGAACTTAAAAGAGGCCGTAAGTAATCTCTTGGATCCGTGAATTTACCTCTTCATTTATTTCAGTTTTGTCAGCTATAAAGTGCCTATGTTGGCCTTTACTAATTAATTTAATGTTTCAAAATTTATCTGGTCATCGTACAACAAACTAATAGATTGTTGTCGAAACTGCATACTTAATTAAAGTAGATGTCGGGTTAGACATTTATTGATTTCCATCGTAAATCTAAAATCTAGGATCATTAGCAGTAAGCTTAATGCAAGTCGCAAGTTATAGTAAAGAGGCATTGTACGCTATCCCTTTTATACATAAAACATAAAGCAGGACGGAAACAGTTTGCATTATTTGCTCTGTTTGATCGATATAGTTATTAGAATCGCGTGATCTACTGAATCGGTTTGATTTTTTAAGTTGACATCTCACCTTGACTAGATTCGTGATCACAGTGGAATCATTTACAAACTTTTGTACTACAACTATTTAATAGACTTTTTAATAATTTGGTAATTTGTTAAATGGCCTACCAAAGCACAGAACCACGTTCCGAGATTATTTGTCTGCTCTTTACCACATTTTTTTTTATAATTATTTAATGGCCTGGTTTCTAAGACCTTTTAGCCAAATCTTATTTTTTATATCATATTTCTTCAATCTTATCTTCTAATTAGTCCTGTCCAGTCGAAGTCGTGTCCTCAGGCTACGTCCTGGTCCTTGCCCTCAGTATAATGATGATTCTTATACTAAGGTTGTCAGTGGACGTTTCGCGGCAAGAGAGAAAATAGCATTTCACTGCATATATATCATTGTCTTTCACTATAGCACGTTAACACACCTTTTATGTCCAAGAAACCACCACTCCCGCACATAAAACAAGATAAATGCACTAGTTTTAGAAAATAATTTAAAGCAAGCGTCCGCACTTGTCACTCTTCCCGCCAAATGTCCCCCTTTACAACATTTTTTTTTCCTCTTTTTATGGCTTGGTTACTAAGACCTTTTAGCCAGATCTTATTTTGGCCTCTTTACCACAGAACAATGTAAACCACAGATTAAGTGAAAGTGAGCTGTCACATGTGTCACTGTCACCTGTTATGTAATTAGGACACTGTATCGATTTTAATATAGTTGCAAACATCTCTCTATCTTAGTATATTTCTGGGTCTGTCTCTCTGTCTCAGTCTGGAGTTTCCCTTTTATTAGCCTGAGCGACTTTCGAAAAATCGGTTTATGTTTTACAGCATTGTTAGAAGCGACTGCCGTCTGACCCCGTAGGTGCACCTGCGTTTTGCCTTATCCGTTAGTCAGCAGGTGCACCATTCATATATGTTACAAACATCATCGCTACATTTCGTTTTTCAGAATTATTTATTATTTTATTTATCTATCGCGCCTTTTCCCCGAAGGGGTGGCAGAGGCCCACTCTTCACCATGTGCATTCCTGTCCGGGGTGAGCCCATTGCCGTGTTGAAATAGACAGACGCAGGTTGTGGCTACCTGCTGATGAAATTTTTCAAGCCGCACATAAGACCTTCAACTTGGCTTAAAGACTGCCATGTTACTGGCCATCCTGACCAACGGCTTAACGTGCCTTCCGAAGCACGGGAATGTAAATGTCAAAAAGTGGTCACCCATCCGTGACCAGTCATAGGGAAAGTTGCTTAACGTAGTGATCGCTTACAGAACACTGAGTCCGCGGGACCACGAGCGCTTCAACACAAACACCACATTTCACAAAATTAGCTTTTCAGAATTATTGTTTTAGATTTTATTTGTTAGAGTAGTTGAAGGGTATAAAAGGATATTAAGGGTTCACAAAATTAGGTTTTATACCAAATCGTTTATGAAAGAAATCCATATATTCCTGCTGTACCATAAGATATTCACGAAGGCATTCAGATAATCACCTATTACAACTAGTGTGATTGTCACAGCACAATGTAATTAGTAACCTCAGTACACGAAAATAACA
This sequence comes from Thumatha senex, assembly GCA_948477245.1. Classification (NCBI taxonomy): domain Eukaryota; kingdom Metazoa; phylum Arthropoda; class Insecta; order Lepidoptera; family Erebidae; genus Thumatha; species Thumatha senex. Next base: position 28,159,315 of record OX419729.1, on the reverse strand, counting down.
TATTTTCTTAACGACAAAACAGTTTCTACAACAGTCCGGCAACTGCACCACATAAATTAGAATTTCTCTGGATCTAAAGCCTAATTAATCAGCATTAGCGGTCTGGATCAAATGAGCCGCGTGAGACACTTTCGCCATTACGGCCGATATATTGTCACGCCCACTCGGCGACGACACAGTGCGCCTTCGCTGCGTCTGCGCACACCGTCCGGTGTTTAAAATAACACCATATTTAAATACAATGTACTACAATATTATTGTTTGGTAGTGTGGCAATTGATTTAAATTGGAAATCAATCTGTTCGAATTCGGGTTTCGTGTTGATTGTAAATTGAAGTCATGTAACGTAATATTGTAGTCACGGCGGTACAAGTTGGCTGGTCGACAGTAATAGTAACCCACGCCATGCAATAACTCCACCACATCGATTATTTCACTTCAAATTAGCTTACTTTAAATACAATCTAGGTTTAAACTAAGTTTGATTTACATTTTGTTTTTAAATGTAAGGGCGTTTATAAACTTACGAAATAAATTTATTTATTATTACTGGACTAAACTCGGTTCTTTAAGGATTTCTTTGGTAGTCACAGTGCCAACGTATATACCTAAAGTAAAAATGGATGTAGTATAGAACTCATTAATTTAAATCAAATTATGTACATATCATACAAAAGACGCAGTTGTACGTGATTTTCAGGATAAGTAGCCAAAAATTACAAATACGATAGTCCATTTCTAAGATAAGTCAAATCAATTGAGACTAAATTGAGGCAGCAGTAATTCTATTGTCGTACCTGTTGTCATTCTGTCATAACTGTCACTGTAAGAGTCATATCGCTGAATGCAGAATGTGAATCACCCTTCTAACCCTTAATAGTAGCAATAACAACAAAAAGCCTTTGACAGGATATGAAATCGAACAAAGAAGAGTGTTGGTAAAGCCGAAACTGCAATCTTCCTCTTCGTTCCATATACCCATGTACAAGAATCACCTTTATTGGTGCTAGGAGCAGCTTTAGTTAGGCTTTTTATTTTGAGCATTATTGGGAGTTTACTGTCTGATCTGTCAACTTAGAAAGGGCAGCACTGCTCGTCCGTTGTTCAGCAGATGCACTACAATTAGTACAATATACAATGCAGTACAGTTGGAAATATATCGTATTAATGATTTCTTTTTAAGATTATTCAACGAAGTAAATTATGACAAAATACTTAATGGAATTAGGTAATTTAATAAGTAATTATGGTGTGAAGTCGTCAGTAAATCAATCAAATAAGTTGTCCGCTGCTAGACATAGGCTCTGGCAATTTACGTCATATTAATAGGGTGATTGAACGCACTATACTACGTATCTCATACGGGTCGGTACAGAGTTGCGTCTTGTGTTTTTCTTCTATTCGCCATGATCTCATACGTCAATCAGCAGGTGCACCACTTGCCGGGACTCCAGCGCGGGCTTGGCAAAGAACTCGGTATGACTTCATCACTCCCTTTTTTACCCCTGAGGTGGCAGACAAGCGTTAGGCCCACCTGATGGAAAGTGGTCACCTTAGCCTATAGACGTTTTCTTTGCCCAGATTTGTTTTGTTCTATTATGATAAAATAAAATGAAAGTCTAATCATATTTAATATCCACAATCATCGATATATCAATGCACTCTCCATTTTAAGCAATTTGTAATTAACTTTAGATAAATACTAATGGTTCACTGGCTTTTGGTAATTTAGCACTTAATGTGGGATTTCATTGATAATAATTATTGTGAGGAAATAAATCTATTATTATGAGAGATTACGAGAGATGATCATCGCTTTCATCTTGATTACTTCCATCTTTCTCAGTGTGAGTGAGGGGGGGGGGGGGGGGGCACTAGTATAACACTAAGGAACTAAACACTTGTGACGTTAAGATGAAGAAGGAGATTTCAGAATCGAGCACATAGATTGCTTTGGCACTATGGCCATTTTTTAAATATTACTTGTTAAGTATGGAAATGTCAGTTGCAAGCATTTTATAAAAACATAAATTACATAATACAAATATCTATAAGAAAAGAGAAAAAAACAGTAAGTGTGTGTATCTTCTCACAAGAATCCTTACGTGTACCTCTTATTCGATAACCCTCAAATAACTTATACTTGGGTGTTAAATTTGAAAAAATCTTGTTATTTATTAAGCGCGTCGTCCTTCCGATGGTTAATCTTTCGTACGAAACCGAACAGGTTTTGTTCATTTTTGGTGAATTCTTCTTTTACTTATTGCATTCTTGCATCACAACAAACGGCGAGACCTTGAACTTGCATTTTAGGTTTAACACTATACGACTCTGTTTACTTTATGCTTTGGTAGCAACTTCTTTGAACGTTTTAATTGCCATTTAAATTAGATTAAACATCTATTTATTCACACATTGAAAATATTTATCTTTTTTCAGCTTATTCAATGCGACTGCTGTAGTGCTGTCTGACCTCTTAGTTCATATATTGGCCACACAAGACCCGACAGGTTGACTTTAAACTGGAAGATCCCGGTCTCAAATATTGGTACATAAGTATAACTTTTAATACATTAAAACAGTGCAACGTTTTTACGAGGAAATCACTAAAATAGTATTGATGTATTTGGTAAATATAGAGTTAGGAGTTCTTAGAGAATGTTCAACAACCATGCAGTTAACCAGATGAATACTGTTTACAGCTAGCCTACTTACGTTTGCACCCCAGAGGTGTTACACACCCAGTAAAGACATTCAGAGGCTTCTTTAAAGGAACACGTTCTGGAGACATTTGGGAAAATGTTGCAAGTTTCAAGTTAATGTGTCGTAGTCATGTCATTAAAGTGTCATGTAATTAAGTTTCAGATCAACCGCACTAGTGAATTTTAGTGACCTGATGATCTTCAAAATTCTCCTAAAAACCATCTAACATCGTCCTTCGAAAAAAAATCGCATCATAATTGTTCAATTTTTTCGGGAGAATAGTTCAGTAACATAGTTTAATAATTATCCTAGCACACTATGAGCCTTAATGTTGCTTGGGAATAAAAGTTTTTTTTTTATAACCTACTACTAGCCAGACACATAGGGTAAATTTATAACACTCCTCGTTTTCCGTCGAAGGTTAAAAATGTCGTCCATCTTCACACACTAAATACTGTGAAGTGTAAACAAAATGTATGGGCCAACCCGTAACCTACACAGGAAGACGATTGATTCATAGCCATACTCAAATATCGCTAATGAGCTTACGAAGAGGCTATAAAGTGTCAAGCGGTACTTTTAGGTTGAAGGTCTTCAGAGGAAGAGAGCTGCCACTTTGTTTTGTATGTATGTTTATATATGTATGTACGTAGTAGTATTTTAAAATATCCTATGATAATATTAGTATGTGCAAAATACATATAGTACCTTATTTTTTACTTCAATGAAACACCAAATTGTGCAAAATAGATTTTCTATCACGCCTTATCCCCGAAGGTGGCAGAAGGTGGCAGAGGAATATTATATGCCCACTTTTCACCATCTGTATTCCTGTCCCACGTAACAGGTGTTGAGCCCATTGCCGTGTTGAAATGTACAGTCGCAAAATAGATGCAAACTTATTTTAGCAAAATTCGGGCTAGATCGAGGTTTTAGAATATCCTAAAATATTTACTTACGGAGAAACTCGATCTCTTCCAAAGTTTACATAGGTGGAATTAGGATTTTCAAGATTTATAATACTTTATTTAGTAGTTTATATATTTTATACTAGCTGACCTGCCCGGCTTCGTCCGTGACATACTTCCAACCCCATGGCACCCATTTAATACCGTCGCTTATTACTTTCCAAAAATGTATGAAAGTTTCCCCGATTTGTTGACATTTATGATTACTGCTCCGCTCTCCTGTGTAGTGGCGTGATGATATATAGCTAAGAACCTTCCTCAATAAATGGGCTATCCAATACAAAAAAAAAAATTCAAATCGGCCTAGCCGTTCACGCGTGATGGCGTGACAACGGAAAACAGGTTTCATTTTTATATATATAGATATATATATATGCCCACTTTTCACCATCTGTATTCCTATATATAAATAAATATAAATTATTTATATATAGAAAATAATTCCATCTGTATATAAATAAATATAAAATAAAAATAATAAATATCCATCACGCCTTATCCCCGAAGGGGTGGCAGAGGCATATTATATGCCCACTTTTCACCGTGTGGATTCCTGTCCCACGCAGGTTGTGGCTACCTGCTGTTGAACTTTTTTAAGCCGCCTATAAGGCCTTCAACCAGGCTTAACGACTGCCATTTTACTGGCAACATATAACAAATATTGTGGGACATTTTAATTACACAGCGCCGTTTAGCCCAAATTAATTTTATAAGCTTGTGTTATGGGATCTAGACAACATATAAACATTCTTATTTATTAATTTTTAATAAAGTAAAAAAAGACAACTCGGTTCGAGACGGGGATTGAACCCGTGACCTTTACCTAACCAGGGCAATGTTCCAGCCACTGAACTACCCGCACGGCAAAGATCACGGGTTCAATCCCCGTCTCGAACCGAGTTGTCTTTTTCCACTTTAATAAAAATTTATGAAATAGTTAGCATACTAATCAAAAGCCAAAAAAATTATATATAGTTATATATTTCCAAATACATACATATTATACATATAAAACACCCAAACTTCAAAATAAACATTTGTTGATCACACAAATATTTGTTTCGACCCAGGAATCGAACCCGGTACCTAAGGCGCGGCAGTCGCATCCACTACCACTGCGCCACAGTTGCAGTCTAAACTAAACCGATGATTACAGGCATTATAAGACTACTACTATCCCGTCGCTTATAAATTCAATAATATTGCAGAAAAATTTGCCCGATTTCTCGACATTTATGGCTACTGCTCCGCTCTCCAAGGTAGTAGCGTGATGATATATAGCCTATAGCCTTCCTCGATAAATGGGCTATCTAACACAAAAATAAATTTTCATATCCGACCAGTAGTTCCTGAGATTATCGCGTTCAACCAAACAACCTCTTTAGCTTTATAATATTAAGTATAGATTAAGCGACAGAGAAAAAGCACCAGTGTAAGCGGCAAGAGTATTTTTAGTTATAAGCACTTTAAGGTCTCCTTATGTAAAAACAACACTAATACAAAATTAAAAACATCTCATAGTCTCATTCAACATATACCTTTTATTTACCATGTTCCAGGAGAACTAACACAAAATAATACTATGTAACTCTTCGCGTGGGATCCATCATAGAAGGGTCACCCTTTCATTATTCTCCTTTCCGTCAGGGTAGAGATGATTACGCTATAATAATATACTTCAAATTTTCTCACCCACAAATTCAAAGATCATTAAGATCGTATCAAAGACAGTCATAAAAAGTATTGTTTACTTTTTTCTTATTTGGAATCCTAGAGGAGCGGCAGGAGTTCGTTATTTCGTTTGAAATTGGGTTAAAATTATGTACGGCTACGGTTTCTAGGTTACATTAATATTTCGATTATAATATAAAATTCACAGGCAGTTGGTCACACTACAAATGAAATATGACTGTTCATGACAGTAAAATTTTGTCAGTTTTTTCAAAAACGCGTATGTGTTGCCCATAACCTGTGACAGTTTTGACATAACAAGGAATAACAGTGTGCTAGCATCTATTTGGCATGTTTCTTGGCTTGATTTGTTATTAAAGGTGTTTTCGAAAACAAAACAGATAGCATTATGCTCGGTTCAACTACATTACGAGCGAAGGTAAAGAAAAAAATATAAAACGAGGGATTTAAAAAATAAATACCAATAAACCCTTATTTATTCCAAAGTAGTTATATACGATTTTTTATCAACCCTAAACTAGGTTCGTTATGATAACTATTATTCTCTAAATAGACAGCGGTGCGCGGGCGGGAATTTTAATGGGCAGGCATCTTGTGAGCAATGCGCGGGGCGCAACTTTTTGTCTCCTACCACAGTGCACGCAACAAATTGTTGTTGCACCGCATTTCGTGCGTTTCTAGGGTTCAACGGGTTCTCGGGAGAAAATGAAATGCGTGTTTTTATACTACTTATTACTTTAGCGCAGAAAGATGTTTCCACTGACCGGACCATTACGTGTGCGACCGTTCTAAGGATTAATTAAAAGATTGCTGGCTACAATGTTATGGCATATATTGTAACTGACCAAGTACGTGATTAAAATTAAATAGACGTGGTCTATGGTTTGAGTGCATCTATTTTGTGAATTGACAATTGCAGTTGCTTATCGTACCCAAATTTTAAGAGATACTATTACTTAGATATGAGAAAATTCCGAAAGCTAGACTGTAATGTCGAGATCTTCGGGGCGCCAGCCAAACTTGCAAATGGTTGCACCTGCAGACTAACTGAGGTCATGTCAAAGAGGAATTGGTCAGTCAAAGTTCCCCACAATACATCCATTAAAAGAGCATGAAAAAGCCACATTAAAACCTACAATGACCTTAAATGATAAACCTCACACACGTTTAACGAACTCTTAGATCGACCCACGCCGTATAACTTGATATATTTACCTCGCAATTGCGTAATAAATAACAGTTATAAACTGACCGTGAATTCTACCACGTTTTTGTTTATTTCCGATAGCGCGGCTATTACAAAATGATAATTAATTGATGGAAAGATTTACAATATTCGAAGTGATGATTTCTTTATGTAACTCCATTTTATGAGCTATTAGAAAATAAATTTTAGGTACCACGGTATTGCGCAATGGCAACTTTCTATTGCGCCCGCGCAGACGCGACAACTCGATACTTATAGAAAATGTTTGATCAGTTATGTAATATTAGTTAACGTGTATTACGAATGACAGAAAAATGATCAGTTTTGATGCTTAGAAGATTTATATAGCCCGCCTCATTGAACGCCATGGCGACATCTAGCTATTACATAATTCACAAGTGCTCCTCAAGTTGATATCCCAATGATGTCATATTTATGATATTTCGGGTCTTATTCGCGATATATATTATTAGGTACAAAGCCTACCTTATACTTCCCGACGTTTTGACCGAATTATACCAGTCGTGGTCACGGGTTGACTGATGAATTCAGCATCGCCTCCTCGAAGCGCGAGGGTTTTTTTAACTACCCGCACTTGGTCGTCACAATTTTGATTGTGTTCTATTAAAAATCTCCGGTCGAAACGTCGCGAATAAGACCCGAAATGTCATAAATATGAGTGACAATCGCGAAAGTGAAAAACATTACTCCCAATGATGTGCCTATTCACACTCCGCTTGACGAAACCCGGAGCTGCGAGAGGAGGGAATCACGTTGGCTGGCAGAGCGTACCAAGTATTCATAGTTCGACAAAGGAACGATCTATTGTATCGCTTGTGGTTCTGAAAAAGATTCTCTGGACTGAATAAGATATATATATTTATGTACACACTAAAACTGTAGTTATGATAGAAGGGAAACATAGGTTCAATCATACTGCTATTTCTATTAAAATATCTACCATAATAATACCGGTGGCGATAAAAGAAACGAGATAACGCGATGGATGACGCGAAATAGTAAAGAACAAGTAAATAAGAGTTTAGTTTATCAATCACGTCTTAATCTCCGGAGGGCAAATCCTGAGGCATTTCACCGTGTGCATTTTTGTCCCAAGTAACAGCCCATTGCCGTGTTGAAATGGATAAGTGCAGGTTTTGGTGACCTGCTGACATTTTTTTTGAACTTACCGTAAGGCCTTCAACTTGGCTTAACGACTAAAATTTTACTGGCAACCGGGACATACAGCTTAACGTGCTTTCCGAAGCACGTATATAATATTAGAGATAAAATTGAATATGGCGAAGTTGATGAAACGTGTTACTGATTAAGTCGCAAATAATCCTTTTGGTAGGGCGTATTATTTTCGTAATAATGTAGACCGGAAACCTACGACCAAACACAAAAACAACTAATAAAAACAATGATTTAGTACAAATACCAAAACTTGTAAAACATATTATATTTCTACATAATGCAGGGTTGCTAGCACTTAAAGGTTTGCGAGACGATAGTTGTGTGTGACATTTTTCTATTTTCATGATAAACAAAACTAGATAGCTTTTTATAAGTAACTTGTTGCACTTACAAGTAAAAATTCAATTGATACCCTTGAGCTATAGTAATATTTGTGACGCTAGCAATACCAATGATTTCTTATCTATATATATAAAAATGAATCCCTATTTCCCTTGGTCACGCCAACACGTGGGAACGGCTGGACCAATTTTAAAAATTCTTTATGTTTTGGATAGCCCTTTTATTGAGGAAGGTTCTAAGCTATATTTCATCCCGCCACTACACAGGAGAGCGGAGCAGTAACCATAAATGTCACCATTTTGGGGAAATATCATACATTTTTGGAAAAGTAATAAGAGACGGGATTAAATGGGAGCCACTGGGTTGGAAGTATGTCACGGGCGAAAACCTAGAGCTTATGAAGTGTAAAATTTCAAATAGGTTGTGTTAATAGATTATTATAATAAAAATATCAAACCCTTTTATTCAAAATCTCAAATAAATAATTATAATTTCCTTTATATTAAAAAAAATTGAACAACACGAAGGGTATACATTTTAATCTTATTTAATCGTTAACGACAGATGAAGCTTCACAGAATTGCATCTGAACAAACTTCGTTAATACATTGATGATTTATAACCAAAAATAATTGAAATTTTTATTACAAACTCATAAAAAGCGAGGCTTGGCAAGTTAACAACCAGTTATTATTGTCATGTTGAGCATTTACACTGAAATATTTGGACATCTCAAACGATTCTCAAGTTCTGTCGCAATAAATTATTTTATTTATATTAACTTTTAATATCTATACTAATATTGGATAAATTTTTTATAGCAATTATTTTGCAAAATTTCTCATAAAAATCTTAATAATATTATAAATGCGAAAGTTTGTATGGATGTTTGTTACTCTTTCACGTAAAAACTACTGAATGGATTTTAATGAAACTACAATAATATAGTTTATACATCAGAATAACACATAGGCTACTTTTAATCCCGGGAACAAGTTCCTGTGGGAAACGGGAACGGGAAAACTTCTCTACGCGGCCGAAGCCGCGAGCGTCAACTAGTTTATACTAATTTTATAAAACTGAAGTGTTTGTTTGTTTGAACGCGCTAATCTCAAAAACTACTAGACAGATTTGAAAAAATGATTTTGTTTTAGATAGCCTATCTATCGAGAAAGGATATATATCTTTACGCTACTTCCTTAAAGAGCGGAGCAGTAGTCATAAATGTTAGCAAATCGGGCAAATTTTCATATTTTTTTGTAATAGCAATAAGCGACGGAATTAAATAGGTGCCCACGTTATGTCTAAAAATAATAAAACACGTGTTTCAATATGTATTTGTAAAAATTCAAACCCTAGAGAAAGAACAAAAATGCAAAAGATTGTTTTGGATCTACACCTTCCTATTAGATAAGGGTGATTCCCGTTGCTCAGATTTATGGTTAGATCTGTTTGACGCGCACTTTTTGGTAGATTGAGCAGAAGTTATGGCCAATTTGACCATAACCATAACTAAAATTATGGCCCATAACCCACAGTAGGGTGATCACATTAAAAAGGGAAACAGTACTGATAAACAGAATTAAAACACCCCGTTAAACGAGTTTTTATTCGAGGTCGCAATTTTATGACCTTATCGTAGCGGTTTATCATTGTTAAGAATTATTTATCTTTAACAAACACTTTGACATGTCCGACAGACGATTGAGAAGTTCGTAAATCATAATAAGTGGGGTGGCGTTTAAACTGGGGTCCGATTCTGCTATTTCAATCGTGTCGAAATCGTCACTCAACAGAAAGCCACCGGTACAATTTTGACAGTTTTTCGTAGTCTAATATTACAATCGCGTACTCCAATAGACTTCTATCGGTCGGCCGATTTAATTATAACACTTACCGCGCCAGTGGCGGCTTGTCTGTTTAATTTTTGTACCCGGGAGAATATGGGGATAAAATGTAGCCTAATTTACTCCTTATCATATTTCTCTGTCTGTCAGGCTTATCTCTGGAACTGCTAGACTGATTTTAAGGGTTGATGTAACCCTTAAAATCAGTCTAGCAGTTCCAGAGATAAGCCTGACAGACAGAGAAATATGGTAAAAGTTGATTATTTTATGTAGTACCCTATAAATACTTTCACATACATTTAGTGAACCACAGACCTATTAATTTGGACTTACAAACAGATACTTTTTTATATTTGGCACGTCAAAATCAAGGCATCGTCCGCCTGATAGTAAGCAAAGACGACGCCCTTGAGTGAGGGCCGCTATCTATTCCTAAATAGAAAAAGTTACAAGGCTGAAAGTAGCGAGTCAAACATTGATAAACTGTTCTAAAATTTATTGAGACTTGACCTGAAATATTAAGTATTGACATCAGTAGCATTCCGACTCGTCCGCGCCCCACATAAGTCTTATTTCAGAAAAATAACGCAATTGTTATGTACGGCGACACTAAGGTAGCAGATACCAATGCACAACAACGTACGTTCATAATTTTCTTTGGGTCACGAAAATTACCAATTTACATAGACCCCTAAGCAATACACATTATGTGCAGAAATTCTAATACCACGATAGTTTACAGCTCTTCTAATTTTGGATGTATAGAAGCACGTCCCTTTCAAGATGGCGCCGGATACGTGACGTTTCTAAAGGCGGGAAACAATGGTGGGCCCGTTATGAATATTGAGAACTCGGGGGCTGTCAAAGGCATGCTTGTACAATTTTCGTTGTGTGTTCGGGTATACAAATGATATCTATAGATACACTGGAATCCATTAGGTCTCCTTTGGTACGCTCCCACTACAGTTCATCAAGGATTTTGGCGCCTTCTTGATATTTGATATGCAAAACAATTTTTATGTTCGTTAGGGTGTATGCACCAAATAATTAACAGATATACACACTATAGATGGTCTATCACTCTAATATTGGCACTATAACTCTGGAGCAGGTTGGGGATAATATTATTCAGACATACTTCCTTAAATAAATAATAAAATCAAGTAGTAAAGCAATCAGCTTCAAATTGAAGTGTCATAAACAGAGATAAGTACACTTATTCTTTAACTTTATACAAATCAAGATTATCATCATCCAAACTTCAGCCCGATATCATCCCAAGCATTTGCTGTGGGCATTATGAGCCAATTTGTGTTAAAATTGATGTAATCAGCAAGGAATGGATTTAATTTTACTACGTATTAGGCGAGAAAACCTCATAGGTATTTATTTGTAGGTATGTTTCTAGATAACTAGTGGTTAATGGCTCGAAATGGTATGTAATTGACCAATAAACAACCCACTTCATAACAAATACACTCACGTTTGTTAAGTATAATAAGTTATGCGTGTCCATTGACATAGTAATATATTATGTATTCAGATCGCTGTGCATGTCGGAGCTTTAGCCACAGTGTCTTAAGTCCCACTTTAGCCCAGTCTAAGATTCAATTCAAAGACAAAGGCAATAAGTATCTAATTAGAGTAGGTATAATCTTTGGTGTAAGGGGCCCTACTAATATCTCCTGACTTGTCTGTTGACCAGCAGGTGCACCGCTAGCTAGTAGCGGTGCACCAGCTGGTCAACAGACGAGTCAGGCGCCCTAAGGAGTTGAGAGATCAGACGGCCGTCGCTCTCAACAATGCTAAAAGCGGACCTCAGGCTCTAACCCATGTAGGGTTTTGAAGTAATTGCGAAAACGCGAAAGACGAAGAGGAGTAGAGTCCTTAATTTCCCATTTGCTATAGCTACTCCACTTTGACATAGATATTATAATTATAAAACAAGTCAGTGTAGACGCGTCCTTACAACGGACACAATGACAAACGTATTTTTATGTAGTGACACGGCGCCGCCACAATGATTAGTTCAGAGTTTAGTAATATTTTTGAATACATATTCAGTAGATGGTGAGTCAAATTCTGTAGTTATTTAAATTCCAATTGAATTGGCTAATATTGTCGGTGTTCTGCGAACGAAGATGGACACATGGGTGTTTACAGGAAATATTGATTTGAAATTCAATGCAACTTTGTCAAGGCTTGTTTGTTTATTGCCTTCTTCTCTATTTAACGCTGATTTCTAGTAATAATAAACTCTGAACTTGAAGGTTCGTTTACTTTTAACCAACCTCAATGTTCACACAAAACAGCTAGGACTAAGTAACACTTCTCTCGTGTCCTCAGTCCAGTCATATCTCTGTTTCATTTCTGGGGACATATTTCAAGGGCATAGTCGAACTCAATGACAAGGAACAGAAGCGTTGTGGGGTTTTAGTGCCCACTTCAACAAACCCGACCGTCAAATTCATGAGGTTGGTAAAAATCCCTGTTTCTTACAAGATTTTTATTTGGCCTCAGAGTCACAGTAGATAAAATTAATGGGAATATAACAGTTTGAAACAGAGTGAATGAATGAGGAACTATTGACGAAGAATATATATTGTGCGAAAGTAGAGGGTAGAAGGAGACAGGGTAGGCCGAGACTTACATATGAAGACCACGTGAGATTGCTCAAAAACAGAAAAGTCAAAAGTACTCGGATACCGAGACGTGCATGTATGAAGCGATTAATGAATCTGCAGGGAACGAAAGAAGTATACATGGATCACGAAGCCTGGCGATCTATCCTCTCAGACTACCCCGTCAGGGATACAGCGTGAAGATAGTTAGTAATAGGATGATAAGTGTTTTTCAATGATAAACACAGTGTTGCCAACTTTTATGTTATATAATTTTGTGCAAAGTTGCCAAGATGTTTTGTAACACCCTAGGTGGATTCTACAAGTGTTATCACCACGTTAGGTGATAAATCTATTGGAGATGCTTATGGAATCATCCTTGGAATAGGCAACACTAAACTATACTTCCTCAAACACAAAAATACGCCTAATATTTTTTTTAAATGCTATTGAGTACAAAATAAATAAACGAATGCAATAAAAACGCAATAAAATGTGATTTATCGAGTACACTGAGAAAGAACAAAATTGTTCAGTAGTCATGTTCGTGAAACACTAACTTTATTTCATTAAAACTGGAACATTTACATTATTATCGGTTACGATAAACATAACATGGCTTCGTTATACAGCATCCATCTTTTATGTACAGAATGGTCCAATTAAATAACTATGTTAGGTATAATATCGTGTTTAATGTATTCTCAGATAAGATAAAAAAACAGATTAACACATTAATCTATTTTGTTTGATAACCGCACAGATTATTAAAGAACATTGAAGAGAATACGAGCCTTTTTTTTATTCACATATGAATTCTAAAACGACAAGCGAAAGATGCGGAAATTAAATTGTCGAACAGCGGAGCACCCCCATAGCTAGGCCAACAGAAAGAACTTTCGAAACAACTCGGAGGTAAGCTATTCCGGTAAGATCTTAGGAACCCGAACCAGCCTTAGCTAAGGATAAGTGAGGGTAGAATCCTTATCTTACAAGTTTAGCCTATTGAAATCTGTGTGCATGTATCTATCAGTGGTATAAGAGCTACCAAGGATCCGTCGGATTACGATACTGACGCTAACGTAATCCAAATGTTTCTAAGTTATAAATAGCGGTACCTACAGTATACTTACTATTCACTTCTTCAATTTTTCGTCGTGATGCAGCCCAGCAGTAGCTAGACATGGTAACTACGTTATGGATAGCTGTTTTTGTACGCTCGTAACCTCAATTCCGTTCAACATACCATAGTCCTCTTGGCGTTATAGTGAACGGAATGGGGCTGAGCGCACCCCATCAAGCTTAACAAAATCCGCCACTGCGCCTTGAGCGGTATGTGATGTGTATGAAGGCCGTATAGGCAGATTACTACCACGCACTTTGACCCATGCCGCGGCCCATAGTAAATTGTTTTTTTTAATGGGCGGCCATTTCATTTTAGTAAGTCTAAGTTTCGAACACATTTTTGGAAGTTAATATTATTAATTTTTAATTGATACTCAATTCACATGATCTTGTATCTAGGCCGTTTATAAATAAATAACATGAATTACATCTAAAACGAATTACTTACTTGAATGATTACGTCTCTAAATGATATTAAGTAACAGGATATTACATACGGTAATACTTGATATATAAAACAACTAGATCATTACGTAACTTATATGAAGATTTGCAGCATTTATAAGTGCATAACTTAATTTATTACATAACATTAAATAACATAACAATTGGTAATTATCGCAGCGTTTCCGACGACGACGCCCATAATTTTAATATCTAGTTTATGACGAAAATGTACCATGGACTTTGCATTTGCTAAAATTACATAACCATATTACATATTCAACACATTAGAAATTTTGCACTATTTCCTTTAAAGATGTATTTTTTTATTAAAACCTCGAATAATCAAAAAAAAAATGACACCGGCCACCTGATGGAAAGCCATGGCATCAATTGTAATTAGTGGTACTAAGCAACTACAACAATTGCACGCCACAAAGGCAGAATAAGAAGAAACTATGAAACAATTTTTTTTTATACTCTTCATTTAAAGAATCTAGATTAATCTAGATTAATAGAAATGGATGGATTGTGTAAGGAGTGATATGAATATGAAAGGAGTAAATGATCAGATGACGAATAACAGGGATGAATGGAAGAGGAAGAAATACTGCGCCGACCCCAAGTAAATTGGGACAAGGGCAAGAGGATGATGAAGGTGACTTAAAGAATCTAGATTAGGAGTTGTAAGTGGAAAACACGAGTGCTGGTGGGAAAGAAAAGAAAAAATATATTGGCCATTGTCAAATCTCCTTGAGCTAGAGTATTCCAATTGCTATTTGGACAGGTATTAAATGGTCAAAATGATTTTTCCAGAGGTTTTCGACCAGTCGAGAGAAAAAAGAGATGATATTCATAATCTCAATTCTTTTTTAAGTAAAACACAGTTCGGCCTCAAATTAAAACTGTAAAACTTACTGACAATTGTAGTCACTTAGCCATAGCACACGGTCTAGTTATGGTCAAATTTCTTTCATTATATGGAAATAATAAAACGAAATATGTAAACTATAAAACCTTATACAAGGCAGATCTTTGATGCTATATAATCGGCATGCTTTGCTAAAAAAAAAGTCGCCGTATCGAATATCAATTCCTACTAATTTATTTTATAATATAATTTTTAGTTTTATTTTAATCTTTAGTTTAAAAAGTCCTTGTAAAAACACTTCGTGGTTAACTATAAACTGCAATACGGTGACACAGATATAAAAATATATATTAAATTACCATAAAAACTTAATATTATTGCTCAAAAAAACCATTTATGTTCGAACACACGCATGAATGTTAGCTAAGATTTAACATGAGCGTTTACGAAGTGCGCCGTAAAAAGATTACCGCAGTTATAGCAACGAGTGCGTTTACGAAGCGAGTCATAAAACTGCGCCTGGTTCAGTAATATCTGTTAGTCACGTGATAATGTAAAAGTAATGATGTAAGAAATAAAAATGGAATAACGCCTATACTCGGCGACAAATTGTTTAAAAGACACACATATTTTTCTAGAGGGTTGCATATTTTTTTCAAAATTTCAATTTTTACTAGTGTTATATTGCGTTTAACAGAATTGAATTCTAGATTATATAGTAGCTACATAATTTTAAATATTTTTGACGTAAATTTTAAGTATGTTGGGCTGGTCTCTCTCCAGAGCGAACAAATGATTGAAACTTACCAATTACTTTAACGAAACGTTCAATTCAATGGCCTGTATAACTAATGAACCAAAGTCTTTGAATTTTTAATATCGCGTTGAATGCAATTTATTTATATTTATTTATCTATCACGCCTTATCCCCGAAGGGGTGGCAGAGGCATACATATTGTATGCCCACTTTTCACCATGTGTATTCCTGTCAGCAGGTTGTGGCTACCTGCTGTTGAAATTTTTCAAGTCGCTCATAAGGCCTTCAACTTGACTTAAGGACTGCCATGTTACTGGCAACCGGGACCAACGGCTTACCGTGCCTTCCGCGGAAGCGCTCGCAAATGTAAATGCCACAATGTGGTCACCCATCCGAGGACCAGCCGTAGTGAAAGTTGAGTAACTCAGTGATCGTTTACTGAACACTGAGGCCGCTGGGCCTCGAGCGGTTGAATTGAGAATGCAATTTAAATTAAAGTATATTTCTATTCTATTCTTTTCTTTATTCGAAACATAATAATCCAAATAAAATTCAATGACCATCATGCACATTTATTTTCTATTAAATTAACACGTCGTCGTTTACAAAAAAAAAATGCAATTTTAGTAACATCCAGGTACTAAAATCGTATTTTTTAAATCGTCAATCGACTCTTTTCTAGCGCTTTGATACGACATCTAGAACAATAGTATGCAACTAACTTACAAATAGATGTTAGTGGTGTGAGTGTGCATAATGCTGCGAGGCAGTTTGACACAATTTTTATATTTGTCTAAAATTAAGCGTTTTGCAAGTCAAAAATGAAAAGTAGTAAGAGTTCAGGATAATTATTAAGTGATAATTATATGCAAAATAATGGCACATTAGTAAATCTAATTAATTTAAGTGGTCTGGACTCTAAATTAGTCAAAACTAACTAAACTAACTATCTTCACACTGTATCCCTGACGGGGTAGTCAGAGAGGACAGATCGCCAAGCTTCGCGATCCATGCATACTTCTTTCGCTTCTTGTAGATTCATCAAACGCTTCATACACTAAATTAGTTCAACTCATAAAATAATAGAGCCCGAGACTACCAGGACTTTAATTGGTCGTGTTAATTAGTGTCTAGCACATAAGACCTTTTAGCCTTTTTGTTACCACCTCACTAAAAAGGCAACGGGTTCAAAATTTCTTCCGAATTTAACATCTAAAATAGACACATTTTATTTTTTTAAATTTATTCGGCTCTTTAGACCCACCCTAGTTCCGTGCTTCGGAAGGCACGTTAAGCCGTTGGTCCCGGTTGCTAATAAAATGGCAGTCGTTAAGCCAAGTTGAAGGCCTTATGGGCGGCTTAAAAAATTTCAACAGCAGGTCGATGCGCCTGTCCATATCAACACGGCAATGGGCTCACCACCTGTTACGTGGGACGAAAGTGCATACTGTGAAACGTGGGCGTTTAATATGCCTCTGCCTACCCCTTCGGGGATAAAGGCGTGACAATATGTATGTATGTATGTCATAAAATAATGCTCACGTAAATACCTACTAAAAATGAGATATTATTTGAATCATTTAAATATTTTAAAAAATCCTTTTCTAAATAGTATACGTAAAATTTAAAATTTAGTACATACTTACAATAGCTGTTATACGAGTACTATTACATAATAAAAGTAATTAGATTTGAGTACTATTAAAGTTTCAAGAAAATATTATGTTAGACATGCGTGCAAATATTGTGATGTTATATAACTAACTAACTATCTTCACGCTGTATCCCTGACGGGGTAGTCAGAGAGGACAGATCGCCAGGCTTCGCGATCCATGATGTGATGTTATATGAGTTTTATAATAATACAACATTGAGAAATTATTTAAATGAAATAACCCCAGCACTAAATTTAAGATCGTCTGACCAGCTTTTCAGAGTTTATTTTATACTAGAAGCATCTGGAAAAGTGTGAAAGAGATTATGATCCACAGAGGATAGATCGATAGTTTATGAAACTAATGTTATCCCTAACCATCCTTATTGTACTAGATTCCTTCTCGGGACTTCCTTATAAAAATCCAAACTAATTATCACCACAAACCTACCCAGGATTTATATAATACTAGTTGACGTCCGCAGCTTCGCCCGCGTAGAGAAGTTTTCCCGTTCCCGTTTCCCACAGGAACTTGTTCCCGGGATAAAAAGTAGTATATGTGTTATTCTGATGTATAAGCTATATTACTGTAAAGTTTCATTAAAATTTATTCAGTAGTTTTTACGTAAAAGAGTAACAAACATCCATCCAAACTTTCGCTTTTATAATATTACTAGCTGGGACAGCTTCGAACGTCAAACGCGATTATTGACCGATGTGCTCAATGTGTGTGTTACATTTATAATAATTAAATAATTTGTTAAAACCAGGTCAACGTTGCTCTGAGTCAGCATATTACTAAATGACGAACAATGTTCAAATGTTAGAAAAACAAAGTTTAGCTATCATATAGTTATGCAGTGAATATTTCATATTGTTCTCGCAATGGATAGTCCGTTCGGCCGGAGCTCGCGGACCGCGCGCAGCCCACCCCCGGGCCCGGGATCGGGTCCGCGGGATGTCGTCGCGCCTGCCCCTGCGCCGGCTGGTAATCAATTTTCTGTTGTCCCAACAGCCGAGATCCAAAATTGGCTGAATTTTATTGAGTCCAATCTTGGCGAAATATGCTCCATCTCAACCGACGGAGGTAAGTTGAACTCAGATAGTAAAATCAGGATATCTAACATCTGCAGGAGTGTGATACATAGTGCTTCGCAAATGGCTGTGAAGTATCAGTCAGTAAAGCAGCAGCTTATTGCAGCACACACGGAAATTGAGTCTGTAGGAAATGAAAACCAAATAAGTCCCCAATTAAGAGAGTTAAAGAGTGAAATCAGGGCCGTCTCCAAGGTGTCGCCTCCTACAAAGCATATAATAACCTATGCTCATATAATAAAAAAAGGTAAAGATGCCTTTATCTGCCCCCCTAAAACAGCGAGCCTAACTATATATCAAACCGACAAGGAAAAATCTAGTGAAGAAACCAAAAAAATCGTTCAGAACATTTTCAAGCCCGAAGAGCTAAAGCTCCACATCCGAAGGATAAAAAGAATTAGGAACGGGGGTGTTTTCATTAGTACCGAGGGTAAAGAGGACCTAGAAAAGCTTAGAACATCGCAGAAGCTCCAATCATCGGGCCTTAAAATAGTAGAGACTACGAAATGAAGACCTAGACTAAGTTTGCTAGGTGTACCTTCGGACATTTCTGAGGAATCAGTGTTCAAATGCCTATTTGAACAAAATCTTGCTGATTAGCACCTGAGCCTTACTAGTGACGAGTTCCTAAGTTCAGTGAGATTAAGCCATAAATCAGGTAAAAAGGACTCATCCTTTTGTAACTATATTGTGGAGGTAACAGCCAAATTAAGAAAAATGCTGCTTCCACAAGAACGAATTTTTATTAATTGTACATCATGCCCAGTCAGGAATTTTACTCTTGTAACAAGATGTTATAAGTGTCAACAATATGGGCACTCGGCTAAATACTGCCGCGATAACGACCCAACTTGCGGTCATTGCGGAAGCGTTGGTCACTCCCTAAAGGAGTGCTCGGTGCGTGACCAGCCAGCATTTTGATGCTAAATGCGCAATCTGCAAGCGCTTTAATAAGCCCAACAACCACAGTACCGGCGACAAACAGTGCTCAGGATCGTCACCTAAAGTCTACTAAGACTATGAGGGAGCCTAGAGCGCCGCATCAAATAGCGTGTTTCTTGTCCACAAATAAAAACGTGAACAATGGATAGTGTGACTTGTGAAATCAAAGGTTTAGGTGATAAAGATTCGTTGTTGTGTTCTGCTTATGAATGTGAGATGGTAATAGGTATCAAAACTTCATATATTAAAATATTCCATATGAACATTCGCAGCCTAAATTTTAATTTTAATCAATTGTTAGTTTTACTAGAGAATATTAAGTGTACTATGGACGTTATAATTCTTTCTGAGTGTTGGTTGAATAAAGTGTCTAACATGCCATCGATTTAGGATTATGACTCACATTGTAGTAATGTATATATTAATCAGAACGATGGAGTAGTAATATATGTCAGAAGCAACTTTTATTGTGAAATTGAACACCCTAAACTTACTGAGGGAACAGCATTAGTATGCAAATTTAAAAATGACATTGCTGTGGTAGCTGTTTACCGATCGCCTTCGTTTCAAAATACAGACATATTTACAAATAGTTTGTCTGAACTGATTCGTAAATTATCGTGGTATAAAACCGTATCTGTTCTTGGTGACATGAACATCGATATCTAGCCGGAAAAGCAATCCGCAGCTGCTGACCAATAAATACCTTGATATGTTCGCGGAGCAAGGTTATCTGTCTAAGCACTTTTTTGATACACATTATAAAACATGCTACGATCACTTTATGTTAAAAACAAAACTATGTTCTAAAACATTGGTAATTTCATCTACAGTAACAGACCACTACTGCACTATTCTTTGCATAGAAAATCCTAAACGTAGTAAAAAAACTTGGTCATACATAAAGCACTTAGACTTGGAGGCAAAATTAAATGAAGTCAAACAAATCGATATAAGCGAATTAAAGGCTATAACCGAACCAAATACGTACGCTGATACACTGATTTCTAAGCTTCAGATGACCATACAAAATAACACTTCCACAAAACGAACTTCATTTAAAAATAAAATCATTAAACCTTGGATAACTCCAGGGCTATTAAAATGTATACGGAACCGTGACAGATTGCACCTTAAAGTAAAATGCAATCAGAGTAATGAGTTGCTTAAAATAACACGCGAATTCGAAATTTTTGTTGTAGGTTGTTAATAAGTTAAAAAGGGCCTACGAATCCGATCTGTTTAAAAAAGCAGGAAAAGATCCGAAGGCTAATTGGAAAAAAAAAATTGGTCACAAACATGACCAAAAAATTCGGCCCATCAACTAAATTACTCAGTGACACTGTCAATCCCAAAACATCTGCCAACCTTGCTAACCATTTCTTTGCCACTATTGGAGAACAGCTCTCTAAGAACATCACGGACTACACTAATCCCATGCCATTACCATCCAACATATTTCCTAAGGCCAGCTATCTAAATTCAATTGCTCTACTAGAAACCGACAATGGCGAGATAGGAAGCTTATTGATGTCACTAAAAAACGATTGCGCCCCGGGTTGGGACAACATCTCAGTTCCCTTTGTTAAGGGTGCAAAATCTGTCCTGGTTCCTCTCATAACTCAGTTATGTAACTTGTGCATTAGCAATGGCGTGTTTCCAAGAGCACTTAAGCCCGCACTCGTGCACCCAATCTATAAAAAGGTAGGAGATCGAAGTAATATTGAAAACTATCGACCTATTTCCGTTCTAAGCATCTTGTCCAAGATGAGAACATACTCTCGAACATAAGATGAGAACATACTTTCGAACATAAGATGAGAACATACTCTCGAACAATCAGTACGGTTTTCGTAGAAACAGGTCTACAGAAGACGCCGTTTCTAGATTGACTGAAACGGTCTTCAGAACTTTGGATAAAAAGTACAAATGTGTCGGGATTTTTCTTGATCTAAAAAAAGCCATTGACACAATATCCATACCATTGCTTTTAAAAAAGCTAGAGAGCATTGGCATTAGAGGAATATCACTTGAAATTTTTCGCGATTATTTAGATGCCCGGACGCAATGTACAATTATTAATGGTGTCTCAAGTGAGACTGCCCAGCTATCCAGCTGTGGAATCCCACAAGGTAGTGTCTTAGGTGCAGACAAAGTCTGAAGAGGTTATGAAACTAGTAACTTAAACCTATCTAAGACGTTTTTCATACCTTTTGCAGCCAGTAAAGGCGCTCTGCCACCATCAGATTCACTATGCATTTCAGCACATACTTGCTCCATCCGTTACAATCACGACTGCGCATGTGCTAAAATTATACGCAAGCCCATCATTAGATACCTGGGAGTGCTCATTGATGAAACGCTTTCTTGGAAAGACCAAATTATAACTGTTAAATCTCGCACACGTAAACTGATTTACGTATTCAAGTTACTACAGAACTCGGCAATTGCCACCACGTTAAAAACTGTATACTTTGCCCTCGTACAGTCAATTCTATCATATGGTATTCTGGCATGGGGCGGAGCACCTAAAACAACCCTTCTGAGTCTGGAAAGAGCACAGAGGGCTGTTATTAAGGTGATAAATAGGAAGCCCTTTCGATATTCAACTGCCCAACTGTACACTGAGTACAAAGTTCTTACGGTACGTCAACTGTTTGTGTTCAGGACAATCCTACGCACTCATACGACACTGGATTATGATGGCTATGTCAACAGTTCGCAGGAAGACTGCGGTATGTCGGGTCGTGGTACATAGAACAATGCTCGCGGGCCGCCTATGCTACGTCCTGGGACAAAGGTTTTATAACATAGCTAATAAACATTTAAGCATTTATTCATTGGTAAAATATAATTGCAAAAAGGTGCTTACCGATTGATTACTACAGCAAAATTATGATAATACTGAGAATCTTCTACGGGTTCAATGTTAAATATCTTTATCTAAATGTAGTTAGTATGGTGTATTAATTATTTTTCTTATATTTATTTTATTAGTTCTTATTTCTAGGTATTTAGTTCTTACTCTTTGTAAGCCTGTATATGAAAATCGCCTAACGTAAGAAACCTGGTGACCTATAAATACAGATACTATTGTATCTAGTTTAGGCACCAGTCCTCTAATTATTAGATTTTAATTCATTTGTATACATTGTATTAACTTATACACTGCTTAGAAACTAAGATTTATAACAATGTCTGGGAGAATAAAGAAATTTATTTGTTTATTTAAAGGCGACGCCCGTGAAATACTTTGAACCCCCTGGCACCCATTTAATCCCACCGTTTATTAATTTCACAATAATGTATGAACATTTTCCAAATTCGTTGATTACTTCTTCGCTCTCCAGTACCTACGCCCGCACAGCCCGATCGAATTATGGTTACACGAAATTAATTTCTATGCGCATTATTTTAAATTTGCTATAACTCGTAAGATATTCATTTAATTTGCAAGATGTTAAGGGACAAAATAATCTTCATGAAATGCTGAAGCCAACTAACGTAGTAAAAATTATAAGGATTGATAGCATATTTGTGTAAATAGCCCTCAAATTACCGCTTTATAATTGATGGTTTTTAAAGTATTAAAATGGATATAGTATGTTATTCTTAAAAGATAGACATATACCGTTGCGAACGTTTTTGTAGACCTACATTATACTCACTTTAGACCATACATTATTTTGTTATATCTCAAAGGGTTCGTTGAAAGCTCCCAGACGGCTTATTTTTTCCGACATTCCCAACAAATATCGTTATAATTTAGTCAACGCATACAAAAACTTAACAAATTATACATGAAAACCTTCCTTATGACACTAAAACTATTATAAAAACCGCAGCGTAATTCGTTGCGTAGTTTTAAAGATCTAAGCATACATAGGGACAGACAGCTAAAAGCGACTTTTTTTTATAATAAGTAGTGATTAAGATTATCCACATGTACGAGTATATGTTAGTGTGGGTGCTTGAACAATCATCATCTAATTTGTAATAACTTTTTAAAAATGTAATCAGAACTGTACCTATTCTAATATAACATCATCTATATCATAATTCGTAATGATGGATAAAGGTGGCCTTAAAATGCCATCACGTGAGGTTGCCAGCCGAAATCGACATTAAGGAATCGGGAACAACATGGAATTAAAGGAATTACTGGGAATGCGCTTGCGCCGGAGTAATCTTGACCCAAATGGGGCTTTACTGTGGGTGTCCATAATATCTGAAAGTCTCACGGGAATTTCAATATAGCCGGTAAATTTATACTAATAAATCAAGCTGATGAGTTTGTTTGTTTGTTTGGTTGAACGCGCTAATCTCAGGAACTACAGGTCGGATTTGAAAAAACTGTTTTTTTGTGTGGATAGCTCATTTATCGAGGAAGGCCATAGGCTATATATCATCACGTTTCTACTCTGAAGAGCGGAGCAGGAATTACAAAATTCGACAAATCGGGCAAATTTTTATGCATTATTGTAGAATTTATAAGCGACGGGATTAATTAAATAGGTGCGACGGGAGTTCGAAGTATGTCACGGACGAAGCCGTGGAGGTCACTTAGTTAAGTAGAAAAGTTTTAGTAATGGCAGTTTTGTAATTAATCAAATCATGAATGGAATGTATAGACAGGTTGTAGAAATCCAGGTCGAATCTAGGGCTAATATAAAACAAAATTATAAATAGTTTCAAATTTTAAAGAATCGAGTATTCTGACTTTTAGTTTCATTTATCATTCCATAAAACATTAGCATACCAGAGGGCGCGCAATATAACTAAACTAAGGCGTCCCAGATATGGACTGTATTTCTTTGAAGTAATTATGTTTGCCCCTTCAGATCTCCAGCTCAATTGTGTGCACAGTTCTTTGTTTTTTGATACATCTGAGGTGGCAGACAAGCATACGGACCTTATAGAAAGTGGTCACCGTAGCCCATGGACGATTGCAACACGAGAGGTGAGGTACTCGCACTGCCGATCATGTAAAATATTCTAAGACACCATTGCACAACCCAGTATTTTCTAAACGCCCAAAAGCAAATTTTAAAATCGTTAAAAAATTAGTTATTTATTTTCTAATTAAAACTATAACAGTATTTTCTTAAACATTCGTTTATTACCGTACAGTAAAACATATAAACGACTTATTCAAAATGACGCACCGTAAGAACAAACGGAATAGGATCCACTATATTTTTTCGATCGGCCGAGCCTGGGGCTGCAATTAGCCGTCGATTTGCGTACACCAGCGCCCGCGCAGGCGATGCCGACGTCACGAACGATGCGCGATCAAGATGGATCGGTGATATGTGAAGCCATTCTAAGCTCTTACGATTTCTATATATCTTTATTGTTATGTTTTAGAAACTGTTTTCGTAAGAATCGTATTTAGTACGTATTCTTCTAGGTACTTCTTGTACCTAGAAGATTAAATTTTACATATATTTTTTAGAAATCTACTTAAAAATAATGTCACCATTGTCAGAATAAGAGTGGTTTTCGCACGGCTACGAAATAGTATAATTTAAATAATTAAAAAAAAATTTAATAATTAATTAAGAAGATAATTTAAAAAAAAACCAACGAATACGCTTCCGATGAAAAGTAGGACGAATTAAAAACATTAAATTGTTTTTTAAATAGTTATACACTTATACAATGAGATGAGATACAGAAGTCCATTTAAACTTATATCAGACGACTTACTCGAATGAACGTTCACTCGAGTGATTGCTTCATTTTCTTTCATTCCATGTTCACACGGTTTATTTGGGATGAAATAAAAATGAACATTCTCTTGTCATTTTTACCAAATGACGTTGTATATCTTGGAATTAGTTTCATTTGTGATCACTTAATTGAATATTTAACGAAAAAGAAGCAAAGGAAATGTAGACGGTGATGGGCCAAGAACTCACCAATTTCGACTTTACCTTTGCTTCATATTTTTCAAGTTTGTGCTTCCAGTGGTATTGATACTTTGCAAAGTTCGCCAAAAACAGGAGCGTATTTTCATCGTTCTGTTTCACCACATTGAACATTAGTTCACTACAGGACTCAAGACATCACTTTTGTGTTCAGATTGTTCATTTTTCGTTCATTCGGAATGAAAGGAGTGAAAGTGACAGATGCCGAATGCCAATATCCAACATCGTTGGATATCGGTTCATTAATAAATTCACTCGGCACTCGCGTTTAATTTTGTGTTCAGACGTTTCATTTCGAGTGAAAGATGCCGAATGAAAGTCGAAAATGAACGAAAAATTAACAGTCTGATATGGCTTTACGAGTAAGATGATTTCCGTACCTGCAACAAAAGAAAAAAATAGGGTTAAATAAGTATTTTAAGAAAACAGTTTTCGTTGTTGCACTATGCTGAAGAGTAGGAAATATATCATCACTTTTGCAAGAGGGAAGAAAGATGACCCTAATATAATCCAAATGTGTTGATTTGGATTTAAGGATCTACGAAAAACAAACTGCATGCATTCTCGCTTTCGGAGCTGTTTCAAGCGTGTTATTGAGTTATTGGATTTATTTAGTACCAAAATTCACAGTAAAACCAGCCAATTAATATAAAAGTTAAGTCTGTCTTCAAACAGGATGATCAATTATGATTTTATCCTGAAAATTCATTTGAAATAGGCAGAATTCATCCAAATTGGGTTTGAATAAACGAAGTCCAGTAGTGATCCTATAAATATTCCTTTTTTATTCGTTTGATGTTCAAAACCCTACATACTACTACTACCACTACATCTAATTTTCTCTTAAATTGGAGTACATGACTGCAAGGCCACTTCTTTAGTCGTCTACCAACAAGACAAACAAAACCGGTAGTGTAATACAAAAGGTCATGCAAGTGCTCAAACTCATTAGCAATCATATTAATCCAATTCGTAACGAGTTCAGAAGAATTGCGTTGTTACTAGAAATGTGAGGACAATGGTATTTAGCATCATAATACGAACATTGTGAAATTTAAGTGCTCTGTTGACGGATTGACAGACATACGGCCAGCGTCTGATTACTTTCCTGACATAATGAGATACTGAGTGTAAGATTGCGGAATTCTCAGTAGTATGAGAAAAGGATATTGTGTGTACAACAGGTGGTAATTCTAATGGATTCCTGTGTTAAATGGCAGACATAGAGTAATCGCCAAGTAAAATAAATTACGCAATCATTTTAAAATAGTAAAAACTGTTATTATAATACAATTTTGAAAAGGTTTTACCAGCTTTTTCTGTTCATAACCTTTTTCATAATTTCAAACTTTGGAAACGATTATTCGACCTCTTGCTGGCAGCCGATTGAGCTGAAATTTGACAAATCCTATGACAAAACAATAACTCTCCTGATTTTTTTCAAAATGGGAGTGGTAATGTATATGTATATACATTCTAGAACCGATGATGACACCTTTTTGGCACTTACTATTCTCGACTTTTAATGAAGATCCATTATTACTCCACCACACATGACCTTTAAACTGAAATTTCGCCTACCTTTGTAAATCTTGTGACAATACAATAATCTGAAAGCGAAATCTAGTGATTTGCTTGATAACTCCCCGTTGGAGTGAACTCTTCAGAGGTTAATGGCATCGACTTAAAATGCAGTTTGAATGTAGGATTATATTAAAGGGATGGCAGACGAATGCAGAAAAGTAGGAGTGTGCTATAACATAATATGATAAATATACTTCATAAAGAAATAGTTATTCGTCAATGACCAGCTGCTTTCGGTATTTCCTTTTCAACATTGCTACAAATGCCGTCTAACCCCGCTATGAACTACGAACTGTTTGTTACATTTTCATGCCTTAATCTCGGAACCGATTTCCATGAATTGCGATACAGAAATAGATGAAAATTTGCAGATGATAATAGTGTTCGTCGCGAGCGCAATCGCAAGCAAAGGCTAGTTTGCGATCAGTAATTACGCAGTCAGTACTTGTACGTCGCTGATTTAACTGACCGTTTCTTTCGAACCTGTCCATATTATGTTGACCTTTGAAACAGCTTTTTACTTTGCTTTAACTATATTTGACCATTATAGTTGATGCCATTACAACTGGACAATAATAATTATTGTATTTCTCATACTGTAATTATTGGATATTGTAAGGTTGGCTACATGCCACGGCATGCTATGTACAGTCACCACTATAAAAAATAAATAAAGCGCTTGTGGCCCTGCGGTCTCAGTGTTTTGTAAACGATCACTGAGTTACGCAACTTTCACTATGGCTGGTACTCGGATGGGTGACCACTTTGTGGCATTTACATTTGTGAGCGTTCTCGTGTTTCGGAAGGCACGTTAAGCCGTTGGTCCCAGTTGCCAGTAAAATGGCAGCCGTTAAGCCTGGTTGAAGGCCTTATGGAAGACTTGAAAAATTTCAACTGCAGGTAGCCACAACCTGCGTCTGTCTATTTTTCAACACGGCAATGGGCTCACCACCTATTACGTGGGACAGGAATCCACGCGGTGAAATGTGGGCATATAATATGCCTCTGCCACCCCTTCGGGGATAAGGCGTGATGGATATTTATTTATTTATGTACAGTCACCAATATAAGGCAATTTATTCTAGTTTATAGTACACAATACATCTTATGCTGGAGATAAGTCGACCCCAACCCTTGTTCAATATTTGCTTGTTTGTTGTATGCATAGAAGACTGGAGAAAGTGATTTATCAGAGGACTGCAAATGGTAAGGATCGTGCTAGCGAAGGGGCATATCAGGACCTACCGCCGTATATGTAACTATACGCTCATGACAGAAAAATGCAAAAGATATAGCTCACAGAAGAAGCACGTTATAGTGCAACGAGCTGGTAATATCTGTAGAAGAACCGACTCACGACCTATGGAGCACAAGAGTTCTGGAGTGGAGTCCGCGACACAACAGGACGCCTCACGCCTGATGGACCGATGACCTAAAATGTTCGCATGGAGGTACTGGATGCAGCCCGCCTGTGTGTTATGGTAAAATTGGGAGAGGTCTACTGCCATAAGATTTGATTGATTGTAGCAAGTAGGAACACAACTAAAGGTAAAACTGGCTTGTATGTACGAGAATGTATGTTCCAGATAAAGCAAAACTAACCATTCACCCATATATACAACTCACAAGAGATAACAAAGATTTCGCAGTACATAAAACATGAATTTCCAAAAACCAATCCGTGACAGAAACCGACATGTTTCACTCTTGCATAACCTGATATAAATAAATTCATTTGATAATTGCACACCTGAATGAATGCCATATTTGGTGACTAGTAGGTAGATCTTTAGTCCACCTGACAGGGACCGGCATTGATTGGCAACATTGTAAGATGTAGCGTTATCTTTATACCTATATTAATCCTACAGCAGGTAACACTGACCTCGGTTGGAGATTAACTTAGCTAGATCTTTGACGGGTATAATAGAAAAGATTGACAACACTATTTCATTATTGAAAAGCTTTAAGGTGAACACCTGTTATTGTATTGTGGCAGAAAACATTCACAATTATCAGTGCACAATTACAAATACGTTTATCTTCTTCATTTGACCGTAAATTCGCGGTGGCAATCAACCAGAATCAAATCTCTTGCCCATTCTAGTTGTTCAAGATCGAAAATGAAAGAGTAGGGATTAACGCTCCATCGAGTTGCACAAAACTGTAGTTTGGTTGCTGATGTGCTGTTGAAATTCAAACCGTCATCGTCTGTTTAATTAGAGCTCGGTGATCCTCAAACCGCCTCACAATTCTTTCAATCGGATATTTTCACAGCTATTGCTTAAAACGTACATATGTCAATCAAATAGAAGACATTTTGGAAAAAGGTCAAGTCAAGAGTACCCTTAACCGGCGTGTGTGTATGAAAACACTTATGAAAGTGGAAGAAGCGAAAGTTGTATACCAGGATCGTAGCAAGTGGAAAGCCATAGTCTCTGCCTAACCCGATGGGAGAGAGACCGCCGTGACGATATATGTATGTATGTATTGCTTAAAACGCCATGAGATATTGTTAGGTGATTTTACTAAATCACTAAATAAGGTATCTAATCTAATCAAAATCTAATCTTACTAAATAAAGTAAATTAGGGCATTGCTGAGTTGTGACAACCAATTTCGTAAACCTGATACAATTATTTGCATGGAAATTCGATGTGTATAAGTTTATACTAAATCTCCTAAAATGAAAGTTTAAACTCGTAAGTAATTTTGATGACTGGACTTATACTGATGAACTTTGATGTGAGATAATCATCAAAATAATCAAGTACGGATAAATAAAAATTAAGTGTTTCGAAACACGGCTTTTGAAACATGTTTATTCGCCTGGGGTCACCTATGCCGGTGTCTACAGTATATAAATTTTAGTTGCTGTGGGGAGATATTCGGCCTGACTTTTTTTTATACCACTGAGGTGGCAGACAAGCGTACGGCCCACCTGATGGAAAGTGGTCACCGTAGCCTATGGACGTTTGCAACACCAGAGGTGCAGCACTCGCGCTGCCGACCCTTTATAAACCTTCTAAGACCCGTTTTGAAGATCCCCATACTGTAGACGTTCGGGAAAACCCAGGCAGGGAGCTCATTCCACAACCTAAGCATACGCGGAATAAAGCCTCTATCGGACCTAACCGTGTGCGTGCGCTCCGGACGTAAAGTGTGAGGGTGAACACCCTGTCTATTGCGAGCAAAATGCAGTTGGTACAGTTTCACAAAATTAAGGACAATCAACTGTTTCATTAATACTCATTAATTAGCGATATATTTCACATATAATATGACCAAGTGTCAGCCATCGGTCTACATGTAGAGTGACCCTACATGTAAGTCAGACACCACGTCGGGTAATCTGATCGCGACATTTTCATAAATCGTACCAGTTTTTTAACATTTCAACTTGACCTGGATTAAGTTCGTAAAAGGCTAACCTAGTTCCCAAAAGTTATTACAACTCGCGAAGTATTTACGGTATATTTATAGAAAGTGTTTGTGATTGTTATGTCAGTTATATTAATAAGAATAAAAATTAAAAACAGTAGTTCAATATTCTACTACTATCTTATGAAATACTTATCAAGACTGTACTTAATCTTATGATTGCTATAAAAGGTGAAGTCAGAAATGTAACTAATTCTTATTTGTTTCGTAAAACAGTGGTGGCAGAGAAGCATGGCTCACCTGGTCGAATACTTATCCCATTCAACAACAGTTTAGTTTATCAGCAGTAGCTGAGTAAATTGTTTTAAAATTTAGAAAGGTGATACCTTGAAGCGGACCTGGAGAAGGCAGTAGTGATAGTGATACGTATCTGAAGTATATTGATACCCAACCCTTTCGAAGTCAGATCAAAACACCGTTTAAGTAATGAATTACAATAAATTGCCAATAAAACTTCACGTGCGTTTTTTTATATTTAAAGATATGATAAAGATAAATCACCAATTCAAAATTGTAATTCATCAGCCTCCTTCACTCTGTATAAGGTAATTGCCTCCAAAATTGGTAATTCACAAGTCGCCTGAATAAGAATCGCGTAACTTTTAGGTCGGGTCATGGATTTGCCATGGGCTATGGATTTTAAAAACTGGATATGAAAGTATTTCGGACTTTTCTCGGTTAAGTTTACCATGATGCATCTACGGGAATTAAGGCCTGTTTAAATACCTTCGAACAAAATTACGTTTCGGGCAGCAATTCCGTGCTAAAGCGACCTCGAAAAACATTGGAAATACGAGGGTAGATGGAAGTTTCTGCATCTCACAGATCGATAGAAAAAGACGTAACTTTCTACATTTAACTTGTTCGAAACCTCAGGTAGTTCAGTTATTTATACATACATATAATTACACCTTTATTCCCGAAAGGGCAGGTAGAGGCATACCGTACCAAAGTTATACATGGCGAGCCTATTTTCGTGTCCAAATAAAAATGAACTGATGCATGAGATTCCTAGGATATAATAAAAATATGCTAATTTTCAATTAACTGAAAATGGAGATGCAATGGCCTAATAGATAGCAATAGCTTTTTCTGAAGAATGCAATAACAATTTCACCTATTTAATATGTAAAAGAAGCTCGGATCGGCGCAAGCCCATTTGTTGCGCTAATGGTGTTGCAAATGATTTATGTGAACCGATTATCTTATAGTCGGAACATTTTTGAAAAATATTAGCTCTCTTAACGATATTATTAACAATTTTTTTTGTTTGAAAAAACGTGTCCATTTGATTTAACATACAATGGTGGAGCCGCAGCCGACCGAAACCGCCACGAGGCAAAGCGGGGACGGTGAAAAAAAGTATGTTTTCTTCGAATTTGGAATTGGCAAAGATTTTTTACCCTCTCCAATTTAAATTTATAATTCAAATTTCATTAGGCGTCTTGGAAGTAAGGTTTTAATTCAAAACTGAATTTAAATTCACAATAAATAAAATCTGTTAAATTCCTATTAATATTATAAAGGCGAAAGTTTGTAAGTATGGATGGATGTTTGTTACTCTTCACGCCAAATCTACTGAATGGATTTTGATGAAACTTTATAATAATATAGCTTACACATTCACCTTCACCACGCACGCGGAGCCGCGGGTGTCAACTAGTGTGACATAAATCTAATTATAAGTTGTTTAAGATATCATACTCGTACTTAAATACGGGTTTTCAAAAAGTTTATTTACCCAATTATTTATGTTACCAATTTTCAATTATATTTCTTCCCACATAAACTAAATTAAATAGTAAGTGGGTATTCATGAGGTGTCATTGTGAAAGTACTTAAACCTGTGAAAAGTGCGTAAATTGTGCATGAAATTTTTAAAAAAAATGCCTTCTTGTTACTGTCACTTTCACACAATGTGGTATGGTGGCAATGTGACACAGTTTGTTATCTGTATGAGACTGGTAGTTATAAAACAAATTAAAATGTGACACGGGAACAGGGGGCCGAGTTTGCTATTTCAATCGTGTCGTAAAAGAATAGAAATCGTCGCTCAATAGAAAGCCACCGGTACAGTGTTGAAATTTTTTCGTAGTCTACTATTACAGTCGTACTCGAATAAACTTCTATCAGTCGGCCCATAGAATTCTACTATACGAACCGCGCCAGTGGCCGCATTTTTGATAGTCCACAAAATTTTGACAGCTAAAAACAGCGATTCTGGTCTATTCTACGGCTTGTACATAGTAGACTCGGCCCCCAAAACAGCGGTTCTGGTTCTATTCTATGGCTTGTCAATAGTAGACTCGGCCCCCAGATTATGATAATAAACGCTCGCAAATGGAAATACCACAAAGCTGTGCTATATAAGAAATCAAAGTCTTTCATCTATCAAATAACAATTCTTCTATGAAACATTTTAGTACTTTATTGCATATTAATTATTATTATTCTATGAATAATTATAATTCTGAATCATGTCCAAACTTTCAATTAAAACTAATAACTTTACATATTAAATGCAGCTGAACTATTAAGGGCTTATAAAATACATTTACGATATCGTAACCCCGGCAATAAATCGCAATTACTAGCAATTACCTACTACTAAGCGTAGTGTTTGGGCGTTCGATAATTTATCACCTAATTAGTACGACAGTAAGCCTATTTTGTACTGGCATAAAGGTAGGTCTACACTAATAGCACTAACCCGCTGCGATCGAACAGACACAATGTGTATATGGAGAAGATTTTCTATTGATGCATCTTTGCCGACTCCTTTGTGAATATGTGTGCAGTCTTACCTAAGGAATGCAAGTGTAGGCCAGTCCTAATAGTTGCGGTGTGTTTTATAAATCTTTATACCTAATCAATACAGTTTGTGAGTGCAAAGGAGGAAAGTGATTTTACTTAGGTACAATCAAATTTGGTGTCAAAGTGTTTGTTATTGAACTCCTCTAAAACGGCATGACCGATTTTTATGAATAATTTGGGTATGTTTACTAGGTTTGAGAATAGTTCATAGATTATTGTTTATACTCCTAGGTGATAAGGATGATAACAGTGTCCAGATTATTTATTTAATTTATGATTGACGAAGAATATATATTGTGCGAAAGTAGAGGGTATAAGGAGTCAGGGTAGGCCGAGACTTACATATGAAGACCACGTGAGCAAATTGCTCAAAAACTAAAAAGTCATGTATCAAGTGCATGTATGAAGCGATAAGCAAAAGAAGTATGCATGGATCGTGAAGCCTGGCGATCTGTCCTCCCTGACTACCCCGTCAGGGATACAGCGTGAAGATAGTTAGTTAGTTAGATTATTTAAAAATGTCAAAACCACGTTTGCATTATATTGTAACCTAAATCCGTCTTATATGGACGCAAAGCATAGTCACTTATGACAGTATGAAGACATGAAGACAGATATGTCTTCATGTCGTTACATTACAAGTGCTACAACTTAACTCCACTTCATAAAGAAAACACGGTTAGGGTAAGCGCACACACAGCAGAACAGGATGCATAGTTGATAACGTATCCTGCTGAGCTTTAATGAGCACTCGTACGTGAGGTATTATTAGGCAAATTTGCATAGAACAGCGCTTTAATGCGTAATTGACACACTGACCACTAAAGCATAGATCGTTGTAGTAATATATTCCAGTTATTTAAAATTTCTTATTAATACTGTTACGTTCGTAGGGTATGGGTACTAATAGGAATTGCACTAATACCACAAATTTAAAAGAAATACTTTAATTACTCTAAATAAAAACAATAAAACCAAAACTAATAATCGCCACTAAACACACTAAACACAAAATTCTTCGCTTAGATAATTGCACTGTAACAGTATCGCACTATTTAGCTTCGATCACTTCGATTCGCACTGTTCGCTTCCTCAAAGGAGACTGTACTGTAGCCGAGAGCTCGGCCCTTTATATACGCCTAGTCATTTTCTGGAATATTCGGGAGAATTCGTTCGGTACCTACAATCGGGTACATCTCTAGAATGTTCCACACGATACTAGTTGCTCCTTCAGTATATGCCGGAAGGTTCTCGACCTATTGCTGTCCCTACTGGTGCTATCTCTATCACATAGTTCTAGAATGTTCTTAGTGTAGCTATCTCTTTTTATAATAGTGCTATCCCTGTCTAATAGCTCTGGAATATTCTGAATGTAGCTCTCTCTTTCTAATACTGCTATCCTTGTCACTCTTTCATAAAATTACGCTTTATACTGAAGTGGGCTTCAATGGCCCATAAGGGGTCCTGAAACGCCTGAAAAAGGGTTTTCAGGTTATGATGGCATGTGATAGGGGGTGGCCTGAAACGAACTGAAAACATGTTTCAGGCGCCTGAAAACAACGGCAACTGGGGTGAAATTTGGATAATTTGGTATGTGATAGAGCTTCTTCGGAAACGGCCTGAAACCGCTTTTCAGCCTGCTGATAACGTTCCCAAGGCCCAGAAAATGACGTTTAAAGTTGTTCACTAGTCCGCCGGCGTAACAATACCTAAGTCAAAAGGACATGAATAGTGGCCTAAACGAGACGATAACCTTTGAATGGACAAAATAGTTTCAAACGGAGGTTTTCAAATAAACTGTAAGTACCTCGAACCTCTTTATAAAGATTATCGTTTTGCTTGAAAACTTAATTATTTGGCCCTACTACATTACAACCTTAAACCTTATACCCCAATATACCTATACTAATATTATAAAGCTGAAGAATTTGTTTGTTTGGTTGATCGCGGTAATCTCAGGAATCACTGGTCGGATATGAAAAAATCTTTTGTGTTAGATTGCCCATTTATCGAGGAAGGCTATATATCATTACGCTACTACACTTAGGAGCAGAGCAGTAGTCATAAATGTCGACAAATCGGGCAAATTTTTATGCATCATTGTAGAATTTATAAGCTACGGGACTAAATAGGTGCGACGGAAGGTCGAAATATTCCACGGGTGAAGCTGTGGGAGTCATCTAGTTTTACAATAAAGCTACAAAATAAGTAAATCAATTTGACGCGTAGTTGACAACCATAATGGATAGCGGCGGCACCGTTATGTGCAGGCGTAAAATATGCACGCGCGAAAATCATAACGTGCGCATGCCCAAGTGCTGCCCAGAGACAGACAAAACATAGCGCAGTTGTAAAAGCGACATACTCACGAAATGTGTCAACTCGCCAGTATACATAACTGTAACTTACTTAGTATTCGTGATTGAAGTAAGATTGGATCAAGACTTTGAGCGCTCAAATTAACTTATTAAAAGACTTACCAATTTATTAAAAGAAACCTTCTGCAACTCGACAAATAGAAGTGAGAATTTAGCAGTAGGCAGTAGTCAGCAGCAGTGGACTGAAGCAGGCGATGTGTCTCCGCGATACTTGGTTTCTGTACAATTCCGGTATAGATTAGGTGTGATTTCATGTCGCGTAACAAAGGCCCGATGCCGCCACATTTGGTCAGTAATTAAGCTGACTGTCAGTAATATTGACATTCAACCGCTAAGCTGTCACCGCTTGATGACATTACTTGTCAACATGTACATTTTTAAAGTTACAGAGAGGATAAAATAATATTAATAAATACATGTCACGGAAATTAGAGTCAGCTAGCTGATTTGCTGTGCACAATAATCCGTCTTAAATATTAGCTCAGGCAAGTATAATCACGCCAACTTCTTAGGGATAAATTATCAGCATTTCTAACCGTAGCTAAATAACTACAATTCGCAGTAGGGAAGCATCAACTGTCACCGCTAGCCGCCGCGCCGGTCTATTTGTACCGCCCATCGCTTGCGACGACGTGCGTACGCGCAATATGTTAATTTGGCAGAATAAATTAAAAGCCTTTGCAAAAGGTTTTAACAGTATTCTTTAGTTAAAATCACGTGTAATGTGTTTTTAATAATAGGTGCCGTATGAGACGAAATTTACCAAACTCAACAACCGATTAAACCAGTACATAATCCTGTGATTAGAAGGTACAATAGCTTCATCGTTTATCCATTATTGATGGCACTTGATGAAACCTGCTACTCATCTTGAATGATAACACTTCTTTATATTATTGTATATTAAATGATGATAAACTCTCAAACAAAAATGTCCTTAATCGGTTCGGGCGGAGTACCAACAAACAAAATACCAGAGGACGAGAAAATAAAGTAAAAAGAAGAAAGCGAGCGGAGGAGAAACTCTTAGTTATTGGATATCGGTTGAAAATAGGAACAACCATCGTAATTACAAAACACTTAAACTAAAAAAAAAAAAACTAACTATCTTCACGCTGTATCCCTGACGGGGTAGTCAGAGAGGACAGATCGCCAGGCTTCGCGATCCATGCATACTTCTTTCGCTTCTTCGAGATTCATCAATCGCTTCATACACGCACGTCTGGGTATCCGAGTACTTTTGACCTTTCCGTTTTTGAGCAATCTGCTCACGTGGTCTTCATATGTAAGTCTCGGCCTAACCTGACTCCTTCTACCCTCTACTTTTGAACAATATATATTCTTCGTCAATCGTTCCTCACTCATTCGTTGGACGTGTCCAAACCAACGGAGCACGCCCTTTTCCAGCTTAACGCTGACACTTTCATTCAAACCTGCCAAATTGCGTATCACTTCGTTACGTATTCGGCCAGCCAAGGTAACGCCGCACAACTTTCGAAGTGATCGCATCTCCACAGCATTCAATTTACTTTCATGCATCTGCTGACATACCCAGGTTTCACTACCGTAAAGCAAAGTTGGCACTAGCACTGCGTTATGAATCGCCAGTCGTGCTTCTTTTACGATGCTTTGTCGCTTTACTAAACACTTAAACGTTTGTGGAAACCAAATAAATACTCAACGGCGACAAAAATTAAGCCATTATTGTAATAGAAAAAGTTAAAATTATCATAAAAGTTTCTTCCGCATTACAACTAATTAAAGAGAAGATAGGTTTTTGCTCACGAGCACTACAAGCTGTCGACTGTCAACCACGATTACATCTCCAGATAAACGTAATGTTAGAACCGGTATATTATATCTAGGGTGACCATGCTGTCCAGCGCTATCCGGACATGAGATAATATTTTCCGTCCAAGGCTACTGTACTTGCCATTTCCATTGATGACGCTTCGTCTCATGTGATATTAAGTGGCAAAATACACAGCAAAGAAAGCAAATTTTATTCCCCCTGATCAACAAACTAATGTAAATGTAGTGTTGCTATATTGCAATTTTAGTAATGGCATCTTTGTGACATTGTTGCCTTGATAGCAACTATTGTTGATTATTTGTTTTAGAGTTTGATGACTTGTATAACATGATATTGTAGCTCTATGTGTCAAATCATTTGAAACATACAAATAATACCGTAATGCACGGATAGTAAATACTTCGATCCCGTCAATTTATGTGAAATTAAAAGACGATTTAAGGCATATTCTGCAACCTATCAAAAAACATTCTCAGTGTCCGATTCTCAGGGTCAGAGAGAACCCTACCCAATCGATCCAGCTATTCGTGCTATAAGTAGCTTCCATACCATAATTTTGGTAATAATGTCCGGCCTTTTCATTATACTACATGGTGACCCCAGTTATACCTGGACAGCATTTTAGTTCCTCATACTACGACCCTATAAAGGTGGATTAATAAATGTTGTAAAACGCTTTGAAGCAGTACCATAACGAGCCTTTAAATTAGTATCAAAAATTCTGTCGATTTCGATAACAAAGTTTATATAGTAGTTATATTACTAAGCACTGAAGTACATTTTACAAATCACAAATATTTATTTTCAAGCTTCGAAAGGTAAATCAAGCTGTCGTGGGTCCTAGGGTGCCGGTAATACGGTAGTAGTTAAGCCTAATAGAAGGTCAATAGGCGGCTTGAAAAATTCCAACAGCAGATAGCCTGTCCTTGTCCGGATAGACACGGCCAAAGGGTTAGCATATACGGGTAAATTACAACATTTTTATAGAGCGTGGGTTCTGTTCATGTGAATGAATAGTGGCCTAAACACTAGGACTGACAGTCCTAGGACATCCAGTCACAAAAGCTACATCAATCCAAACAAAAAATATAATGTAACCTACCGGACGTAAGAGGCCCCTCACCGAGATCTCTGGGGCCCAAGCCACGTCTTCTACTAGCGGTGCACCTGCAGACTAACGGAAGGACAGGCCCTTACAGCGTTGGGAGGTCAGATGACAGTCGCTCTCAGCAATGTCGAAAATTAAAAGTCAAATAAATGTGGACCACAGATTCAAAATCCAGGTAAGATTTGCAAGCAATCGGATTTACACTGAAATAAAGAAGAATGTCGGCTTTGCCAATTGATCTGTATTTTTTTTATCTAACCTTAACCTACTTGCTAAGTTACATATCCCGAAGGTAAGTATACTCGTACCTAAATAATAACAACGGAAACGTAAACAGTCATTCACCTTTTAACCCAGTTGCCACTAACAGCTTTGTTAAAATGCTATTCAAGTTTTACAACAGTCGGTAGGAGGCTTTGACAGCGGCCAATTATCAACCCATGAATAAGGCTATGAACTCACAGAGCGATTGTGACCAGCGCCCGCCGCTGTAAGGAATGGCTGGTTTTCTAGATTCACGAAAACTTCGCGGCGGTGAGAGATTTTAGTTACTTAATTTATTTGGTGCCCGTTTTTCTTTGGTTGCTA
Source organism: Thumatha senex (assembly GCA_948477245.1). Lineage (NCBI taxonomy): Eukaryota > Metazoa > Arthropoda > Insecta > Lepidoptera > Erebidae > Thumatha > Thumatha senex. The sequence goes on along the minus strand of OX419729.1, from coordinate 28,120,194 downwards.
AAAGCAGCTTGGTATGAGCTTCCTATTTTCAGCATCGTTGACAGCGATTGCCGTTTGAGTTCACAACCCGGTAGGGTCATCTGCGTCATTGCGTCGTCGTAGTCGTCCCTTAGTTATCAGGTGCATCGCACCGCGGATGAGATCGCTTAGGCTCCGGAGATCTTGGTGAGCCATTTAGACTTCATCGATTCGATTAAATTATTCAGTCTAGCTCACTCGCCAACCGCGGCATAACAGCCTAAATGCCCGAACCACAACCTGTCAATAATCAAACACATTTAGAGCGTAAACGCATCATGAAATGTGCTTCAGTTTTTTAGAATTACGTTTGAGTATTCAGAAGCTATACGCCTACAATCGCGGCGGGCGCGAATGAAAACAGCTTAGTGAGTTTTGAACCTAACACTAAAATCTCATTATGATACAATTGTACAAAGTGGAGACTTAATAAGCAATGAACAGTAGTTTAATTTATAGTAAGTGGTTAGTAGAAATTCATACTGATAGACGGTAACTTCTCTGTACAGCTATGCAACATCTGTTGCTCGTACTTTCTGGATTTGCCATAAAAATGTTCTAAAGCTTACCAAATAAATAGAACTCTTGATTACCATGAGGAGGAGAAAATGTAAAGGTGCTTACCTGAAAAACAAAAATAATAATAATGAAGAACAATACCAATGCAAAAGTTAACTACATGGCTATTTTTTTAAGGAAACAGCGCTTTTTACACTTCACATAATACGTTTTTCATACACATACATATAATCGCGCCTTATTGCTCGAAGGAGTAGACAGAGCCATATTAAACAAACACATTTCACTTGTTATAGTTTTGTCGTATCGTATACGTTTTTATCCCCGAAGAGGTGGCAGAGGCATTCTATATGCCTCCATTTTACCGGATGCATATATGTCAACACTTGAACACTTGTTTGTTCCTAGATCTTGCCTAGTATTTGTTATTTACCGCATGTATTTTATGAATGCTATGTACTCCATAATAGTTATACATATCAAAAAATATAACATTTTATACAAAAAATATGTAAGTGCTGTATTATGTATAATGTCCATCACGCCTTATCCCCGAAGGGGTGGCAGAGGCATATTATATGCCCACTTTTCACCGTATGGATTCTGTTTTACTGTACTTTATATAAATAAATAAATAAATATGTCTCACAATATACCATGGTTTGCCATGATGATATAGAGAGGGGCAGATGTAGCGTCCTGTATTTTTGGTCCCTAATGCTTTTAACTTTAACGACTACGATGTTACAGCTAGCCAGTATGAACGGCTTAATGTAAAACTACTGAATGAGTTTTATGAAACTTTACAATAATATACCCGTCAGGGATACAGCGTGCAGATAGTTAGTTAGTTACAATAATATGGGTTACACATCAGAATAACACTTTATATAATTATATAATAGGCTACTTCTTATCCCGGGAACAAGTTTCTGTGCGAAACCGGAACGGGAAAACTTTACCAAGCGGATGACGCTGCGGGCTTTTAACTAGTTTATACCTACTATTCTCTAGGTTTATGCGGTTGAATTATGGTCTCGTACTAAAGGTAAAAAAAATATAGAAAATAGGTATTCACAAGGTAACAAAGACACACACTTAATTCTGATATCCGTTGTAGAAAGGCATTGCAACAACCGCAAAACCTTTATTTGTTATGCAAGTTGTGTTCGCATGAAGGGATTACAACATGTAAGAATTAGGTATGTAACATATAAGTAATCTGGTAGTCTTCAGTAACTTGGGCACGTATTCGAAAGGTGAGGGGCGATAACGGAAACCATGTTGGCATATCATTTGTTGTAACAAAGGTATGCACATAGATAAACTCTAAGGGGGGGGGGGGATTGGTCTATGGGTATGCAGCACTTACAACTAAAAGGTTTATTTATTGTTGGTTTGGTGTTTCACTGCGTCAGAAGGTCAGGGTACAAAAGTTATGAAGTATTCACAACCAAATCTCATTTAGTCGTGAGATACAGCTGAGGCTTCGAACTCTGATAAATATCGTCGTTAGGACAACTCACACAACGCCATCTGATTCCAAACAAAGCAGAGCTTGTACTATGGTAAACAGATAACTGATAAACATACTTATATATTTCTAAATACATACATACCTATATTATAGATAAATAACACCCGGACACAGAATAAACCATCGTGCTCATCACACAAAGTTTTATTCTGGGTGGGAATCGAACCTCTTGCGTAGCAGTCGGATACACTCCTACCGCGCCACAGAGGCTGTCTAATGATATGTGATAACTGTCCCTCTCGATCGAAGTCGAAATTTAAGAATACGATTAGTTTGAGAACTAGATAGGCATGGGTAAGTCAAAAAGTTTGTACATTAGGAGCTGCCATAACAAGGTGAATTTAATTCTGGCAACTCGTTTCGTTGTTCTTCTTCTAACGTTGTTCCAGTAAATTCTCCAACTATTCCTACAGAATTAAAGGTTGCCTGGAAGAGATTGCCACTTGCAATAAGGCCGCCCATTGTACTTACTATATATAATAATGATTTCTTATTTTTCAAATCTATTCTTGGTGTACAATAAAGCATATTATTATTCCTGACCGTGGAATGGGTGCACTATTGACTGACTTATCTTCTGGTTTTATTTTCAAGTTGATGTGGATTTCATGGCATGGCATTTTCCTGGGATTTTCCCACTTCGAACGCGGTGTACCTTTACTGGTGTTAGTCATTGCTCTCTTCTTCAGATCTTAATTTACATGAGTCACAGTAATCGGAATGAAAGCGGGATATTCCCATCACCTATTATTAGAGGACACATAGGACGATTTCACCAAAATTCGAAGCGAAAACGTTTTCCCGAGGGATTAAAACGTTTTTAGGAACACAAAGTAGCGTTTGGTGCTCTCCAGACCTACATTTATCTACACGTCAGTTCATCAAATATTTACGATTTAAAATGAGGACAAATAAAAAAACACACTTTCCCATTTGTAATATTAGAATTCAATAAACTTTTGAATTGTGAAAACAAACCAAATGGAATTCTTCATACAATTTATATTTAATTTCTGTTGGAATATCTAGGTTTCAGAATAGGTATTTATAAAATAAATCAACCAAATTTATGAAAGTGTTTTCAGTAAATTCTCCACTATTCCTACAGAAGTAGTCCAGCGGCAGCGTCTTGGTTTATACTCGAAAAGGGAATTCCCAGCCACATCAGTACCCGCACTCTACTTCTTATGATGCTCGTACTTTGGAGCCAGGGAAATCATCTTGAAAAACGCATCTTGCATACATAACGTTTTTCCTATGGTCCCATATTCTTTTTGCCGCCAATTTTCAACGGTACTACTTTTACTATTAACAGTTTTCCATTACTATATTATTCAGAGAGAATTGTCGCCCTGATCACTTCCTTACATTTTCGTAGTAAAAACACTCAACTAAGTCTCAGTTACGACAAAATATGCTCTGGATATCACAATACAAAATCAATAAGCACCAAATTTCCCACGAACTCGAAGTATTTGTAAAGAAAGTACAAATAGAATCAATTCCATTGAGCAGTAGAAGCGAGACCACCACCTCGATACCCACGCGCCACTTACCTCGAGAGCCACTCCTGCGCATTGGTCGCGGCCAAGTGACGCAGTGATTAGGCACTGATACGCGCGTTTACTGCATTTTACTAAATATTGCCTCCATTATTTGGTAATACATTGATATGAGCTATTTTCATAAAAGTATTTTTTTCGACGTAAAGCAAGGAGTAGTTTAAGTTTTTTATTTCATTTTATACATTTTTTGCTTGTATTTATCTAGTTTATTTTATACATACAATTCGTAATTATTACAATTTTCTCAACTTAACAAATTTAAGGAGTATAGTAGAGTATAGTATATGTCTAGTGAGCAACCTTTTTCTCTCCTAAACAGGTTTCTTTCTCATACATCCTCACCAACATCCAGGCTTTATCTTCACAGGCAATCCTCATGTTGACTCGACCCGGGAACCCTTAGAACCGATGAGGCCGTTATTTCTAGTCAAATATTGTTTATTACTTGTGTTTCCTTAGTGGTCGTAAGCATTGTTCATAGGCATATCTGATTGAGGCTCGTACGAGAAGACGTGCAATGTATCAGACTTATACAAATGAAATAGTACCGTGGGAGCTATGATTCAAAATTATTAATTTAAGTATTCATTTCAGAAGATTATCGACGTAGAAGTGAATATTAGAATATTTAACATGTATATAAAAATAGTAAGAAACCATATGAGGTTCTGTGTACCACTAAAGTGGCAGACAAGAATACTGAAAGTGGCCCCCCTGATTGAAAGGGTTCATTGTAGCACCTGGACGTGGGCAACATCAGAATTTCTCATACTCATGCATTCAGGAGATTTCGTTCATTCCATTCAAGGATTTTTTTTGGAAATCTATTGTCTTACGGATTTTACGTAACTGAATTCGCTTCCTCAAAAAAGCCTTCTATAAGATCGTAACTTCTATGCGATTCAAGAGCTCATTCTATATCAACAAAAAGCGTTCAGTAACATGCAAACGTTACATCGATCTACAGAACACGTAACGTGAGGAAATATACCAGAAACATATTTCCGTCTGTTATTGCAGTAAATAAGGCAAACATTCTCTAATGAAAAGTCCCTTTTACTGCCGGTAAAGCTTTTGATAGTGGCCTTCAAGTTAACGGTCTACATAAATAGGTACCTTTTTGGAGACCCCAAGGTAGAATGTGGGAAACGCGTGCACTGGTGGAATGTTTCAAATTTTAAATGCAAAATTCTAAAGGTGGTGAGGTGAGGGTGGTACATCTGCCCCATATGTGTTATACCGGATTAAAATGGAGATGAAGAGATTAGGTTGATTAGCTCATGGTTTATGATTTTGTTACTTATCAGAATCTATAATTCGAATGGAAAGTCATGCAAGAACCAACATTAGGACTGGTAGAATTTTCTGGAACAGAGGGATTCTACTGCCTGTTGTAGAACAAATATCCACTGATTCAGAGTGAAGAAAAGTCTGATCTTATTGAGAGATAGAAAAACAGATCAATTTAGTGTAATTGTGACAATAATGCTATTAAAATCATGGTTCACTAGACGTTGGAAATATCAGTTTTTCTTTTTGAACTTCACATTTGTGTGGGTGCAGGTGCCAGCTATTGTTTATGCGCTAAATGGCAAACATCTGTTCATATTTCCGCCTACATATTGTCTACAGATTTTAGAACAAAGTTGTAGGATTAAAGTTCGAACTCATACCATTAAACTATTAACGATATCTAATTGGTCCCAATATTATATAGAGGTAGTATGTGTGAGTTTGAATGTTAGGGGTAATTTCCGGCATTGCTGTCCCGATTTATAACTTTTGAATTGAGAATATTTTTCATCCTTGGAACAAGTTCTTTAATAAAACGGCCGCGTGTCTGGAGGGAGACGCGGGCATTAGTAAATTATTGATTATTATACTACTACCAAGAATTCCCACTTAAAACACGCAATTATCCATTCCTGAAGATTTTTTTGAGACTACTCGTTGCGATTACTAAAAACTTCGAAGAATTTTTTTTTATATACCACTGAGGTGGTAGACAAGCGTACGGCCCACATAAAGGAAAGTGGTCACCGTAGACTATGGACGTTTGCATTACCAGAGGTGCAGCACTCGCGCTGCCGACCCTTAATAAACCTACTAAGACTAATACAATATTGTTATTGAATAGAATCGGTACCAAATTTAATTACAATCAATCGTTTAATCAATAGATATTCTCTCCATACAATGAGAGATATTCAAACAACAATATTTAACTATCAATTAGTTTACCTACACCATTATCTGCGATATAACACTCATGACAATTGTCGTATTTAAATGTCACATTTAATAACTATATTCACGATAAATGATAAATAATCTATGTTAATAACACACTACGTGTTGTAGTGCTTATAAATATGCAATTTCAAGTAATAACGTTATTATTTATGAAGTTATTATTATTATCTAGTTATTTTACTTATTCAATATTTATTGCAAAATACTGAATACGGTTTGCGTGAAGTGAACGGTGATAGAGAAACCCTGATTATCTAGATCATTTTGCCACTCATTATATCAAAACCTTTGCAGATTAAACTGCTTCAATAATAAATAATGATAAAAGCTATAGTGAGCGTTATCCCTAATTACCACTAACGAAGTGGCTGTCAACCTTAGGTCTGAAATATTCCGGCTATCCTGAAATACAGGTGACTACAACCATTTAGAAATTAATCATGCATAATATGCAATGTGAGCATTAAAGTATTAAAATGTAAATATACTGCTGACTTTAGAAATTTTCCTTTAAATAACTTTGATTCCCGATAGGAAGAGCGATTGGTATAAACATACTCGTATATTATATTAGTGTACATAAGATAGTTTTGAAAACCGTTTTTTATCAGTTTTGCGATAATACTATTTGAAGAGGAACAAATGGAGAGAAAAATTATAGCAATGCGACCATTATAAGCACCGAGTCACGAGACGAGACGACAGACGAAGACGTGGGTGGTCAGGTGAGAGAAAATTAGTCAAGTAATAAGAAATTGAAGCGGGTTCCGGAAATTGAGACTAAATACATTGTACGCAATATTCAATCGAGGCTCAACACTAACATAATGTGTATTATAACACCGTTTTGGTGAATACAACCAACTGTTTATTTTCATAATTACGAACGAAATGAGGTATTTTTTTTCTTTTTCACCTTTTGTGTTTTTAAAACATCGCGTGTTTGGAAGATATCAAAACGGGGAGGGTAATTGGTGTAATCATCATCCCGCCCCAAACCATTTCGAACAGGTTTTTTGTAAGAAAACTGTACCATTATTATAATAAGTACTTATTAAAAAGGTTGATGACACCGACCACAGGGTTTCAAATAATAAACTCAATTGAAGGTTATCTTAACAAGTGAAATTCGCTGTAGGCAAAATAATATGTGATTTTATGTTAAGAAATATAAACAAATTACACATTATAATTACCCTTAGCTTACAAATGAATATACGTTTGAATAGGATCAACACATCTTTCTTTTTATTAGTCCACATCAAAACAATCTAAAAGGATTACACATAAATATGATACTAATTATAACTCTATATTTTAACTGAAATTAGAAAAGTGAATAAACACTAACGTAATACGTAACGAAGTGATACGCAATATGGCAGGTTTGAATGAAAGTGTCAGCGTTAAGCTGGAAAAGGGCGTGCTCCGTTGGTTTGGACACGTCCAACGAATGAGACGAAGAATATATATTGTTCAATAGTAGAGGGTAGAAGGAGTCAGGGTAGGCCGAGACTTACATATGAAGACCACGTGAGCAAATTGCTCAAAAACGGAAAGGTCAAAAGTACTCGGATACCCAGACGTGCGTGTATGAAGCGATTGATGAATCTCGAAGAAGCGAAAGAAGTATGTATGGATCGCGAAGCTTGGCGATCTGTCTTCTCTGACTACCCCGTCAGGGATACAGCGTGAAGATAGTTAGTTAGTTAGTTAGAATAAACACTACGTAACAAAATATTATATATTCGTATTTAAATAATAGATTATAGCCGATACGATCAGTATAGATATATATTGATATGGATGGTATGACCAAGGATTATCAAATATAATTTTAATCAATTGATTGTGTGATTTTGTAATTACGACTTATTTTTTGGTGATTACTATGTAAATGGAGACGGGGAGACGGGGCCGTGCTATACCGAGAACTATGAGGCTCAAGCAAGCCTTACCTACAAGCTGGGTAGCGGCTGACTAACGAAAGAAGTCTAAGACCGAGATCACGATTCCTCCCCCCTTCTTTCTGTCCGTTTTTTTTCTAACTATAACTAACTATCTTCACGCTGTATCCCTGACGGGGTAGTCAGAGAGGACAGATCGCCAGGCTTCGTGATCCATGCATACTTCTTTCGCTTCTTCAAGATTCATCAATCGCTTCATACACGCACTTCTGGGTATCCGAGTACTTTTGACCTTTCCGTTTTTAAGCAATTTCGAATTCGAATCATTCGTTGGACGTGTCCAAAACAACCAACCTTTTTTTTTCTAAATAATAAGATTCCAAACTTAATTATGCTTTTATCTTGTGATCGAAATCCATCACAACTGCACGGTTTAAGAGACATATCTTCGTGCATCACGCGAACTTTCTGTTTCATTAATTCTATATATAGGAATTTACAATAATGCTACAACACATGCAGTTGATCATTTCCTTTATACCAATATTCGAAAAATATTTTAAGTACTAAGTGATAGTTATATTTTAGAATAAATTTAAAGATGCGTCAAAGTTTTTACAAAAGTACACTTGGATTTATATCGTTCAAATACCAAAAACCGTATATCGTATCAGTATAAATGTTTTAGCGATTGTTGAATCTTTAAGAAGCGAAAGAGTATGCACGGATCGCGAAGCCTGGCGATCTCTCCTCTCTGACTACCTCATCAGGGATACAGTGTGAAGATATTTTTTTTATAAATCGTTTCTGCGTCAATTTCGTTTTCCATCCGAAAGCAAACCGGGAGAAAATTCATTCAAAAATTAGGCTCGGTATTTCTACATTGTTATTTTACAGTAACGAAATTTTACTTTGTATGAATAAATAAAATAAATATCCATCACGCCTTATCCCCGAAGGGGTGGCAGAGGCATATTATATGCCCACTTTTCACCGTGTGGATTCCTGTCCCGCGTAATAGGTGGTGAGCCCATTGCCGTGTTGAAATAGACAGACGCAGGTTTTGAAATAGACAGACGCAGGTTAATAAGTTATCATGCTTTGTATGATATGAGTTATTGTTCTCTATCAAAGATGCCTATAGGTGGCGTAGATTATTATAGGTGCAGCGAAATGCGCCCGAGCGTCCCAGCGCACTTTTAATTGCCAGTTGTAAGTACACTCGATTTATTTATATCTTGGCATCTCATAGCTTCCGTGTTTCATAGTTAGGAACGGTAGAACATCTATCACAATCTGAAAATTGTTATCGGTACGGTATGAGATGATTTAAAGCAAGTCGCTGAACAAGGCCAGTGTGCACCTATGCTTATTTGTTACCTTTTAGAATGTTAATAGCAGAGACTATTACGACAAATATTTATGAACTATATTTGCTTTGTGCTAATAGTCAGTAAATTAGCTTAAGTGGTACATATTCGTAACTATAGAATCTTCTTTATTCACGCCTTCTTTCCCGAAAGTTAGGCAGAGGCATACTATACGGCCATATTTATACCAGAACTATCAATCTCGGTTCCACATATATCGAGAATAGTCATGCAAAATTCATGCATAGAATATACTTCTTAAGTAACAACTTTTTTTAAATAACAGCGTTGCTATTATACTGCTATGCAAAATAGAGTAGAAATTAATGGGGGATCCACTGTATCGATAATGTAATAATACGTTAGAAAGTATCGAATATTTTATTGGTATTTTTTTAAAATTTATTATTTGGCAGCGCGAGTGCTGCACCTCTGTTGTTGCAAACGTCCGTAGGCTACGGTGACCACTTTCCATCAGGTGTGCCGTATGCTTGTCTGCTACCTCAGTGGTATTAAAAAAAATCACATCACTGAAATATAATATGTTATATTTTCAGTGAAGCCAGCATGCAACAACTGTTAGATTTATGAAGTGAAATCGTCTTTAGCGGCGTTCTGCACTTTTTGGGATGTGTAAAGATAGTTAAACTCGCGTCAGGACTCAGGACAAGTGACCTGATCGAAAATTCGTTAGACGGAGGGAGAGTACACCGCCCGGTGTGGCGTAGGAGAGGAAGAAATATGCCCTCTTTTTACTGCGCGCCGAAAATGTATGCCTGCTTCTGCTGTTTCGTTAAGTTACGATTGTAGTATTCACAGGGTAGTTCCACAAAACCAGTTTATCTCAAGTTTTAAAGTCACACAGCACCACTCTAGTCAGTTAGAGACGTTTTCAGCGTATTTCAACGTATTATTTCATAAGCTTATCGTAGTATCGGCATTAGATAGGTTGCCGGCGAATGCGCACTCTACAATTAAGCGAACCCGATACCGACCAATCAGAAGCCTGTTTTTATCAATGATCTATTTCGTACCAGCCGTTACGGAGCATTCCTTTTACTTCCTTTATTTTCTTGGTTTAAAAACTACCCTTGTAGCAATGCACTGTAGTGTACAATTAAGTTGCGAGGCTAGACGTTCTCTCCTAGTGTTGTAACATCGTCAAAACAATTAGCAACCATATATCGATTGTTTAAGACATAATGCTATTTCTGGAGAGGTGAATTTGTAGGGTTGCTTGAATTAAAATTCACCTACTCTTCACCGTTCTACCAACAACTCTTTTAAAAGAGTGTAAAATTAGGTGAAGAATAGGTGTAGGTACATTTTAGCTCAGGTAGGTCGTGCCCATGGTCTTCAATGTATAAAATATTTATTTTAGCATTGTGTTTTTTTTTGGTATAAGTGTGGGAAAATATAATGTTATTTATTTTACAATTCTACAAGTTGCCCATGTTCTTTTATTTTAATTGCAATTCACGTCTAGTTTTACTTGACATCAGAAAATATGACAACATATCATGTGAACTTTGCTAACTAAAAGTTAACATATACACACTGTATCATCAATCGTTTCATACATTTTCCGTTTTTGAGCAATCTGATCACGCGGTCGTCATATGTAGGTAACATACATATATATATCATTACGCCTATCTACTGTCGGAGTAGGCAGAGACTGGCTTTTCACTTGCTACGATTCTGGCATACAACTTTCATTTCTTCTACTTTCATAAGTGTTTTCGTACACGCTGGCCGGTTAAGGGTACTCTTGACCTGGCTTTTTCCCAAAAGGTCTTCGATTTGATTGGCATACGTACGCAGAGATCGACCCCTACCAGTTTGCCCATTCACGTAGGTATGTCTCCACCTATCCTGCCGCACAACATACTTCCTTTGTCAATCGTTCTTCACTCATTCGTTGGATGTATCCAAACCAATGGAGCACGCCCTTTTCTAGCATAATGTAAATTTAGCTCATCATCAATATTTTCCATAATTAGTCACATTTATAGCTAAAAAGGCATACAAAACTGTATTAGAAAATCCATTGCTTAATTTTCTACGTAAAGAACTAGTCAACACAAACAAGGCAGTACGGCCCCAAGAACCACTTTCGATGTAGGAGAGAGTGGTGCGTTGCTCGAAAAGGCTTTGAATGAAGTCGGGTTATATGCAAATCGCATACAAAACGATTAACTGTAGAAAATACTACTAAAATGATTTATAAACGGACTATCACAACATAATTTACAATGGCCTAATCATTGCGCATTTTGAACACCCACACACAACAAAACGTGTGGACACTTAAACGTCACACAAATTTGTATGCATTATCATAAAAATAAAATACATATTGTGGTTTTCATTTCAATAAAAAAATCAGTAATGCTATTTTGTTTAAGAAACCAATGGATAGATGTGTCGTTATGTTTTGAAAAATAAATGCGAAATTGTTTGTGTATTCCGTGGTTGTAGTTGCTGGTAATATTTATAGAACTGTGTGTGTACACACTTGTTAAGGCTATGGTGTATCTATACTGATATACAAAGCTGAACAATTTGTTTGATTAAACGCGATCTCAGGAAGGAAAGAAATATGAAAAATCTTTACGTCATGGATAGTATTTTTATTGTGGAAGGCTTTATGTTATTATATTATCACTACCCTGAAGAGTAGAGCAGTAATCATAAATGTCAACAAATCGGAAACATTTTAAAATTTATAAAATGTGTGCCCAGGCTAGTAACGAATAATCATGGTTCAAGACACGAAGTGGTGTAAAAAACAAACAATTTATCAGGTCATAAAACTTTAAACACCTCTATTGTTTGTATTCACGATTTGAAAAACAAAATAAAATTTATAAATTCCCACGTATTACGTTTTCTAAATTCAAATATTACATCAGTTTCTTCATTCTTAAAATTTTAGCAAGCGAAGATGAGGTCTACAATAGTTCAAAATAACAACTTAAAAAAAAACCTACGATTAATAACAAAATAGCTTTAAAGAGCATTTTATCGTCTTGTCAGGCATAATAAGGGCAGACACATTATAAATCAATAAAGCTTTGTTCAGTGGCTACCCACGCTTAGAAGCGATCTATTTAAAGACAATTAATTGCGTAGTAGTTCATAATCATAAGAGTAAGACTACACACAAGCCACCGATTACATAATACTAAGTTACAATTTGTCAAAAAGCTCTTGAAACGCATTTAATTTCTTTGTTTTGTATTACAGTGTCCAAAAATCAAAACTATAATGAATAAATGGATGAATGAATTTATTTCAGGCAATTATCCCATAAAACAAACATTAATTATATCATAAATTATAGTTAAATACAACAATATAAAATAAATTAATATATTAATAATGCTATAAATATAACATAACTACTCAAAAATTTAACACATTGAATTCATAAATATCATTAATACACAAAAAGTAATTGAAATATTAAAAGAAAATACAAAATGATTAATACTTTTCAGAAACCGCATAGACTAATCCTCTCCTGGCTATAGACAGATGAAGAGAAACGTGTGGTTTTAGTCGGTAGGAGTCCGGCTTAGCTTTCCATGAGGATTTCCACACGAAAAAAAAAAAACTATAGGCGTTAACGACTTCATATCCATTATATAAATTACAAATAAAATCACTTTTCAACTTACTTTATTTCGTTATGAGAATGTACGCTCAGCAAAATACTTTTGTTTTTGGTCACAATCATAGAATGGCCAATAGCTCACTTCCACATGTTACGTGAGACAAAAATGCTTACAGTGAAATGTGGCGTATAGTATGCTTCTACCACCCCTTCAGGGTTAACGGCGTGATTCATTAACTCATATACTAATGTTTGCATAATCAAAACGTTTCAATTTGTTAAATTCCGAGATGTTGAAAGATATCAGTGAGTAACAAAATATTATACATATGTTTACAAGTTCAATTCAGTTTACACAATCCACATGTGGTTGTTTTGTTGCTGTAACCCTATCTGTTTTGTTGAGTGTAAGTACCTACAATAAAAATCTTAAAAACAAGTTTTGAAACACTACGTAAAAAAAGGTATTTATTTCTACATAAATACCTACTACTAAACTGGGTCCATTCCAACGAAAGAAGGAAATGTTTTTACGTTTGCATTTTTGTGTAGAAATTGGACAAAGTTCAAATTCGTCATACCTAACTGTTATTATGTTTCCGGAATTAGCAACAAATATTAGCAATTTAAAAAAAACATTCGAAACGATGATCATGTTTTCAATACCTCTGGCTTATTTGATAAATGTTATTAAAATTGTAAATTAATGTTTTATGTTTACATCGGACAAAATATTTGTTCGAGAGAGAAAATATTACAGTTAAAATAAATAACAACCTTCAATATTATGTGAAATTCTTATATACCCCAATATTTTGATACCACTCCTGACATTTCGTAAGATCCCATGCATCTATTTTATTTTTTATTTTAAATACCTAAATTGTCGCCACGTTCAGAGGGGATTAAAATAGGATACCCTATTTTAATCCCCTAGGGGATCTTGAGTGTTAGTTTATATGCACATTTGCAAAGTACGTGGGTGCATTATGAGGGAACTTGAAGAATTGCGGAAGCTTGTAGCTTTTCTAAAACCAGTGCTTAATATAAGTTTTATGAGTAAACATTAAAGATTGTTAGACAAAATCAGCAAACACAAAATTGCATATTTTCACATAGTTTAGCCACCTCATTTCAGTTTACATGCACGCCATTTCATCAAATATTGCAAAATATTTTTATTCAATTCTGCACACGAATATTGAATTGAGAGTTTTGAGTCGTTACAGAAATTAGTTTTGTTTCATAGGTCTAAAAAAATCACCCAACCCAAAAGTGTACCCTTTACTCTACGGGTACGCTTTAAAAGCAACTGACGTTACTGCTTGACGATTTCACAAATTAATTTTTAAAATAAATAATAAATAAATATCCATCACGCCTTATCCCCGAAGGGGTGGCAGAGGCATATTATATGCCCACTTTTCACCGTGTGGATTCCTGTCCCACGTAATAGGTGGTGAGCCCATTGCCGTGTTGAAATACACAGACGCAGGTTGTGGCTACCTGCTGTTGAAATTTTCAAGCCGCCCATTAGGCCTTCAACCAGGCTTAACGACTGCCATTTTACTGGCAACCGGAACCAACGGCTTAACGTGCCTTCCGAAGCACGGAAACGCTCGCAAATGTAAATACCACAAAGTGGTCACCCATCCGAGGACCAGCCATAGTGAAAGTTGCGTAACTCAGTGATCGTTTACAGAACACTGAGACCGCGGGGCCACGAGCGCTTCGCTTAATTTTTGATTTATTTATCAGGTTGACGAAATAAGTCATGCAGTTCTACAGAATCAATACAATTATTTTCAAACTTAACAAAAAAAAGAAGCAACTTATCAATTGTACAAACGTGCATGAACTAATGGCTCACTAACAGGTGGGTCGTGTGCCGGATTTGTTACAATATAAAAAATCTTGACATGATTTCGCGGTAAAAATCAAAAATACTTGCGGTCAGGAAATGAACGTAAGATAAAACATTTAGAACTAAATCATATTCCTGATCAACAGCTTCATAAAGAGAGATCACCAAACACATCAACACGTACAGTCGTAAACATAAAAATAACCATTACAAAAAGGTTATTGACACAATTCCTACTGGGAATAACATTACAAGAACGTAAGCAATTATGATTTTATTTTATCACTAACAAGTTTTGGACTGATTTCGTAACCACACTGCTATTCGGTAGTCATACATAGCATGTAAGTATTCAGTTAAATGTTTCGTAAAACTCAAATAGTTCTGGGTAATAGCACAGCCAAAAGATAATAGGTTTTCTCTATTTACACTGTGGTACTAGTAAGTTTTAGGATTTATAAAAACTATTTCTTTTAAACATCAAGAAAAGATCTAAAAGTAAATTAAATTACATTTACTTTCCGTTCTTTTCTTTTTTCTGAGCTAGCTGAGCAGTATTTTCCATAGTTACAAAAAATTATCTAGGTACTATTATATAATTTAGAATGGACGTTTTGAAAGTACTATACTCTAACGTGCAACCCTTTGTTATTAAATTTTACAATAATGTATGAAATTCTGCCAGTTTTAGTAACATTTATGATAAGCACACCGCCCTATTGGTGTACCGTGATGCTGAATAGCCTTTCTAGATAAAAACGGAATAATTTAATAAAAACATTAGAAAAAACTTACGATTCGAGCAAGTAGTTTCTGAGAAGTGATTAATAATGAGTATTGCTTACTTAAAACGTAGATCTCAGCGTAAATACCTTTTTGCATAATCACATTACCCGCCAAGGGTAAGCCATAGTGATGTCCAGACCAAAGATAAACTGTGGAAGGGAAAAAGCGAACACAACAAAACAAACATAAAAAAATGCCCGGATGTTTTAATGTGACCATGTCCCAAAATTTGTCATAGACAATACCTTATTTAGAAAAAAGTTTGTCATTTAAATAACTTTATATGGACATCGAGGTTGTCAGCAATAGAAGACCCTGGTGGTACCAACCAGTACTATGTAATTAATACCAACATACACGAACTATATCCGCTCGACAGTCCAATAACGCATAAGGAATATTAAATAAGAAATATTTTATTCAAATAAGGAACATAAAAACAGTGGTATGGAATATCGGCATGCGATCACGACCGAATCGATTTTCTAGCCGTCAATCGAAGCGAATGATTTATTCGGTTCTGGCCGACATCGATTTGCTGTGAGTTTGAAACAATTGTGTATGTGCCGCGATTTCATTTGTGTGCATCGCGAAATGGTTTTGTGATCGATTTCACCAATGTTTATATCGATTTATTTAGTGCGTGCTTTTAGATTTGTTTAGCAGATGCAATGGTTTGAGATTTCACATAACAAGAATTTTATTATTTTTCACTTTGATTACTAAAATATTTGTATCGTTCTCTAAATAAATATTGGACCATTTTACAAAGATATACAAAATCTAAGTCGATCTGATTGCTACGTCTCACATGTGTGTAGTAGGAAAAAGATTAGGATTTTTTGGATTCCTATTGATTAGGATTCCTAGCAATAGTTTGATGGGATTATTCCAGAAGAGAATTAGAAAGTTCTTACAAAGTTCGGTTCTCTCTTTTCATCGTAGCGTCTGCCCTATTGCTGATGTAGAGTCCGGGTCCAGTTTTATTGACAGTAGGCGCTTTTAACATTCGCCACTGTTGGCAACAATTGCCGTTTCACCTTCCAACTTCGTGATGGTGCCTGTTTTAAAAGGTGATTAAGAGTTTTTCAAAATAGCTTGAAATCATGAAACAAAAATGTTTTTTTTGGTCATAGCAATTAATTGAACAGGGATTCAAGTAATCTGTAAATTGCATTGTGCACCATGATGGTCGGATGGGGATAAGTTATATTCTCACAACATTATTATATTCGAATACTATCTAAAGTAACTGTACGTTGGACATTACTCCTACAGTACAAAATCATCCCGTTGCATCTACGATCTTAGGCTTAGGGCACATTGTTAGGGCGACCTCTCAATGTTACCGAATTAACCGTCTTCAAATTTATTGCGCTTGCGAGCTTTGTTGGCGGATATTATCAGTAAATACACGTCAATTTACTGATCTTGTAGAACATCTCATCGATTTACCGGAATATAAGGGAGTATCGAGACTTTTCTTTTGTTTTATAATCTTTGACAATTACACAGATTGTATAGTATCTAGATTGAACTTCGTTGGGTAAAATGTAATAAAGATATGATTAGTTTAAATTGGCTTACATAATTGTTGTACCGAAATGACGCCATATTACGAAATCAACACGATCAGCAATGAAACCATTGCAGTCCTTATTTTGGTTTGACAAATGCCCTCGAAAGATATTAATTTGAAATTGAAGGGTCATCTACTCCCATCTACTTTATTTATTACTTTTTTTATATTATGAAAAGATGCGTGAATGACAGAGACCATTTTAAGTTTATAGAGGTCTAAAATGCAGAAAATACTTACGTAGATTAAAAAAAACAATTATTTAACTCAAAGAAAGATATCTATGTATACTAATATTATAAAGCTTAAGAGTTTGTTTGTTTGTTTCGTTGAACGCGCTAATCAAAGGAATTACTTATTTATGTATTAGATAGCCCATTTATCGAGGAATGCTATAGGCTATATATCATCACGCTACTACCCTGGAGAGCGGAGCAGTAGTCATAAATGTCGAGTAATCGGGCAATGTTTTATGCATTATTGTAGAATTTATAAGCGATGGGGTTAAATAGGTGCGACGGGAGTTCGAAGTGTGTCACGGGCGAAGCCGGGGCGTCACCTACTATAAAATATGAACTAAACTTTTATTATTGAAAATATTTCCTATTATAAAAATAATGTGTAATGACATTCGTAAAATATCATATGAAGTACTATTGCCAAATTTTGATTCCAATGATCAGAACGGCACATGTAGTCAAAAATTTACGACGCATTATAACAGAAGCACCCACCACGGAATTCTAACAATATTAGTTTTCTTTAGTGACGTCAGCGGTATCTGCAACGGTGTGCGCTAGGCCCATAGCCTATCATTGTGTATTGTTGACAGGTGTGTCGTGTGGTACAGGGTAATTTCGTTACATTTACTTGAATTTATTTGAAATTGCTGTTTCTTGTTGATTCGCGGAAACATTGTAACTGTCAGGTTGTTTATATTATGGCGATATGTTGTAAAGAGATTCGGTATTTTGTCTGTAGTTACTGTAATTGTATTTTTATTTATACAGCAATATACCCGAAATCAAGTCACTTGTGAATTCAAGTGTACTGCACTAAAAAAATTTATGAGCCTTTCAACAACAAATAATTAAGTAAAAGTTACATAATGACCAATAAATACCACAATCTTGTTATTGCCAGTTAAATAAATACCACAACCTTGTTATTGCCGGTTGACAGTAAAATGGCAATCGTTAAGCCTGGTTGAAGGCCTTATGGGCGGCTTGAAAAATTTCAACAGCAGGTAGCCACAACCTGCGTCTGTCCATTTCAACACGGCAATGGGCTCACCACCTACGTGGGACAGGAATCCACACGGTAAAAAGTGGTCATATAATATGCCTCTGCCACCCCTTCGGGGATAAGGCGTGATGGATATTTATTTATTTATTATTTATAATCTTGTTATGACACTGTCATGTAAGCGCTAATTGTCTATTGAGACCATTATACCTATGCCAGCATACACTTGAATTCCATTAGATTGATACTTTATATTGTTATGTATCACGCTTTATCCCCGAAGGGGTATCAGAGCCATATTATATGCCCACTTTTCACCATGTGGATTCCTGTGCCGCGTAATAAGTGGTGAGCCCATTACCGTGTTGAAATGTTGAATATATAGAGACTTTTTACTTTTTAAAATCCAATTTACAGAGTTTTGACACGATACGATTATGCCGCTCCATCATATTCATGCGTTAAATTAAAGGGTTTTATATTCATCAGACCACAGATAAAGTGACTTGGCTGCATCCGAGGATTCACCAGGGCACTGTTACATCTTCTCAAGTCCATCGCTTTCTCTGTTCTCCATCTGTACATGTTGTACGTACCCCTATCACGACACACTGTTCCAGTGTTCACAGTTGGGCGACGGTGACCCATGAGAGAGATGAATATTCAGGACGGAATGTGTCCGATGCGTAATTACTTGATTTGACTTTGACAGACTACGGTGACACGATTCCTCTACTGGTACCTGGGGGCCGAGTCTACTATTGACAAGCCGTAGAATAGCTGTTCTTAGCTGTCAAAATGTTAGTAGACTATCAAAAATGCAACTGACTAGAGGCCACTGGCGCGGTACGTGTTAGTACAACTCATCGGCCGACCGATAGAAGTCTATTGGAGTACGATTGTATTACTAGACTACAGTAAAATTGTTAAAATTGTACCAGTGGCTTTCTATTGTGCGACGATTACGATTATTCTCTGACGCGATTGAAATACTTGGCCCCCTGAAGCTCAGCATCGTTTGTCGGTTAACCAGTTTGGGGAACAAACTATGTTTAAACTACCGGTAATGCTATCTCAAACTTGTTAGTGAAATAATCCTGCTCATCGCACAAGGATATTTGTTTGGTGAACATTGAATCTACAACGACAATAAGTTACATGACACCTGACATAAATCATAAGAAAATATAGCACCATCTTGTTAATACTGAATCGAGAGTCTTATAAATCCAAGAAATATCCTACAACCACTTTGTTAAGATTTACCACAAACTTACTGCCTCCCACGGTTTGCTTCTCAGTATTTCTGCCTACCTCATAAACATTTGTAAAGTTTGCGAGGGTGGCCAATGTCTGCCGAACCTGCTAGTTTACTTATATATTTCTAAATATATACTTATAAACATCCGATAAATATTTATTGCAACTCTGGACTGGAACCCGAGACCATTGCAAAGGTAGTCGCATCATCCTCTACCACTGCGCCACCTTGAGTCACATAGAGGAAGTAAATAGGATCTTTTAATCGCGTATTCGAATTTCTCTCTTCTGAACCCGCTTCTTCATCGGTAGTAAAGCTACCGATGAAGAAGCAACAATGGGATGGTTGAGAATAAGCGAGTTGTTCTTACATCTTAAACAGCTAAGATACGTACCTGCAAAGAAAAAATACAATCAGTTTTTTCACATAAATTAGTGATTATGTTTTATAGGTCAGAGTGGTCGGTAATATCGTTTCAGGTATGGTTACGTCAGACATTGACCGCTTACCGCACAGACAATATATAATGCTTTATATAATACTAGTTGACGCCCGCGTCTCCGCACGCGTGGTTAATTTTTCCCGTTCCGGTTTCCCACAGGAACTTGTTCCCGGAATAAAAAGTAGCCTAGGTGTTATTCTGATGAATAAGCAATATTATTGTAAAGTTTTATCAAAATCCATTTAGTAGATTATGCGTGATAGAGTAACAAACATACATTCTTACAAACTTATATTAGTGGGATTATGTTCAACTTCTTAGTACTAACGAAATAAAATTATAGTGTGCACAAATGTTCTTGGTAGAGATATAGTACGCTGAAAATAGACAAATCTTGAGAACATATGATTTTATACTTACATGGTCATTACTATTCAAATTAGTACTATTAACGGGACATTTACCATCTATCATTGAATTATTGAGTTGCCAATATTTATGCAAGCGCAATGATCACGGATGTACTGATACAATTCTTGAGAATTTGGATGAGTGTTTTTCACAGAGCAATGTATCAATGAATCACTCGGCGCATAAAGACGCCTTTCTCTATATGATAATACTAGGTGACACCCACAGCTTTGCCCGTCGCACCTATTTGATCCTGTCGTTTATAAATTCTACAATAATGTATTCAAATTTGTCCGATTTGTTGACTTTTTAAAATTACAGCTCCGCTCTCTAGGGTAGTAGCGTGATGATATGTAACCTATAGCCTTCCTCGATAAATGAGCTATACAACATGAAAAGAGTTATATAAAACCGACTAGTAGTCTCTGCGATTAGCGAGCGCGTCAACCAAACAAACAATGAAACTCTTCAACTTTATATATTAGTATAGATCTATACTCAGAATTAAATCCGATCAAGAAGACAATAAGTAAGTTATGGCGGCAATAAGAAGACGCCAGGATTTATCAGGATGTCCAGAAGCGGACTGCTAAAGGCTCATTTGATTAAGATCTAAAATCAGACAAATACCGTTAGAGCTGAACGTAATTAATTCTTGGGTAATACAATGTAATTATTTTTCATGCTAATGTAAGTATTGTATGATTGTATGATTAGATAAGAATGAATGAACAATGTCTTCCAAAAACTACGCACCGTCACCGCTGATAACAATCTTGCAAAACATTTAGCTAGTGATAAAATGTCGATATCTACTATCGACACATATAAATTACGCCACGTTTAACATGTTGAAGTAGAATGGATGCAGTCTTAATTTTTTCATAGTAATGGACAATAAATTTTGTAATAATAACAAAGATATTAGGCGCAATGTATGTTGGTTCATTTGCCTTTGTATAACAACAAATAAAAAAAACAAAGCGCTTCGTCAGTTCGAATCTGTCCGTTACACATAAATATAAGGTACGGTTACAGAAAAGTAGTTAATATTATCACCCTATTCTCTTTAAAGGCACATCATCATCATTTTGAGGTCACCACCTGTTCTAAATGGGAGCTCACACTTTGTGCCACAAATAAAAAAAAATACGAGAGAAGGTAAGTCCCGTTAAATTTGTTCTAACAGAACCTGTCCGCTTTCGGTTCATTCACAAAAAGCCGCGTCCAACCGGCGCACGCGCACCATCGCTACGGTGACCATGCGGTTGTCACGTACTTAATATAAATATTTTTTATCTTTTATTTTTGACTAACCGATATTTTTTCAATTAAAGTATTCGGTTCAGATCAAAATGGTTGTCTTATTCGGGTCCCGAGCAAGTAGATTATTTAAAATAGAAACTGGTATGTTTTTTGTTCGTAAACAGCTATGTTACACAACATTATGTTGAAGCTAGTTTCTTGATGAGTGGCACAATAGACACCGTTAATATTAATCTAAAGTTGATCATGTGGATTTTAATCTATCCCACATAACAATCGCCAGAGATACAAAACGTTATTAGATAAGAGAAACTTCTCTCAAAGATGTTTTAGTACATTAAATTTATGAGATCACAAGGCTGGCTACCCAAAGTAAGCTTGAATTTTTACATAATTTCAGAACTCATTTTCGTTATAACTCTACAAAAATATTGAAACTTTGCTCATGTCTTGACTTTACAGTAGTGTGATGTGTATGAAGTATATGACTCTTTTGTACCTTGGTAAATGTCTCATTAATTAAATAATTCATAGCCTCACTAATACTGACATGTAAAACATAATTCCAACGAGCGTTTAGGCGGTGTTACCAACACCTTTGAACCAACACAATTGAGATATCAAACGCATTCAAGCAAGAAATAAAAAAAGCAGTCAAAAAAACATTAATCTCTAAGTAGCCGCATGTTCTACTTAATGCTGTGTCAATTGCAGACATACATATGATTGGGCCAAACCGGTACCAATGTCTAATAGTCTAACTATAGTAAATAATTTCTCAATGTCCGTATATGAATGGTTGAGAAATTGCTACCCTAAACTCTTAGACATTCTGAACTCTCCTTTTCAAATATATATTTCTAGTAATTTATTTGGTGTATGACCAAAATTTTAAACATCAGCTTGATAATAAGATAATTATTTAATTAATAATCATGCAACATATTGAATATAGTAGTTTATGTGAATTATATTCGACCATAATTTATTCAATGTAAAATTTGTTGAGTTATTTTTTCATTCTTGTCTACTGTCCCAAAATCGAACCTTAATGGCTAACAATGAAAATTTTATAAATCTCCCTTTTATCTTAACCAATATTTTGAGTTACCTCAACAATAGTGCCAATATAATTATATCAGAGGCCTCAGAGGGTCATTGAGTTGGCATATGGAATGACTGCAAGAGATTTATGTGCTGTGCCACTTAGCATATACCTATTTCCGTAAATACTTGACAGCTGTCGTTGACATAATTCAAATGACTGTCAATCAAATATATGCTGGTTAGTAAGAAAACGGTCAATTGCGTGGGTGCATGTATGGTTCCGTAGCTGCTAATTTATAAGTATATTTTCTTAGTTGTACTTTAGTTCTTCACTTATTTTCCTAGTTGTTGACTGTCATTCGTAAACTAATTCGGTGATACTACTGATTTGTAATAGTTTTCCTTTTAGTTATATGTCCTTCCCTCATTGAGGTGTTCGTATGCCTAGAAAAACATGTTCAAAGCTATTTTACAAACACATTCGAACAATGGTTTTAACAAACTATAAGTATTTTTTGAAAACCTATTCAAGGATATTTTACACCATGATTTAGACTGGAAAATCTTTACCAGAATTTATTTTCGTCTTTGTCGGCAAGTCTAATATGTATAGTATTTCCATGCCAAATTAAAGCTTTCTAGTAATAAGGGTCTTTGTGAGACAAAGCGCAGCTATAATAAGGGTTCCTGCTATACGTCGGAACTCTATTACTGTCGAATATAATCAAGTAATTTGAGTAATTTGACTAAAAGCATACGATAAATACGTGAAATTCATCGTATAGTTGGTACATCTAAACTATTCAATAGACAAAATTTGAGTACCTCTATTTTTTATTTTTTTGAGTATTTCTATTTTTGAAAAGATTTCTACAAGGGCCGAGTAATCTACAGCTATCTCTGTTATTTGCGTTGCCATTTTCGATTTCTTCTAGCGTTTCCACACTGCACTTGATTACTGTTTCGTAAAATACAAGAATCGAATCTATGCACATTGCGAGCTTGTTAAAACAAAATTCACTTCCTCGCGATTTAGTAACTAACTTCGACCACCATAGTCCTATCTATCGCAATGCAATACTTTACGAGCTTACAAATCAGTACTTACATACAGCTAATTTCAGTTTGCATTATCAGAATTATATGAAACAAGCCTGTAATGATATGCTACCGTCTAGATGTCTATATTATAAACATAAATCTGTGTTTCATCGGCAGAATAGTTACTAAAGAAACCGCCAATTTGCTATAATAAATCAACTCTGTAATCAAAAAACTTGTTTACAATTCATCAAGCAAAGAAAGTCTCAATACTTTTACCATCCATACCCACTAGCTCATATATGCGATGCAACCAATTATTAAGACGGCTAACACGTGAGGAATGCGTTCGATGTTAATACGAATTGCGTTTTTCTTTCTTTATTAGCTCGCCAAAGTGACGTAGCCCGCCTGATGGAAAGTCATGGTGACATCTAGCGAATTGACAACCACTGTCACAATCTACAAGACTATTGTTGGCGGCCCAATGATGTGCCTCTTCACGCTCCGCTTGAAGAACCCTGGGTTATAAGCGGAGAGAAACACGTGCACTGGCAGAGCATTCCAGATTTCTATTATTCAACAAAGAAACGATCTTTTGAACCTCTTTCGTGCAACTTTGTATCAAAGTATCAAAACTTGTAAATACATGATTGTTATTTTATGTTTTACCTATAGACACTTGCGAGTTGAATTTATCATAATAATTATTTTGAATATCTACATGTTTTGAGGATCTAATTATAAGTAATCGGTTTTTGAAAAAGCTATATAGTACACAAGATAAACTTTTGTTGTGGCGGAGATAAATAAGCACTAGTTATCTCTATTGATCTTTGAAGCGAATAATGTAGAATAAAAATGGAATGATAAAGAAAATTTCATACAACGGTGATACCAGCTTGTATCACCTTATAATCAGTAGCAGATATACAGAGATTAAAACGATCACTAAAGATTTGTTTATATTTTTATCGGAACAATTCTAAAATCGTATGACAGATAATTGATCGCTCGCAATAAAAAAAATATCAAGTATAAATTGTGATAAGTGTAGGTATTAGTGAAATCAATGGTAATACGTTTGCATTTGCATCACTGATATCTATTAGGTATACACCGGATTGTAAGTATATTCATTCCCAAAGAAATGACAGTGTTTTTTATACACCGGACTGTAGGTGTATTCATTCCCTAAGAAATGACAGTATTTTTTATACACCGGATTGTACGAATATCCAATTTAAGAAATTAGTGTTTTTAGGGATTAATCAAAGCGCTCTGAAAGTGTCAGTGTAAAAATTGAAATTTGACTTTTTTTTGATTGCAGCCACTGATTTTTTTATAGATTATCGTATAATAAAACAATTTCTTTTTGTTTTTGGTGGTTATATATTATTTTGAACTTTTTTATTGTGCAAAAATGCATAATATTTTATATTAGTTACATAAAATAAGCTTTTATAATGAAAATGTTTTGAGTCCTGATGCTTTCTTAACGTTTTGATTAGTAACGAAAATGCATTATCATTTTTGACTGCCTCTGTGGCGCGGTGGGAGTGTATCCGACTGCTACGCAAGAGGTCGGTCCGAATACCACCCAGGATAAAACTTTGTGTGACGAGCACGATGGTTTGTTCTGTGTCTGGGTGTTATTTATCTATAATATGTGTGTATTTCGAGGTTGTTTATCAATGTCAGTATGAAGTCAGTCAGTGTTTTACACCCGTTACCCATTCCCGTTTTCAAAAGGAACTTATTCCCGGGATTAAAAGTAGCCAATGTATTATTCTGATAGATAAGCTATTATATATAATATATAGTTATGGTAAAGGACGAAATTAAAAACAGTTTGCTAGGCTATCACCGGCGACTGCGACATCACCCAAATCCCCTGGCCTTACAACTAACGCATCGAGGTTATAGCAAAAGATTAAATAAATGAATATCCATCACGCCTTTTCCCCGAAGGGGTGGCAGAGGCATATTGTATGCCCACTTTTCACCGTGTGGATTCCTGTCCCACGTAATGGGTGGTGAGACCATTGCCGTGTTGAAATAGACAGACGCAGGATGTGACTACCTGCTGTTTCAACCAGGCTTAACGACTGCCATTTTACTGGCAACCGGGACCAACGGCTTAACATGCCTTCCGAAGCACGGAAACGCTCGCAAATGTAAATGCCACAAAGTGGTCACCCATCCGAGGACCAGCCATAGTGAAAGTTGCGTAACTCAGTGATCGTTTACAGAACACTGAGACCGCGGGGCCACGAGCGCTTCAAGGTTTTTAAAAAGGTAAGACAAAATCAGTGACGACTGAGCCCATTGGAAATTAACGAGGAGATGTGCCCACTGGAGAGCACACTCACTCACCTAATTACCCTCACACAATCTGCTTATAGTAGACCTGATTGCAGATAACAGAACACAGAAAAAAAAGGTAAAGTTTATGTAAATTCCATTCAGTAGTTTTACGTGCAAGTAACAAACATCCATACTTACAAACTTTCGCGTTTATAATATTAGTAGGAGTTTATGGTGATATATTTAACAACAAATTTAGGCTTTATGTACAAGTACCAAATAAAATGTCCCGCATTCCCCTCCCTCATTTTACTTTTTTTTTAATAATTTTTTTTTACATAATATTAAAATCAAAAAATCAAAATGTTATGTTCCTGTCTTCGGCAGCTAGTCACCGTTGTTCTTCAGAACATATCTTCCGTCCGCGCTAAACATTGTCCTTAAGTACACACTTTCATTCAATTGCTCTAAAAGTTGCCGGTTTACCCAAATCTTGCTTTTAGTTCATACTTTTTCTTTTTCAAATACCCGATTCTTAGTTTAACATGCAGCGAAGACTTTACTTTTATATTAGTGGCTAATGCCTGAAGGTCGGCTTCTGATGAGACCATCACTACCGCATCATCAGCGTACAACAGACAATGTACTGTAAAATTTCCAATTTTACAACACATCATCTTCATCAATCAATCAATCAATCATTCATCAATCTTTTAACTTTTGCAGCCACACTTTTGCACAACTATCCAGATACACTATGAAAAGCCAGGCGGACCGTCGACGGCCCGTTTGACGCCCGAACTGAAGTCAAAAAGAGGCGCCAGGTGAACCTCCCCCGTGGTCGCACGCAAGCTTTTACAGTCCGTATAAAGAGACTGTATCGAAAGCAGCAGCTGGCCGTCCACACCATATTCTGCCCGGA
The DNA here is from genome assembly GCA_948477245.1 of Thumatha senex. Classification (NCBI taxonomy): domain Eukaryota; kingdom Metazoa; phylum Arthropoda; class Insecta; order Lepidoptera; family Erebidae; genus Thumatha; species Thumatha senex. The sequence continues at coordinate 28,093,235 of OX419729.1, read as the reverse complement.
TATGGTGTAGACGGCCAGCCAGGCCACACGGACGAGTACCACAGAGTTTCTCTCACAACTTTATCAAATGCTTACTCCAGATCCACTAAAGCACAAAAACCCTTCGCGTTAAAATGTTGGAATTATTAATTGAATGAATGAATGAAAAATCTTTATTCATGTAGGTCACAATGTAACACTTATGAACGTCAAGATTATTGCTTCTACATTTACATTTACTGCCAGATTCGCAAAGCAATAGGTAGAGGCTGAGGAAGAACCTGGCAATAAAACTCATGGCCACTCTTTTCTAACCGCCAGTAATTACATTAGTGTGAGTTACATGATGTTTGACCAATTATATAGTAATGAATGTATACAAAACCAAAAAACAGAATCAATGTTGTGTTTAAAATCATATTAAAATTAGAGTTAGCTATTCTAGTTGCCAGTTCTAAGGGCAGCCTACACTTTAAGAAGAAGAATCTAGCAAGAAAGCCAATGGATGCTCTTTTAAAATGTAGGTTACAACATTAAAATTACACTTACATTGTTCCTTTGGATTTATGTGAGAACAGTCGACTAAACTTAGTTTGCCTTAAATTTAAAGTATTTAAAAAAAATGTGTAAAAGATCACTGATTTAAGAAACTCTCTCGGATTTTGGATGGATGACCACTTTGTAGCATTTTCAGTTACCAGCGTTTTCGTGCTTCGAAGAACACGTTAACGTTGCAATCGACATTCGTTAAGTCAAGTTAATAACTTTTGAGCGACTTAAAAATTACAACAGCGAGTCGCTACAATCTGAGCCTGTCCATTTGAACACAGGCATTGGGCTCACCACAATATGCCTCTGCCACACCTTTGGGGATAAAGTCGTGACTAATAAATTTATAAATATACTTAAATAATTAATACTGAAAGCAAAAAACAAAGGTCTTGGATACAATTTTAATAATTTATGCGAAGCGAAGCTTCAATATAACAACTGCACTGATTACTTCAGCCAGTGGCAGTCGGTATGTTTAAGCTTCAGAATCTATTGATCAAATTTGTTTATAGGTAAACATACATTGACCGGCCCACTGGCTCAGTTGGTTATATAACTGTCTTCTAACCTGTGGGTACCGGGTTCGATTTTATACTACTTACAGGGATAATTCTAACGCTTCTGTGAAGTGTAGCTACTTTATTTTTTATTAAAACTCTCATATATTTTGTTTATCTATCACGCCTTATCCCCGAAAGGGTGGCAGAGGCATTTTATTATATAAGCCCACTTTTCACCATGTGTATTCCTGTCCCACGTAATGGGTGGTGAGTCCATTGCCGTATATAACTCTCATATATATACACTATATAAAGCTAACTCCGGGCGTCGTAAGATGCAACTGGGACAGACGCTCGGATGATGATGGAATGCTGCTCTCATAAATATACTGTGCCATTGCGAAACAATAGCAAGGGGAGCGCAACGAAAAAATCTAACACAGCGTCGCGAATCTGATATTATTTAAACATTTGTTCTATAAAAATCACTGTATATAGTCAAAGTAAGCCATTATGTCTATAAAATTTAGTAGCTATAGTTGTGTATAAAAATTTCTTTAAAATTATCTGTAGTTTAGATTTGGCATTGAAAATACATTTCGAAAGAGGGCAACTTTGGGATGTTTTTCTATCAAGTTAAGTTTATTAGATTTTGTAACAGAAAGCCATTTTGACTAGCTTAAATCCTTAACCTTTTTCAGCTTAATCCTTTTTCAAAATCAAAAACCCTTTCTTCTACGATTAGCATTGTTTTAAAAAACTCAAAAGCATGGCCTCGGCAGGAAAACCAAGCCTTAAGCCGTTTTTTTATTTTCTAAACATTTTCAGTGTTTCAGTATGTCACGTTTTAGTATGGAATTGCATATCTTTTTCTTAAACGTCTTGTCATGACCAATCAAACGTTAAAGACACGTGGGTTCTATTTGAAACAATTATTACTGTATCTGCAAATGTCTGCCAAGCGTCTGGCCTCTTATATGACAAGTATGCGTATTTTTACAGATGTCTCCTGTAAATATTTAAATAAAAATCAACGGCTTACGGTAATCTTCGTAAATATTGCTGGATGTTACACGATACTTCGTCCGTTATATAAATTAAAATGTTTACTTTGAACTGCTTTTAAACTCAAATATATGTTTACGTGAATGAATATAATCACGATACGTTCATTTTGTATTATACTAATTGTCTGGCATCTTCACCATCTCGCACAGTATTTTATCTATACTGTATTCTAATACATAAAGCTGAAGAGTTTGTTTGTTCTGTTTGTTTGGTTGAACGCGCTAATATCAGGAACTACTGGTCCAAATCGAAAAAATATTTTTGTGTTGTATAGTACATTTATCGTGGAAGGCTATAGCTAAGAATGGAACCAAGCATGGAACATGGCTGGGAGGATTTCAAAAGTTGCTGAAAGGTTCCTAAGAAGACTCTTTATTTAGTAAATCTCTCTTTATAGGAAACTCCTTTACTAACTCATTTTTTTTCTGAGAAATGAATAGTAAATCCAATAAGAGATGTAGCGGTAACTTCGTATGCTGCTAGCCCAAAAAACCTCACTTGCTGGTGGTGCTGATCACAGATCAGCCAACGCCAAACAGGCAAGCAATCGTTTTTCGAAGTATCTGCAATGAAGCATTATGGTTGGATGGCATCCTAGATAATCCATCTTCCTATATGCATACCATGATAGGCTGTAATATTCGGCTTCCTGTTCAGTCGCCTCGTAGTTTCTGATATTGAATTTTTGAACTACCTAAATAATTGTCATCTTCAATGGAACTACAATTTGTCATGATCGACTTACTGTACATATATTCAGTTATTTTTAAAATGAGATTCCTTAGTAATAGTTTCCTTATAGTAATAATAAAATAAATCTGCATACTAAATGATCTACATAGACAGAAAGCGGTCGCAGCGTAATTTATATTCTGCACAAGTGGTCTATGGTTGACATATAAGGAACTGAGATTATAATGGCGAAAATATACATGTACTGCTTAATAAAAACGACGAGTCTCTTGATTATGCCAAGACTTGTACATTAGGGTCATATTTTACTTTTTATTTTAGCAAAAGTCGCAAATTAAAAAAAGTCAAATACAGATTTTCTTCATTTTTTTTTACAGCTCAGCTGCCTCTAGTAGCCTATCAAGAAGAATACAACGTTAAGATCACTCAGATGTAACTTGATCTAATACAAAATTTATATAGTGAACACCTGTTAAGTAAATAACTCATAAAGTCGAGGTTTATTCAAGTCACTTTCATCTTGGCACCAGATCAAATCACTTGTCAACAAGTTTTCGTTTCGGTAACTGATCTGCATCGAAATATGATTTACAACCGCATTTCAGCTTCAAAAACGTCCGTATTTAAGTTACAACAAAGTTATTTCGAACCTCCTTGTCATATTTTGTTTTTTTTTATACTCAAAGTGAGGTCAACGTGTCCTCTTGCAAGAAGTATCGATACAAACAAGGTGTATACAAGGTAACATGATCTCGATATGGCTGTGCTACGGAAATACTTTTTTTGCGCGGATATGGCGTCTGGTTTGAAGCTTAATTACATCAAGTGTCCTTCGCTAAGATTATTACTCTTTCTCCAAAATCGATGAGGTCATTGATGACAGTAAATTGTGAAAATTTAAATACTCTCTGTGTGAGGTAATAGATAAATGATTCGATTGGTGGGTACATGTGTCTTATTGTGATGAACGTTGCATAATGATGTGATAAAAACGTCTTGAGATATAATAAAATCGTTTAAAAACTGGCAAAAGAATTGAGAATTTTCTCAACTTATGCAATAAGTGGATATAAACCAGAAAAACATTGTTGATCCTATTCGCACAGATTGCCACCTTACAGATAAATATTTGGTGATGAAGAGTTCGTTTAAAAAAAATACACTTAAATTTTATCCCACAACAAGAAGTGTCTAAATTTAAAAAAAAACTAATAACAACACATAATATTTTAAACACGTGCAATTCTAAAAAAGGAACTAACCAGTGTTGCAACCTATCACAAATTAACACAACGGTGTCGGCGCCATTTTTTTATACCTATGTTTCAAAACCTGTCGCTATTGTAAAGTTACAAATTGGCCTACATACTACAGACACAAATAAGAGGAATTTACGCAGTCCACCATGGTTAGAACTGGTAAAAACCGTTAAATTGTATTGTGTACGAGAAAATCGAGCTGTCGGGTTTAACACCATTTGTACGTTTATATTGTCACTTTGACTTTTTGAGTCAGTAAAAAGGTTATGTTCATGTAAATTAAGACTTTAAATTTTGGAATTTTAGCTATTTTTACATAACTAAATTATATCTAAAACTTAACCTTGATATTAACAGTGAGTATATTATAGACTTTCATTGATCAAATGCGTTATAATTGCATAATGTAATTGCGAAATAAAAAAGAAAAGGTTTGTAAATTTTAAACGTAAAATAGCAGTTTCTCATAATAAACTTTCTATCGACTTTTACAGCGCATTTTCACACACCCACGCAATGTAGGTATGTGAATAGATAAAATCTTTATTCCTTAGTAGAAACCATTATTCAATAAATTCATAAACAGCTTTAAAACTGATAAAGAAATACTGAATAATTCGAAGAAAACCCATATTGCACACTGGCTCTAATGAATATCGATAAGTTTTCACAACACTAGTCACGTATCCCTTGCCTCGTTGACTGGCCATCTATGTATGTAATATTGTTCAATAAGAAATCTAATATTGCATGAAGTATGAACAGTTTAAAAAAAAACAACCACTGTCAACGACCAGACTGCAAGCGAAAAACCATTTAATTTAATAGTAGATTCCATTCTCTTATAAAATTGATGAATATTTATCGAACTATGAACATTCAGTCTCGATAAAACGAAGATGAAATAGTCGATGTTTTCCGTTGGTGGTCGACGGTCAATTAGTTGAATTGAGCGGTTGAGTTATCTGATACTAAACGCTCATCGTATCCCACTTCATTGACAATAGCTCGGCTTTCTCTCTGAACGAGTACGATATCATGACTCTTCACATTGGCATTATCGATATAATTCGATACCGTTTACAAATATTTCGACATGGCGATAACCATCACAAATAATAATACTTCGTTTGTAAAGTTTCTTTATATTTTGTACGATGATAGTACTTACGATTTTAATATGATAATTAATATGCATAGTTGTGTGGGATCAATTAGTTTCTCTTTGGTTTCTTGTTAACTTGACTATATTTTGTTAATTTCTATTTATAAACGGCTAATGAATTTATATGAGAAAGAATCTCTACTTTCATTTAACTTTGTTTATGGTTTGAGATGCAAATCAATTTGGCATTTAACAATCTTATTTTCTATAAGTCCAATTTAGTCGATTTTAATTGGATGTCAAATATTTTAGGAAATGTATGTCAAAACATACATATATGCCACAAACATCTGTGATATAAACACTATATAAGAAGGTAATAAAATAAAAGTCCGTTTAATCTAGTGTTTCATCCGTATTCTTTGAAATCTAGATCCTAAAATATCTCATAACATCTAACATAAATCTTTATAGTTCCGGATTGGCGTTTTTAGAATTTGGAAAAATCTCATGTTCTCGGAATCAGTACATACTACTTTTAGTCGATTACATTAAAAGGGAATAGTGGTGGCATAAAATCGACTAACCAAAATATTTTGCTAAAAGATATAACAATCGGTTTAAATAATCATAATCCTCTGATATATTTAAAATAAGATTCACCTATTACATTTGATAATGGGTGTGTTTAAATAGCAGTTTTGCAAGTACCTTGTGTAATAGATCGAAATGTCGCCGTTCTGGTTTCCGATCTATTGGACTGTGTTCTCAAGGTCCTAGATGCAAATCAAGTTGATTAACTGCAACAGCATCTGTTTACAATCGAGGCATTGTTTGTAGAAAAATACATTCTGTTCCGCAATTTATATTGGCATCAAAAGAAAGGCCAATCTTGTAAATATTTGCTTGGCAACTTTGAGGAGCTTAAGCTGTTCAGAGCAGTTTCAACATTTTAAAGGGCAATTTGACCTCCGTTTCTTCATTTATTTTGCTTGGCGATTTCTCATTATTTAATATTAGTGGTCCCGGCGAGTTTTGAACATCGTTAGAAACTAGTTCCATAAATAAAGTATGAGAAAAGGATTATTTTCATAATTGTGGTTCTTTTATTGGAAGATTTTCTGTTTTCTTTTTAATAACTCTGCTATTCGGGTAGAGACCAATTCAACAAATAAAAGATCATAAAAACGACTCCCACTTATGGGTTTTTGCAAACAGACCTTATGACTAAACGAAACTTTTGCGCTACAGGATGTAAGAAAACGCCGGTTCCTTAAATAAATAAAACTTTATATTCAAGGTTTGTTGAATGAAGGTCTGCAGATAAACAAGTCAGCGTGTCCCCAAGCTTGACAGTGCTAATCAAAACGCATACAAGACTTCTGCGTGACGAAAAAGCGTTTACTTGTGTCGATGGCTAGTCCCTATGGGCAAGAAAGTCGTTTTGCTTTAAATGCTAACAATACCTCCTCAGGCAAGGTTATGGCGAAGATTTCTCTTTAGTTTTATTAACTTGAAACAAATATCAAAATAGTAATTGTGACAATACATGTAAGAGCTGAAGTCTCGCCTCGAGACACGTTCGAAATGGATAACGACGTGGTTTTTAGTTTACTCGCTCTTGCCGTAATTATATAGAGATATAATGCAATAAAGCTTTATGCAATTATAACATAAATAAGTTCCCGTTTCTTAAAGACGTTCTTTTATGTACTACTTCGCTATTCTTTCGTTTTATATTTTTAGTAGTAGAAATTCGAGGACTTCCGCGACTCCACCCGCGTGGTAACGTTTTCCCATACCCCGGATAACAAGTAGTCAATGTATTAATCTCAGGTGTCAGCTACCTCCATTCTCGATTGGATTAGCAGTTTGAGCATGAAAAAGTAATTTATTACTTTTACACATTCATAATCTTTGGCTGATGTAGTACTGTGTAGTGAAGATTCTATACAAAACCTTAACCACCTCGTCTAGTCAGTGAGGTACGGTATGAATATTCACCCTACTAATATGGCAGAAATCGGAAGAGGCTTTTACAGCAGTAGAGTACCGGTAACAGAAAAAAGTATAGAATATTATTTCACCGTTTTCAAACATGATAAAGATAATCCTACAAAAATGGTCACATTCCAGCCGAGGCTAGATTAATCTTCATCATATCTAGGCAAGCTCTTATTTCTCTGGTCCCCCTTTAGTAAACTTTACTTTTCAACAAACCAAATACAGAATCATAGGAAAGCTGGCACATCTTGACCTTTAAAGGGCCGTAACCACCTGATGTATACATAGAGTAGACCGTCAATGGCAAATACTAACCATCAATCGCTAGTTAAGTGTTATTTTCCGTTTATGGTCAACCGACCTATTGTGTCCCTTTTTGTAGATAATTACCTTCGCTTATTTGTAGGTCCGCCATTAAGTCCATTATTGAGATAAAAAGATCTAAATGAAAGTTCAAGATCCCTGATGCAGTTTCTTTGAAAAATGGTTGATGCCGGAGATATGGCTGGAATTATATTATTGGTTTTGTGGTTTACTATGGATTGAGTGTGTGAGTGGCTTTTGGATTGAGGAATGTCGTGTTATATTGTCTATCTCTAAAACTTCTAAAATGACGTTAAGTATAGTATAATAGATTTGGCAGACGTCGTCCTATTCCAATTTTGATACCCGAGAGCAGCGCCACCTATCAAGTCCAATTGTGAGTCTAAACCACTTTGGTATCAACTTATTCGTACAAACAAAAGACAAGTATCTGATAATCAAGATTTACGAGCGTTTAGGAGGTATTCAGTCAAACACAAGAAATAACTTATTAGAATTATACCTTATAATTTAGTAAAAAGTTCATCATGATGCATAAACGACTAATGCACTACCATTGTGTGACACTTTTTACACAGCGCCACACTAGTCCAAACGAAGCTATAATGTGTATTTACTTTAGTCTTTCTAAATACATACATATAATGCATAGTAAACACCCAAACTCCGAAACCAACATTTGTGAATCACACAAATATTTGTTCCGATCCGGGAATCGAACCCGGGACCTCATGCGCCGCCGAGGCAGTCAACCAAGTATGTTAGTCATCCTCTAGCGTAGCCACCCTGGATAAGATAAAATTTGTTTTCCAGTTGCAAACACATTACAATCATGTGTCAGACAATTCAAGACATCCAGATACATATACACAATACCGTCATCCCCTTCACCGCCAATTTATTTTCGTTTCTTATAAAGTCACACTGTCGCTCTCAAAGTCCTCAAAGCCGTTGGAGATAATTTTACGTCGAATCCAAAAATTTACAAAATTTCGCGTTGCACTCCGGGATTGCCGACAGAAGTGAAAACTAAATTTATTAATATAATTTATTTATGAGTACAGAGATTTTATCTCATCAAAAAATATGAGTACTGCGCGAAAAGAAGTTTTCACTTCAAAAATTCACCGGGATCGACGTTAATGATGACGATGAAAAAAAAATTCTACACTGAAAGTCTTATTTGTTTATAAAATATTATTTAATAAGACTTGTAGATGACCGGGATCAACGTTAGATGATGATGATTTATCGAGACGCGTTCGCGGTGTGCTATATGTACATATGGTACATGCATATATGCACACACTATAGCTGCGTCTCGTAACGGTGTCGCGAGTCCAGAGATTTTAGCTCATCTAAAAATATGCGTACTGCTGTAAAAGAAGTTTTCACTTCAAAAATCAACGTTTTAACTTACCTTACTATTCTCGGTTTAAACTCTATAACAAATAATTCACAAGTACTAAACTTCCAAGACTATATTGATCCCAGTTGCTTTGTAAACGCATTAAAAACAGTAAGTCTTTTCAACAGCCTCACTAATTCTATTACTGCCTAATTTGGAACTGGTAAAAGCTTTGTTCAAAGAATCCTGCCTACCTTCCAACAATTTATTTAGCATTTAAGCAAATAGTGTGTTGGCAAACGGAGTTCTGTACAGTTTGTTTTTTGCATTTGCACTACTGGATGTTTACGTGCGAGTGTGTTTGTTTGTTGAATTTGTTCTGGGTAAGCTTGAAACTAAAAGCTTTAGTTAGCTTTTGAGTATTCCCCTAAATGGTATTCCGTCGTCTACAGCGACTTTCTACAGAAAATATTATTGTTAGGTGCTCATGAATAAATTTGAAGCGCTCGTGGCCCCGCGGTCTCAGTGTTCTGTAAACGATCACTGAGTTACGCAACTTTCACTATGGCTGGTCCTCGGATGGGTGACCACTTTGTGGCATTTACATTTGCGAGCGTTTCCGTGCTTCGGAAGGCACGTTAAGCCGTTGGTCCCGGTTGCCAGTAAAATGGCAGTCGTTAAGCCTGGTTGAAGGCCTGATGGGCGGCTTAAAAAAAAATTTCAACAGCAGGTAGCCACAACCTGCGTCTGTCTATTTCAACACGGCAATGGGCTCCCCACCTATTACGTGGGACAGGAATCCACACGGTGAAAAGTGGGCATATAATATGCCTCTGCCACCCCTTCGGGGATAAGGCGTGATGGATATTTATTTATTTTATTTATGAATAAATAATAATACAAATGTGGGCACATAGTGTGTCTCGGATTATACCCTCGAGAAAAAGGCTTAACTATTTGTATGCATGATTAGTCATTCTTGAGCTTAGAGATTTTTTATGTATTTTCAATGGCAACTTTTACAAAACATAACTTGCTAAATATATGCAGTAGCGATGCCCTGAGGCTATTCTGCCCTGGGGCTATCATTCCGACAGCTCACCCGAGACTCTTGGCCATAGGTAGATGGCAGGACTCCGAAGGTATTAGTCGGTAGGAGTTCGGTATAGCATCCCTGAGGATACACAATTAAAAAAACATTAGGTAGCAATTTTTTGAAAAAGTGGAATGTATTCAACCTGATTGTCATACGCAATAATCTTGACACTTTTAGCTAACAAGGCAATGTTGATCAGTGAATTCACGCACAATTTAAAGAAACTGTAACGTAATGCTGCTGGAGTCCTGAAGCCTCCGTGATCCAGTAAAGAAAATATTTGACGAATGCCATGACTGTATTACTAAAAAAATAGTGTTAATAATTAATATTATAATTAAAAACTTGCAGCTAATATTACAAGCCCTGTAAGTCAAGGAGTAACTACGTTGGTAAGTACACATCGCAATAGGCTCTCGCAGGACAGAACAAACTCATTATAATACGCATTCTATGTACATTCAGCACCATCTTACAACTTTACCTTAAAGAACTTAAAGGGTTTCGTAAACATTGCGAGGAGAGTCTCAATCTGGTTGATATTTTTTTTAATCTCTTGTCGTGTTTGAACAGTGACAATTTTATTTTTGCTAATAACAACATTTTTTTATAGGATTCAGTAACTACATAATAGACATTTAAAAAATATGTCGAACTTATAGTAGACTATTATATAAAGTTATAGTCGTATATATTAAACTTTTTAATAAATAAACTAGTTTAAGAAATGTGGTTCCCAAATGTTGGCATTAAAATTATATCACGATGACTTCAATGCTGAGCCTGCAGTCCAAATTTAGAAAGATCCCCGGTCACGAAGATCATAACCTAAAAGCAACAAAACTTCGACAAATGAAGTGGTCCCTTGGGGCCCATTTTCCATGTGCTTCTACTTCAATCGGTTTAAATACATGTTCCAGAGCCCCAGAAGAGAACAGAAAAAGTGCCTCATATTTTGTGGTTCGAGCGAGGTTAGGGTATTTGAGTAGCAGCATCCAACTTGAGACTTCCTCAAACAAACACGCAACTGCTGAGTCACCCACCAAAAAATAATACAGCATTTTTTCTAGATACCGTTACTATATCTAAACATGAACACACATAGATAAAAACAAACATAAATATTCAAAAGGACGATAAAAACAGTAACCTTGTTGATTATCATACCTTTGTAACGGATGTGCGCGTGCGCAGCGAAATGCGCTTTCCACTCGCACCTGCACTTTGACACGCGGGGAAATTTCAACCTGTGAACTTACTGCTTTTGAATTAGATTTCAAAACCTGTAAAGCTAGTAACACTAGGATTTATTTTAGTACCAGACTCGAGAATTTCATAGTACGAGTACATAATGTAGTAGATAGCAGACTTTTTGGTCGTTTAGATTACCAAAACGAGCTGATACGTAAAATGGTACCACAAACTTTCGTTGTGACATCGATATTGCATGTTACGAATAAGGGTAATTCTGAGATGAGTGTTTGTTAGTCCTTGATTTCGCGGTGAAGATGACATTATGCTGCTAATGGTATCATTACAGAGGCATCTGAAGATCATGAGAAAAAATTAAAATACCATCAGCTACAATTAATTTATTAACTAAAAACACATATTTGGACTAGGTACTGGATTTGATAGTTTTCAACTTTACCAGCATCTAGAAACTGTCAACAATATTGTTAGTTGTTTGTTCGTTTTTTAAAAGAAAGTTTTTAAATACATTATTATAGATGTCAGTAACAATTTATTTCAATATATTACATATAATGACACACCTCAGTACCTTTATTTACAACAAATTATTAAATAACCTTAAAATATGAAAATTTAAAATATATTAATATAAGGAGTCCCTTTAGGCAAGGTTCCGATTTACAATAAACAATTTGTTTTACAATATACTGTTCAAATGATTCATCGAACTGAAATAAGCATCGAAAAACCCAGTTGCTATAGAAACTATTAAAACGTTTAACTACATATTTGTCTTATTAGCTTCGTGTTTCCTTTATGTATTAGTTTAGAGGTTAATGAATTCTCGAAATTAGGTTAATAGTTATAAATAAATATAATCAAGAATGCATATCCAAAAGAGAAATAAGGTCAATGTTGCGATTGGCGGGTATCCATCCGGATCCGAACTGCGCAAAGGTCGGTAGTTTCGCTAATTACTCGTAATTACTATCAAATATCACTATCACGCAGAAGTTCAGTTTGCACTGAACGTTTGGCAGTTTGAACTTTTAGCTTACATTTTTCTATGATTTTTTTAACCACTGAGGTGTCAGACAAGCATACAGCTCACCTGATGGAAAGTGGTCACCGTAGCCTATGGACGTTTGCAACACCAGAGGTGCAGCACTCGCGCAGCCAAATAGAATATAATAAAAATACATTTACGAAGTTAAGCAATTTAAATTGTAAAAAAGTATAACAATTTAAATTGAAATACTGTTCTTTTATTTTCACGTAACATCATAAATACATGGCTATAAATACACAATTTGATATGATTTTTAACAACGCCATTTCTAAACTAAACATCTTACGTCAATAATCATAAAATTAGTTATGAGCTAATTATGTGTCTGTCTAAAAAAGGGCACATCGTGTCAAACCCATAACTTTTTAAATTACCATAGACAAATTTAAAGATTCAGAAACGAAGTTCTATTTTTGTCTTAGACCATTTAAATCAGTTTAGATATATTTTGTATCCTACAAATCACCAAATGAAACTATTGAAAAGCATGTATAATTGTACACAATTTAAGCATGAAGTTGTGTATGTAAGCACGTTAATAGCATGAAGTAAAGTTTAAGAACAAATGCGCATAAGTGGAGAGAGTAGATCTTCGCCTCATGAGAATGCTTTGCCAAGTTGCTCCCCTGACCCATTTCTCCTCGAAAACAATGTGAATACGACGGGCCAATAATAAGTATCGTTGTCTCGAGGCCACAACAAAGTTTAATTTTATCTACTTAGCCATTATATATATATGTAAAATAGTACTCACTTGCATTTAAGGCGAACCACCGGCTATGAAGTGAAATAAGGAACAGTTCTTGGACTAATCATTTAAGGCGAATCTCCAGTTAATGTACAAAAATAATAAAACAATTACTTAGAACAACCTTTTAGATTTTGTACCCAAGACCTTACGAAGTAGAGGGAGATTGTCAGGGCAGCCAACTCCGGGCATCGAAACAAGTTCTTCGGATGCAACAAGGATTACCGCTCCAAAGATGATGACAATTACTACAACAAGTCACATACAAAACTCAATAAAATCTCATCAAGGTCTCTTTCTTTTCGTTCAAGAAACCAAATCGAAAAAATAAAGTTTATTGCGACATTACCGGTGACTACCTATCACGGGCGTAGCTAGGATTTAGTTTCAGGCGCAGTTTTCCAATACTTGTAATAATTGTTTGGATAGACCTTATTTAGGCATTCTAAAGCAGATTATGGGTGCGATAGGGCCCTACCTACATCTTCGGGGTCCAAGTCAGCCTCACCTGTAAGTGGTGCACCTACTGACTAACGGACGAGGTTAAGTGAAGAAAAAGAAAATTCGAGACAAAACCCAACTGATGGATCAACCTGACCCGTAAGAAGTAGTAGGAATCCCGGGTGCCGTGAATACAACTGAGACAGACGCTCAGATTATGATGATGATGATGATAGTTAATATCGTAAACATTTCGGGGGGTTTGAACCCCAAGAACCCTTTCTCTGGCTACGCCTATGGTACTTATTACTAAGTTATACACAACAGAATATGCCGTTATGAAACAATAAATTCAACATAGGTCACACACGTTGATATCAGTTAAAATTCTTTAAATAACTACCGGTACGCAGTTCTCGTGTTGCTTGTATACAACTAGACAAGTCTCTATTACGTAACACAACTTGGTAACACAGCATGGAGACTGATTATGTCAGTCACACAACTCTGCTATAATTTCTATGACATAAGTCTTTATGATCAGTTTAAATTAAGAACAATTGTTTTAGTTGCAATAATTGAAGACAATAATAATTTAAATGAATATTATTATGTAATTCAATAGAATGTAATATATCTGTTCTACATTGCTTGACCTTCACTGAGGTTCAGTCCACTGTGTCTATTACTTAATGCCCTATTGATTTGGTATCTAATATTAATAAAGTAAACAAAACATATTTCAATAATTTCTCACGATTATCTTATTGTAAGGAATAACATACAATATATATATATATATATATCGTGGTGTACATACAAATGACAATCACGACTTGCTATTTATTATGCAGTGTATGTTATTTAACTTCATTATAAAAGTAAATTAACAGCTCTTGAAGGAAACGCTACTGGAAAAGTCTTAACACGTAAAATAAATAAGAATTTAGAACAACATTCAAGACTGATTCTTTAGTTAAGACCCACCAAAATTTACGTCACCTGCAAGTGATGACCCCCTCACTGATAGACTAGGATATGGTATAGGTACTCGTAATGGGGTTGGAAGATCAGGCAGCAGTTCAAGATAATAATTAAAAGAAAAATTTCCAGCCGAATTTATTTTGAGATAGATATTCATATGACACTCAATTAAAGGTTTCTTTCGAAATATTTCCACTGGTAATTCAGATCAAACTCTCCTTCTTTTTACTAATCTCATTAAGTATTACAGCTACTATTACTTATTATGCCCATAGTAACTAAATGGAGATAATCTTTCCTTTCAGGTTATAGACGTGATAACATTTGCATCCGTCAATGTCCATGACACGTAATGCATCTAATTAGTGAGGTAACGGTGTCTAGGGTACTATTGACACCTAGACTGTCTCCGATAGGATATCAGCGAGCCCATCTTAACCCTGTACGCGACCTCGATAAATTACTTTTACGCATTATCAAAAGGCTATTAAGCGGTAAAGTGCTTGTTGTACTGTGTATTCCTATAGTTTGTAAGTCCATGGGAAGAGTTAAAATAATAAGTTTGTATTAGGTTTATAGTAAGGTTTTGGTTATCTTTCTAATTAGTCGACCAAAATCAGAATGCCCACTTTAATATTACATTAAAGAGGGGATTTTGGTCGGCCTGATAGAAAATTATGGCGACATTAAAAATGAGGCGAACAGTTGTAAAGGTGACTGGGCCAAATAATATTGTTACGTTCGTAGGGTGGGTACTAATAGGAATTGCACTAATACCACAAATTTAAAAGAAACACTTTAATTACTCTAAATAACAGCAATAAAACCACAACTAATAATCGCCACTAAACACTATATAATGTTATATAATATTAGATAATCGCACTGTAACAGTATCGCACTATTTAGCTTCGATCACTTCGATTCGCACTGTTCGCTTCCTCAAAGGAGACTGTCCTGTAGCCGCGAGCTCGGCCCTTTATATACGCCTAGTAATGTTCTGGAATATTCCGGAGAATTCGTTCGGTACCTACAATCGGGTACATCTCTAGAATGTTCCACACGATACTAGTTGCTCCTCATTTTTGGCGGGAAGAGTGACAAGTGCGGACGCTTGCTTTATATTATTTTCTAAAACTAGTGCATTTATCTTGTTTTATGTGCGGGAGTGGTGGTTTCTTGGACATAAAAGTTGTGTTAACGTGCTATAGTGAAAGACAATGATATATATGCAGTGAAATGCTATTTTCTCTCGTGCCGCGAAACGTCCACTGACAACCTTAGTATAAGAATCACCATTATACTGAGGGCAAGGACCAGTACGTAGCCTGAGGACACGACATCGACTGGACAGGACTAATTAGAAGATAAGATTGAAGAAATATGATATAAAAAATAAGATTTGGCTAAAAGGTCTTAGGAACCAGGCCATTAAATAATTATTAAAAAAAAAACTAGTTGCTCCTTCGGTATGTGCCGGAAGGTTCTCGACCTATTGCTGTCCCTTCTGGTGCTATCTCTATCACATAGTTCTAGAATGTTCTTAGTGTAGCTATCTCTTTTTAATATTGCTATCCCTGTCTAATAGCTCTGGAGTATTCTGAATGTAGCTCTCTCTTTCTAATACTGTTATCCTTGTCACTCTTTCAAGGCCCATAAGGGGTCCTGAAAACGCCTGAAAAATGGTTTTCAGGTTATGATGGCATGTGATAGGGGGTGGCCTGAAACGAACTGAAAACATGTTTCAGGCCCCTGAAAACAACGGCAACTGGGGTGAAATTCAGATAATTTGGTATGTGATAGAGGCTCCCCGGAAACGGCCTGAAACCGCTTCAGCCTGCTGAAAACGTTCCCAAGGTCCAAAAAATGACGTTTAAAGTTGTTCACTAGTCCGCCGGCGTAACAATATCTGTACACGCTCTGCTAGAAGAACCTGTAGTATTAGGAGGTCAAGTAGTATTCAGGAGTGCTGGTACAGAGTTATAATTTACAAAGATGCATAAAAGTTGTCACGTCTTAATTCCCAATGAGGTAGGCAGACACATACTATACGCCCACATTTCACTGTATGCATTTTTGTACCATGTAACATATTGTGAACCTATTGTCGAATTATCATATTGTGTTAATTATTTATGGTGGCCTTTGACCTAACTAATCAAAATTGCCTACGCGATGGCATTGGGCTTTATGATAGTAAGTAATTTCACACGGTAGACAGTAATGGACTCGCCCCGTATTAACGGATATATGATAGCTGACTAGACCTATTTTTCATATTGGATAATGAGAACTTCACCACATTTCTAGGGCCAGCGAAAGGAATATGGTAAGACATTTCTTTCCCACGAGAAAATCTATTAATATATACTAAAATTTACGACACTTCACAATAAAATGTACAATAAACACTTATCTAATACTTCAACAACAATTTAAAATCTATTCAATAAAGGCCACTTTATATCGCGCTTTATATTACGGTGCGTTATATTAGACTTCTTGTGTGCGTTTAAAAAGCCCTTAGTGCTATATAAAGAGAGGCCGGACACCGACCGCTCGCTGTATAAGTCGAGTTGAGCTGCACAGCGCATCTAACGGGCTACATGACCTTCTATTAATTACCGTTCAGGGCCCTATCGGGATTTCAAGTTTCCTGGCTGTTTTCTACACTATTTTTATGTATACCCGTTATTATTACGTCTTGTAAGAAAGACATGTATGCCTTAAACTGCCACTGTGCGAATGCTGTATTTAATAAGACACGATGCAACTCAGATCTTAGCCTAAATTTATTACACCTAATCTCGAATAGAGTAGCTAGTGTAGAGTTGTAGTAGCTATGACGTCTGTCTGCCCTTTTAACCCCTCTAGGGCTCCACTTGGAATTCAATATTTGCAATATGTAAAATGCCAACATTCGTTTCCTCACAGACGGCATCTTCAGCTCATCAAAACAACTTTACCCTCGTGACATCCCAAGATTGAGAGTCACTTTTCAGTTTATCACTGGAACAGTTTATTCACAGTTGTCTTAAGCTTGACGGTCAGCTTGTACTCATTAATGTCAGGAGATTAATATGCTGATTATGTTGAACTGATACCAGTGAATGAACTAAGCTATTTTCAGAAACAGATTTCTTAGATGACTGCAAACATGTTCACATCATAGCATGTGTATATATGTTAATGTCTCCACACGGAACTAAACTGACACAGTTATCGCGTCGCTGCCCACCCTATTAATGTACTATGTACGTGTTATGATACATCGACCAACAAAGTTAGCAGAGGATGACGCTGTATCGGTCGATATGGAGTTTAATGATCTGCGTAAGCGCCTATGCATTGCTCATTTATTGCTGCATAGCAGTAAATTAATATTAAATACAAAACTTTACATTACTTTCTATTTGTGACAGTCGTAAAGTATCTTTGTAAAGTATCTAGTAATCTATCCTGTAGGGCCACAGCAGACGAACTATATTTAGTATCCGCAACCTTTTTAGAAGCTATATACATGGAGGATAGGTTTCAAAATCACTGTTTGCGTATAGTTATTAGCTAGTCTGAGGTGGCTTTTAAAATAGCTGTAACATATACGGAAACAACATAGTTGTATAGTGTACCCGGTGATAAATATTGCATTTCGAACATAGGAAAGAGAGAACCGTTGTCTTTGGTTTCGCAGAACACCATCTCTGTTGCACACTACGTATGTCACACCAAAAACTACAATAGTATAACTATAGTTTGACCACTACCGCTGTACCGCTCATTGCGTACAATTTTGTACCCAGTGAGCAGTACAGCAGTCGTGGTCAAACTATACTTGTACCACTAATCAGACTGTTGTGGCAATGACTCGAGCGACAGAGATGATTCTTTATCAAACTGAATGTCCTATGTACATTGGGATGTACATACATTATAAAACAAACAAATTATTTCTAAATAAATTAACTTAATGTTAACATTAAATATAAACCTTAAAAATATGAGACATTATTATGATACATGTGAAAACAAAGTTACCGGCTATTTTGTTTAACACATATACACATACATAACAAATAGTAGTAATTTAAAAACTATTGTTAGGTACTGTCTGTTAAATATATTTTTTTTTTTATACATTATTATTACGAGATGCCGTAGCACTTCAAAGTCGTTACTTACTTTTAAAATG
This sequence comes from Thumatha senex, assembly GCA_948477245.1. Taxonomy (NCBI): domain Eukaryota; kingdom Metazoa; phylum Arthropoda; class Insecta; order Lepidoptera; family Erebidae; genus Thumatha; species Thumatha senex. Next base: position 28,074,682 of record OX419729.1, on the reverse strand, counting down.
TTAACATTTAAATCTACATAAATATTTACAATATTTAGATTGAAATTTAAAGTGTTCTGTTACTACCAAACCCTAAATAAATTTTTGATTGCAACATAGCCAAGACGAACTCAGAAACCTACTCTAGCCAAATTTTTGTTAGACGAAATATAGTTACGAATTCTCCAACGCGGGCAACTCTATCACTGAAATATTCTCTCAAAATCAAATGGTCAAATAAAACGATGTAGTGGATTAACGCACAATCGGCCGCGTTAATTAGGGCTAATTACTTACAGTAATAACTGTAGCACACACTGTTTTAGTTGGAGCAGAACATTACTGCAATAAATTCTAATTAGCGACCATTGTTCGGTAACGGCACGATGGTGCACTGATCGAGAAACGATTTTTATTTGTAAATGTTAATTAAAACGCTGGTCACCCTGGGAGGAAAAGGCATAAATTTGTATAGGTAAGCTTTTCTAACTAATGGGTGAAGTTTTAGGGTCGGCAGAGCAAGTGCTGCAGCTCTAGTGTTGCAAACGTCCATAGGCTACGGTGACCACTTTCCATCAGGTGTGCCGTGTGCTTGTCTGCCACCTGTGGTATAAAAAAAAGAAAGAAAAAAAAGAAATGGGTCGTTCGTACTATTATTTATCAAACTATAATAATACTTTACAGTGAGTGATGAGAGAATTTACAGAGAGATGTCATTTTTTCAAATTAAATTTTACACTTCAATCCAGCAATTATCCAGAATCCAGATTTTAAAGTTTTAACTAAACTGGTTTGCAGAAAAGTCAGCGTCAGTGTGGGTATAGTAGCTTTTAAACTGTTCTTCAAAGTATATCACCAATTTACCTAATGTTAAGCAAATTACTATTACTACAATACCCATGCTTAATATTTACCGTAATGGATACTTAATTTAATATAGCAATAAAAGGATTTTTACATATTATATTTATTGTAATTAATGTATAATTTTTACATTTTATATTGTATTTCTTTTATTTTTATCACAAATATTCCTTTACCTAAACGCATATTGAACACCTTGAATAACGAGCTTTCATTGTATTGGAATGGCTTGTAATGTTTTTTTTTTATACTTGTAACTATTCTATTATGAACTTTTCAAGAAACTGATTTCATATTTCACTACGACATCCCTCGTATTAATCTATCAAGACAGGATTGCCACAAAACCGGATCAAGACATATTTTTAAACCGTATTGCTACATTCGAATTACGGTTATTCTAAGAAACCGTAACATGTGGGCTACTAGGAATCGTAAAAATGTGCTTTTGATCACTGTTCGGTGTAATACTCGTACTAATATAATTTATCACATGAATTGTTCTAGAAATCAAATGTACGCGAAGAAAGTTATGTGTCAAGAAGATAATGTTTCAATTCTTATGCTAAATATTATTAGCTTTGTAATACATAAAAACAAAGTTACCGGCTATTTTGTTTAACACATAATAGTAGTAATTTAAAACCCATTGTTAGGTACTAAGATAAAATAAATATAAAAGAAATATCCATCACGCCTTATCCCCGAAGGCGTGGCAGAGGCATATTATATGCCCACTTTTCACCGTGTGGATTCCAGCCCATTGCCGTGTTGAAATAGACAAGACGCAGGTTGAGGCTACCTGCTGTTGAAATTTTTAAGCCGCCTATAAGGCCTTCAACCAGGCTTAACGACTGCCATTTTACTGGCAACCGGGACCAACGGCTTAACGTGCCTTCCGAAGCACGGAAACGCTCGCAAATGTAAATGCCACAAAGTGGTCACCCATCCGACGACCAGCCATAGTGAAAGTTGCGTACCTCAGTGATCGTTTACCGAACACTGAGACCGCGGGGCCACGAGCGCTTCTAAGGTACTAAGATCTTCTGTTAAAATGTCTTTTTCGTCGATAAAATACACTATTTATGTAATAACATGAGACAATAAATTCGAACTGTGAGGGATTGCTCTCACAGTTCGAATTTATTAATAGTAATATGGTGCCAAACTTTGATAAACCAGGCGGAATTTTCACATTAGTTTCAAGATATTGAGGAAGGCTTCTGGGTGAAGTTGAAACTATTGTCGATAAATATCAACAACACGTAATTGTTTCCACGCGCAAATCCCTTGTTGTTTATCAAAATTAAAAATATGCGTAAGTTTTTATAAAGTTAAAGGTGCCAAAGGGAATATTCTCAAATTCAATGACTTTGTTAATTTTGCATTTTAAAGCGAAGCAAAGCGAGAGCGATTTACTAAATTATTGTATATTTTTATCGGTATGCAGTTCTTACTTAGTACATAATTTAATATAAACTGTTTCCTTGTACATATTCATAAACATTTGGCATTTGACAGTCGGGCAACCGCACCAAAACCCATTGTAAAGATCTTATAAGAGTTTACTACCTACAATATCTATTATTACAGTTTCAAAAAATGTGTTCAGGAATTACAATTTACTTACAGAGTGGTTCTGTTCAACTTTATCTTATAAGAAATTACTTCACGGATCGAACGAATGTCATTAACCTTTTGCCTAAAGGTTAGCAAAGACGACACATTGATTGTCTCAACAAGAATGAGGAACCCATTTTGCTAAACTCGCTCTAATAAAACTGCGACCGACTTAACCTTTTATGTCATCACCTGACTTTATTGTAAAACGATTCTCAGTATCTGCGATTTTATGGCGAGACAAGTGTTGTTCAATTTTGTAGTACTTTTGCGTGTATCTATTTTCTATTGACAGAACGAATGTAGCGTGAAAATCTTCATTTTTATATGGCTACATTTTCTTGTGTGTGTATTAGTTTAGCGCTCGTGACCCCGCGGTCTCAGTGTTCGGTAAACGATCACTGAGGTACGCAACTTTCACTATGGCTGGTCGTCGGATGGGGGACCACTTTGTGGCATTTACATTTGCGAGCGTTTCCGTGCTTCGTAAGCCACGTTAAGCCGTTGGTCCCGGTTGCCAGTAAAATGGCAGTCGTTAAGCCTGGTTGAAGAAATTATGGGCGGTTTGAAAATTTCAACAGCAGGTAGCCACAACCTGCGTCTGTCTATTTCAACACGGCAATGGGCTCACCACCTATTACGTGGGACAGGAATCCACACGGTGAAAAGTGGGCATATAATATGCCTCTAACACCCCTTCGGGATAAGGCGTGATGGATATTTATTTTTATTTTTTGTATTAGTTTTCATCTACAGGTCACATTTGTCAACGAATTTTGATGAAAATTGGTATAAAATGTTTGTTGATTGTATGGAACATTTTTATCGAGGATGATTTTGGACTAGGGGGAAATTGTGAAAAATGGGGAACGATTTCTGTTAGTATCGTTTATTAGCCGATTTTAATCAATGGATATTTTTTTAAAGCAACTCCTTCGTGTACAGTTAAAATTCAAAAAAATGCTGATTTGTTTCCTGGACACATAACTTTGTTCTAATATGAATCTATAACAGTAAATAGGATAAAATATTTACGGTAAATAGGATAATATATTCCCATTAAATGGGATATGTAAAAAATATATTGAACATCAAAAAATACTGTTACTTAATAGTGACTCTATATGTAACTAATACGGCTACCGTTTGTTTAGCTGAACAGAATAAAAAACGAAGATTCAATCATTCTGAAACTTGATTGGTTTTGGAGTAGTCGATATTTTGACAATTGTTTGCTCTAATAGATTTTTTAGTCTCCCGATATAACTGTAGCTGTAACTGTTATAAATGACTTATTTAATATCGTATTATAGCTGGAGGGAAGTTGATGGATGAAGAAAGGAACAGCGCGATTAGGGTACGTTGCGGTATGACAGAAGACAAAAAATGGAAAACAATAGTCTCTGCCTACCCCGAAGGGAAACAGGCGTGATAATATGTATGTATGTAGATATCGTATTTGAATTCATGATAGATTTATATGATGGAAGTTCCAGTGATACTTAAGGAACAGATTACTATGTAAATACACGTAATGATTCTATCCAATAAAAATGGACAGCAAATATTAATAAACAAAGAATTGGGCGCTCGTGGCCCCGCGGTCTCAGTGTTCTGTACACGACCACTGAGTTACGCTACTTTCACTTTGGCTGGTCCTCGCATGGGTGACCACTTTGTGGCATTTACATTTGCGAGCGTTTCCGTGCTTCGGAAGGCACGTTAAGCCGTTGGTCCCGGTTGCCAGTAAAATGGCAGTCGTTAAGCCTGGTTGAAGGCCTTATGGGCGGCATGAAAAATTTTAACAGCAGGTAGCCACAACCTGCGTCTGTCTATTTCAACACGGCAATGGGCTCACCACCTATTACGTGGGACAGGAATCCACACGGTGAAAAGTGGGCATATAATATGCCTCTACCACCCCTTAGGGGATAAGTCGTGATAGATATTTATATATCGTAAAATATCGTTGGGACAACTCACACAACATCATCTGATTCCAAACTAAGCAGAGCTTGTACTATGGTAACCAGATAACTGATAAACAGTCTTCTATATTTATATATTTCAAAATTCATACATACATATAATAAATAAATAACACACAAACACAGAAAAAACTATCGTGCTCATCACACAAAGTTTTATCCTGTATGGGAATCGACCCACGACCTCTTGCGTAGCAGTCCGATAAACTCCCACCGCGCTACAGAGGCAGTCAATATAAAAAAAATATATGTATATTATAGAGACATCGATTTTTTTTTTAAATATAAAGAATATGTGTCTCTGGATCATTAAGTTAATATTAAAATTGTGTTATTACAACTTTAAACCTACATTTCCAGTTGTCGTTCAGTATCTAGTATCTATCATTCTAAATCCGTAAGTACTTACAATATAGCCAATAAAAAAGAAAGTTACATAACAAACTAAGCGCCTATACGACTGTCGTGTGGCAGACTGGCTGATCAGAGCATTCAGACAGATCAATACCGGTAGTCTGGAGCTCAGACGCTACGGTTTTATTTTATCTCGATGCAGCTGTCTGGTCGTGGTGCATACTTAGATAAACGATATTTGCATCCAGCCACTCAGATTGCTTGACTGTTGATGTTATAGCAGCTATAGATATGTTCTGTGGTTATGTTTTACTTTTTGACTGACTGGTCAAGACATTATTGATTTTTGAATACTATTAAGATTTTTCTTCGTGTTTATGTATCACAGTGACATTATTTGGACAATCTGGTACATTCTCTGACTGAACTTTCGTTCTAGTCCTTATTTGATTTGAAGCGATGCAACACACTGCCTGAGAGCAATCTGTAAGTAAAGCCTATAGAGGCAAGGCCATCACAATCACGGACAGAGGATTGTCGAAGGATTAGTGATGACCGACCTACAAGGTATTGAATTAAAGGAAGTGGTTATTGAAGGAAGTTATAAGCATTTGCATCAGAAAATGTCTTCAGCTCAAGGCTAAGGCCGAATAATATTACCTACGAATGAGCATTATACGATAATTGTTATTGTTTCTTTTTTGTAAGAATGCCCTCGAAATAAACTTAAACAACATTACTCATTAAGTCACAAAACCAAATAGCAATCTAAGCAACCCTCGCAAACTGCAAACCTGACAAAAGTTCGAACTGGCATGTGTGCACGGACTTATTTCGGTAAGCAGGTCGACGGGGTCAACGGCCGGCACGTCTCGATGTCTAATAATAAAGATGCGCAAGCGCAACCGCAGGTGCAGCGCGCGCCTTGAGAGGGGACGTTGACGCAGATTGATAGCTCAGATGGGAATAGGCGACAAAACATTTTTTAGACTCGCTTTGATGTCCAAGAGATACTGTGTCGGATTTTATTATCTGTACGACATTGACAGTACCAGAAAAGTATTTTGGAGCATTTTTATATCCGTATTTTGTATAAATGTCATACACTAAGTTATATTTGTAGACTGTTGTCCCGTTTCTCGTGTAAAACCATAAAACTGGAAATATAATACAAAATTATAGAACGTTCATCATACTTCAAACAAACTTAACTGGAAAGTGAAAATTCGGTTAGAGAACATCATAACACTTGCCTATGCAAAATAGAGAATATGGCTGAGTATTACTTTTACAATGGTGTATTTCTCAGAAAATATCATCAGGTTTTTTTTTGGTTATAAGTATTCGATTTATTTATTTATTCATCACGATATTTTTAAAATCTTACAATGATAATTATGTTTTATGACAATCATTCCAATAAAACGTTCTATAAAAGTATTTCTTATTATCAGACTTAATAAAAAGTCCTTCTATTTACATATTAAATCCTTTAGCTGATGGCAAATCTCGATATCGGAATGGACACTCAGAAGTACTATTTGAGTAAAAACAACTATAAACACTGTACAGGATCGTACTTGCTGGAATGAAGCTTAGAAATACATTACATTAATTTTGTGTTTACTCTATGTTGTCATGATGAGGGTGGCATGATTTGTATAATCAAACCCTCTATTAATAAATAAAAATTAAAAAAATACTATAAACACTGGTAAAATGATAGTGATAGTATGAGGAGATGTCGCACTATACTTAAAGTGAACTCAATATTAAGAAGGTATTATACAGATGGTATGGCTGAGAGCATGCGATAATTGCTTCAATATACAAATATTATTTCATGACTAACTTGATTTTTTCAAACTTATATATTAATATGTGTATATTGTTTCTTAGTCACACGGTTTAGTCTGGAGAGGGCAACTGAAGCTTAGGGCTTCAGTTGCCCTCAAGGCTAGAAAAATCATTGTGGAAGCGTCATAGAACCTCCTAATCAGAATCCGATCTGCGTCAGAAAGTCCACTGTTGCTAAACAGCAGGGCGATTTAGAATTCTTTACTTTATTTTAACAGGAAATTCTGTCAGCTGTCAAGATGTTAAATAAATAATAAATAAATATATATCCATCACGCATTATCCCCGAAGGGGTGGCAGAGGCATATTATATGCCCACTTTTCACCGTGTGGATTCCTGTCCCACGTAATAGGTGGTGAGCCCATTGCCGTGTTAAAATAGACAGACGCAGGTTGTGGCTACCTGCTGTTGAAATTTTTTAAGCCGCCCATAAGGCCTTCAACCAGGCTTAACGACTGTCATTTTACTGGCAACCGGGACCAACGGCTTAACGTGCCTTCCGAAGCACGGAAACGCTCGCAAATGTAAATGCCACAAACTGGTCACCCATTCGAGGACCAGCCATAGTGAAAGTTGCGTAACTCAGTGATCGTTTACAGAACACTGAGACCGCGGGGTCACGAGCGCTTCTAGTCAAGTCAAGATGTTAACCGACGAATAATGTATTTGATTTATCTGCCAGAAAATATGATACAAGATCACTCCGGAACTCTTCTGGGAGATCTGAATAGGTTTGTTCAAAAATCAAACTAATAGTCATAATCATTGCTAACCTAATCAGTGAAATAGAGAATTAAGAGATGTTATAGCGTTAATCGACTTACAATACATCGTTTGCCTATATAGATCGCAACCAAAGTCCCGTATCATAAATGGCAGCTATGGACCGGTACATTAAAATCAAATCATCGATTATCAATAACGTGAACTTTAAACAGAGTTTTTATAATACGATAAACTTGTTTCGAAAAGTTTTTTAGTCGATTTTCGATGGATTTTGTACAATTAGGCGACATAATATTTGTAAGGGGTTCCAATAAGTTTTTCGGAGCTAAACCTATCTCGTTAGGTAGCTGGTGCACTTGGCGACTATTAAAGAGAATCTGGCTTAGCTGCTTTAAACGAAATTGAGTGGTTAGACTGTACTATACACTCAACGAATATTTAAAATTCAAAATATGGAAAATGTTAACGGTGAAAAGTGGGCATATAATATGCCTCTGCCACCCCTAAGGAGATAAAGGCGTAACTGAAGTTATACAACAAAATATAAATTTCAGTTAAATGAAAACAGACTGTTCTCTGTCAGCCATGGTTGGTCTAGATGTAAAGTGGAAGGAATACCTCTGGAGCCCAACCTTATTTGCATTACTGACGACACTGCTGTCTTAAGGACGAGGCCGGTATCTGACGCTTATAGATCTACAGGAAGGTCGTATTGGGTAGATATATCGAATATATACCGAAGATGGTATTGGGTATTATTTCCTCCTCTTCGCCATGACTTCGTCCGTTGATCAGTAGGTGCACCAAGCCATGCAAATGAGGCTGGATTGGGCCCCGGTAATCTCGGTTTTAGTTCACCACAAACTTACCTTTATATGATAACAAAACCGGTTAAACCAAGCGACTCGACAAATCTTTACTTTTCCGAAACTTACAAACTTGCAATTCTTTGCCAGTGCACGATTAACTTCGCCTTACAGGCCCTGGTTCTTAAAACAAAGCATACATAGTTATAATTACTATATGCAGACCACCGTTTCAGCTGTGATAGTGACCGTCAACGTTCAGGCAGCGTCATTAAGGGGATTACCTCGCTCAAATCCCAAAAACAAGGTAAGTTTAAAGAAGATTGCAGATGAATCCGTTTGTGCGTTTCCCTTATAAAAAATATATGGTATATTTAAAGTCATCACAAATACATTGTATTGTTAAAAATTTTAATTAATTTCCCAAAAATTTGATAAAAAAAATCTTATTAAATAGGTCCTTTTTCAACCTAAATTTTCTCTGTAACAGCTAAATAGTTAGGCATGAATTTTGTATCAAAAAATATGTACCTACTGACGTATTTCACAATTTGTATTGTTTTTTTTTTCTTATTTCTTTTAATATTTTTAAATTATGAATAAAAACCCGAAATTTCACCAGCACTCCGCTTGAAGCACCCTCGCTAAGGCCTGTGACGCGTATTCGGGACGCGTTGCTTCAGTGTCTCGATGACTCTTGTGACGGGTGGACTGGACTATACGCGCGTTATTTTTTCTAAATAAAATCTAAAAGTCCACGTTTTGAATGGTTTATGAGTGAAATCTTGTTTTAAATAGTACAAATATAATAATTTCGTAAAACAACATTAGTAATTAAGTTTGTAAATATATTTACAGTAGTTTGTAATTTCGTTTTGTTTTTTCAACCGATCATAGAGTAAGCCTGATTATCAAACCTCAAAATTAACCTATGGACAACTACTTACAAAATTCAGCATAGTAACATAGGCAACTAATTAGTCGATTAGTGAGTTGAATGTTGAGCACATGTTAGTTGGGTCTTTATTCTACGATATTTAGATATGGGGTTTTATGAGTTGCTTAGCTTGGTGCCACTTACTATGCCATATAAGGCTTAATAGATTGAATTACACAATCATGAAACGTACGACAGATGTCTCTAAACACGATTAATGGCACGATAGCGAGCTAAGAATGGGGTAAGTAGGTAGGCACATTTACACACAAACTCAAAAAGCGGTGTGTGCATATATCAAAATATTTTTTTGGAACTATGTTTTTAATTCAAAGCGAAGGTACATTTCTAGTGTGTGTCGAAATAATCGATAAAATTCACCCCACATGCGTTCCGTCCAGATCATTTTATAAACACATCTCTATACAATACAAGGCTTTTTTCTATAAATATAATCGAATATTTTGATCTGAACGCAGCCTTATGATAAAATTCTAACTGTGAATTTATATTTCTCATTTGTTGTGTAAGCAAATGCATAAAAACAACTAAGCACTAACAAGGCTGCATATATGACAGCATTAAATTCATTAATTTATTAGTATTGACACTAGATTATTTAAATAATACATATCTACATACAAACGGACCACCCTATATTCTTCGCGAACCGGTACGAAACACTCGTGCGTGATATTTGTATCAGTAAATGTATTTTAAACGAGACTACACAGTTATCTACCCCTGATAAAAATATGTAAATCCGTATACAGTATTTTTTATGTTAATATGACATTCGCAGAAGAAAAAACTAGTACATGTCATGGAGTGTTTATAAAGATAGCCTTCATCAACAACTATACTGGATTTGACAATACAATTCTATCATTAACTTTTTAATTTTCTAGGGAGGTCGTGACCACTATTTTACGTGGCATCTTGGCACGAACTCTGCCAGTGTAATGTTTTTAATTACAAAACTAGCGCTGTAGAGGTTCATGATAATGACATACTAAATGTGATAGATTAATTAATTATAAAGTGAGCTACAGACGGCACTACTTTTATTATTGTCATTCCGACTTACACAAATAATTTATTTTTAATCGCTATTCACCTATCTCACGGGAACCTGCCTGAGAGTACTTAATAATTCTGAGAGTAGCAACAAACTATTAAAATATATATAAATATCGAAACACCACAATTGAAAGTGAAGGTAAGCCGCACCTGTGACGCTTTACCGTGACCGGTTGAAGACGATCTGCTCTTTTTCGTCGGGTCACTGTGACGCTTAATAATACCGTTAATTTTTAAACATCGAATACAAAATATTTGTGCTTTTTAAAAATTATAAACAGCCAGTTTCCGAACAAAACTGAATCTATTAACGGTTACCAGTGAGAATGACTCATCTGAATCTACACTCTACTGCGGTTGTGAAAGAGGCTGGATAGACAGGACAATGAGTACAGAAAAACGGCTCTAGTACAAACGGAGTGCAAGACAAAAAAAAAGATCATGCTGAAATGTTCACCGTTGCACTGGAATGATTGAGTAATAATATTAATACATGCATTATTTACGATGTGGTAATATCCTGACTGGCCTTTTTAGGTACTTGGGTTGTCTTGGGCAGGTTGGGTTGCTTTAACTCATGCATGAGTTACTTTGTGAGGCGAACTTTATGTCCCATAGTCATATAACGTGCTTGCTCACGACAGATTTATTGCACATTACACTTTGGTACCGTTTACATTTTCTATTATCAACTTTAGGCACATTTAATACATCGTTTTTTAAACGGCGCGCTTGTTGCTAACGTGTCAATTAGAAGATAGATTTGAATGTATCACTTAGCTAGCTAACTAGCTCTAGATTCAGTATAGGCTTTGCAAGAAGTTTAGAAATGTAAATGGCTTATGTACTTCAATAAGCAGATTTCCACAGAAATAAGGGATATTTGACAAGTAAACTACAACATGCAACCTTAAATAACACATTTATTGTCGTTTGCTGTCTACAGAAGCATTATATTTCTACCAAGGATATATTATAATCAATCCTTTGGGTATAATATGAAATATGTCAGCAACTACTGCTGAGTAAATATTTATGTTAAAGTAACACTTAGTAAATACGCTTTATACTATTTATTCTCTTAAAATAATATATCATTTGCAATGAACAACCTACTTATTTAATAGACAAATAAAATTTGACATGAATAGGTGGAATGGTTTTGTACACAATCGCTCAACATCATATGAAATATGTGTATCGCTGGTTATGACATTACATATCATAATAGTGTTAATCCATACATTTTAGCAATAAGTCATCCTGTTTTATTAGCAGAAGGTGCGGCAGCATTAAAATCGGATTAAAATAAAACATGGGCTACGCGTTGGCGGGAATTTAAACGTCACGTTGACAGCGCGCGTAACTTGACATATAAACTTTTCTACTTTATTATTTGCTCACAGCCAGTTTCACACCTTAAATAGAAGTGTTAACTGTTTATACACGCTGTCAACACTCTTGAGTTATAAAATTGCCGACTGGCCTATAAAAGGATAGTAAACAAATTTTAAAATGGGTCGAAACGGAACACGTTTTACTATAAACAAACTCTAGTAGAGTACCTACCTTGAGAATGATCATGTTTTTTTTACCAAACAAGATATCGCTGTTTCAACTGTACTGTGCTTATGCAATTTTGAATGAATAACGATTACATTCAATTTAAATAAGTATTCGTTTAAGTAGGTAAGCTGAATTTACGAGTAAAACCGGGTAAGTAGTAAATTTACCTTAAATATATGTTAAGAACTTTAATGCAAAATTTGAAATTTCAAAGACTGTTGTTTATTAGAATAAAATCATAAAACAACTTTCTATTTAAACCAAGTCCATTTAGTTCGCTATATGTATAGAGATATAGCAAAGCAAGTGGTCGGCTATTCTCGTGACTGTGAGGCTGGCCTCTTTCTCGCCCGCGTGGTGAATTCCGGTTCCCACATGAACATGTTCCCGGAACAAATACATTCCTAAAGAGGCTTCAGGGTTAATACACCTCTCTAACAGTGAAAAAACAATCCAAAACCGGTTAAAAAGATCCTGAGATTTCTTTTAAAACTTCACTAATTTACAAAATTTATCTCTTTATAATATTAGTATAAATAAATAATAAAATCATTTCCGAAATTAATCAATATTAGTTGCTTAATGACATTGATAACATGCACCATAAATGTTCATAACATATAAAAAAAGATGTGGTGTCGTGGGACACCAGGTAGGAACGATGTTCGAACTTTAGAAAAAACTAATGTAGAAAAAAAAACACCTCTCCCTCACCCTCACCCTCACCCTCACTCTCACCCCACCCTCACTGAAAGAGGGAGAAAGAGAAAGGTATTATACACTACTCGCTTGTGTATACGACTTTCGCGCCTGCGCACGTTTCATTTAACTTTATTACTAATTTTATTCCACCCAATTTTTCTTACGGTTTTATTATCACATTTTTTTCAGTTCGGTCTCGCAGCAAAATCCTATCTATCTATCTATCTCCTCCAAGCCTGCCGTAAGGAACTTCGTTTCAAAAATCATATTTAAATGTAATATTCAGATACAGGATTTGAGAGTCTATACCTATATTTAATTACTCATAACAATGATAATAAACTTCATGATAAAACAACCAGTAGTCATAACCCCAAACACACAACAATACAAGATGACAAAAATAAATAATAAATCTTAAAGTATCTATCTCATTAATAATGCAACTCAGATGGTCTGTCTGACTGTTATCCGCATTATTTATTAATATTTTGTTCCAAATAAAATCTAACAGTAATAACTTAAGCAAATCCGTAAACCGTTATATATATTTTCCTGTCTAGTTAACTGGTGACATAAGAACGCCTGCGCACGGATTAGATGCGGACTGACGCTGCGCGCGCGCACCCAATGTCACAGTGTTAATTAAACAGTGCTATCTGGACCTTGGTACTTGTTATGAAGTTACAACACAACAGGTGTTGTGTTGTAACCAATCTGAAGAAAGCATCCAATTATTTATTAAAGGCCACAGGGTTTATTTATTCAAAATAGCTGTTTTGTTGTTTTTTAGAAGTCAATATGTTTGAAGCGAAGCGGTCGAGCAATAGGAGGTTTTTGGGGTGTTGAACGGGGAAATATGCTTAGCGATAACACGAAGCGGTCGTTTACGTTAGACGTGAAAGTCGGAATAGTACTATTTTGACGTAATCCACCTTACGACTAGTTCCTAGGTTTGCACAAATACATAAAGTTATTTAGGAAAGCATAAAAACGAAGTTATAACTGATACTCATTATCATAGCAAGCAATCGCTTTTTTGTTATTTTTTGTTATACATACTTACCAGTCATTAAATCCATACTCACCACTGTAAATGTGCGCAAAACGCAATCAGATTAAATCTTGATCATTTTGAACCGATTAACTTACCTGAAAACAAAAAAAAAGGAATAAGAAAAGTTACTCACAGAGACGTTTAATTTTATTGACTTTTTATTGGATTGAAATACTGCAAATAAAACTGATAAGGATGTATGATATGCAAATCGCATTGATGCGCGAAGATCAGTGAGGGAATTATAAAGATAAAATTAAGATTAAAATTTGGTCCTTTTTGATAGTTGGGTTTTCATAGCTTATTACTTAGCTCTAACAGATGTGGATACGGCTAGAATGGTTTACTTCAGCTATTTTCATAGTATTATGTCTTACGGTATTCTCCTTTGGGGGAGTGCTGCAGATTTAAATATTATTTTTGTTCTACAAAAGCGGGCTGTACGTGCTATTTATAATTTGGGCCTCAGAGTTTCTCTCCGAGAAAAATTCAAAGAAGTAAATATTCTAACCGTACCATCACAATACATTTTTGCCAATCTTATGTAGAAAATATCCATCCATAGAAAGTATCCAGAAAAATCTATCACAGTTTTCTAAACTCTGTGATAAACATAATATAAACACTAGAAATAAAAATAATCATTCAGTCCACCACAGTCGACTACATAAGATAGAAGACTACATAAGAGAATAAGCGATTCTTTCCAGGGTAACTGTATACGCTTTTACAACAGGCTTCCCTGTGACCTGAGAAATTTACCATTAAATAAATTTAAAAAGTTTATTAAAAACAAGCTTTGTGTAAAAGGTTTTTACTCCGTTACAGACTATTTGCAGGACAGGGACGCCTGGAAATGGTCTGCTGGCAAAGTGAAATAATATTAAATTATAATAGGCCATCAAAAAAAAAGCCTTCCTAAGTTTCTTGCCGGTTCTTCTCAGGTGGGCCGCGTTCCGAACCGGTGGTCGCTTTAAATATTTTAAATAGTGTATGACATTTTGTAAGCGCCGTTAAAATGGTCTATGCAAAATAAAGATATTTTTATTTTATTTTATTTATTTATTGATGTATTTATATTTAATACTAGCTGACCCGCGCGGCTTCGCCCGTGACATACTTCCAACCCCGTGGCACCCATTTAATCCCGGCGCTTATTACTTTTCCAAAAATGTATAAAAGTATTCCCGATTTGTTGACATTTATGATTACTGCTCCGCTCTCCTGTGTAGTGGCGTGATGATATATAGCTAAGAACCTTCCTCGATAAATGGGCTATCCAATACAAACATAATTTTTCAAATCGGTCTAGCCGTTTACTCGTGATGTCGTGACAACGGAAAACGGGTTTCATTTTTATATATATAGATAGAAGATTTCCATTAGTCTAAAACTTATTAGGTATATGTTCACTGCAGCGCAAAATACTTGTTAAATATATTAAAACGTAGTTTTATAAAAACATCATGTTGACAGCTTTTAATAACTTCCTATTTCTGTGCACTAATGAACATATAGATACAAATCCAATGCACCATGTGCATTTTAGGTTGCCTGGAATAAATCTCGCTTAGCTATAGGACCGCCGAGTATACCCTGTAATCTAAATTACTAATATTAAATTGCTTCTTTTATTTAAAAATCTTTTTGTTTCTGACTCTGACTTACTGACTGATGGAATAGTGTTGTTCTTCCCCCCGCACCCTTACAGCCATTGGCACAGTTGTCGAATGATTTAGACGCGTGGGTTGCGAGGCCACACACGCCAGCATATATGCAAACAATCAATGAATAACGAATTATGCTATTAATAATGTATGACTATATGAATTACCTTAATTATTTATGTAGCGAATGTAAGTAGGCGAGCATCATTAATTTTAAGAATTTTAATAAACAATCCTTTATGCGAGCAATAACGGCAAATTGGTATTATGCGTTTTGTATATACATTTTAGTGGTTGGGTCGGTTTCTTCCACAATAAGCTCTCATTAACGTCCTTTATTGAAATTGCTGTAAACCTAGAACAGTGCCCATTCATGGTCACTATTTGGAAAACGTCACCTTAAGACGTAAAGAGGTGGATTAATTCATCAGTTTCTAGCAGGTCACGGTGTGTAGTTGCTAAACGCGTCTGGTGCGTTGAATCAGAAGAAGCTGGTTCGCGTCTAGCCCATGACTGAAAAAAAAATTTAGTTCGAAATTTAAATTTGGTAACAATATTACAGGAATTCCATAATAGTGAAAAATTTACAGATATCGTCAAAACACTTTTATTATTAATCATATCTAATCTTGTTTTATTCCAAGTCGTCACTTATATCTTCATATTTCAATTAGTTATGCAAAATTTTCTTTTATGGCATTCATATTCTAATCATTCTATAGAATGTCAATTACCGCCATAAACGTACTATATCCTTTCCTTGCTCCTTTTATGTGGTACTTAGTCTTTAGAGATTTGCCTAGTGAGTACTTAAGCAAATAATTATGTATCAGGAAACCAATGAATTAATATGCATGGCGGAAGTCATTCGTAACAGCATCTGGTATGTTTTCCTGATTCCTCGGAAACCTGTGCGGCGTTCCAGGTGCGACTTGTTTCAAATAGTTCACATTGTTTGCATTGACGTTGTTGAAAAGAGTGCATTGATTTTTTTAACAAAATAATTCTGTGCGTACTTAGTTTATTCTTCTGTCTAGGTTACTTCTGCTTTTTTACTTTCTCGTTACTTCAACAATTATTAAATTCTTCTCTAACTTTCAACATAAATCTCATACCCTCAAATTTTCAATTTATAGTTTAAAACTTAATGACACAATATTGGTTATTTCTGAGGTTAAGTTAGTCTGTACAAGCGTTTAATTTAAATCGGCTGTGGGAATGACAACACGATCAATGATTTATGACCACTTTATTTGCAGCTTTATATGCAAATATTCATGATCATATTGATGGTTTAAGGCGAAGTTAATTATTATTCATTACTTGCTACCAAGTACGTGGTTATAATTTGCAATGTTTCGCTTGTCACCCTATTAACTATAGTACTAGGCTTAGTGAATTGTGTAATATGGAAAACAAAATTGATCTCACGAGCAAATAGAAAAATGTCTACATTTGAACTATCCATCCATAACCAACCAACAGTCATCGTGTCTGCTGCGCCTTTCTTGAGCAAAGCAAGCATTTTCCGTTGCGATGCGGTGCGTTTTGCCCCGCTGCTGGGGCACATCCTAATATACTTCGTGCTTTAAATGTCAAAGGTCAATAGCTAACAGTATATTAGCAAACGAGTCAGATTTTTAGTTAATTTGGTTCATTTCCTAAAGAACTGGGACTTGATATATTGACATTCACCGTTAATTATCCTGATCAATACTAAAACATCGAAAATATTTCTAGCGCTGAATGCAAATATATATAGATTCTAACTTAAACACGGCTTCGTTCACGCACACAGCAGCAAATATGATGTATTGGCAGTGCTGCGCGTGGGCATGGTGTTCTGCAAGTATGCTAATTCTTTGCATGCTACACGACGGAGGTTAACGTCGGTACTGTGTTCGATTGTTCATCGTGAGACATGCGTACCGTTGCGACACGCTCCTAAATTATACTATGTCACAAATATACACCTTTGATTTGATTGCCTTTAGAAGTCTAGTCATTCAACGCCAAACAATTAATCTGAAAAGAAATTGGCAATATTTTGAGCAGGAATAAAGAGATAATTGTACGTTTGATAACGTTGGAGGAAGTTCACTTATTAAGAAGCATATAAACGATGACAGAACAGTGACATCGATTGCGATGTCAAGTCACGCATTGCTGCCGCGTGGGCCAAATGGCGGGAGATGACCGGTGTCATTTGTGACCCTAAAATGCCGATCCGGTTGAAGGGACAGGTCTACAAAACCATTATTAGACCTGTCCTTTTACATGGCAGTGAGACGTGGCCGATATTGGAGCGACACAAGCAGGAGCTGCGTGTCACGGAAATGAAGATGCTGCGGTGGATGTGTGGGGTCACGCGGATGGACCGCGTGAGGAACTCTCGCATCCGCGGCAGCCTTCACGTCCGTGACATTGCAGACAAGTTGCAAGAGTGTCGCCTTCGTTGGTATGGTCACGTCTTGCGGCAACCGCCGGGCTACGTAGGTAACAAATGTCTGGCCATGTCAGCCCCGCCGGGTCCCGGTAAGAGGGGAAGACCCAAGAAGTGCTGGCTTGACGTCGTAAGGGATGACATGCGTGCCAATGGTCTCACTACAGGGGATGCCGAAGACCGTGCGAAGTGGAGAAGAAAATGTAGGAAAGCGGACCCCGGGCGTCGCGAGACGCAACTGGGACAGACGCTCGGATGATGATGATGATGATAAACGATGACAGAACTTATATTTTCTGGTCGCGTATCACGTTAAAAGTTCTAGAAATGGTCATGAAATTCAATGATTGTGAAAAACAGACAATGCCTGAAGGCCGTTTACGCAATTTAAAGTTCGCAAGTAGCATTATTATCATTGTAAATTGCTAAACTAATTATAGGTTTACGTGGTAGAAATCATTAATCGGTCGTGAGCCTGTGTTTATATCGACGTATCCGTCCCATTATCAAGAACCTAACAATAGCAGATCATCTTCTCAACCGTAAATAACAAACAATATTCCCAAAACAATGAGGAACAATGAACAAACGTGTTGATGTTGACACAATATTCGTCTGAAAATATGCAGAAACAATGGTCGTGACGGGTTATGTGACGAAATTCGATCCCGGTGCATCCGAATGTTAAACAATGGCGGAATCTGGTTCCCGCGCGAAATTGACAGCGCGCGAACAATCGACGACATAACCGTTGTGTTTTTTCAATACTAAATTACACCAACCGACATTTGAAACTAAGAAGAAAGACGATTTAGCTTTTGTTTTTGAATTAGGTTCTTAAATCGATAATGTCTCTATCGCCAACAATCACTTTACATTTTCCAGCCAAGTATTGCACAGAGCTTTTGCTGCTGTAGGGTAAAAGTAATTGATTGCAAGCTCAAGATTTCGCTTACTTCTTTGGTTATTAATTTAAGCAAAGTGTTTTTAGAACATTGGAATGTAGTTTTCTAAGACGTACAGAGCTGTATTATGTGTCTATGCGTCTATGCTATATCGATATTAAAAATCGCTCGTGGCCCCGCGGTCTCAGTGTTCTGTAAACGATCACTGAGTTACGCAACTTTCACTATGGCTGGTACTCGGATGGGTGACCACTTTGTGGCATTTAGATTTGCGAGCGTTTCCGTGTTTCGGAAGGCACGTTAAGCCGTTGGTCCCGGTTGCCAGAAAATGGCAGTCGTTAAGCCTGGTTGAAGGCCTTATGGGCGGCTTAAAAAATTTCAACAGCAGGTAGACACAGCCTGCGTCTGTCTATTTCAACACGGCAATGGGCTCACCACCTATTACGTGGGACAGGAATCCACACGGTGAAAAGTGGGCATATAATATGCCTCTGCCACCCCTTCGGGGATAAGGCGTGATGGATATTTATGATGGATATTATAAATGAGAGAATATTAAATTTTATTTCTATAAACACGTTCACTGGCCACCGAAGAACCATTTAACGGTCTTCGAAAATTGTATCGATACTAGAACGAAAGTCTAGTATAGTCGAAAGTCGTAGTAGTAAGTAAATTTGTGTGTATGAATTCTTGTTCTTTTAAACTCTCTTACACATTTCTACCTCTTTAACTATTTCTTGAAGCTTTCCTCTCGCCGGTCTGCTGGAAGAGATTTCTTTAAGAAATAAGCAGTACCGTTGTACAATTATCCTACTCTTTTCATCTTTTATTACCATATTGTGTACATAAATTGTTAAATAATAGTAGTTTATGATACTGTTGCATAATAAGGGTTCTTATAACATGAGTGTGTTTTAAAAAAACGAGCTGTAGGCGAGGTTTTTTATAGTGTCACACGAGTGTTATAAGACCAAGTTATGTACAGTGTCATACACTACTTTATCTAGTCTCATACTAAAAAACATCCAATGTACATAATAATTAAGTAATAATATTGTGAAGAAGGTGAGTGCGTAAACGTAATAGACTATGGTCAGATCTCTCGTGAGAGCGAGTACGTAAAACAATATTGCAAATAAAATGATGAATATAACAACAAATTTATTTTTAAAATGTCAAATGTTGGCGCCAAGGCGCAAACATTGATTGCTCATGCGCGCTTGCGTCGCGGACTCGTTCATTGAAACCAATGATTGAAACCTTTTTTTTTTAAGTAGAGGATCTACCTCCTTGGTCCAGCAGGAGGTTGTATAGGTGTATCGTTATGATTAAAAAGTTATATTATGATACAGGTATCCATACAAGACCTGTATCGTAATTAAACTTTTTTTTTATTATTTTTGGCCTGTACGTAATGTTTGTCATAAGAATTTTGTTATCAGTTTTATAATCTTTGTATTATAGTATCAGAGTAGATAAATTAATAAATAAGTCAATAATTATTAAAGAATCCTACAGTCAATTAGTTTTTTTTTTTAATATGTTTCTGTTGACAGGTCTGTTTAAAACGATACTGCGGATGGAGTACTATGACTAGGGGATATACTGCCCTATCATTAAATCCAGCGTGTGAAGGAATACCCTCTTCATCAATTTCACAACATTGTTGCTTGAAAATACACCAACAGCAATTACGCATCTATAATCTAGCAACCAGTTTGCTCACCAAGTAGGTAATAACTCACTTTTGCATTTTTGAACTCAAATTGTGTGTGATATTTAATGCGTATACAGAAATGCAAACATTATAATTTATTTATGGTTGCGAAGATGTTATTTTATAAAAATAAAAAAAAAACGATTCGCATTTTTAAATTGATGCTGCAACAAACTTGCCGTAGAGTAATGACACTTTGTAATCCCCTTTGGGGATAAAAGCTTGGATAAAAGTTCGTACGTAAATATATTTGAATAAAATAGGTTTAATGTCAAGTATTTTGAACTCGATAGAGCATTAGGCTGCATCCTAAACGGGACCTACTGAACTCAAAGTTTGTTACAGTTGGGTTGTTGATCTCACTATAAGTAATACCGAATGATGAAGTTGGATTAGATGAACTACTAGGCTAAGTTGAGGTATCTGAGAGGATGTATCCTTTTAAACGGCTATTGTACTAAGAAAAGAGTACTGGAAACTATATAACGCGAGCGGAGTCGCAATCATCAGCTATTACAACAATAACAATATGATTAATCAATATTCAATGATGCATATCAGTGAGTTAACGAATTCGCTTTCAGAGCAACCATAAGGTCTGATATGAATCAATTATTTTAGAGACAAGATTTAGTGAGTAACAGTTTCATGATCGTACTACTGTTGAGAACCGCAAAGCAATGATAAAACAAACCTACTTTCTTGGGTAACCAATTCATATAAAGTTATACCACAATGCATTGCTGGACGTAGGTTTCTGCCATCAAACTGGAAGGATGTTTGGCCTTAACCACGCTGGTCAAACGGGTTATTACAGAGTTGTGTCCAGCTTTTCTTCCACACCATAGCCTCGTCCGTTATTCAGCACCACTTTCTGATGACAACTTGAGCCCGGACGATTCATCATCATCATCCGAGCGTCTGTCCCAGTTGCGTCTCGCGACGCCCGGGGTCCGCCTTCCTACATTTTCTCCTCCACTTCGCACGGTCGTCGGCATCCCCTGTAGTGAGACCATTGAGCCCGGAAGATTATTTAGGGCAATTTTGGTATTATATTAGGTTATTCTCTGGCGAATGAGTGGACAAAAACGTGCTCATGTTTTAGGAGCTCGTGTAGTTTGTAAAGCCTTTAATTGAGCATATTTGCAGTACGCGTAAACACTTCCTTGGACATTAATGTCGCTCAGATATGTATTTATTGATTTTTATGACCAAGCTCCTAAGTTGCAGTATAAATTATGTGATTATAATTTGATTAGCATCTGTAGTGGCCACAACTTTAACACAGGACACAATCATCCTCTAATGATGTACGTGATTTATGTTTTAACAGGATTGATTTGGCTGATGTGAATTTGATTTGTACATATAACCTTTTTCCCAATTCGCTTCCACAGTTACGATTATCAATTACAATGTTGCGTTTCGTTTGCATCACAATTATTGCTTAACTTATAATCGCAGACCTTTATATCACTGACTTATCGAATTACACTCGGACGATGAATCTATGTAATTGATCGCACTAAACGTTTTATTGCAAGTGTCTGCAAATTGAATTAATAGCGATATTATAATGTAATAAGTACTATTTAAATTATCAAGCAGCTAGATATTAATTTTAACAAAAGATAACATAATCATTTGGCAAATGCATTGTGTTTCGTAGCAGTACTTACGACAGATAAACAGCTGCAATCGCGGGTAAATATGCAATTACGAAATTCCGACTTTTGACGGTGTTGTTGTCTTTTTTATAATAAATATTGTAGGGCTTTTTTTTACAACAGCACCATGAGCTAATATAAGTTTGTGATAAAGATCTGGACAAGTAATAAATATATATTTATTTCTAAATACATTAATATTATAATAAACACCCAAACTCCGTAAAAACCAAAAATCCATAAACATTTTTGTGGATTTGTGGATCACGCAAAGATTTGTTCCTGGCATTCGAACCGGGGACCTCGACGGCGCGGCAGTCGCATACACTACCACCTGACACTAAGGCAGTCAACGTTTTAAACCATGTTTAAACCTGATTGATTCCAGAAGAGAACACGGCTGAGAAATTAAATAACTAGGCATAACGTATATTTATCGTGAACTCGTTTGAACTATACACACTTTACAGCAACGCAGACTAAATAAAATGACAAAAATAGCGTGCAATTAAAAGCACGCACATCGCGCAATGCGCTCATTTGTGTATGCAAATACCGCCATATTGATTTTTTTTTGGTTGAATACGGAATATGAAACTAAATTGTGTATTTAATGTTTTAATTACAGATTCTCTTTACGTGGCGCCTTTATCACTTGTAGAGATTGTAAAACGCATCGTGACTTCTGAAACATTATTGAGATAACATAAATACGACTTATTAATGAGCTCTGTACATTGCGCGGCGAAAAGTTTTGCTCTACTAAATAAAGCCGCTACAAAAACAATGCCGCTAACTAGTAACGACGATTTAAACATACTAAACGCCATGTTTAATATTTTATTCTCGTTCTATAAAACTGTTTACGTTCGCATCGCCTTACAACGCGTAACCAGAATTTAATCTGACGGGTGCACTCGTGAGAACGAGTTTCTATATGAATTTGATATGTGACATCTCTCCGATCGTAGACAGAGTGGCTCGTAAACTTTAATTCGAAGCATAAATTACCATTGTACAGATTTACCATCCAGTAATGCAATACAGCTTAGTTCAAAGGCTGAATAAAGGACAGTCATTAGCCGCTATGATTCTCTAGGCTTGTTTGATGCTCGCGTCCGGAGCGGACAATGAAATGGAACGCGTTCCGTTCTACGTTGTGTTTAATAACAAGTGTTTTTTTTCTTCAAACTAATGCGACTGTCGGCAGCGATTTTTTATTGTCTCTCTGTATAGTTCAGATCAGTGGTTCTCAACAGATGGTACGTAAGAGCTAAAATATGGTCCGCAAAGATTTTAAATTTTCTATGAATGCGTGCTAAATATGACGTTATGTGGGCAGGTCTACATGTGGAGCAAGACTGAAGTTGAAGGAGGGGAAACGATTGCCAGTTTCATTCAATGTCACATTCAGTCTGCAAATTAAATTATATCGACAACTAACAACGCCATCTGATACCAAACTAAGCAGAGCTTGTCCAATGGTAACCAGATAACTGATAACCATTCTTATATATTTCTAAATACATACATATTATAGATTAATAACACCCAGACACAGAATAAACCATCGTGCTCATCACACAAAGTTTTATCCTGGGTGGGAATCGAAGCCACTACCTCTTGCGTAGCAGCCGGTTTACACTACCATCGCGCTACAGAGGCAGTCAATTATTTACTTACTAGATATTACAATTACCTTTACAATCAAATGCATTTTTGAATTTTGCGACTGTTTAGATTAAAGCAACTTACCAACTTTTTATTTAACTTGCCTTTTTTAAGTATGTGCTAAATCAGACATTTAGTTAATATAAATAAATATCCATCACGCCTTATCCCCGAAGGGGTGGCAGAGGCATATTATATGCCCACTTTTCACCGTGTGGATTCCTGTCCCACGTAATAGGTGGTGAGCCCATTGCCGTGTTGAAATAGACAGACGCAGGATGTGACTACCTGCTGTTGAAATTTTTCAAGCCGCCCATAACGCATTCAACCAGGCTTAACGACTGCCATTTTACTGGCAACCGGGACCAACGGCTTAACGTGCCTTCGGAAGCACGGAAACGCTCGCAAATGTAAATGCCACAAAGTGGTCACCCATCCGAGGACCAGCCATAGTGAAGGTTGCGTAACTCAGTGATCGTTTACAGAACACTGAGACCGCGGGGCCACGAGCGCTTCCAGATATGTCAACCCCGCCGGGTCTTTCGCTCTTACCGCTCTTGCCGTCGTAAAAACTGAAATGCGAGCCAATTATCTCGCTACTGGAGATGTCGACGACCGTGCGATGTGAAGGAAAAAATGTAGGAAAGCGGACCCTGGGCGTCGCGAGACGCAACTGGGACAGACGCTCGGATGATGATTATGAGATAGATAATATGCTTTATTGTACTAACATCATCACAGTTCAAAATAAACAATAAAAATAAGACAAAATTTACAGGAATACAGTGGCTTCTTAAAGTTAAGTACAATGGGCGGCCTTATTGCACATAGCAATACAATCTCTTCCAGGTAACCTTTGGATGAACAGGAACATGTTGAGATACAGAGACACAGCGTGGGTAGTACGAACGAATTCTCAAATCTACACAAGTAGTTAGATATTATACATAATATAATGCTTTATATAGACGTAAATATATACAACAATAAACACAAACATATGTACATACCATAGTTATATATCCCATACATACTCCAGCTTAACTTGATTTATAGTTAATTCAGATTTCCAAATAGTGCTCGTAAACGATTTTTTTAAAGGACACTACTGTTTGAGCTTTCCTGATTGAAACTGGTAGCGCATTCCACAGCCGTGTAGCCTCTACTGCAAAGGATTTATCAGCAAACTTAGTGGAATGCCCTGGTATTTGCAGTGTTAAGTTCTCCGATGCTCTCGTGACCCTCGAACGGGTATCGCTTAGAAACTTAAAACGTTCTTTAAGATACGAGGGAGTAAGGGGGTTTAATAAGATATTATAAAGTAAAGAAAGGATATGGCGGCGAAGACGAATTGGGAGCCATTTGAGCATGTTGCGGTATTGAGATATGTGATCATATTTACGTAAGTCGAAAATGAACCTTATACAAAAATTTTGA
This sequence comes from Thumatha senex, assembly GCA_948477245.1. Taxonomy (NCBI): domain Eukaryota; kingdom Metazoa; phylum Arthropoda; class Insecta; order Lepidoptera; family Erebidae; genus Thumatha; species Thumatha senex. The sequence goes on along the minus strand of OX419729.1, from coordinate 28,049,635 downwards.
AGGCACTCAAGCTTATCGAGTTGCTCCTCGGTAAGATTAATATAGCTGGCATCTGCGTAATCTAATATGGGTAGTAAGAGAGACTGCGCAAGTGAGACCTTAGTGGATGTTGGCAGAAAGTTCCGCAGTCTTCGCAAGGAGCCTGCTAATGCAAACAACCTTCGATTAACCTCCTGAAGTTGTGGGCCCCAGAATTGAGTTCGGTCGATATATATCCCTAGATGCCATTAAAAAGTACTTGAGGTAACTGTGTATAATCAACCCGAGATATCATCCATGGACTGCCCACAAGTATCAGGTGTGTTTTTGCAGGATTTACTTGTAATCCAAATTTGTTACTCCATTCACAAACCCGCTCTAAGTCACAGTTAATCGTGGAAAAAGCTTCGTAGATTATGAGGTTCCTGACGAGAGTATTAAATAGCGAAAGTTAATTATTCTTTACTGTCAAAATGGTTAAATGGGTTTGGATGATACATGCACATAGATAGCTTGAATCGTGGATAAATAACACAAAATAGGGTCTTTTTTCCTGAGGTCACAGAATCGAGATCTTATTGTCGCTGACTATCAGGCATAAATCACAATGCAAAAGCAGCTCACGGTTTTTCAGGCATGCTACGGACTATCGTCTGGTTTCTAAGACTCAGGCGAAATGAAGTTGAAACTACAAGCAACTATACAAATCTAAACAAAGATCACAAAAATAATTACCCACACAAACAATATACCCAAACAATGTTGAATAACACGTTTTCGCTGGCAACCTACATAGATAAAACCTCATTGGTGACTGGCAACACATTCCAATGCTATCAAATTACGAAGCACCGATCCGCTCCCACCGGCAAACATTACGCGTGAGTATTTAATTTGACGGTTTACAATGAAGACGTAAATATGATACGCTCTAGAGCTACGACGCGTACTCATTCCACACTGTCAAATAGGTGTTAATGTTACCTTTAATTGTTCGCCTTATCCGGTGTCGAGTTCGTGATGCGACCTACATATTATTGTTATTTAGCGCTGGTAACCCATTGTATTGTTAACGGCTCGAGAATACCGTTCTAAATTTAAATTCGTTCGGTGTATTATATTTTCCGATAGACGATGGGTGAAAATAAATAAAAATGCATAAAAAATATCTGGGTCAGTCTATTATAGAAGTAATCGTGACTGTCTTAAAAGGTTCAATGAAGTTTTCTATTTCTAATCCGGAGTTAATTGGCGCCGCGTTTGATTTCCAAATCATTTCGGTCTCACACATTAGGCGTGCGCGTACACAAAAATGCCAGTCGGGCGGGACGCGCGGCCGTTGCACCTGGTGATCGCGTCGGCGCATTCCTCACACACTCCTTTTTATGCTACACTACAAGTTTAGTCCAACCATTCTAATCTGGACTCCTTCTCCGCCCTCTGCAGAAGATTAACAGCATGAGATAGGTTACTGCGCCTCCTGTACGCGTCTCTGCTTATAATGGACATGGTTGCAGGAACGTAACATCTCCTATTTTCCTTTTTGTATTCATTTAACTATTCCATCTCTTTGCCTTTCCTGTTGAACCATTTGGATAAAGAGTTTATGGAGGGATCTCAGGATATAACAATGTACACAAACACGAGTACGATACTGTTTACCGTACGTTGTGTTTGCTGAATGGATTTACGACGGGTTTGTAGTTGATTTTTGACATAACGTATTAGCAGACACACACGAATGGTTGAAATCTTAATTGGATATGTCGAGTTGAATGATTCACATCTGTAGGTTTGAGTATTAAATAACTGCCTTAGTAAGAATGTCTTCATTAGGGACAAAATTTTCAATAACTATTATAGCTGCTCATTTAGATTTCTCTACCCATTCAATGATGGCCACTAATTATACAGCATTATATTTAGATTTTATGATTCTTACTTTTTTGTCTATTAAGGCGTCAGGTGAAAGATAAAGTATATCTCTCTATACAGATACTCAAAATTCTATATAAAATCTTCCGTGGTATAAGCAAAAGGTTGGTTTTCTTAAAATACTTGTCTAATCTACCTGAATTATGCTATAAATTTTGCAAACAAGATAAGAATCATCCGAGTTATAAAAAACTGTTTCACATTTTTCTTATGACCTTTTCAACCCAACTTAACGAAACCTGACAGAGGAGACATAGACAATAAATTAATCTGAAGTGGGATTCTAGAACACTAAAATCATCGAAAACTACAAGAAACGAATGTCTATAACGGTTTTAAAACTTCTAAAATTCATTCATAACCTAAGTTCTTTTTTAATTATGGGACATTAAGGACATATAACTTATGAAGTTATGAAAAAAAAAGTAGAAAATATGTTTTTTTTAATAAATAAGTATGTCAAAGTACTAAACAAGCTCGTGGTCGCGGGTTGCGTTTACATTAACCGCAAAATAGCGGGCATGTTCGGCGCCACCGGTCTCAACATACAAAACCAGTTTAGTAAAAACGTTAATTTTGTTAAAAACAAACACATGACTTCGACCTACAAACATGTGTTAAATCTCACCGTGAAAGCGGGAAAGCTAAATTATATTCACTCAAACTTGTAGTAGGTAAGTATAAAGTGCAAAGTTTAGCGTGTTTCTACACTAACTGGCTCCGATCACGTGGCGCTGTCGTTCAGGCATCTTATGAGCTACATAGAATACAGTAAGTTTATTGCCAAGTACGGTTTAAGATAGTTGAAAGTCTCAGGAGTTACGTTCTTTATATTTATATACTATAGCTAAGCCTTGCAGGTTCGCCAGTGATACTCTTCGAATCCCCGCGGCACCGGGGTTGATTAATTTTACAATAATATATGCAAATTTGTCTGATTTCTTGACATTATGATTACTGGTCCGCTTTCCTAGTCAGTAGCGTGATGATATGTAGCATTTCTCGATTCCTGTGATTAGTGTTCAACCAAATAAATAAACAAACTCATCTCATTTGGTTTTAAAATATTTGTATAGATTTTCGCATAATTTCTGTTCCCTTTTTTTCAAGCACAACGTAAATAGAAACGTTTATTTATTGCTTAGTTAAATTCTTCATGATATTAAGTAAACACCAACATAAATGATACCATTTATGTTGTGTTCAACGATTTCCTTATCAGATAGCATTTTGCCGCCTTTACTGTTATGGGACATTTTATTTTTCTTACACTGCAGTCTAACCCAATATGTAAGCCAATATAAGCTAGTGATATGGGATCTAGACGACTGATAAACATACTTATATATTATACGTAGGAGACACCCAAACTCCGAAACAAACATTTGTGGATCACACAAATATTTTTTCCGACTCAGGAAGCGAACCCGGAACCTTAGTCGCGGCAGTCACATCAGTCGCACTACCACTGTGCCACCGAGGCAGATATTAAATATAACCACCTTAATACTTATCGTCATATTCCAATATATTAAAAAATATTTTTAATATTCCGAACTTCGGAGGTTAATTAAATAGTAATTTATAACTTGTTAGTTTTATCACTCGTTGATAAGGCACGTGCATGAGTTTGTTTTGTTGTGTATAAACTCGTGGCTTGACTCTATTTCTTTGACTTATTATTTTACTCATTGAATCCCTTTAGGGTGTAGCGACCAGCGCCACCTAGCGTAAAGCTATCGAACTACATCGATACTAAGAATCCTACATCGCGCTATGAGAGTTCTCACGCTGAAGAATGATATATACAACAGCCCAACATCAACCTTTGGGCTGCGGCCCGCCAGGCGTGATCACCTTGCCTGGTCGGAGGAACATCTCCACCCGTTCCTCCACAAAGCCATACACTACCATAGAAACTTGTATTGTACAGCTCTACCAGTAAACGGAATTCGCTTCCCGAACTCCGGTTTCTCTTGAAGAAACTGGGGTTGTTGTTCTATAGTTTGACAGAGAAACGGTCTATTCGAGCTAATATTCTTTCCACTGTATAAGAATAACACACTTTCCCCGTCATGCATTGTTCGGGATTGAAAAGAACAGGATAGAATTAAGTTGAGACCTCTTTATTTCTACCTGTATCTTCTAGCCGTCAACTCAAAGGTCTTTCCGACGGTAAAAGTACTCCTCAATCTCTAACTCAGACAGATACAACCATTACTTAGCAGTAAATATATAATATCAATAGTTTAAACTTATCTCGTTATTATTACCGAGCCGACACCTCCGTACGGACATTTCAAGATAAGCCGATCCCATTCAGCAAAATGCAGTTTGTTCCAAGTTATCGGTACAGGGCAGGACCTCTATACGATAATAGCCAGCTGTTCCCATCGTTAACATTATAGACTCTTCTCTATTTATCTAACCCTGAGGTCGTAAGTTATCGAATAATTAGTTTTATACATTAATATGAGTATTACATAGTGCAAAATGTTTAGTAACTAACATCTAAATGTATTTTTCACTACTCCTGCTCAAAAATAAAGCATAATTACATTCCAGATAGCTTACTAATAAGTACATAGTATCCTAATATTATAAACGTCAAATTTGTTACTCTTTCACGCAAAAAGTACTGAATGGATTTAGATTAAACTTTTATAAAATATAGCTTCACATCAGAATAACACACAAGTTACTTTTTATCTCAGAAACAAGTTCCTGTGGGAAACGGGAACAGGAAAACCTACCATCAGAGCGGAGCCGCGTGCGTCATCTAGTATTATATAACATACAATGTTTTAATATTTACAACAGAAGAAATAATATTGCAATAGGTTATTATAACTCGGTTTTTTATTTGTTCCTTGCAATGACCTTTAATTATTAAATTGGCATCCTGCCATCCTGCCACCACATACTATTCTAATATAATTAAATTGCTATCGTCCATTTGCTGACTGCCTCGGTGGCGCAGTGCCTAAGAAAGTTAGGAGTAAAAATGCAAACAGCATCCTTTTTTTTAAATCGGTTTAAAGTTTATATTACTATGTAAAGTATGTATATAAGGTTGCCTGTAAGAGATTGCTCTTTAGCGATAAGGCCGCCCCTTGTACATGTATGAAACTGTAATCTCTTTATGTGAGTGCAATAAAGTTTATTCTATTCTATTCTATATATAATAAGTACCTATATGATATGCGTTAAATAAGATTTTAAATGAAACCCGGAAGAAAAATAAACGGCTCTTTCGTACCGAAATAAGTGGCGGAATCAGTAATTTCTTTATAAATGTACCGGTGATAACGTTATCGCTGAGAATACATGATGTCAGTGTTTGTTCTGCGATTAGAAGAAACCTTCAAAAGGTGGAGAGTGTTTGCCATGTGTACCCATTTTTAAAACACATGCAAATATGTACACAACTCGTATCGGAATACGGAATCGTAGTAAAAGATATGACCATTCATTATTATATAGGGTAACCAAGCTTTACTGTATCACCAGATAACTTAAGGGCTTCCTTACTAGCTGTAACGGGCTTGAAGCAAGAACATAAGGATTTCTTGTCAAGTACGGACCCTTAAACATATAACGTACTAGATGACCCCCACAGCTTCGCCCGTGGAATATTTCGACCTTACGTCGCACCTATTTAATCCCGTAGCTTATAAATTCTACAATGATGCATACAAATTTGCCCGATTTGTCGACATTTATGACTACTGCTCTGCTCCCCAGTGTAGTAGCGTAATGATATATAGCCTATAGCCTTCCTCGATAAATGGGCTATCTAACACAAAAATAATTTTCAATACCGACCAGTAGTTCCTGAGATCAGCGCGTTCAACCGAACAAACAAACAAACTCTTCAGCTTTATAATATTAGTATAGATTTCGACATTTATTGAGGACACACAAACAAATCTATATATTCAAACGTTATTTGAGGTTTATTTGCAGCCTATAGTAAATTGCTTATCACCCTTCACACAAATCACATTAATATTATTAATACGAAAGTTTGTAAAGATGTATGGATGTTTCTTACTCTTTCGCACAAAACCTTCTTTGAACATAAGCTACTTTTTATTCCGAGGACAAGTTTCGGTGGAAATCTGTTAAGGGTTAACTGCAAAATGGGCGGAGCCGAGGGCATCAGTTAGTAATCTTTATAATTACATCTGCATCACCGTTAAATAAAAAAGCTAATATTCATAGACATCGAGTCAGGATAACGTTTCTACCTAATCTTCAGTCAGCCTATCAGGTTTGGCCACTGGAATGTCCGCTGCGGGATATAGTTGCGGTTTTAAACGTTTTCACAACCAACACAAGTACCTACAGAAAACGGCGGTGGCAAAAACTAAGGACTATAACTACCACTAACGGACGTGTTATGGTCAGGAAAGTCTAGAAAATGGACGGGCATCGTAATAAAATATTATAAAATACATCAGTCATAAAATAGTAGACATGTTTACAGTTTAAACATATGATTTTACATATTTAACGGCCAGACCTTTCATACTTAACAATAAATATTTATTATCATAAAATAGGGTAGTTGAGTATTTAGATAAAACACTTCCTTTTTATGGAAGGTTATAGTAAAAAGCTTGGCCTAATATTTGTTTCTCTCTCAGCTTATCGTAAAGTCATTGATTCAGCAGTGGAGGGAAGAACTATTGTAGATGTTTTCAATTTAGATCACTTCGAATACCGCAACTAACTTCAGTTCCACTTTTAGCATCAGCGACCGGCGACTTTGTAACTCAATACAGCAAAGCACACTTAGAGGCGTATTCCAGGTATGTGTGAAGTTAGCCCCCCAATGTTCAGATAAAATAAAAAATAGTTCTAGTCGCCCCCCACAGAGTTCCGAAGTTCTTTATACTTTTTGGAGATAGTTCTATTGTTTACACAGCTCAAAAACGGTTTCAAAAATGATGAGAGGCCAACTTCCGCAACGCAGTGATCGTTTACGAGCTTTGGGTCACACAATTATGACAACATGTTTACAAACTCAGCCCGTATTGTATCAATCGTTAACTACCCGCTACCTGTCACCCAGCGCACGCGCATCTAACAAACATGGCGCGCGTCACTCCGCTTCGTTAGCGCAGCATTTGTCAAGATAATTGTCCAAACCGTACCATTTATAGTTTTGACGTTTCCTGATTATTATGAATTGTCCACGAGTCCTTTGATGCTATAGTTATTTGATCTTATTTCAGCGAAATAAGAGATAAATTTGAATGTAAATTAGGTTTTGAGTGGCGTTATTAAAATTGTAGTGGTGTGTTAGCCTTGGCTTTGACATTGTACCATGTACGTGATACAAATGAATTTGGTTGTTTTGTGTTCAATTATGTATATACTTGAGTGCGGCTTGTCACTTTGTATTTATTACGTAAATGGCAGTAAAACACGTTGATTCTGCACGATCTAAGATTATTTTAATATCTTTGTTAAGATTACAAATAAGATCCCGAACGTCTACAGTATGGGGTCCTTCTAAAGGGCTACTAATTTTTTTTTACAGGGTCAGCGTCCACAGGTGGCCGTATACTTGTCTTCCACCTTAGGGATATAATGATGCTAAGATACACCACAGGTAACATCAGTGCTTTTTGCTACAAGGAAGATTAACAGGGATAAAATATGCTTCGGTGGCATAATAGTAGCGTATGCTAATACCGTGCTCTCTCAGTAAGCAACAAATATTTATGAGATCGACCAATGTCTGTTTCAGACTTGTGTGAAATATGTATTGATGTTTATCAGTTATTTAATAGTACAAGTTTCAATTAGCTTGATCTAGATCGTCTAGTTCGGGGCAATGCAGACACTAGCAGTGGCAGATCAAACGTTGTAGTTATGTTGGAAGAACGTCTATTCATAGTGGAGAACATGAATCGGTTGAGATTAAGAAGTTGAGAAGAACAATTGATAAAATTAGAAAAAAATCTGAAATATTTCTGCAATATTCTTCACTATATGGTCCATATTGCCCATATGGGCAATTGTACATATTCTATTGTGACGTCATAACAAGTATGATAACCAGACGATAACTGCAATAAATACTTGCCATTTTATTGCAGTTAGTCAGACAAATATTATCAAACTTTAGATAGACCCCATCTATTTTTGTTTAGGATAATATAAGAACACCATGATAGGGCCTCAACGGGGTTACTTACTTCCATTATCATCTGATTGTTGTCACAGGTGCCACTACGTTGTATCATAGCACTTAGTATCTATTTGTTTAAACCGAAAATTATTGCCAATGTCTACGACGGACTTAATATCTGATTATAGACCCGGTTTAGTTCTCCGTCCTACTCACTCGTAGGTAAAACATACGCCTGTCACGTTCCAATAAATATGAATAACGACATTCTAAGCATTGTTTTTTGGTGAATGGTTTAGTTTGATAATAGCGAGGAGATAAGTATATCATATGCATAGCGTAGCGGTTAATGACAAACCTTGTATTTAAATGTTGGAACTAAAATCATTAACTAAATTATCTACTAGTAGAAATATTAGGGTACGTTGAGATGAAGTTAAAAGTAGGTAATATCTTAAATACGGTTTGCGTTAGCAATGCATATTGGACTGTTACCTTAGCCTACCTTGGAGCATAGTAGAGGTGATTACTAGTACTAAAAAGATAAATATATAGGTAAATAGTTATAGATATACGTATATAGTCACACTTTCTTCCACGAAGAATCGGAAATTACATACTATACGCCCGTATTTCATCAGATGTCTGGGGGTCCCACGTAAACAAATGTTGAAATTGACCGAAACAGTTATTTGCTACTTGTCAGAGTCATATTAATGGTTGCCAAGACCAACGACTTAATATGCCTTCCGAAATATGCAAACACTCACAAACCCCCACCCATCTGAGGAGTAGACTGATTTTGGTAACAAAAAATTATTACCCAAATAGTGCAATCACAGTGCACAGGCTCAATTCGATCTTTCTTCCGCAAGTTTGTCGAATGGAATTGTCGATAAGGACAACAACTTTTTAAAAACAATTCAGCACAGGTTTGTAGTACTATACTAGGATAACAATTACACACAATGAATCATGCGCGTGCATACATAACAATGACCTCGATAGTGTTCTGTAATTGTTATTGCAACAATCTTCGAAAATTTTTGTGAAAGTTATCTTACCCAAATAGGGCATCAATTTTCTTGGAAGTTAGAAAATTAAAATCAGGGTTTCCTAAAATTTGGATCGTCTTTTCAATCAGCTTTAATTGGAAATTTCGTATAAGATGGCGGTGCCTACCTACAATACGTTAAATGGGTAATTCTGACGCATGTGAAGTTAGCCCCCCAATGTTCAGATAAAAATAAAATAAAATGAGTTCTAGTCGCCCCCCACAGAGTTCCGAAGTTCTTTATACTTTTTGGAGACAGTTCTATTATTTACACAGCTCAAAAACGATTTCAAAAATGATGAGGGGCAACCTCCATATTTTAATTTTTTGTAAAAATAAAATGAGTTCTAGTCGCCCCCCACAGAGTTCCGAAGTTCTTTATACTTTTTGGAGACAGTTCTATTGTTTACACAGCTCAAAAACGATTTCAAAAATGATGAGGGGCAACCTCCATATTTTAATTTTTTGTAAAAATAAAATGAGTTCTAGTCGCCCCCCACAGAGTTCCGAAGTTCTTTATACTTTTTGGAGACAGTTCTATTGTTTACACAGCTCAAAAACGATTTCAAAAATGATGAGGGGCAACCTCCGTATTTTAATTTTTTGTAAAAATAAAATGAGTTCTAGTCGCCCCCCACAGAGTTCCGAAGTTCTTTATACTTTTTGGAGATAGTTCTATTGTTTACACAGCTCAAAAACGGTTTCAAAAATGATGAGGGCCCAACTTCCAAATTTGAATTTTTTGCGGACTTGTGCACAGTAGAGTATTGATCGGATCGAAAAGTGTTATTAGGATAATGTATAGGACTCTTTGGGGGGCGACTAGAACTCTTGGCAGAAATTGAAATTTTCAAAATTATTTATATTTCTCATTATTTATGTCATAAAATGTTTACGCATAATTTTAGTAAAGTCGTAAATAGGTACGACGACGAGCGAAGCGAGGAGGAGTGTTAGGTCACTTGTGACCACAACGCGCGAGCCGAGCGAGCGGCAGCGGCCGGCGATCAACCACAGAGGCAGTCACTTTTCGATCCGATTAATACTAAGTCCGCAAAAAATTCAAATTTGGAAGTTGGCCCCTCATCATTTTTGAAACCGTTTTTGAGCTGTGTAAACAATAGAACTATCTCCAAAAAGTATAAAGAAGTTCAGAACTCTGTAGGGGGCGACTAGAACTCATTTTTTTTTATCTGAACATTGGGGGGCTAACTTAACTTCACACATACGTAATTCTGGGATCATATCGCTTCGTCTTATTTATTTAATACGTGCATTGATAATTTCTGGTAGGAAGTATTTTTTTTATTTATTCTTATTGGTCTTCTTCCTAGCCAGTCTTGTTAAATGTCTAAGACGAGATGGAAGCTCCAATTAGTAGTTATAGGGTAACCTGCCTTTATATCGGCGCTCTTTGCAGCACGTAAAATTATAAAAAACATCACACACGAATTTTATAGAATATACACCGGGTCCATGTCGAAAATTACGTAACGAAATGATACAAAATATTGCAGGTTTGTTTAAAAGTGCCAGCATTAAGCTGGAATAGGGCGTGCAGCGTTGGTTTGGTCACTCCCAACGAATGTGGGAGGAACGATTGATAAGAATATTTGTTGTGCGAAAGTAGAGGGTAGGTAGGAGGATTCTGGGTAGATCGAGACTTACATACGAAGACCACGTAAGCACATTGCTCAAAAAAGGGAAGGCAAGACTACCTACTCGGTTACCCAGACGTGCATGTGTGAAACAGTTAATGAATCTACAAGAAGTGAAAGAAAACAGGCCTGGCGATCTGCCCTCTCTGAGTTCTCTGACTGGAGTAGTCATAGTACCTAGTAGGACACAGCGTGAAGACGGTTGGTTAGTTAATTTAGTTTGTACCTACGTATAGGTACCTAATTTAAGTATGATTTTTCACGTGACAATACCGATGCTTTGCCAATACCTAACTCGTGTAGATTTTAAGCAGAGCGGGCCACACTTGTTTTTTTATACTACTGAGGTGGCAGACTAGCATACGGCCCACCTGATAAATATATTGGTATTGATTACATAGGATTGAAGTTGTGTTTGTGAGACAAGACATAACATACCTACCTAGGTCCATAAAGTACCTACCTAGGTCCATAAAGTACCTAAGCGGGTAGCGGTCCGCACTTTTCATGTTTTACAAAGGGTCAAGGGATACCTACGCAATGCCTAATTCCTACTATGTAGGTAGGTATATCCTCAGACACCTAAGTAGGTAGGTACCTAATTCATATTCTGAGATGAGTTGAAATGAACTTGGAGGTGTTTCCATATGCCAACAGAGTTTAAGGTTAAAATGATTGTCTGCAGTTTGCATGCAACGGGATCTTTACATAGGTATCCAATTAGGACGTTGAGGTTTCTCTCTATTCATTGGCATCGACATTCTTTTTAAAAAGTAATAGGTATAGTTTAGTGTTGGTGGTGGTGGTGGTGGTGGTGGTACCTAATGAAATTTTGTGCACAAAACGGTAATGGAAAAGATTTCTATCCACTTGCAGAATTATTATAATTGGTACATGTCCCACACTGGAACCATAGACAAAATTAAATTAAGAATGGATGAGGTTCTACCTACCCACTGACCTAATTTAATCACCTGTTAGACAAGATCATAAACATATTTTACAATTAATGAAATTCTGTTCTAAAGCTGCAAAGTTCATTTTGAGGCGTGCTTACCTATATGATATAGGTTCTACTTGTCAATAACAATTTAATAACTCGATGAAGTCCGTTAGATCAACACCTGAAGAGTGCTCAACCTACGCACACATGCAACTAGTGGCTGTACGTACATACTACGTTAGTAAACGAACACACCTACACGCAAATATTTCGTCTTGTTGATTAGTCGTAAACGGTGTTTTAAAACTTTTTTGACGTTTTTTGATTTGGAGTGATAAACGCACTTACCCGATTCGATTCCAAAGCCTCAGCGCTATGCTCCTCCTTCTGCCGGAAGCAATTAGTGCATTTGCTCTTGTTGAAGATATTTGGTGCAAATTTCCTGCAATCCGATCGCCCAGACATGATTGCCAGAGGTCAGGGTCTATCAACATTCACTATGTCACCGTACAGAGCATGATGCTACTGTAAAACACCCACACTAGACGATTAATCGCCTCTTCTCGTACTGAACACGTAGTTTATCACGCGCGCACCCACCGGTGAGTGAGCTATCAGCAAAATCACTGCAAGTGAAGTGAGCGCTAACGTCATATAGAAAACACATGCACTGAACACAATCTCCTTCGGCAACCGAACACCGAAGTAGTCGTACAATCGCGTAAACAAAATTCGTTTTCACGTCAAAATATTAAACAATAAACATCGATATTACAACGAACACGCGGAGTTCGCGAGCGCGCAACGACACGACCGCCCGTCCATTTTACATCTGATAGAAAAGCAGCGAACAGTTTGTTGTTTTACAACTTCTCTTTTCTTGTTTATGCGTCTGTAACTAGAAATGTATATGTGTGAGTACTATATTAGTGTGAGGGAGTACTTGCATCTCATTCAAAAGCACCTATTAACTGTATTTCTATCTCAGTCTCACAACTTTTAATGACAATTAATTATTGTGCTGCCACCTCTTGGTGTGTTTTAGAATCTTTATCTTACTTTCATGTGTCATGAACTCTTGAGCAACGTTTTACTTCATTGATATCGAAGCTTTGTACAAGATGGCAGCACCCATAAAAAGAATGTCTTTAAAGTCCGCGCCAGACAGAGAATACTAATATTGTCTAATCATAATAATAATAGTATTCTCTGTCTACGGCGTCACCAATTGAGTACCGCCTCAAAATACTGCACTAAAATGACCTGCCACATATTGTTTTTATGAGTAAATAATAAATAGAATGAACACGGCCCTTGTCCTTTACCTTTTCGACAGTGGTCACCATAGCCTAAACACATTTTAAGGTATAGGTACACAACTAAATTTATGATATTGATATTAAATATGAGTGGAATATTATGATGATGTCATACATAAGTCAGCATACAAATTACTTTTGAAAATTATTTCTAGAAGAGTAACTTATAAAATATTAACGTCAATGGGTTCATTACCCATTACGTGGGACAGGAATACACACTTTGAAAAGTAGGCGTATAATATGCCTCTGCAACCCCTTCATTGATAAGGTGTGATTGAACAAAAAAAAATAATGGCATTGATTTTTAAATTTATTTATTAATCTAATTTACATCTTTACATTACATATATTATAAACTGAATTTGGTTCCGCTGTCTGTTCAGTTAGATTTTTTCAACAACCTACTCAACGGAATTTACAGCAGTTTTCAGCAATAGGTACATTGGTTCAAGGGGAAGGTTTACATCTTTATTACATATTAGTACCACAGAATAAGTAATAGTACTAGTTACTTAGACTAGTTAGTACCTCGCTAGTGTCAAATAGAAATATGATTTGTACTTGATACCAGCAAAATCTCTCCAAATGGGTTTTTTTATATTAGCCCATCAAACGGTACGACGGATAAAAATCACTTTTAATCCGCCAAAACTGAGGCCCTTTTCATTATGTCGTTGAGAACATGTTGCCGCGGGAACCTACTTGCGCATCTACGACAACCCAATGCGAGATGACCATCGGCTTTCACCTTGGAACTACAGGTGCACCTATGGGATTCACACACTCTGCAGCCCAGGCAGAGCGTAACGGCTACAAGCAAAGGTTCATCGTTAAGCAACATGCCAAGGTGGGGACCCCACTACCACCAGGCAGAGCATGGTACCATGCTCCCGACTCAGGCTCAGTCACAGCCCCAGGAAGTCTAGCCAATTCGGCCCCTAATGCGCCCTCCAACTATTGCGCCTTAACCTGCTCAACATCAACGTAATCGCAAGCGCGCTGAAATAGTATGTATAAAAAAGTAGCCTATGTGTTATTCTCATGTGTAAAGCTATATTATTGTAGATTCATCAAAATCAATTTAGTAGATTTTGCGTGAAAGAGTAATAAACATCCATCCATACTAACAAAATTTTGCGTTTATTATTAGTAGGATATAATTCAATTTATAAATTAAATTAATTATAAGCAGAAACTAGCCAACTTAACGGATAGGTTATTATTATTATTATTTTCTAGTGGGGGACGCCGGCACCGCCGAGCGAGTGACCCGACCGCGTATTCTGCCGCCTACTTCGCTCATTTCCCCAGACTTCCTCCTGGCGGATGGGTTTGGGTATCCTAGCAGTTTTATGGCGCCCCGTTGAATCTTTTTGTTTCTTTGCAAATAAATATCCATCACGCCTTATCCCCGAAGGGGTGGCAGAGGCATATTATATGCCCACTTTTCACCGTGTGGATTCCTGTCCCACGTAATAGGTGGGGAGCCCATTGCCGTGTTGAAATAGACAGATGCAGGCTGTGGCTACCTGCTGTTGAAATTTTTTTAAGCCGCCTATAAGGCCTTCAACCAGGCTTAACGACTGCCTTTTACTGGCAACCGGGACCAACGGCTTAACGTGCCTTCCGAAGCACGGAAACGCTCGCAAATGTAAATGCCACAAAGTGGTCACCCATCCGACGACCAGCCATAGTGAAAGTTGCGTACCTCAGTGATCGTTTACCGAACACTGATACCGCGAGGCCACGAGCGCAGAGTCTTACTATCTGATCTACCTTCAGATACAGGTCCTATTCTTTGACTTTGTCCGTTCCCATTACTTCCCACCTGATTAAAGAATACATAGGGCACTCAGCTTGTAGGTGGAAGCTGCTATGCAATTCACAAATCTCGAATCCAAATCCGCTACGGCGCAAATGTCATCGATATTCATAGAACTCCAATTTCAATGACATTTGCGCCGTAGCGGATTTGGATCCGAGATTTGTGAATTGCATAGCTGGTCTCCTCTTCCTCCATGCATTCCGGGCATTTTAGGTCGTCCATTACTTCTATCACTGTCAAGTGCCTGTTCAGGCGACAGTGTCCTCTGTGATCATCTCTATAACCAGCCTCATGTTTCCTCTGGTTAGTTTGACCAATTCGCTAGTTCTTTTTGCATTCATTCCTTTGATAAAGATCTTCGACTGTCTCATGCCTGTCGAGGTCCTCCATCTAAGGTTGGTTTCTACCACTATCCTCCTGACGATTACTCCCTTAGTGATTTTGTGAGCAATCGGCAGGCATGGCTCTGGTCCCACCAAGCTTTCGTCAGCTCCTTCCCGGGCTAGTTCATCCGCTAGTTCGTGGCCCGGGATTCCTTGCAACCTATGCCTATGCAACATTTACTTTATTTTTCTTGCCAGCCGGTCAAGTGAACGGATAGGTTAAGTTAGATCTGATATTTCAGCGTCAACAGGTTTACAATGAGCGTTTATACTCATACATAATATTTATAGTTTAGTTGTAACATCTTTTGCAAATTTTATATTAGATACTATTTTGTTTTTATTCTTGTGGCGATACTATTGCTCCGCCAATAACTCAGTGTGGATTTGGTAGGGGTTTAGTAAGACGGTCCACACTTAGGTACGATCCAAGTTTTGTGAGTGTATAAGGTAAAAGATAAAAATTTGGTAACGAAGGCCGAAATGTTGCTCCGCCAAAACTCAGTGTGGATTTGGTAGGTAACGCATATTATAATATCTTGGAAAGAAGTGCTGTCACTTTGACACTAACAATGATTTGACAGTGACACAGACGAAGGCCTTCATTTGATGTGACGTGCGTGACATGTGTCTGCTGGTCTGCGCCTATAGCTCTGCGATACGCCCGCCGCCCAATATAATAGCGTGCGTGCTCCGGGTTAATCAGTTATCAGAGTTAGACGCTGTCCCTGTTTATTACCTCAACGAAACTTAACACTGTGATCTGTACACTTGTAGTTTTTAGTATTTTTTTCCAAGTGTCCTGTACTTCCCCATTTATAGTCAAGGTGAGAGTTCAGTAGAATCACATTACGCCCAATTTGTTCTGCTGGTTTATCTTCAGGAATCACTGTAGACCTTGAATTTATGTTTCACGAGGGAATTTAAAACGTCCCTGTTAGTCATCCAGTGTAATAAAATTGTAGCGCGCTCCTAGCCATTATTAGTGTATCAGAGTTAACATAAAATTATAATGTGATATTGTGTTTTAGTATGGAAGACTTGAGTTTTGTTCCTGATCTTCCGAGTGGGCCATTGGATGTATATAGAAAATGTTCAACTTTCGACTGGAAACGCCTCAAGCTGACTTTGGAGGGTGATATAGAGATGCTGAAACTAAAGGTAAGCAAGGTGTTGTTTTTATGTATAGAAGTAAAAGGCCAGTTTATTATCATTATATAGTTGTAGGTAGTGTATGTGTACCACTAGCGTTACTATCCATAGCTAAGCTGATCACCGTCAGTCAGGACAGCCATATGCTTGTCTACAAAGCTAGTGGTATAACAAAACCAGAAACTGTAGTTAAGCTTTAATTATATCTAACTGTAATTTTATATAATCATTTTCTAATTTTACAATTTTTCTGTCTATAATATGTATGCATTTAGAAATATATAAGTATGTTTATTAGTTATTTGGTTACTGTTGTACAAGCTTTACTTAGTTTGTAATCAGATGGTGTTGTGTGAGTTGTCCCAATATTTTTTTGTTTAATATTTTCTTTTCACTTCCTGCAGATTTATAAATCGCATCACACATGTACTCCTGGTATCTCAGTACTTTGAGCTGTACATTGAGCAATCTGCTCACATGGTCAAACTATACATAATATATCCTAAGTATTTGAAATTTAATTGGGAGAGGTCTATGATCAGCAATTGACTGTGGCAGGCTGATATGGTTGATTAATAGATCTGTTAAACATGGTTTCCATATATTATTTTCTCTTATTATTATTTCAGGCAACTATCAGTTGTTTCAACTGCTTACATATTAAATAATAATATTTATTGGCAGAAAATATATTGACTAAAATAAATAAATATAAATAATTTAGATTTTTCTAAAATAGAAAGTGAAACAACATAAAGTTATGTGCTACGGAGGCGCAGTGGTAGTGTATACAACTGCCACACTGAGGTCCCAGGTGACCCATCAAGTATACAGCGTGAAGATAGTTAGTTAGTTTTTTTATGTTACTGGCAAACCAATCTTTATTTCTAAATATATAAAAACATTTCTGAATCATCTATACCTATATACAGATGAATAAAATTGAAGTGTATGTTTGTAACTCAAAGTTAATTAATACAGCTTTTCACTAAATACATATCAAAGTATATACTTAATAAAATCATTCTTTCTTAGTTTTTCTCTGTTTTTCTGATTGTTCTGTATAATCTCTGAAACGGCTAGCCTGATGTTAACGGGTCTTTAACTGGCAGGTTGCGTGTTACAAGAAGTAATATAGACTACATTTTGTCCCCATATACCCACAGCATTGAGAACTATGGGAGTGAAACTGAGGGCAATTGCTAGTTCTGAATACATAAAGATGGATTTTACAAATATCTGTTCAGACTCTCCGTAATGGTAGTTACTGACCCATACACTACAAATACATTCAATATGTAGCCTTAGCACATATTTGTATCTTGAAATTCATTTCAGGACAATAACCAGTTATCTTCCGGTTTTGCAGTTGTTACGAAAGTAGTGTTGCTGTTCACTCCGCGAATTTTTGTCGAAATCAGTGCTAAAAGTTATTTTCAAACAACGAAGTTTTCACTAAACTATAAAACATACAGTGGATCATTGAAATTTACCAAAATAAGTGCTTCAAATCACAATTTCAAGCAAAAAGTGTTAAAAATTGAAAAGAATCCAAATAAACACAATACATATATGTTATTAGTTAAATAAATAAAATAAATAAATATCCATCACGCCTTATCCCCGAAGGGGTGGCAGAGGCATATTATATGCCCACTTTTCACCGTGTGGATTCCTGTCCCACGCAATAGGTGGTGAGCCTATTGCCGTGTTGAAATAGACAGACGCAGGTTGTGGCTACCTGCTGTTGAAATTTTCAAGCCGCCCATAAATAACAAAATACCCTCAATTCAATCTGAGATTAAATTTCCGCCACTTGACAGCTGACATTTCGATCTTACGATCGGGTGCGTTCCAGAAACCTAATAATTACAGTACTTGGATTTGTAGCTTGGTAAAAAAGCATAATAAAACTACCTTTACCCGTTAAATATGGAAAAACAATTAGATATGGTCTTGAAAAAAAACACTGAGAATATGAATGAATTAAAAGAAGAATTTAGGGTACAAACTAATACTTTAGCTTCGAATATGATAGCCACTATTGAAGAAAAACTTAAACCTTTGGTGGAAGAAAATGAAAAACTTAGAGCCAATGTAACCACCTTAAATAAAAAAGTCCATAACCTTGAAAAAGAAGTGAGAAAAAACAATGTGATACTGCATGGAATAGGGGAATCCGAGAAAAACAACATGGATTTACGGGAATTAGTAATTAAAATTAGCAAGATAGATGATTTTGACAAATAGGAAATCAGCAGTGTTCAAAGATTAGGGAAGAGGCAAAACAATAAAAGAAGTCCTATACTTGTGAAATTTACCTTAGCCTGGAGAAGAATGGAGATTTTGAGATACAATAAGAATTTACATGAAAATACCTATGTCACTGAAGACTTCCCTAAGGAAATTCTACAAATAAGAAAGGAATTAAAAGTAAAACAACAAGAAGAAATAAAGAAAGGAAAGGTGGCACTTTTACGGTACGATAGACTCATAATAAAAGAAAAGGAAAGCCAAGAAAAGAGCAGTGAAAAGAGTAAACGGTCCCCATCGAACACAACACCTCAATCAAATACGAATACTGAGAAACAGCAAAAGGTCCCTAACAAACTGACCAAATCTAATGCCTTTGAACATATGTCCCGATCCAGATCAAACTCACAACCTGGACCCAGCAACCAATAGCAATTAACAATAAACACCCGGAAGCTAAACACAAAACAGCATAATACCACACATGTGTACAACAAGCAACCACATTCCCCAATCCGGCTGGTCACCGTCGGGATAAATGACCACCACCCCTCATCTATAAGAAGGAGCAAAACAAATCAACCAAACTCATTAAAAATCGGTACCTACAATGTAAGAACCCTTTCGTCAAGAGACCTACAACTATTACAAGCTTTAGAAAAAATAGACTGGCATATTATGGGATTGGCTGAAGTGAGAAGAAATGGATGGGAAATAGAAGAACACGAAAATCATATATTTTGCTATAAAGGGATAACTAACGGACTCTACGGTGTTGGCTTTTTAATAAAGAAGGAACTTAAAAAACACATTGTGAACTTTACCGGAATATCCGAAAGAGTAGCCCTACTTCAGCTTCATATTAATGATACAGCCTTATCCATAATACAAGTACTTGCTCCAACTGCACAATCAAGTGAAGACGACATCAATTTCCTATACAATAACTTCTATGAAGACCTATATACAGCTCACAGCCACGCAGGTCGATTCGTGTTGATTATAGGAGATTTTAACGCCAAAATAGGACACCCACAATCGTTTGATTGTTGGTGAACTTGCATAATGGGTAAAAATGGATATGGCACTAGAAATGAAAGAGGTGAAAAGCTAATACAATATGCGTACGAATACAACCTCTCGATTATGAACACTTTCTTCAAAAAGAAACAAAGCCGAAAGTGGACATGGCTATCACCTGGTGGGAAAACCAAAAACGAGATTGATTTCATTCTTAGCAGCAGTCCAAAACACGTATCCAATGTGGAAGTGTTAAATAAAATCGATTTTGTCTCTGATCATAGACTAGTGAGAGCATCAGTAAATCTAGGTAAAGCTAAACTAAATAGAACATCTTTCGCATCTACAATGAGAGCACCTAAAACAGAAATTGAAATAAGAAAATATAAAGAAAAGCTGGAAACAAACATAAAAGCACAGGTTCATATGTTTGACGACACACAAGATGTACAGAACTATTACAATTTACCCGAAAACGTGATTATTACAAGTTTAAAAACAAAATAAAAGCAAAGAAAACAAGAAGCATAATATATTCAAGAAAAGTACCATAGAACTAATAAATAGACGAACTGAACTAGTCACATGCAAGAATAAAACAAAGGAAATAAAGATTGAAATAAAAGATATCTACAAAAAAACCAAAAAAGCTATTAAGGAGGACTATAATCAACACAGAAGAAAAACCTTTTTAATGGAATCTAATAAGATATAGAAGCGTGAAATGAGCCACCAAAAAATTAAACACACATAAAAATTGGATTCAAACATTGAAACAAGGACAAGAAACTACAAAAACCAGACAACAAGTACTAAAATGTGCTACAGAATTCTTCAAGGAGCTGTACACAGCATTGCCTGAGGACACATACAAAGAGGAAATAATGTGTAAACAATTTCTGAAATTACAGATATTGAAGTATTGAAACATACACAGAAATTTAAACTAGATATAAGCCCTGGCCCAGATTGTATCAGCAATGAAGCTTTAAAGATGGGAGCTCCAGTTTTACTTACATTTTTAACGAAGCTATTCAATATGGTTTTTAGCACTGGAATAGTACCGCATCAGTGGTGCAAGTCAGATATTGTACTACTTTACAAAAAAGGCAGTTCACTGGATATCCATAATTACAGACCAATAAGTTTGCTCCCTAGTATATATATATACAAATTATTCTCATCCATCATGTTATCACGAATTGCCGAAAAAATAGATAAGAAACAACCAACAGAACAAGCAGGGTTCCGATCTGGATATTCTACAATTGATCATATACACACTTTAGAGCAAGTAATTGAAAAAATTAAAGAACACAACCAAACTCTGTATATTGGCTTTATTGACTATTCTAAAGCATTTGACAGCATCTCCCACTCTTCAATATGGAAAGCACTAAAATCATGCAACATAGAGGAAAATTATATAACTATTCTGAAAAAAATCTACAGTAATTGTTCAAGTACAATAAAATCAGAAACAAAAGGGGAAATAATTTCAATAAAAAAAGGAGTGCGTCAAGGCGACCCCCTGTCTCCGAAATTATTCATAGCTGTACTAGAGGATATATTCCAAAATATCAAATGGGAGAAAAAAGGTTTTTGAATAATCGATAAATATTTAAGTCACTTACGATTTGCGGACGACATTGTTATTTTTGCCAAGTCTGCTAGAGAATTACAAGAGATGATACAGACTCTTAACACTGAGAGCAAAAAAGTTGGATTACAGATGAACCCAAATAAAACTAAAGTAATGACAAATGGCCAGCAGAAACCAATACAACTTGACACTAACAACCAAATTGACTATGTCAATGAGTACATATACCTTGGCAAACTTATATCATTCAGCAAGGACAACAATGAAGAGGAAGTGCAGAGAAGGGTCAACTGCGCTTGGAAAAGTTATTGGTCACAAAAAGAAATTTTAAAGGGTAATTACAGGATGCCACTTAAAAAGACTGTAATAGAAACATGTACATTGCCTACATTAACATATGGTTGCCAAACATGGACATTCACAAACAAAATAAGAAATAAAATCATTACAACCCAACGTGCTATGGAAAGGAGTATTATGAGAATAAGAAAAATAGAAAAAATTAGAAGCGAGGTTATCAGACAGAAAACAAAAATGACAGATGCTCTCAGTCATGCACTACAGCTAAAGTGGCAATGGGCAGGTCACATCACAAGGTACCAGGACAAAAGGTGGACCTCAAAGGCAACGCAATGGCTGGGCCCATTAGGGAAAAGAAAGGTCGGCAGGCCAATCAAACGATGGGCAGATGACATTATAGAAACAGTGGGTAACAACTGGTGGAGACAGACAGAAATGGAAAAAGATGGTGGAGGCTTTTACCCAATAAAAGGGATCTATTTCTATAATAATATATTTACGTGAATTGAAATACTAAAACTAGAATAAGAGAATATACTAAACAAACGATGTAAAATTAAGAAATAGAATAAAAAAGCTCAATTATTATTATTATTATAACCAGTTATGGTGTGATTTTAAGAGGTGCCGGTTAAAATGCAAATAATGCCATAAAGATTGTATAATTCTCTATTATTCCATGATAAAAACTTGTTTTATCTGAACACCGTTTTATTAATAGTCATCAACCTTGAATAGATAACAAATATATTGTAGGTCAAAAGCATTTTTTTTGTGTTATAAATATATTTCCGAAACCATATTTAACACATTAAATGTAAGATGTCCTTTAAAGCCTGATTAGCTATTTGACGGGCCGTTTTCCTCAACTCCACGTGGAACCGCGTTATTTTGCCTGCGTTCTTTTTTGTCTGAAAGGATATATGTCACTTTCAATGGTTTTAATAATAAATATCCATCACGCCTTATCCCCGAAGGGGTGGCAGAGGCATATTATATGCCCACTTTTCACCGTGTGGATTCCTGTCCGGTTTTAATAATTACGATGATAGTTTGAATATGGTTAAAACATTTAGTTAGTGATCTGCTGACAGGATGACACACACCTGTCATACACCTCTGGGGTGAACCAGTGGACAAACGTGGAGAGCCTTTATCTATTTAGCCTTAAAGCGTCTGGCATGCGTTGCGTCTTTCCGAAATTAGGGCTTTTGGCCTGCTTCTCTAACTGTGCAGCTAGCTGGGTAGCCTAGATATTCGGCTTCCTGCAAGGGTGCTTCGTCCCGTACGATACGATCAGGTTTTAAGTTTTTTGAGAAAGATGCATTTATATCAAACACAGTTTGAGCAGGAAACTCTGCTTTAAAATGTCGGCTTCCGCCACGGCGAGTATTCTGAAGAGATCTTCCATGAATACTTATCCTCTCTCAGTCCTGAAACATGTCATACAGTCTGTTTACACTGTTGGTTGATGGCACTTGGTGGAACTTGCCACACATCTTGAACAAAAACACTTGTACTAAATATATAAAATAAATAAGTGGAACAGTACAAGTGTTTTTGTTAAAGATGTCATACAGTGCCTTATAAAGTAGACATCTCAAACTGAACCTAACGTGTATAAAAAATATCTTTACTTGTCTTATTTATCAGTCACCCTTTTATAACCTAAGGGGTAGGCGGAAGCATACTATATGCCCACATCTTACCGTAAGCATTTTTGTTTCACGTAACAAGTGTCGAACACATTGCGGTGTTTAAATTAACAGTCGCGGGTTGTGGCGTCGTGCTGTTGAAATCTGTCAAGCCAGCCAGACCTTCAACTTGGCTTAACGACTGCCATGTGACTGGCAACCGGACCTGGACTGGCAGGGTTAACTTGCCTTCTGAAGCACGAAACGTTTGTAAATGCCACAAAGCGGTCACGCATTTGAGGACCAATCATATCGAAAGTTGCTTAATACAGTGATAGTTTACAGAATACACATCGTTTACAGAGTTATGAGCAGGGCTACGAGCGCATGTGAAAAGGCATACCATTTAAATACGGTCAACAAGGTGGCAACTGTCCACAGCTTTCTGGATATTATGCCGTCATTATGATGAGCCTATACAAAACATGCCTATTCGTTGCTAGTCAAATTTATGACGTGATTCTGGTGAGGATATTTACCAGAGAACATCTACGAAACCGTTTAGAAATGACCTTCCCTGTAAAGGCGCATGAGATAACACTATATAATAACAATATATTTTGTATTAAGTAGTTCCGCTAATGCGACTAGGTCTGTAATGAGTTGCCAGAAGAAAACCCATGATTCTATAAGTTACTGTTTCTACAATATTTTCCCTTTAACTTCATTATTGTCTGTAATAAAACATGTACCTACCATTCCTCAAGAATTGCACATTGCAACAAGTTTATATAATACTCATAAAATTGAAATACAAATTTCTGACGACAATAAAAAACAAGGCTTTCTGTTTTTTCTTTTATTACATATGCATTCTGTTAACGTTATATTTTCGTAGCTAAAATTTTCGATGCCGCTGTAATGATACTACAGTGTTCATACAATTATGATTTTTGTGTTTCTTAAATAGCGTTTGAATTGGAAATGCAATATTCGTCTTAATTTGCTTTTATTGCTCAGTACAACTTATTATCACGTAGTTAACTTTGTCAGGCTGTGCATAACTGTTTATGAAAGATACAATGTTAAATTGCACATGGCTTCTTTTAAAACGAAATAGCTACTGGCTAAATCTTGTGTTGTAGTCAGGCCGGCTATAAAAAGTATTTAATTTGAAATAAGGAACGCAACGAAATATTTTTTGACTATTTGATCTCTCGATCGACTCGATTGTTGACAGCGTGAACTACGAATTATGAACTAGGTACTCTACGTAAGAGATAACATATGAGAAACATTAACGAAACAATTTTAGAGTTAGCTTCGTGGCGGTTATGGAGTAGGTGCACTGGAGGGCAATTCATTTTAGAATATATGTGTTTTGTAGAACATAATTTCTCACAAAT
Source organism: Thumatha senex (assembly GCA_948477245.1). NCBI lineage: Eukaryota > Metazoa > Arthropoda > Insecta > Lepidoptera > Erebidae > Thumatha > Thumatha senex. The sequence goes on along the minus strand of OX419729.1, from coordinate 28,025,026 downwards.
GATGCAAGCTAGTTATTGTAGCATTTGAACGACGAAAATAAAGAAAATTATTATTTGATTGTTTTTGTAGTCACGACTCCCCTGCATAATCCTATCTACGAATAGGTTACAGCACAGCTCTTACGTACATAATGTAGTACACATCGTATGATGTGAAATCTGAAAAAACAGTGTAACTGTATAGTCACACTGTTTCCTGAAAGAGAAGAGAAGAAGAAGGCAGAGGCATACCACAAAAAAGATTATAAATTGGTTAACTTGAAATATGTAGTTAAATACTTTCTAAATAATGATACTTTATACTTTAAGCACCGGCCACCGGTGATTTAGTTGCATTTTGTAAGCTAAAAGCGATCGAGCTCTCCACACAGCACACTTGTAACGCCAGCTAAAACGCTCGACTCTGATACCGCACCGCAGGAAGTTCTGAAATCTCGATACGGCATCGGAGTAGTCGCTAAATCACGCGATTTCGATACTGCGTCCGGACGCCAGAGATTCGCAACAATGCGATGCAGCATCGTCGAAGTTAAAAGTAGATTGTTTGCGGTGTCCCTAATGAAATGTCTCTGTGATGTGGGTAATGATTTAATATCAATATGGTGATCTAATATCATAAACTCATCCAAATAAATTTGTTTTACACTACAACAACATAGATTACATATTTGTTAAATAAAACTATATCTAGTTCATATATGTGTAATTGCGTAAAACACGCATTGTTCATTGATGTAGAAAACTGTTACGACTCTATGGTTAACCTAGACCTTCCTCAAGAAATAAGCTGAGAAAGACAAATGTCTTATCGAAATGAATGAATGACGAGAAATTTCCTTATCAAATACAAGCTCTTTATCATCAATGATTCATTGTCTATTAAGTGGTAACGTGTAAATGATGTCAAGTAAGTAAACATTATGATTTCACGCACTTGTAAAATAAGTCATCATCCACGTTCAGCATAATGCCTTTTGGAGGTAAAAACAGCCGCGCTAAGATCTACGTTACTCTCACTAGTCTCACCTATCTACACATGTTGCTACATTGAAGAATGTGAGAAAAATGACAATCTAAGTTGTCCCTATCCGACTTTTGGATGCTACCAAGACTTCTAGATAAGTGAGCTATATATTCTTTTGCTTCTTACAGATTCATCAATCGCTTCATACATGCACGTCTGGGTAAAAAAAAAGTCAAAAGTACTCGGAACTTTTGACTTTTCCGTTTTTGAGCAATCTGCTCACGTGGTCTTCATATGTAAGTCTCGGCCTACCTTGACTCCTTCTATCCTCTACTTTCGCACAATATATATTCTTTTTATACCTATCTGACCTCTAACTACTAACTGGTTGAGCGGGCGAGATCAATAAATTCGAAGTGGACTGTATTTGCGGGGAAAGACAAAAATGAAATTTACACGCGGTTGTCGACGAAAAAGAAATGGAAACAGGAATGGGCACACTACCTTGCTGCTGCTGCGAGATGCTGAGGTGGAGGCTGCCGGGGACGTCCCTGGACTTGGATTCCTGGTTTCCTTGCACGAAATCACTATTTATCCATGGAAAACACAACTATTGCGAAAAGTTTATGCAAGAGCGCGCGCGGCCATTGCAGTACTACGTCTTCAGTCCGTCTTCGCTGCCTGTGTGTTGATAGCGCTGCGGTGGAGTTTTCTACCGCTAGATTGCGTTAACACAGCTGTCTCGCTCTTCCCTTATGCGAGACAAGGTAGGTGCGAAAGAGAAATTGAATAAAGGGAAGAGAGGGGGAGTGTCGGCAACTAATTAATTAAAAACAGATCGGCGATGCAACATAGAAAAAATAACGCGGCAACTTTCGAAACGTATACCGGCGCAACCACTAACTATTCCGTCAGAGATAAGTGAACTAAGCATACCTCCGCGTCAAAAAGCTAAGCCGCTTATGTTAGGGGGACACTTTACCTTTGAACTCATCCACATACTGCGCGGCAGCCAATACACATTTCGGATCACAATGTTGCGGCATTTATACGGCAAGCCGCTATGGGCATGTTTCTAATTGCTCCTAATTGGTGATTGATTGAGCATTTCAAAATGTGTTTATGGATTGACAGTGATGTCAACTATTTTGGCACTAGTGTTTGACCGCGGCTTCGCTTTAGTATAGTTATATCCTTCGTTCGCTCTCTTTCTCTTTTAATTTCACGACTCTCAAAAAACGAGGTACTCAAGTATTCTTTAATATTAATAAATACAAGTAAAAAGACCAACCTACCGCAAACTAGGGATAAGTTTTCCTCCCTTCTACACTAGAGTTTCAGTATCTACTCATAGATATATTAAGAACCACGGAGTAGAGAATAAAAGCGGAGATGCTGCAAGGGCAACCGAGCTGTGTGCCAACCAAGGGAGTTGTTACGTCACAGAGTGGGCGGAGCCAACGCCACTGTCAAAAAATCAAAATCAAAAATCTTTATTCATGTAGGTCACAAAGTAACACTTATGAACGTCAAGATTACTGCTTCTACATTTACATTTACTGCCAGATTCGCAAAGCAATAGGTAGAGCCAGAGGAAGAACCTGGCAATAAAACTCATGGCCACTCTTTTCTAACCGCCATTTGACAGTTTCATGTAAATCGTTACTGTGCTCGGTTGAGTCTGAAATTTATTTTCGCTAAATTCTATAGGTTTTGACGGTTTTCACCATGAACTGTGCTATTCTTGGATGCAAAAACGATTCAGAAACTTATTTTAAGCATAGTGCCGGTATAACATTTCATTTGTAAGTATTTTTACTTAATAAAAACAATGTACTTATAAAATATTTTTCTCGGATCTTCTTCAAAAATGTAAATAAGAGCCATCTATGAGACAATAGATGCAAGTAACTTTTGACATGCACCTATAGAAGAAAAAATAGATAAAAAAAACTCAATGTATACTTTTGTAAATACGCCACATCGTAATGCTAGTTCATATTTCTACCCAAAACGACAATTATTTTGTAAGACTGCAGCGTATTTACATGATATGACGAAATTTTAAATAAGAATAACACCATCTACCGGCGCATAAACTAACAATTTTATTGATAGCAGTAGTAGGGATTCACGGGGACTGGAACACCTCCGAACGACCAACCCCCCCCCCCCTCAGTCCTCAAACTCCCCCCCCCCCCCGTGCCTTACAATCGGCATCGGCGGGTTCATCCGCGACTAAAAAAAAAGTTTGGTGTCTAATTGGGGGTTTTTGGGCATGCCCGATCGATTGCGCGAATCCATTTTTGCGTACGACTAACCAGTGCAAAGTTACAGCAACTGCATTTGAGCCATCTAATAAACAGGTGAAAAAAGTGTCAAAGGTCTATCAGGTAAACTTTTTTTACCTGATAGACCCTTGACCCTTTAGGTTTATCTACGTGAATCGGCAAGCGGTTTGCAGCATAGACATTATATTCAATTTTTGGATCGATTAGTCTCAAGTACCTCTGTATTTCTAATGTATTCATGACCGCTGTATGGTAGGTGGTATCGGGATGGTAGATAAGCAAGTAATGACGATCATCGATATGGATTTCATATTATTTGAATTCACATATAATAGAAGGGAACTTCTATTATCACAATTCTAACCTAACCTAACCGAACACATAGCTAATAAAACAAAGAAATATTTTGTACGAATATACTTTATTGAAAAGATCAATATACAATAATACAAACTTAATTCTAATACACACTTAGTTCTAATACATTTTGTTTGACTACTATAGTCTACTGAAATGGTCTATGCAAAATAAAGATATTTTTATTTTATTTTTATTTTATTTATTTTAGTTACCAGTATGTGTTAGAGCCGTATCAAAGCGAAGTTCTATCCGTACGCTACCATGTTTTATAAGGTTCCAGTTAAAATTACTATTGGCCGAAAGATCGGAGGTCAGATCGAATGCCAGAAGATAAAACCCTTTAGCATATTGTTCTCTAGATATGCCGTTTCCTTCATTAAGGAAATGTATTCCTGTTCCTGAGAACAACGTATGATAGGTAGAGGTAAAAATATTATTCCCAAATGATGGTTGTAAAGCTTTTGAAGGTATTTGTTGCCCATCTATGTATAAACAAAACGTACTAATATCGTAATTTTCAAAGTTAAATGGGTTTTTAGACAGGTTTCCATTGAATGCTGTATTATTCACAAAACCAACTATACACCGTTTAGGAACTTGCCCAAGGAATATGTTATCAAGCGTTTTACCCTGGACGCCTGATGGTATCGTTAAAACTTTAACTTCAGCTCGTGTAATAGGATATTTTGCCGTGGTTGATGACAACACTTGTCGATGAGCAAGTAACACAGATGGGTTAATTCGTGCACTACGAACAATCAGAGTTGCATCTGTAATAGTAACTTTAAATTTAAGGTCGTTCGAAGAAGCCATCAGATTAAAATTTTCCCTAGAGCAAACTAATTTTACACACATATCAACACCATTAATCAAAAAATTTTCTTCATTAAATACATCACCAGAAGATGTCCAATCATTTTTATTTCTCTACTTTCACTCGCCAATTGTTGTCTTTTCATAAAACCTTCATTTTTATCAATTGTGCCTGACACAAATAAATCCAGATCTAACCCCCTACACTCCTCGTTAAACATGCGACACATTAACGAAGTATGAGCTTTTCAATATGTTATCGTCCTAAACCAATCCAGGTGCTTGTTATATCCACAGACGCACAAGAGTAAGCAGACCAAACATATTACTTTGCTTATGGAGCAACACTTTATCCTTTTCACTCTTGCCATTTGTTGTATAAAACTGTCTATATTTTTAATACTTTAGGCTCAAAGCTTTTCAGCCACCTCTCGTATGTACCTATTTGGCCGATTTTCTCAACTAGTGACCACATTTAGGGGGGCCGTATTTTAGAATCCTCAATAATCAAGAAACGCTTAAGGCTAGTTTTCGCCTTAAAATACTACTCTCAAGTGTTTCTTGAGTATTAAGGAAAGTTCTAAAATACGGCCCTTAATGCGGGTGATTATACACAAATCTAGGCTACCAGAAGCTTTAAATTTATAATTGTGCTTTAATTGTATGTATCATGACTAAACACGTGATCGGTTGCTATGTAAGTAATGACCCTGAACACGGTGTTGGAATTTTATGTACGCACGATTTAATTCTATCGGATCTTGCTCTGGTTTTCGCGTTAGTATGCTGGGTTCGTCACTCGCAGCTTACGAATATTCAGATAAGTAATGATAAAACGTTACTACAAAAGCATAATTCCAGTGGTCAATCGGCTCTCTGTAACAAATGCAGTCGCGACAGAATTCAGAAACTTAAATCCGACAAATGTCTTTGTCGAATGATGAGTTTATCAACGACAGAAATTTTCTAATAGGAAAGTTTGCCGATAAAACTTATATCGGCATACTTTGGCACTACTAGTAACTAAATCATTATAATAACAAAGATAATACATACGATTTAAAAGGTCAAATGAAAAATATTTAATGAAAATAATTTATTAATAACAAATACTTATTAAACATTATTTTTATTTATCTATCACGCATTATCCCCGAAGGGGTGGCAGAAACATACATATTTTATGCCCACTTTTCATCCTGTGTATTCCTGTCCCACGTAAAAGGTGGTGGTGGGCCCATTGACATTTACAACATTATTATAAGAAAAAATACAATAAATCAATTATACTGTCGCACTTTTCTGACAAATGCTGAGCAATTCTGTCTTCATAACTTTTGTATATACAAACTTTTGCATATGCCTTACCAGCTGACCATGCTGATTGCCCTGTTGCTGAAGCTTTTTAGGTGAGTGCCTTTCCCTTAATAGAGGTCGTACAACTACTATTCACCAGTCATATGGGACCTCATGCATCCGCCAGCACAAGCTGCATATTAAACATAGCGTATTTCAGACGCGTGAGCCACTATTCTTGATCATTTCAGCAGTCACTGTCTTTTTCCATAGCCTTACCACATTTCATTTACCTATCGCTCGTTCATCTTTCCTATGGCATTACATAATTTTCTAAAAGTATGTTGGGTTCTATAAGCTGAATAAATGTCCTTTTGCCTCACCATATTATATTTGTTTTCTATCACTGAGGTGGCAGACAAGCATACCTACGGGCCCACCAGATGGAAAGTGGTCACCGTAGCCTGAATTCTGGTAACGCCAGAGGTGCGGCATTCGCACTGCCGACCCTGTAAATAATAAACCTTATAAAACCGCTTTTGAAGAACCCCATACTGTAGATGTTCAGGAAAACCCAGACAGGGTGCTCATTCCACTATGTAAGCACGCGACACGTAAGTTTTTTTTGCTGCAAAGGGATGAACGATGACACGATGAAGTGTCGATATTATAAATATTTATACAGAATCGAGTATGTACGACGCGTCTCCTCTTCTCTACTATCGTTTTATTTATGCAACTATTTCTTATCTTTTTTTCAATGGGATGCAATCTGTTATCGACGTAGAGGTTGACTTACTATTATAAGCCAGCTGTACCTGTAACAAAATTTATCGATAAATTACTTTCTAGTGACGTCAACTGCAAAATGTTTTATTTTCATGAGTATTGTATTGGGTTTATCGGTATGTGCAGCTATAGGTACATTTCAAACGACACGTTATGTAGTATTACTCAATACATAATGTCGTTCGAGAGTCATTACTTATTTGCACGTCTGACATGCGTACGGAAGCCAGTTCTACCCACTAAACATTTATTTTCGGTTTTGCAAACTAGGTACTTTACTAACTAACCGAAAGTATATATATACTGACTACTATATATATACTATATATGTTGACTGCCTCTGAGGCGCGGTGGGAGTGCATCCGACTGCTACGCAAGAGGTCGTGGGTTCGATTCCCACCCAGGATAAAACTTTGTGTGATGAACACGATGGTTTATTCAGTGTCTGGGTGTTATTTATCTATAATATGTATGTATTTAGAAATATATAAGTATGTTTATCAGTTATCTAGATCCCATAACACAAGCTAATATTAGCTTACTTTGGGCTAGATGGAGCTGTGTGAAAAAGTGTCCCACAATATTTATTTATTTTATTTATATCTAAATATATTCCGCTATACTGTTACTAGGTATATCGGAAATTTCAACAAATTTATCCAGTTCTTTTGCGTTACACGATGAAGTAAATACAAACATACGTGACAGCCAAAGCCATTATCTTCAAATTGCCTGCCTGACGACTTGCGACTGATCTAAACACATGCGTATAAATAAATGTTATTATGTATAGCAGCTATGAGCCTACTTGAGTATGTAACTTGATCGTCGGTCGCCGTATAGTAATGGCAAATAAACTAAACAATAGACAATTTCTTGAATAAAGCCTATCCGCACTCAAAGACCGCGACCCAACATATACTCACTTATAAATCACTACTATGGAAATGTTGGTGAAAACGGTAAAATAGGAAATAATTTTGAAGTCCTCATCGTACCTCTTTGTATTGGGCAGATCGTCTCACGAAATAATTGTGATTGTGTGAGTTGTGTGTGTGTGTGAGATTATAGAAAAGTCGAATGAGTCAAGGGTCCATTTTCCCGAACGTCTACAGTATGAGGTTATTCAAAAAGGGTTTTTGAAGGGTTGGTAGCGCGAATGAGTACCTCTTGTGTTGCAAATGTTTATAGACTACGGTGACCATTTTTGATCATGTGGGCCTATGCTATGTGGTATTTACTTTCTTCGCTTCTTGTTTCTTTCTCTAACTAGGTTCAGTTTCGAATCAGCCTATGAAGTTCGTCTCAATAGCGTTTATGGATGAAGTCTATCAATGGCGTAAACTCTTATCGTGCTTGAGAATATAAATCTGCGAAAAATGTGAATGTCACTAAAACCGACCGAATACCAAATTTGGAGTTCGTTAAACTCGTCTGCTGTAGTCTAGGGTCGTGGAATCATTTGACGGGTTAAATACTTGTTTTAACTATAGTTTTTTGTTACAGTATAAAATATGGCACGTGTTGGAGAAAGACCCTTTGTTCGCACACAGCACAGTGACCCCGTCCGTGGAGGAGCAGAAACGTATCACACAGTTACAATTGAAAAAAATTAACGAATACAAATTTCACGCAAAAGATATGAACTCACCCTACAGTTTACGAGTAAGTAACTAATTGAAATACTATTGTGTAAGTGTACATTTTTAACATACATACTGGTTGGTATACTCTCGAAAGGGTAGACAGGTATAAATATAGTGATATTTTTTTTGAGAACTACCAAACTCCGAAACTACCATTTGTGATATCACACAAATATTTGTTCCAAGGCAGTTTAGTAAGTACCTACACACATTGAAGCTTAGAAGAAATGCTGGTTCAAAGAACCTCCCTAGCATTTAATACTTCGACCATCCAGACTTCACACAATATTATGCTACATTCTTAGCGTGCCCTACCTTGTTTGCCTACCTCTTTGGGGATAAAGGCTTGACTGATAAATAAGTTTATAATGGAATGCATTCTGTGTAAAATGTAGTCTTGTACATTATTTCTTTGTATAATAAATGGTATAGTAAGCGTTACAATGTAACTATGTACCTACTGCTTTACTTATTGCCAAACTTACATAGACAATAGCTAACGGCCCTGATCAAGGGTCAAGGTAAGAAGTTCTACGCTATTTTTCGATATTAAAGTAAATTTCATTTTAAGAATTTACCTTTGTAATTGATGTAATGACGGGACTTAAACCCCACGTAGGGGAGATCCAGACCATCTAGGTCCGTTAAAAAAAAATAACATGTTTGCTGAAAGTACTCGTCATTCCGTCTTCCTTTCTACGACACACTGTCAATATTGCTTTAATACAATGTCATTATAAGGTCATGCTTTTTACAGAACATTGTCTGGTCCGCTTCTAGCTCGCAAGGCAACAATGCAATGGTAAAAAAAAAACAATTTAATTTTCAATGATACTAATTATCAATCTATTTTATCTCTATGTGTATGAAAACACATAGGAAAGTGGAAGAAGCGAAAGTTTTATGCCTGGATCGTAGCAAGTGGAAAGCTATAGTCTCTGCCTACCCCGATAGGAGAGAGGCGTAACGATATGTATGTATTTATCTTCACGCTGTATCACTGACGGGGTAGTCAGAGAAGATAGATCATGAGGTCTCGCTATACATACATCCTTTTTCGCTTCATGCAGCCATACAAGCCATTTATATTAAAACGAGCTGACCCGCGCAACTTCGTTAGCGTCACGTAAAAGAAACAAAGAATGAGACATTAGTTACAGAGGGTGGCGCGTAGGCTATTCTTATGAAACAACTTCTGAAGTATTCGCTTTTTAACAACAAAAAACCGAATAAAATCGGAATACTTTTTGATGAGTTACAACTGAATATTATACTCGCGGGCGAAACTGCTTGAACTGAATATCCTGTGCGAGACTTTTCCTGAATTAATACATAGGGAAACTTTATATCCCGGGAAAACTTTTTTTTCTCGGGACAAACCTTTTTGTGTAGTAACTAACGACTTCACGTGAGCGGAGACGCGGGCATCAACTTTCGGAAATCCAATTTTCATCAAAATGTGATTAAATAACAAACGTCCAAATAATATAGAAATCTTTACAAACTTTCACATTTATAATATTAGTTACATTATATTTCCGTGGGATATAATACCGGGAATTCTTTCTCGGTGCTCATCTAACGTAGATACGTAAAGAATACGTTCACCAAATTTTAGGTTGTGAATGGTTGTACCTACGTAAGTACCTTAGTTCTCGTTCCCGTGGGAATACCGAGTATTCTTTTCTTAGTGATGATTCAAGGTATACATACATATTGTCACGCCTTTATCTTCGAAGGGGTCGGCAGAGGCATACTATATGTCCACATTTCACCGTATGCACTTTTGTCCCACGTAACAGGTGGTGAGCCCATTGCCGTGTTGAAATGAACAGGCGCAGGTTGTGGCGACCTGCTGTTAAAATTTTTCAAGCCTTCCATAAGGAATTCAACTGGGCTTAACGACTGCTATGTTACTGGCAACCGGGACCAACGGCTTAACGTGCCTTTCGAAGCACGGAAACGCTCGCAAATGTAAATGCCACAAAGTGGTCACCCATCCGAGGACCAGCCATAGTGAAAGTTGCTTAATGCAAGGACTTCGAGCGCTTCTTCGCTTATAGTTTGTGGGTGGGTCTAAAGGGCTGAATAAATTAATTTTATTTTAAATTAATCTAAAAAATTAGTGAGGTGCTAACAAAAAGGCTAAAAAGTCTTATGTGATAGACACTAATAAGCACGACCAATTGAAGTCCTGGTGGTCTCGGACTGAATTCAAGGTACTGATTCAAGGTAGATAGACCTAATAAATACTTTCACCAAATTTCAGGTACCTAAGTTGTAAGTATGTACCTATGTTTGATAGTTTAGACAGTGTGTGGCTTCATCCGCGTAGTTCCCGGTTCCATGGAAATATCGAAAATCCCGTTTTTATTGCATCGCACATTCACCAAATTTCAGGTTTCCATGTTTAATGTTTAGGCTGTGCGTGATTTACTGACATAGTTTCGGTTCCCGTAGGAACACTGAACTCGCTGGTAATACAGGCTTTAGGATATTCTTCTAAAGTAAGTCTCTTAAGTGTAGGTACGTAAGTAAATGATACTAACTTTGAAAATGACAATCTTCCATACAACCGTATATCCTTTATTTACGTCCTTAGGGGTAATTAAATATCCCTCACGCCTTATCCCCGAAGGGGTGGCAGAAGCATATTATATACTCACTTCATTATTTATGTAATTATTCGCAAAACTCTTGCATAGGGGGCACCTACGTGTTAATAGGAACCCCAATGCAAAATTTTGGACTTCATAACTCCGTCAGCTCCGTGGATTTCGTGATAAATGAGTCACTTAATACGAACTTCCTTAGAGGTAGAATTTCGAAAAATCCATTCTTAGGGGAAACCTACCTGTTAAAAGGAATCCTAATGCGAAGTTTGGGCTTCGTAGCTTTGTTAGTTTTATAGGTTTCGTGATCAATGAGTCAGTTATTACAACTCCTGTTTCACCCCCTCAAGGGTAAAATTTATCAAAATTCCCTAACACGTATTTTTTTTATTTTTATACAGAAGCACGTATAAGAAATTTGGTGTTGCTATGTTTAAAAATAAAGAATTTCCTATATAAACTTTCAACCCTTGTTTACCGCCTTACAGGAAAAATTTTGCAAAAACGCGATACACGTGCCCATTTATTTGTAACTAAAAACAGGTGTACATAAATTCATGTTTCTAACTTTGAAAATGACGAACTTCCACACAACCGTTTATCGCTTATTTACTTTCTTAGGGGTAGAATTTCGCAAAATCCGTTCTTAGCGGAAACCTACGTATTAAAAAGAATCTCCATGCGAAGTTTGAGCTACATAGCTTTGGTAGTTTCAGAGATTTCGTGATCAATGAGTCAGTCAGTGATTTTGCCTTTTAATATAGATTATTAATATTCGAGTACTTTTGACAATTTCTGTTTTTGAACAATCTGCTCAAGTGTTTCGTATGTAAGTCTCGGTCTACCCCTAAATCGTTCTACTCTCCACTTTCGCACAATAAATATTCGTCGTCACTTGTTCCTCACCCATTCTATAAATGTCATCAAACCAGCGACGCCCTTTTCTAGTTTTCATTTAAACTTGCGTATCTCTTCGTTACGTATGCGGCCTGACAACTATATACCGCATATTTTTGGAAGTGATCGCAACTCCGCTGCATTCAATTTCTTTTTATTTATCTTCTGACATACCCAGGTTTCACTACCGAAAACGAACGTTGGCACTAGCACTGCGTTATGAATCGGGAGGCGTGGATCTTCTATAATCTATTTACTAACTGGGACCAAGCATCGTTATATCTGTTTTCGGCAGCTACTTGCCTTTCTACATTCGAATCTTCCGTCCTTGCTAAACATTCTCCCTAAATATTCAATATTTTTTGTTATCTTTAGTAAGTATCTATACTCTATACTAATATATAAAGCTGAAGAGTTTGTTTGTTTGTTTGGTTGAACGCGCTAATCTCAGGAACTATTGATTGAATTTGAAAAAATCTTCTTGTATTAGATAGCCCATTTATCGAGGAAGGCAATATATCATCACGCTACTACGAGAACACACCGCTTCCCCCTGTGACATATTTAGAATTCCCGTCGCACCTATTTAAACACGTCGTTTATAAATTTTACAATAATGTAAAAAAAAATACCGATTTGTCGACATTTATGATTACTGCTCCGCTCTCCAAAATTTATAAACGACGGGATTAAATAGGTGCGACGGGAATTCGAAGTATGTCACGGGGGAAGCGGTGTGGGTCAGCTAGTAGTAGATATAGACGGTAAACATGATAATGAATCGTTTGTTTCAGACGCGGTCAGTCATGACAATAAACGAGGCTATCCAGTCCTTAAATCCCAGCTTGTCGGTGAAGATAGGGATTGGCATATACCTACCCTCAAATGCCCTTCTATCACTTGGCACCGAGAGACATCTAAAGTTCTACGAAGCTACATTTGTAAATAGAGAGGTGAGTATGCCAAACTACATTATGCTGAAAAAATTGCTCCCCACTAACGACCTGAAGTCACTCCTAATGCAAGCAATTCCGTTAACCACTCCTGCTAACCTGAGGGATAACCGGTTTATTAAGATTTTTTTTTTTGGAAAAATATTGATTTAAATAAACGGTGTGCGATTTATATAGAACAGTGTTAAAGCCAAACCTTTCTGGTCTGCTGTGATCCCTATCTACACATTTTATGTTTTACTCAAATATCATGATTTTTATATAAAATTTATATTAAATAACAAATACCTTTAACAAATTAGACATTCTTACGTCTAGTTAAGAAATAATCCGTCAAAGTGGATCGTCACCTTGCTCCAAACACCCAAGTTTGGGAGATCAGATTTACTAGAGATGGTCCGAGGCAGTTTCTTAAAGCGTTAGATAGCGAAGAATATATATGGAAGAAGAACCTAGCACGATGGACTTCATGGTAGGAGGAGCGCGTGCTGCACAAGGAGCCCGTATGGTACATGACAGGGATATGCCGTATTGCATAGCTATGGCTGACGTCAACGCATTGTATAGACAAGGACTACTAATACCAAAGAAGAACCTTCCCCTGTGAAAAAGCAACCTGCTCCTTGTAAATGTTCGAAGTACTAAAAGGCTTGGAAAGGTACCCGTGTGGTGGCGAGCAAACCACCAAACGATAGCATTCCCAAGGAGGGTTGGTGTCAGGCTGGCGGCCGACCATAAAAACCCAGCCAAAACATTTTGCAGTATGGAATTTAGACATACTGCGCCGACCCCAAGTAAATTGGGACAAGGGCAAGAGGATGATGATGATATTTTAATGACATTTGCTATGATTATTAAATGATGTATTTGTGTAGCCAAACAAACCCTCCTAAAGTTATATGCAGGATATTCTGAAAAATATCAATCCTTATAAGGCGAATATTTGCACTTATATACTTTGCTCAAACCCGCTACTTTCAGGTCATTCAGTTTGTCAGAAAATAGTACTGCTTTAAAGCGTACCCATAGACAGTTTGAGTAAATTCCTGTATGTTTTACAGATATTCGCCAGTTTTGCCCTAACGGAAATCGCACACGGCTCAGACGTGCGACTCATGCGCACGACAGCCACGTACGACCCACAACACAAGCAATTCGTCATTCACACGCCAGACTTTGAGGCCGCTAAATGCTGGGTTGGTAATCTAGGTAAAATTTTGTGTGATACTTTGATCCATCAAATATTTAGGTGCTGGGGAAAACGGGTTTTGAAGTTAGGGGCCGTTCAAGTATTACGTAAGCACCAAGGGGGGGTGGGGGGGTCTCTGTTTTGCTTATTTTGGATGACATGGGGGGTGGGGGGTCTAGATGATGATTACGTCATCGTTAGTTATTTAAGTTTTTTCGGGGATTCCCGCAAATAATACATATGCGTAGGCACTCGCTTTGAGAACTGATTAGGGGAATTACCGCGCATTAGGGAAATTACCGTGCGCTATTCACTTGTCTAATAATTCACTCTCGTGCCGGCCGGCTGCAAGTGCGCATCTATCAGTATTGTTTTGTTTGGATTCTAAACGTATTGTAAGCATTGAAAGTTATCATTTGTGTTTATGTTGATGCAATTAGCCAAAGTTTAACGTTTTAATTATTTAAATTTAAATATCTTATTAGAATGTCATATCATATAGACAAATCCAAGTTATACCAAAAACTGTTCGAAAGTTTTAAAAAATCTCATACTGGGACGAAAGTGCAAAATGTACAAAAGTTAGTTAACGAAGTTTGGCGAAATTATAAATTACAAGCAAAGTCAGATAAGGAACTAGATATTATTGTATCTATGAGAATTGAAGAAGAATTGCAAGCGGCGACTAAAAATAAATCCAATCTGCTTCATTTTTTTTCCAAGGTGAGTAAATATAAGTACAAAGTTTCTCTTTACGTTCTGTAACAATTAAAACGATTTATGAGTAAAAAATATGATGGCCTATCTCAAAGTAAAAAGGTAAATGATTGATATTTTATTTCTTAAGATCGACTCCGGCAATTGGTCACAAAATACACGGTGTTTTCAATATCTGTATGTGAAGGGTTTCTGTGGGGAAAAGCTTTCAATAATATTTAAACGCTGGTTTTATTAAATACGGTGAATTTATGTAGCTTAATAAGAGAATATCCAGCAGAACTCTTAGAAATTTTTCATTTTTAGGCAACGTCATCTACCAGTAAACCTGCAGAAAAAACACAAATTATACAGCCATTTTCTAACATTGAAAAACAGAAAGAAGATAAAATTAAAACCGGCAATGAATCACAAGAGCAATGCGAAAATAATAATAATGCAGATAAACAAAGAGCAAAACCTTCTCAAGAAGCTTTGAAAAATAAGATTACTCTACTCGAAAAAAATCTGAACGCTTTGTATTCTGCCATATTATTATAGATGTAGATACTATGCCAAATTGCGCTGAAGTTGATAAACAGATCATTAAGTTGCGCGAAGAACTAAAAACAGCAAAAAATACTTTAAACAGGAAGATTCAAAACGCAGTTGCCCAGAAGAAACACAGGGATGGTATGAAAAGAAAGTTAGAAGATATTTGTCAGGAAAATCCTGAAATAAAAAGAAGACTATCTCTGAGGGATTCAGTAGGACATCCTAAACTTGAAAGCGATCAACCATTACTATTGAAAACAATTGCGGATATAGCTTTATTTGGGAGTGCATGTGATGACAGGAGACGAACGGAATCTATTCGCAGCGTAAAAACTCTTGACGAACTCACACAAGAACTGCGTAAACTAGGATTTGACATTAGTCGCAGTGCGACATATCTTCGTTTGATTCCCAGAAAATCGAATTCTACAGAGGGACGAAGACATGTATCGACAGTCCCTGTTAGGCTCATTCGTGCTCAAACTGATCACCACAAGAGCCACTTAGATAGCAAGTTCGCTGAAACATCAATCCATTATTTAGAGAACATAGCATCCATACTTGGACCAGATCAAGTATTTTTCTTATCTCAAGATGACAAAGCTCGAGTCCCTATTGGCGTCACTGCGGCAAATAAGCAAGCACCTCTTTTAATGCATATGGAATATAGAATCAAATTACCTGACCACGATTGGGTAATCGCTGAGCGTCATAAATTAATACCATCTGTTTATGCTGGTATCAAAGTTACTTCCAATAAGCTAGGACAACCGCAAGCCGTCGGATATTCTGGGCCAACATTCATCGCTATTCGAAGTGGAAAGCATAGTTCATCTACTGCTAATACTCATGCTCAGGATTTCGAGACGCTTCTCGAACTTGAAGAGTTTCGACCATTAGCAAAAACTGACCATGGACTAGTAAAACCAGTAGTAATTATGACGGTTGATGGAGGGCCAGATGAAAATCCGCGTTATCAAAAAGTCATAGGGTTTCAACATTTTAAACGACATGATCTCGATGCATTGTTTATAGCTACCAATGCTCCTGGAAGGAGTGCGTATAACAGAGTAGAGCGAAGAATGGCTCCTCTGAGTCGGGAACTGGCTGGTTTAATACTGCCTCATGACCATTTTGGGTCTCATTTGGATGAACGTATCATTACAATTGATGAACAATTAGAAAGATATAATTTCGAATTTGCAGGAAATGTATTAGGTGAAGTATGGAGTTCAATGGAAATTGATGGCTATAATGTTACTGCAAAATATGTTGAGGCTGATGAACAAGATGTTTCTGAATTTCCAGACATTAAATGGTACTCAGAACATGTGCGTGAAAGCCAATACTTGCTTCAAATTGTAAAATGTAATAATACAGAATGCTGTCGTCCAAGAAGTGGCCTATTCAGATTACTAGACAACAGGTTTCTTCCACCACCTGCAAAAGTAAAACAAACAGTTGATGACTTGGTTTTGGATGAAGGAGGACAATTTCTTGATCTTCCAGTCAATTTAGCTCTACGCTTGAGTACTACCCTCAAAGATTTTTTGCAAATGCCCTACGATTATTTTTGTCCGACGGTAAAATTGAGGCTCTCAAGCCGAACATGCAAAACGTGTGGTCTTTATCATGCTTCCGTCAAATCATTAAATCGTCACATCGAGAAGATCCATAAAAAAGTAAACACGCCCACAGAGGGAAAAGTTAGACCTGTAAGAGTCGCTGCTCGTCGTGCTAATGAACTGATGTGCATTATTCAAAATTTAGAGCACCAAGATGTTGAATGGCTCGATGAGAGTGACGTAGACATTCCAAAATCGGATGAAAGTGAGCAGACTCACAACACTGAGCAGCAATCCAATGTCATCGATAACTTAGAATCATGGATTCAGGTTTCATGGACTGAAGACTGTTAATGTGTTCCGAAAATATTCTTTATGTTAGTTATGTTCTTTATTTCTGATTATATTTTTTTGTCATTTACTCTATGTGTATCAGTTAAACCTAATATTTTCATGAATTTTCCTATTTTAAAAATAACAATATAAAAAAACATTTATTACTAAAAATGTTTACGTAAGCATAGGGGGAGGGGGTAAGTGCTTTGCTTACTTTTGATGACAAGGGGGGCGGGGGGGTAAAAAATGGTAAGAAATCTGCTCACGTAATACTTGAACGGCCCCTTACGGCTCATGACCTTTCGTTCTATCAGAGAGCTGCAGGTTAGTGGTGTGTCTTATTTCTGCGTGCACATCTCTAGAAGAAGTGGAACGTATCAGGTTGGCGGCCTTGATAAGGGTTCGAGAGATCTTCTTTCTAAGGCATGCTTTGTTCCACTAACCACTCGGCTGCAAAGAAGCATTGTGCCCTTTTAATCAGTTCGATTCCGATATACCCATCGGACCGTTAATTCTGGTGAGGATTGCCACAGGTATAAAGATGGAATGTTTTTTACTACCATATCATTCTATCCTAATAAAAGATCCCAATTGATTTTATTCTTTCCATCATTTCAATAAAAAAAACTGAGTCATAGGTTATGGACAGACTGCACACAGGCTAAAAACTAGACTAAATAATAGTCCAACTAATTTTATAAATGTGAAAGTTTGTGAAGAATGTTTGGTTCTCAATCACGTTCTGACTTCTGAAACAATTAGTCTGCAATTTTGTGAACATATACCTGACACCCGTGATGAACACATAATCTTCAACCATTTCACCCGGGATCAAGTTCCTGTGGGGAATAGGTACGGGAAAACTTTATCACGCAGTCGTAGCCGCTGGTATTAGCTTCTTTTTATTCAATTTTATCATCAATATATTTCACATTTATACCACGATGCGCATATGCAAGGGGCCAAGTCTACTAATTCAGTCGCGTCAGAAGAGAATAGAAATCGTCACTCAGTAGAGAGCCGACAGAAAAAATTACAGATTTCGTAGTCCACTATTACAATTGCGCTCTAATAGAATTCTATCGGCCGGCCGATAGAATGTGTGAAGCACCTGTAAATAGCTCTTAGTTTGCATTTTAGGTAATACAAATGTTGTACGCAGTGAGAGGTACAGCGGTCGTAGTCAAACTATAGTCTATATTAATATTTTGATAGCTTAAACAGCTATTTTGTCTCTTCTGCAGCTTGAGAAGTGTGATTAAGAAATTTATTATAGTTATAGTAGTACCTAGTTTTAGACTAATCGCAATAGAACCGCTATAGAATAGAACGGCTTTCTATTGGAAAATAGTATAATCGGCCCCCAGCTCACAATCATACGAACATGTCCGCCCTTGTACGCTGCGCGTAGCATTTGCATATGTAATTATAGGTTTTTACTGGATCTTGCGCGCTGTATACGTGGCTAGATGTATACTCCTAATTAAGGTATAAATAAGTACGTACAGTCTAAGTGAAATATGATGACATAATATGATGACTAAATAAAATATAGTTAATGTTTTCGTAGTGACTACCAAACAAAACCCCGGGCGTCGCGAGACGCAACTGGGACAGACGCTCGGATGATGATGACCATTACAATATAGTTAGTTGAACGGTCAATCTATCTAAACATCCATTCAATAAGCTAATAACATTTTCCAATCCAAATTCAATTTTCGCTTGATTATACCAGGCATTAGCTAGTATGACTTCCTCGGTGGCGGTTGTGGTAGTGTATACGACTGCCGCGCTGATGTCCAGGGTTGGAACAAATATTTGGGTGATCCGCAAATATTTGTTTCGGAGTTTATGTACGTTTTAAGAAATATATTTAGGACTAGCTGACCCCCGCACTTCTTACCCCCGTCGCACCAGTTTAAAGCAGAATTTTGATAAGCGACGGCTTATCAAAATTCTACGAAAGTTTGTCCGATTTTTTGATATTTATGACTACTGCTCTGCTCTTCTAGGTAGTAGCGTGATGATATATAAGCTATAACCTTCCTCGATAAATGGGCTATCCAACACATACAAATAATCATTTCTGACCAGTAGCTCCTTCATTAGCACTTAGCAACAACTCTTAACTCTCAACTTTAATTTCAATGTCTATTCTACACGGCAATGGGCTCACCACCTGTTACGTGGGGCAAAAATGCATATGGTGAAATGTGGGCGTTTAATGTGCCTCTGCCGACCTCTTCGGGAATAAAGGCGTGACAATATGTATGTATGTATGTCTATTCTATTCAATACCCATTATGTAGAATTTTGGGAAATCATGAAACACGTGTTTATTTATTTTAATTAAAAACAGGTGTAAAAAATGTAATTGCCCAATTGTCTAATAATATTTTAAGTGCCTTTTTGTGTATCTTTGAAGACCATTACATAGGGAGCTAATTAATTTACTAAAAATAACCGTTCATATTATTGTTCTAAGTTGTATTGTAATAACCCGATTGACGATTCTCACTATTGTGTCGTGAGTAAACACAAATATACAATTTGGAATGAGAAAATTAAAAAGAAAACCCCTGAAAATACTATATTTTTTTAATTCAAATATTATAGTATAATGTATACTCATACATTATACTTATACCACGCGAGCGAGGTACCGGGCTAAAGCCGGTTTACATCATAATATTGTAGGCACTATCACGGCAACTAATCACAAAGTTTCAAGGGAAAGGGCTTAGTAGAAGCGCTTGAAAAAGCGTTTAGGAGCGAAAGATTTATAATTCGGTATCTGTAATAGAATTGATTAATATTATTAATTGGAAAAATAGCAATAGTATTTCAAAAACTTTAAAATATGTTTATTTCGGAAAATAGCAGTTACATTTATATTGTTTGAACTCGATTGAGTGAACAATAATACATAAATTATTATAACTCGTTCAATTGTAAACATTGACAATTTAATTTATTTGACTCTTTTAGCGTTGCGACGCGTAATATTAATCGATTATATTATTATCAAAGGTAAGGGCAGAAAGTATCAGTGCAGGAGTGCGGGAGCTACCGCGGTATAAACGTGATGTCCCACACCATGAAGATCTTCATTATTAACTCCCGGATCCGGCAGGAGTGTACCTCTCGGAGTGTGGATTTCGCCCTGGTCGGGGACCTCGGACCCTGTTTTTGTAGCGGAGAAATACAGTACGAAGAATACGCCTCGCACTGTCTGTTTCTAGACATGCAGAAGACCTTCGACTGTGTTCCTCGAGCGATGATATACTCCATTAATAATAAAATTTCTAATTCTGTTAATAAAAAAAAATTACTTGGAATATCATTAACTCGGATTGCAGGTCTGGCACTGCGGTCCAAAGGGGTTCCAGAGGTTTATATTGACGCTATCCGAGACATGTACCGCTACTCCGATTCCGCGGTTTGGACCGCTGTTGATGACACAAAACCCTTCCCCATCACTGTCGGGGTACACCAGGGTTCGGTCCTTAGTCCGCTTCTGTTCAGTGTAATATTAGACGAATTGTCGGACAGCATCAGAAACCCACATGAGCAGCCTCCATGGTTGCTCATGTAAGCTGACAATATCGCGCTGGCAGACGCGGATAGGGGCAGATTGGTGCGACGCGTGAAGGCGTGGAAGGAGATGCTTGAGAACGGCGTTCTAAAACTTAATGTGGCGAAGACCGAGTACTTGGCACTAAACTCTACAGATCCCACATCGATCCGCATAGGCGGTGATTTGGTCGAGCGCACGGACCAGGTGAATTACCTGCTGGCATCTGTTTTTCACATGTCCAGTGACATCGATGGCGATGTCAAGGCACGCATTGCTGCCGCGTGGATCAAGTGGCGGGAGATGAGTAGTGTCATCTGTAACCCAAGAAATACCGATCTGGTCGAAGGGACAGGTCTATAAAACCATCATTTGACCTGTCCTTTTAGCGAGACGTGGCCAATTGTGGAGCGACACTAGCAGGAGCTGCGTGTCACGGAAATGAAGATGTTGCGGTATGTGTAGAGTCATGCCGATAGACCGCATATTACCTGGAAAAGGAATGCACACGGTGAAAAGTGAGCATATAATATCCCTCTGCCACCCTTTCGGGGATAATGCGTGATTGATACACCAATACAATAATCTTTTTGATTTCAGAATACAGAATTATTTGAGGAAGCCAGAATTGCATATCTCTACTATATTTAACATAGGCCTTATCAAGATATGTAATCTAGACATCAGACAATTGAATTAATACTATAAGTAATAACATTATCAATATAAATCTAATAACATTACATATATCCTACAACTAAGCCCTGCGGCTTTTTAAACCCCCTTTTTAAACCGTCGTTTATTAATTGTACAAGTATGACAATTCGTCGAATTCGTTGACATTTATAAATACTAATAATTACTGCTTCGCTCTCCTGGGTAGTATCGTGATGTTATATAACCTATATATTTTCTCGATAATGGGCTATCTTACACAAAAATATTTTAATTCGAAACAGTGATTAATGCGTTAAGCCAAACAAACTCTTTAGTTTTATGTTATTTTCAAACTACCGAGTTAAGTCCCGAATAGTACTTTATATACTACTAGGGAGTTCGCGCGAACTAATATTTATCTACTGATGCCGAAGTTTTGGATACGTCGCAGCGCCCGAAACTTCGGTGTATGAAAATTATTTCGCGTGAAGTCTTCAGTTTTATAATATTAGTAGAGATAAATTTGTCTGTGCAATAAACGAAAACACGATTATATTTATCAAATCAGTAGCTTAAATTATTAAATAACCTTAAAAATATGATATATAACTATAATACATTAACAATAATTACATTAGCTACATACCCACGCCTTAAGAACTTCTCAAAAACGAAACACTCTTAATTTTTATTTTATTTTATATGTACGTAATAGGTGGTGAGCCCATTGCCGTGTTGAAAATGGACAGACGCAGGTTGTGGCTACCTGCTGTTGAAATTTTTCAAGCCGCCCATATGGCCTTCAACCAGGCTTAACGACTGGCAACCGGGACCAACAGCTTAACGTGCCTTCCGAAGCACGGAAACGCTCGCAAATGTAAATGCCACAAAGTGGTCACCCATCCGAGGACCAGCCATAGTCAAAGTTGCGTAACTGATCGTTTACAGAACACTGAGACCGCGGGGCCACGAGCGCTTCATTTTTTTCACTAAGCAATATAACAATATTTGCACTTAATGCCTAAGTGACCTAAAGCTATACAAATAAATGTACAATTGCCAAGTCCAGGACAGATCCAAAACCAGCTCCCAGCCCCGTGCTAGGAATTAACCTGTGTTAGGGTAGCGGGAAGGTGGCTCCGACTCCGTTCCTGCAATTCGTAGCAGGTAGTGACGATGGTAACCAGGCTATAAGGACTAATGAATGCCTAATATAGGCAAGCCTTTATTTCAAGAAATAACTTTCACCCATTTCAGTACAAATCTTGACGTACGCCGTTGAAAAACAGTGAAACGAATTGCGTTTACCGACAGCAGCCAGTAAGCGAGTGCTTCTAACACAATAATATCAGATTTTTTATTCTCCAGGCAGAACAGCGACGCACACGTTGTTGTTCGCACAGCTAATCACACCGGACGGCACGAACCATGGTCTCCATGGGTTCGTGGTGCCTATCAGAAACCCGGAGACTTTGGAGACTTATCCTGGACTAATTGTAGGAGACATGGGAGAGAAGATTGGCGTCAATGGAATTGACAATGGGTAAGTTTAGCCATATATGTACACTGGGCAAAGGAAAAAACAATTGAATTTAAGTAAGTATATGTCATCATCATCCGAGCGTCTGTCCCAGTTGCGTCTCGCGACGCCCGGGGTCCGCTTTCCTACATTTTCTCCTCCACTTCGCACGGTCTTCGGCATCCCCTGTAGTGAGACCATTGGCACGCATATCATCCCTTACGACGTCAAGCCAGCACTTCTTGGGTCTTCCCCTCTTACCGGGACCCGGCGGGGCTGACATGGCCAGACATTTGTTACCTACGTAGCCCGGCGGTAAGTATATGTATCTTCAAGAATTGATTTTTTCAGAAAATCTTGTATGTCTATGAACTTTTGTATGGTTTACACACATATAACAATCATACTAAATGGCATATCAATCCAGAGGCCAAGGCTTCTAAATAAATAAATAAAAAACCTAATTGCTTGATATTTTTACTTCGCGATTAAATATTTGAACCACAGATCAAAGAATGAATTTCACTCGCATGCTCTACTAGAGACGCCTTTATCATTATCATTATTACTAGTTGACGCCCGCGGCTTCGCCCGCGTAAAGTAGTTTTCCCTTTCCCGTTTGCCACAGGAACCTGTTCCCGGGATAAAAAAAGGCCTATGTGTTATTCTTATGTATAAGCTATATTATTCTAAAGTTTCATTAACATCCATTCAGTAGTTTTTACGTGAAAGAGTAACAAACATCCATACTTACAAACTTTAGAAAAAAACTAACTAACTAACTATCTTCACGCTGTATCCCTGACGGGGTAGTCAGAGAGGCTTTTCTTGTTGGGGACGCCAGCACTGCCGGACGAACGATCCGACCGCAAAGTTCGCCGCCTATTTCGTTCATTTGCCCAGTAGAGACACCTTACTCTATATCCTACTAATAATATAAACGCAAAAGTTTGTAAGAATGGATGTTTGTTACTCTTTCACGCAAAGTCTACTGAATGGATTTTACAATAATATAGCTTACACATTAGAAAAACACAGGCTATTTTTTATTCCGGGAACAAGTTCGTGTGGGAAACGTGAACGGGAAAAAATCACCACGCATGCGAAGCCGCAGGCGTCAACTAGTAATTTCATACAACTAAGCGTGGCAGGCGACTCCACCCATTTATCATACGATTACACTAATTACCACAGACGAATAGTAGTTAATTGACAGGTCGTGTATATGCGATTTTCGTATACATTTTGACGTAAACTTGGTATGCAGTATTATTATTACTTTATGGTATTAAGAATGTTTCCCAATACTGATTCAAAGCTTGAGGCTAGTTTTTGCCTTATAAATACTACTCATTGCGGTTGCCGCAAGACGTGGTCATACCAACAAAGGCGACACTCTTGCAACTTATCTGCAATGTCACGGACGTGAAGGACAAATTACAGATATTTTTTCACAATATTATTCTCACATAACATTGAACGTTGATTAACCTATGGTGTTGCAGAGGACCATACGCTACGTCGCCGTCGACCATTTTCTACCAGGTATCAGGGTCAGGGTATGCTTGTCTGCTACTTTAGTAAGATAAGGAATGGGATGTGACTGTTTTATGGACACGACTCTTCATAAATACGTTTCGTAACGGGTAATATTGTTTAAACTTGAACGAACGTCGTAGTTTCTGGGGGTCAAAAGTTATACTAAATGGAAATTTTGTACGTAGCAAAATGACCTCAAAATCACCGCGCATTCCACTCTGCCGCGCGTGGTCTAATAAATGTTCCAGTGTTTTAACTGAATTTATTTTAATTTATAATTTAAGGGATGATAGATATTTATGTACAGGGTGAATTTTTCAAGTGGACCTTCAGGGCCAAATCCTAAAACTAAAAGGAATATCGAAAAATGCTCAGAGAAGTCGCGAGCCCGATTTTGATGAAAATAAAAACTGCATCATTGGATTTTTGAAAAATCAATAATCTTAGCCAGGAATCGAAGTTAATGATTTTGAAAAAAAAGCCTGTGTTATAACATCATTCAATAGTGTTGTTAATAAGGATCAATTTCTGGGACGTAATGATATACGGGAAAGTCATAGAAAATGTTAAATTTTAATAAAATATTTCTTGTTACATCTTCGTTGAAGCGATAATCAAAGCGATGGTCATTATTTTTTTCAATACACACCCGCAGCGCGGCATATCTTCACTACATTATGTTCGGATTTCAAATTTCTATTGAATTATTGTCTCTTTGCAGTTATGGGCCACAGTAAAAACGTAAACATTTGAAATTAGAACGTAAAGCGAATTGCCGCCAATAAATTAAATCTTTTACGAAAACGACTCTTTGTAGTACGAGTATGATGTACAAAATGTCTTTGTCCTCAGCCCATAATAGCCGCATAGTGAAAGAAATGATGGCTCAGCAATTTGGCGAAAACTTTTTTAAAACATATGATCCAGTGTCGGTCGTAGCCAGCAAGGTCACTGGATCTTACCTTGGATTATTTTCTTTGGGGGTTTGTAAAACACAAAATCTACAAAGACACGTATATTACAATTGATGACTTAAAACGAAAATTAACGGAATAAGTAATTTTGTACTGTTGAGTAGGTACAATAAAATCCTTGAAACGACGAACCCGGCTGTGTATTGAAAACAATGGCTATCATTTCGAACATGTACTGCTCAGCTAAGGTTTAGTAGGTAGGTTATAAAAGAAATCGTTTTGTAAAAAAATTGCTCTTTCATTAAGTTTCCCGTATATCATTACTACCCAGAAATCGATGCCTAATAACAACACTATGTTTATCAGTTATCTGGTTACCATAGTACAAGCTCTGCTTAGTTTGGAATCAGGTGGCGTTGTGTGATTTGTCCCAACGATATTTATTTATTTACTTATTGAATGGTGTAATAATACAGGCTGTTTTTTTAAGAATCCAATGTTTTTATTTTTATCAAAATTGGGCCCGAGGCTCCTTTGAGCATATTTCTATATTCCTTTTAGTTATGGATTTGGCCCACTTGAAAAATTCATTCTGTATATATACTAGCGGACCCGACAGACGTTGTTTACAGTATACCGACATCAGCGCCTTTTTTTCTTTCATTTGTGAATTTGAACCATCCAGGGATCCCAAACGCATACAAAAAGTCGGTCCAGACGTTTAGGAGTTCAGTGACATACACACGTACAGTAGAATTATATATATATAAAGATATAAATACTACCCCGTCAGGGATACAGCGTGAAGATAGTTTTATGATAGATACTTAAAGAGTGTAGAGTCAAATGCCGAATTACTCTTTTCCCATAATCTGTAGACTGAAAACAGCCTTTTAACGTGAATCATATATTATGCGCTCATATCTATTTAACCAGTAAGATATCCCATAAGTAGGCCCATTATATAATACTAGGTGACCCCCAAGGCTTCGCCCGTGACTGCTTAGACTTCCCGTGGCACCTATTTAATCCTATCGTTTATAAATTCTACAATAATAATCATTACTGCTCCGCTCTCCAGGGTGGTAGCGTGATGATATATAGCCTTTAGCCGTCCTCGATAAATGGGCTATCCAACACAAAAATATTTTTTCATATCCGACCAATGGTTCCTGAGATTGGCGCGAACAAACATTCTTTAGCTTTATATATTAGTATAGATAACCGCATCAATGTTGCTGTTATCAGGCAGTACTTAAATTTTCTTATCTATAACTACGTCATATTTACTAGTTCCTAACAATTGCGATCGTTGAAATAATGTTTTTATACCATTGACTTGGCATACAAGAATACGCCTATCTCCGATTTACGGGGTAGAGTCTACGCAGTAGAATAGAACCAGAATCACTGTTTTTAGCTGTTAAAATGTTAGTAGACTATCAAAAAGCAACTGACTAGCGGCCACTGGCGCGGTACGTGTTAGTAGAACTCATCGGCCGACCGATAGAAGCCTATCAGACTACGAAAAACAGTCAAAATTGAATCGCTCGATGGAAAGCCCCGGCTTTCTATTCAGCGACGATTTCGATTCTATTTCGACACGATTGAAGTAGCAGACTCGGCCCCCTGGTCACCTACCTATGTATTATTGTGTCTGACTGTACATCATGTACTTGACAATAAACCTTATTTATTATCCTCATTTCCCTCATTTCCTACGGTTAATGATTTCGTTTTATTGTTAATTCATATAATTAATTGTTCGTTGCTCCTCAGTGTAAAAATTTTTTTTTTTTTATTTATACCACTGTGGTGGCAGACAAGCATACGGCGCACCTGATGGAAAGTAGTCACCATAGCCCATAGACCGTTTGCAACATCAGAGGTGCATAGTCCAAAGTAGCTAATACAAGCTTGAGGTATAGGATCTAGTAAACTGATAAATTTCAAAATATATTCAATTCAGTTCATTTATTATTGCGAAATACAGGTATATCAGAGGTACATAGGTTGAATTTTAGTTTCTCTATATTTCTGCCAATCTGGCATACAAAATTATTACATTACAATAAGGCATAGTAACTTATAATAAATTATGCTGTAAAATTGAAATGATCCATACAAATTTAGTTATGAATGTAAATTAATTAGTATTCATAATATAAATAAATATCCATCACGCCTTATCCCCGAAGGGGTGGCAGAGGCATATTATATGCCCACTTATCACCGTGTGGATTCCTGTCTCACGTAATAGGTGGTCAGCCCATTGCCGTGTTGAAATAGACAGACGCAGGTTGTGGCTACCTGCTGTTGAAATTTTTCAAACCGCCCATAAGACCTTCAACCAGGTTTAACGACTGCCATTTTACTGACAACCGGGACCAACAGCTTAACGTAGCTTCCGAAGCACGGAAACGCTCGCAAATGTAAATGCCACAAAGTGTTCACCCATCCGAGGACGAGCCATAGTGAAAGTTGCGTAACTCAGTGCTCGTTTACAGAACACAATTAAATAATTGGAATTGGAAGTACTGCATGTCAATTAAATGTCAATATTATGAATTATTATAATAATGTCAATTTTTGCGAAGCATTATATACTACCATTTAAATATTCGTCAACTGAGTATAAACATTTATTCAATAGTATGAGTTTGACTAGCTTAAAACTTATTCAATTCGATTATTTCTAATAAATCTCTTGGTAACATGTTATAAAGGCCATGCATAAAAAGTTTTTATTCATAAATTCAGTCATATTTCCCGGCATGCTGAATGTTTAGTTATGTCGTTTACTGTTTAAATTTGCAAATCAATGTCCATTTTTTCCTAACAAAGAGTACAACTTCTAAAATGTATATACATTTAACAGTTGGAAATAGGGCCTGCAATTATCCAAGGGTTTGAAATGGCATATAGACCGGATACATCTCTTTTGAGCCACAAATGCAGCTTCTTTATCAGTAGAATTTCCCCTAAACATGACACCATATCTCAAGAGAGGTGCAACATAGCCGTGATATGCAGTGTGCACAGCTGTTTGTAATATACAAATTAAATATAGAAAACACACAAAGACCGAAACAAATTTTTGCGGTTCCACAAATATATGTTCCAACCCGGGAATAAAACCAGTACCTCAGCGCGGCTGTCGCATACACTAGGCACTTATACCAAGGCATTCGAAGTCGACGACCACTGCATCAGCATTTTTCGTTTTAATGCGTCCTCAGATGCCTTTCCATATACGTGCTTCGCAAGGCACGTTAAGCCGTTGGTCCGCGTTGCCAGTAACATGACAGTAGTTAAGCCAAAATGAAGGGCTTGAAAATGTTTAACCGCTGGTCGCCACAACCTGCACCGGCACGGCAATGGGCTCACCACCTGTAACGTGGGACAAAAATACAATCTATGAAGTGTGGGCGTATAGATTATTTTATTTTTATTTGGAAAACAAACAGCCATTTATAACTATACTTAAATACTACATGTATTGCTAGGAACGATTGATACCTATAGATATATAGATAGTATGCCTATGTCACCCTTTTCGAGATAAAGGCGTGACTAATAAACCATACTTATGACTTTTCATTAAAACTATTGCTATGAAAAGACTAAGTAGGTACACTTTCGTGATATCATGACTATTCTCATAAGTTAAAAAACGTATACAATAAAGGTAATTAAGTTTATATGATCAAAAGGGTTAAGCTTAAATATGTGTACAATAAGTACATGCATGTGCTGTTATAACGCACATATAGCTCTAAGCATTAATTAGTTATTGATCCTACTAATACACTCCCGGACTCTTGAATCGAGCCACCTTACATTCCCGGGCCTAAAAGCCCAATATACAAAAAATTTACAATATAACAAAAAAGTTTTTATGCATTTTTAATGCTGGCATATTTCATCGTCTTTCCCGTATTCCAAATTTGAATTTTAGAATTTAAAATAAAGAACAAAAGCAGAGCTTGGTCACTGATTTGAAAAAAATAATGACTGTTGAAAGTTGCTTTTGAAGCAATTTAATGTCGATTTGGTTTGAATTTTCGTAATTGTTGTTAACCAAAGTTTTGTTTAGTTATTTTTCTATAATTTGAACCGTTTTTGGCTATAAAATTATGGATACTTACCTGAAGTAGCCACGCAAACTTCAATCTGGGCTAAGTCAGCGAGATGTGAGTTCACAATTTCACATAAGACATTCCGCTGTTCAAAGAGTGTACCACTGATACCTGGAGACTGGCGGCTTCGTTCGGCGAACAGGAGAACCTCGTTACCGAGTGACAACGGCGAGACAAGATCAATACATTGTCACTACTAGCTTACGAAATCGACGTCTTAACTCTGTTCAGATACAAGAACAGCTCAGGGACTTTCACGGAGTGGCTGTAAGTGCTCGGACCGTTAGAAGGCGACTCAATGAACGTGGTTTAAAGCCCCGTAAGCCAGCCAATGAACCCAAATTAACACGAGCACACCGAATAGCCCGTCTAGAGTTTGCGCGCGAACATCTAAATTGGACTCTACATCAATGGAGCCAGGTTCTCTTCACTGATGATGACTGATGAGTCCAAGATAATGCTGTACGGTAATGACGGAAGGAGTAAGTTGTACCGAAGACAGAACGAGCGTTTCGCGCAATGCTGTATTGACGAGAAAGTGAGTTATGGTGGAGGATCATGGACAGTCTGGGGAGGAATCTCTATGGAAGGCAAAACTGAGCTAGAGGTAGTGACGGGACCACGACTGCCGCCCCTAGATGGCAATAGATACATTCGCCAATGTTTAGAGAACCACGTGATGCCATATGCTGGATTTATTGGCCAAGATTTCGTTTTAATGCATGATAATGCAAGGGCCCATACTGCGGGAATCGTCAGGGAGTACTTAAATGACATTGGTATCACTGTTATGAGATGGCCAGCGCGAAGTCCTGATATGAATCCAATAGAGCATCTATGGGATGAGCTGAAGAGGCGTGTTCCAGCTCATCATCCTGCCCCACAAACCATGCAGGAGCGCAGAAATGTAATTTTGGAAGAATTGGAGGACATTCCTCAACATGTCATAACGACATTGAATAATTCTCTGCCAAACCGTATGAGAGCTGTCATAAATGCACTGGGAGGCAATACAAGTTACTAAATAAACATTTCTTTTCATGTAAAACATGTCTTTATTTAAAAATCGATTAGATTTTTTTCGTTGAAAAAAGCAAATATGGACTTGTTTCAACGTAACTCGACTTTTTTAATAAACTGTAGTTCAAATTTAGAACAGTGGCACTCTAAATAAATGATAAGTATACCAGCTCCAAAACTGCATCAAAACATTTTCCTTATACATACATCTTTTATAAGTTACAGTACTCCAAACCAAAAAAATCAAGGTGGCTCGATTTAGGTGTCCGGGAGTGTATTATAAATGTGAATATTATAAATTGGTGAAAATGTTTGTTACTTAATCACGCTCTTATCATTGAACCAATTGGGCTGAAATTTGGTATACTTTGGCAAAGCTGATATAAGTGTATGAGGCCCGTGGAGGTTCCACACGTAAAAATAAGGCTAAATTATTAGTCCTCATGTCGACGTGGGGCACCACGTGTTTATCTGTAAACACAATATGTCCGTAAAATGCTTGCGTGCATTCTAAATCACTAATTTCAATCAGGCTCGCCCATTTGACGCGAGTGTTATTGATAAGAAAGGAATTTGCTTCCTATACGATAATGTGCACAGATGTTTATAGGCTTATATAATATTATTTATAACAATGTAATCAATCAGATTGTGTAATAATTATCTACATCGTTGCATCACGGATTTATTTATTTATCGTCGCGCCTTTATCCCCGAAAGGATAGGCAAAAGCATACTATACGCCCACATTTCTATGTATGTATTTCTGTACCGCGTAACAGATGGTGAACCAATTACAGTAAAATGAACAGGCGCAGGTTGTGGCGACCTGCTATTGTAAATTTTCAATCCGCCCGTAGGACCCGCCAAACCACGAGCACAAGCACGACTTAACGTATTTTCCAAAGCACGGAAACGCTCGTCAATGAAAATATCCATCTGAGGATCAGCAATAGCGAAATATGCTTTACACGATGATTATTAACAGAGCACTGAGTTAGCGACTTTTGTTATAGTTGGTCTTTGGATGGGTGACCACTTTGTGGCATTTACATTTGCGAGCGTTTCCGTGCTTCGGAAGGCACGTCAAGCCGTTGGTCCCGGTTGCCAGTGGAATGGCAGTCGTTAAGCCCAGTTGAGCGCCTTATTGAAAATTTTAACAGCAGGTCGCCGCAGCCCGCGCCTGTCCGTTTCGACACGGCAATGGGCTCGCCACCTGTTACGTGGGACGGAAAAGCTTATGTTAAAATGTGGGCGTGCTGTATGCTTCTGCCTACCCCTACCCCGTGGATAAAGGCGTGACAATATGTTTGTATGTATGAGTTAGCGAGACTACAACCGCGTTTTCACAACTTGCACACGGATTATGGGTACCTTAGACCCTTCATCAAAGGCACTACCTCGATTTCGAAAGGCATCTAGTTGCATATAACATACACGAGTATATTAAATATTGAAGAACATTTTTTTTTACACAGCGCCGTCCAACCCAAATTAAACTAATATAAGCTTGTGTTATGGGTTCTAGACGACTGATAAACATACTTATATATTTCTAAATACATACATATATTATACATAGGAAACACCCAAACTCCAAAACAAACATTTATGGATCACCCCCACACATATATTTGTTCCGACCGGGAAATCGAACACGGGACTTCAGGCGCGGCATTCGCATACACTACCACTGTGCCACCGAGGCAGTCAATAATTATAACTATAAACATTACTTTATTTATAGTTATTACCTATTCGTTAATTATTAAACCAGGCAATCGGAGTGAAAAACAGTGGGCTAAAAAAATACACATTTGTTACATGTAATAAATGGTTTATTATTCTTTCTTAGTCCACCTTCTTTTTTCTTACCTGCTCACCTGCTTTTTTTATACTGCTTTTTTACCATTTTGTTAGGATTCAGATAAGATATAGTAATTACCTACTAACAATAAATTTTACACTTTTTTGTAATTTCTTACGCATTTTATCCATTCTTGACAATGGAACATTAATTTTCAATGTGTATCTATATATATCTAATCTATCAAATCATGCAGTTTTTAATTTAATGCATGAGTTTTTAATTTAATGATAGTTTTTTTTTCCTTTTTGCTAGTTTGAATAACAATTGAATAGATGTAGCGTATAAAAAAAGCTTCACTTGGTAACCAGATTAGATTTTATCTACGTGATACAAAATATTATTAGAATTAATCTTTGTCTTGCACTTTAATTTCGTCCCGTTCGTTTGCCTATTATTCTTATTTCCACGTACCATGAAACTATGCGGTTACGATGTTACTTGGCAGAACCCAGCAGTTACTGTAGGCTTTAATGGCAGAACCCAGCGGCTACTGTAGGCTTTAATGGTAGAACCCAGCGGCAGCAATCAATGTTACCACGAAGTCTTCCCTTTTAGACTAACTGGAAAATAGCGAAAATTTATGTTACTTAAATGAATTCATTATGGATAAGGCTCCGGACAATAGTTATCAATTAATATTAGTTATTTTTCTCACCCATGTGAGAATGTGAGAACATACCACTACAGGTCGACCCGTAACAGGCCCCTACTAGACTAGAACCTCTTCTCACCAAAGTGGTAGCAGAGTGTAGATTGAGCAAAACGGATTATGGTCATCCCTTTTTTTTTCAAACCACTAAACCCTTGCACTTACTTAGCTACAATATTACAGCCAACCAGCCTTAACAGCAGGCCTAACCTTGTAAAGCATGGAAAATGGAATCTTATTAACTTATTTCATGAAAAGAATATTACCTTAATTCGGCAATAGAGATATTGGAGTACATATTACATAGAAATTCTTATGGTATTTTATTTTACATTTTCGAGCGTTTCGGTGCTTCGGAAGGTACGTTAAACCGTAGCGCCCGGTTACCAGTAACATGGCAATCGTCAAGCCAAGCAGAATGGACGGCTTAAAAATTTTCAATAGCAGGACATTATATCCTGCGCATGTTCATTTCAACACGGCAATGGACTCACCACCTATTACGTGGGACAAAAAATGTAGTTGTATAATATGCCTCTCTTGACTAATGATACATAATACAATAAGTGGTACAGTTCGGGAGTGTCGTCATAGATACAAGCTGTATATGGACGATGCCATCATCCTGAGCTAAAATTACATACATACATATTGTCACGCCTTTATCCCCGAAGGGGTAGGCAGAGGCATATTAAACGCCCACATTTCACCGTATACATTTTTGTCCCACGTAACAGGTGGTGAGCCCATTGGCGTGTTGAAATGGACAGGCACAGGCTGTAGCGACCTGCTGTTGAAATTTTTTAAGGCGCCCATAAGGCCTTCAACTTGGCTTAACGTCTGCCATTTTATTGGCAACCGGGACCAACGGCTTAACGTGCCTTCTGAAGCACGAAACTGGGGTGAGTCTAAAGGGCCGAATAAATTTAATAAAATGTGTCTATTTTAGAAGTTATATTTGGAAAAAAATTTGAACTCGTTGCCTTTTTAGTGAGGTGGTAACAAAAAGGCTAAAAGGTCTTATGTGCTAGACACTAATTAGCACGACCAATTAAAGTCCTGGTAGTCTCAGACTTCGGACTCGGCTAAAAATAACACATTTAAAATACGACATATAAATATATTATCTTAATATATAATTACGTGTCACGTTGTTTGTCCGCGATGGACTCCTAAACTACTAATCCGAATTTAATCAAATTTGCACACCGTGTGCAGTTTGATCCAACTTGAAAGATAGGCTATATATCATCACGCTACTACCATGGAGAGCGGAGCAGTAGTCATAAATGTCGACAAATCGGGCAAATTTGTAGAATTTATAAGCGACGGGATTAAATAGGTGCGACGGGAGTTAGAACTATGCCACGGGTGAAGCCGGGGGGGGTCATCTAGTTAAATATAAAATACAACATATATTCTATGGATGTACTAAAAATACAAAATAGTAATTACAGCTAATCTAAGTCAATAATATGTAAACGATTCAAAGCTTAACTATAGATATTTATTATCTGTATTTAGATAATAGCATACACTTTATAATATGATTATAAGGTTTGATTTACATATTGATTTTGTCATTTATTTGTTAGTGGATTAGTATGCATTAAACTAATATAATATATTGGTGTGTAAGCATAATATGCTAATAGTAAAGCCAAACCTACAAAGACAAGCTATGCTAATAGTAAAGCACAAACCTACAAAGACAAGCTATGCTAATAGTAAAGCACAAACCTACAAAGACAAGCTATGCTAATAGTAAAGCACAAACCCACAAAGACAAGCTATGCTAATAGTAAAGCACAAACCCACAAAGACAAGCTATGCTAATAGTAAAGCACAAACCCACAAAGACAATCTATGCTAATAGTAAAGCACAAACCTACAAAGACAAGCTATGCTAATAGTAAAGCACAAACTTACAAAGACAAGCTATGCTAATAGTAAAGCACAAACTTACAAAGACAAGCTATGCTAATAGTAAAGCACAAACCCACAAAGACAAGCTATGCTAATAGTAAAGCACAAACCTACAAAGACAAGCTATGCTAATAGTAAAGCACAAACCCACAAAGACAAGCTATGCTAATAGTAAAGCACAAACTTACAAAGACAAGCTATGCTAATAGTAAAGCACAAACCCACAAAAACAAGCTATGCTAATAGTAAAGCACAAACCCACAAAGACAAGCTATGCTAATAGTAAAGCACAAACCCACAAAGACAAGCTATGCTAATAGTAAAGCACAAACTTACAAAGGTGACCAGCCCTTTTGCGCTAAGATTTCGCGTCCTCTTTATGCGTGTTCTACAGCTTGTACTATGTCTCCGAGGGATTGTTTTATATGATACCCGCGGCTACTTTCTTTCATCGCACCCATCGCTATAGACAGAGTTTCTACACTTTGCGTCCAGATTGTATTTATACGGTATGGTCCGAACGTTTTCAAAAAGGGTTTAAGAAGATTTTTACAGGGTTAGCAGCACGTTCATAGGCTAACGGTGACCACTTTCGACCGGGTGAGCTGTTTGCTTGTCTGCCAAAAAGAACATTATGGTAGGGTCCCAAAGAGAAGGTTAGAGGTGTAGGTAACTACTTATTGGCGACTTAACTCCTGGTAGTAGCGGCTTTATCCTGCATTAAAATGTAGTCTTACCCTTTTATGAAAATAAATATAGCCAATGTCAAATGTCTTTTATAAAAAAAATTCTAATGGTAAAAGATTTTTTAAATTGATCCTGTTTTTTAGTTTATTCGTTACAAATCCTACTTTTTTATAATATTAGATAGATTGGAAAAAAAATAATGAAATTTCTTGCCCAATTCATATTCACAGGTTCTTTAATTGCTAATTTGGCAATAAATAAATAGTAAATATCGTTGAGATAACTCACACAACGCCATCTGATTCCAAACTAAGCAGAGCTTGTACTATGGTAACCAGATAACTGATAAACATACGTATATAATTCTAAATACATACATATTATAGATAAATAACACCCAGACACAGAATAAACCAGCGTGCTCATCACACAAAGTTTTATCCTGGGTGGGAATCGAACCCACGACCTCTTGCGTAGCAGTCGGATGCACTCCCACCGCGCCACAGAGGCAGTCAAATATATGTACGTGTAGAATTATTTCTAATGACGTTCAAAAGTGTTAGTTACTATGTGACGTAAATGAATAGAGATTACTTTGTATTGTTTAAATAAATATTCCTACTAATATTATGTCGTATGCAAATTAACGCAACCTTGCATGACTTGATAATAAATATTGATCTTTAGTAATTCTATTTTGTTACCATGTTTATATTAACTCACTTTCTTGTATATCTGACCGGGTAAAATTTTGTAATTGACTTTAAACTAACTACCCGATGATGTTGAACTTGAAATTTGAACTATGAGGGTATACTCAGATGGGGGTGACAATGCAGAAGCGGCAATAATCATACAACCAAAAATGTTACACTGACTGTTGCTTCTCGCAACGCCGGGAGTCCGCTTTCCTACACGTCGTCGGCATCCCCTGCAGTGAGACCATTGGAACGCATGTCATCCCTTACAACGTCAAACCAGCTCTTCTAGAGTCTTCCTCTCTTACCGGGACCCGGCGGGGCCGACATGGCCAGATATTTGTTTCCCACGTAGCCCGCTGATTGCCGCAAAACATGACCATACCAGTTAAGGCGACACTCTTGTAACTTAAGTGTTACATTGTGACCTGTATAAATAAAGATATATACAAACAAGAAGTGTGAAGCACTTTCGGTGTCTTTTAATTAAAATTACAATAGGAACACTTTATTTTCTTTGCTTCTAGATTCATAATGTTCAACCAGTATCGGATACCTCGCGAAAACCTGCTGAACAGAACAGCGGACGTCACAGAAGATGGAGTCTACGAGTCTTCGTTCTCAGATCCGTCTAGAATATTAGGAGCAGCGTTGGAGAACTTATCAGCAGGTACATTTTTAGATAACGCCTCCCTTACGTCCACTGTATGAAGATCTCAAGAACAATAAGTGCTAAGTGGTTCGAGAGATCTTTGTACTGTGGATGTTATCAGACCTCTAAATACCATAAGACTTTTCTCTTTTGACAAGCTGTAATTATAATTTGCAGGTCGTATCGGTATAATGCAAGAGACCTGCCACTCGATAGCGAGCGCGGTGGCAATAGCGATAAGGTACGCGGCCACCAGAAGACAATTCGGCAACAAAGACAATGAGATACCTCTCATCGAATACCAGTTACATGTTAGTATACAACTAAATTTAAAAAAAAAACTAGCACTCATAAGATTCTGTCGTTTTTTTTACTTCTGTTCTCGATTATTTTCAGTGGGCATCTCGTATGAGCTATCGCAGTAACAAATTCCATCGTTCGCTCGTGGCCCCGCGGTCTCAGTGTTCTGTAAACGATCACTGAGTTACGCAACTTTCACTATGGCTGGTCCTCGGATGGGTGACCACTTTGTGGCATTTACATTCGCGAGCGTTTCCGTGCTTCGGAAGGCACGTTAAGCCGTTGGTCCCGGTTGCCAGTAAAATGGCAGTCGTTAAGCCTGGTTGAATGCCTCTTAGGCGGCTTGAAAAATTTCAACAGCAGGTAGCCACAACCTGCGTCTGTCTATTTCAACACGGCAATGGGCTCACCACCTATTACGTGGGACAGGAATCCACACGGTGAAAAGCGGGCATATAATATGCCTCTGCCACCCCTTCGGGGATAAGGCGTGATGGATATTTATTTATTTTATAAATTCCATAAATAAATACATAAATAATACAATAGGAGAATGAACTCTCTGCATGGGTTTTCCCGAACGATTACAGTATGGGTTTTCTTCAAAGGGGGTCATAGAAGGTTTTTACAGTGTCGGTAGCGTGACTGCTGCACCTCTGGTGTTGCTAGCTTCCATAAGTTATTAAGGTGCTATTTAGGCACTTTCTTTTAGGTGGATTGTATGCTTGTCTGCCACTTCAGTAGTATAAAAAACTCCAAAGCCCTTCATAGTCCGGGGACTATATACTTACAAATTTTTATATGTAATTAAAAGTCTTTTTGTATTTTTGCAGCAATGGCGTCTCTTTGGGTACGTGGCCGCGGCAGTGGTGTTTAGAATGTACATAAATAAATTTAGCCGGGTATACCTCCAGATAGTCGAGAAATCTAACGCGGGCATCAAAGTTGACAATCTGGTGAGTTACAAAATTATGTTAACCGACGTATGTAGTATTTATAAGGCAAAAACTAGACTCAAGCATTTCTTGAGTATTGAGTAACGTTCTAAAATACGTTGACGTGCGTGTATGAAGCGATTGATGAATCTCGAAGAAGCGAAAGAAGTATGCATGGATCGCGAAGCCTGGCGATCTGTCCTCTCTGACTACCCCGTCAGGGATACAGCGTGAAGATAGTTAGTTTTAGTTTTTCTAAAATACGGCCCTAAGACTTCCCATAATATGACTCATGTATTTTGATAGAAACATTTTTTTCGAAAATGAACCTTATGTTGTGACGTCTAATTAATTACCTACACTACTTGCCAACATGTCGTTCGACTAGATATCGAACGTCATCTTTATGAGTAAATTACAGAATCAGATCGACAGTAAGCTCCACATCGCCTCTATTGTATCATTCATGAAAAGCGCTCGTGGCCCCGCGGACTCAGTGTTCTGTAAACGATCACTGAGGTACGCAACTTTCACTATGGCTGGTCCTCGGATGGGTGACCACATTGTGGCATTTACATTTGCGAGCGTTTCCGTGCATCGGAAGACACGGTAAGCCGTTGGTCCCGGTTGCCAGTAACATGGCAGTCGTTAAGTCAAGTTGAAGGCATTATGGGCGGCTTGAAAAATTTCAACAGCAGGTCGCCATAACCTCGGTCTGTCTATTTCAATACGGCAATGGGCTCACCACCTATTACGTGGGACAGGAATACACATGGTGAAAAGTGGTCATATAATATGTATGCCTCTGCCTCCCCTTCGGGAATAAAGCGTGAGAGATAATTAAATTCATTCATTTAATGGCACATCCGCGTTTACGACAGAATCACTTCATCACTTATATGAACGTTGTAGAGCGAAGCAGTGTCGGAGATTCACGCGATAGTGTCATGCTGCAAACCTCTCCTGACGTGGACGGTGCTAGCCGCTGCTCAGCAATGTCGGGAAGCGTGCGGTGGACATGGATATCTCAAGGTACACATTATTTACATTAGATCTACTTTCCGGTTTCAGATACTTTTGGTCAACAGGGCCCAAGACTTCTGCTGGTGGTGCACCTGCTGACTAATTGACGAGATAATGGCGCCAGCGCCCTTAAGGGGTTGAAAGGTCATACATACAGCAGTCGCTCCTAACAATCCTGAAAATCAGAAAGCAAACATAGCTACTCCTAACAGCCAAGTGAAAGTGCACAGTTACCTCCAAATCCAAGTAATAGTAACGGTGGCAGTTTGACACAGGTTTAGTATCTGTGTGAGTTTTACATACAATAAGGGTTTTATTGTATGTATTATTATCCGAATCAAATATATCCGGGGGTGAACCGTATCATCGAAAATCATTTTTTTTCAAATCATTATAATGGTCTTAAATTTTAATTAGTTTTAATTTTGTGAACAGCATGACAAGCTTAATTTACACAATACGATTTAAAAAATATCGAGCTGTGAAGACAATGAATTACACAATACCTAGGTTTTTTTTTGTTGTAAATAACTTATTGTTCTTTGACTTAATGAATCACATATTTGCGGCCAAGTGTCTGAACTTCATCCCCAACTTGCTCATTCCATGCCTAGATTTGAATCTTGCTAACCATCAAAGCGCTTGGAGTCTCCTTGAGTGATAAACCCGCAAACGAGGGTATCCGCCAGAGAACGAGATTGTTCAACATAGCTAGTAAACATTAAATATACAATGGGCTGGTCACATCAACAGAAGAACAGATGGCCGATGGAGCAAACGATTTCTGGAGTGGAGACCGTGTGTTAGATCTGGGACTTGTGAATACATGGAAACCAAATTCTAACAATTTAAAAATATGTATTTGATAACTTCAGTACAATGATAAGTATGTCTTAAGCGAGTGCTGTAGAACGGTCAAGTGGGCCCACATCGAGGAGGGCGGTGAAGAACCGGTTCAGGGTCTCAAAGGGTATTTGTTTGCGTAAACACCGTGACTCAGTAAACTTTAGGGAGACCAGGTGGACCGACGACCTGGAAAATATCGGAGCGAGGGACTGAGTGCGGAAACCAATACTGTAGGTTGTAGCGGGAATTGGGAGAGGCCTACGTCTAGCAGTAGGCTTCCATGGGCTTATTTGACTGAAACATCCACATCTCGACTTGAAAGAAGTATCAGCACCAAGCTTTTGATTAAAATCCAATTCTTTTTTACAATAAGTTCAGACAGATATCTTCTTCCCGCATGCAAACTGTTTTGTCCAAAATTTCCTAAATATGTAATGAACATTTTTTTCAGTCTCGAACTGAACTCGAACCATTGTCTTCTCATATAAATTTGTATTAAAGTGCAAAAAGTGGAATTTTACACTTGTCGGGTGAGACGCTTATTCAACTAAGCTACCGAGACCCACTCGAAACTGACGAATTAATCTCTCTACCTCTTCTGTCTTAAGGCGACGACAAAAATTTCATTTTGAGATTTTATTAATGTCTATAACTCTAAACGTTGCGAGTTTCCGTCGTAACATATCTCTTTGCGCTGTCAAATAATTTCTACATTGGTTGTACGAGCCGTTAAGAACGAGTCCGGATAATCGGTACTTTATAATCTACTCGGAACTTCACGAGATATAATTTTTACTTATTGACACAGACGTAAATATAAATACAGTAGCGTGAAGTCCCGAGTAGTATATAAAGTATGAGTATACACAGAGAAATTAAAAAAAAAATTACGAAAAAATTTAATTTAAATAAAATTTATATGAAATGAAAATCGATTGTAGAATCTCAATTACCCATTGAGATTCTACTATATTTAGATTAGATAGTATTAGTTTCAATCGGTCACATTGTAACAGTCTGTATCACCTTTTTTTATCTATCTATCTATCTATCTTCACGCCGTATCCCTTACGGGGTAGTCAGAGAGGACCTTTCTTATGTTCTATTATATTGATTTATACAATTTTCATTTTCCAGTCAGCTAACCTAGGCGACATCCGAAGCAACCACGAAGTGACAGTGACATACGAAGGTGACAACAACGTCCTGTCGCAACAGACGGGCAACTGGCTGTTACGGCAGTTCCACATGGCGAGGAATGGCGGCGAGGTGGACTCGCCACTCAACACAGTCACCTTCCTCAAGACCTGGGAGAAGTGTTTGACGGCCAGGTTTAAGTGTACCAAAACTGAGGAACTTAAGTCTAGAGAATGTGAGTAATTCCTGTAGAGGACCTAACAATAAGGCCGTTTTATTGGGGTCCTTGCGGTATAAACCACAGAATACTAATAGTACAGGTACAGAAAGGATGAAGAGTGACAAGTGCCGTCGCTTGCGGTATATTATTTTCTAAAACTAGTGCATTTATCTTGTTTTATGTGCGGGAGTGGTGGTTTCTTAGGCATGAAAAGTTGTGTTAACGTGCTATAGTGATAGACAATGATATATAAGCAGTGAAATGCTGTTTTCTATTTTGCCGCCTAAAGTTCACTGAAAACCTCAGTATAAGAACTACCATTATACTGAAGTCAAGGACCAGGACCTAGGACTGAGGACTCGTCATCGACAAAGACTGGACAGGACCAAATTAGAAGATAAGATTAAAGAAATATGATATAAAAAATAAGATTTGGCTAAAAGTCTTTGTAACTAAGCCATAAAATAATTATTAAAAAAAAATTCAAACACAATAGAGTGTAATTTGCTGATAATATTTGCGACTCCAATTTTAGCTGTATTTGACAGTAATATTTTAATCCTTTTGTGTTCTCCATTGTTATCAACTACTTTTCAGTCACGCCTTTATCACCGATGGAGTAGCAGGGGCATACTTTACGCCCACTGTAAGCATTTTGTCCCATATAACAGGTGGCAAGCCCATTGCCGTGTTATAATAGACAGGCTCAGGTTGTGGTGACGTGCTGTTGAAATATTTCACCTTGATATGGCTTGATCAATGTCATGCACCTAGCAACCGGGACCAACCGCAACCAACCAAAACCAACGGTGCCTTACAGAGCACGGAACCGCTCGTAAAAAAAAATGCCTTACAGCGGTTCCCTTGTCTAGGATCGCCACAGCGAAAGTTGCTTAACATAGTGATTATTTACAGACTGACTCAATACCTTACCCCCTCACTGTGTCCAAGACACCTTTAGCCATCTTTGATCAGTCGTGTGAGTTTAAATGGACTGGCAGTGAGTCATCTCTCCACATACTGGACATCCCATCTACTATCCAACTGTCACCTAAGGCATTATCTATTTGTGTATTTATTCATCACATACTATTTATTTATTTATCTATCACGCCTTATCCCCGAAGGGGTGGCAGAGGCAAATTATATGCCCAATTTTCACCATGTGTATTCCTGTTCCATGTAATAGGTGGTGAGCCCATTGCCGTGTTATAATAGACAGGCTCAGGTTGTGGTGACGTGCTGTTGAAATATTTCACCTTGACATGGCTTGATCAATGTCATGCACCTAGCAACCGGGACCAAGCGCAACCAACCAAAACCAACGGCACTTTACGGAGCAAGAGCGCTCGTAAAAAAATGTCTTAAAGCGGTTCCCTTGTCTAGGATCGCCACAGCGAAAGTTGCTTAACATAGGAATTATTTACAGACTGACTCAATACCTTACCCCCTCACTGTGTCCAAGACACCTTTAGCCATCTTTGATCAGTCATGTGAGTTTAAATGGACTGGCAGTGAGTTATCTCTCCACATACTGGACATCCCATCTACTATCCAACTGTCACCATGCATGGTGCAGGCATCTCGGCATTATTTATTTATGTATTTATTCATCACATACTATTTATTTATCTATCACACCTTATCCCCGAAGAGGTGGCAGAGGCAAATTATATGCCCAATTTTCACCATGTGTATTCCTGTTCCATGTAATAGGTGGTGAGCCCATTGCCATCTTGAAATAGACAGACGCAGGTTGTGGCTACCTGCTGTTGAAATTTTTCAAGCCGCCAATAAGGCCTTCTACTTGACTTAACGACTGCCATGATATAGAATTACTGTAAAAAAATTATTTAAGTACTTTTTTTTATGTACAATGATGTGATCCATAAATAAAAATGACTTTCTTTCTTTCTATGTTTCTGGCAACCGGGACCAACGGCTTACTGTGCCTTCCGAAGCACGAAAAGCTCACAAATGTAAATGACACAAAGTGGTCACCCATCCGAGGACCAGCCATAGTGAAAGTTGCGTAACTCAGTGATCGTTTACAAAACACTGAGACCGCGGGACCACGAGTACTTCTTTAGGCTTTAGGGTATTAGGCACGTTAGGGCTCAGTAGGTTTTTATGAAATAATTGTGCGCATACAGTCTGGTAGCAATACGAGTACTGCGGCTGTACACAGACAACTGATTTAGCGGGGCTACGCGCTTTTTATCTATTCAGACGAAACAAGGTTGTCTATTTTAAAGAATATTATTAATGTTGATAAGTGACCCCGAGTGCTTGCTATTATTTTATGCAGACTAATTCTATGCAGTTAGATTTCACTTACATTGTATTTATGATAATGCTGAATACTATTGTTAATGAATCAGTTTTAAATTACATAGTTATTTTTAGCTATAAAAATATTTTTATTTCTTCCTCTTACTGTGATCTCATCTGTATTTTATCTCTTCCAGTTATAACAACCACCTACAAATGGCTGTTATGTTACCTACTAAAACAAACTGACGAAAAATACGAATCAGAAATCGCTAAAGGCCTGTCCAAATTCGAAGCGAGAGCCAGGTGTCAGGTTTATAAATGGAGAGAGTTGACGAAGACTTACGCGGAACACGTGACTCTCATATTTGCATTAGAGTATCTAGACAAAAGAGAGGAGTCTTTAAAACCTGTGCTCATGAAATTGTTTTGTCTGTATGGGCTCTGGTCGTTGGATCAACATTTGGTGGAGTTGTACCAAGGAGGTTATGCACAAGTAAGTTTTTTTATTATTATTGTTAGTATTAGTTTTTTTATTATATATTGAAGCGCTCGTGGCGTCTTTGTTCTGTATACCATCACTGAGTTACGCAACTTTCACTGTGGCTGGTCCTCCGATGGGTCACCACTTGGTGGCATTTACATTTGCGAGCGTTTCCGTGCTTCGGAAGGCAAGTTAAGCCGTTGGTCCCGGTTGCCAGTAACAATTCAGTCGCTAAGTCAAGTTGAAAGCCTTGTGGGCGGCTTGAAAAATTTCAACAGCAGGTAGCCACAACCTGCGTCTGTCTATTTAAACACGGCAATGGGCTCACTACCTATTACGTGCGACAGGAATACACATGGTGAAAAGTGGGCACACAATATGTATGCCTCTGCCACCTCTTCGGGGATAAGGCGTGATAGATAAATAAATAAGTTTATTTATTATTAATGTGGCTCAAAGCTAGTTATATAGGGTCATTTGTATAACAACAACTTGCCAGGACTAAATAACATGATGTTATTTAGTCCTGGCAAGTTGTTGTTATCAATGGATTTTTTAAACTTTCTTTTTGTATATACTACGCAACTCGTGGATATCATAGGGGATGTGGGTAGGCCGGTGCAAGCTCCTTCGATCTTGAGCTATGACAGCCACATCGATGCGCACCCAACGTCCATGCATCTTACAGTACGTGACGAAGAATTTTCATATTCAATTTATGACAGAACTTAGCTTTGTAACGAATTGTCAAAAGTCGTAAATAACATG
Source organism: Thumatha senex (assembly GCA_948477245.1). Taxonomy (NCBI): domain Eukaryota; kingdom Metazoa; phylum Arthropoda; class Insecta; order Lepidoptera; family Erebidae; genus Thumatha; species Thumatha senex. Next base: position 27,980,233 of record OX419729.1, on the reverse strand, counting down.
ATGTTATTTAGTCCTGGCAAGTTGTTGTTATCAATGGATTTTTTAAACTTTCTTTTTGTATATACTACGCAACTCGTGGATATCATAGGGGATGTGGGTAGGCCGGTGCAAGCTCCTTCGATCTTGAGCTATGACAGCCACATCGATGCGCACCCAACGTCCATGCATCTTACAGTACGTGACGAAGAATTTTCATATTCAATTTATGACAGAACTTAGCTTTGTAACGAATTGTCAAAAGTCGTAAATCAAACGTTGTTACTTTAAACACAATAATATAGCTTATACATTCAGACATAGGCTGCTTTTTATCTCGGGAACAAGTTCCTGTGGGAGAGAAAACGAGAAAACTTCTCTACGCGGGCGAAGTCGCGCTCGTCAACTAGTATGTTTATAGAAAACTATGCAGATCTATTATCTGCATAGTTTTCCCCATAACAAGAACCCCCACATTGGTGACTTACTTGTACATTTTGACCATTCCAGGGAGAGTCTCCAGCGCGATTAATCCGTGAAGCAGTTCTGGAGCTCTGCAGTGACCTGAAGTGTGAAGCTGTAGCGGTGGCAGACGCGTTGGCGCCAACCGACTTCGTTCTGAACTCCGTACTCGGCAGGAGCGATGGAAACGTTAGTACAGGCTTATATAGCTATTCTGTCTAAGTTATTAATGTTCAAAGTGCTCTGCTGGTCTGAGAAACGGTACAATATTTCTGGTATATATGTGTGTATGGTGTCAAGATAGATTTGTATGGAGTCAAGATAGGTTCTAGTGTGTACCACTTAAGCTTCAGACGTAAATATTTTCTTAAACAAGCTTCATTGCAGTTAGGTCCAACGCTCACTAACACTTTGTTTACTTTGTACTTTTTTATTTTATTTATTTATTTAATATTTACATTGTTAAGAGTAGCTTAATAACAATACGTGTAACATAATTCATTTCTGAATTCTCCTTACACGTTACACTTTATCGTCGCTTTTTTAAATCTATAGCATATAAGTACAAAATGAATGATATTACAAAACAAAGAAGAATTAAACAATCCTTGTAACTAACCAGGGCCAGTACATTAATAAAAAGTGGGTAGGATTAATACATGTTTGAAATACCTCACACTGTGGTATTTTTACCGTGAAGCAGGGTTTAGTTGTTGTGAAAACACGTGGGTACATTGCGTCGATAAATTTTATTTTAATAATAAAATATTATAAATACTAAACTTATATTACAGATTTATATAGTTAAAAAGTATTGAATTTCAGCAAATATCGAAAAATAGTTTGCCTAACGAAATAATATCAAAAAAAATAAAAATATCTTTATTTTGCATAGACCATTTTAACGGCGCTTACTTAATGTATTAAAATATTTACACTATTTAAAATATTTAAAGTCACCTATCGCGGTAATAAATTTGAAAATATTGCTCTGCCATCCGAAATTTGAGCGAGATGACGCTTCATATCACTTGGTAAAACTACCTCGTGTATCGGTTATACTAATGAGTAATTATTGTTTCAGCTGTACCAAAATCTTCAGAAAGCACTATTCAGTCACCCCGGCGCGTTCGAGCGGGCGTCCTGGTGGCGTGAAGTGGTCAACATACCTCACTCCAAGCTTTAACTATACTTAATATAATAACTAGCTGATCACCAATGACACTAGATTATTTAAAATCAGAATAGTTTTAAGTCAATCCAGGTAACAAAACAAAGCCTTTGCCATCTAACAATTTAAAAAAATATGTTACACAGACATTAAGACAGTAAGCAGACCCAACGTTAGCGAATAATAGCGTAGCCTTTTACACACACAAATATAGCTTAGCTTAGTTATTTCTGGTCATTTCTTGATAATGAAACTTCATTACTCTATGCACAACACCCTTTTGTATATGTTTTGTCTAATTCTGTAACATCTTACAACAATCTTATGTAATATTTTCACTTCGACACATAAATTTGTAATGACAACCGCCGCTGTCATCTTTATGACAGTGGCGGTTGTCATTACAAGTTTGTAGCTTAGTTGTAGTAGAAAAATTGGCGACGCGCTGTTCGCTTTCAAAGTGTAAGTTAGATGTAGCTACACAGGAATAACAGAGATAGCTTTATACAACAAATGGCAAGAGTGAAAAAGATGAAGTATTACTCCATAAGCAAAGGAATATGTTTGGTCTACTTACTCTTGTACGTCTGTGATACATGATTGGTGAATATAGTTAACGCCTTGCCGCTACTACATAGTTTAAAAAAAATATGAAGGAAATAAAAAAGGCAAGAAAATTATATTCGTATTTTTGAAAATAGAATTCACAATTATTTTAACCTGCATCGTGAAAAATATATCTGTAGATATTATGTAATAAAACTGTAAATTATTTTTAAATGGCGTTAATATCTTTTTTATTTAATGCAACTTGCTTAGTCTCGCCTAGATTTATTTTTTATAATATCTGAGGGTTTTATTCTATACTATATTAATGTCGTAACGATGCATTTATATTGCTTTTATCGTACAAATGTAGTTTGACGTTATTATGCTTATCTATTTATACGTTCTGGCAACACAGAACGGGTAATCTTCTTATAGACCATACTCACCACTTCTAAGGTCGTATTCTGAGTTCTGCGCTGATTATACCACCCGTATAACCGACCTACATAGATCAACAAGCCGTAGAATTCAGACTAAGACCGCCGGTAATTGAACGCGCCTTACTCAGGTATTTTATAATATGTACCTTGGATAAAATTAAAATATTCATATCAGTATGTTAATCCGTAACTTCCAATCATAAACTGTTGTATATAATACTTTTTTTTTTTTTGCGAGAACTTATTGTTGTTGTTAGTTCAACTCATCTTCAATAGATGGCCCTGTCACATTCACTAGAGGGCAGTAGGTATTGTTTATAAGGTAATTCAAATAGCTACAGTGCTGAGTGTGGTATTTGCCAGTGGACTGAATCTCTTAACTGTGCTCGCGCAATACGGTTAATTTCTCCTAAGGCGCCAAAAGAATTATATTTATCCGGTCTGGTAAAAATAATGACCCCTATCACCTGACACCTGTGTAATATATCAGTGAATATACAAATTTCCTAAGTGAATATAAACACTAATAATCCGTGACGACATAAAATTGCGTTAAGCAGTTTTTTGTAATTAATTTTTATTATTATTAGATTACTTCGCGTAAATCTGAAAATTATATAAATGTGAAACATATCTAGAAATCTTAAAATTATATAAATGTGAAACATATATTGATATATTTCACACTTATATAATTTTAACTACATAGTTACAGTACCCGGCGATAATGCACATCAAAGTTTAGAAAGAGACATCCGCTGGTTTCGGTTTAATAGAGCGCCATCTGCCTGACGTTACATACAGATTGCACGACAGAGATGACGCGTCGAAGGATAGAAAGAGATACCAGAAAACCTCGGATATCTCTTTCTAACTTTAAAAGCGTATTAAATGTAATCGGGTACTGTAATTATTTTGACGTTATCAACTCCGAATCTATATCGGATTTTTAATATTTTTAATTGTATTTAGACGAAATGTAATTGATTAAAATACTTTTTGAATTTGATGAATAATCATATTGTATTTTGCACGGGTATTTTGGGTGTGAAAATAAATATTTAAAACTCTTTTCAATGGGGAAGAAAACTGTTAAATAGTTCATTGTAGAGGAGGCCAAATGTTTGTTACAAAGTAACTCATCATCATCATCCGAGCGTCTGTCCCAGATGCGTCTCGCGACGCCCGGGGTCCGCTTTCCTACATTTTCTCCTCCACTTCGCACGGTCTTCGGCATCCCCTGTAGTGAGACCATTGGCACGCATGTCATCCCTTACGACGTCAAGCCAGCACTTCTTGGGTCTTCCCCTCTTACCGGGACCCGGCGGGGCTGACATGGCCAGACATTTGTTACCTACGTAGCCCGGCGGTTGCCGCAAGACGTGACCATACCAACGAAGGCGACACTCTTGCAACTTGTCTGCAATATCACGGACGTGAAGGCTGCCGCGGATGCGAGAGTTTCTCACGCGGTCCATCCACCGCAGCATCTTCATTTCCGTGACACGCAGCTCCTGCTTGTGTCGCTCCAATAACGGCCACGTCTCACTGCCATGTAAAAGGACAGGTCTAATAATGGTTTTGTAGACCTGTCCCTTCAACCGGATCGGCATTTTAGGGTCACAAATGACACCGGTCATCTCCCGCCATTTGGCCCACGCGGCAGCAATGCGTGACTTGACATCGCAATCGATGTCACTGGACCTGTGAAAAACAGATCCCAGGTATTTAACCTGGTCCGTGCGCTCGACCAAATCACCGCCTATGCGGACGGATGTGGGATCTGTCGAGTTTGTTACAAAGTAACTGTCAATCTTTATACTATTTCGTTCGAAATACATGTTATTAATTATTTATTGAAGAGAGGTAGCTGTATGACTTTTAAATGGGGTTCTTTTTTTCATTTCCTCCTTTAGTTTATCGAGTCGAAGTGAAACGACGACACTTAGAGCAAAAACAAAACGCAAGATGAAGCGGTCATACGTTTAACAATGAAACATAACTTTTCTTACATAAAGTGTATGTGTAACAAACACAGCGCCCTCTACATCAAAATTTTTGCGTTATCTTCCCAAATGATCGAAAACGGTCGGTGTATTCTTTTTATTGAATGTTTCAGTATTTGCACGGGTGCTATACAAATGTCCCATTTGAAAGCGGAGCAAAGACTAGACATAACCGAAATAAATTAAAAAAAAAATTAGACTTTTATCTTTGTACACACTATCATTCAAAAATCATCATGATCTCAACCCTACGATAGGTTTTTAACTGAAAATACTCTGTACAAGAGCAAATTAATGAAAGCATTTTAACCATTTTAACATTGGTTAAACTGGCGTTAATGAGTCGAAAGTAAAGTTTAACGACTTATATCTGTGCAATGGTAAATTCAATTATTTTTCTGGCTGCATTTAGTTAACAAAATTCTATTTTTTTATAAAAAATACCATTTTGCATGCATGTTTTAATTTTAAATACAACATAAGCAACAAGTTATCAAATGGTTATGAAAGTGCATTAAAATCTGTGTTTACAAATATATACCCGTACCTAACGACAAAGATACTTCGTTTTATAATACAATGCAAAAATAAGGGATAGGCCGACCGTTTGTGTATTATATAGGCTCTCTCGGCAGAGGATGAGTTGCGCATCTGTTGTAACCAGATTCGTCTTCGGTCGTAGTGTAAAAGTTAGATATTAAGTGCCAGTATTTAATCATTTAAGTATTCAATACAGTATGTTATATTATTGTGGTTATATAATGTTACCTTGTTAAATTATTGATATTTTAAACGCCCGCTTATTGTTATTTAATCATTTTAAGGGCCTTAAGAATGTTTTTCAAAACCTTAATTCAAGCTCATAAGTATTATATTTTTAAAACGGCCCTAAATCCAATTTAAATCTTATCAACCGCTCATTGCATCATGTTATAAAAAATGCAGTCGGGACGGCTAGTTATACATTTGTTTGTAAAAGAAGTTCTCATTGTAGCGTGTTCATGAAATTATGTTACAGTTTGGCAAATAATAGAGGGCCACTGGACTTTTCATATGGCAACTCTCTGAAAAATTACTGTATTTTTTCTATATATATTTATTTTAATCTATGACGTAAGAGACGTTTTGACAACGTAGCCAGCATGCAAAAAAGAAAAGTTCATTTTTAAACGAAAGTGAGAAAGCACTATTGCCGCCATTTTGAGACATATTTAAAAAAAAAATAACGGCAATAGACAAGGTCACACCTGGACACAAAGCATTGTTTTGATATATTGTATGACTTTTAATAATTATTTTATTCATAATCGCGATCGTCCTATTGATATTTTTTTTTATTCATTCTTAATCATTTATGTGTAAATATTTTTTATTTATTTATAGCAATTTATTTTTTTAATAATATACAACGTATTAATAATATTATTTTATGTCTTTTACTGAAATCTGATAGCGAAGTAATTATCAAATATTTCCTTCCATATTTCCAAACGTGATCATTTCTACTACGAAACTCTCTCGTGACAAAGTTTTAAATAGCTGTAAGCATCACGCTTGAAACGTATTCAATATTTTTTCAACGTGGAACGCTAGTGCATAATACATCTCTTTCAATATTAATCTAATTTCGGTTTTTCCAACAAAGACGAACTTCCTAAAGAAGAATCCCTTGCGTTTATTTTTGCGCCAGTAGTGCGTATTTTTGCCTGTGTATTAATTTTTTTCGCTTTCCATATTTGATTTTTTCAAAAATTTGTGTATTATTCGTGTTTCTATGCGTAACTTGGTAGTTTCTTAGATAAAAAATGTTCCACTACGTACATGACTGTAGAAAAATGGTATAACACTGCGTTATACCATTTATGTTTGAAAGACAAAATTAATGTATAATAAAAATAAAATTCAACTTAAAGGTGCTGGCAACCAGGTCATAAATAAAAAAAAATGTGTGTGTACCAGAGTACACAGGTAAGAAGTAGAAGTTTCACTTCTTACCTGTGTACTCTGGTACACACACATTTTTTTACGAAATTTTTATACAGCTATAAAATATATATTATGACAAAGAAATTTCTTTTCAAAACAACAACATTATTTTTACAGCTATAAAATTTCTCTTAACATCGATAAAAAAGTTTCACTTCAAATTGAACGCAGCGTTTACAAAAGTGTATAAATTGCTTTACCACTTGCACCTTCCTCACAAGCCGAGCCAGAAATACACAATATTAGGAATCGGTAAATAGGTATTATGAATTGGTATATAGGTATTATGAATCGGTATATAGGTATTATAAATCGGTTTTCTGCAATATTTATAGGGTAAAATGTCAATCCCGTTATTTTTCGAGTATTTATAACGTCATAGAATTAAGACTTTATTTTTTAACTGTAATAACTGGTTGTTTTTGTATGAATCTTTATTATAAAACGATTGTTTTGTGTTATAAAGGAATTATAATTCATCATTATTCAATCATTCATCGTGGCTAGCGGTTCATTTTTAGTGATGCGGTACAAATTATTGTTCATATTGTAATGTTGTTTTTAAATAATATTTGTTATAGGATATTGAATATACACATGATTCCAAGAAAGCGCTCGTGACTATGCTCGCGGTGTTCTGTGAACGACCACTGCGTTACGTTTGTGATGTCTTTTACGAGCGTTACTGTTCTTCGGAAGGCACGGTAAGCCGTATACCACGGCTGACAGTAATATGGCATTTGTTTTAAACTAACACGCGTTGAACACATACTTTTGTATAGAACGGGATTGACCGAGGTGTATCATCTCGGGGCTACGACAGGTTCAACCCTGTCGAAACGTCGAGGAACAAAAGGTATTCTATATTTTTAATATAATATAGTGCCGCGCGAAATCTCGTTTTATACAAAAGTAAGTAATATGGCAGTTGTTAAGCCAAGTTCAAAACCTTATGACGGCTTGAATTAACTATAAAATTTTCAGATCAGTTTGTATATATACAGGCTCATTTGTACAATACCAGCAACCTGCTAGGAGTAGATACCCAAGGTCATAACCAACATCGTTTGTACTACCACTTTTGGCAATTCGTTACACAGCGAGTACATTGAAACTTCGAGCTTCGTCATAGGTTTTCGCTCTTGAATTCGCTTAAAAGGACTCCTGTGTCTCATTGTTGACACGTAATGCATACCTCGATGAACAATGGAAGTGCGCGCATCGATGTGGTTGGAAAAGGTCAAGGCCAAAGAAGTTATGACCGGTCCACCACCATCCCCTGTAATTTTCACGAGTTGTGTATTACTGTAATTCAATCAGTAAATTAAATTAAAGTTAAATTTAAAAAACAAATTGAAAACATAATTTTTTTTTTTTTTAATTTAAAAATTAATTCGTAGAACGTGTTTTTATGATGTTAGCTACCTACTCCTAGCAGGCTGCTGGTGTTTTACAAATGACCCTGTATATATAAACATAGCATCTGCTCATTCTACTTCGTAAATTGTTCTTGCATAACTCTTTACAAACTAATCTTCGTAAACAAGACTTGTAAGCCCGTATAGAATTTCCGTTCTCAGTGGACATTACAAATAAATAAGATAATAGAAAAATAAAATGTTTCGATGTATTGTCCGTCAGCTGTTTTAAGATGTATGTGACCTTTATATATTGTCTAGAAGTGTATAGTGTATCCTATAGAAATTAGAAAGATATGTACAGTAGGCGCTCTTTAATCCAGCACCCGTACCTGCATTGCTATGCTAATGCCAGATTTGTATGGGAAAGTCGAATTTCTCATACATATTTTTAATGAGAAATTTTATGTGAATTTTTTTAAAGTACTTTGCTATAGTCTACTAACATTATAACTACTATAGTCTACTATAGCAAAACAACATTAAATAATACACATAAAATTGACACACGTTATAAGTTGCCGAAGACAAAGATTATATTATGAGTCATAATATAATCTTTCTCTTCGCACAAACTTCGGCAAAAAAAAAATATTCTGGATTATGGAACGTTTATTGTATACTTGACGTGTTTTATGAGCTATATTCACTCCCTAGAAGTGCCTTCCTATATGTAATATAATATATCTTCGTGATGTTATCTAGACGTAAGCTATTGTTGTATGGGACCGTTTATAGAATGTGAATCATAAATGGAGTAACAAATTATATCGGATTTTATTTTTTATCCTTTATTGTAACTTACACAACGCCATCTGCTTCCAAACTAAGCAGAGCTTGTACTATGTAACCAGATAACTGATAAACATACTTATATATTTCAAAATACATACATATTATAGATACATAACACCCAAACACAGAATAAACCATCATGCTCATCACACAAAGTTTTATCCTGGGTAGGAATCGAACCCACGACCTCTTGCGTAGCAGTAGGATACATTCCCACCGCGCCACAGAGGCAGTCAAATCCCTTCGAGATCCAGTTTCCAGTTGTATCAAGCAAAGACTCCGGTTTGACTACGGTGTAAACTCACTGCAATGTAAATAGAACCATTGTCGGCTTCTGAACAGGACTCGGCCTAGCATATGCTGGAGGACTGCCCTGGAAGTCTGAACGTTGAGTCTTGGTCGGATAGATCTGTGGTTTGTTTCCACCAGCATTGATCGCGGCAAAGCTGGTGAGTGACGAGGGGTGAAAGGCTTTGATCTTCACATGCGAGACGATGGTGAGTAAAAGCAGTTTAGCATGCATAATAAGGAGATAGTATGTTCATTTTGTTTATCTTTGATCATGTCCAAATTCCAAATTCTAATGACAATAACCTTAACAAAATACACTTTTATAGGAGACTATGCCGGTGGCGGTGACATGCAAGATCCTTTTCCCCTGTAAGTAGGAAGTTGGTAGGTGGCGTTAAAATAATAAAAAATTCACCAGTATCTAGAACATTCATTTTATTGAAAACACGTAGAACATTTTAAATACGAACAAGTACACATTGTGTGAGATGTGTGAGTTACAATAAATGTGCAACACGAAGTGTAATAGGCACTAGACAATTTTTTTGCTCAGACAACTAGTTAAAATCATATTAAAAATTATTTGTTATAGGGCGACAACCCTATACCTGACAAATATAATTTTTTAATGTACACGTTATAGGGTTATTGATTTTTTTTATTAAGAACAGTTATAAAAAATGTCTGAGATCATGCACAATAATCTACTTACAAGAAAACCGATATTCTCATAATAAATTATTGATATTATTCAGTCATCGGTGGTTAAATTATTAATTAGCTGATATACAATGTTATACTTGTGTTGTCGTAATGTTGTCTTATTTCTATCGTGACGTTGAATTTCTCAGTAAATTTTAAAACTAAATATAGGTAATGTATCCATTTTTTAAAATCGGTTAGCTACTGCCAAAGACCTTATACTTACTTATAACTAGGCTGTGCACTACGGCGAATATATCGGTCCGCGCGAGGGCTCTCGGTGGTAGTGAACATTCGACTAATTGCTTGAACGATTAATAGAACCTACCTATTTTATTGTAAGTAAAAAATAAAAAATTAAACCAAAGCATCGTGTTTTTTTTTTGAATTAAAATCACATAACCTACAGTAGGTACTAGTGATGGAAATGAATGCTATTTTTTGTTAATTTCATTAGCGTGCTAATTTTTATCTCTTAGCATGCGACGTACTATTGCTATGCTAATATGAACATCAATGAAGTAAACATCAACTTGCTAGGTCCTCCCGTTCCTGAGAAAATCGATGATGACACATGGATAGACAGACGAACTGACGTCCAGACGGACATTATGAAAAAATATAAGGGTTGCAGTCTGCAAATTTATTAATAATTACCAAAAAACGATAAATTTACCGGGATCGACGTTAATGATGATGATGAGGATAAAAAAATTCTACACCGAAAGAGTCTTAATTGATTACACAATATTTTTTAATAAGACCTGAAGATGACCGGAATTAACGTTAGATGATAATGATGATGATTCTATTATTTAGTAGCAAGATATTGAATCTACAGACATATTTTTCTAGACGCGTTCGCGGTCTGCTATATGTACATGCATATGCCTAACGGTGTCGTGGGTCCAGATATTTATCTCATCTAAAAATAAGCGTACCGCTCTAAAAGAAGTTTTCAATTCAATAAAAAAAAAACTTTAGTTCCGTTGTTTTCCTTTCGAGAGACGGAACCCAAAAAATACATTTTGTATTACATTATTTATTCCACAATAAAGTACAATCTCACGATTTTAGGGTTTATATATTCAAAATAAAAGAATAATACATAAAAACCAAAGTATCTACAACTCGTAAAAAGTACGTACGAATTACGACTTCTTACTCAACTCAATGGCATTAACAGAATGTCAAAAAAATGTACACTAAAATGGAATAAATAACCCCAAACACAAGCATTTAATAGTTAAAAATAATGTGCTAAATATCAACCATGCACTTTTTCATTCACACACTCCGTATTTCGCAATAGCACAATGACACGATCCATTCATGAATTAGACGTGAAAATTCATTTTAGCAATCGCAGCGACGCATCATTCGCAGCTCGCCTGCCTCATGATTTAGTCGTCGCAGCGACGCAGCGTTCACAGCTCGCCTGCGATATGAATTTGTCGTGAATTATAATTATGAGTTTTGGCAATTTAATTTAGCATTCACAACTCGCCACTCAGTAGCGGCGCGAACGTCGATGCGCTTAGTCATTCATGTATTGGAGGGAGATTGTGGGTTCGTGACGAATTGTCAATTATTGCGTAATCGATGTCTCTTAGCAATAATTAATTTTAACAAGTACTGTTCATTAAATTAATACGAATGGAGTCTTAGCAATTAAATATGATTGCTAACGCTAATATTTCCTACACTAGTAGGTACCGGTCGGAAGTACTTTTATTTTACTGCTTTTATAACAGGTATCATATGACCTACCGTTTGCTACAATACCGTGATCATATAGAGTGGGTGGCGCCATGTGTCTCCACATCATTGCCGTTCTGGAGAAGCCGTAGACAATTCTTTTTTATATCATCTAAAATTGTACCACCTTTCTGACAAATAATTATTATTATAATCTTGGACTCCATGGACATTCAAGCGTCAGAATAGCAGTATGCAGTTACGTAGTACTATTATTAAGAGATTGTAAAAATATTTGATCAACAAAATTCATTCACCTTACACTTAAAGCAAGATTGGGGATCTTGCATTTAGTATTATTCTCTAACTAATAATGAGTCATTATTTAATACTATGAAATTATTATAATAATTATAGGAACTGTAAAAAGATTAATTTAAGTTCCAAAGTTTATGAATTATTAATTTTACTAAAACATAAAAAAGTAAAATATTAAATTTTCTACCATTTCTACCAAATCCAATGGTTAGTTGAGCTGGCAGTGCTTCTGACAAGGACACACTACCGTTCGGAGCCCTCTCGCCAGGACCGTATTTGTTAGCTACCGCTTATAAGGAAATAGCTAGTGGTAAAAAAAGATGTCATTTTAGCTTAACGATATTTTTTGGTAACCAGTCTAGTTGTAAGTATAAGGTCTTTGGCTACTGCAGTTTCACAATTAAATTATCTGGCGATGCAAACAGGTACTCTGATTATTCATCCTACCGCAATTATTTGCGTCATATAAAGTTTACTTTGAGAGTACTATGTACGTTTATATTTGTACTCCTCAGAAGTGCAGTAGTATCACCAATATAATTCTGAGTGAAAACTCTTAACTTCCTCAATAAATGCATCATTAATAAACTGATGTTGAAAAATATTTATATTTCATATCTTTAACTTATGAGTATGTTTCTGAACCCTCATTTCGTTGATTTGCTTATAAAAGAGTAATTTTAAATAATACAAAAGTAATAATTGCACATACCTAGAACAAAAATACGCATGTCTAGGTATTTTATTTCTAAAGTAGTTCACTTAAATTTAAGAAAAAAAATGTATATCTTTTTTAAAATATTTTTCGTAGAAAACATAAAAAAAAACTACTAGCAAATCTATAGAAATCGATTTCATTAACATTATATAGCTTGTATAAATTAAACGTTAAAAACTCATTGCCTAAATCATAACTCTTCGTTTAAAAAATACCGTACCTATGTAAACTTACGACCTTGTTGTTCTAGGTACGGCAATTAAGTTGTACAACCATATTAAGTACGAACCTTTTCCAGTCTTCTTGAACCGACTTAAAAGAAATATTCGAGAAAAATGAAGGCACATTCTAAGTTCATGTGTGTTAGTTAGTCAACGAAATTTAAACGCACGGAAAAGTAACTTTAAATAAAGAAGCCGCGATAAGTGGCCCCATTTTTTTTGCTCTTGTGGTAATTGTAAAAATCTATCGTATGTTATTACTACAAGAATTATCATGCTGTGTTCGCTTAATTATGACATTACGATACTGAAACACGTTGCGCAGCGCACGCTTAATTTTTAAAACTATTTGAACAGCGGTGTTAGCTAGTAACGGTTCCATGTGTTCCGATTTCTTTTATGTTAGTAAAAAAAAACAAAAAGTTCTCCATGTTAGAATATTTTCTATATTTTTGTCGTTGCCAATTTAAATTCTTGATTGCTAGGTAGATATACATTATAACAGGAGTGACCAACTTTTTTAGATCCATCACTCAAGAACTACTGTTTACTGACGAAACCCTTTTTGATCTATCAATTACATAAAACTAACTAACTAACTATTTTCACGCTGTATCCCTGACGGAATAGTCGGAGAGGACAGATCGCCAGGTTTCGCGATCCATGCATACTTCTTTCGCTTCCTGCAGATTCACAACATACATGCACGTGGCTCCGAGTACTTTTGACTTGAAAACACAATTTATTTAAAAAGTATTCTTAGTAGTAGACATTTTCACACAAAAATAAAACAAATTTATTTTTATATTTTATGTCTTGCCATGATGTATTGGACTAATAACCGCGATCGACCGATTGGCCACCACTGCCAAAGTTTATGTGTAATTAACTTGTTATACATATAGAATGGCAAGGAAGTTTTACAATATTTCCAATAAAAAAGTGTGCACTTTAACATCTATATTAAGTAATGCAAAGCGGGCATTCTCACTGGACCGTAATTAAAATTTCATTAATTTTTAGTGATGCCGAACTATCGACAGTTATGTTATCGATATTTGACCTTTAAAATTAGGACATCGATAATCCTATTGATTCGCACTATTGCCGCACCAATAGTAGCCTATCGATAAGTATCACTAGATTCTTATCTTACCGACCATTGTTTTAAGGTCCGTATTCCAGAACGTTTCTTAATACTCAATCAACGGTTGAGGCTAGATTTTATTGAGTTTGATTACATTGATTATTGAGAAGCGTTTTGGAATACGGGCCTACGATTACCCATAAATATCTAATGATATCACAAATTGATACAAAATGTCTACAAAGTTTATGAAAAGTACCTAGCTACCATTAAACAAACATGGGTTTTGAACACATGAATAAATAAAAATGGTGACTTACATTGGTGGAGTGTTATGGCTTGTCGTAACAGTTACAAATTCAAAACTCTATTCACGAATATCGACACCAACTCGTTCTGTAATAAAGTACTTTAGAAGTAACAATGATAAATATAAATTTCAGCCTCGAGCCTGACTCGAACCAGCGACTCTTACGCTCTTACGTGAGACGCTTATCCAACTAAGCTACCGAGGACACTAGAAACTGGCGAATTTCTCCACTTCTTCCATTTTAAGGCGAAGTAGCAATGAATTATGTGGACTTGTATAAATATTGTAGATTTGCACATTTCAAATGCAAAACGAAAATGGCTACTTAAGCAATGCAGTTACGGTTTTAAAACGTCCTCCTACATTATTTTAATTAATAAACGGTTACTAGAAGTGACTTATTTGCTGATGATATTACGATTTCATTTTCCAAACCAGAATCGTAAGTATAGGAAAGATGGTAGTAGCGAAACTGGGCCTAAGAGTCTACTTTGTCGCCCATATTTTTGTGCAGCGACTGCAGCGATAACCCACAAAGAGTTACGCAGAAGTTAGAGGGGGTGCGATGTGCTTCAAGTACTATCACGCGATTTCTGCATAACTACAAAGAATAGTCAGTACTACATAGCTAGAATACTTCTTTTCAGAAATTGAAAGAAATGGTCCCAAGAGAAAAAGTAATGTTCTAAAGACAGAACGCGAGATTTGTAGACTCCTACATCATAGGCGTCGTGTGAGAATATCCCAAAAAATATTTTAGTTATTTATTTACCATCCTAAAATGATAAATTAATCAATAAATAATCAAGATAAATTCTAAAGTATCTGTTAAAACTATGTTTTTATGCAAAAGAATAATCGTTAACCTTCTGTTTATTCTGCTTTATCAATATTTCTAAATACTAATCTAAAAAACAAGACGAAAATAAATATAAAACACTCAAATCGACATATTATAGAAGTGCAAAGTGTTCTATATTTTTGAATATATCAAAATTCGCACGACCGTGCACAATAATATCAATTTAGTATACATATAAACGTCTAGTAAAAAATAGCTGAACTCCATTCATTAAGACTGTAACACCTTTAATTTTAGATTTTACAAACATAAAACACAACCGGAGGAAATCACAACGTTATAAATGAAAAAAGGTCGTATGTCAACATACGTCAATCTAGCTGTTATCACTGTCGGAGACCGTGGAACTCGTTATCCGTATAACCGGATTCTGAGTGGAATCACTGGAATCACATTCCACCATAAGGATCTCGTCGGGAGTGTCGTTTCTATCTGAATTGCTTTCAGTATATGTACCAGTAGGTGATTTGTCCTCAATAACAGCTTTCAGGTATGATTCTCTGTCCATTATGGTAGTATCTCTAGCTAAAGCGAGAACGTCTAAGGACATCATGGATTTTGATTTCTCAGTTATCGGTGGGTTGATGTTTTCATACACGACGTCCTTGCTTACAGATTTAGTTCTTGCGAGGTTAGTCTCAGTTTTCCAGGTTTCACTTGGAGGTTGACTGAACTTCCCAGAGTTGGTACTAGTGGAAGGTGCGCTGGAGTTTCTCGGACTACTTTCTGTAAATTTTGACCTCTTTTGTTGATTAGTCTCTTTCATCATCAACAATTGATCTAGCTTGTTTATGGTCTCGTTCAGTTCCAAAGCCCAAGCATCATCGGTTTCAACGTCTTTGTCTATTGGTTTAGATGCCAATTCTCTTACACGCATTCGAAGTTCTTGAAGATTGGATTCATCATCTTTTTCGTGGTCAGCTTTCGCTGCGTCCTCATCGTGTATTGCATCTCTTTCTGCGCCTACACCAGGTTCTCTAGGTCCGACAGGGATAGTGTCTTTCCCTGATGGGTAATCGCCCCGTCGCCTATGAATTTCCTCAGATATTTTCTCTAGCGCTTTAAGAGATTTAGAATACCGGAACTTGGCGTCGACAATGAGACGTTGCAGCTTTTCGATCTTTTCATTTTGAGTCTGCATTTGTTCATCGCAAAGTTTCTTTTCCTCAAAATATACGCGCGATTTTATAATATTACGCTTCAAATTGTCTTCTAGTTGAGCCACCTAAAAAGTACAATTTGTATTTTAAAGTTTCAAATCATGTAAAAGGCCTACTTTTTATATAATTATACTAGTTGATGACAGCGGCTGCGCCCGCGTGGTGAGGGTTTCCCGTTCTTGTTTCCTTGTGTAAGCTTGTGGTATGGGATCTAGACAACTGATAACATCGTACTAATATAATAAACGCGAAAGTTAGTAAAAATGAATGGATGTATGTTTGTTACTCTTACACGCAAAAACTACATAATGGATTTTGATGAAACTTTACAATAATATTGCTTTCCTACACATCTTATTCTGATGTGTAGGTATGCTATATTATACACATAAGCAAGTTTTTGTTCCGGGGAATAAGTTCCTGTGGGAAACGGGAACGGGAAATCTTTACCATGCGGGCGGAGCCGCGAGAGTCAACTAGTAGTTATATATTTCTAAATATAATAATAATGTGTAATAATTATGTAGATTGTCTGTAGTGGGGGTCCTATTTCCTATTAGATTAATTTCGTTGCGGGTTCCAAGACATTTTAACTTCTCCTGGGACTTCAGCGAGATGGAGCTCGGTGCAACTTTTGTGCTCTTGTTCATTGCTGTAGATCCTGGTTTACAGGAGTCACAGTAATGGAAATGCGGGAGGGATTAGTCCCAATTATTATACATACCAAACTCCGAATCACATTTTGCTGATCACACAAATATTTGTTCCGACCCGGAAATCGAACCTGGGACCTCTGGGCAGCAGTCAAATACACTAACACTTACCCCACCGAGGTAGTTATAAGATAAGATAATTCTTTATTGCACACCATTACATACAGTTTTCAGGACTTAAAACTACAAGTGAGAGTACAATGGGCAGACCGCCAAAAGGGATCTCTTCCAGACAACCTTAGTATGGAAAGAGATGATCAGGAAAGACAGAAAGAGGTAGTTGATGGCGTACTCACATAATATAAAACTACAGATTAATATAATAGTGAGGATAATAGTTAAGTATTAAACAGTCAAGGAATAAAAGAAAAGAAATACAAGTAAAACTTAGTTAGAGGACAGAAGGTGGGTTTTAACCTTGTCCTTAAAGATGGCAAGTGAGTTCGCGCGACGTATTAGACTAATGGCAGCGCATTCCACAATCGTATTGCCAAGACAGTATAGGATTTTCCTAAGAATGTTGTGGAAGTTATTGCTAAGATAACACTTTCAATAAAATTACTTGATAGTAGTACGTTAACAATCAAGACTAGTTCATTTTGTGTAAATCGTGTACCCACCTTTTTCTCTGCGGCGATATAAGCCACAGCTTTTTTCTGATGTTCCCTTCCACTTTCAGCCTTCCGCTTTTCAGCATCCATGACCTGAGTTTCAAACACAGTTTATATCAATGTCACTGCAATATAAAGCTCCTTCCAAGTCCAGTCACGTTTCATCGGGTGAGCCTAAATAAATAAATATTGTAGGACACTTTTCACATAGCGTCATCTAGCCCAACCTAAGCTTTGAGCTTGTGCTATGGGAGCTAGATAACTGATATACATACTTATATATTTCTAAATACATAAATATTATACATAGGAAACCTGGGTCAAAAGATGCATGAAAGAAAGTTGAATGTTGTGGAGATGCGATCACTTCAAAAATGGTGTGACGTAACCTTGGTCGATCGAATACGTAACAAAGTGATACGCAATATGACAGGTTTGAATGAAAGTGTCAGCGTTAAGCTGGAAAAGGGCGTGCTCCGTTGGTTTGGATACGTCCTACGAATTTGTGAAGAACGATTGACGAAGAGTATATATTGAGCGAAAATATAGAGCAAGAGGAGTCAGGGTAGGCCGAGACTTACATATGAAGATCACGTGAGCAAATTGCTCAATCGGAAAAGTCAAAAGTACTCGGAAACCCAGACGTGCGTGTATGAAGCGATTAATGAATCTACAGAAAGCGAAAGAAGTATGCATGAAAAAAAAAATCTTTATTTTGCATAGACCATTTTAACGGCGCTTACAAAATGTCATACACTATTTAAAATATTTAAAGTGACCACCGGTTCGGAATGCGGCCCACCTGAGAAGAACCGGCAAGAAATTTGGGAAGGCTTTTTTTTTGATGGCCTATTTACAATTTAATATTATTTCACTTTGCCAGCAGATCATTTCCAGGCGTCCCTGTCCTGCAAATAGTCTTTAACGGAGTAATAACCTTTTTCACAAAGCTTGTTTTTAATTAACTTTTTAATGGATCGCGACGCCTGGCGATCTGTCCTCTCTGACTCCCCCTTCAGGGATACAGCGTAAAGATATTAATAGTTATAGTTTTATACTCCAAAGCAAACATTTGCGTATCACACAAATATTTATTCAACCCGGGAATCGAACCCGGGACCTCAGCGCGGCAGTCTCTTATACTACCATTTACGACACCGAAGCAGTTATAAAATAAAAAAATCTTAATATAATCGTATTCCGAGGCTTATAGCACTAAGAATTCAGAGTTCGTGTTACCTTGATGATAGCATGGTTGAGCACCTCCTGCCAGTTGCTGTCAAACTGCCACTCGTCCTGTTTGCTCACGAACCTCTGCTCGGCGAGGGTCACCGTCTCTTTAGCGGCCGCGTGGAGCTCTGGAAGAAAACCCATGTTCATGAACGTTCGGCACATAAATCTGCTTCGTGAGTCTTTTTCACCCACCCTTTGCAATTGCCCGAACCATCCAAGTATCCCTTTCTTCTATCTTAGCAGTTACATCTTCTGTGAAACCATACCGCAATGTTCACTTATCACGTCGTTCCTTTCTTTGTCCATCAATTTCAGTCCAGATAGACTAATATTGAATATGCAAAATTTTGTTTTTTTTTAATAAGTTCAATTTTAAAAATGTAGGTAAATAATATAAATTTCCAAGGTCAAAATATGTCAACACATAACATAAGGAAGGAGGGTACTCCATGTTACATAATCATCTAAAATAAGCACCTTTATTGCCGGTTTATGATCCCCTCACCGCTCAATGTAATAAACTCATGCAATTGTAAATTCATTCGCTGTTTCTCTTGTTATAGACCCAGCCAGACCATGCAGTCTGGCTGTTATTTATATTTGAAAAGTAGTTGACAGCTATTTCAACTTCGTTAGGACTAACTACCGTCTGATGTTTCAACTCATGCTAATCTTCTCTGTATCATTATAATTTTTCTTCATTACCAATACAATCCCGAGGCAATTCAACTCCTCGATTGGACAGACATAAAACGAAGACTCAAAAGAACTAAACCCTTTGTGTTAGTGTAGTGCCAAGGGAAAACAATAACGGCCTTATTAATAAAAATGGCTTATTCTTATGTTACTCCACTCTTACTCTTTGACTAGTTAGTCCTAGATTAGCCAAGGAGTAACGGTGTGTTTAATAAGTTATTAATAAACACAAAGCATTCCTTACTCCTGCATAAGTGCTTATGTAATGGCAACATTCCAATATTAAACTGAAAATATTCTTAAACCCTATTTACACTCTCGCACGAGCCAGCGGCTCGCGGCTCGTCTCGCAGTTCGGCGAGACGAGCCGCGAGCCGCGAGTGTAAACGCGTATTTAGGTATGTTTTCATTCAAGCTCGCGGTTCGTCTCGTGGCTCATTGGGGAGTCTAAATGGGGTATACGACGAAGTACCAAAAAATAATGTAGAATTGACCGAACAAAACGTCATTTGACATTATCAAAAGTAATTTACTTGACACACCTTGGACATTATGTTTGGTTATTTTATAAAAATCATTGGATTAATTTTAAACTGAGCTTTTAAAAGATTACATACATAACAAATATAACAAAAAGAATGGATTGCAAGAAAGAATGGAAATGTCAGAAGAGATACGTGCCTCAGAAATGGCAATATTGAAAAGAAAGTTGTACTCGGATACCCAGACGTGCATGTGAAAAACGATTAATGAATCTGTAGGCATCCAAAGAAGAATGCATGGATCGCGAAGTCTGATGATCTGTGTTATCTGACTATCTCATCAAAGATACAGCATGAAGATAAATACATAAAAGCTATACCTTTTTTATATTTGGCACGTCACAATGGCGTCGTCCGCCTGATGGTAAGCAAAGACAACGACCCATGATTTTGGGCCGCTATCTCAACCCACAGGGCTCCGATAGCGACCCTCAACTTGACGGCCCAGAAATATGCCTTTTCACGCTTCTCTTAAAGGACCCAGGATTGTAAGAGGAGAAAAACGTGCGCCGGCAGAGTTCCATGTTTTTTACCATCAACAATTTAAAAAAAGAAAATAGTTCAGAGTATGATAGCTAAAATTGTATTGACCGTTACACACACTGATAAGCGACTTCCTGTCGGTGCCATCTGCTCCACCATGTGTGCCTTCAATGTATAATCTACCTACCTAAGTATCAAATGCGGTTTTGCTATCGAGGTCTACTTAACATAGACATTCATAGCGGCGGCATTCTATATCACGTCAAAATTGGAGTATAATATGTACGGAGTTAGATATTTGGGTCATTTTATGTTTGTGATCTGATAATGTAGGGCATTTCAAATATGGCTTCTGGGTTGTTTAAGCGCTTTGCCATTGGGTCGTTCACGCTTTGACATTGTAATATCATGTGTACAGGTGTTTCCTTCATTTCACGTAGTTTATGCCATGCAGCTATCGTTTATATAGATGTTGAAGGGGTTTGTTTGGAGGGCAGGGCTATTTCTATCATGATATTAGACCTAACAGTCGTAGTGTAATGAGCGTTGGTCAGCAACACGACTTAAAGTCAACATAGTTCCGTATTCAGTTGGTAGTGTCTCTCACGACTTCTTATCGCAATGATCGACCCTCTGGACCTAGTGTCGTAGCGCACTGCACTTTGATTAGTTTGTATAGTGAGTGCCAAAGTCCCTTTGCTTGAAGGTATAACCTGCCGTTTACAAATGCCTCTAACTGAAAATATCATTGGAGAAATGCAGGGACATGCCCAATTTTAATGATACTCTGAAATTACTTGATTAGTATAAAAACGAGTCTAAAGACGAGTCCAGAGAAAACTTCTTTCACCAAACTGGATAATCTATGTAAATAAAAATGAATCGCAAAATATGTTGCTAAGCACAAAATATGTTGCTAAGCTCAAAACTCGAAGACTGCTGGGCCAATTCGAGTATTTTTTTTATTAAGTTATTCCTTGAACTCTAAAGAAGGTTTTTATGGATAGAAAAATTGCAAAGGGAACCGGAGAGCTTAAAAACGCGGGCGGAGCCGCGGTCATCAACTAGTACAGTGATAAAATCTGACAACGTTGATAAAGCTGTCAATTTGAATTTGGTAAAAATTATATCGACAGGCATCTGGTATAGATATTTTGTGTATGTGATTTAAAGTTTTATCTAACTAACGAATATGCACGATTTCATTTTGTTGTAACACAGTGCGCGTCGCGCGACTCTACAATGATGTTATTGGATACTCCTCTAATCAGTGAATTGTGTGCGCAAATAAGAAAACGTAGACCATTGCGGTGTGTGTTTGTTTTTTGAGTTTACCGATGTTTTACATTTAGACCAGACAATAAATACAGGAATAAACACCCGTTCATGAGTTATGAATGGTATTTTTTTATAATACTAAGTTACTACACCCCATCGAAACTGGTTACACACAACACTCGCGCTGCCGACCTTATTGTCAACCATTTTGAAACGGAGAGCGACTAGTTGTGGCTACCTACTGTTGAATTTTGGAAGCTTTGCGCATAAGGGTTTGGACTTCGTATATCGACTAACATATTATTGGTAAGCGGAACCAACGGTTTAGTATGCTTTTCGGAGTACAGAAAAGCTCGTACACGGAGATGCCATTTTCGGACCAACCGCAGCGTAAGATACTTATCGCAGAATACTGAGCTAGCAGGGCTAAAGAGCGCTTCTTGTCGATGTTGCCGCATTCGGAAATCTTACTACCTGGCACTGACATTGCATTAAAATAAAATTAATGAAATTGGCTTATAATTCTCTCTATTATTTAATATTAAATACGGCAATAATTTAATGCGCAAATTTATGAATATATGTTTAAAATAAAAAATGTATTTATGCCAAATTTATTTTCTGCACTAGTTGCGTTGCTTTTTTACAGTCACAGACTTCGTTTTTGGCCGTGACAGTGTACTAAAAATAAACTAGAAGTTTTCTGAATTCATCTAATTTTCTGAGCAATTCTTGTATATACTCTAGTATCCTATAAAACCCGTACTAACAAGGCAATAGGTTGTATTGTATTGGGCATGAAATATATCCAGACGGAAAAGTAATTAAACTATGACAAGGGGTCCAAGCAGCCTCACTTACAACGACTCAGACACTTTTACGGGGTTAGAACTGTTAGAAGGTATTAAACTCTACAGATTCCACAACCGTCCGCATAGGTGATGATTTGGTCGAGCGCACGGATCTGTATTTCACGCGTCCAGTGACATCGATTGCGATGTCAAGACACGCATTGCTGCCGCGTGGTCCGAGTGGCGGGAGATGACTGGTGTCATTTGTGACCCAAAAATGCCGGTCAGGTTGAAGGGACAAGTCTATAATGCCATTATTAGACCTGTCCTTTTTCATGGCAGTGAGGCGTGGCCACTACTGGAGTGGAGCGACACAAGGAGCTGCGTGTCTCGGAATTGACGATGCTGCCGTGGATGTGTGGAGTCACGCGGATGGACCGCGTGAGGAACTCTCGCATCCGCAGCAGCCTTCGCGTCAGTGACATTGCAGACAAGCTGCAAGAGTGTCGCCTTCGCTGGAATGGTCACGTCTTGCGGCAACCGCCAGGCGACGTGGTAAAAAAATGTCTGACCATGTCGGCTCCGCCGGGTCCCGGTAAGAGGGGAAGACCCAAGAAGCGCTGGCTTGACATCGTAAAGGATAACATGCGTGCCAATGGTCTCAGTACAGGGGAAGTCGACGACCGTGCGAAGTAGAGGAGAAAAAGTAAGAAAGCGGACCCCGGGCGTCGCGATATGCAACTGGGACAGACGCTCGGATGATGATGATGATGATAAAAGTGTTAGATGACAGTCGCTCTCAATGATGCCGAAATTAAATAACCAAACCAAAGAATGCTTAAAAGCGAACCCCAAGGTTCCATAATAGGTTTAGAAAGCAACTGGTTAGACGTGTGCATACAGTTTTGTTTGAAAGGTAATAAGCCCAGTTCCTGATTGAAGTAATGGAAAAGTAGGTGAGCAGTGTTTAGAGTGAGAATTTCTTCATTTATATTGATACTAGGTGACCCCCACGGCTTCGCTGTGACATACATATCTATACATTTACATACATACTGCGAATTCCCGTCGCTTAAAAATTCTACACTAATGCATAAAAATGCCCGATTTGTCGACATTTATGATTACTGCTCCGCTCTCCAGGGTAGTAGTGTGGTGATCTATAGCTTGATAAATGGGCTACTCAACACAAAAAGAATTTTTCAAATCCGACCAAACAAATCATCCAAAAAAACAAACTCTTCAGCTTTATATATTAAAAGTAAAGATTACACTGCCGCCTTGCCAAAATTACTATTCTTAGAGCCTTTCACATGAAATCAATTTGTCCCTGACCTTTAAAGATAACATAATATTCAGGGTCGCAATCGAATGCCCTTGTACGCGGCACTCGTAGGATGTTAGTCCTGATAACAATATTGTATGAGCAGTTTGAGTTGCAATTGTTAATAATTTACATGCACATTTTTGTACCATTTATGGCCGTGGACATGCTCTAGAAATATTTTAAACTGCAACTATTTTAAGCTGAAATGTGAACACCTTCTGCAGCTTCCCTTTTACAATATTTATTCTTTAAAAACATAGAGGAAAGGAAGTCTTTGGCAATTTTGTAAACTTCTGCCTACTACAAGACCCATTCTGCGTAGCTAGACTTTTTCCTAACAATGAACTATAAGTGCAATAAGCGCTCGTGGCCCCACGGACGTAGTGTTCTGTAAAGGATCACTGCGTTAAGCAACTTTCACTATGGCTGGTCCTCGGATGGGTGACCACTTTGTGGCATTTATATTTGCGAGCGTTTCCATGCTTCGGAAGGCACGTTAAGCCGTTGGTCCCGGTTGCCAGTAACATGGCAGTCGTTAAGCCAATTGAATGCCTTATGGGCGGCTTGAAAAATTTCAACAGCAGGTCGACACAACCTGCACCTGTCCATTTCAACACGGCAATGGGCTCACCACCTGTTACTAGGTACAAAAAGCAAAGCATAAGGTGAAACGTGGGCGTATTGTATGCCTCTGCCTACCCCTTCGGGGATAAAGGCGTGAAAGTATGTTATGTTATGAACTATAAGTGTAACAATTCGATATCATAAGGAGAATAGATTGTTATCTTTCTGTTGAGTTCTGTATTGCTCATTTTATCTAGCAACACTGCAAATACACACCTATACCTACAATGTCTGTCAAATCAGAAAGTTAGATATTCATGAACATGTATTACCAACAGATGCCACATAATTGTTCAAGTGTAGCAAGCGAAATGACCGACGTGAAATAGTTATAAATTTGACTACTTTGTTTGAACAATTAGATATATCAAAGAAAATCGCGACCTAAAAGTAAAATGGACTCACCACTGGCTCGCTGGAACTGTACAGCTGCCTTCTGACACTCTTGCCTGGCAGCCGACGCAGCTCCCACAGCGTCATAGTACGGCCTGGACTTGTCCACACAGGTACCCAGCCTTTTGGTCCACGCCTGTAGCCGACGAGACGTCTCGTTCAGTAGAAGGTGAAACGTTTTCATAGACTCCTGCGAAAAGAGAACTGAATTTAGCTACTGGAAACTGCATAGAGTAAATTCCTATACTTGTTGTAAACTGCTAAGTTTGGGGAGTTTATGAGCACACAAAGCATCATCACGTAGTTCAGAACAAAAGCTTGACGCAAGTTAAAGTTGTGTACCTCGCACACTACTTAATGCAGCAACAAGTTTCAGGTTACCATTCTGGAAATACCATTTAAGTAACGGTACGAGTAAACCCAAATTTTAGATCAATCTTTGAGATGTCTTAATCCTCAAGGAAATGTGCTGATGATTGACGGCCTCTGTGGCGCAGTGGGAGTGTATCCGACTGCTACGCAAGAGGTTGTGGGTTCGATTCCCACACAGGATACATTTGTTTTTAATGAAATTTGTGTGATGAGAACGATGGTTTATTCTGTGTCTGGGTGTTATGTATCTATAATATGTATGTATTTAGAAATAAATAAGTATTACAAACTAAACGGTTATACTAACGTGTGAATTTCGCCAGCGCAGCTTCCGACGTAGCTTGACGCTGCTCTTGAAAAAGGACCTCCGTTAGGTCCGAAACTAGTCGGGCTATCCCGAAATTCACACGTGAGTATAACCGTTTAGTTTGTAATAATGAACAACGCTCACGATAGTTATTATTCTAATATGTAAGTATGTTTATCAGTTAACTGGATACCATGGTACAAGCTCTGCTTAGTTTGGAATCAGATGGCGTTGTGTGAGTTGTCCCAACGATATTTTTTATTATTATTTATCTTTAATATACATAGCTAAAACTATTATGTTGCCACAGACAGACAGATACACAGATTAAACTTATAACACTCATCGTTTTAGGCCAGTGGTTAAAAATAATAAAATTCACGGTCATTTTTCAATTGCCAGTCACAACAATGAATATTTTTACAATGGTAATGACACTGGCGCTTTTATAGATATTATGCAGATAACGTTTCAAGTAGGTAAGTAGACACACAAAGGAAAGCAATTAAATATTTTGCTCCGGAATCTAAATCTACTTATTTTCTAAGTGTCAGTGTCTGTCTGACCCAGACATGAAAAAAAAAGGCTGTCTTTCTGGGTAAGCCGTAATCGAGGTCTAGCACGAGGTCTAGCAGAATTTGAACTCGCGTCCTTGCCCACTACTACTTTGAGACCATTCATTTATTACATAAGACGAAGTTTGCTAGTTTTCGACCAGGGATTCTTACCTAATAAATATTAAACAGTTTAATATTTATTACGTAAGAATCTAAAGGAAAAAAATAATACATGTTTGGTTTGTTTTAATGTCAAAGTAACAATTTTTAGAGATGTTTATTTGTACTTACAAAGGTACTAATAATTTTAATTTTTTGGTATTATTCTTTACCTACATAAGATTTTTAGTCCAGGGGCTCAAAACTCACTCGAAAGTGGATATGCCACTGGAACATCTCTAATAACAGGTGTTGCTTCTAATAATCTGTTCTATAATTTTAACTTTGTGCATTTTTGTGATCTTACGTAAGAATTATCTAGAGTCCCCCTCACCCCCTTATAAAAAAAATAAGACATGATCGACCCCCATCCCCCCCTAAATCGTCTTACGTAATAAATGAATGGCCCCTTTAGTCTGCTAACGGAAAAGCTAATAACTGAACAAACTATCTACACGGAGTAGCGCCTCAACAGTTCATACTTCTGAATCAAGGATCTGTTAATAAGACCTGCTAATGTCAATCTCATAATAGCTAGCCATCTGTCACGTGTCGGAGTACCTAAGTCATACATGGCTCAATAGGCATCATTGTTAAAGTCTTCACATCACAAGTAATTGCCAGTAAAGATTTCACATCACACTTGGTATCTACCCAGCGACCATACCACTCCATAGACACTGTTTATTTTTCGAACCAATTTTTTCCGGCAATTACTTGAGTTAAGAACCGGAGAAGAGGCGCGCAGAAGAAAGAGACAGTATAGGTATATGGTATGATGTAACCTTTACGTATATACAAACAATACCTTTTGTAATACAAAGCTGTTGTCATTCATTATCTACACGTTGTCGTTCATTGAAAAAGTTGCGAGGAATTTTCCATTGAAACCAGAACAAAAATATTCAATTTGAACATTTCAGCATATAAAATGGTGATGTGCTCTTAGATATTCAATAACAACATTCCTGGCCATTACGTCATATAGTTAACATGTTGTGAGATGCGCAGGGTCGCTGTAATTGACCTAATCTATGCGCCACTTGCGCCCGCGTTGACCTCGCACTATCACTTATTTGCGCACCTTCTCTCAGTTTTTGCGATTACTACACCGTTGTAAACTCCGCAGTTATCTTAATATTTGGTTAAATAATAGTTATAGCAAGTTCAGTAAGAACAAATAAAAACAATTTCAAACACGCATGTTACCTGCGTCTACATATTTGCATTAACTACATAAATACTTTTTGGAAAATTTGACGGCATATTTGATTATCATTTGGACCAAAATGAATTTGATCTACAAACTTTTTACAAACTACCTTATTTATTGTTTGCACACCGAATTGGTAACATTACACATATATTTTAATAGATACAGAAAATTAATCTAATCCCTTTTAATCTAGTTACCGCAAACGCTAGATGCCAATGAAGTAGATTGATATACGAGTATAAATGATTCTAAAAGAACGAAATATAATATATGTATGAACTCTGAATCCTGGTCATTCATAAGACTCGCATAGAAGCACTCTTATCTCCAGAGCGTAGATTTAAGACCGAAATTAAAGAAATGATCTATGCCATTGACGATAGCAAGTATTCAAGAATAAATGATCACATAATAAGCATTGCGTTCCTATGAGCAGCTTAAAATTTGATGTACGTGATGTACACGTATATGTACGTGATGTTATTTCGAAGGTGTGCGTCGAATTAATTTAGTCCATTAGGTTTCCTGTCGTAACCTGTAGATTCTAAATGCTTTTAGAACGGTTTAACATTCGTCTCGGCCTACCGACAAGGGTGTAAGTACAATTCGTTTTACAGTCTACCGAAATCCTATTAATTTACATTTTAAATGTGTTGTAATGCGTTTCGAGTTGATAGAACTGTGAGATGTAAGACAACTTTAGTTATTTACGAGGTGCCACCTTAATCCCTACCTTACGTAGCGTACCTTGGAAAGTTTTTCTCTTGGACGAATAATCAAAGTAAAATTTATTTAAAAACTTCGGCACTGTTTCCTCCATTCATTACTCGGATTCGCAAGGTGAACACATAAAAGTCAAGAAATTTTCTTTACCATAGGATTAACTAATGAAGGATGAAAAATGCGGTCAAAGGATTATACCTTTATCGACTTCTGATGAAATCAATCATAATTCATCGATCTGTCGATATCACAGCATAAAGAGAAAACCGGTATCTATTACACACACTATTAAAAACTCAGGCACATGTAACTGAACGAGAACGCTTGCTGGTTTTAATCAAAACATCTAACACGTTACACGAATATGTTAATTTGACGATATGCGGATAAGCATCTATTAACAAAGAATGAAACGAAATAATAATTCTCCATAGCAGTGCACTTGGTAGATATTTTAAATTAACAAAGGAATGCCTATGTGCCAGTTTTTGCATTAGCTAATTTAATATGCAATATAAGTACGTCAGTGTTACCTGTTAATTATCGGTAATAATGGCAGACAACAAATATGATCTAATATACAGGTCTTGAAAACAAGGTCAACTGTGAAATAGCTAACTGGGTCAAATAGAACTAAATTTAAAGAGGCAACAACTGCACTGATTATGTCGGCAACATCATAATAAGGTCTACCAAGATGGCTTTATTTTTAGTGTCCGGTATTCAGAGAAACCCAATTTCTTAATGTACTACAGAGGAGCGTGGTGGTTTAATTTTGTTTTTAAATTATTACTTGAACCCTTGAGCTATGGTAAAGTCCAGAAATTGAAGGACACCACACACCGCCCGATTAAACAGTAGTTTTCCAGTTGAGGGCGATGATAGATATGCTTTTTGACGCTCCGGTTAGAGTACGGGGTTGAAGCACAAAATAAAAAGTGGAGGATAAAGGTTACACGTCTGTTGGTAGCCAGTTCAATTCGTAGCCGTTATGGTAAGACAAAGAAAAAGGTGAGGTATCGGTTAGTTCGAGTAAAGATTTTATCCACTGTATGAGAATAACAGTTTGCTATGGATCAGGATAGGAAAGAGCGGGTGAGAGCAAGTGGTTGGTCGATTTTGAAAGTGTAATTAGCTATACCACTAATATGGCTGAAGTTTGTTTGTTTTGTTCAACGCGCTAATAATGATGATATTAATATTGAAAATGTATCAGAAAGATAATGAAACGCTCACATCCGCAGGGCAGCTTGTGGCGAAGTGAATGTGCGTGGCTACACATTGGTCCTGATTCCTCAGTTTTGTTGCCCTTCTGCACCGGTTAGGATTTAATGGCCTAACGGGAGAGCAGTGAGAGTGCTACTCCCGGGAGTGCAGCAAATCTCAACTCTGGCTTGCCTTAATTGGCCGGTCAGAGGGAGGGAGCCAGAGCTATATGCTCGGGGGTGGAAGTGTCATTTTCAAGGGCATAACTACGGGGAAGCCCGCTCCGGGTCTGATCCGCGATGGTGAAACAGGCGCTGCACCGCTCGACACCCCTAGCCGCTCACACCGATGTTGCCCTTTGTCGCCTTACAGGCCAATCATGCCTATGGTGATTGTATAGGGGGCCCATCTAGTGAGTTGGCGAGTCACCGTCTGCCAGTAGTTTAATAATAATATATTAAAATAGCAGTCGCAGTTTTAATTTTTCATTAATAGCTTAAATCACCCAATCCATATATCCCCGTAACCCAATAGCCCATTTCATAGTTAGCACATTTTACAATAGTTTAACTCCCATTGGAGGTGATCCATCACCGTTCTTCTACATAAGGCGGGCGTGGACTATCTGCAGTATCCCATTCCTTATTAGATTAAAATTCTCAAAGGGCCTCTGCGTGTTGGACCTATGTCCCCATGTAAGCCTACCAAAAGCCCGGGTATCTTCAAGAGAAAAAAATAGAATATACCCGAGAAAAGAAGAGACTTAATAATAATAATATATCTTTATTTTCTAATACTAATCTCTGGACCTGCTGGATAAAATTGAAAAATACCATTAGTGTTGATTAGGACATTTGCGAAGTAAATAGTAATAAGGTTTAAGGTTTAAAAGAGTAAATAGGTTTATCCTACACATCAAATCATGCGTAGACCAACAGTATTCATAAATATCAACAAAAGATTTCTATACATTATGGTAAAATAATGGACATAACATAATAGGTGCAACAGCGCGCCGAAGTATTTTTTTTTCAGATCCCGTTTTAAGCCGATGATAGGTATTTTTTTTTAATTTTTAATTTAAATTGTCAGGGTCAGGTTAAAAAGGTTGACAAGAAATTAAAGATAATTATTACACAATGATATGAGTGTCATCCCGTATCCGTTCGTTCAACCGAAGGTACAATACACAATGGTAAATTCTACAGAACGAAAATCCATTCTTGTGCGTTTTTGCTCATACTCTTGAATAATGTTTAGTGAACAAAATGAGTCCATTATAAGACTTCTACGGTATTAAACAATAACCGATAATGATACGAGCATAATCAGAATTATTGAATAGATCTTTTAAAAATATTGTAGACCAGCTGATCCCCGCGGCTTCGCCCGTGATTCGAACCCCCGTCGCACCCATTTAATCCTCATTACTTTTACCAAAATGTATGATTTTTTTTCCGATTTGTTGACATTTATGATCAATGCTCCGCTCTCCTAAGTAGTAGCGAGATAATATATAGCCTTCCTTGTTAAATGGGCTATCCAACACTAAAATAATTTTTCAAATCCGACGAGTAGTTCCTGAGATAATCGTGTTCACCAAACAAACAAAGAAACAGTTTCCTTAGCTTTATATGTATAGAGTATAGATTTACTAGTACCACTTTTCTTTAAGGGATCCATCCGTACGTGAAATATTAAGTTTTGAAGCGTTATTTTTTGTCACATCTAAGAACTCAACTTATGACTTTGTTGTCATAGAACTAGTGAGAAAAAAGTAAAACTATTCTATTGAGCTACTGGGAATGAATCATATTTTTCAAGTAGACATTCTCAATTAGCAATCAGTCCTATATTGCCTCTAGCAAGTAAAGAGCAAGTAAATAATACGCTGCCGCATCTTGTTACAAAAAGATGAAACAAATCCGGTTAGACTTGCTCCAGTTACTTGAACAGTGACTTGCCCCGTTATAGGCCATTGTTAGCACAAGGTTCTACTACTACTTGTAACCACTTGACAAGGCATTAACTGAGGCAACAGTACACACAGGCATTATTTATTTTAAAGGTAAAGTTGTTTGTATTGCGTTTCGTTTAATTTGACAGGTATTCGTTCGCAGGGCTGTTTTACTGGCTGTTTTCTCAAACCTCAAGAAACGTTCGAGTGTAAAGGCGAAAATTTGTATTGAAGCGAGATCTTCAAGCAAAATGTCTTTTCAGAAATGAAGTATCAAAATATGGAACAATAGAGGAAACAAATCGCAACGGAGAAGTCTACACGAGTAGCATTTTAGCCCAAAGAAATATCGCATTTTTTTATACCACTGAGGTGGCAGACAAGCATACAACCCACCCGATGGAAACAGCGGTACTCGCGCTGCCGACCCTGTAAAAACCTTTTAAGACCCCTTTTGAAGAACCCCACACTGTAGACGTTCGGGAAAACATAGCCGCATACGCGGCAGAAAGCCACAAAAAAACATTTACAACGAGACGAGGCAGTAGCGCTGATGCTTTTACATAGAGGGTTTGGGAGGTCCTTCGACAGTCGTGTACAAAAATTGTGATAGCTGCCTTAGGCTTTTCAAAGCAGGCTCTAGAGTTTAAAGCTTAGAGAAAGAGAAGGATTATTCATTCAGGACTATTCATCCCACATATTCAAGATACGGTAACCTTACTTTTTTCCAGACGTGCATGTATGAAGTGATTGATGAATCTGCAAGAAGCGAAAGAGGTATGCATGGTTAGTGAAGCCTGGTGAAGTCCTCTCTGACTACCCCGTCAGGGATACAGCGTGAAGATTGTAAGTTAAGTACTTTTTTCTGGATTTCGTAAATTTATTAAGTAATCGTACCCCAGGTATTCGCAAAGCTACAAACTGAAAGACGTAAAGGGCTTTATCAAATTTAGAGGGCTTCTTTAGCTAATGCGTGGAATATATCGCGTTGTAGGTAATGGAAACCCCACGTAGGGCATAAAATACATGTAGTATATATACCTACATGACATTTCAAGTTTTATATTCTAAAACTGAAGGCAGAACTCTTTTTTCACCAGTTTTATAATATAGGTAAAGTCATACGCAAAAGATGAGATAGGTAAAGTCATACGCAAAAGATGAGATAGGTAAAGTCATACGCAAAAGATGAGGTAGGTAAAGTCATACGCAAAAGATGAGATAGGTAAAGTCATACGCAAAAGATGAGATAGGTAAAGTCATACGCAAAAGATGAGATAGGTAAAGTCATACGCAAAAGATGAGATAGGTAAAGTCATACGCAAAAGAAGAGATAAGTAAAGTCATACGCAAAAGATGAGGTAGGTAAAGTCATACGCAAAAGATGATATAGGTAAAGTCATACGCAAAAGATGAGCTAAGTAAAGTCATACGCAAAAGATGAGATAGGTAAAGTCATACGCAAACGATGAGATAGGTAAAGTCATACGCAAAAGATGAGATAGGTAAAGTCATACGCAAAAGATGAGATAGGTAAAGTCGTACGCAAAAGATGAGATAGGTAAAGTCATACGACTGCCGCGACTGAGGTCCCGGTTTCAATACCCGGGTCAAAAAAAATATTTCTGTTGGGTGTTTGCTATCCTACTAATATTATAAAAGCCAAAGTTTGTAAGTTTGGATGTTTGTTACTCTTTTACGCAGAATCTACTAGATGGATTTGATATTGATTGATGAAACTTAACAATAATATAGCTTACATATCACAATAGCACTTGCTATTTTTTATCCCGGGAACACGTTCCTGTAGGAACAGGAACGGAAAAACTTCACCACGCGTGCGGAGCCGCGCGCGCGGGCTTCAACTAGTATCATCATATATATCGTCCTAGGATCTATACGATTAGATCCTAGGATGATTTAACTCATGGACGCGCTGAGCTATCTTACCGTTTGCGCCTATACCCCGCTTGCCATTTGCTAGTCATTTTTAGCTAAGTCGCTGTTCCGCGGACTCAGTCTATCGTACATGTTCGGAGGGTAATTTATAAAGAAAAGATGACAAAATATGCTGTGAAATTGTGTAAAAGTAATAGCGGTCGAACAATTAATGTTTGTTTTCACTCGTAATTTATTTCATTTACAAATCTATTTTCAACAATAACCATTAATTATTGAAACATACCAACAACTTAATCGGCCTATATTTAATATACTTACATTCTCTATAGTTTTGTAGTTGTATTTTTATTGGCTGGTAGACAGTGACAACACTTCATGCAAGAGTAAGTGTAGTTTCCCCCCCGCACGAAAGTTGGTTGAACGTGATATCATACTTTATTGAGTACATTATGCGTCCATTGGTTAAATCGTCCTAGTATAGATCCCATAACACAAGCTTATTTTAGATTAGTACTTTAAGGTAGGCGGCGACGTGGATAAAAATATGCCCCACAATACATCAGGGAATGTAATGTCTGTGTGAGTGAATGAGACTGCGACTGCGGCAAGCGATATTTTATGTTCACTGTATCTCGATTCTAGACTATTACTACAACGACTGAATTATTTGGGTATAGCCTGAATGAAATTAAAAACAATAATTTGAAGTTAATCTACATATGTATATTCACGCTGTTTCCCTGGCTGTATTCAGAGATGATACATGGATCGCAGATTCAAAAATTATTTCATACATGCATGTCTAGGTACCCTGGTGGTCCAGATAAAAATACCGAACATTACCTATCAAAGGGGGCCCTTGATTTTTGAGAAAAAAACACCATGCACCTTTAAAATTATATTGATTATTACTAGTACAAATTTGTATTAACTTTTTGTAATTTCTAAAAAATCTAACAAACTATCGTCACGCTGTATCCCTGGCGGTGATATTCAGAGAGGACAGATCGCTAGGCTTCGCGATTCATGCATACTTCTTCCGCTTACTAAAGATTCATTAATCGCTTCATACATGCACATCTGGGTAAAGGAGAGATGGCGCTCGTACTTCCACGAGCTGCTTAATAAACAGCATAAAGAGGTGCAGCCTCCGGACCTCCCTCCGAATCAGGGACTAGTGCCACCGGTAACGCCTGGAGAAGTCCTGACTGCGCTTCGCCGCATGAAGAATCGGAAAGCTGTCGGACCCGATGGAGTCCCCATGGAAGCCTGGAAGGCGATGGGTCCTCGCGGTGTGGGCATCTTAGTAAACCTCTTTAACCGCATACTCCTCAGCGGGCAGATCCCAAACCAATGGAGACTGAGTATTATTACTCCAGTCTTCAAAGGTAAGGGGTCAGTGCAGGAGTGCGGGAGCTACCGCGGTATTAAGGTGATGTCCCACACCATGAAGATCTTCGAGAGGATTATAGACTCTCGGATCCGGCAGGAGTGTACTCTCTCGGGGTGTCAATATGGGTTTCGCCCTGGTCATGGGACCACGGACCCTGTTTTTGCCCTGAGAGTTGTCGCAGAGAAATACAGGTCGAAGAACACGCCTCTGCACTGTTTGTTTCTAGACATGCAGAAGGCCTTCGACTGTGTTCCTCGTGCGATGATCTGGTGGGCACTGCGGTCCAAAGGGGTTCCAGAGGTCTATATTGACACTATCCGGGACATGTACTGTGACTCCGATTCAATGGTTCGGACCGCGGTTGGCGACACGAAACCCTTCCCCATCACCGTCGGTGTACACCAGGGATCGGTCCTTAGTCCGCTTCTGTTCAGTGTAATATTAGACGAATTATCGGACAGCATCAGAAACCCGCATGAGCAGCCTCCATGGTTGCTCATGTCTGCTGACGATATTGCGCTGGCAGACGCGGACAGGGGCAGATTGGTGCGACGACGTGTAAAGGCGTGGAAGGAGACGCTTGAGAACGGCAATCTGAAACTAAATGTGGCGAAGACCGAGTACTTGGCACTAAACTCGACAGATCCCACATCCGTCCGCATAGGCGGTGATTTGGTCGAGCGCACGGACCAGGTTAAATACTTGGGATCTGTTTTTCACACGTCCAGTGACATCGATTGCGATGTCAAGTCACGCATTGCTGCCGCGTGGGCCAAATGGCGGGGGTTGACCGGTGTCATTTGTGACCCTAAAATGCCGATCCGGTTGAAGGGACAGGTCTACAAAACCATTATTAGACCTGTCCTTTTACATGGCAGTGAGACGTGGCCGATATTGGAGCGACACAAGCAGGAGCTGCGTGTCACAGAAATGAACATGCTGCGGTGGATGTGTGGAGTCACGCGGATGGACCGCGTGAGGAACTCTCGCATCCGCGGCAGCCTTCACGTCCGTGACATTGCAGACAAGTTGCAAGAGTGTCGCCTTCGTTGGTATGGTCACGTCTTGCGGCAACCGCCGGGCTACGTAGGTAACAAATGTCTGGCCATGTCAGCCCCGCCGGGTCCCGGTAAGAGGGGAAGACCCAAGAAGTGCTGGCTTGACGTCGTAAGGGATGACATGCCTGCCAATGGTCTCACTACAGGGGATGCCGACGACCGTGCGAAGTGGAGGAGAAAATGTAGGAAAGCGGACCCCGGGCGTCGCGAGACGCAACTGGGACAGACGCTCGGATGATGACGATGCACATCTGGGTATCCGAGTACTTTTGACTTTTCCGTTGATTTTGGGAAACAGTTAATACAAATTTTAAAGTATGACTTTAGCAAAAATACCGAACCACTCATACTTCGGTATTTTTGTCATACCGAACACCAAACACGGGGCTGAAATACCGAACAGTTTGGTAAAAAACCGAACACCTGGCAACTCTGGTCACCACACAGGCTGAGCCGCGGGCATTAGCTAGTTCTTTTTTAGGATTCCGTACCTCGAAAACACTGTTCTCTTATCTTAGATCACTTTCTTGTCCGTCTGTGTGTCACTGTCGATTTTCTTAGGAACGGGTGGATCTAGCAAGTTGAAATTTATTTAATAAATTTAAGTTGACTGCATCTGTGGCGCGGTGGGAGTGTATCCAACTGCTACGCAAGAGGTTGTGGGTTCGATTCCCACCCAGGATAAAACTTTGTGTGATGAGCACGATGGTTTATTCTGTGTCTGGGTGTTATTTATCTATAATATGTACTTGTGTATTTAGAAATATATAATTATGTTTATCAGTTATCTGGTTACCATAGTATAAGCTTTGCTTAATTTGGAATCAGATGGCGTTGTGTGAGTTTTCACAACAATATTTTTTTATTTATTTTTAAGTTAGAATTTCAGTAAGAAATGTTTAATGGTTATTTTTAGAAATTTGACAACAGTTACAATTTCTATACAAATTATTTTTGAACTAGCCAAACGTCAGTTTGTAGGCGACGATAAAGATTTACATTGACGATTGGTATACACGCCCATTCAATAACTATGGCGTCGAGTTGTAAGTGAACTAATAAATTATTCAAGGGTGATCACGGCCAGCAATAACCTACACAATCAATACAATGTATCCAGCTGTCGATACCTCTTAGACTTACTGCTTTCAGTTTTACGAACTTTATCCAGTTTCGTTTTAATAAACGTTTACGTGCTCTTAAACCCATTAGATCAGGGTTCTGTAAACGATCAATGTGTTAAGCATCTTACTCCATGGTTAGTCCTGATGGGAATTCGTTAGTGGAATTTCTTTTATAAGCGTTCTTAGCTTAGGAATGTTAAGCCGTTGATTCCGGGTGCCATTAACATGGCAATCATTAATGAAGGCTTTATGAGTGGCTTGAAAAATTTCAAAAGTAGGTACCAACAACCAGTCCATTGCAACATGGCGATACTCACGATAGGCTCACTATTAGCTCACTATTAGGTAGGACATAATATAACTGATAAGATGTGGGCGTTAAGTATGCTTTTGCCTACCCTCGTGTGGTTAAATGCAAACTTAACGCTTTAACTTCTAGGCCCGTATTCCAGAACGTTTCTCAATACTCAATCAACGCTTCAGAGTAGTATTTACAAGGCAAAAACTAGCCTCAAGCGTTGATTGAGTATTGAGAAACGTTCTGGAATACGGACCCTAGGATTTTACATGAGGCGTGGTTATTATTGGAGAGACACAATCAGGAGCTGCGTGTCAGGGAAATGAAGTTGCTGCTGTGGATGTGTGGAGTGACGCAGGTAAACCGTGTGAGAATCATGTCTGTGACATAGCATGAAGTTGGAAAAGTTGTGTCGCCTTCGTTGGTAAGGACATGTCTTGCAGCAACCGCCAGGCAACTTGGAAACAAATCTCTGGCCATGCCGGATCTCAGTAAGCTAGCTTGACATCATAAGTCGACTGTAATCATACTATGCGTCATATGTACATGTTTAAATAAAACCTCGTTAAGAAAAGAAGTTAAGAAGCGCTCGTGGCCCCGCGGTCTCAGTGTTCGGTAAACGATCACAGAGGTACGCATCTTTCACTATGGCTGGTCGTCGGATGGGTGACCACTTTGTGGCATTTACATTTGCGAGCGTTTCCGTGCTTCGGAAGGCACGTTAAGCCGTTGGTCCCGGTTGCCAGTAAAATGGCAGTCGTTAAGCCTGGTTGAAGGCCTTATAGGCGGCTTAAAAAAAATCAACAGCAGGTAGCCACAGCCTGCGTCTGTCTATTTCAACACGGCAATGGGCTCACCACCTATTACGTGGGACAGGAATCCACACGGTGAAAAGTGGGCATATAATATGCCTCTGCCACCCCTTCGGGGATAAGGCGTGATGGATATTTATTTTATTTATTTATAAATAAAACCTACTATTTTTTCTATTAACACTGATTACCTTAGAACGAGAGCGGCAACCTACCTACCTAATAACCTAAAAATTATAAATAAATATAAATATCGTTGGGACAACTCACACAACGCCATCTGATTCCAAACTAAGCAGAGCTTGTACTATGGTAACCAGAACTGATAAACATACTTATACGTTTCTAAATATATACATATTATAGATAAATAACACCCAGACACAGAATAAACCATCGTGATCATCACACAAAGTTGTATCCTGGGTGGGAATCGAACCCACGACCTCTTGCGTAGCAGTGGAGAATTTCTTAAAAAAATTATCATTTGCGTAGCAGTCGGATGCACTCCCACCGCGCCACAGAGGCAGTCAAACAAGTTGAACACCCGTTGCACCTCATACATTAACACACTATAAATATACAAATACTTTCCATATAAACTTGATCTCCTATTTTACACCCTTAAGGGTAGAATTTTGGAAAATCCTGAAACCCGTATTTATTTATTTATTATCAGAAGTAGGTATGCGAAGTTTGGTGTAACTTTCTTTGAAACTGGAGAATCACCGATAGAAACTTAGAACTTCTAAATTACACCTTTATAGTTAAAATCAGACAAAACCGTGAAACACTTGTCTATTTATTTGTAACAAAAAATAAGTGTACGTAATTTTATGATTCCAACTTAAAAATTACGAACTTTCATACAAAAGTTTATCCCTTATTTTAAGCCCTTAGGGTTGGAATTTTAAAAAACTCTTTCTTAGTGGGAACCTACTATAAAAGGGTAGATTAACGTAAAAAAAATAAGGTCGTTGGTCCACGGGCTTCGCCTGGACGTTGATTATAAGAATGAGTCACCTACGAATTTTATCAACCTCCATTTTACCTGTTTAAAGGTAAAAAATAGCAAAACTGCGATACACGTATTCGTAATTTGAAAATGACGAATTTTCATACAACAGTTTATGCCTTATTTTACCCCCTTAGGGGTGGAATTTTGAATAATCCTTTCTTAGTAGGTGCCTACGTTATAAGGGTAGTTTACCCTAAAAATTTCAAGTTCCTAGATGCAAGTGTTTCGGCTGGGCGTTGATAGATGAGTGAGTCACACGTAATTTTATTAATATTGATCATAATTATAGATTACCTAATTTGTGAAAAAGCAACCTTAGCGGGGTTTACGTCAACTTCGCGAGCTAGATGACCGTCTGGCCTATGGATTTGGATCTCTATATGGTGCGTCTAAAAATGTTTACGCATAAGGATGTGTATTCTTTAAAAAATAAGTCATTAAGAAACATCTATACTAATATTATAAAGCTGAAGAGTTTGTTTGGTTGAACGCGCTAATCTCAGGAACTAATAGTCGGATTTGAAAAAAATATTTTGTGTTAGATAGCCCCTTTATCGAGGAAGGCTATGGGCTATATATCATCACGCTACTACTTTGGAGAGCGGAGCAGTAGTTATAAATGTCGGCAAATTGGGATTTTTTCATGCATTATTGTAGAATTTATAATTAACGGTATTAAATAACGCGACGGGAGTTCGAAGTATGTCACGGGCGAAGCCAGGGGCTTACCTAGTTTGAAATAAAATGCCTTATTCACGAAGTGTGCACAACATAATAC
The DNA here is from genome assembly GCA_948477245.1 of Thumatha senex. Classification (NCBI taxonomy): domain Eukaryota; kingdom Metazoa; phylum Arthropoda; class Insecta; order Lepidoptera; family Erebidae; genus Thumatha; species Thumatha senex. Next base: position 27,940,492 of record OX419729.1, on the reverse strand, counting down.
ACATGTTCGTTAACCGGAACTGTACTCTCCAAAATGACTAGATTGTTTTACTTTCCATTGAATAGTTGCAGAATTTCTACATTAAAAATTCACTTTAAATTGATGAATAACGGACACAGTACGATTGTAGGTAAGCTACCTAGGTAGGAGTAGTTTTTTTTTTTTTTTATTAACTAGAGGACCAATTTCGATAAAACTCAAATGGACCACCTGGGAAGTATAGGTACTCGTTACAATAAAAAAAGAATTTCTCGGTTGAAGCATCTTTAAAAAAATATATATTGTCCGTAAACAGAGAATATCAATTCAATTCATTTTTTCTTGAATGGAAATCATCGTCGAATTGAGTACATCCATCTGTTTGAAGTCTGTCAATAAGAAGAATATAGGTACTTTTAACAGAATACAACTTGAATGAGAATGCCGTGAGGCGAAACCGGTTAGGTTTATCAAGTAAATGTTGTGGAATAGTATAAGTGGTGTTATTTAAAATGTGTAGCAAGTTCCACCAAGTGCCATCAATCAACAGTATAAATTACTTTTAACAGGCTTCAATAAAGTGGTTAAAATCATAGACCAGTTATATGTTCGGCTGTATTTTTTACTATTTATTTTAATTTTAATTATTATGTAATGCTAATCTCCTTATCGTAATCGGTTTACAGGTTAAATGTATTTGTAAAAAAGCTAGGTGTGATATTCGTTAATGACAAATTGCAAACTTACTTTTTTTAGAAGTTCAACGTACCGCGTATGCGTTCCAAATTAGGTTAACGTTAAATTAACTTTCACAGTATAAACCCAGGTGAAAAGTTAATTGACAATTTGGTGACGCTTACATACGCGATCTTTATGTTCACTCAACAACCTGCCCTCGCATTCACCATTCGAAATGGTAAAATCCAACCATCCAAGACCTTACCTACTTTACTACAAAAATAATAAGCCTGTACGTTTACCCTGTTTAAGTTGTTCGGTTGTTCAGAGTGATAAGTGTGAGCCCGTGGCGCCCATAATTATTATATCGTACGCTTGCCTTTTTGTTATTACTCCTAAAATAATTATTGAAATTGAACAGTGTTATGCTGGGCTAAACAAGTTAAAAAACTAGCTAGCATTTAGGTACTATAAAAATAACTATGGTTGCTAAGAGACAGAGAGGTATATTATTCTCGAATAAGAAGAAAAAAAATTGTATGTATACCGTTTAGTATACTTTCACGCAGTGAACCTACGCCCTGAAAGCTCTTAAACTCCTCACTGAGTGACGGCATTTTCAAAATCAAATCTAGTTTCGGAGGCAATTACAAAGTCAAAAATCAAGGATTTTATTGTTTATAATATAAAAATAAAAAGAACTCACATCTAATTCCAGTTCCAGCTTGTTGATCTCGTCGGTAGCGGCATTCAACTTCTCAAGTTCCACCTGAAACGTTTTGAAGAACTTGAGACAGTCGCACGGAACACGCACATTGCACTCCCACACATAAGGCAACAGCAAGCAACATGTAGAGACGGGAAACATCCGAGACATAACTAGGTAGGTGTATAGTTTCAACAGACTTTATCACAATACAAACATTTATCACTATGTGTCTAGATAAAAGACTATTTCATCATTTTATCTAAATGTACCTTATAGCGAACGTTTCCTGCCCCTACGAAAAAGCAAATTTAAAAATATTACTTACATAGAGGTCCATTTTACTTAGTATGTGGTTTACAAACACTTGAATGAAATAACTATTTAAATGCTAAAATTACATTTTATTTAAAATTAACATAATAGTTACATTAGTATATATATTAGAATAGAACATGCGATAAATTTTACATTACAAAAATATTTTTTATACGCATTTTGCAATTTATTATTATCTAATTTCTATAAACGAAAGAGATTTTTTAATAGGTTTTTTAGTACAGGCAGCCAAATCATTACAAATGTGAATATATTAATGCTTAATTTATGAGTTAATGATATAGTTAATGGAATGGTACAGTTGAAGGTACTATTTACTGGTAGCTGGTACTATTATAATGTAGTATTTCCCTTAATCTTTACAAATTTATACATAATTATATTGCATGAATAATGAACACTTTATATTCAAATAAAGTAAGTCCTTACTACCATACTCAGTGCCATTTCATAATTTACTTAAGCTCTTACTTAAAATAGGTTTTAGGAAATTGCTTTTGTAACTAAATGCTATATGTAATTGAGTGCAGCAATTATTTATTTTAGGCCCCTGTTATATTAAAGAATTGGGTTATTTATGTTATTTATTACAATATATCTGAAACGACTTTTTCAGATACTAATAAAAAATAAAATCTCTGGTGGTTGATATCTAAATGCTAACCAGGCCATAAAACCCACAAAAAAAATCTTAATGCTGACTACAATCAAAAATACCTACAACAACCAACATAATGTTATTTATATAGAAAATATTATATAATCATAAAAATATCAATGCGGTGAATTACACCATTAGAGATTCAATGAATCTTATTACAAATAATTATTTTTCACCAAATATAAACTTATAGCAGATCAAACGTCTGGAATATTAAGAAAATGGTTAAAATAGTAATTGAATATTGGTAGGTTCAATTAAACCAAAAACTCATGCTGGTAGTCCATATTTAAATAAGAACTACACCTTCGTCTTACTATTATTGATAAAATACAGACTTACAATAAAACATATTGTTACATGGCGGTTTAACTTTTTGGTAAGTAATCTTAAAATCATGTAGGGTAGTCTATAAATAAGAAATCTCAAGTTGTGGCCTTCATTTGTACTAGGATGGAGATAGTTAGATGAGGACCACTTAATAACGTCCATTAAGCCATTAAGGGACCATTTTCTCGTCAAGTGATTTGCCAGATATCTGGAGGTAGATATCGCAAAGGCTGGGTGAAATGCTCAATGGCTGACCCAGTCCCCGTTGTACCAAAGAGTGTGGCAGTTGTTGGAAGTGGCCCTCATCAGTCTTGTTTTCCATCGTAGTTGTTACACTTATTAGACCTAAACAAATTTATGTATAAACATTGGATACATCTAAAAGAGTATACACAAACAATTCATATTTAACAAAAAAAGATTGCTTGTTATAAAGTGAAACTACTTATGACCTCAAAATAATTAGTATTATTACAAGATAATTAATAATAACTTTTATTGGTACTAGCTTAAAGCTTTGTGTATTCTGGGGGTACATTAAATTAAAATTTTGCATATTTCAAATCAGCAAGGTGTTATGTCAATTGATGATAGTATTTTAAATTTCGTTTAGTATGTAGATTAGTATGCTGAGCCCCATATACAATACTTATAAACAAAAACTATATATTTATATATATATATATATTCAAGTTTTATTCAGTTGTACAAATACTAAGTCAAGTACTCAAGTGTATATTTAATATGATGTAAAATGGCACATTAACTACTCTGAAAAATAAGTTAGTACATGTGAGACATATCTCTATAATAAGTAATACAATTGCAAATTAACAACTAACAAGTTAACTCAAAAATCAATAAACTATTGTGATATATTCTTTCTAATTTTTATGGACAGGAAACAGTCCTATAAGGTACCAAAACAAATACATCAAAACATTATTAACATAGTTTTATAAAGAGAAACCAATGCCTCCGAAACACACTGAATATAATGACAGTGACATCTATATATACAAGAAGGTGTATTCATAAGAGTTTTGGACTGATCAGGTCATGTCACTATCACAAATATATTTGCCAGAGACAAATCGTCGCTTGACAAGAGATAGTCGATAACCGCTGCCTATTAGTTCGAACTCAATGCCGGAGAGGGTCGCGCCCTCACAGTTGAACTGCGCTGAAATTGTACCTTTCGTTGAAGGGCCTTTGGTAAGCTCAAAGCGAGCTTTCAATGAGCCTACACCCCGATCCTCTGAGTGTTGTGAGAGTTCCGTAAATCGCCAGAATGCTTGTTCAGTCTCACTGTTCCACGTGTTTTTAGGCATTGCAATAACATTGCTAACAGCACCAGTCATTGGTACGCATATCGACACATTCAGCAATGGCGATGGGGGACTCATGGCATGCAGATTATACTTATAATCCACTTTCAAATCAGTATGATCTTCTTCACATTTCCAATAAGAAACCATTTGGAAAGGACACGAAGCGGCGCCAGTTTTTGGTCTTATTTGATATTTAAGTATATCTACATTGAAATACTGTGCTGTTGGGTTCTTTTCTGATTGCCGTTTTAGGAGTGAAGTTAAGGCAGGCATGTTGAACTCCACAACTGTATTATCACGTGTAGACATCATTGCATTAATTGTAATCAATTGCTTGTTAGGTAGAACATTGTCCAACCTGTGTATGTTTTTCAGTCTAAAACATAATTTTGCAGGATTTGGATTGTTGGCTAGTACGCCTACTATACCAGTGGGAAATGATAGCATCATGTCTCCTGACATTTTAACTTGGCACTTGGACTCTTCCGATCCTCGGAAGTATGAGTGTATAATCTCATGAAATGCTACTGCTAATGGTATAGTATCTGCCATGCCGATTGTAAGTGGTGAAGGACCCCGTGAGCCTGAGGAGCCAGCTGTGCGGAAGTTATCTTCAGACCGGCGTGAAGGCGGGCGTGGTAGTGAAATAGATGTATTTATTGTAGGTGTAGATGTTCGTATATTATTTTGATTCATTTCACCAACTTCAGAAAATAGATCACTGACATCAGCATTAGAAATGAGAGTAGGGCTTTCCAAAAGATGTGACTGATTGCCCTGTAATGGTGCATATGGATTGGATGCATTGCCATGAGGTGAGGCAGGATTACTGACAGCAGGACTTTGAAAGAAGTTCAAATCTAGTAAATCACTGCTGGCTTTACTTGTGTTTGCATTTGATCCTCGTCGTGCAGTAGTAGTCCCAATTTTGTACAAAGAGATATTTTCCACAGTAGCTCTTAGTTCATCAACGCTTGCTGATATAGGATTACCATTGCTAATTGGTTTTATTTCTACATGAATCTTTTGTTCTCTCTCCTCTTCAGAGTCAGAATCTGTGGAGGAGTAGACACTGCCTTTCTCATCTTTGGGCCTAATACAGTAACCTTCTTCATCAACTTCTGGTGAATTAATTAAGTCTTCTTTTGTTGGCGCTTCTTCCTCCTTCTCTTCTAGATCAGATTTCTCTCCAGGATTAGAATTTTCAGAAATGTCATCTTTTTTCTTTTTAGGCTTTTTTAGCTTAGGTCTCCTACTGCGCATAAACCACTTAGATTCTCTAAGAGTTGTACGGCCCATGTTATCATCCTTGTCAGGGGCCACTGGTGTAGCTGGTGTACCACTAGGACTGGAGGGTGCAGAGCATGGAGCTGCACCTTCAACACTACCACTTGGCTCTTCCTTGCTTTGAAAATTTGGTGTAAACAAATTTAAAAGAGAAGTTGTTCTTCTTGAAGTTTTGGTGGCAAATGATGCCTCTTTTTTGGCTGTTTTTGCTGACTGGGCTGGTTTATGTGAACCATTTGAGACAGAAGAAATCTGGTCTGCTTCAGATATTGAATTATTTGCAGAGCCTGGTTTAGGTAAAGATGAGGGAAGATCAATCATTGCTTTTTCTATTGCATTATATTTTTCTATTAAAAATTGTTCTAGCAGTTTTTCTGCTGTCAATTCTAGACATTGGTGCTTAAAATCTCTATGCACTTGTCCCATTAGGTCATGGTTGTTCTGTATAATATCAGCATATGAGTTAACAAACTGTTTCATCTGTTTCAAATGAGCTTCTTCTACATCTTGGAAGTGCTTACATGTCTGGGTCATTTTCTTTTCAAAATCCTGTTTCACCAAGTTATACTTTTCAGCTAATTGTCTGTAATCCTCATGAAGCTTCTTAAGCTTAACCTCTGCCTTCTCAAGGTCTTTAGCAGAAGCATTATCTTTGCGTAATTTCTCCAACTCAGCCGATTTTGTAGTGTATACATCTTTAGCTTTCTGTAAAGCCTGTTTGGTATTCTGTATTAGCAACACCACTTCTAGAGTATTAGATTCCGAGTCTTTCACAGCTTTATGTTTTTTATGGAGCTCTTCAGCATACCTTGCTACATCTTTTACTAGTTCACTTAGTTTTTGAAACATATGTTGATGTAAATTGGATAATTTTTCGGCGGAACATTTCAAAACGCCCCAAAAGGGAGCGAAAGTACCCTGCGCGCAATTACTGTTGGCCTGTTTCGCTAATTTAGCTAAAGATTTCGAATTAGTTTCTTCTATATTTGACCTCTCTCTAAGATACTCTGAGAGCTCCTTGCTGGCAATGAGTCCGTATTTCATGTTTTGATATAATATATCGTATCCATTGTGCTCGTTGGCGAAATAATCGACAAAATTGACACTCATCTTTGCAGTTACAAGGGCCTACAACCTTATTTGTATACTCAGTACATTAATTTTCATTCACTGACCTGTATTCTAGGGTCGAGCTCAGTATCTCCATTGTCGTCGGCCGGGATAGTAAATGAGGACTCTTCCATTGTGGTACTTAGGACTAGGAAGCCACCCAATCACCCAAATTACATCACCGACACAACAGAGAATATTTAGCGTCACCTCCTTCACTAGCTAAAATCACACCGAACTCATGTGTACGAAAAACATTACAAGCAAGTTTGTTTAATTTATTAAATAAACACAAAAGAAACAATATTACGTCTTTAATTTAGCAAAATAAATAAAATATACAATATTCATCCAAGATGACGTCCACCGCTGTGACGTCAAATCATAACAATAGACAAACACTTTTTATGTAATTTTATGGCCTGGTTATTAAGAAATTTGCTTGTCTTTGGTCTTAGTCAAATCTAGTCTTAAGGCAAGGTCAGTCTCACCCCCTATAATAGTGGTTGTAATACTGGGTTATCAGCTGATTTTACGCGGTAAGAAAGAAAATCGTACCTATTTCACTACATAATATATATTACTCACTGTCTTTCTCTATTTCACGTTAACACAACTTTTATGTCCAAGAAACCACATAAAACAAGATTAATGCACTAGTTTTAGAAAATAATATACAGCAAGCGTCCGCTCTCTCCGCGGGAAAAATGCCTGTGTAGAATCCCTTATTTTTCAGTTGTTGTAATTTGTCTTCGTCGCCCACGTTTAGTGGGCAAATGAAACTCAGTCCATACAGCCTCATCGTTAGTGTAGAAATCTTAGTATTTAAAGTCTTAGACCACCTAACTAAAGGACTCGCCTTACATAAACATTCCCCTCGGTCAAGTCAATGGATCATCCGATCCATTAGGTTTATAATAAGTACTTACATAATTGATTCATTCACTATTGGAATCGTTATTGCAATGTCCAGACGTATTGCGTCCTTCTACATAATTCCGAAGTGTGCTGTAAATAACTGCAAAAAACGTTCAACCACTTCTAGTTTATAGAAAGATGGAATCACATTTTATATTGCACGCCTCATAAGCGAAGCGTTGAGGTGGGTACTACTGTCACTTCGCGCAAAATATCTGATTTTTCAAACTTAAAATGTATATACCTTATATGTGACTACATTGATTCCAATAATATAAAGCTCTAGAACATTGTGTGTTTGCTCTAAATAACTAACATAACTCGTGTGCTTTAATGTTGTCTTTTTTTTTCTTGTTACATGTACTTCAACACAAAACTTGACTGTTGAACATTTCGGCCTTCGTTACCAAAATTTTATCATTTACCTTGTACACTCACAAAACTTGGATCGTACCTAAGTGTGGACCGACTTACTAAACCCCTACCAAATCTACACTGAGTTATTGGCGGAGCAATAGTATCGCCACCCAGGTAGGAATTTTTCGTCAGTTTGACGTCCGCTTACAGTCATTTTAGACGTACTGACGTCATTTTACTACGTCGGGAGCCTCCGCAGATGACGTCAATTTGTCACAGCCATACGACGTCATTTGCTGACGTCTAATGGCTGTCACAGAGTGACGGCCAGAATGATATGCTGGAATGACGTACTTCGTACGTCAATAGAGACTAGTTTGGGCCCTAACTATTGACCCTATAATGACGTCCATAGAACGTACTTTGGTAGCGTCCTGAGGACGAATTTTGCTGTCGTCTTAAGGCTGTCACAGAGTGACGGCCAGAATGATATGCTGGAATGACGTACTTCGTACGTCAATAGAGACTAGTTTAGGCCCTAACTATTGACCATATAATGACGTCCATAGAACGTACTTTGGTAGCGTCCTGAGGACGAATCTGGGACCGATCTGCCGACGTCAGAAAGACGTACTTTATAGGGTGGTGTACGTCCCACACCACCCTCCTACAGGGATAGGTAGGTAGGTACTCCTAGGTTTATAAAAAATAGAAATACATGCAATTATAAAATTTATTGAAAATTTAATCTTAGTGATTGATTAGGCACAAAATGGTCACGTACATGTTATTATAGAGATACCTTTCTTAGACCCTAAGTGTTACAGTCAGCTGCAGTGGAATGTATACAATCCCTGACTTTCAGTGTATAGCGGCATTGCAAAATACATAAACTAAAAAATTATGAAATTCAGCCCATTAGTTCACATCAGCATTTGCCCTGTAAATGTCTATTGCAATGCTGCTATATATTTCCCTGAAAGTCAGGAATTGTATACATTCCAGTGCAGCTGACAGTACTTTAATTATACATAATAATTAGTTATGGAGTAATGGGATACTTACAGTAAAACTTTCATCAGGAATTACAACACATTTGGTACATATTTCACTGATAGGGATCAGTTCAAAATTAGAAAGTTCTTTTACTTCCATTACATCAATAGTTACAGAATTAAATGGATATTCATAAAATGGCTGATAGTTCACAAACTCACGTCCATAGACAAAGAAACAACCATTTTTCAGAATATTAAATATCTTGAACACTTTCTTGTTCTTAATAAGACAATAACAATCCGCTTCACGAGATGATGCAACATAGAATGTGAATTTATTGTATACTAATCTCTTAAAGCATTCAAAAACATTCTCCTCAGGAACAGGTCCAGAATCATAATGATCATAAGCACATGTTTTTGGTACAGAATCATAAACCTTAGGAAATTCCATTTCTTTCAATCTTTTAACAATTTGCTGTAAGGGCTTATTAGGTGATCGGACCAATTTCTTTAGGGTGTTTAAAAAGTTTTCAAATGGAAATGCTGAATATTCATCTAGTGGGCCATAGAGACGTACATCCTCTCCTACATGACATAGCAAATGAACATTATACACTAAAAAATTTAAACCATATACTGATTTGGAATGATTTATAAACATGAGCAATAGTTCTTGTGCAACATCTATACCAATTTCATTTATATGTTTTTTTGAACAAAGAATAGTGATAGCTGAATGAAACAGTAAAAAGTTTTCATAAAGTGAACGTTGCAAGATCTTTTTCAAAACAAGTGGACCAACATATAACAAGAACATTCTATATTCAGTTGCTTTCCATCTGGCCAGTTCAGTTAAACTTCGGGGTTTTCTATTGAATTCAATTGGTATAAATTTTGAGCAATAAATTAGTTTTTCTGATATGGAATTCACTGATAGACTTCGTAACCGAACATTTAAACCTCCACTGATCCATACATTTAACAACTTACGCATGACTCCCAAACAAATGTTATGCATATAATTAATAGGAAATGTGTTTATCAAGTCTATGGGGAGTGCCAAGAGCGGTGATTCTCCAACATGGTGGTCTTCATCTAATTTTGCACGGAATGATTCATTCGTTCTTTTGGGTGCTGTCACACTTTGATAAATAACTCTGCCCAGGTATTCACCTTGCTCGGTGCATTTGTCGCAGGCGGAGTAACCACCATGTTGTTTTGTACCCTTAACAAAGGCTCGCGCCGGCGCGTCACAAATAAAACTATGTACTTTAACAGTGTAATGAAAATTCTCAAAGCAGAACCCATCTCTAAGTAAGGTTGCTAATTCGTCTATAAATTGCACCAAGTAAGCATGTAAAGGTGCAGGTTTGCTTTTTCCACAAAAAAGAGCAATGGGAAAAGGTTTAGCATTAGGTATATTCTTAACCAGGGCCAATATAGGCCATAATTGTGTGTTAGAACTTTTAAAAAGTGGAAGTCCATCAATATTAAAACTTAAACTAATTTCTCTATCCTCAGCATTACCACCAAATAATTTTATTTGTTTCTTAATTTCTGACAGCAGACCCAAATAAACAAGTTGCCCAGTTTCTAAATATGTGACATCTATATTTATTGGGGTTCTAAATAATGTCCTACTATTTGTAGATAAATCTGGGTGAAATGGAGTCAAAATTTTGAGTAGATTATCCACAGCATTATGTGGTATTTGATGCTGAATAGTTGCCCAGTGTATTAATTTTGATTTCAAATCCCCCCTAGCGTTGTTAAAATCTGTATTAGGGGTAACCTGTACATCATTTAGATCTATAGAAACCTCAGGTTCTATAGAGAAGGAACAGTCATTGATATGTGGTGCCGGACTTTGGGGAAGTACATTAATCAATGATGTAGATGGCAAACTACTAACTGTACTAGGCGCATCTATACCTGCTATAAGACTTAACTTTGCTTCCTTTGCCCTTCTCAACATTTGACGTTGGCCAACTACAGCCTTTGGTGTGTATTTTATCTTTTCTGTCATGGTAACTAACACTGAATCTGTTTGTCATTCTTCTTTACACGTTCAGGGGCATGCTTGAGCCAGACTTTTATGGAGTCCTCTACTTCTTTTTCTGTACAACCAGATGTTGAGGTAACAACGCCTTCTATAATAATAAAAAATACGAATGAATTACGTAACTGTAGTCAGCAGTATTCAAATTAAATCTAGTGACGCGCCAAAATTAATTCTGGTGCCTGACAATTATTACTTTTATACTAGACTAGCGATAGGCCCCAGCTTCGCACAGGTAGAAAAATTCAAAGGCAATGACTTCAGATTATTCACCTTTAACTAAATGACTCCCGTGCAAAGCCGGGGCGAATCACTAGTAAAACTTTTACTAGTGATTCGCCATGTTATGCAGGAATAATGTAGCTTTATAATGGTGAAATAATTTTTGAAATCGGCTTATTAGTTATTGAGTTTATTCATTACATACATAAATAAAAACAAACTTTCCTCTTTATAATATTTGTGTAGATTTAATGACATGACATGAATAACCATCATTTTTAAAACAAAACAACGCTGTAACCATAATGTAGCAAATAAATAATTATATAGATATATCAAAAAACTTAGGTACCTACCAACAATACAATCCCGGATGCGCAGATGGCAAAACGCCTTTTTATTAGATTGTTTTCCATAAAAGTTGTATTGAACAGCAACATGGTCCGTAAACGCCCATTTCAAGATGCGGTAAACCTTAGAGGCTGCATCACTGCCACCCAGTATTTTAATATAGGACACCTGTAATAAAAAAATTAGGTATTAGCTATCAGTCATTTATGTATGTATTTTGTTTCTAATTTTTGTAAGTACTTCAATTACTAATTTATTTAAATTATAGGTAAAATATAGTAGTAAATAGTAGTAGTAACATTTAATTTTAAACCTTACCAATACAAAATTGAGATGTATTTAAAATGTAAATATACATGAAACAGTTGAGCAACTGCAGACCACTTTGCTATCTAGAGATAACTAAACTCATCTAATAAATACCATCAAAAATGACCTTGAGTCTGAATACCGGCTTCATGGATTGGCTAAACATATTTATACTCAACTGCTTAGGAAGGAAGGTGGTGTTTTAATTGTTTGTGAATGATAATTAAAATACTACTTTGTAAGCTACTGTACTGTAAGCTAGTAAAATGTATGAAAGAATGTTTACCAAATTGTCGTAATTTTCTTTCAGTAGCATCAGTTGTTCCGTTGCATGCAACTCTGCAGCAGTTTTAATTGGAAATTTGAAATCTTCTTTCAGTGTGCCTTGACAATTTTTATTTTGCTTTAACATTTGTATGATTTGATCATTTTGTGTTTTCATGAGAGATAACAATGACAGCACTTTAGATTGGTATCCTAAAAAAACATCAAATTTATTAACAAGTAACATTGCACACTGATTACCACAACTGGGTTGTATGTGCCAAACATACATCCAAACTAAATAAAAATAAATACAGCCTCAGATAGTAGGTGGGTAGAAAGTACTCAATACAACGTAACACACAATTACTAAATAACAACTAAAAAAATACAATGTTATAATATATAGATCTTTCGCCAAGAGGCCTACATACCTGATAGTTCAGTGGTTGCAGTTACATTGCGTCCTGGTGTATCTAGAACATGGATATCTTCGGGCCATGCAGTTGAAGTAGCTCCAGCCTCCTGTTCCAAACCTGCAAATTAAATTAAATGAAAGCTGACTTCCCGTGTGTGAACTTATTTTCATACTAAAAGAAACATAGCTTCCTCAAGTCTCTAGGACCTGTAATCTCTCAGTTACAGAAATAATAGTGTGTATGTATTAATGTATTTAATTATCCCTATTTAAATTATTATGCGAACTTAACATAAATCAACTTTTTTCTCAAATCATATTATTACCTATACATACCCTGCAACAAACTGGCAGACAGAATTGGTAGATCCGATGTAAGATCATTTGAGGGATCATCAGACTTATTCATGTATTGTGGCGTTCTTATAACTGTGAAACAAAAATTTTGCATTTAGGTCAAGCATACATAATCATCGCCAAAGAAAAGAAGTGCATTGTCTAACCTTGTTTTTTTAAGGGTGGCGGTCTGGTAAAATTATCATTCTCATCACTATCACTACTACAAATATAACGTTTGGTCTTCTGAGGTTTCCTCTTGGAAACTGAGGTTTCCTCTTCGGTCTGTATATCAGAAGACACCTCCACCAGTTTCAATTTTCTCTTTGCTTTTTCTATGTCATCTAAAGCAAGCAAGAACATGCACTCAATAGGTATCAAGAACCAACAACCATTGTTAACAACTAGGTTAGAACATCACCTATATTAGGTAGGTTAGATTTAGAAAATTTATGCAAGACAATTTCTCACGTTAGACTATTTTAAAAGTTAGGCAGACACATGCACAAATAAAATTGAAAGGGCTATTACAAAAACAGCACGTGCATTGATGTTTATAACAAAGAACCCGTACCACACTCACCAGATTACCGGTGTGGGTGGTGACTTACGTAGAAACAGCAGGCAGACAGAAATTACATACCAGTCTCGTAAAAAACTTTTTGCACCCCATATAGCTTCCATTTTTCGTCAGGCGATGCCTGATGGCTAAGGAATCGGTCAAACGCCTTTGAGCCCTTGGCTGGGGGCCAATAAACATCGCATCGCCTAGGCGTCAGCCAATTTTTGTTCACCACAGAAACTGTACCGCCGTCATATTCCGAAAATTGTATAACAGCAAACATAATGTTTAGCTTACCTATCACTTTACACTCTATCTATAGAACACAGCTACACAAACAGAAAACAAGATATTTCAGAGATAAAGCACAGCACTTGAAGTAAAATTAAAACCGACGCGAATAACGCAGCAAAAACGCGGAAGAATGGAGAGTTGTAGTGTTGCCAACTCGACTTAAGTTATTTTCGCTACACTACACCGCTAGGCAATCGGTTCAAGTCGCTAATTGCGAACGGGACGCGCATATCCCCTAATCTATCTCTTGTTTTGCCCCTCTGAAAATCGAAAAGTTATCCATCTGACATTATGTAAGCAGTAAAATGTCAGATGGATAGACTTTTCTTTATTTAGTTAACACTACTCACTGTTACTAGAGTTCGCATTTGGTCAAAATCTCTGAATAAATGACAGATTTTCTACAAATACCTTGACTTGAAAGACGCTGGACTTGGCAGTCACCAGCTCTCCAGGCAATCGATACAAAAATGAAATAGATTATAATTATCTCATCTACTCCAACAGTATTTACAAGTGTACCAACGATAAATAAAATCTTATTTAGTTCAGACCACCGACCTTTTCGCGCTACATTATTAATCTTCAATCTTTGATTCTGATTCCAAATAGGTAATAATTTTGTTAGAAGTGGCGGAAAAATCGGCGGAAACCTTAAGCTGGCAACATCGCACTCAAGGCACTTGCCGCGTACCACGCCGGGCGTTAGGGCAACCGGTAAAAGTGGAGGGAAAACACTATACGTTTCGTTTTCGTTTCACGTAAAATTATTGCTAGAGGGTACATAACATGCAGCATGTACTAATTGTTGTTACACATCATAGGTTGTTAATATTTAGTTATTATTCATAATTATGTAGGTATTACCACTTTATCTTAAATTATTATAGCTGTTAAATGTTTACTTTTACCTACATGGAGTAGCAGATAACGTTACGTTTAGCGCGATGAAGTACGTCACAGGCTCGGCAAGCGGGACGGGGCGGCAGGCGGGCGGGGTGAACGGTACTCGCTCCCCGCCCGCGCCGCACGCAGCCCCCGCAGCCCAGCACCATAGCAAACAGCGCAATGATTTTGGTTTGAATTTGCTGGGCACAGAGGTAGGTGGTAGGCAATAATAGGCTTTATAGGTATGTAGTAGGTGGATTGATAGATAGGTACTTACTTAGGTAGGTACCTACAAAGTGTGTTAGCGGACTTAGTAGGTAATAAAATAAATATCCATAAAAAAATACAGCAATAATTATAATACAAACTTGGATAAACAAATAGGTATGTACATACTTACCAGACATAACAAATCAAGCACTCCATTTTTTTTTGAGCGAACACGGTAGTAAAATGACGTACCGTACTACGAAAGTAATGGACGACCAACGGACGAACGTAAAGAGACGTCGCTAAAACGTACATTCACGACCCTTAAAAACCTGGCAGAACACGGTAGTAAAATGACGTACCGTACTACGAAAGTAATGGACGACCAACGGACGAACGTAAAGAGACGTCGCTAAAACGTACATTCACGACCCTTAAAAACCTGGCGGTAAATTGACGTCTGTGGGACGTACATAATCGACGAATAAAGTACTGACTTTAAATTGACCCTAGAATGACGTCATTTATTCGTCTAGGTCGGTCTCGGTCGGATTTTCCTACCTGGGCACAAGAACAAAAAAAAAAAAACTTAAAATGTCTCTATTTATCATATATTGCACTTGTAAAATAATATATACACACACATATCAAGAAAAAAACACTATTTTTAACACTCATGATATTTTTGATGCCATTTTTGTTATTTAAACTAGTTAAAAAACTGTTTAAAAAAGTTCCGTCTTTGACGTCCGTGTGTCTGAATGTTACGGATTATTTTCTTGTTAACACGATAACGAGCGAAATACTTTATTAATCGAGTCTCTTTTTCGATGTGGTTTAATTGTTATTAAAAATTAAATAAACAATTTTAGCACAACGCCATCTAGCGCAATTAAAGCTAACTAATCCTTAATTCTCATAATATATCATCATTTTTATAATATAATAAAAGCGCGTGAGGCGTGCACTTTTGGATTTTCCAAACTTTTTAAATATTATTTTCCTGTCTACATTAGCTTATTTATTAAAAAATAAAATAAACCTATTCTATAAATAAGGATTGAGAGCATTTTTCTTCTTTTTTTCTATTATTAACCTTAAGAAAGTAGAATGACACAACGTTTTTTTTTGCAAACAACGTTACACGTTTGTGTACGAGCATAGAAACATAAGCAACTACAATGTTTTTTAATAGTGAGTTGCAAATTTTTTTTTTTTTGTTCTTGTGGCGAACTATTGCTCCGCCAATAACTCAGTGTGGATATGTTACAAATTATTGTAGTGTGTAATGAATTTTTTTATTGTGTGCGTTTGTCACTACGTGATGACAGTCAGCCGATGTAGTAAATTGCGAGTGTGTGTTCCTTCCGCACCCCTTTATTACTAGCAGAATATTTTTGTATAGATGGTTTAAAAAAGGTCTAAGTTTAAAGTTCCTTTGTCAATGTCAAGTCTTGTCCTAGATCCTGTGTCCATACCTACAGTTGCCTACAGTGATAAGCTGGTAATTTTACTGCATAGCTGTAGTAAAATATGTGGATTTTAGAAGGTAACAGAAAATACCACGTTCCACTGATAATATCCAATTTCACAACACTTGTGCATGTTGTAAAAGCTTTTTTTTTATGTTTAAGAAATCGCGTCGTTTTCGAAAATATGCATAAGTGACGGCAAGTGTTATGTTGCTGTGAACATGGAAAGCTGCTGTTAGAAATCTACTGTCTTATTGGGGTTAGTACGCTGGATTTAGGAATTTGACATCGACAAAGGACTGGACATGGCATAACAAAATACCGTAGGCTATATGAGTTGAGTTTTCTTTGCCTGCGCAAAATGGGCGAATAAAACTAAAAAAAAAATGCCTGTGGCTATTATACGAATAAATACAGATCCATAGAAATCAAGTGGACAAAAGGTAAAACTATCGGGTTTCTCTGTCTTTCTTGTATACAGTGGTATGTGACTAGCGCTGCAGTTGTTTTTTGTAGATCAATGACATTTGGTAGGCGAAAAACTGATGCTTTTGTCGTGTTTGATTGACGTATCACGTAAAACTGCTTCAGTTTGCTCCAGTTTCATTTTTTGTCCAAGTGGATTTATGTTTAATTCTTTACATGAGTGACATAATTGGCACTGGCCATTTGTTGCTCGTGTCAATAGCGAAATTACTTATTGTCAGAGTTTGTTTCTGTGACGGTGTTCGCATTTAATCTGTATGCAACTATTACGCGTCGCGTCTACTATGTCTTACCAAGGATCACCATATTCTGGCCCCGGGGATGAGTATGACTTCGAAGATGATGGGTATGACGACCTGGACGGATACAGGGATAGAGAAGATGTATTGTCTGCGCAGGCCCCTGTCGAAGATAGTGATGAGGGTATGTTTGTTTACTATCTTTGTTTAACTCTGTTTTGTTTGATATGTGTATTAATAATCACCATACGTTCTTGTAAGTTATCCTATTTATTAATAATTGACATATAAATATAGGTTATGTAATTATGACAAGTATATTTACATACAAATCAACAGTACTGATACATTCCCGCCTATTTTTTGCCAACCGGTTTGGTGACGTAATATGGTCTTTCTGTTGTCACTTTCTCTATAAATTCCACATAATGATCAATTTTTACAATTTAACATTATTTATTGTAATTCAGCAGTTCAGACTTTTTGGTCCATGAAATATTTTCATGATGATAGACAGATTTTGTTAGGGATCCTATGACCTGATATGTTTGTTGGTTATGTATATCTATATTGCCTTATATCCAGGTAAAAATATGCAAATATTCATTTGTTACGCATGGTGCACAGTAATAAGATAAATACCTTTAAATTAACATATACCTTCCTGGTTGGTTGGTTGTATGGTTCCTTTCTTATCACATTAACTGAAATGCACCGCAGATATTGTCGTATAAT
Organism: Thumatha senex; assembly: GCA_948477245.1. Taxonomy (NCBI): domain Eukaryota; kingdom Metazoa; phylum Arthropoda; class Insecta; order Lepidoptera; family Erebidae; genus Thumatha; species Thumatha senex. Next base: position 27,922,950 of record OX419729.1, on the reverse strand, counting down.
ATGGTCTCCGCCGTCTCCTTGGCACCAAGTGATTGTTATCCCGCAATCTTTGCACAGCTCTTACTTACAAAGATTCGGTAAGAGAAGACAAGAGAAGGACATGTGCGACTGTTTCCGAACTTCTCACAGTATGTCCTTACCTTAACGCTAAGGCCGCATCGCATTGCAATTATTTAATCCCATCACTTATAAATTCTACAATGATGCATAAAAATTTGTCCTATTTGTCGACATTTATGACTACTGCTCTGCTCCCCAATGTAGTAGCGTATTGGTAAATAGCCTAGATAAATGGGCTATCTAACACAAAAAGAATTTTTCAAATCCAACCAAAAGTTCCTGAGATTAACACGTTCAACCAACCAAACAAACAAACTCTTCAGCTTAATAATATTAGTATAGATTTATTTATCTAGACACGTTCGCGGTGTGCTATATGAACATTCATAACTGCATCTGCAGACACTGAAACTGCATCTTGTAATGTGCAGAGATTTTATGTCATCTAAAAATATAAGTACCGCGCTGAAAGAAGATTTTACTTCAAAAATTGACCGGGATCGACGTTAATGATGATGATGATGAAGAAAAAATCAACACTGAAAGAGTCTTAATTGATTACACAATATTATTTATTAATACCTGTAGATGACCAGGATCAATGTTAGATGGTGATGATGATTATATCATTTAATAGCAAGGTATTGAATCTGCCAATTAACTATAAAAAGAAAATATTAATCTAAACGCGTTTGCAGTTAGCAAATTTACATGCATATATGCACACACCATAGGTGCGTCTCGTAACAGTGTAGCGATTCCAGAGATTTTATCTCATCAAAAAATATGCGTACTGCATTAAAAGAAGATTTCTCTTCAAAAAAATGGAGTCTGGCTTAAGAGATTAATATTGAAAAATATACTATTTCACTTTCAGATACAGAAGAAGCCAGTGAGACGGATATACCCAACAATGATGAGCCAGTGGAAGTAAAAGAACAGTAAGCTTAAATCTTTATTTATTTACTTACTAATTAAACTAATTATCCTATTTTCTGGGTATTCTAAAATTCATATGGTTTTCAATTTTCTAAAACATGAAACATTGGTGTTGCAAAACTTTCCATCAGGTGGGCCGTATGCTAGAATGCCACCTCCATGGTATAAAAACAAAATACTTGGGTATTGTATTGTAAGGCGGGCTGTTTTCCACAACTCCACGTCAAGGCGCGGTTTTTGCGTGAGGGTGGGTATTTCACTCGATCTACCCCAACTCGTCGAAGAACGCCAGCAAACTATTCACGCTGCTGATGATTTCTCGGAGCGTACTTGAATTCCCAAAGTACTTAGCCCTGTATATGGCGATTACAGGACAGTATAGGAGTACGTGCTTCGCTGTTTCTTCCTCTCTCATGCAAGCTCTACAGAGAGGGCTGTCCGTGATTCCTAAGACGAAAAGGTGTTTGTTGAAAGAGCCATGACCTGTGATGACAGCTGTGGCTGTGCGTAGTTGTTGTTTGGTCAGTTGTCGGAGACGCCTAGTGAGTCTGTTATCGAGTACAGGGAGTGCTTCCCTTTTGCACTCTACTAGGTTTGTCCAATGTCTGCTGTGTTGGTTCCTCATTCGTTTGTTTACTGTAGTGCGTAGGTATGCGAAGGGGATTGGTATTATGGGCTCAGGTCCCATCACTGCCATATCTGATCCTCTTCTAGCGAGCTCATCCGCTGCAACATTGCCTCGTGAGCCGGTGTGATCCACCTGTGGTCCGAACAGGATGCCTCTCTAGAGACATGCCAGCCCGTGATGGCCTCTGCTGCGTTTTCTGTTGCCAGTGTTAGGTCTATAATCGTACGGCTCTTCTTGGTGACAAATGTTGGTTCAGAGCCGGTATTTAATAGAGTGAGATTCGTAGTGAAGAGGTAATCAACAAGTGACTTACCTCTGTCGTTTGGAGTGTTCATACCCCATAGAGGGTGGAGGGCGTTAACATCCGCCCCGATGATGACCTCCATCCTCTCCCTGTCACATTGTTCCACCAAGCGGATGAGGTCTTGCGTGGGTAGCCCTTCTTTTTCGGGCATGTAGCCAGAAGCGAGAATGACCACCCTGTCTTCGACATCCAGTCGTGTGTACAGCCTTATGGCGGTAAGATCCCTGCAACAGAACTCTGTGAGGATCTGTGTTTTAAGGTTATTAGTGACATAAATACATGATCTGGGGTGATCGTGGTTATCTGTCACTATAAGCTTACCTCCTAAGTTGAAGAGCCCCTGGATGTGGCCTGCTGATCCACGGCTCTTGGATCAGGGCGACGGCCGTGTGTTGAACCTACAGCCGCTTTCGCACCTGAGCCGTTCCAGCGCGGCTGTGTTGGAGGTTTACTTGGAGGAGGTTAATCTTCGTTGACGAAGGGGACGCCATCGCTGGTCATTCCCTCCTCGTCTCCCCCAAGTTTCCGCGAACAGGTCGCCCGATTCAACGTCTTCACCAAGAAGGCCGGAGATCGAAGCCAAAAGATCTTCTTCCGCCTCCTCCTCCTCCATTGGTTCGGCCTCCTGTCCGACGTTAGCGGAAGTAGATGGTGGTGCCACTACAGCAGACACCTCCCCGGTTGCTTCTGAGGTGTTTGTCTGAGGAGTGGCCTCCTCTGTTGCAGGATGCTGCTTCAGCTCCTGTTTTATGGTGGACGTTGTTATGGGCTGCTCATATCTGCCTGCCCGGGGGCAAGGCTGAATGAGCAGGACGGCACCGGTCTTGCGCTGCGGGGGCCTTCCTGGTGAGAAAGGGTGTGTGTCTTAGGGTTTTTGGTCCTAAGAGTAGGTGTACCGTCTCGGGTACCCGTAGTTGAGACCACTTAGCTTCTCGAGCTGGTAGGTTTTGGGGCCACCCCGGAGCCCGTAGTTTTCACCACTGAGCTTCCGGGTTTGGCCGTATTTTTGTGTTTGTGTGTTTGGTGTGTGCTTTCCCTGGTGACCGTAGCTAAAGCCACAGAGCCGCCAGTTCGGGCGGTGTGGTGTGAAGTGTGGGTGCCTTTCCCAGTGCCTGCAGCCGAGGCCGCTGAACTGCTGGTTTGGGCCAGGTGAGCGCTGAGGACGCGTGAAGTGTTACCGCCCTCCCTTGTGCCCGTAGCCTGGGCCACCAAGCTGCCAGAAAGGGTGGCGTGGTTAGTGTTGTGGGTGTCCTTGCCGGTGCCCGCAGCCGAGGCCGCTGAGCTGCCGGTTTGGGCCAAGTGGGGGCTGATGGCGTGTGAAGTGTTACCACCCTCCCTGGTGCCCGTAGCCTGGGCCACTGAACTGCCAGAATGGGTGGATTGATGGGTAGGGTGGGTGCCCTTACCGGTACCCGCAGCCGTGGCCGCTGAGCTGCCGGTTGAGCCGAGTGAGCGCTTAAGGCGCGTGTAATGTTTCTCCCCTCGCTGGTGCCCGTAGTCCGAGCCACTGAGCTGCCAGATTGGGCGTGTGTGGTTGTGGGGTTTTGGTGGTTCGGTTTATTTTGATTTGGCCTTGGGTCCATGTTTGTTGTAGATCGTTGTTTCATCTCTTTGGCTTCCCACCCTCCATGGAGCCCGCAACTGGGAGTGCCTTACTCGACATAGTTCGAGGGGCACTAGGATTACCAAAGAGGTATAGGAATGCAAGGTTGGCTTACAGTGCGACATCGGAAGCTCGATCGGGTTGGCATTGGGGGCATTACAAGGCCCACCCCGCAATGACTGATCAACCTTCACTTACCCCGTCAGCATGACCTTTGCCCACCACGATAGTCGCCCGAGGACGGCTATCGTGGACCCTACACTCCTCGCCGGTGGCCCACTAATGGGACACCATGGCCTAATTTCCCCAACCGTGGCTAGTGGTTGAGGCCACCGTTCAGCATGAAATCAGGGCCAAAGAGGGCGTGTTCGCCGTCGTGCTGCACATTTGGCTACTACGGTTCCGAGTTAGGTGGATTGAGCGAGGCCCGTTATGAACCGTAGCATTGCCCGGAGGGGACGACCCGCTAGGATGGAAGCATCGCACACACAAGCAGAGAACAGCGAGGGCGTATATGAAGCACTTGTCGGTGCGCGCCGAATAGCCTAGCTTCGCTCACCTAGGCGTACGCTGGTGTCGTCTTAGCATTTTCTAGAAGTTGAAATCCTTGGCTTAATTCAGCTTCACTAAGGACCCCCCCCCCCCCCTTGCAATATGTAATACTTGGGTAAATCTTTGGCAAATGTCATCCCCTCTAAACTCAAGGCAGGTGACGGTTTGAGTAATTCATGGGCAAATAAAAAAAAACCATTACAAACTCTACAACTTTTTGGGTAAATACTTTATCTTGCTACCCTTTTGGTTAAAGGCAACATGTTTGCCACAAGGATATGTTAAAACATGTCCTTCTCTGCTACTCAAGCCACATCTTTTCATCATTGATTTCTCTTTAAAGTGGTGTGTTTTCCTTAGCTAATGCATATGTCTAACACTACGATTTTATTAACTCATCATGGTTAGCTAATAGAGTACTTTTCGATAGTAAAAATAAATTGCTTAACTTTTATGAAATAAATCATAGTAAATTATTGTTTTAGACAGGCTTTTATATCAAAAAGTTAGCATGCTTTAAAATGTAACCAATAGTATAAAGAGCTCACACATCTGATTCTATTTTCTCTCATCATAATTTCTCCTAATGTTTTCTGTGATTATATTCCTATTTTATACAAGCACTAGACACACAGGACAGGAATACATACGGTGAAAAGTAGGCGTATAATATGCCTCTGCCACCCTTTCGGGGATAAGGTGTGATGGATAAACTAAAACCACTAGACAGATCTCTAAATAGAAAACTAGAGGATGTTCTTAATGTTTTGGGTTTTAAATTCTAGGTTATACCAAGATAAACTAGCTAACTTAAAGAAGCAGTTGCAACAGTTAGAAGATTGCATACATCCAGAGTTCTTACGGAGGGTCAAGAGGCTAGAATATCAACTGAATGAGAGGCTCAGGATAAATAAAATATATAGGTATGGTTGTTACAATTTGAGTAGGCGTAAGCCGTAAATTTAATGTTCCCTTTATACATATTTATTGTTTAACATAGTTGCACTTTTGTGGTATTACATAATTAGTGTACAACCGAAACATGTTTTAGCGATACCGAAAATATACTGTCGGTCTTTGATTCAGTTTCGCCTGAAACCGACAGTCAATCTATAATTTTAAAATGTTTATAGTTAAATAGGTATTTATTTATTCTTTTTATTTATTTCCCTAAGTGTGGTGAGGGAGAAGTACTAAATATTCTGAAGATGGAATTAAATTAATAGTTCTAACATTACAGGGAACACATGTATGATGTGGTAGAAAGAGAATACATAGCTGAAAAGAAGGCAGCCGCGAAGGAGTTTGAAGATAAGAAACTGGAGCTAAAAGAGAACTTATTGACTGATTTTGAGGACAAAAGGAAACACATTGAAAATGAGAGGCTACATATGGAGCTTAACGGAGATTCTATGGAGGTAAGAATGTCATAATTAAGAAGTGAATTTAGGGTAAAAGGCAGCTTATTCAATATAATTACAAACATCCTCTGTCACACTCCTGAACTGCAATGATAAATTGCAGTTAATATTGCGTTATCAATTATCATATCTGTTGTTTATTCAACCCTAATAAATTGATAAGATTGTTTTTCAGTTGTCTAGATTCCATACCACAAGCTTAAATTAACTTACTTTGGGTTAGATGGTGCTGTGTAAAAAAATCTCACTCACATTGTATAATGGCAACATCTATAAATATTATATAAGTGATGGTCTCACTTTTGATGGTCCTTTGAGCCGGACTCATCTGATTGTGTGGATAGTCATTGATACAAAGAAATTTCTTATGATAGGTATTATTATGTAAATGTAAACTAATACAGGATCAGGGTAGACAGAGACTTACATACAAATACCACTTGAGCTGATTGTTGAAAAATGTACAAATCAAAAGTACTCAGATATCCAGTCGTGCATGTATGAAACATTGAATCTGCAGAAAGCGAATGAAGTATGCAAGGATCGCAAAGCCTAACGATGTATCCACTCTAACAATCCCATTAGGGATCCAGTGTGAAGATATTTGTTATTTCAATAATCTATTTCTCATACGTCTCCCAAACACGTGCAGGTGAAGCCGGTAATGAAGCGGATCCTGCGACGGCGCGCCAACGAGCCGGCCCCGGCGCCCGAGAAGCGGCGCAAGCCGATCACCAACACGCTGACGTTCCAGCTGGACGAGCGCGACATCGAGGCCGACCTGCGCGCCATCGCGCGGCACTCGCCCCCCCCCGCGAGGCACCCCGCGCCCCCCCCTCCGCCGCCGCCCGCTCCCGCGTACAACCCGCCGCCCAGGAAGCACCTCAACTCCTCCAGCTGTGAGTACTCGTACGCTTTAAACTTTATATGCAAGCAGGTAATCCGTACTGGGTTACCTACTTGCATTTGCATCTGCTTGCAATTTGGAACTGTGTGTGAGCATAATTCAAATTTCTCATTGTCGAAAGCTAGCAATTTACATTGTAATCTCTATAAATAAAAATGAATATTTTTCTAAGCGCCAAACTCGAAGACAGCTAGACCAATTTGAATATTTTTTTTTAAATAGGTATTCCTTAAACTATAAGGAAGGTTTTTATGGAGAGAAAATAAATGAGAGGAATAATTGCACGGATGGGAAATGGGAACAGGAAAGCTTCCTTGCGTGGCTGGAGCCGCAGGCATCAACTTGTTGCAAATAAATTGTTTCTAGGTCCCTGAAAAGGTTAGCAAAGACATACACCCACATTCCATCTTGAGCATTTTGTTACACGTAACAGATGGTGAGCCCATTGCTGTGTTTAAATAGACTAGCGGAAGTTGCGGCGAACTGCTGTTGAAAACTTTCAAGCCGTTCATAAAGTCTTCAACTTGGTTTAAGATTGCCATGTTACTGGCAACATGTGCCATCCGCAGTACGCAAACGCTCGTAGAAGGACCCGCCATAGCGAAAGTTGCTTACCGCAGTGATCGTTTACAGAACACTGAGCAGGACTGCGAGCGCTTCAACTAACTAACGTCGTTGCCATTTATATTAGGCAGCTAGTCATTTCTATTTGTTAGGCTAGCATGTACGGTCTCTTCCTGTGAACTCAGAATCTTGAAATTTGGTTGAATATTGAGAATTAAGGGGTGTCCCGATACATGTATAGAATCACCAATAAACATAGACCTGAGTTGTATGGGCTCTCATACAATTCGGAGGTCTAGCTTAATTAGGTTTCAACTTAAATAATGTACTAATTTTTTAAATAACCAATCTTGACGCACAAGTTCTACTCGTGCTAGACCGGATTTTTTTTTAATGACAATGTCTAAGTTCAATATTCAGTAAGTCCCTCCAAATATTTGTCTCTATCTGGTGCCTGGTTAATATTAAGTTGTATATTTCACTTTGTGGCATTTACATTTACGAGCGTTACAACGGTAACACTTCGGAAGGCACGTTAAGCCTTTGGTCCCGGCCGGTTGCCAAAAATTTCAAAAAAAAAAACTTGAAAAATTTCAACAGCAGGTAGCCACAACCTGCGTCTGTCTATTTCAACACGGCAATGGGCTCACCAACTGTTATGAGGGACAGGAATACACATGGTGAAAAGTGGGCATATAATATGCCTCTGCCACTTGTTAAGTGATAGGCATGATTTGAAAATTTCTATTTCAGGTGATTCCCCGGTTCGAGAGAGCGGTGAGACGACTGAGACCCGCGTGGAAGACGGCAAGCTGCTGTACGAGAGACGCTGGTACCACCGCGGACAGAGCGTGTCCGTGGAAGGGCGGGATCAGCCCAAGTTCCCCGGCCACATACACGCCATCACTGATGACGCGGTTAGTATCCTCACTGTGGAAGTGTGCTTATTGTCGTGAAGTCTCCGTTTTAAGTCCACTGGTACGAGAAAAATGCTATCGATGTCCGACGGTTCGTCCGTCCATTCAGTCTACAGGTCGCATATTTCATCCGATTTGCATGCAACTTGGCATGGACAATCCTTGATATAGCCAAAAACTTTTAGCGAGGGGGTTTTGCGATCGAGGAGGGGGGAGGGGGTTTTGCGATCGAGGAGGGGGGAGGGGGTTTTGCGATCGAGGAGGGGGGAGGGGGTTTTGCGATCGGGGAGGGGGGGGGAATGGAGGCTTGGGAAGGGAAATGGTCCTTTTTCCTCAATTTACTCCGAAGTTCACAGAACCACTAGTTAATCTTAAGTACTTATACCTATCGTCCATGTATCTACAATAATGTTGTTCAATTAGAATTCGCTTTCTTAACGAGGTTCAATGTAGTATGCATGGATCGCGAACCCTATAGGTCTGTCCTTTCTGGCTACCCCGTCACGGATACAGCGTGAAGATAGTTAGTTAGTTGAATGAAGTACATGCAGGTCGCACTAGTCATACATTCGTGGGTCACAATAGTTTGACTTAGTTTAATTACCACACATTTTAAAACAAAGTTCTCTGTCTATCTGTTCGCGATAACTCAAAAAATACTGCACCAATTTTCATGCTGTTATCATCATTCGGTAGACTGGTTCTTGAGGAATGTTTTAGTATTTAATTCGTTAAGTTTTTGTATATATTAGCTAAAATATAACAAAATTGGAGTTGCTTGAAAAAATAATCTGTCTGAGAGCTTTCAAGAAAAACGCTGCTTCGATATAAGTAAATACTGGATTGTGGAACTGTGCATGTTATATAGGTCTAACGAAAAATCTGCGATGGTATATGCCTATCTATAATTTATTTATTTATTTCTTTTATATTATAACTTTAATATCTTAATATAATTGTACAACCACTACTCCTAGCAAATAATCTTTATATATCTTTAAACTTTATATTTTGTTTCAGATATGGGTCAAAAAAACAAACCAAGAACGTGTGCGAATATACATATCGCAGTTAGCGCGTGGCAAAGTGACTTTAAAGAGACGAGCGTCATAAATGAATTAGTGTACATAGCATTACAGTGTGCTGAAGTGTACTACGGCTAGTTCCAGCTAGATAGTGTGTGTATGCACAGAGCTCAAGTGTGTCGGTAGTTGGAAACAGTGTTCTTCCAATGAAGTGTGTGGTAAAAGTGATACTGAAGCGTTGAAATAGCAATATCAATGTAAGGTAATGTGACAAGGCTAGCAATATCGTCAAACTTTAACTTGACAATTATAACTTTACTGTGAAAGTTGGTCCTAGAAGTCGTAATCTGTTTTGGATTTGATAAAATATTGCCAATATAATTTATTTAATGACACCGTGCTGGTTGTAAGGCTTGTGTTATAATTATAATAATTTAAATTTTGTGGCTAGTTGCGTTCAGTTTAAATGCATTTAACTAAGAATTTATTGGATGATTGAATGGGAAAATCCTTGTGTTGACAAATATTATTCTGTTCCTAAAACCTCGCACTTTCTAAATAACTATTTTTACTTGTTCATATTACTAACCTTATACAATACGTAACATAAACCTTTCTGATCCACAAAGGGCACACAGGTATCTAAAACTCTAACCCACACACAACCAAAAAATACTTTTTGTATGTAAATATTTATTTTCAAATGAAATTTTCTTGTGTCATACTCGTAATTATCTCTCAATCATAATAATTACCCCTAAAATCTCAGAATACTACAACACCACAAATGTCGATATCAAATTTCATGGTCATATAAACATAACATTCACCTAGGTGGCACCAAGTCTCTTCTGTGTTGCCTGGTAAGTTTCATAATGGGTCTAACAAATGATTTTTACTTTAAATGCCAAATAAATCTACAAAAAATAGAAAAACGGTGATTTTACTTTTTAAATATCTTAAAAAATTGCTGCAATATTTACGATCAACGCGGGTGACCGTCACAACTCTGCTCATTCAACAGTCGCGCTCTCGTTCGCACCCGAACGCCGCGCCGCGCTTTGTCGCAGTCCGTGCAAGGCTGTGACGTCACAATGGGCGCGCCTAATCTCGGAAATTCAATAAAGGACTAAAATTGTCGTTATAATTTCGGAAATACTGCATGTATTGAAGTCAAATAAAAAGTAATGTAGTTACATGAGCTACGCTCCAATTTTAGCTGTATTAGACAGTAATATTTTGACCTTTTTGTGTTCTACATTTAAGTGTTATATAATTTTATGTTGGGTAACTTTTTAAACTTTTTTATCAATACAGATTACATAAATGGAATCAAATCTTAATACCTGAACACAACTTCATCGAACTGACAAAGTTTTATTTACATATTGTATACTTTCAACAACCATTTTCTAAAAGCACAGTGTGGAATATTATATTGCCAATATCTACACCTTTTGATTAAATTATTTTTACTATTTATTCGCTTAGCAAATCATGTTTTCAATGAATTTTCTCAAAATTATCTAGATATACTTTAAATAAAAGTTAAGTTCTAATATACCGTAATAAAAACGCATGGATTCCTACGATTAATTGATTTTGGTAGCGCCTTGGATATAGACATAGAGTCACGCCTTTATCCCCGAAGGGGTAGACAGAGGCATACTATACATTTCACCGTATGCACTTTTGTCCCACGTAACAGGTGGTGAGCCCATAGCCGTGTTATAGCGCCTTGCAGTGTTTGATTATGGCTTCATACAAACAGGCATATCATTTGGGGCGATCATGATTAAATTAATAAAATTTATTAAATGTACTCTACACTTTGATGTTAGTAGAATCATCACTAAATGATAGAGCGATTATATTCATGGACGTAAGTTTGTTTTAATATAATTTCCTAAAACAGTAATAGGCTACCTGATTTACAAATCGAAATATAGCACAGTAGTCGTAAAAGGAAGGGGCTTTACAGAATAATTTTACAGTACAATCAGTATATCAAGTAGGACAGGATATCATACCTGCAACCATTAGAATCGTTCCCTAACAGTAATTATACTTTACTAACTGAGTCCTGTGGCTTCACCGGTGATATTCTTTTAACCCCTACCTGCCACAGGCACACCATTTTAGAATAATCTATGACAATTTATCCGATTTCTTGACATTCATGATTACTGCTCCGCTCTCCTGAGTAGTGGCGTGATGATATAGAACCTACAGCCTTCCTACATAAATGAAATATTAAACAAAAATAAAATTTTCAATTAACAAAAGTTTCTGAGATTAGCGCGTTCCACCAACCAAACAAATAAACTGTCAAAATAAAAATCAAATGACAGAAGACAACAAAGAAATAGAATTCAGCAAATTTGTAAAATGTAGGACACTACCTAACTACTATATAAGCGATTGATAAGTTTCAATAAAATATCTATAGCTCAGTCGAATTAGGATTTAACCTGGAAAAATTTTAGGTAGCAATTTTCTTTCCAAATTCGTGTGGAGGTCACTCTCCGTCTAAATTTCTATTTGCGTGGTATTCGATTCTTTTCCGCCATCTTGAATTTAAAAGTGATTTTTTGTTTATCGACCAAGTGCTAGCGCGTACTGCCTTGCGTTTATCCACCGCATAAACTTTGAAATATAGAGTGTAATAGAAGTGCGCGTACTGCGGTGAAACAAACGCATGGAGATTGGGTGTCCTACCGTGCGGTAGAAAAACGCACTTGCGGACACCACAAACCGGTGCTCGCTAGGCCTAAACCGTTTATTTTTAATTTTACACATAAAATCGTAATTACAAAATAAGTTTACAATAAAATTTTTAGAACAAAAAGTTGCAAAACTCACATTCTTCACTAAGCGGTTGTCGCCTAGACACGTATAAATAATATTGGGTCTAAATGTCTTCGTGTACTATATATGTTAAACCACCTTAGGTGACTGCGCTAGTCCTGACTGCGCTTCGCCGCATGAAGAATCGGAAAGCTGTCGGACCCGATGGAGTCCCCATCGAAGCCTGGAAGGCGATGGGTCCTCGCGGCATCTTAGTAAAACTTTTTAACCGCATACTCCTCAGCGGGCAGATCCCAAACCAATGGAGACTGAGTATTATTACTCCAGTCTTCAAAGGTAAGGGGTCAGTGCAGGAGTACGGGAGCTACCGTGGTATTAAGGTGATGTCCCACACCATGAAGATCTTCGAGAGGATTATAGACTCTCGGATCCGGCAGGAGTGCACTCTCTCGGAGTGTCAATATGGGTTTCGCCCTGGTTATGGGACCACGGACCCTGTTTTTGCCCTGAGGGTTGTCGCAGAGAAATACAGGTCGAAGAACACGCCTCTGCACTGTTTGTTTCTAGACATGCAGAAGGCCTTCGACTGTGTTCCTCGTGCGATGATCTGGTGGGCACTGCGGTCCAAAGGGGTTCCAGAGGTCTATATTGACACTATCCGGGACATGTACTGTGACTCCGATTCAATGGTTCGGACTGTTGTTGGCGACACGAAACCCTTCCCCATCACCGTCGGGGTACACCAGGGTTCGGTCCTTAGTCCGCTTCTGTTCAGTGTAATATTAGACGAATTGTCGGACAGCATCAGAAACCCACATGAGCAGCCTCCATGGTTGCTCATGTATGCTGACGATATTGCGCTGGCAGACGCGGACAGGGGCAGATTAGTGCGACGTGTACAGGCGTGGAGGAGACGCTTGAGAACGGCGGTCTGAAACTAAATGTGGCGAAGACCGAGTACTTAGCACTAAACTCGACAGATCCCACATCCGTCTGCATAGGCGGTGATTTGGTCGAGCGCACGGACCAGGTTAAATACCTGGGATCTGTTTTCACACGTCCAGTGACATCGATTGCGATGTCAAGCCACGCATTGCTGCCGCGTGGGCCAAATGGCGGGAGATGACCGGTGTCATTTGTGACCCTAAAATGCCGATCCGGTTGAAGGGACAGGTCTACAAAACCATTATTAGACCTGTCCTTTTACATGGCAGTGAGACGTGGCCGATACTGGAGCGACACAAGCAGGAGCTGCGTGTCACGGAAATGAAGATGCTGCGGTGGATGTGTGGGGTCACGCGGATGGACCGCTTGTGAAACTCTCGCATCCGCGGCAGCCTTCACGTCCGTGACATTGCAGACAAGTTGCAAGAGTGTCGCCTTCGTTGGTATGGTCACGTCTTGCGGCAACCGCCGGGCTACGTAGGTAACAAATGTCTGGCCATGTCAGCCCCGCCGGGTCCCGGTAAGAAGTGCTGGCTTGACGTCGTAAGGGATGACATGCGTGCCAATGGTTTCACTACAGGGGATGCCGAAGACCGTGCGAAGTGGAGGAGAAAATGTAGGAAAGCGGACCCCGGGCGTCGCGAGACGCAACTGGGACAGACGCTCGGATGATGATGATGATGATGATGACCTTAGGTGGGTCCTAAATTAAAGTTCATGACAGTACAAAATATAATAAAAACGACATGTAAGTAGCTAATGAGCGTTACGCTCCACCTCAGTGGTGGAGGTCACATTGTCCAAAAAGTGCAATAACTTCATATAAACATTATTTTTCTCACAAACAAAAGTTATTATTATATAAATTTACTATAGTAATTTTTAATAAAATTTAATTAATTATCCCTTATTACACCATTAACTTGAAACTTAAAAATCCATCTTAAGGTGTGTGAATTAACTAAGATATTTTTTTTTTATACTATTGAGGTGGCAAATATATACCTATGTATAAAGCGTTGGACACATACTTATTAATCAACGCATTAAACAAGGCAGAATGTCTGCTAAAATGAAATTAGCGAGTGTAGCACCACTGGTATTGCATACATCCATGGTCTATGGTGACCACTTGCTACCAAGTGGGCCGTATGCTTGTCTGCCAATTTAATAGTACAAAGGAAGATAGCCATTTGAATTAAATATATCAATGGGATTTGCTACTTGATGGTTTACTGGATATGGCACTAAAAAAAGGGTACAAGTTAGCTTACAAGCTTTAATTTTGCAAATAAGTACCCTAAATCCATCTCCAGGTTCTCTATACCGAATATCTCTATACTCTACCAATAACCAAAATTCATCAAAATAGTTTCACATTTTTGTGTTTCTCCGTCATTTGATGAAATTAAAAAATAAAATAATCTGTGCTGTTTTCACACACTCTTAAGAGAGCATTTTGCCGTATTCATTATTATTATTATTTTATTTCAGAGTTATTTAAAGTAGATTTATTTATTATACTAATTATTTGAGTTGAAAAGTAAATATTTTATCAGTTTATGTATTTAAATATCTCCATCTCGAAGGTTCTGGAGGGGATCTAGCGCGGCACGCTCGCCTTCCTTAGTTTTTCTCGGTCACAGTTCTCACATAACCTAACCAATATGTTTTCTGACTGCCGCGGTGCCGTATGTGGTAGTGTGTGCGACTAGCCCGCTGAGGTCCCGAGTTCAATTCCCCGGTCGGCACAAATATTTGTGTGATCTGCAAATGTTTGCTACCGGATCGACTTTCGTAAAATACAAACAATATAAAAGTTAACTTTAAGTGCGTTTTCTCCATATAAACTTATCACTGTGTCAAATTTCACGTTCATCTGTTCGCGCAATTATCTTAAAAGAGGCTATAAAGTTTTCGCTACGGTCGGCACAAATATTTGTGTGATCTGCAAATGTTTGTTTTGGTTATTATAATTATAGTAGATGATTAACAGAAGGCCTTTAAACGGCACACTACATAAATATGTAACATAAATAAATAAATAAATATCCATCACGCCTTATCCCCGAAGGGGTGGCAGAGGCATATTATATGCCCACTTTTCACCGTGTGGATTCCTGTCCCACGTAATAGGTGGTGAGCCCATTGCCGTGTTGAAATAGACAGACGCAGGTTGTGGCTACCTGCTGTTGAAAGTTTTCAAGCCGCCCATAAGGCCTTCAACCAGGCTTAACGACTGCCATTTTACTGGCAACCGGGACCAACGGCTTAACGTGCCTTCCGAAGCACGGAAACGCTCGCAAATGTAAATGCCACAAAGTGGTCACCCATCCGAGGACCAGCCGTAGTGAAAGTTGCGTAACTCAGTGATCGTTTACAGAACACTGAGACCGCGGGGCCACGAGCGCTTCTAAATATGTAACATTAGTCATATTTAGTGTTTCGTGCGACAGAGATGACACTATCAAAGCAAAACCAACAAAATGTCTGTTTCCAAAATTCTCCAATACTTGGGTTTCAGCCACAGGTTTTAGTGTTGCAACTAGTCGGCAGAAAAGCATTGACTTTGTCACGATCTCAATGGAATTTTTTGGACTGAACTAGCCAGGGATGTAATAAAATATCCCTCAATTATTTCTTATCTTGCCCGATTAGTCACAGAGTGTCGTGGGTAATTTGTCCGTTTTAGAACGGACTTTAAACATTATAGATTCTAACCGCAATATCTGTATTTATGTGTGTTAAATGTAAGCTGGTTTCAGAACTGCTAGTTCTCCAAGAGCGGGAAATAGATGTTACCATAAAACATCATAATTTTGCCTACCGGATCGACTTTCGTAAAATAAAAATAATGTAATAGTTAACGTTTTCTCCATATATACTTATCACTGTGTCAAATTTCACGTTAATCTGTTCGCGTAATTATCTTAAAAGGGGCTACAAAGTTTTCGCTACCCGAGGGACAATTCTCCTCATAATATTAACTCGACTCAGTCTTGTGTCGATTCACTGACACAGTATAAGACTACTCATAGTATAGGTCCCTTCACTTAAAATGAACGCTGGCCGCTTACCGGCGCGCTGAGTGATTTTTGATATAATTGTGTGAGGGGTGCGCGACGGGAAAACAAAGTATTACATTTACATTCGAAAACAAAAATCTAACACATTAGGACGAGACTATTTATGCGCAAACACATCCCCTTTACTGTCGCTCAGCGTTCTTTTTACGTGACGGGAGTACACTACATATAGTTTTTACATTACCTATAGACACGTTGATTCTTATAAATTAATGACTTTGTACTCTAAACTCTTAAACAGTGATCCCGAACCCTACCATCTTGGACTGTAGACCTTAAATCCTGAACTCTGGGTACTAGGAACTCAGGGCCCTAAACCTTAGATCCTGAACTCTGGACACTAGGAACTCAGGGCACTAAACTCGAGTCTGGATCCTGGACTATGGACCTTAGGGCTGATTCCGGACTCTGTACCCAACACCCAACGCAACGGAGACAATCCTTGTTCTGTAGTACTAACAGTGTCTAGGTCGCTACAGATTATGCGTGTCTTCCACATAGCTCTGAAACCAGCTTTACATTCTGAGTAAATTTTTTAAAGAGTAAAGAAAATGTACAGAATATTAGCATCTATGTGAAAGTAAATATTCAAGAATATTGTCTATGACTATGACACAAAATGCAGTATTTGTAGGCTTTGTAAATAGTGTACATTTCGTGTATAATGATCAAATGCGTTTATATGTACATGAAGGAATTTTACTTTATTCCTTTTATTTCAATTTTTTATACTGTTTGTGATTTATTATTATGATGTAAATGAGTTGTGAATTAGGCGTTGTAAATAGTAAGAGATGTTTTTACTTATGTAAATGATATTGCGACAAGATCTTTTAAATATAATAATGTATTTATAAGTTATTATTTTGTTTTATTTAAATCAAAAAGCCAATATTATTACCTGATAATTTTACTTAGTAAAATTATCGAGGGACTTGCTCATCCATCTATCAGCACTCAGCCGAAACCATTACACCTTTATTTGCAACCGTGAAGAATGAATTACCTGGTCAACGTTTTTTAACCCGTGAAGAGGATGTTAATGCGTTCAAAATGCACGTTTTATAGATACCTTAATCCGAATGGAAAGAGTACTTCGAAAATTGGTTCCAACGTATGCAAAACTGCATCGATATCGATCATCAGGGTGAATATTTTGAAAAGCATAGCGATTAGGCTTTTCAAAATGTTTGTTTCACTTTGATATTCCGGATCGACCACCCTAAGTTTTGTGAAAATGGCATACGGTTGCTCTAGGTATTTTTTGGAAGAAATTGCTTACACCAAATCTGTTATTTTTATTAACCCTGAATTGAGTTCTATACTTACTAGTTCTGGTAGATCCGTCTAAATAAAGAGGGAGAAGTGGGATATGTATTCTTGTGTGTCTAGTGGATATATATTCTTTATTGTAACACCAAAATACATAAAAAATACAAATAATGTAATCCTAAATTGGTTTTACAGTTGGCGGCCTTATCGCATAAAGGCAATTTCTTACAGGCAACCTTTGGATAGAGACTTGTTAGAACAGAAGTTGGGGTAATGGGTAGGTAGGTATTACTACTGATTCGCTACAGTCGCTAGTCGGTCTAAATATGATAAGGCTCTCCTTACCTTCTCTATTTTATTTCCTTTTGACTAAAGTCTCCCATCCCAATCCATCTATCGCTCTTTAGCTTATGAGTTTGGTTTGAACATCGACAGTATTGTTTAGGTCACGTTTTATGTACCTATACTTACTCTTTTACAACTGTCATTTGTTCATCGTATTTGACTTACGTACTCATGCACCGCTTTCTTACTATTCTTTACGTTTTGGTAGATAAATTATTTTTTTATATCACTGAGGTGGCAGACAAGCGTACGGCCCCACCTGCCATGCAATTCACAAATCTCGGATCCAAATCCGCTACGGCGCAAATGTCATCGATGTTCATAGAACTCGAATATCAATGACATTTGCGCCGTAGCGGATTTGGATCCGAGATTTGTGAATTACCTAGCTGATGGAAAGTGGTCACTGTAGCCTATGGACGTTTGCAACACCAGAGCTGCAGCACTCGCGCGGCCGACCCTTTATAAACCTTCTAAGACCCCTTTTGAAAAACCTCGTACTGTAATAATAATCGCCGGTATTTCTAATAATGAAGCCATTGGCATTACCTACCTATGTGTCATCCTTTATATTAAATTGCCGCAGGTGTGATAACGGATAATTTTATTTATCCTTAGTAATTAGGTGTTTCAGCTCACTTTAGAGTACCCAATAATAAGGTCTTAAATCTGAACATCCTTGAAAAGCTACTCCTAAAATAACTATGAAGAGAAGAATGCATGGATCGCGATGCCTGGCGATCTGTCCTCTCTGACTATCCCGTCAGGGATACAGCGTGAAGATAATTAAGTTCTAAAATAACTATTTCCTTCAAGAACAGGTTAAAACAGTTTAACTTTGTGACTGTTCCCCTCAAGCTACATAGTGGTGCGATGGGGCCAAAGTCAGCCTCACCTGCAAGTGGTGCACCTGCTGACTAATTGATGAAATCATGGCGAAGAAAAAAAGAGAAACCTCAAAACAAAACCCTGTACCAACCCGTCTGATCAGCGTGGTACAGTAAGGTCAACCACCCTCCCAAATTGAAATTGGTACAGGCCTAGCCCACGTCCAGCAGTGGACTGTGATAGGATGGTTTGGGTAGTGTCTGGCAATAATGATGGTATATGAAATCCCCAAGGGCTCTGACAGAATAGGAGTTGTCACCCCCGCTTTCAGATGACACGCGCACTCACAAAGCGCTATATTTTAAAGATTGGTATAGTATACCAGCGTAGGTTTTGCAATGTCAAGAACATGGAGATTTGAAAAGAGTTTACAATTTATACTTATTATACATACATATGTCACGCCTTTATCTCCGAAGGGATTGGCAGAGGCATACTGTAAGAACACATTTGTATTATGTCCCACGCACGTAACAAATGGCGAAACCATTGCCGTATTAAAATGAACACGCGCAGGTTATGGCGATCTGCCATAGATTTTTTTAAGACCCATGCCTTCAACTTGACTAAATCACTGCCATGTTACCTTCTGGCAACTGGGACCAAGGGCTTAATGTGCCTTCCGAAGCACGAAAACGCTCGTAAATGGAAATGCCACAACAAACCGGCAAATCTGAGAGCCATATGATTGCCGCGGTGATTGTTTACAGAACAGTGTAAATGGAGTGTTTTAAAGGCTGCATATTTTATATTTAAGTTGACAAAGACCGTTTATTTTATTTCGCAACCGAGACGTGCACTTGTGCCAACATTTGCGGTTTATTGGGTTGCTGGATTGATGGAATGTACTTAGTTATATTTACTATACTTGATCTCAATACATATAATATCTAATTGATCCAAGGCTGCATGAATTCTCACTCATCTCTAAATAATATTTTCATAGCATTTTTTTATCTAACATGTATATAATATATTGTAAATTCAAGCAGAGTGTAAATATATCTAGTCAGTAGTAAATAAACAGTTCGATTATAACTTAGTTTATGGCACAATGGATATTGATGTAATTTTTCAGTAAACCTTAGAAAATAATTAGGAAATATAAATCACTTACTTCCGAACTAATCCTACTAATATTATAAGCGTGAAAATTTGTAAGAATGGACGTTTGTTAGTCTTTCACGTAAAAACTACTAAATGGATTTTAATGGAACTTTAAAATAATATAGCTTATACATCACAATAACACATAGGTTACTTTTTATCCCGGGAACAATTTCCTGTGGGGAACGGGAACGGGAGAACTTCTCAACACGGGCGTCAACTAGTAAATTATAAATCAAATGATGTACATTGTGTATTCTACAAAGGGATAGTTGGGATCTTAAGTATGGATGCCTCATAATATAAGTATAGGAAAAAACTACTACTGTACCTAAATAGTGCGTTTGTCTTAATAAAACACCAGTTAGTAATCACCAAAAACTATTACTTAGTATTAAATACGAAGTAAATAAAAATATTCAGTGTCATCTACAAATAACTTTTATTCTACTCCTTTACTGTTCACGCACTGTTTCCTGCCTAACATACAAGTTCGTAAATCTTTTAAAAGCTGAAGTACCTACCACTACATTGCCTCTTTAACTTAGTTAAATTATGTATAAAACTAACTAACTAATTTTCATCGTATCGCAGTCAGTGTAGTCAGAGAGCACAGGCTTCATGATCCAGGCATAATTCTTTCGCTTCCTGCAGATTCATTAATCGTTTCATACACGCATACCTGGGTATCCGAGTACCTACTTTATATATATACTCGTATATGTATAATTGAATGATATGTATATTTTATCTAAGTTATTAACATACGCACACTACATAGCTGTGTTCTCTACAATCTCCTTTCTCAGATTTCTTTAGAATTAAATAGACCGTATGTACGTACAATGTTGTTTTTTATTATGTTTTCTCCGTCTTATGTTTACATACATAAATAATAGTAAAAATTTCGTAAAAAAATAGCAAATAACTTTATACTAAATGGTAACTTATTGAGTTTATGTACCTACCTTGTAACGTCACGTTTCTTTTACGTAAGCGCTAGGTAAAGATGTCCTATGAAGTTTTATATTAGAATTAGATGAACCCCACAGCTTTGCCCGTAGAATATTTCGACCTGCCGTCGCACCTATTTAATCCCGTCACTAAATTCTACAATGATGCATAAAAATTTGCCCGATTTGTCGACATGTATGACTACTGCTCTTCTCCCCAGTGTAGTAGCGTAATGATATATAGCCTATAGCCTATAGCCTTTCTCGTTAAATGGGCTATCTAACACAAAAATATTTATTCAAATCCGACCAGTAGTTCCTGAGATTAGCGCGTTCAACCAAACAATCAAACTCTACAGCTTTATAATAGATGACGCCCACAGCTTCGCCCGTGGAATATTTCTACTTCCCGTCGCACCTATTTAATCCCGTCGCTTATAAATTCTAGAAAGATGCATAAAAATTTGCCCTATTTGTCAACATTTATGACTACTGCTCTATATAATATATAGCCTATAGCCTTCCTCGATAAATGGGCTATCTTACACAAAAAGAATTTTTCAAATCCGACCAGTAGTTTCTGAGATTAGTGCCTTCAACCAAACAAACAAACAAACTCTTCAGCTTTATAATATTAGTATAGATAGTATAGATGACGAGCAATTACGGTATCATCTCTACATACGTACTTGTGTGGCCACCGACGTCAACTTGGTTATTACAACATTATAGATAGCAAATATTTACATAGCGGGTTAGTATACTTAGCTCTCGCGAATTCTGGTACACTTCTTAAATACGGTTAACAGTGATTCATTTTGTGAGTTTTCTTTTAAGGAATATAGGTATTAATATGTTTACTGGCAACCAGAACTATACCTAATTCACCAGATGACTCCCACGCAAACCTTCCATCAGAAACCTTCCGTCTGTGATTCGACCTCCCAGCTGGGAGGTCGAATCACAGACATTATATTGTCACGCCTTTATCCCCGACGGGGTAGGCGGAGGCATACTATACGCCCACATTTCACCATATGAACTTTTGTCCCACGTAACAGGTGGTGAGCCCATTGCCGTGTTGAAATGGACAGGCGCTGGTTGTGGCGACCTGCTGTTGAAATTATTCAAGGCGCTCATAAGGCCTTCAACTGTGCTTAACGACTGCCATGTTACTGGCAACCGGGACCAACGGCTTAACGTGTCTTCCGAAGCACGGAAACGCTTGCAAAAGTAAATGCCACAAAGTGGTCACCTATCCGAGGACCAGCCATAGTGATAGTTGCTTAACGCAGTGATCGTTTACAGAGCACTTCTAGGTTCAAGGAGCGTTTAAGGGAGGCCAAATCGCCCGCATGAAAAGCAATAATTAACAAATTATACAATTTAAAATCAAGCAGTACCGTTGATTTCGTTTTGTAGATAGACGCCTCAGACCCTCTTACAGGGTTGGAAAGTCTGTAGGATGTAGTTTCCAACAAGGTCAAAAAATTAAATGTCAAGTCTTAGCTGCTCGTAGTAGACAATAATTACGGATTCCAGGCTCCAAATCTAGGCAGATTATAGAAGCAACTGGGAACTCTCACACTTTGCTTCCGGAGCGCTCACATACGGTTATGTCCCATAGAGGCTTAATTTCGCGTACGCTTAGGTTGTGGAATGAGCTCCCTGCCTGGGTTTTCAAGAACGTCTACAGTATAGGGTTCTTCGAAGTTCGTCTTAGATGGTTTTTAATGGGTCGGCAGTGCGAGTGCTGCACCTCTGGTGTTGCAAACGTCCATAGGCTACGGTGACCACTTTCCATCAGGTGGGCCATATGCATGTCTGCCACCTCAGTGGTATAAAAAACAAGATAAAGGTATAAGGCTTATCTGAAAGCGACAATGTCGTAGTCGTAGCTTTTCAGAATGTATAGAGATAAAATAACTTAAAAATAAAATATGAAGATCGAGGGGCAGATCTTATCGTCGTGCTGCTGTTTTTTACAATGCTTGTATGATTTTATCAGTTATCGGTAGGCGGTATCCTTTGTATAGCTCCTGTTATAACATATATGAACCACCTACAGGCATGGATTGTGGTCTAAATTGTTACTAAGTCTTCATAAATAAAGGTCCTAGTGATGTATTTTGGATATTTTAGACCAGTTTAGTAGATGTCCATTAAGGCGTCGCATCAAACCATCAAAAGAATTTGTAAGTGACCACGGTTTGCTGACCTAGACTTTGTTTGTGAAGCTTATACAAAAAGATACCACAACTAAATAGGCATTTTTTCTGATTTGTTTAATAGCGCTGAAAAATTCTTCTGAAATTAATGGACTCGGAGTATCGCAAAATCGTGCGATTTGTAGATGTATACTACTCGTGGATATAATCACGACGCGAAAATTTGGATGCCTGCCTTAACGTACAGTAAAAACACTCCGCTCATGTCTCATTACCTTTAGTCTAGATTCACACATCACACCAATTACCATTAACGCCCACATTTCACCGTATGCATTTTTGTCCCACGTAACAGGTGGCAAGCCGCCTTTAAGGCCTTCAAGTTGGCTTAACGACTGCCATTTTATTTACAACCGGGACCAACGGTTTATCGTGCCTTCCGAAGTACGGAAACGCTTGCAAATGTAAATGCCACAAAGTCCACCACTCATCCAAGGACCAGCTATAGCGATAGTTTAATATATTCAATAGTGTTTACGATATGGTATCATAATGTTACTAAAATTTGTAATACTATAGTGTGCATGGACGTACCAGTACCCGGTTCTGGGCCAATAGGGGCAAACCCGATTTTCCTAAGAGCATAAAGCGCTCGTAGCCCCGCTAACTTAAAAAAAAACTTAACTTAACTATCTTCACGCTGTATCCCTGACGGGGTAGTCAGAGAGGACAGATCGCCAGGCTTCGCGATCCATGCATACTTCTTTCGCTTCTTTGAGATTCATCAATCGCTTCATACACGCACGTGTATCCGAGTACTTTTGACCTTTCTGTTTTTGAGCAATCTGCTCACGTGGTCTTCATATGTCAGTCTCGGCCTACCCTGACCTCTTCTACCCTCTGCTTTCGCACAATATATATTCTTCGTCAATCGTTCCTCACTGATTCGTTGGACGTGTTCAAACCAACGGAGCACGCCCTTTTCCAGCTTAACGCTGACACTTTCATTCAAACCTGCCATATTGCGTATCACTTCGTTACGTATTCGGTCGGCCAAGGTAACGCCGCACAATTTTCGAAGTGATCGCTAACTTAGTGTTCTGTAAACGATCACTGCGTTAAGCAACTGTCGCAACAGCTGGTACATATCACAACCGGCGCGGCAGTCTATTTAAACACGGTAATGGGCTCAACATCTGGGAGAAAATGTGGGCTGCTTATGCTTACTGTAAAATGTGGGCCTATAATATGCCTCCGCCACCGCATTGGGGATAAAGGCGGGACTGATGAGCCTAAAACTACTTACTGGTTTTAATTTATACAGTTAGGTTAAAATCTACTATACAAATAATAGAAAATACAAAAAAACTGTAAATGAAATTCTAAATTTGTAATTCTAAAGTAACCACTTAATGAAAGTAGGTATATACGATGCATACACAAAAAAAAAACTATTATATTTTTCTGTCTGTTTGATCCGGCTCTTCCGAATGTGAAACAGCTCGATCGATTTTAACGGCTGACGGGTGGATGTTATAAGGATAACTTAGGCTATATTTATCCTCCTATTCTATTATTAGTATAAATTAAAATAGTTAATTGTTTTGTATATATTTTTGAATAATTTGCTATTTTAAATGTACGGTGGACAGGCTCCCCGCTGTCGTTATAGAAACAGGCTCAAGACGACACCTTGACGTGAGTAATTCACACACGCTTCAAGATTCAACAAGCGGGATAACACCCAAATCAACCTTTAAGCAAGCGGGATAACACCAAACCATCAGGCGATGCCACGGTGGTAGTCAAATCTGCTACAAAATCTGGGACATCCTTCCGAGGAGTTACCCGGGGCGTCCGGCGTTAAACGTCGTACACACATCACACACAACATCCTTGGAATTATATCCTAATAATTAAATGTTAAGATATCTATGGGATCTACAGTATACACACGTAAAAAATGCTATTTTAAAAGTATTTTCTGAGGGCCTTCGGCAGAATGGTTTATGACGTAACAAATTTTAATGTAGACGACCATGAATCAATCATATCAGCCTATAGCAGTCCACTGCTGCACGTATCGCTCCGTATTTACGCCCAACACACGCTCCTGCGCCTTTTGCATGATAGTGATAGTGTGAATAGTGGCATTTTTTTTCACAACATGTCACTGCGCTTTTCCTTATGACTTTTTAAAACTGTTGTAGGCCTGTAGCCCGGCCTGTCTCGGAGATTCATTAATTGCGCTCCGCTTACTATTTTCAAATAGGTGTCGACTGCTAATAAGAATAGTTATTGTCAAGAATTTACAAAAAATGTAGTTATTACATGCCTAAAACTGATCTAATTAAATATGATTGAAATCATGATCAAAGCGAATCCTTTAATTTTTTTTACTAAGGGCAGCGAAGACTTCTATCTTCATATTTGATGATGTAGAGGTACAGTTACGCCGTCGTGTTGGACAAAATCAATTTATAAAGTCGATGTCCTGACGCCTTGTTAGCCAGTCTCGTATGTACAGCGGCTCGCCGCGCCATTCAAAACCCTGCCACCGATACGACACTACCGTTCACAAAATTTCGAAAAAAAATCGATTTCGATCCTCGCGATAGTCACGATTAGTATTCTATTCCACACACGTTTAGTGCCCAGGCCGGCCGAAGCGACGCGCCACTGACACATTTCTGCCATATCGCGCGCATTTTGAATGTAGAATAGTTTTGTATTTGTTTTTTTACCAAATCTGTGTCTTTGACAATATTTGTGCTCACGCATGTGCATTCGGGATTTAAAGTGAGTTTATGGTACCTGGGTGATTTGTTCCTGTGGGAATTTCTAAGTAAGGTGAGTTTAGATTATAATTTGCACCATATTGAATTAATTTATATGTCTGTGGAGTAAAGAACATCGTTTACATTATGGTAATCTACATGTTATTTATTTTGTACTTTAAATTTATTGGTAAGCGAAAAAGCTCGGAGCGTATAAAGACGAGTCGACGATTATCTTGTCACATGCTTATTTTATGTAGTATCTTTAAATAAAGATAAGGTATGTTTATGTACTTACATCTCTATCTATATCCGATCGATTTTCAAAATGACTGTATTTTTTTTGTCTCATGTGTAATATTACAATTATATTTAAAAAAATAACAATATTTATTTCAGAAGAGTTTCTATTAAAATTTCCAATAGTTGATTGTCTGTAAACAACTAATAACCAAAAGGAAGCATACATAATAGAACTGACTAATGAACAGGTACTGGTCATAATAATATTAACAACAACACAAAGTGGCTGACATTTTCATTAAAAAACAACAATGTGTTGCTGTTTCATATGATGTGATACCTATTATGTAGGGCTGTCGCGTAACGCTTGGACCTTCGTCTTACGAAGCTAGCGATTTTGTTATTTCATTCACGAAGGCGAAGTGAAAAGTAAGAAAAGATAACACATTATTAAATTATTAATTTATTTAATCATTGTAAAACACAAAAAAATAGGTACTAATAAATATTTTGTGCAGGGCGAGTGCTCTCCTCTGGTGTTACAAAAATCATTAGTTAGATCATGGGGCGAAATGCTTGTCTGCCACTTCAATGGCTGGTGCTTCTCTTTTTCTATAAGATGTACGTCTATTTGCCTTCCAGGTCAAAAGAGCTTTGCAAAGGAGGGAATAGGCGTTTATTTATTTTTCCAACTCCTTCAAATTATCTTCCGATTAATTGCGATGCGGTTTTCAAGTCACTCTAACTTCTCCTGGGAGTTTACCGAGATTGAGAGCGGTGTAATTTTTCTGGTCTTGGTCATTGCTGTAGATCCTGGTTTACAGGAGTCACATTAATGGGAATGCGGTTGGGATTAGTCACAATAAAAAATGTTACATCAATGAATAAAAATGTAGATATTGGAATATAAGAGTACTAGCTGTCCCGCCCGGCTTCGCCCGTGACATACTTCAAACCCCGTGGCACCCATTTAATCCCGTTGTTTTATAATTTCACATTCACAATAATGTATGAACATTTTCCAAATTCATTGATTACTTTTCCGCTCTCCAGTACCTAGGTACCTACATTCTACGCCCGCACGGCCCGGTCGAATTAAATTAATTACATTGCGCTTTATTTTGAATTTGCGATAACTCGTAAGATATTCATTTAATTTGCAAGGTGCAAAGGGACAAAATAATCTTCATGAAATGCTGAAGCCAACTAACGTATTAAAAATGATAAGGATTAATAGCATTTAGTGAAAATAGCCTTTAAATTACCGCTATTTAATTGCTGTTTTTTTTAAGTATTAAAATGGATATAGTATGTTATTCTTAAGAGATAGACATATGTCGTCGCAGACTTTTTTGTAGAACTATATTAGATACACAATTGCACCATACATTATTTTGTTGTATCTCAAAGAGTTTAGGCAGCGTTTTTGTTGAAAGCTCCCAAACGACTTATTTTTTCCGACATCCCTAACAAATATCGTTATAATTTGGTCAATATATACGAAAACTTAACAAATTATACACAAAAACCTTCTATGAAAATCACTCTAACTATTAAAAAAAGCTGTATCGTAATCCGTTGCGTAGTTTTAAAGATCTAAGCATACATAGGGACAGACAGCAAAAAGCGACTTTGTTTTATAATATGTAGTGATTATAATTCAAAAGACAGTCTCTTTTCAATCATGAAGAATGTTTCTACAATTAGGTACCTATTGCGTGTAAGTGGATAGTAAAAACCACAATGCACTTATTTTAGAAAATAATATACTTACAGTAAGAGTCCACTGAAAAGGAATGATAAAAGAGATCCAATGAAAGAGTTTCTAATAACCCTAGCACACCGTTTCATATGACATACGTTTATATGAAACGGGAGTTTTAAATTTAAAAATTTAAAACGCCATAGCTTTATTACGGTTATACATTTTGTTGTTGACATTTGTAATGTTTCTTAATTTACACTTCATAAACCTCACTTTCAAAGTCAACTCGAGGTTTAAAAAGGGAACGACTCAAGGGTGCTAAGTTTTTTGAACCCATTAAAAATACGACTGTCGCCTCAGTCGCTTTGCACTTCAGGATGTTGTCACTTGTCAGCCCTGATTTGAGAAAGACCAGAAATAATGGCAGATGGTAATTTTACGCTTTGTAATGTAAATTTGGACCGCCATCTTTGGCTGTTGTGTTAAAGATCCCGCAGTTTTTTCATTAAGTGCATTACTTAAATCTTTTTGTATTCTAAAATTGATATTTTATTTTTAATGTCAATGCTAACAGAAACTGAACATTAGGTGTTAAAAGGAATTTTAATAAGAAAAGACACAGATTTTAATTTTATCATTGTACTTAACTACAGTTTTTTTTCGTGAAGAAATCCTCATGGAATCTATTCTGGACTCCTACCGACTAAAACCAAACGTTGCCCTCCCATCTGCCAATGGCCGGGCATCTCGGGTAAACCGTCGGAAGGATAGCCTCAAGGCTCCCACTCCCGACAGACTTTGTCTATTACCGGGGCCTCTATTCAGGGGATTCGAATGTTAAACCGTCTTTCTTTGGTTCGTTACATAATACTAACTGCACCATTTAAAAAGGTTTATAAAAATCTGCTAGGATAAACGCAGTACCTTCCGAGAACCACCTGCTAACCTTAAAAGAAAAAGTGGCACTATACCAAAACTACTTACCATCTACACTACCAAAAGAAAACGACCACAATGAAAAATTACCGTTTTTGTATAAACTTAACGATGTCGGCAATAGCGAATTAATGATGACAAATTTGTTAACAAATCAGGCTTTTGTGAGTTATAAGAAAGCAAATGAAGTCATCAATCATTCACGTTCAGTAGAACCATGCGAACTAATATTCAGCGGCTTAACGTTCTCAAAATAATTTGTATTGTATGCAAATGATAACGAATTGAATGAAAGATATAATGACCCTCAAACCTCTTTGGGATGCCCACTAACTGTTTATATAATAAAACACGTTCCATTTTACTGTAATTAATTGACACATGGCATACTTTTTATGATATATATTTATGGTAAAATAGTAAGTATGTTATGTTAATAAAGTGTTTTGGTGGGTATGTTAATAAGTTAGAGTTCCACCTCGGCATATCTGCCTAATAAAAGAAAACGGTTGCTTCTATTTTCAAAGATTAAAACGGAATTCTTATTTTAAATTCATAATATTTATGATAAAATGCAAAGCACACCTGCCTCACCACTCCTTTGCCTTGTATAAGAACAAAATAAAGTAAAAGAGTTTATGAACAAGATAAAGTAGGTTAAAAAAAAAAGAAAAAAGCTGTATTGATAAAGCTTCCGGAACTGAGTATACCTAGCACAGATATAGAAGAGTAAGCAGATTAAACATTAGCAAAAAATAGCATTTCACACATATAAACAGGTAGCTTAATCCAGGGTCGCATTCAGCTATCATATCATGTCATTTTAATATCTTTCATAATTTATGTTTATTAACCAAACATCTTGTTTAATGGTATCCTTAGGAAACCTAAAACAATATTAACATAATTAATTGAATCGGGTACTACATTTAGATTGACTCTGGATATTGAAATTGCAAACAATTTTCTGAACTGAATTCGTCCCCATGCCGTAATAGTACAAAATGTATGTAAATAAACAAAAATCTTAGATATAGATGACAATAGCGACCAAATTATGGAACAGATGCTATGAAGCATTTATTAACAACTTTTCAAGTGTTCGTCTAGAAGAATCACCATTTTTGAATAAAAATCTTAGAATAATAACACGTAGTCGTAACTAAAACATCAATTACCTGTAAAAAGTTATTCCTGGTGATTTCTTGTGACTGGTGCTATCACAACATTTTACACAACACTTCACCATGTTTTTTTAGACCGTTTTCCGTTGTAGCATGAAAACGGCTTGACCGATTAGAAAAATTCTTTTTGTATTGGATAGCCTATTTATTGAGGAAGGTTCTTAGCTATATATCATCACGCTACTACACAGGAGAGCGGAGCAGTAATCATAAATGTCAGCAAATCGGGGAAACTTTCATACATATTTGGAAAAGTAATAAGCGACGGGATTAAATGGGTGCCACAGGGTTGGAAGTATGTCACGGACGAAGGTCAGATAGTACACAATATTTTCCCTTCGGCACAAAACACTTACATGATTCAAAAATGGCGGCAATAGTTGAAATTATATAGAAAATTAGGCTACGCGTTGTTCGCTGTCTATGTGTGACATGTCGCTGTACATGTCGCTACACATGACAAAAAAAGATAGCGTTATACAAGAAATAATAAGAGTGAAAAGGAAGTATTACACCATAAACAAAGGATATGTTAGATCTGCTTACTCTTCTAAATCTGTGATACCTATATTTTAAAATTATTAAAAAATTATATGTACTTAATAATTATTGCATTTTCCAAGCAAGAGCCATTTTCTGAAAAATCATCCAAAACAATTATTAATACAGTACTTCCTCCCGTATCTTTCCCGGCTTTCGCGGTTTCAGGAAATTATCGAATCAAGTAATTAAAAGCTACCTTGTTAATTATATTTTGTTTTGAAAATATGAAACTTCTTTATGAAAATATGGTACTTTTTTGTAGAAAATCCTGCAGTCAATCGATTGAATTCGAATTCGTTTGGTTAATGTTTTAAGTACGTCCTAAATTGGTGCATTTATCCAGTAATTAACTGGATAAATCCAGTAACTATTGCACTTCTTGCCGGTTCATCTCAGGTGGGCCGCGTTCCGAACCGGTGCGTGGTCACTTTAAATATTTTAAATAGTGTATGACATTTTTGTTAGCGCCGTTAAAATGGTCATGTGCATAATAAAGTCATTTTTATTTTATTTTAGTAACCAAGGAAAAACTCCGAAACATAAGTCTTTTAGAATTTTTAAACTAAATAAGAAAATTAGGTTTTACTGTGTCAATCGCTTCGCTAATTGTGAACATTGTACCATCTCAGGCACGCTATCGTTGGTTTGTTCTGAAAAATCAATACGAAAGACTACCAGGACTTTAATTGGTCGTGCTAATTAGTGTCTAGCACATAAGACCTTTTGGCCTTTTTGTTACAACCTCACTAAAAAGGGCAACGGGTTCAAAATTTTTTCCATATTTAACATCTACAATAGACACATTTTATTTTATTTTATGTTATTAAATTTTAATCTATATAAATAAAATATTAATCTATATAAATAAATGAACGTATATTGAATTTACAGTAGGAGCATTACATTAGGAGGTATAGTATGTGACTTACTCGTATAGTTGATATATTAAACAGTAGTACCTACCTACCAGTTTTTTCTCTGTATTTATAAAGTAAAAGGTCAATCTAGAATTGGTATATGGAGCAAGTTTGTAGGGTAATGTCGTCTGTTCGCGTCTACTGCTCAATTGGCGTCCAAAATCAGTGGAAAATAACCATACCGAGTCACTCACAATAATAAACGGTTTTTTTTATTAAAGCTTAGATATGTGGTAGGTACGAGTATATGCATACTATATATATAACCTTTGTATGCGTTACCACCATAATGTAAAAAATATACTAAAATCTTGTATAATACAAATACTTGCGATCGTATGATATTTTGCAAAAATAATTGTGAGCAGCAGCACGTTTCACGGGAAAGTTTTAATGGCTTTATTTCAAATTCGGGATAAATTATCGTTTCTAAACCTTAATTATGAACCATATAATAAAGTAATGATGTTTCTGCTCAAATTTTATTTGATTAACAGTTAAAATAACGCTGGACGCGAACTGCACCACCAAATTTATACATAAGCCACATTGCGTCCGCAATGGACGCCATCTGGTCTATCTAACTCTAACTTGGATGGTTTTTATTATATGACAAATCATGACAAACATTATGAGTTTTATATTGATTCCGTCATTATTAACATACACATTGTAATAGCCACTTCGCGTCCACTATAACGACTATAGAAATAGATAAAGATGTCGAAAATCATACTTGGACGCAAACTGTGCCTATAGGTGAGACCTAAGAAAAGATTGCGTCCACATTTTAGTCACACACAAAAAGTGCATTCTCCAGATCCACAAGAGCACTGGTTTACTGTGCTCCACTATTTGTTTTACTCCACCCGGGAGCTGTAAGACATCGTCGCTCTTGCGCTTAGTCTCTGTCAACAATACTACACCTAAAATCTCTAACTTTTTTATCTCTTATATTTATCTAAATATGAGAGATAAAAAAATTAGAGATTTTAGGTGTAGTATTTACCAACTTAGAAGAGATCTTCTAAGATGGTGGACGCAAACTGGTCCACCGGTGGTCGCAATCTGGATTTTATGGACGCAAAATGGGAAAATCATATGTTTTGGCATTTAGTCTATTTATTAATTAATATATCAAATGGTTTGTCCAAAACTCTATAGTAAATTTAATAAGACTATATACAGAATATGTGAAATGCATTTCTTAATCGACTTTTTTATTTTCTTGCTCAAACCTACTAACTTTGTTTATTTATTTTGTAAACAATAAATAATTGCGTTCGAATAAAAATTAAAATTACAGCAACAATCATGCAGAGTCAATTAACAGATACAATAATGTCAATAATATGTCAGTAAAATTTCTTAATATTAATTCATAAATACAATAAATAAAATAAGACTCAAAACTCTATCACATATACCATATTTCCCAAACAGTCACTATCCTCACAACGATTCATGACCTATGTCAGAAATAACTTAGACCTATTTACTAAGCTATCACAACTCATCAACTGAATAGAGGCACCTATTTAACAGAAATATTTTGAGTTTTCTCGTAAAAGATTCGGTGAATATCCTCTTTAAATCCTGTGGCAACTTATTAAAAACACGAACTGCTTGGTACTGAGGACCATGCTGCACAACGTTCAAGCGTGGAATTGTTTGGGTCCTAAAATCCATTCTGCGTGTATTTTCCCTTACCAATCGATCTTCGCTTGATTCAAATTCACGCAAATATTTCCTAAACGTTGTTAACAACACCAATACCTACAGACCGGGCACAGTGAGAATCCTCAATGCAATAGAATGTGGCCTACAGCTTTGTTGTTGGGGAATACGGATCATAGTACGGACAGCCCTCTTTTGAAGAACGAACGCTCTTGGGCAGTTGTAATCGTAACTATTACCCCAAAATAGAACACTGTACCTCAATTTGGATTAGTGCATAATACACCACTCTTAAGTACTTCTCGCCCACTTCGTCCCTCAGAGCTCTCAGGGCATAGCACGCCGATGACAACGATGAACCTAGGGCTATCAACTCTCGCTTCCAATTTAGTAATTGATCAATATATAATCCTAGTAACTTTACTTCATTAAAAGCTCAATCTGTGTTTCATCCAATAATACATATATCCAGACTATCTTTATTTCGAGACGTAATTTTTGAACAACATGACCCTTGTTTTTCTTGTATTTAAGGTCAGCTTATTTGCATTAAACCAAGTATTAAAGATGTTAAGGGCCGAGTTCACTTTACCTGCAAGTGATTGTATGTCATTTGCGGCTACGATAGCATTTGTATCATCGGCGAAAACCACTTGATTAATATCTGGCTCTATTTTGTCCATATAATTTAGAAGATCATTAGTAAACAAAATGAAAAGTATCGGTCCCAAGACAGATCCTTGAGGAACACCAGCCGTTATTTTCCTCAAATGTGATTTTAAAAGTTTTTTGTGTCCTGCATGATCAAAGTTACCGACCTCCACAAACATTTTCCTGTCGTTTAAACACGAGCTGAGAAGTCGTAAGACCCCACCACGAATTCCATAGTGTTCCATTTTACTAATAAGCAGTTTGTGATCAATGGTATCAAAGGCCGAGCTTAAGTCCAAAAATATACCAGCCACGTGCATTTTTCGATTCAATTTGTCAAAAACATCACCCATTAACCTATAAATAGCATCTCTAGTACCAATTTTCTCCTGGTAACCAAATTGCCGAGGATGAATTATGTTATTTGATTCATGATGGCTGTTGATACGTCTTTTTATAATTTTTTCGAAAATTTTAGACATTATGGGCAGTAACGATATTGGCCTATAATTTGCTGATTCAGTTTTGGCACCTTTCTTGTGTACTGGTATTATCTTGGCAATTTTCAATTGCTTTGGAAAGATGCCTTCAGAGATGCACTTATTTATACAGTATCGAGAGTGGCTCCGATAAGATTGTTAAGTTGTCCTTAATTACAGAAATAGAAATTTCATCATAACCTGTAGATTTTTTACTAGGCAAAGTCTTAACAATTTTTATTATTTCACTGGGCGTGGTAGACGCAAAGTTGATACTCTCCTCTACTCTTTCAGTCCCATGCTGTAGTAAAAAGAGAGGATCCTGACCCCCGATCCTGGACACATCATGCTTATGATCGAACTGTGATGAAAAAATGTCAGCTACTTCCCGAGGATTGTCAACAAGATGATTATTCATTTTTAGTTTAATTTCTGTTTGCATTGATTTTGCTCTATTTGTACTGTCATTTATAATTTTCCATATGTCGTTACTAATATTATGCGAATTTTTATTTTTTTTCTGTAACAGCTAGTTTTTTAGCTTTCGTAATTACCTTTCTATAAATCCTTATATACTTATTCCTATAATTTAGAGCACTTGTGTGAATTTTATTTCCATTTGTACATAAGGTTCGTTTCATTCTACTCGACGTTTGTACCCCTGTAGTGATCCGCCTTAATCGATACTTACCCTGCAATTTAATTTTCTGTAATCGTTGTCTATAACTGTGTTGAAACACTTCAGTGAAAGTCCTTAAGAATGTATTGATTACCATAATACCCCAGTCATGCTCGAGTAGTCGCTGCTTAAAATTTAGACCATTTTTATGACTTAATTTTCTTTTGGTGATAGTGATTTGGATATTATTGTATCCATCACCAATACTATTTAATAAAAAATCACCTAGTAGAGCACCATGTCCATCTGATAAGCCATTATGGTCCACTATACATCGCACCACGTGATCCTCAGGCAGATTTGTCACAATGTTATCAATGCAGGAATACCTGTCATTACGAACAAAAGTGTTAGTATCAACAAGGTGCCTGAAGTTGTAACAGGAAAGCAATGCTCAAAAATTCAGTCTTTTCTTTGCTCTCAGCAAGCAGATCAACATTGAAATCGCCACAAATTATACACTTTCTGTTAAATAAGTACTCCAGTAATCTTTCTAAACTAGTCATGAACGGTTGAAAATTATTGGCATATGGCGTTCGATAACAGCAGCACAAATAAAGACCGGTACTGCAATCCTTAATACAACAAATTTCAAAACTATCTATTCTATATAATTTATTAACTACATTAACATTTTTGACTTTTTTATCTACGTTAGCTAAAATTAGAGAGCCTCCTCTTTTCTTTTTGCTTCTAGTATTGTAACTTACAAGACTATAGTTTGCAAGTTTAAATAATTTTACTGTAGATTCATTCAAAAAATTTTCACACAAGCATATGAAGTCAACCTGTCTTTGTAAACTTTGCAGTAATACCTTATATTCGTGCTTTTTACTACTAATTCCACACACATTTTTACTACAAAGGAACATCTTAAGTGGTATCTTTGATATCGAGGGCTTTATAGTTTTACTTACTGGTGAAGCCAGGATTAAGGGATTTGAAAAATAAACCGATTGTGTATCATAATATTCTGTTTGCGTGGTAGCATCCACGCATACATTCTGTGTGGGTTTACTCGGATTTATACATGTGATAGTAGTTATATTAGTTTGAGAGGCATCATTATTTGAGCACTTACGAGTAGTAGTACAAACTATATTGTAATCAGTCAGTTTTTGGAACGAAGTTCCTTACGGCAGGCTTGGAGGAGATAGGGATTTTGTTGGATTTTGCTGCGCGACCGAACTGAAAAAAAATGTGATAGTAAAACCGTAAGAAAAATTGGGCGGAATAAAAGCGTTAAATGAGACGTGCGACAGTTGTTTGTTTTGCAAATTGTGTCGATTTTCAAACTGTCTATTTACCTCAGTGAAGTGAACAATAATTTGGAAATTGCAGTACCGTAGCTGTGTGGTTTGGGTGGTATGCTGCTCGGGCGAGACGCAGGAGGCCCGAGTTCGAATCCTAGTACAAACGGTGACTTCTTGTATGATTAATTGAATTGTGAACTTGTTAACTTCGTTCCTACCTGGTGTCCCACGACACCACATAATTTTTTTATTATAATTTTTATACTTATTCGTGTAATTTATGGGCAAAATTTGTCTATGAAATAGTTTGCAAATTTGCAACTTATAAGAATGTCTGCTCAGCCTTTCCTCGTAAGGATTTAAAGAAACGAACGTGGTGTTTTTTACAATTTTGACTTATAAGACTAATCAGATTGTTTAATATACAAATATTAACGAAATTGCTGTCATAAATTTTACCCACTAATATATTCGTGAATTTCAATTGACAAAGAGTATAATGTAAGTACGTTTGGAATTTCATCGGATTTTTATCATTACTCTCTGCCAAAATAACAACAAAATCGCACTCAGTATAATCCTTACATATCGAAACACATGTCCCAAGGATCTTATCCATGGTAGCATATGGCTTTATTATAGCCGTTACAAAAAAGCTGTCTCCCAAATAATGCTGAAGTACTTTTCTAACACCATATCCAGTCTGATCAGCAAGGATCAATACTCTATTTTTCTTTAAGCTGTTCTTCGCCACTTCAGGCCTGATATCAGCAGCTGAACTAATACTTTTCTTCTGCGTGTCCGCTTTCATATCCTCACGGTCTTGAGATTTTTCTCGTTGGGTGTCTGTCTCTCCCTGTGCATTGGTACACATTGTTGGAGTTAGTAATTCGTCACTCTTTACTTTCTTTATCGATACATCTGACAAATTCACCCGATCATGCAGTTCTATTGTCGTCACTGGCGATTGTGGTTTATATAAAAGAGTATTGCGTTTCTTTTTATCCATATTTACTGGTGTTATACAAACGTGGCCCTGTATGCTA
The DNA here is from genome assembly GCA_948477245.1 of Thumatha senex. NCBI lineage: Eukaryota > Metazoa > Arthropoda > Insecta > Lepidoptera > Erebidae > Thumatha > Thumatha senex. Next base: position 27,886,368 of record OX419729.1, on the reverse strand, counting down.
TTCCGCTTAAGTGTCTTACTAATACCCCTAGGTGAAGCAGAAATATTTTGTTGGAGGTTATTCTTTTGTCCACATTTCGGAGTCATGTTCCCTCTACCCAATACAGTTACCTTTTTATATGCATCAATGGTCGACTGACACTTACCTAGATCCAATTTTAATCTATAGTTTTCATTGTTAAGGTTTTCAATCTCTGTATCTGCACTTTGTAGTTTTGCAGTTAGTTTTTGATAGGTTCCCGTAAGCCCATGATAACGTCAATTTCAATTAAAGATGTATTTGTATTTGGCATGCTCATTACAGAGGAATTAAGTATATCAGAATCATCAAGGCAGAGATTATCCATAAAAAAGGCCTTCCGTGGTTTTCTGAAGGTCACATTACCAAATTCACATTCCATGTTGAACGTAAAAAAATATATCGTATCCTTGTTCAGATTCATCAAGATTATAATATGGTTTGCTTTGGATTCAGTATTGAACGCACTCTTATATGTAAAATGCAACAACGAAACGCAGCTGCCCGCCAGTTGTCAAAAATATATTAGTTGTCACTTGGCACTGTCACTGTCATTGCCACTGTTATTAATGATGGATAATGAAAGTGATTTGATACGATCTACTCTCTGAAAAGATCTCCCGTCCGGTTAATTTGGCCTTCTTGTTAACCTTAGTTAACTCACCACTTATAAAAGTCCTTTACAAATTTAACTATCAAAATAACATTAAATTATAACTTCACCCATCTTACTACTGTCACATATACATTTTACATCTATATGTTCTTTTTGTCTCCCTTTAGTAGTGCTAGGTATATGCATATTTATTAAGTGATAGGTATATGTTTACTAACCGATACTAACACCTGTGTTGTCCTATTTCAGAAAACAATAACGATAAATTGTCCGAGAGACCGAGCAACTGTCACTTAACTAAACCTCACACTATTAAATCTACTCTCCACCTTGACATTGGCGGAATCGTCGGTAAACGACGGGGCCATTAATATAAGAAAAGAAAAACAAAGTGATTTGTTTTTGTTAGTTTGTATTGTCAAATTTATTTTAAAACAAAATGTTATTCACTGTATAAGCATGTGTGGGTGGTTTTCAAAAATGTGATAACGAATCTTCAAACTTTTTGTGAGGTTTATTTTTCGATTCATTTACTCACTCGTCTCAATATGGTGGTAAATATTCTTGTGAACACTTTTTAGGTTATAATGCACTAACTTTGATGCCGGTTTTATAAAATTTGGTTCACTTTTATTACTTAAATTAGAATTTTATATTACATAAATCTCTAGCACTATTGTTCTCACGGCTGGGGTTGCCAGACTTTTCCTGTAACTCTAATAAGTGGACGCGAACAGGCGAGCTTACCCTACAGGTTTCTAAAAAATGCAACACTATGTGAATCGGAGCCTGTCTTACTACATTTATTTCGAGTTTGACGATTTTTTTTCTACGCGCGATATGTTCTGAATACAGTTCTGTAGATTGTCTCTGCCGGCTTGTCTTGTTCGGCGACTATATGCCGCTGTAGAGATCCTGAGCTCAATAAAAAATAATTAATATTTTGGTGACTTCTTACACAGCGCAAATTTATCTAATATTAGCTTGTGCTGTAGGTATCTAGAGATCTAATAAACAAATAGATATTATAGACTGGCTGGTGCCCGCAGCATCACTCGCGTGGTAAAGTTTTCCTATTCGAGATTTTGTACGAAACCCTAAACTTATTGAAAGGCCAATATAGAATATGTTACTAACGAAGAATGTAGCTTTCTAATGGTGAAAGAATTTTTATAATCGGCCCAGTAGTTTCGGGGCCTATTAATTACAAACAAACCTACAAATCTATCCTCTTTAAAATATTAGTATAGATACGAGAGGGCGCCCGCGGATCCGTGTTTTCTTAATTAGTAGCTAAAGCCCCCGTGGAGTAGGTGTCCATTTCGCACACGAACTTGTTTTTGGAATCTCTTTTCTTAATCTGTACTTATTATTTTATTTTACTCTTTATTGTACGCCAAGTAAATTAAAATTAATATAAACTATTGCAACAGGTAACCTGTATTTTCAGTTGCTTTGCTCTTTTGCTACCTGGATTTGGACACCGAGGTCCACTTTTATTAGGCTGCAAGGAGCAGCTTTTGTTTAGCTATTGTCTTTCGGCAATGTTAGGAGCAAATGCCGTCTTATCTTTGTGGGGCCCCTTACCTACACTCCGTTCTCGGAATAATATTATCCTAATACTCGTACAGGGTATCAGCTGTATGTATACAAAATGACAAATAAATTGTTTCAGGGGTTACAGTGTGATTGTGTAACAAAATATCTACACAAACATCACACTTATAATAATAGTAAGTTTTAATGAATATATAAATAAATATTGTTGGACACTTTTTACACAGCGCCATCTAGCCCAAACTAAGCTATAAGCTTGTACTATGGGATCTAGTCAACAGATATACATAATTATATATTTCTAAATACATACATATTGTGTATAGTGGATCACACAAATATTTGTTACGACCTGGGAATCGAACCCGGGACCTCATGCGCGGCAGTCGCATACACTACCACCGCGCCATCGAGGCAGTCTAAAATATAAATACGGAACTGTCACATCATAAAGTCCGCACGCTCACTATTATTTTGTTAATTGAGCTCCAATTTTAAAAATAACTAAAATACGCTTCCGTATTTTTGCCATTGCCGACAATTATATCTACCGACAGGAATCCGCTAATAGCTGACAAGATTTAGCCACCTACGGGCTGAGCACGTATTATTGAGTGTCTGACATACCAGTGCCCATTGATGGCGAATTTGCGTTAAATGATGCTTTATTGCTCAAAAAATGAACGGGTTACTTGAGTGAACAAACGGGTTTGTGTGTAGGTAAGGGAAAAAATAAACAGTTTGCTCTGATCATTGAGTGGGGTAATTGAAAATCTTTAAGAATTATATCGTGGATTGTAATTCTGTGTGTGAGATATTGTGGGACATTTTTTACACACTGCCATCTATCTCAAAGTATAAAGAAAGAAAAGAGAAATGTTTTATTGCAAACTCAGCTAATAGACAGGTAGGTGACATTAATTTCTCTTTAGAATTGGATACACTCCCTATAAAGACACCACGCCACAAAAAAGGCCTCATAACAAATAATATATTTTCTTATGTTTTTAACGGCTACTATCAAATCACAAAACTGAAGACTAAAAAATTGGCATAGTATTCCATTCTGAGAAAAAAATCTTAACTGTTGCTGGTATGGATTTCAACTCCTTCGCCGGTTTTTTTAGTTAAACCGCCACGTGTTAAACCTTATTTACGGTAAATAACAAAAAAGTTATGTTAAAACTTAGATGGTAACTGTGAGGATCTGAAAATAATATATTTCTGAAAGTTCCTATTTGTATTTTTTTATTTGTAGTGATTCTTGTTTTATTGGATGATTTCCGCGAATTCGTTCGAATAAAGTTCTCACCATGTAATAAGTTTTTGTTTTTGTATTAAATTACAGCGTCCGCCCTTTTACAGATCAGGGAAAGTCCCTTTACAAACTGTTGAGCAAGTTGGGAGATCACTCGGAAAAAACAGACAGGCTTTAAATTTATTTAGTTTACTGGAACGGGAAAATGCTATTGATGTCCCTCCGTCCATTCAGTCTACAGGTCGCATTTTTCATCGGATTTGCATGCAACTTGGCATGGACAATCCTTGATATAGACAACAACTTTCAGCGAGGGGATTTTTCGATGGGGGGGGGGGGGGGGGAAACTGGAGGCAGGGGAGGGGAAATGGTCCCGTAGTGGTTGGCAAGAGCTCTCAAAACGAAAAAAGCAGTGTTGTTTTTTTATAAATCAATAAAAAAAGAAAAAAAAATGATTAAAAAAAGATAATCCCCGAAGTCTACGGTTCACAGAACCACTAGTTATAAACATTCACATTTACTTTTTTAGTATTCATTTGTTATTTCGAAATTATAAACAGATACTTGGAAGGAGTCAGGGTAGACTGAAACTTACAGTAGACCACGTGAGCAGATTGGTCAAAATCGGAAAATTCAAAAGTACTCGGATACCCAGACGTGCATCTATGAAGCAATTGATGAATCTGCAAGAAGCGAAAGATGTATGCATGGATCGTTAAGCCTGGCGATCTGTCCTCACTGACTACCCCGTCAGGGATACAGCTTAATTGGCCGGTCAGAGGGAGGGAGCCAGTGCTATATGCTCGGGGGTGGAGGTGTCATTATCAAAGGCATAACTACGGGGAAACCCGCTCCGGGTCTGACCCGCGATGGCGAAACCGGCGCCGCACCGCTCGACACCCCAAGCCGCTCACACCGGTGTTGCCCTCTGTCGCCTTACAAGTTTATCATGCCTATGGCCATTGTATAGTTAGTGAAATGGCAAGTCACCGTCTGCCAGTATTATTAAAATAACATATAAAAATGGCAGACGACGTTTTCATCAATAGTTTAAACCACCAAAAAATCCATTTTTAACATTCAACCCAATAGCCCATTTCGTTGTTAGCATATTGTACAATAGTTTAACTCCCATTGGAGGTGATCCATTACCGTTCTTCTACAGAAGGCAGGCGTGGACTATCTGCATTGGGGGTCCCATTCCCTATTAGATTAAAATTCTCAGAGGGCCTCCGCGTGTTTGACCTATTTCCCCAAGTAAGTATCAAAAGTCCGGATATCTTCATGAGACAAAAAAAGAAGATACCCGTGTAAAAAAGAAGAGACATAATAATATTTATTTAAGTATTTAGATACTAAAGGCACAAAGCCTTCATGCGTTTGATATCTGCAAGTGATGGTGCAACACAGACGTGTAAATAGTCTGGCTGCGAGGGCTTTATACCCTTATGTGCCCTAGGTTTCCCTATAACTCAAAAAAACAACAAGAAATAGAGAAGTCACCTACTACACATAATGAAGCAAACCATTAACCTGCAATCGGGCGTCTTCCTTCAGTAGGAGCGACTGCGGATGTCCAGGCAATGCTTGATGGTAATCAACAATCACATGCGGTTCTTATTTTTACGGTAGAATGAACAATTCACACTACTAAATCCGTCGGAGTGACATGATCGGGTATATTTTGATAGCCTTCAATAGGCGTATCACAAATTCAATACGGTTGCAATAACTGGGAAACTGAGCACTTCGAATATTACGAGGATTATTCAAAATTCAGCCATTTTTACAAAATATCGACGATAAGAGTGGATCGTCGTCCGCCATTGGTCCGCGCTTCAGCCAATCGCAGCGCCCACGTCAGAACACCACGACAAACAGAATTAGCGGGCACTTCAAAAAAAAAAAAATCTTATCGTTCTTTTGAGTATAGGTAGTATATAATACTAGTGGAGAAAAGCAAAAAGTATTGCCTAACCATGCTTCCGCCCCATAAAAGTTCGCAGAATTTTCAAAGAGAAAGAAATTATTTGGAAGTTGTGACTTAGGGGCCGTTCAAGTATTACGTAAGCACAAAGGGGGGGTGGGGGGTCTCTGTTTTGCTTATTTTGGATGACATGGGGGGTGGGGGGGGGTCTAGATGATGATTACGTCATCGTTAGTTATTTAAGTTTTTTCGGGGATTCCCGCAAATAATACATATGCGTAGGCACTCGATTTGAGAACTGATTAGGGGAATTACCGCGCATTAGGGAAATTACCGTGCGCTATTCACTTGTCTAACAATTCACTCTCGTGCCGGCCGGCTGCAAGTGCGCATCTATCAGTATTGTTTTGTTTGGATTCTAAACGTATTGTAAGCATTGAAAGTTGTCATTTGTGTTTATGTTGATGCAATTAGCCAAAGTTTAACGTTTTAATTATTTAAATTTAAATATCTTATTAGAATGTCATATCATATAGACAAATCCAAGTTATACCAAAAACTGTTCGATAGTTTTAAAAAATCTCATACTGGGACGAAAGTACAAAATGTACAAAAGTTAGTTAACGAAGTTTGGCGAAATTATAAATTACAAGCAAAGTCAGATAAGGAACTAGATATTATTGTATCTAAGAGAATTGAAGAAGAATTGCAAGCGGCGACTAAAAATAAATCCAATCTGCTTCATTTTTTTTCCAAGGTGAGTAAATATAAGTACAAAGTTTCTCTTCACGTTCTGTAACAATTAAAACGATTTATGAGTAAAAAATATGATGGCCTATCTCAAAGTAAAAAGGTAAATGATTGATATTTTATTTCTTAAGATCGACTCCGGCAATTGGTCACAAAATACACGGTGTTTTCAATATCTGTATGTGAAGGGTTTCTGTGGGGAAAAGCTTTCAATAATATTTAAACGCTGGTTTTATTAAATACGGTGAATTTATGTAGCTTAATAAGAGAATATCCAGCAGAACTCTTAGAAATTTTTCATTTTTAGGCAACGTCTTCTACCAGTAAACCTGCAGAAAAAACACAAATTATACAGCCATTTTCTAACATTGAAAAACAGAAAGAAGATAAAATTAAAACCGGCAATGAATCACAAGAGCAATGCGAAAATAATAATAATGCAGATAAACAAAGAGCAAAACCTTCTCAAGAAGCTTTGAAAAATAAGATTACTCTACTCGAAAAAAATCTGAACGCTTTGTATTCTGCCAGAGATACTATGCCAAATTACGCTGAAGTTGATAAACAGATCATTAAGTTGCGCGAGGAACTAAAAACAGCAAAAAATACTTAAAACAGGAAGATTCAAAACGCAGTTGCCCAGAAGAAACACAGGGATGGTATGAAAAGAAAGTTAGAAGATATTTGTCAGGAAAATCCTGAAATAAAAAGAAGACTATCTCTGAGGGATTCAGTAGGACATCCTAAACTTGAAAGCTATCAACCATTACTATTGAAAACAATTGCGGATATAGCTTTATTTGGGAGTGCATGTGATGACAGGAGACGAACGGAATCTATTCGCAGCGTAAAAACTCTTGACGAACTCACACAAGAACTGCGTAAACTAGGATTTGACATTAGTCGCAGTGCGACATATCTTCGTTTGATTCCCAGAAAATCGAATTCTACAGAGGGACGAAGACATGTATCGACAGTCCCTGTTAGGCTCATTCGTGCTCAAACTGATCACCACAAGAGCCACTTAGATAGCAAGTTCGCTGAAACATCAATCCATTATTTAGAGAACATAGCATCCATACTTGGACCAGATCAAGTATTTTTCTTATCTCAAGATGACAAAGCTCGAGTCCCTATTGGCGTCACTGCGGCAAATAGCAAGCACCTCTTTTAATGCATATGGAATATAGAATCAAATTACCTGACCACGATTGGGTAATCGCTGAGCGTCATAAATTAATACCATCTGTTTATGCTGGTATCAAAGTTACTTCCAATATGCTAGGACAACCGCAAGCCGTCGGATATTCTGGGCCAACATTCATCGCTATTCGAAGTGGAAAGCATAGTTCATCTACTGCTAATACTCATGCTCAGGATTTCGAGACGCTTCTCGAACTTGAAGAGTTTCGACCATTAGCAAAAACTGACCATGGACTAGTAAAACCAGTAGTCATTATGACGGTTGATGGAGGGCCAGATGAAAATCCGCGTTATCAAAAAGTCATAGGGTTTGCTATACAACATTTTAAACGACATGATCTCGATGCATTGTTAATAGCTACCAATGCTCCTGGAAGGAGTGCGTATAACAGAGTAGAGCGAAGAATGGCTCCTCTGAGTCGGGAACTGGCTGGTTTAATACTGCCTCATGACCATTTTGGGTCTCATTTGGATGAACGTGGCATTACAATTGATGAACAATTAGAAAGATATAATTTCGAATTTGCAGGAAATGTATTAGCTGAAGTATGGAGTTCAATGGAAATTGATGGCTATAATGTTACTGCAAAATATGTTGAGGCTGATGAACAAGATGTTCCTGAATTTCCAGACGTTAAATGGTACTCAGAACATGTGCGTGAAAGCCAATACTTGCTTCAAATTGTAAAATGTAAAAATACAGAATGCTGTCGTCCAAGAAGTGGCCTATTCAGATTACTAGACAACAGGTTTCTTCCACCACCTGCAAAAGTAAAACAAACAGTTGATGACTTGGTTTTGGATGAAGGAGGACAATTTCTTGATCTTCCAGTCAATTTAGCTCTACGCTTGAGTACTACCCTCAAAGATTTTTTGCAAATGCCCTACGATTATTTTTGTCCGACGGTAAAATTGAGGCTCTCAAGCCGAACATGCAAAACGTGTGGTCTTTATAATGCTTCCGTCAAATCATTAAATCGTCACATCGAGAAGATCCATAAAAAAGTAAACACGCCCACAGAGGGAAAAGTTAGACCTGTAAGAGTCGCTGCTCGTCGTGCTAATGAACTGATGTGCATTATTCAAAATTTAGAGCACCAAGATGTTGAATGGCTCGATGAGAGTGACGTAGACATTCCAAAATCGGATGAAAGTGAGCAGACTCACAACACTGAGCAGCAATCCAATGTCATCGATAACTTAGAATCATGGATTCAGGTTTCATGGACTGAAGACTGTTAATGTGTTCCGAAAATATTCTTTATGTTAGTTATGTTCTTTATTTCTGATTATATTTTTTTGTCATTTACTCTATGTGTATCAGTTAAACCTAATATTTTCATGAATTTTCCTATTTTAAAAATAACAATATAAAAAAACATTTATTACTAAAAATGTTTACGTAAGCATAGGGGGAGGGGGTAAGTGCTTTGCTTACTCTTGATGACAAGGGGGGCCGGGGGGTAAAAAATGGTAAGAAATCTGCTCACGTAATACTTGAACGGCCCCTTACAAAATTAACTAGGTTTGATTAAAAACATATATGAAAAAGTGTTTTACAATAATTTATTACTATGTAAATAACTAAGCGTAAATGTATAGGTAAATTATATCTTATTGTGTTGGGATCGGATACATTTTGACAACTTGCCGTTTATAAACACCAAATTTAGTTTTGACCGTTGCAACACGCACTACCTAATCAGATCCGCTGTGCGTTTTTATAATGACACCTAATGGCCAACTCAAAGGTGGACAATCATCTTGTCCTACAAGTACTACAGTTCCGACCTCAACAGGATGGTCATGGGTTGTCCATTTCTGTCTGAGTTGCAGCGTGTGCAGATACTCTATACGCCACTTCTTCCAGAACGATTGAACCATACTATCTAAAAGTTGTTTGCGCTCAATAAGGTTTGAACAGGTATTGGTTATATCAGCGTCTGGTAAGTACTGCAGAGGAGTGGACATTAAAAAATGTGCCGGTGTAATTACTTCTGGGTAATGATCAGCAGACACCACAGTGAGTGGACGCGAGTTCATAATGCACTCGATCTGAACCAAAACGGTTTGTAATTCTTCGTAAGTCAGAAGCTGGGTACCGATAACCCTAAACAAATGCGTCTTCAGACTCCTTAAATTTGATTCCCACATGCCTCCAAAATGAGGACTGCGAGGTGGAATCATTTTCCACTCAATACGAAGTAAACTAAGTTCACGCTTTAAGGAAGGTTTAAATTTAGATTTAATCATAAATTTATAAAGTTCGTCTAACTGAGCCTTTGCTCCCACGAAATTGGTGCCGTTGTCCAAATAAAGACACGATATAGGACCACGTCGAGAAATAAAGCGACTGAAAGCAGCCAGAAAGGAACTCGACGTGAGATCAGATACCAACTCAACGTGGATAGCTTTGGTTACCAGATAAACGAATAGGCATACTCGTATGTACGCCATTGGCGAATATTGACCACGACGACGAGCTAGTGTAATGCGTCGAGGGCCTGCGTAATCCACTCCAGTATGGACGAATGCCTTGGCTTCAACATCGCGGTAAGACGGCATATCTGCCATTTTCGGATAAGGATATGAAGGATTCACACGGAAGCAGTAATTACATTTCCGTATTTTAGCTCTAACGACTGTTCTGACATCTAATATCCAGTACCGTTAGCGTAAAATAGACATAAGGAGTCCAGCACCTTTATGACAATTCATGATGTGGAAATGATTAATTATAAGGTCTACGCCAGGATCGTGCTTAGGCAACAGAACTGGGTATTTCACTTCAAAAGGTAAGTCAGAATTAGAAAGTCGGCCGCCTATACGTAACAATCCGTCTTGATCAAGGAAGATCGACAGCCTTTGAAGCTTTTTTGAAGGTAGTTTATCATTCTTGAGAGCCTTAATATCCTCTGCAAAGTAAACTCTCTGCACAGAACTAAGTATTGTCTTCTTAGCAGTCATAAGGTTATTCACAATGCTAGAAGACGAGGATATCTTCCTTATAAATTTAAGGTTGTAAACAATGATTCTGAGGAGCTTGTCCCATGAGAATACGCGTTGAGCCAGTTCATGTAAGACCAATGGTTCTTCATTTAATTCAAACCTACTCATATTGGTGAAATACCCGAACATAAAACGCATACACTTAAGATTATAGTTCAGCAACTATAATCTTAAGTGTATGCGTGTTATGTTCGGGTATTTCACTAATATGAGTAGGTTTGAACGGTTTTATGGGCCATTCAGAAACTGGGTTGCAAATCCACGATGGGCCGTTCCACCACAAATTATGTGAGACTAGCTTAGAAGGAAGCAAGCCTCGCGAAATACAGTCACTGGGGTTTTCGTTACCAGCTACATGATAAAAATGTACAGAAGACAAGTTCTCCTGACATTGGGCAACGCGATTACTGACGAACACCGACCAGCGATGTGGTGAAGAGTAATTCCACGAAAGAGCAATCGTAGAGTCAGAGAATGCATAAGTACCTGCAATAGGTATACGATTTCGGTAAGTATCGTGCACGGTTCGTATTAATTTAGACATCAGGACTGCGGCACAAAGCTCTTAGACTTGGCGCATAACAGTCTGACAATAACGTTACCACTAGTGTCTGTGCTGTGTATATATATTACGCAGCCATATCCGGCCATACTGGCGACACAGAAGGACACGATGTGCACATCACTATCGCGTAAAACACCCACATGTCTAGGCACATTAATAGAGGAGATCAAAGGAAACTCCTGTATTAGGGCTATAAATTTATGAACAATACTGTCAGGCGGAGTCTCATCCCAGTCGATATTACTTAACCAAAGTTCTTTAATTAGAAGCTTGGCATAAAATGTGACAGATGCTACAAAACCGAGGACGTCGAACAGGCGGGCGACTATGGAAAGGATACTCCTCTTAGTAAATTTTTATTGTATAATATTAGTTTTGAAAAAGAAGCTATCCTCCACAGGGTCCCAAGAAAACCCTAATACTTTGGAAGTATTGTTAGGACTTACGCAGAAACCTATTGTACCACACACACTAAAATATATTTCCAGGTATATTCCATGTAAGATCAGCTAGAGGCAATCCCTCCAAGTAGCCTATATTACCCTTTAATGAGTAGGTAACTGATCCGTAATGCATGTATATTGTATTTGTTGCTTGGGTATACGCGGGACTCAATGTCCAAAATAACGTACCTTAAAAAAGGCCGAGAAGCCGAACCAATCCCCTTAACAAAGGAATTACTTAAAGGAATTATTGGTAAGTTTTATACTTTACAACAATCAACTGTTTTTAAATTATTTTGAGAACCATTATCAATTAAACAGCGAATAATCATTTTATTACCAGTTTTAGTTCTCACATAGACTTGTGCAGTCGACAATAGTACCGAGCAATTCGTTTTAAGATTTGCGCTTAACGACAACGATGCGCTACCGGGACTAGTATTATTACTTTTACAGGAATGATTCGTACACACTGAGGTGGTTTCGGAGGGTGTCTTGGAGGCATGAGTATCAATTAGGCTGCGATTCCCAGCGTCAGAATTTTTACCCTCAATTAATGGGAACGAATGTAACGCTGGCAATACAGGAGTAGCCGATGAACTTACGTTAGGTACTTGTGACACATGTTACACGTTTAGAATCAAAATGCAAGAGTGTATGATGTTTTTTCTTACATATCTTACAAACATACTACGATTTACAAGAAGTGACCGTATGTGATCCATTTAAACAATTAACACAACTACGTTTCGCCTTAATATATTCAAAATGATTTCGTGGAGAATCTAGGGCCAACTGAGAACACGCACTAATTGCGTGGTTACTTTCATCACAATAAATACACGTTTTTACTGAAGAAGCGGTAGGTAAGCTATTACTCGCTACGAACGATTTATAAGTTTGTGTACGAGATGACGACGGCGACGGTTGCGCAGCGGATGGTTTGCGATCGCTCGCGACCGGGTTCAAACCTCGAACCGTATTCGAATTAGTAGAACGTTGTAATATTTTCACTTGATCCTGAACAAATGAGACTAATTCAATATACGATGGAATTTCTTTATTTTGAACCGTCAACTCGAACGCTTGTACCGTTTGGTTATCAATTTTCCTAAACGCACAGTGAAAGAGTATAAAATCAGTTAAGTCGTCAATACCTAAATGTTTCAATGCCGAGACTGAACTTGTAAATTTTTCAATAAAATTATCTAAGCTTGCAGAAGTGCTCGTACAACCTTTAGAATCTAATATAATATTGAAATAATGAGTGCCCAAGGCTCGTTTATCTTGATATTTCTTTACTAAACTATCCCAAATAATGGGGTAGGTCTCGCTTGTCGGAACAATATCTGCCGTGACCTCTAACGCACCGTGGGTCAATTTACCTACAAGGCACTGTAGACGCTGCGAGTCAGTAAGCTGTTGATTCTCATGAATATTTGTTTTCGTAACGAACAATTCGTAAAACTTAGGCCAGAGTTCCGTCCTGCCGTCAAAGCTGGGTAATTCTATTGGAGGCAACTTAATGTGGCATGACTTATGAGGACTAGACAACGTATCACGGATTGGTTTATCTGAGTGTAACGTTTGTACAATTTTATTTCGAACTAGCTTAACTTTATCATATAAGTCTTCAAATGCGTCCAACGGCTTGAAATCGGGTTTGAAATTGGAATCTAAAGGCATTTAGTGATCATTTAGTTTGTCTATTATATCTTCAAACTGGTTCCGAATTTCATATATTCTTTCTGATTGGTACATGAACGACTCATTAGACCTAGACGCGAAGTCAGAAATGTTTAATGAACGCTTATACAAATCATTTACTCGTGAAAACATACGTTCTTTTTTTTGCCGTCAGAAAGACGAACGTTTTATTGACAGAAATGTCGGATTCAGAACTTTTACTGCTACTACTTTTAGACATTTTAACAATGATTAAATATAACTATCTTAATCGAAACGAAAAGTCTAAATATGGGTTTCGAAACGACTGGGAAGACGTTAAGATGAAGAAGTAAATTGAGTTAATATCGTATTCGTAAGTAATTATAGTAATTATTTACGTGGGAAAAATGTAACATATAATATGTTAAAGAAATATTATTATAAATACCTAACGTAATAACAATTTACAAATGTAGGTATGACGAAGATTCGTAAGTTTACCACAAAACTACGTAAAGCTGCGAATCTTCAAGTATATTATTAGAAGTTTACTTGCTGGAACAGTATCCGGCTCGAAGGACCAACTTATGATGGTGCAACACAGACGTGTAAATAGTCTGGCTGCGTGGGCTTTATATCCTTATGTGCCCTAGGTTTCCATATAACTCAAAAAAACAATAAGAAATAGAGAAGTCACCTACTACACATAATGAAGCAAACCACTAACCTGCAATCGGGCGTCTTCCTTCAGTAGGAGCGACTGCGGATGTCCAGGCAATGCTTGATGGTAATCAACAATCACACGCGGTTCTTATTTCTACGGTAGTTTGGAGAATTCACACTACTAAATCCGTCGGAGTGACGAGATTGGGTATATTTTGATAGCCTTTAATAGGCGTATCACAAATTCAATACAGTTGCAATAACTGGGAAACTGAGCACTTCGAATATTACGAGAATTATTCAAAATTCAGCCATTTTTACAAAATATCGACGATAAGAGTGGATCGTCGTCCGCCATTGGTCCGCGCTTCAGCCTTCAGCAGTCAGAACACCACGACATACAGAATTAGCGGGCACTTCAAAATGGGACGAGATGTTCACCTAAATCTTATCGTTCTTTTGAGTATAGGTAGTATATAATACTAGTGGAGATAAGCAAAAAAGTATTGCCTAACCAGCAAGCTTAAGCCCGAGCGATGCAGTTTTACCGTACCGTACTCTACGCGTTTTCCACTAGAACTTCTTCCCGAGATAAAAATCCAAACTGCATACCATATTTAAGTTAAATTTACTCAGAGGTTTTTAACATGCGACGGTTTTATATACGAGTATCTATTCACTAATCATCCTCCTTGATAAAAATTATGATCTACCAGGGCCGCAATTCTCAAGCGTAGACGGAATTTTATTTCATCTAGAGAGAGGGTAAAACATAAGGCGAAAGATATTACACAACAAAAATCTACGGTTACAAGAGTTTGTGGTTGAGATACGGCGGCAAACATTTTTTGAATAAAATCGTAGCATAACATAAATACGAATAAGAATACACCGTGAAATTTAAAATTAGCAACAAATTTTTAATATTTTTATTTTCTACATTTTAAAAACATATAACATTAATTACTAAAACTAAGTACAACAAATAAAAATTCACTCATAGTCATAGTATATCTCCGCATCGCAGTCCTCATGTGGTAGTAACAAAATTGAATATTTATTAACAAGTTCCTTGTACAGTAATCATTCAGAGTGTCGCGATATGTCCGCCCAGAAGCCATTAAAGGAAAATTAATTCGAAAAACACATCTGGCCATTAAAAAATTAATCATCACCTCGTAAAATTCGACAGTAAACAGATTTTATCATTGAAAGGTAAACACGATCCGATTCCTAGATAATTATTTACTTTATAAATTTTAAATTACTATTCAATATTCAGTTTTAATGGTAGCTACCAAGGCGAGTATTCTGAAGAGTACTTTAACATTATTCAACACTATCCTTTTTGATTCTGAATAACGCGTGCGAGAGTGAGATGACACTCTTACTTAGGGGTTGCTACTTAATTGTTAAAATAACGTAAACTTATAATCGTAAATAAGGCAAACAACCTGAGGGCCACCGACAAATGTGTTGCCGACTGAGGAACTAGCCCCTCTATCTTTGGAAGTCGACATGACAGGCGGCGTTACAAAAACAAGAGTGATAAATTGTGGAACTCACTACTTTTATGCCATAAATTTACGACTATTGGTTGCAAGTGGCGATTCCATTGACAAATTTAAGCACTTTGTCATTAAGCTCATGTTTTACTACGGTTAAGGTTTTCGGTATGCCATTTTGCTGACATCGTACATGGTTCGGTTTGTTTGTTAGTATGGTTAGCAACATCATGATTTAGACACTCTCTTATCTCAATTTTTTTTAAAATAAATAAATAAATAAAATAAATATCCATCACGCCTTATCCCCGAAGGGGTGGCAGAGGCATATTATATGCCCACTTTTCACCGTGTGGATTCCTGTCCCACGTAATAGGTGGTGAGCCCATTGCCGTGTTGAAATAGACAGACGCAGGTTGTGGCTACCTGCTGTTGAAATTTTCAAGCCGCCCATAAGGCCTTCAACCAGGCTTAACGACTGCCATTTTACTGGCTACCGGGACCAACGGCTTAACGTGCCTTCCGAAGCACGGAAACGCTCGCAAATGTTAATGCCACAAAGTGGTCACCCATCCGAGGACCAGCCATAGTGAAAGTTGCGTAACTCAGTGATCGTTTACAGAACACTGAGACCGGGAGGCCACGAGCGCTTCAAAGAGTAAAAATTTTTTTTTAAAGTATAGTATATAGTATAGTAGGATTTATTTTATATAGGATTAGTCTATAGGATAGAATTACCTATCAGATTAATAATAGTATAATTAATTTTATTTTCGTACATAGCTTAAGTTACGCATTTCATGTACCTAACCCCCAACCTAATGGTCCATATCGCAGTTCTCAAATAGATCTCACAGCAGATGGTCGCGCGGCCCTAACTATTCTTGCATTACATTGTCTGCACTGGGATTCTCATATCCTTTTTTGTTTAAGGTCTGAAAGGTCCTGTTGGAACAGTTCCTTCTTCTAAAAGACCATCTTTTGTCCACATCAGAAATTAATAAGAAGATACCCAAGATGCACAGGGACATAATACAACCTTAATACGACTGATATGACTGCATCTGTGGCGCGGTGGGAGTGCATCCGACTGCTACGCAAGAGGTCCCGGGTTCGATTCCCGGGTCGGAACAAATATTTGTGTGATCCACAAATATGTGTTTCGGAGTTTGGGTGTTTCCTATATAAATTCCTATATAAATAAATAATGTTTCCAAATTACTTGATAACTATATTCTCTCAAGTACCTACGCCCGCACGGCCCGGTCGAACTTGGCTACACGAAATTAATTTCCTTGCGCATTATTTTTTGATTTTGCCGTTTCTCCTAAGATATTCATTTAATTTAAAGTAACTTATTATTTTTACTACGTTAGTTGGCTTGAGCATCTTCATTATTTTGTCCCTTTACACCTTGTAAATGAAATGAATATCTTAGGAGTTATCGCAAATTAAAAATTAGGCGCAAAGAAATTAATTTAATTCGACCGGGCCGTGCGGGTAGGTTTAGGTTAGTACCTAAGTACTGGAGAGCAGAGAAGTAATCAATGAATTTGGATGTTCATACATTATTGTGAATGTGAAATTATTAAACAACGGGATTAAATGAGTGCCACGGGGTTCGAAGTATGTCACGGGCGAAGCCGGGCGGGACAGCTAATTTATAATAAAAAAATACAACTGTAAATGTTTCGATATTAATATGATATTTCGGGTCTTATTCATCGTCAAACGTCGTTAAGTATAAGGCAGGCTTTGTACCTAATAATAAATGTTCCGAATAAGACCTGGAATATTTATTAATAATACAACTGATGTTAACTCTTATATTATACAACTAAGTAAATAAGCACATTGTTCAATACTTAAGGTTGATTTTAATTTGCCGTGATTTTTATTTAAGTAAATATATGTGGTTTGTTTGTCGGATAATTCACAACTGTTCATAGTGACTGTATGTTTACATATAACTTCTACATATTTAACATGCTCTCTGACTACGGGTCAAACTATATAGCTCGATTATTATAATAAAATACCTTTAAAGGAACATTTAGTTTCCTAAATTAATTTTGATTATTTTAATTTGCTGACCCTACCGGGGCTGATAGAAAAAGCCGTATATCTTAAAACAACACGCCGTATTCTGTTGCTCAAGTTCAATACTGTGAAAACGATACTTTGCTATTGTGTACCTTATAAGATTTTTTTTTTAATTTACTTACTAAAGAGCGCAAGCGGTTTTTCCCGCATGAAATTTTGTTATTGCGAAAACTTGTTGATTAAATGTTGCTAATAGCACTCTCCAGAGTAACAACTATGTCTTCATAAATTTAACTCGACTATCAAATTTATTTTTAACTAGCAAAGAGCCTTGGTTTCAAATTTAAAATTAGGCCTTCACGTTCTCATTTGAAATGCTCGAGAACTGATATTTTAAAGAAAATTATATTAATTGAGGGTAGATACTGCGTAAAGGGCTAACCTTAGATTATATAAACACCACACAGGTGTTTATATAATCTAAGGGGCTAACATATTCTATACGTTACTAAAATTAATAAGATTAGGGCGTAAAAGTTCAGTCCGAGACTACCAGGCCTTTAATTGGTCGTGCTAATTAGTGTCTAGCACATAAGACCTTTTAGCCTTTTTGTTATCTATACTAATATTATAAAGCTGAAGTATTTGTTTGTTTGTTCGGTTGAACGCGCTAATCTCTGGAACCACTGGTCGGATTTGAAAAAATATTTTTGTGTTAGATAGCCCATTTATTGAGAAAGGCTATATGCTATATATCATTACGCTATTACACTGGGGAGCAGAGCAGTAGTCATAAATGTCGACAAATCGGGCAAATTTCAGATTGTAGAATTTATAAGCGACGGGATTAAATAGGTGCGACGGGAGGTCGAAATATCCCACGGGCGAAGCTGTGGGGGTCATCTAGTTACCCGGGCAACGGGTTCAAATTTTCTTCCCTATTTAACATCTAAATAGACACATTTTATTTTTATTTTTTTATTTTTGAAGTGAAAACTTCTTTAGCGGCGTTGAGCACTTTTTCTGTAATGGGTATAAAATCTTAAACTCGCGTCAGGACACGTGACCTGATCGAAAAAGCGTAAGATTTTTTTATCATCATCATCTTTACGTCGATCCCGGTCAATTTTTGAAGGAAAATCTTCTTTTAGCGCGGTACGCATATTTTTAGATGAGATAAAATCTTTGGACTCGCGACCATAATCATCATCGTCATCAAACGTTGATTCCGGTCATCTACAGGTCTTATTAAATAATGCTGTGTAATCAATTAGGACTCTTTCAGTGTAGAATTATTTTTTATCATCATTATCTTTACGTCGATCCCGGTCAATTTTTGAAGAAAAAAAACTTCTTTTAGCGCGGTACGCATATTTTTAGATGAGATAAAATCTCTGGACTTGCGACCATAATCATCATCATCATCAAACGTTGATTCCGGTCATCTACAGGTCTTATTAAATAATGCTGTGTAATCAATTAGGACTCTTTCAGTGTAGAATTATTTTTTATCATCATCATCTTTACGTCGATCCCGGTCAATTTTTGAAGGAAAAACTTCTTTTAGCGCGGTACGCATATTTTTAGATGAGATATTTTTTATCATCATCATCTTTACGTCGATCCGTCGATAAGGAAAAACTTCTTTTAGCGCGGTACGCATATTTTTATTTCAATTCAATTTTTTAATAATATTTTTATTTTTATTTCAATTTTTGAAGGAAGTTTTTCCTTCAAAAATTGACCGGGATCGACGTAAAGATGATGATGATAAAAAATAATTCTACACTGAAAGAGTCCTAATTGATTACACAGCATTATTTAATAAGAACTGTAGATGACCGGAATCAACGTTTGATGATGATGATGATTATGGTCGCGAGTCCAGAGATTTTATCTCATCTAAAAATATGCGTACCGCGCTAAAAGAAGTTTTTCCTTCAAAAATTGACATAAAATCTCTGGACTCGCTACCATAATCATCATCATCATCTAACGTTGATTCCGGTCATCTACAGGTCTTATTAAATAATGCTGTGTAATCAATTAGGACTCTTTCAGTGTAGATTTATTTTTCATCATCATCATCTTTACGTCGATCCCGGTCAATTTTTGAAGGAAAAACTTCTTTTAGCGCGGTACGCAATTTTTTAGATGAGATAAATTTGGACTCGCTACTCCCCGTTACGATACGCAGCTATAGTGTGTGCATATATGCATGTACCAACGCGTCTAGATAAATAAATTATTAATAAATTGAGTTTTCACTTCTGTCGGCACTCCCGGAGTGGTTAGGTTAGGTTTTTTAAATTTATTCGGCCCTTCAGACCCGCCCCAGTTCTGTGCTTCGGAAGGCACCTTAAGCAGTTGGTCCCGGTTGCCAGTAAAATGGCAGTCGTTAAGCTAAGTTGAAGGGCTTAAGGGCGGCTTAAAAAATTCAACAGCAAATTGTCACAGCCTGCGCCTGTCAATTTCAACACGGCAATGGGCTCACCACCTGTTACGTGGGACAAAAATGAATACGGTGAAATGTGGGTGTTTATTATGCCTCTGCCTACCCCTTCGGGGATAAAGGCGTGACAGTATGTGTAGTGCGTAAATATACAATTGATTCGCTTTTAGGCCAAGTATGCATTTTTTAAAGCAAAGATACAATGTTATAATATAGGTAAACTGCCTCGGTAGCGTAAATGGTAGAGTATATGTGACTGCCGCCCTGAGGTCCCAGGTTCGATTCCCGGGTCTGAATAAATATTTGTGTGATCCCCAATATTTGTGTCGGAGTTTGGGTGTTTCCTATCTATAATATATAATATTTTTCAATTATCAGCTTAGACTTTTTCTCTTTAGTAGTAAAATGACTTTAATAAAATATTTTTCAGTTATTGATGTGTTATCGTTGTTTCTGTTAACCATATATCTATATTAATGGCTTCCTTCATTGATTATGGACACATATTGCACTAAAAAGCGACTGATTCGTATGAAATATGGTAACCTTTTAAGTCAATGGGGAAATTAAAACAAACTGCCGCGTAACATTGTGTTAAAGTGAGACTAAACGGTATAGTGAAGGTTCCGTACAATTTAATAATAAATATTTTAATATGCAACGAATATAAGACCAAAGAAGTATGTATGGATCGCGAACCTAACGGTCTGTCCTCTCTGACTACCCCGTCAACACATTAAACCATAAGTCCAAACAACAAGAAACCCGACCCGGCTTGCACGTGTGAAATGTAAATACTAATTTACATGATTGACCTATCCTATAGACTATCTCGTAAACTGCATTGAAATTAGTTCACGCTGGCATCCGTGACCAACGGCTTAACATGCCTTGCATGGAAACGCTCGCAAATGTAAATGCCACAAAGTGACCACGAGCGATTTTTTGAACTACTTAACTAATTTCAATGCAGTTTACGAGATAGTCTATAGGATAGGTCAATCATGTAAATTACTAGAAGAGAGAAGAGAAGCGCTCGTGGCCCCGCGGTCTCAGTGTTCTGTAAACGATCACTGAGTTACGCATCTTTCACTATGGCTGGTCCTCGGATGGGTGACCACTTTGTGGCATTTACATTTGCGAGCGTTTCCGTGCTTCGGAAGGCACGTTAAGCCGTTGGTCCCGGTTCCCAGTAAAATGGCAGTCGTTAAGCCTGGTTGAAGGCCTTATGGGCGGCTTGAAAAAGTTCAACAGCAGGTAGCCACAACCGGCGTCTGTCTATTTCAACACGGCAATGGGCTCACCACCTATTACGTGGGACAGGAATCCACACGGTGAAAAGTGGGCATATAATATGCCTCTGCCACCCCTTCGGGGATAAGGCGTGATGGATATTTATGTAAATTACTATCTACATTTTACACGTGCAACATGGCAGTCGTTAAGTCAAAGATGAAGGCCTTAGACATTTACCATTAGACATAAATTTTTCAAGCCGCCGGCTTGAAAAATTTGAACAGCAGGTAGCCACAACCTGCGTCTGTCTATTTCAACACGGCAATAGGCTCTCTACCTATTAAGTAGGACGAAAATGCATACTGTGGAATGTGGGCGTATAGTATGCCTCTGTCTATCCCTTCTGGGATAAAGGCATGACAATAAAATGTATGTATTTCTTGGGACATTAATTCATTCAATGAAACCTTGAGTCCATAGTCTATATAATATTTTTAAGCTTGGCATTAAGCAAATATAAGGAACTTAGTTACGATAATACATCTATATATAGTGGTGTTTTATTGATTTGTATTACGGTACCCTAACTTAAGCGTGATTGTTTGATGCATTCTGCTTAAATGTCGCTTTTTACTCGCGCTCTGAGATAATATATGAGTATGTATGACTTTTATGAGTTATGTTTGAAGGATAATTTTGTACTCATATTTTATTCATAACCACTTTTAAATGGGACTATTACAAGTATATTATTTTGTGAAGTCGAGAAATGAGCAAAGGTTATGAGCCAATTTTATTTAATACCTACATATTACGATGAGAAACTTGCTATAGTTTACCGCTCACTGAGCGGTACAGCGGTCGTAGCCAAACTATAGTTCTGGAAACGGTCACAGTATCTTTGCTACTACGGTCAATCGTAAGATGTGTGTGACTATTTTGGTGAATTTACCCGCGGTTTCCTGCTTTGGAAGGTATGATAAGACGTTGGTCAAAACTGAAGTGAAGGCCTTATAGAAAAGCTTGAAAAAAAAAAGGCAGGTAGTCACAGCCTGTCTTTGTTTGTTTCAACACGGCTATAGTTATAATGTGTGTCTACCTTTTCGGGCATAAGGTTTATCTAATATGTCTTTATGTATGTACCTACGATTTCACAAATTGTTTGTGGAATTTTCTATCAGGATTATTAATTTATTAAAGTTAAGAGAGTCCGCGAGACCCGATTAAATGAACTCAAGACACTTTTTACTCAAGTGTGCCTAAAATTAAGATTAAAAGGGAGCGAAGTGTAGTTCGCTTATTCGTAGAAACTCCAACATCTCGTTCCACTTGTAATTTTGGGGTATATGTAAGTAAATATATTGTGCGAAAGTAGAGGGCAGAAGGAGTCAGGGTAGGCCGAGCCTTACATATGAAGACCACGTGAGCAGATTGTTTAAAAACGGAAAAGTCACAAGTACTCGGATACCCAGACGTGCATGTATGAAGCGATTAATGAATCTACAGGAAGCGAAAGAAGTATGCATGGATCGCGATGCCTGGCGATCTGTCCTCTCTGACTACCTCGTTAGGGATACAGCGTGAAGATAGTTTAGTTTTTTTGTAAGTAACAATATGTGAAATATGCAGGAATAATATTTTTTTTCCTAAAATACTTGTTAAACACGGGTCCATTACCGTTGAAAACTAACAAAACACATTTAAACTCTTCAGAAAGTTCAATGCTTAAAGTGCTTGTTTACAAAATAATAAAAGAAATCCAAGTATGGTTAATTAAAGTTGTTATCTTAATTGTGATCTTATTGAGAGCAGAAACTGCAAAAATGAATTATAAGAGAAGAATAAACAATGAGAATACAAATAAAAAAACGACATTGTGCCCACACAACTTGTCTGGAACATAGTGTTATCCCAATACATATAGGTAATATAATCCCAATTAATATTCTAACAAATTTGTTCTAACAGGCTGGGTGCAAGGGGCCTCTCCAAAGACCCTCGGGGCCCAAGGGCCTTCACTTGCTAGCGGTGCAACAGCTGGGGGCCGAGTCTACTATTGACAAGCCGTAGAATAGAACCAGGAACGCAGTTTTAAGCTGTCAAAATGTTAGTAGACTATCAAAAATGCAACTGACTAGCGGCCACTGGCGCGGTACATGCTAGTAGAATTTATCAGCCGACCGATAGAAGTCTATTAGAGTACGATTGTAATAGTAGACAACGAAAATCTGTCAAAATTGTACCGATGGCTTTCTATTGAGCTACGATTTCGACACGATTGAAATAGCGGACTCGGCCCCCTGATTAAGGGACGACGATGCAGGTGCCCATAGGAGGTAAGGAAGGTCAGACAGCAGTGCTCCCAACAACAAAGAAAATAAAGTCAAACTTATCTGCCAAATGAAAGTGGACCTCAGACTCGAATTCCAGGGTATCGTTTGGAAACAACTGGGAACTAATAAGTTAAATTCGTCCTTTTACTTTAACTAAGTACTTTCACACGTCCAGTGACATCGATTGCGATGTCAAGTCAAGCATTGCTGCCGCGTGGGCCAAATGGCGGGAGATGACCGGTGTCATTTGTGACCCTAAAATGCCGATCCGGTTGAAGGGACAGGTCTACAAAACCATTATTAGACCTGTCCTTTTACATGGCAGTGGGACGTGGCCGATATTGGAGCGACACAAGCAGGAGCTGCGTGTCACGGAAATGAAGATGCTGCGGTGGATGTGTGGGGTCACGCGGATGGACCGCGTAAGAAACTCTCGCATCCGCGGCAGCCTTCACGTCCGTGACATTGCAGACAAGTTGCAAGAGTGTCGCCTTCGTTGGTATGGTCACGTCTTGCGGCAACCGCCGGGCTACGTAGGTAACAAATGTCTGGCCATGTCAGCCCCGCCGGGTCCCGGTAAGAGGGGAAGACCCAAGAAGTGTTGGCTTGACGTCGTAAGGGATGACATGCGTGCCAATGGTCTCTCTACAGGGGATGCCGACGACCGTGCGAAGTGGAGGAGAAAATGTAGGAAAGCGGACCCCGGGCGTCGCGAGACGCAACTGGGACAGACGCTCGGATGATGATGACTTTAACTAAGTACTTCTTGGATTGCTCAAAAACAATGGTCAGGGGTCGCCATGGGTTAGTCACCAGGACAGGTAAGGGTCACTGGGATTTACTTTCCAGTTAAGTGAGTCACCAGGTTCCTTGGCTACATATGACTGGTAAGAAAGTAAAAAAACTGCAGAGCAACCTTTTCCTGTCTGTGACCTTTTCAACACGGCAACAGGGTTGGCAGCGCAAGTGTAACACCCCTGCTGTTGCAAACTTTGATAGACTACATACGGTGACCACTTTCGATCAGGTGGCCGTATCTACTATTGGCTACCCGTAGAATAGAACCATAATCGTTGTTTTTGGCTGTCAAAATATTAGTAGACTATTAAAAATGCAACTGACTAGCGGCCACTGGCACGATACGTGTTAAATGAATTCTATCGGCTGACCGATAGAAATCTATTGGAGTACGATTGTAATATGTAGTAGACTACGAAAAACTGTTAAAATTGTACTAAATTGTAATTTCGATTCTATTTCGACACGATTGTAATAGCAGACTCGGCCCCCAGGTATGTATGCTGGTCTGCCATCTTAGTGATATAAAAATCCTACGAACTTATCCTGCCTATTATATATACCTCTGCCTTGCCCTTTAAAACATTGTGCAACAGCTACCAACCTTATAAAAGACACAAAAATATCACTTTCCTTTAAAATTTGACGACTTGATACGTCAATGTGCGATGATTGATGCGCCTGCGCAAACATTAATTTTGTCTTTTTTTGCAATTACTACATGAGGTGTTTTGTTATAATGATTTACGGTTTACAGTATTTTTGCAACAGGCTGTCGTTGTAAAAAGTGCCAATGTAATCAATTTGTGATCGCGAGGTCATTTAACACTTTAAATTGGGCCCATTTTTAAAATCTCGTCAGAAGATTATAGTGAATAGCTCGACCATTCATCAAAATAATGAGGCAATCGCTTATTCAAAGCTTTAAAAAGTTTTGTTGAGTATTCAATTTATTCAATAATTTTGAAATAGGAACGATTTTGAAGATGAATTTTGAAGTTTTGTTTAGTATCGGTATTTAATTTCTTAAAAAGCCTAAAATAATATTTATTTCTTTTAAATTATGAAATATGAATGATTAAAATTAATATTTATTTCAAATTTATTATAGCGTAAGTGGTAAATATGGAGTTTATGGGATACCGACTCTTTCTTTGGAGTGAATGAGTGAGATGAGTCTTTTAAAATTGGAATACTTAAACATTCTCCAAGTAGGTAAACAGTCGAACTGACTGCGTCAGTGGCCACTGTTCCACTCCACAGTGCCAACTTAGCAAATTTTTAGCTAGATCCAGCTATTTTTCGATGTGATGCAGCTAAAAAATAGTAACTAACTAACTAACTAACTATCTTCACGCTATATCCCTGACGGGGTAGTCAGAGAGGACAGATCGACAGGCTTCGCGGTCCATGCATACTTCTTTCGCTTCTTCAAGATTCATAAATCGCTTCATACACGCACGTCTGGGTATCCGAGTACTTACGACCTTTCCGTTAGTAAAGTGGCTAAATTAATTTAACTACTTTTTCTAGCGTAACGCCACGCCAGACAATATGTTTAATAGTCGTCACAAGTTGTGACGTCATTTCCTACTACGCCATATTGGAGTGGCAATAGGTACTTGTAATATTGTTTCTTAAAAATGATTTTTTTGTAAAAATTGTTTTGTAAAAATGATAAAGTTTCAAAATTATACAATATTATCTAATGTTATACAGAGGATATTATGATATCAGACGCAAAGTCATACTACGCAAAATATATTACTTTGTACCGCGGTTATGCCTCGCCTTTAGATAAATATTTTCCTTTCCTATAATAAAAATATAAAATTCTTATTTATTGACCAGTGATATCACTTAAAAAGAATAATACAATTTCTGCCTCAACTGCGCCGTATATTTCGCTCATTTGAATACAAATATATTTCAACAGAACATTTAAATATATAAAACAATAACCAGGTCAATGAACCGAATCTATTCGTATCATATATTCTTGAGAACTAAAATTATCTAACGAAACTGATAATATATTTTCCAATTGACAGGGTAGTGAATGAAATAGGAAGAGAAAGAAACAGCTAAGTATTAAAATTTATTTATTATTTATTCATTTATCTGTCACGCCTTATCCCGAAGGGGTGGCAGAGGCATATCATATGCCTACTTTTCACCATGTGTATTCCAGTCCCATGTAATGGTAAGTGGTGGTAAGCCCATTACCGTGTTGAAATAGACAGACGCAGGTTGTGGCTGCCTGCTGTTGAAATTTTTCAAGTCGTCCATAAGGCCTTCAACTTGACTTAACGACTGCCATGTTACTGGCAACCGGGACCAACGGCTTAACGTGCTTTCCGAAGCACGGATACGCTCGCAAATGTAAATGCTGCAAAGTGGTCACCCATCCGAGGACCTGCCATAGTGAAAGTTGCGTAACTTAGTGATCGTTTACAGAAACTGAGTCCGAGGGGCCACGAGCGCTTCTAAGTTTCTAGTATTAAAATGGGTTCAGTATTTGCCTTTACGCACAACGGTCTGTCGGTATATATAACCATAGCTCATAGCCAAACCCATATAATGCAATTATTGGCAGTCAGTTACGTATACATCAACCGTGATTGATAAAATGATCAGCCGACTTTAATTATATTTATTCATACTTTTATGCTAATGTTATAAATGAGACTACTTGTTTATTTATTTGTCTGTCCTTATCTTACGTCTTAAGAAATCAATGGCGAGTCACCGGCTGAGAAATCAAAATAAAAACGGTTTTTTTAATCAGGTTTTTTTATTTACGAGTACGATTAAATTACTCGTAGAAAATCATAGACCACATAAGGTGATATAAGTATAAAGCATATTATATTATCTATGGAATGCCAAAATACATAATAACATTTGGAAGAGAGATGAGTAATGTAAATTAATTTTTTACTAACAAATTTTGTAACTAGACTTTTTTTGAATATTGTTTTAAATAAAATCTACATACTTACGTTCTATTTTTTTTATATCAATCGATGTTTTTTTTAGTAATAAGTATCAAATTCAATATTGTCCCAAATTTTACGATCATTTTTTTTAAACCACTGAGGTGGCAGACTAAAGTGGTCACCGTAGCCTATGGACGTTTGCAACACCAGAGGTGCAGCACTCACGCTGCCGACCCTTTAAAAACCTTCTAAGATTGTTTTAGAGAGTGCCATCGGCTGCCTTTTATCCGACAAAACATCCTATTCTCACAGTATATACAGTAACCAAATTTAACGCTACTTGAGCCGCGAGCGCCCTCTGGTTGTAAAATAAATCTTGAACAGTTATTTCACACTGCGAGACGGTGACTTGACATCGTAGATGCGGACATACCTACCAAAGGAATCCGAACACCATGACAAAAGGAAAACAGAAGGTGAAGAGTGCGATCGGAATTAAATCTTGGTTAATGATTATAATTTGCAGATGTAACTGTATGCTGCGATAAAGAGGAAGTGCATGAAATGCTATATCTAGAAGAAATTAATACGCTCCAATTTACGATGTCATTATTAAATTAAATAACAAACAAAAAGTGACGGGGATCTTTCTTGACCTTAGTTCTGCGTTCGATTCGGTAAATCGTAACCTCCTAATAGCAAAGTTGGAACACTATAGAATAAGAGGTCAAATCAAAAAAATGTTTATATCCTATTTTCAAAACAGGCACATGCTTGTTGAAGTTAAACATGAAAGCTGTGAGCGAACAGGCTCTATTAGAACTAGAAGTGAAAAGATAGTTAAATCAAAGCTTACTAAAATTAAAGCAGGTGTACCACAGGGATCTACACTTGGTCCTATATTAATTATTGTATTTATCAATGACCTAATACAAAATGTCGTAAGTGTAGCAACTAATGATGTAAATCTCACTGTTTTCGCTGATGACACAAATGCTATTATCTACGCAAGGGACATCAGTGGTCTAAACCAAAGAATCAATTTAGTTTTGAAAAGCTTTCACGGGTGGTTTACGCATAACTGCCTGAGTATTAATACACAGAAGTTGAACACAATTTTATTCAAATCCACTAGTAGGAATTCTGATAAATTACTAGGGACATTGAATGGTAAGAAAATTGACATGGTAGATGAAGTAAAATTTTTAGGAGTACATGTTGACAGTCTCTTAAATTGGAAATGTGAGCTGTCGTCTGTAGAAGCCGGCATTTACGCTGCATGCTTCGTTTTACGAAGTGTGTGTGATCTAGTGAGTAGGGATCAACTTAAGACTATGTCTTTCGCTTTAGTGGAATCTAGGTTAAGATATAGTATACTCTTCTGGGGAGGCAGTTACGCCTGCAATGTTCAGAAAGCCATTCATTGCTCAAAAAAGAGCTATAAGAATAATGGTCCGTATTCAACAGCAAGAGTCGTGTGAGCAACATTTCAGGAGTTTGGGGATCTTGACCTTACCTTGTTTATATATTATGGTGTTGCTCACTCATTTATCCATAGAAATTCACAACTATGGAAATAGTGAGGAAAGAATTTTACGGGAAAGTAAACGACAAAAAGATATGTTGTCCAAAATAGCACCTATGTGGTTAAACACGGCTCGTTGTATAGATCAATCAGCTATTTTAATAATCTTCCTATGGATATAAATACCTGGGAGTATTAATAGATAAGCACCTCAATTGGCATCAGCATATAGACAATGTAGTGGAGAGGACTCGAAAACTAATCTACATGTTTAAGAAACTACGCCATTCGGTACATATCATGACACTTGGAACCGTGTACTTCTCACTTTGCCAATCTTTGATTACCTACTGCCTTCCAGTATGGGGAGGCGCTTGCAAAACCCACTTTCTAAAGTTAGAGCGGGTCTCAAAGAGCTGTCCTAAAGGTAATGTTTTGCAAGCCTTATAGGTATCCCACAACGGAGCTATATAAAACATGCCAAGTGCTAACAGTGAGGAAACTGTTTGTACTGCAGTGTATTATCAGACAACATCATATTCCCATGAAAATAATTACGAAGCGTAGGGCCGACATCGTCTTCCCGTGTAATAGAATCTACACTCCATTTTATCAAGCACCAGTACCACTACCTTAGTACACAAATATATTATAAGATAAATAGACTACACTACATACACAAACTCAGTCTTTATCAATGCAAAAATATGTGGTTGATGGAACAGACTTACGATAGTATAGAGGCGCTACTTCTTACTTCGACTTAGTTGGAGCGCAAATATAAATACGCACCATATCTCATACCCAATACATCATAACGCAAACTACGCACATATACACACATGCACACACACACGCACACACAAACACACACACACACACACACACACACACACACTAACACGCACGCATGCACGCATACACGCACCCACATATGCACATACTACACATAACACTTTTTGGATTTGAATGTTCATTGTTTTAATAAGGTAGACAGCCATTTCCGACACAAAGACTATTCGCTTAAGACTATTATTGAAGGGACACTGGTTGCCAAGTCACAGGCATAAGCCTAGTTTGGGAGCCAGGATACCTAATTATTGATAACGTCATTTCCTTTAATCGTAATATTGTGTGGAATTTGTAATTTTCTTGGAAATAAACTATTATTATTATTATAAAAGAGTCATTATACAAAATGGATTTTAAAACGAAACTTAGGGCTTATCTAGTTGATGCATGTTTTCATTGCCTGAATGATTTTAGAAATAAAGAATTTATTTTAGTTATGTAAGTGTATGATATACAGCTGGGATGTAATTGACATAATTATCCGCTTTTAGTTTCTTTTTTTTTTAATTTCTTTTAATTAATTTTTTGTTGTTGTTAAATTAAATATATGCACCTATAATATATATTATAAAAATTGTAACTAATACTAGGACTAAGTTATGTACAAATTTCAACACATTTTGACATTGTTAATGAAATAAATAAATAATTAATAATAATAACTGTACTACTATAGTATGATAAGCATACCATGAGGATTTTCTCCCAACATTTTAAAACCCTTCAAGACAAAATCTTTTAAGACGGTGGTCACGGATGGATGACCATTTTGTGGCATTTACATTTGCTAGTGTTTGTGTTTCGGAAGGCACGTTTAGCCTTTGGTCCCGGTTGCCAGTAACATGGCAGTCGTTAAGTCAAGTAGAAGGTCTTATTGGCGGCTTATAAAATTTCAACAGCAGGTAGCCACAACCTGCGTCTGTCTATTTCAACACTGCAGCATTGGGCTCACCTGCACCTATTACGTCGGACAGGAATACATATGGTGAAAAGTGGGCATATAATATGCCTCTGCCAACCCTTAGGGGATAAGGCGTGATAGATAAATAAGACGGCAGTTCTTGAAAATCCTCTCATTATCAATGCCTTCATCATAATTATCAACCACGGGCCAATTTTGAGCCTAATCGGTACAACGGCTTGCTCTGTGTGTTGGTACATCAGTCAGTCACGGTAGTCTTTTATAAAAAAAAAACTAGTTAAAGATAAGATTTATGTATCATAATCAATATAAATCATCGATTATACATTTAAATCAGCAGATCATTAGCAGAATTGACTGTGGATCTTACTAATTTCGTGTATCACTTTATAAATTGGAGGATAGCCAAATTAAGGACAGAGTTTATTGCTGTCATTATGAGGGTCATTATTTTGTCTCTTCACGAAAGAAAGTTATAGCGAGTGAGTAACGTACGATATGCTCTCCTGGGAGCCGAGTCTGCTATTTCAATAGTATCGAAACAGAATCGAATTCGTCGCTCAAAAGAAAGCCACCGGTAGGCCAAGTCTACTATTGACAAACCGTAGAATAGATCCAGAATCGCTGCTTTTAGCTATCAAAATGTTAGTTGACTATCAAATGTAAGTGACTAGCGGCCACTGGCGCGGTACATGTTAGTAGATTTCTATCGACAGACCGCTAGAAGTCTATTGAAGTACGATTGTATTAGTAGACTATGAAAATCTTTCAAAATGGTACCGGTCGCTATCTATTGAGCGACGATTTCGACACGACTAAAATAGCAGACTCTACCCCCTAGTCGAGGACACGGTAGCCCACAAAGTTTACCGTCCGAACGGATCGGCACACTAACATTATTAATGATATAGGTAGGTACATTTTGTCTGCTAATACTAACACCTTCAAATATTTATTTACATTAAGACAAATCAGTATATTCACAAATTACAGTTACTATAAACATTACACAAAAATTAGAAAACAAAACAATATATTTATTAATATGTAAACATTATTTGTCTTTAAAAAAAAATTGTTTAGTTTATAGTAGCTAATACTAATAGGTTTATCTGACTGGTCATCTCACAACTCCCCTAGGGGAGTTGGGGGGAGACTGGACGAGGCATTGGCCTCTTTCAGTAAATGTCAGCGCCGCCTGTCGATACAGGCGGGTCGTTGGAGTGGCTAGTAATAGCCGTGGGGTCGAGTCCGGGCGTCAAGTCCGGTGGTGAAGCGTGCCGCTAGCGAGCCCTGACCCCACCGGATGATTCCGATGGGCGGTCTACAAGCCAGCGGCAGCTGAGGTCGTCATCTTGGGGTCACCCTGGGGGCGTCGGCGAGGTCGAGCCTGGCGGGAAAGGTTCCCGGCAGGCGCCCATCAGCCGGGCTCAGGGTGACGTTGTCTAGTCCGGTCGAGCTGCAGCGGGGATTAAGTCCCGCGGCAGAGGTCTGTCCGGGGGGCGCCGGTGGTACGGAGCGATCTCCCGCAGGTGGCGGAAGTTCGACTCCCCGGCGCGTGCAAACATGTTGGCGCTCAAACGACCGATGTAGTCGTCGAGGCTCTCCATGCGTAGGTCTCGGGCGATCGTTTCGTTCCTCACGAAGCGAGGGGCGCCTACGGCGTGTCGCAGCGACAGCGACTGCTGCGCACGCAACCGTGCACGGTACGTTTCCGCTGCCAGCGCGTACCATGCAGGGGCGGCGTAAGTTAAGTGGCTGCGAATGTATGTTTTGTAGACGCCCAGCTTCGCGCGGAGCGGGAGGCACGAAGAGATCACCGGACGCAGGAGAGCTCGAGCGGCGCGAGCTTGTCCAACAATGTTCTGCACGTGGTGTCGCATGGTGAGACGACGGTCAATGGTCACTCCAAGGTACTTCACCGTCGGGGACCAGTCGACGGCTTTTCCGAGCAGGGTAAGGGGCGCGGGTTGCCACGCACCCCCCACAACAAGCGCTTGGGTCTTTGCCACGTTGACCGTCAGTCTCCATTCATCCAGCCAAGGCGGGAGCACATCCAGGGCACGCTGCATTTTGACCGCCGCGTGTGTAGCGGTCAAGGAGGTCGTGATGTAGGCGGCGTCGTCGGCGTATAGCGCCAACATCGCGCCGTCTGGGACTGGGATGTCGTCAGTATACTTGGCGTAGCACACCGGCGACAGGCAGCTCCCCTGGGGCACGCCGGCTCTGATGCTGCGCTCTCCGGACAGGACGCCGTCCACGATGACCTGGAAGCGTCTGTCCTGGAGGAAGGTGGCCACAGTCTTGACTATTCGTCGCGGAGTAGTAGACGTGGCCAGCTTGTAGATCAGGCCGTCGTGCCAGACGCGATCAAAGGCCTTCTCCATATCGAGGAGTACTGCAACACCGTGCTCTCTCTTGTTGAGAGCGACGCTGAGATGGTGCAGTACCCTCGCGAGCTGCAGCGTGGTGGAGTGTTCGGCTCGGAAGCCGAATTGCTCGTCGCGTGGCTGGATGTGTGGTATCAGATGCAGGAGTAGAAGCTTCTCGAAGACTTTCGAGAGTGTCGACAGCAGCGTAATGGGCCGATAACTTTCGGGCTTCAGTACGTTTTTCCCGGGCTTCGGCAGCATAATGACTCGGCCGAGTCTCCATGCTGCGGGAAAGTGGCTGGTGCGGAGGATGCCATTGAATAGCTGCGTCACCGATGCGATAGCTCGCGGGGGCAGGTGACGCAGGGCCTCGTTCGGGATCCGGTCGGGGCCTGGGGCTTTCCGCAGTTGGGTGCGGCGAATCATACGCTGCACTTGGCCCGGGGAAAACACGACTGGGTCTTCCGTGGGGGTTATCGGCGCCTCGAAGTAAAACTTCAGATGCTGCTGGATAGCTTCTACTCGAACTGCGTCGGAAGCTGGATTCGGCTGGAACTATTTCTCCAGGTGTTCCGCAAAGATCTCCGCTCGATCCTCGGCTCGTTAACGTGGGGTACCATCACCGGCCATGAGGGGTCTAATCGGAGGCGGTTTCCTGGAGAGTTGGCGGCACAGGCGGTGGATGCCCGACCAGTCGTCCCCGGCGCGCTCAATGGTGCGGTGCCAGGACTCGGTCGCTTCTGTTTCCAGGGCGCTCGAGACCCTTGCAGCCAGCGCGTTGAGCTGGCACTTCAGGGTCGGGCATCGGTTGCGCTGCCAAAGTCTTCTCAGCTTCCGCTTCTTCTCGATCATCGCCAAGATGAAGGCCGGCAGTTGAGGAGGTTTCCGGGTCGACGGGGCTTCTAACCTGGAGTCTCGTAGCGCTGTGTTAATAACAGCGCTGAGATCTTCGGCGAGCGCGTCGACGTCTGACTCGGACTCAATGCGGCGGTGCGGCGAGTGCTTCGCCATAAGATCGGCAAATGCTTGCCAATCTTGGCGAAAGCGAGGCGATGGTGGCGATGACCGAGTAGGGTTGCTCGTCAGGGTCAGGAGGACTGGCTGGTGGTCCGAGAGGAGGTGGTCGTCCAGGACGTCAATCGATGGCGCAGCTGGTAGGTTGCGTACCAGCGACAGGTCGATGACGTCCGGCAGGAACGCTGCCTGGTATGGATAATGAGTCGGGACCTCTGGCCCCAGCACCTCATATCCATGCTGTTCCGCTATGCTGAAGAGTCGGCGCCCGTTGGGACAGATGCGCGTGGAGTTCCAGGCCGTGTGCTTGGCGTTGAAGTCGCCCGCGACTATGACCGGGTCCGGTGAGTCCATCAGGGTGTGGACATCAGCCGTTGCCAGTCGCGCGTCCGGCGGCTTGTAGAACGCAAACACACGGATGGGGCGGCGATCGACGCAGACTTCTACGCCCAGGGCGTACGACGTCTGCAGCAAAACAGTTGGCAGCGGTTGGTGGACGACATTTCTCTTCACCAGGACTGCCAATCCCCTGAAAGTAGTCCCGGTCTGGGAGATTTGCTCCTCTCGGTACACATGGTACCCTGGTGCTCGGAGTGCTGAGCTCTTCCTGAGGCGCGTCTCGCAGATGAGGGCAATATGGACCTGCCGCTGTGCGAGCAGCTGCCTCAGGAGCCTGGTCTTCACGGGGGACATCCCGTCGGCGTTCCAGAAGATGATGCGTAGGGAGTTATCTGCCATAGGCACAGATTTTCCCTACGCATTGCAGGATGAGCTGGACGGGGTCCCGTCCCTCTTGGATGGCTTGGAGCACCTCGGTCAGCACTCCGATCACCATGGTGATCAAAGGATCAGCCTTAGTCCCTTCGGCCGGCACGCTGGGTGTCGGTTTCGAGTCCCGCTTCGCCTTCGTCCCCCCAACGGGGGCAGCGACCACGGGTTTGGCCGATGTTGAAGCAGGCTGCTCCTCTGCAGCCTGCTTGCGAGGACCTCTCTTGCGCTTCTTGTTCCTGTTCCCCCCCGGAGCGGGGTTGGCAGCTGCCATCAAGGAACCTGGAGCGTTAGATTCCGCTGCTGCTGCGACGGAGGGGGCAGGCTTTGAGGATGCAGTGCGCGCGACGGTGCCGGCCTTCTTGTTCAGCGCCTCCTTGCGAAACACCGGGCAGGCAACATGGTTTGCGGTGTGGGGTCCACCGCAGTTTGCGCACGTAGGTGGTTCTTCCAGTGGGCGCGGGCAGCTCTTGGCGGCATGTTCCCCGCCGCACCGCACACAAGCGGGCGGCCTGTGGCAGTGGTGCGAGGAGTCAGAGTCCGATTTAGGGATAAACCGGACCCCTTTCCCGAAGGCACGGCCGTTCGGCGTGTGACCCAGGAGCTTCTTCAGCTCCCGGAAGTGGTTTGGCCAGTCCGGAAGCGATTCCACAATAAGCGGAGGGTACTTCGCTGTCTGGGGGTTGGCGTTTGTGGTAGCGGTTGTGGACATCGGGGCTGCCGGCGCTGTGGTTGGAGGCGCGTCGTCGGTCGCCTGCGATGCTTGTGGCGTCAACCTCCTCGGCTGAGGGGTTGGAGGTTTCGATGGTGGCGGTGGCGGGCTGCTCAGCGCAGCGGCGTAGGACATCTCCATCGGTGACGATGGAGATGTCCCGAGTATCGGGCGCTGCGTGTTTGTAGGCGAGGAAGTCGCCTGCCCGAGCGTCCTGTGCGGGGGAGAGGGGAACCTCTCCGCCGGGATCGGGGCCGTTCCAGATTGCCCAGGGGTGGGCCATCTGTGTCCCAGTGGTGACGCCGTTGGCCGGGTTGCGGCTCGAACGGCTGCAGCTGCAGGGGGTGCAGGAACAGCAGCGGCAAAGGCTGCGGCTGCAGTAGCGCCAGCAGCTGGGACCGGCCGAGTCGGCCGGGCAGTGGTGGCGGCCGGTGGTATGCGCCTCTGCGCGGCGTCGGGACCGTCGAGCCTTGGCATAGACGGTGCGGTTGGAGTGGACGTCCTGGGCAGCGGGCTGCCCGGGAAGAATTCTTCACCCCCGGATGTGCTGGGGCGGGCTGTTACTGGGCGGCCGAAGGTCAGGCTGGGCTGGCTCTCGGTCGCCATCCTTGTAAGATGCGCGATAGCGTGCGCAGGTCCGCGGGTGCGGACGAACGTTCGCTTCGCCCCGCGAGGGGCGAGGGGGCGCCTCGCACGGCGCGAAGGTGGGTGCGGTTGCGGCTACAACTTGCGTTCGGTATCGGACGGTGGTACGGGGCGTACCACAGAGAGAAACTTAGGAGGGCCCGTGCACACAATGGTACAAAGCGATCCTGGTTATAGGTTATTTGTTTTAATTTATTGGACCAAATATTTATAAGTAAAAAAAATATATTTTGTACTTAATAGGTGTATACTACATATTAAATTACAGAAAAGGTCAGTTAAAAAATATTTACCAGCGTATTAACGAATTGCTCTCTATCAAAGTCGACTGGTAAGGTTGCATTGCCATACAACCGCAGCCAGATAAAGAAACCTTACCAGAGGTCAGTTTTATCACGGAAAAAGTCGAACGCATGTACCCGATTATATAGGTAGTTTGAAATTATCTATCACTATTTCATATATCATATACTTAGTCAAGAAACAAAAATTGTTACCGGCCAGTTTTGTCCTGGATGGTCTAGAACTTTTTGTGGTTTACAACTGCACCCAGATGCGTTGTGCTTGGGTTCTAGTGTTTACTGCACTAGTTCATCCAGATCCACGTTTTTTTAATTGAAATCATTCAAATTAGACTATCTATTTAGAAAGGAATTTTGAAAACCCATCATAAAACCTAACAGGGGTTCAATTTCAAAGTACATTGCGCAAGGAATAAGCTTATAATAGAACTACTTTTAGAATAAATTCTGCGTAAATTCTACTTAATAGTTTACAGTTACTATAACGGTTATGTTTTTATGTTGCCTTAAAATCGAGAAATCGAGAGCAATAAAATGCAGGCAAGATGGCGTAGATTGCAGACGACTAGCTCAATATTTTGCAAATTACTATTGCAAAAGTGTTTTCAATCTGCCATTATGATGTCTTTATTCATCAGTTGTACATACATTTCAATAAATATAATATTTGATATCCTCTATTCAGAAATGTCGAAATGAACGAGACACTTAAATATTTATTAATAAGTAATAACAATGAACTTTTAGCTGAACTCAAAAGTCGAAGATATTTAAAATTTATTGTGTAAGTGATAATGGAAGTGGCCTTTCATTTTATTCTATTCCAAAAGTGTAAAACCATTAACGATATATCTTTTCAAATAAGTTTTAATTGATGTACATAATGCATTAACATTTTGCGAGCTTTTGTCCTCTGCTAGACCCGATTCTACCCCTTCACTACCATTCGTAAGTAAGTATCAAAATTTCCGATGAACATTGAAGAACGAAGACATGTTTTATGCAACCTAAAGGCTTCACCAAAAGGAAGGATATTCAATCCGATATATTCGAGAATGAATTTCAAACAGGGTTATAGTATGTATAAATACTTTACGTATCTATATGCATACTACCAAGTTTGAAATTGATTTTCGAATGTATTGGATTAGGTACAAACATCCATTGGCTATGGTAACTACTTTGGTTCACACGGATCGTATGCTTATCTGCCACCTATATAAGTAGCTTAAAAAAAACCATCTGGGCAGATTGCACAAATCTTCAATCTTCCTCTGCGTCCAGTAGGTAGGTAGCACCGATGAGATAAGTTAACTGCTGTTGGTAATATGGCGAATTCCAATATTACTAAGGCACTTTCAAGCTCCCTAAAAGCAACACAATAAAATAACTTAATGATTTACAATTATTGCGTGTGCCACATTAAACCGCTACATAAATAAATAATCACCTTTTTCCTTAAATAGTTCCGTTGTAAACACTACCTTTTCGTGAAAAAATAGGCTTTATTTTCGTAAAATTCTATGATTTTATTGTTTCTTGTTGACAACTCTGTTGGGTGCCGGCGTATCATTGCATGTCAATGAATTTGCGACAATGATAAGATAATAATTTCTAGGGATATTATAGATGTAAAATTTCGGATATGGATACGGTTACGGATATGTCATTATTTCGGATTATCCGATAGTTTCTAATGATTTCGGTTACGGATGTTCGGTTTTTAACACAATTTAAAATTTAAAATAAATTAGTATTTTTTGAAGTCATTATTTCCCAACCAGTTTCTATCATATGAGTTATTATTAACATAATATCAATATCATATTAGTTCCTAACTACTTAGTTTTATCGTTATATCTATCCAATTAAATCCACCCTTATAAGATCACTTTCTTGTCCGTCTATTCACTTGTCTGTCCGCGTGTCACCATCGATTTTGTTAGGAACGGACCTAGCAAGTTAATTGTGCTATAAGACGATAAGACGAAGATAGTGGAAACCTACTCTATAAGTTAAACCCTAAAAAAACCCTTAAAACCCTAAAAAAATAGGTTTGTTGGTCCAAGGACTTCGTCTGGACGATGATTATAAGAATGAATCACCCACTAATTTTATCCATATATAAAATTCTAATTTTGTAAATACTGGTAGGTACTTACAACATTTACGAAAATCTAAATTAGCCCATATCTTTTTATCGTGTTGACTGAGTACCTTGATTTTTATACACCTAATAGGGACTACAGATTTCAGCATCTGGTATAAATTTCAACTTGCTTGGTCCGATCCTAATAAAATCGATGGTGACACACGGACAGACAGGTGAATAGACGGACAAGAAAGTGATCTTATAAGGATAAATTTAAATGGAACATGGATAAAACTAAGTAGTTAGGAACTAATATGATACTGATCAATACTAATAATAACTAATATGATAGTAACTGGTTGGGAAATAATGACTTCAAAAAATATTAATTTAATTTTAAAATTCCTTTATAAACCCAATATCTGTAACCGAAATTATCCGAAACTATCGGATAATTCGAAATAATGACATATCTGTATCCGTAACCGAAACCGGTATAATGTTATTCTTATATCCGTAACCGTATCCGTATCCGAAATTTTACATCCATAATACGAGTATACTCGTACCTAGAAATTATTATCTTATCACCGTCGCAAATTCATTGACACGCAATGATACGGCAGCTAACAGAGTTGTCAACATGAAACAATAAATGCAATTTTACGAAAATAAAGCCTATTTTTTTGAATATAAGGTAGTGTTTACAATGGAACTTTTTAAGGTAAAAGGTGATTATTTATTTATGTAGCGGTTTCAATGCTGCACACGCAATAATTGTATATCATTAAGTTATTTTATTGTGTTGCTTTTAGGGAGCTTGATAGTGCCGTAATGCGATTGCCGTAGCCGATGTTAAAGGTTCGAATCAGATTGTTTCGGAGTTTTCTATGTGAAGTATTTTATAAATTATAGTTTAAGGCGTTTATAAATTGTCTAAATCCAATTGTACAAACTTATTGTCAGCTTAATACGAGTATGTGCAAAATGGCATTAAGTAAAAATATTCGTACAATATTTATTTATCTATTACTAGATGACCCCCACAGCTTCTCCCGTGACATAGATCGAACTCCCGTCGTGTAAAAATAGAAATTAAAAAATAATGCATATAATATGCCCGATTTGTCGACATTTATTACTACTGCTCCGCTCTCCAGGGTATGTTATTTTACTTGTTTTACATAAGTAATCTGTTTTCTACCGTAGTATAAATACCCTCTAATGTGGTCGACTATTCACATTTTTCTACAAATAAAATGAAATTAAAATTAATACGAAACTTCATGAAAGCACAAATGTCAAAAACGGCCATCATAGCGTGCCACTATTTTTTTTTATAGTAGTAGTTATCGTTTGGCTTTTGGCATTGTTAGAAGCGACTGGCATCTGACCTTCAAACCACGTAAGCCTGCGTCATTGCCTCATCTGTTAGTGGTGCACCGCCAGCGAGGAAGGAACGCTGCTATCCCGGAGAACGGAACAGTAATCATAAATGTCAACGAAGCGGTACATTTATTTATTGAAGTGAAAACTTCTTTTACGCATATTTTTAGATGAGATAAAATCTCCAGACTCGCGACACCGTTACGAGACGCAGTTATAGTGTGTTCATATATGCATGTAGGTACACATAGCAGACCGCGAACGCGTGTAGATAAATAAAAAAAAATGTTAACGATGATTTATAAAAGAATATTAAATATATTTTAAAGTTTCTAATAATTAATAAAATACAATTCATAAATTAAATGCAATTCATAACCCAATAAACCTTGTACCAATCTAAAAAATTAACGAGCCAAAATAAGTTTTCACTTCTGTCGGCACTCACGAGTGCAATCCGTATTTTTTTATTTATTTTACTCTTTATTGTACGCAAAGTAAATTAAAATTAGTATTTATACATTCAGTATGATTATCAGTACAAAGGGTAGTAGTTTTATAAAAGTGCCAACCCTAACAATGTATTGATGTCGGTAATTGGTAGTGCGCGCGCGTCGTATTTCCCGTATCTCGACAGAGTAACAATGATGGTTACCTCAACGCTTATGTAATATCGTTGATCCCATTACATACTCATAACAGCTTGCTGTGTCCATCAATAGTAATGAATTAAGCGTGCTACTGGCTGGTTTACAAAAAAACTTTATTCAAATCAGCCAATCAAATTAAACCCTAATTTCATTTTTGGAAAGGTTATTAACCAACTACGCTACATTATGGACATACAACATTTTTCAAATTCAACATTTTGGTATTAAAAGTATAAACATTTTTCAAATTCAACATTTTGGTATTAAAAGTTCAACATTTTTCAAATACAACATTTTGTTATTAAAAGTTCAACATTTTGCAAATTTAACATTTTGGGATACAAAATATTGCAAATTCAACATTACGGGCCGGAGACGCTGGCCAGAGGTTTCGAGTTTCAATTTTTCCTTTTCTTCGCCATGACTTCATTCAGAAGTATGCTGGTGTACCACTTGCAGGTGAGTCATGGACGGTGGAGCAGACCATCACTGGGTGGCGATGATTTTGGGGCATCCTGAAGATTGCATATGAAGTCCAATAATTTTATGCTATCTCATTTACGAACCTACGGTAAAAATCCATCTTTTAGCTTTCTGCGGAAAAAAAGTTTGTTTCTCTAGTTAGACGCGTTAATCTCAGGAACTACTGGTTCGAACTGCAAAATTATTTTTCAGTTGGATTGCCTATTTGCCGAGAAAGGCTATACGCTACATGTTACCACGTTACTACTTTCTTAAAAGAGCAGAGCAGTATCATTAAAGTCAAAAATCAAATCCGGCAAATTTTCATACCTTACGAATGTACGGGTTAAATTGATATGGATGTCGCTAGGGTTCAAAATTTTGTCACGGGAGAACCCACGGGGCAAAATTAGTGTAATAATAAATCGCCAAGCCATTCAGAGGGCAATATGTTATTACCGTGTTGGTTTTGCGAACATACAATATAAATCATCCCAAGCTCCTGAATAATTTATGAAAATATTGTTAGCCTTTTCATGCTCATTGATCAGGACAACTGGTTATATTTATTTCTTGATCACAATGGAACAATGTTTGTGCGGTAATGAAGGCTTATTTTTGTTCCTACTTAGTTGGAGCTGTCCCGTATGGATGCCCATACTGTAAATCAAAGTGGTCAGCTCCCATAGCTTCATAACTCATTGCTAGTGGTAGATTTATATAAAAAAATAACATCTTCACGCTGTATCCCTGACGGGGTATTCAAAGACTATAGATCAAAAGATTTATTGATTCGCTAAAAGACTTTCTTTGACTGCGTCAGTGGCGCGGTGGTAGTGTATGCGACTGCCGTGCATGAAGTCCCGGGTACGATTCCCGGGTCGGAACAAATATTTGTGTGATCCACAAATATTGGTTTTGGAGTTTGGGTGTTTCCTATGTAAAATATGTATGTATTTAGAAATATATAAGTATGTTCATCAGTTGTCTAGATCCCACAACAAAAGCTTATATTAGCTTACTTTGGGCTAGATGGCGCTGTGTAACAAAAAGAAATATAAATAAATAGGTAGGTATATCTATCCCAACAATCATTGTAGGGACAATGAAACAAAGCCACCAGTGTTTAACCTTTTAAAAAAACTATCTTCAGAAAAAAGAAACCCTCTAATCAGAGCAGCATTCCTGAATTGATTTACATGTATGCTCGAGTGAGTGACACCTACGGAACTGATCGGCTGGTAAAAATGTCAGCCGGACCAGTTAGCGTGGCCGTGACATTACCATCGCTGGTTCGGTTCCGCGAGGTGCTACACAATGAGAAATATTTGAACCAATTATATCGATCTAAGAAGTTTGATCTTCTGTTAGATAGGGAGGCCATATTGGTAATATAGGTTTTATATTTTACAAAAACTAATAGGACATGCATGACCGAAACTGGCTTACCATGACAGTGTAACGAACGACTAGGTGCAATACTTGTGTCTTTCCGCGCTTTTTATTGCTAATAAGGACCACAACGTCCAGCCATACCTTTGAGGTCCTGGGAATATCCTCTACGGGAGTTATTCGAGCACACTGGCAGAAAAACAAACAACGTGCGGTTGACTCGGTATGAGTCCGATATGGTGCCCAACTCGCTTGATGATGTGAGTTTCATTAAGATTCTGCACTTTAAAAAAAATCAGGCAAAAATGTGAGTCGTATTCGCCCAATAAGGGTTCACCGTAAAAAAATGATTTTTTTTTGCGTCATAAAATGTATATACATCTTTCATCTGTCCCAACTCCCAATTGCTCTCCATTTTCTTTTAGTGAATTATCTGCTTGCGATGTTAGGAAGAGTATAATGTCAATCACTTCCAACGCAGTGGGAACAGACAGTGTCAGTCGTAATATGATTGTCACCATTATCGAAGAACTTCTTCCAGTTATTACTCACATATAATTTTTTTCTATTTACAATAATGTATTTCCCACGGCTTGGAAAGAGGCTCAAATAGTTCCTATTCCTAAAAAGAAAAATCCTTCCTCTTTTACTGATTTCCGTCCTATTTCCATCTTACCGTTTCTGTCCAAAGTTCTTGAACGCCTCATATATAATCAACTAAATACTTTTCTTACCAAAAATTCCTTATTAAATACTCTTCAATCCGGATTTCGTCCTGGTCACAGTACAACTACCACATTAGTTCATATTACTGAAGATATCGGGAACGGTATGGAAAACGGCGAGCTGACTCTACTGACACTGTTGGACTTCAGCAATGCGTTCAACACCGTTGATTTCGAAATATTACTTGGCATTATGAGCTCTCTTAACATATCTGCAACAGTAATTGACTGGTTTCATAGTTACCTGTTTGGCCGTCGGCAGCGTATTAGTATTGAAGACATCATGTCCTTTTCATGCACAACGTCTGCCGGCGTGGTGGCGTTCTATCTTCTTTAATCTTCGCAGTTTTTATAAACTCTATTTCAAAAGAACTAACTTCTTCCTACCATCTATACGCAGACGATCTTCAAATTTACAGTCAAGCGAGGTTAGATGGATTGGTGGAAGCTGTCAATACCATTAATAAAGACCTTGAATCTATTTGTAAATGGAGTAAATCTTATGGCTTGAAGGTCAATCCTGACAAGACACAGGTCATTC
Organism: Thumatha senex; assembly: GCA_948477245.1. Lineage (NCBI taxonomy): Eukaryota > Metazoa > Arthropoda > Insecta > Lepidoptera > Erebidae > Thumatha > Thumatha senex. The sequence goes on along the minus strand of OX419729.1, from coordinate 27,843,025 downwards.
TTATCGGTAGTTCTCGCATGATATCTAAAGTTGACTGGAGGCTTCTCCCACTGGTTTCGTGTAACGGTACTAATATCCCATACAGTAACGAAGTCAAAAACTTGGGCATACTGTTCGATAGATGCTTAACCTGGTGTCCTCAAATCCGGGAAGTGAGCCGTAAAATGTTTGCCGCCACAGGATCCCTGCGTAAGCTGCGAAATTCTCTGCCTGTTGCCACAAAGACTGCGCTAGTACAATCCCTTTTATTTCCTATCCTTGACTATGCTGATGCCAGTTACCTCAATCTCACTGAAGACCATCTTAATAAACTTGAGAGATTCCAAAATCTCTGTATAAGGTTCATATTTGGATTGCGCAAGTATGACCATGTCTCTGCATATAGAACACAGCTCAAGTGGTTACCTATCCGCCTTTGCCGGAATGCTCGTATCCTCTCCTTATTGTATAGTATTCTTTTTAATCCTTGCACTCCATCGTATCTTAAAAATAGGTTTGAGTTTATGAGTGATGCACACTCCAGGACTCTGAGGTCATCTGTGAACCTAATCTTAAAAATGCCCGGCCACTCAAGCAATTTTGCAGATAAATCTTTTTCGGTTCAGGCGGTGCGATTATGGAATGATCTGCCTGTGACAATAAGACGAGCACAATCTGTGTCTGTCTTTAAAAAATCGGTGAGGGAACATTACTTGAGTTTCTGCTAATGTTATCATTGTTTGACGTCGCAAGACATAGTGATATGTGTATGATTATGTGAATGTATATTTGTGTGTTATATGTTAAGTATGGTATGTGTGTATATATGTATCAGAAGTATAGTGTTAGACTTTTATCCTTTATTTAATCTTATTTTATCATCATTATTATTTTTTATGTCTGATAATGTGTGTAGAAATGTGTGTAAAAACTTTTATATGCGTACGCCACTGCCCTAATAAATTTATTTATTTTCTCTCCATCCCATGGTTGCCTGGAAGAGATTGCCACTGTGCGATAAGGCCGCCAATTGTACCTATAATCTGCAAACTGTTATCAATGTTATATTGTAAATTTGGTGTACAATAAAGAGATATTATTATTATGTCTCTTCTTTTTACACGGGTACCTTCTTTTCTCTTCTCATGAAGATACCCGGACTTTTGGTAGGCTTACATGGGGACATAGTGGTCCAACACGCAGAGGCCCTTTGAGAATTTTAATGTAACAGGGAATGGGACCCCCACTGCAGACAATCCACGTCCACCTTATGTAGAAGAACGGTAATGGACCATCTCCAATGGGAGTTAAACTATTGTACAATATGCTAACTACTATTGGGCTATTGAGTTGGAGGTTAAATGTACTGGGTGACTTGAACTATGGATGAAAACTGCGTCTGCCAATTTAATATAATATCATCAAAATATTGGCAGACGGTGACTTGCCAACTCACTAGATGGGCCCCCTATACAATCGCCATAGGCATGATAAGCCTGTAAGGCGACAGAGGGCAACACCGGTGTGAGCGGCTTGGGGTGTCGAGCGGTGCGGCGCCGGTTTCACCTTCGCGGGAAAGGCCCGGAGCGGGCTTCCCCGTAGTTATGCCCTTGAAAATGACACTTCCACCCCCGAGCATATAGCTCTGGCTCCCTCCCTCTGACCGGCCAATTAAGGCAAGCCAGAGTTGAGATTTGCTGCACTCCCGGGAGTATCACTCTCACTGCTCTCCCGTTAGGCCATTAAATCCTAACTGGTGCAGAAGGGCAACAAAACTCTTAAGGAATCGGGACCGATGTGTAGCCACGCACATTCAGCTCGCCACAAGCTGCCCTGCGGATGTGAGCTTTTCAATAACTTACTGATACATTTTTTTGTTGGTATCAGAAAGTAGTTAACTCAAAAAGCGAATCTACTAGGTACTAGGGTTGCGTTAATCCTATAAAAGATAACGACTGTCCTCGAGGGGTTATTATTATTATTATATTTTTACAGCGTCAAGGAGACCTGAGTATATAGATTTGATTTATAGTTTTGATTTCAACTCGATACCGTCACGCGTTGCCGCGATAAAGGGCCTTGACAAACAGATGGATGGACGGACTACTATGTTAGTACTCATATAAGGGTCCCGTTTTCTCGTTTTGAAGTGCGGAATGCTAAAACAAGATACAGTATGTAAAGTTCTGTTATATGATGCATATATCCTAAGTTATGATATCTTTGCGTCAGGTGGGTTGTATGGTTTTTAGGCACCAAAGTGGTATAAAAGGCTATAACAATTCACAATTCATTGGCAACTGTGAACCTACAAGTAAAAGGTTATAATTTCAACAAACTATAAACAATAATCAATTTATGATCGCGAAGGTCTGACTAAATTGAATTATGGCCGACCGACGTGCATCGGTGACGAGATGACGTGTACTAATTGAAATTACTTGTTCATAATTTTACTGAGAAAATGACTGATGAATAATATCGAGACCGCAATTGTTTATTGCATACATTTTACGCAAAATAAATAATAAAGTTTATTGTACCTAATCTCCTTCGATTACTATATTATAAGAGTAGATGTCCCCCCACAGCTTCGCCCGTGGAATATTTTGACCTCCCGTCGCACATATTTAATCCCGTTGCTTATAAATTCTACAATGATGCATAAAAATTTGCCCGATTTGTCGACATTTATGACTACTGATCTGCTCCCCAGTGTAGTAGCCTAATGATATATAGCCTATAGCCTTCCTCGATAAATGGGCAATCTAACACAAAAAGAAATTTCAAATCCGACCATAAGTTCCTGAGTTATCAGTAATATTAAACATATTGAGGTAAAATCATCTAACCAAAATCAAACTTGTGCTTGAATTGGACAACTGTTAAATCTAGTCGGACGCCCTCTGCGCCAAAACAATCCTGCTGCTACGACGTCCGCTGCGGTCGATTGCGCAGAGGGCGGCGCGGGCGTACTGCACCGTGTCCTACGAAGCGGCATGCTGAATCGCAGGGAGCCTCCCCTGGGATCTCGAGGCTGGAGTCCTGAAGAAGGTTTATGAAAAGAGCGCCCTGGTGCGAAGAAGCAGTGGACGGCCGCTTGCGGACGAGATCAACCGCTGGAGACAGTTGACTCGCGACGATCTCTTCCGGAAGTGGGCCTATAGGTTGATAGGCCCCTCGGTTAGCCCCCTGGTCGTGGGGGCTCTCCGGCCCGTCCTACGTGCTTGGGTGGAGAGGGCACACGGAGCGCCGACGTTTCACCTCAGTCAGCTCCTCACAGGGCATGGCGTATTCGCCAAATACCGGTGGGGGGTGGCGGGGGTGGAGCCGGATCCCGTGTGTTGTCACTGCCGAGGAGGCGTCGTGGACACGGCGGAGCACACACTCGCCGTGTGCCCGGCGTGGGACGGGCCGCGTATTGCCCTCACGGGTCAAGGGGAACAACAATGAGTTGTTGATTTGTCGCTGCCGGCCGTGGTGCGAGCCATGGTTGGCAGCCAACAGTGTTGGGCCGCCGTCGCCTCGTTTGCTAGCGAGGTGATGGCGGCTAAACGTGAGGAATTGCGGGTGCAGGAGCGTACGGGACAGACGCTCCCGAACCGCCGTCGTATTCGGAGGCGACGACGTGCTGAATACATGCGCGCCCCCGAATAGTGTCTGGCCGTGGGCGGATGGTCGGGGGACCCGCCCAACTGGTCACATGGCGACGAGCAACCTTTCTGTGTTCCAGGGGGTGCCCCCTTAGGGCACGCCCGTACCGGCCGCTCTCTACCTCCTCTGCTTTCAGAGGTGCGCTCGAGAACGGTGGAGGTGCGGGCTAGATTCTTCAGCTCCTTAGGGAGCTCCGGGGTGGTCGCTTTTCCGGCCGCCCCAAGACGGACCCCTCCACTCTGGGGTGCTCTTTGCCGGCTCGCAGTGATTTAACCTCAGGCCTACCCTGCGAGTCGGTCTAAGGCGCGGAACACCGCGGGGTTTAGTGGGTAGGACGGCCCCTCTCTTACGAGCCGGGAGCCTCTCACACCGTCCCTGTTGCCCCCGCAGCAGGAATGACGATGCGTAAAGGCATTCTGCAAAAAAAAACTGTTAAATGTAAGGTATCTAAATATATCCTAAAAGATCAATACAGATACCTTAATAGGATTGAAATGTCTGTTTCTGATTTCAAATAATCATAGCATAGCAAATAATAATCAGCTTTTCAATAAATATAAACATTTAAATTACATAAAATATTTAAATTTAATAATATTAAAATATGAAAAGATACTCACATAGAATATTTAAAATTTTAAGTGGAAAATTTATTCAGTCTCCAGCTGAACTCGAACCAGCGTCTTTTGGTTCAACGCACCATTCTTCTTATTTCTTTTCTTCCGTTCATTCGTCTTCTAGTTCAATTACATAAAATAATTGATTTTCTATTATTTTCTGTCGGTCTTCCTTGCTGTCTGTCTGTTTCTTCCGGCTAATCTCTGAAACGGCTGACAGATGTTAACGGAACTTTCACTGATAGATAGCTGATGTTATGATGGGTAACTTAGGCTACATTTTATCCCCTTAAGTCATCTGTTACTACATATTATAGTTTAGTTTATCAATCACGCCTCATCACCGAAAAGGTGGCAGTCTTATACGCCCACATTTTACCGTGTGCATTTCTAACCTACGTAATAGGTGGTGAGACCATTGCTGTGTTAAAATAGACAGACGCAGACGACCTGGCTGTTGAAATTTTTTAAACCAGGCCTTCAATTTGGCTTAACGACTGCTATGTTACTGGCAACCGGGACCAACGGCTTTACGTGCCTTCCGTAGCACGGCAACGCTCATAAAATGTAAATTCCACAAAGTGGTCATCCATCCGTGACCAGCCATAGCCAAAGTTGCTTAACGCACTGAGTCATCGGGGCCACGAGCGCTTTGTAGACTACGGCGACCACTTTCTATTAGGTGGGCAGTCTGCTTGTCTGCCACCTCAGTGGTATAAAAATATATCTTGCTCATTATGAAGTGACATATGTATTTTATTGCTCGTTTGACATTAAACATTACATTTAAATTCATGACAACATGTTCGTATTGAATAACAAAAATAAATGAGTTAAATATATTATCAGCGTGTGGGGAATAATGTGATAAAATTCAATATTATGTCTTGTTTTTGACATTCATTAAAAATAAATCTATTTTATTTCGGCATTTATAATTAGTGTATCTTTTTTGGACAGTAATATGTCTCATAATTTAAGGTGTCAGTTTTCAGTACTATTATTATAAAGGCGAAAGTTTGTGAGTATATTCGTTAGTTATTAAGACACGCTCAAACGGCTGGACCAATTTAGATAAATTTTAATGTGGATATATTTGATACCCTAGATTACTAATATTTTTAATAAAAAATTACTTTCAAATTCCATAACGTGTCCTAATATGTACACATTTTTATTGATTTTTAACCGTCAATATATGGTAGCTGCCTATTAGTGCCTATGTTGCTCATTTTAAAGAGCCAAGCCCTAAAAGGGCTGTCACAAATAAACGAAGAGTCCAATTTTAGATAGGGATTTGAAGTTTCAATTCAGATAACATAGGCACGCATATACGACAATACGTATATAGATATATATACACAATACTCACATACCTCACGATTCCCTCAAAAAAAATGTCTCTTAAATTGTATTTGGCAACAGCAGGTCACCACAGCCCGCGCCTGTCCATTTCAACACTGCAATCGTCTCACCACCTGTAACGTGGGACAAAAATGCATAAGTTGGAATGTGGATAGAGGTGTACCTCTGCCTACCTACCCCTTCGAGTTTAAAGGCGGAACTGATAAATATATACATGACCTTACTGACAAGAGAACGCATTGAATTTATTGTAAGGCTCTGTTAATAACCATCATGTATTACCCTATTACAACATACTGTTGACGAATAATTCCATTAGCGTTTAAAGAGCACCTTCACTCGTCAAATGGGCAAGGACGAGCGGAACTCGTGACTTGTTACACGATTCGACCGTTTTTTTTATTACCTTTGGCTGCAGCTTTTCAGACATAATTCATGTGATGAGGCTTTTAGGAATGACCAATGTATATGATACAATGTACAGTCAACGTCAATAATATAAAGGCGACTAGGTTTTTTTTTGTGTGGAAATCTTCATGGAAGTTATGCCAGACTTCTACGGATTAAAACCACACGATGCCCTTCCATCTGCTTATGGCCGGGTGTCCTGGGGAGCCTTTGAAAGGAAAGTGTCAGAATTTGTCCGCTACCGTGGTCTCGTCTCACTCAGCGAAGTTTGTTCCGGGTTGAGTGTTTTCTTGCTTATTTTCACATTATCAAAATTTATAAGAAAAAGTAAGCTTTCTAATTATGTATTCGTATACACTGTTCATTCTAAAATAAACAAATATTATCGATCATTTTTATAATTGCTTGGGTAATTTATAAATGTCTGGTCGCTTCTATTAGTATGGGCAATGATATTATAGACTGCCTTGGTGGCGTATGCGACTGCCGCGTATGAGGTCCCGGGTTCGTTTCCCGGGTCGGAACAAATATTTGTATGATCCACAAATGTTGGTTTTCGAGTTTGGGTGTTTGCTATTTAGAAATATATAAGTATGTATATCAGTTGTCTAGATCTCATAGTACAAGCTTATAGCTTAGTTTGGGATAGATGGCGCTACGTAAAAAGTGTCCCACAATGACTGTACCTGAAATCCCAAAAGCCTATTTCTCGAATTAGCGTTTATTATATTCTTTTACATATATGAAATTGAATAATATATCTTTTACATAAATTGAAGCGCTCGTGGCCCAGCGGTCTCAGTGTTCTGTAAACGATCACTGAGTTACGCAACTTTCACTATGGCTGGTCCTCGGATGGGTGACCACTTTGTGGCATTTACATTTGCGAGCGTTTCCGTGCTTCGGAAGGCACGTTAAGCCGTTGGTCCCGGTTGCCAGTAAAATGGCAGTCGTAAGCCTGGTTGAAGGCCTTATGGGCGGCTTGAAAATGTCAACAGCAGGTAGCCACAATCTGCGTCTGTCTATTTCAACACGGCAATGGGCTCACCACCTATTACGTGGGACAGGAATCCACACGGTGAAAAGTGGGCATATAGTATGCCTCTGCCACCCCTTGGGGGATAAGGCGTGATGGATATTTATTTATTTATTTATTGAAAGCAGGTATAACTTGTTGTTTAGATTTGTTTTGTTGACATCACAATTCCGTGAAACATTTAGTATTCACGTAGGGTATCGTTTGCAAATATACTCAGAGATTAGTAATCTCGCTCAATTCAATTTTGAATTGTGTGACTAATTTGATGGTATTTCTTTCGTGTGGGAAGTAAATTCAATCAAATTGTATGGAATTAAAATACAGAAATGCCCATGCATTGTTCGTGGTTAGGTTAGTAAGATCAATGTCCTCTGTCTTCGAAATGTATAAATGAAATAAGTATTAGTACTAAACTAAGAGTAACTGTATCAACCTTTGACTAATAGAATTTATACAAAATTATACAATGTTTATTATGGCAATCAAATTTTAAAGGCTATAAATCCGACATTGACATTATATACAAGTCTATTATGGGTAGGTAGGTGAGCTTTATCTCGAAGCAGATTACAATTTATAATTTTTTCAAGACAGCGATAGTGTTATTTATTACCTGACATCAATAGATTTATAATTCAAAATGTCATTGCAACTTTTCAAGTAGGAAGAACTCAACTAAAACATTTCTAAATCATGAAACATTAGGATGTAAGATTATTTCCACACACACTCCCATTACCGTAACTCCTGGAGACCAAGCTACGATTTCAATGGCTTCAGAAAAGAATCGTAATCGTCACTCAATAGAAAGCCACCGGTACAATTTTGACTTTTTTTCGTAGTCTACTATTACAATCGTACTCCTATAGACTTCTATCGGTCAACCGATGAGTTCTACTAACACGTACCGCGCCAGGGTACAGTGTACTGTACGCCAGGAATGACTAAGACTTAAAAAAATACACCTGGGTCAAAGTCAAACAAAGTCTTAGAAAAAGTTAAAATGCCTTACAACATTAACCGTTATTAATGCGAAGATAAATTGATGTAAGAGGCTATACCCAGGTCTTTAGGGTTCACACCAAGTCCATCGTTAGCTGGACACCTGCAGATGCTGATGGACAGATCAATAAGCGAGACAGGCATAGTGGATGTATTAGGTTAACTTGTTTACCAGGTAGGTAAGTACCTTAAAAAAGAGACTGCTATTCAAGGAAGTGTCAGAGCTATACGGCATATACCTAAAATAAAAATATGAGAATAAACAATTAAACAAGCCCAAGGAGAGCAAACCAGTTTGGTAAATTTACACCAAAGTTGGCATTTTGCTCTAGTTTTTGATACAGACTTAACAATCGTATAGATGTCCAATGATGCAAAAATCATTAACTATATTTGATTGATTTTTTTTTAATTGCAGAGATGATATTGATTATTCAGGTTTAGGGTAACTTTCGTATACTTAAGTGTTAAAATGTTCAACTGTCATTATGTCTAATAATTAGTTGTATTTAATTTTTTTTATTATATTTACTTACTGCTATTTTTACTAAATGTATTTTTACTTCTAAAGCCTAAAGGTTAGAAAAGTCTTTTAAAACGGCTAAGTCTGTCCGTCCGATGCATCTATCTGCACTATTTTGCGCGGCATTCAATTCAGGATACCATGAATACACTAGAAACTTCAACCCTCTCCCAGTTCCATTTTTGGAATTATTGCATATTCGGTTTAGAACTGATCTGCAAATGTTTGTTTTGGAGTTTGGGTGCTTCCTATATATAATATGATAGTATTTAGAAATATATTAGTAATTTAATCAGTTGTTACGCACGCAAAGGCCGTCCTACTCACAAAACCACCGCGATGTTCCGCTTCACCTTATTTCAGGTCGCAGGGTAGACCGAGGTTTAGTCACTGCGAGCCTGCAAGGAGCGCCACAGGATGTTGGGGCTCGTCTCGGGGGTCCGAAACGACACCTATATGGTGCTTCCTAAGGAGCTAAACAATCTCCACCGCTTTACAAAAGGGACTTCGAATCAAAATTAAAAGACTTTATGATCGAAGGTAGTTTCTATTCAATTAATGACATTTAAGAATACTTTATAACTCACTTCGGACTTATAACAAATGACATTGTAAATTAAGCCCGTTGGTCAAGTTGGGCGGGATCCTCCGACTAGCAGGCCGCCGTTGTTGCTGCACTAGTTTACTAAAGTTAATATCCCGATCGTGAAGCTAACTGACTTCCTTACGCTTTCTCTCCGTATGATCTCGGATCTCCGCTGCAGCATAATCATCTCCACAATATGCCTTCGTTGTTGCCTGCTTCTCTGTTTCACAGCTGTGGAGAAAGAGAGGCATAAAGACACTTTTATAGATCTAACTAGAATTTAGAAGAGGCAGGAACCTATTGGTGCTATTTATTTGGTATATCTCACTTCAGTAATATAACAGGACATACAGTACAATTATGTAATATAAAGATATAAATCAATTGCTGTCCGTGAGTCTCGCTAAAACTTGAGAATGGCTGGACCGATTTGGCTAATTTTGATCTTGAAATATTTGTGGAGGTTCAGGGAAGATTTCGGCGGAAATATAAAATGAGAGACATATATTTAAAATGCAGTTATATTTTATTTTTTTACTTTAATGTAACTACTATATATATACTATATTTATTTATTGATCACAAACAATTTTAACATTGTGTAGGATACATAAATGCCCTGATTTTTATAAGCAACAGATACAAAAACAAAACGACAGTCTCAAAAATACAAACTAATAGCCATCATCATCATTCAACATACAAGACAAAAATAATTAAGAATTTACAATGTCATAAGATATGAATTGAAGACCTCATAAGTAAACGTTACAATTTAATGTCAAAAATTTAATAATAATAATAACATGTCCAAATAATAATAATAATAATTTAAGTCTAAAGGAATGTCATCAAAAATTTAGGTACATTCGTTAACTTAAATCTACCATGTATATACAATAACAAATCATCAATTATCCCCTTAATTTACAATGTCATTTGTTATAAGTCCGAAGTGAGTTATAAAGTATTCTTAAATGTCATTAATTGAATAGAAACTACCTTCGATCAAAAAGTCTTTTAATTTTGATTCGAAGTCCCTTTTGTAGAGTGATATTTTTAGCTGAAGTGGAAGTCTGTTTAATAGCTTTACCGACATATAAAACGTGCCATGCTTCACTATTTCAAGTCTAGGGATAGATTTACACTGAAAATCCTTTCGTCTTGTGTTTTCCCTAATCAGTCTCTCCTGTTCTGTTTCATAGTCATTAATGTACTTTTTGAAATGTACTAATAGTACGAGGACATACAAGCTTGGAACAGTTAATATTTTAAGATTATTAAAATGATGCTTGCATGACTCCCGCTTTTTTATACGTATGATTGTGCGTATCGCTCTTTTTTGCAAAATGAAGGCCTTCTGTATATTGTACTCAAAGCTGGCGCCCCAGAACAGGATGCTATACCTTAACTTAGACTTTACCAGTGCATAGTACACTGTTTTGAGTTGGGGAATGTCAACATCATTTCGCAAGCTTCGAAGCACATAGCAGGCTGAGCTAATAGAATCCTTCAAGGCTGCCAGTTCCTCCTTTCAGTTAAGTTCGTGATCTACACGAACTCCAAGAAATTTGGTTACTTCAACTGGCTGAACCTTAACACCATTTAAGCTGCATTCAAATTGTTCACTTTTGTTAATTGAAGACCTAAAGAGCATTATATTTGTTTTCTTTGAATTAACCTGTAATCCATTGACAATGAACCAGTTGTTCAGTGCATATAGAGCATCGTTTACTCGCTTTTTAAGTGCCTCCAGGCCATTTTTCATCCAGGCATTTATGTGTGTTCTGAAAATTTGTTTTGCATGTGATTTATCAGATCATTGACAAATATAACAAAAAATACTGGACCCAGTATTGAACACTGCGGAACTCCTCTAGTACTGTTAAGTAAATTGGATTTAAAAGTTTCTTTACAATAGTGGACACTGTTTTTGATGTCTGTACATTCAGTTACTCCCATTACTTCAACAAAAAAAATCTGTGTTTTAGGTACGAGGTAAGAAGCTGCAATGGCCTACCCCTTATTCCATAGTGCTTGAGTTTATTCAACAATAGGCCATGATTTATTGTGTCAAAAGCTGAGCTCAAGTCCAGAAATAAGCCCGCGACTTTCTGTTTTTGGTTTAGCCTATTTCGAACATCACTAAGTAAGGTCTCAATGGCATCACGTGTACCTACTCCATTTTGATAGCCAAATTGTTTCGGGTTTAATACTCTATGAATATTGAGGTGTCTCATTAACCTGGACTTAATTGGCTTCTCAAAAATTGTTGACACTGTTGGTAAGAGTGAAATGGGTCTATAGTTCCTGGAATCCTGTTTCGATCCTTTTTTGTGAACTGGAACTACTCTTGCCACTTTAAATTGATCTGGAAAGATATAAAGTAAATACGTGTAACTAAATAAATAAATTAAGACGGTACGGAGTTAGCCGGGTCAGCTAGTCCGTAAATAATATGATATTATAATGCTTATAAGCATTATAATATCGCCATATTAGCATAATAATTTCAAGAAACTTGATTTTTAAAGAAATAATGTCATCACAAATTCAACGCGAGCAGGTCAAAGTTTCTATTCTTACATTTAACAGTACCGTTATATTTTTGGTCTTTAATTAAGGACTCTACAGTACTACCTTAAAATGGTTCATAATTTAGTTTTTATGTTATGATTTTTTACAAACTATAAATATTTGTACATTTAGACACCGTAACATTAAAAAATATGTTGGATATATTGATGTTTATTATTCAATTCAAAGTACGTTAAAAAACATTATATTAAATTAGTTAGCACGTCACCCGGAAAAAAAGTTTTACATTGGGTTGTCATGGGTGAAGCATGAACATGGAGGCAAAATTATGAGTGTGCGTCCAATAATAATAAAAAAGTTACGTGATCCTGGCGCTTTCTCATGTTCTGTACCTACGTCTCGCTCTAGCAGCATTGACTCTTGTTATACGACAAGCGAACTACAATAAACCGCAAGTATTAGGCATGTACCGTATAGGGGGTGTAACGTATATATGTAATGACCTCACATGGTAGCACGATTAACAAACAAAGCCACTACGCAAGCGCATTGACGGGGTTGGGAGACCGCCAAACGATAGCTCCTCCTAGCAGCCGATAGAAGTGAACCCCAGGTTTAAACCCAGGTAGAGTTTGATACAACTGGGAATACGCGTAGATATGGAGGAGTCTATCCCATTCATTGGTCTATATCAATAAGACACTCGACAACTGTGCCCCCAGAATTGTAACGGTCTAAATAAATGCCAAGGGCTTTCGCAAGTTTAACGACTTCATATGACGACAAATATTTAAAAACACTGTATCTATCTATCTTTCTATCTTCACGCTGTATCCATGACGGGGTAGGCATAGAGTACAGATCGTCAGGTTTTGTCTTCTTTCGGTTCCTGCAGATTCATTAATCGTTTACCACCGAGACTACCAGGACTTTAATTGGCCGTGCTAATTAGTGTCTAGCACATAAGACCTTTTAGCCTTTTTGTTACCACCTCACAGAAAAGGCAACGGGTTCAACATTTCTTCCAAATTTAATATCTAAAGGGCAAATAAATTTAATAAAATGTGTCTATTTTAAGACACATTTTATTAAATTTATTTGCCCTTTAGACCCTTACTAGTTACGTGCTTCGGAAGGCACGTTAAGGCGTTGGTCGTGGTTTGGCAATAAGTGGCAGTCGTTAAGTCAAGTTGAAGGCCTTATGGGCGGCATATAATATGTATGCCTCTGCCACCCCTTCGGGGATAAGGCGTGATAGATAAATAATAATAGTTTCATACATGCACGTCTGGATATCCGAGTACTAAAAAAACAATAAAAATGTTTATTGAAAAGCTTCAACTCATCAGCTACCAGCACTAATTATATTAACAGAGTGACATACAAAATTGATGTTGTTATTACCTCTATAAACATTTATCAGTTTATAAGTTATCGAAAGACCTCACAAAGACGGACAGGTGCAATTTGGTACTCAATTATTTGTCATCCTTTACGAAGACCATAATGTTGGAAGATGACAAAAAAATTGTCCATGTCCCCACTACTGACAATCTTGTAAAGAATCGTAAAGAGACGTAAACAACATACCCAACTCCATCCCATTATTGTGTTATTAAGGAGATTTTTTTTACAATTATTTGACAAAAGCATCGCAAATATTTGAAAAAACTCGAATCTTAAATAAAAAAAATACACAAGCCTAAAAATTTATATTTTCTAGATGCATAATTCTCATTCTACTAAGAATATAAAAAAAACTCTCTCTCTTTAATTAGATACTTACGTAATTTTTTAAAACACATTTTACATTATTTGATGTGAAAATAAAAAATAAATCTCGGGACTCGCGGCCCCGTTACGAGATGCAGCTATAGTGTGTGCATATATGCATGTACATATAGCAGACCGCGAACGCGTCTAGATAAATAAATTATTAATAAATGTAGTTTTTACTTAATAATAATAATAATGATAATGTAATATTTTTCATTTAATAAATAATAACAGGCCTTATAAAAATGTTGAAGATATGTAATAAAGTTGATATCAGCGTGGGACATCCAGTGACATCCAGTGAATAATATTTTTTTTTGGTAATATAATAATTGTAGACTTACTTGACGTTACAGTACCTACACTTAAAAATAAAAATAAAATAAACTGGGATACTGGTGCCTCTACATACGTCTTGTAGTGAATGTTTGGATGGGTGAAGGAAATCTTGCGGTTGTTCAGAGTTTACTTTTGTTTTTGCTTTAATTTTACATACAATTACTGAGGCACCTCTGAACGGTTAAACCTGAAACAAAAGTTGGTATGTCCCCAGAATAAAATAATAATAATAAATAAATATTATTGGGACAACTCACACAACGCCATTTGATTCCAAGCTAAGCAGAGTTTGTGCTATGGTAACCAGATAACTGATAAACATACTTATATATTTCTAAACTAGGTCACGGGCGAAGCCGACCATACTTCGAACTCCCGTCGCACCTATCTCGTCGCTTATAAATTCTACAATAATGAATAAAAAATTGCCCGATATTTCGACAATTATGACTACTGCTGTGCTCTCCGGGGTAGTAGCGTGATGATATATAGCCTATGGCCTTCCTCGATAAATGGGCTATCTAACACAAAAATATTTTTTCAAATCCGCCAAGTAGTTCCTGAGATTCAACCAAACAAACAAACAAACTCTTCAACTATATAATATTAAGTATATATACATACATTTAATAGATAAATAACACCCAGACACCAAATAAACCATCTTGCTCATCACACAAAGTTTTATCCTGGGTAGAAAGAGACGGTCGAAAATAATGAAATGTATGAAAAGAAAAACATGAACAAAGAGCGAAAGTCGGCACGTACCAAATTAGGTCCTGGCTTGTTGTGATTGACATTGACAATTTAATTAACTCCCGTCCCTCACACAGCAATAAAAGGTAGAATAATAATGATTTTCAGAATTACATTAAAACACACGTATCTCAATCAAAATTTACATTAAATTGTCACTCAAAAATTTAATTGGGTATTGGCTGACAGGACAATGATATCTTTCTCGGTCCTAGGAGATTTACGTGTACTTAACATCAATGACAACAAGATTTAGTCGCGACGAAGGTAATTCGAGGTGTTTTAAAAATTAAACAAAAATTTAAAAACCACCTCATGTGTCATTTCCTACTCATCTTGACGATCAAACCCTATTTAATTATACTGCCTCGCGCAATGGTTCAAATATTTGTGTGATCCACAAAGGTTGGTTTCAGAGTTTGGGTATAATATGTATTAGAAATATATAAGTATGATCAGTTGTCTAGATTCCACAGTACAAGTTTATAGCTTAGTTTGGGCTAGATAAAGCTGTGAAAAAATTGTCCCACAATATTATGTTATTATATTGAATGATCGAGCTCTTTAACTTAGAGTACAACATCTCAATGTGATGGATCTTTTGAGGCGCCTATTTAACTTTTTTCCCCATCCAGCTGTCAGTTTTCAATGTCTTCAATATTAAACTGATTTATGTTGTTGTAAGCCGTCAACACCCTACAGACTATAAAAATATTAATACATCATTGAAGAAGTTGTAAGGGACTGAGACGTTTATCTTGCAATAGATAACCGGCCTAATAGAGCCGAGTGAGTTGTTTTAACCTTTTAACCAAAACACTTGAGAGGACATGATAAAAAATCAATCAAAAATTTTCTTTTATTTTTGGGTAAGGAAAATGAAAAATCTATACTAATTATTATAAAGCTGAAGAGTTTGATCGCCTTTACCTAGGGATTACAATTCGATGTTATTTTTATCACCCGATGTCATGTCGATTTTTCATCAATCCCAAAATTTTGAATTGGATTTTTGGATTGAAAGACCGTTGAAATAAAAATCGAATCAACTTTAAGTCTAAACTGACCTGTATTATTAGGTACAAAGCCTACCTTATACTCCCGACGTTTCGACCGGATTACTCCGGAAGATTAAGGTAAGCTTTGTACCAAATAATATAGGTACGTCGCGAATAAGACCTATAAAACATCATATTAATATGAGTGTAAATCGCGATTGATTAAAAACACTAAACTGAGTTGTTAGCAATTTAGTATCTAGTGTTTGAAAATAATAATAAAAAAATGATCCTCAACATCGTGATTTTGTAAGCATCTGAAATACACTTGGAGGTGAGTGCTGACGCGTCGCACCACCACTCCCGCACATAAAACAAGATAAATGCACTAGTTTTAGGAAATAATATACAGCAAGCGTCCGCACTTCAATATTTCCGCGTCAAGTCCCGGACGAGATTGTTGTTAGTTGTCTTCGCCCATCTTGGGCAGGCAAAGAAAACTTAGTCCATACAGCCTTGTCTTTAGTATTAACATTTTCTAATTATTTATATTATTTATCTATAATATGTATGTATTTAGAAATATATAAGTATGTTTATCAGTTATCTGGTTACCATAGTACAAGAGCCGTGGGCGGATGGTCGGGGGACCACGCCCAACTGGTACTCGCAAGTTGATTCTAAAGAAATGATTCATAGCTTTTGCATAATATACGATTGATTACGTTGTAGTGTATGGATTGATTTATAAACAATTATCTGCCGACATGACGTAATAATGACATCGTGTCCAGCATCCATGACATTCAAGATGCATACAATTTATGAGAATATAGAAGATTATCACTTCTTTAAGCCTTGTAACATCTTCTAGTGACAAGGGGCCCTGAAGTCCACATATAGGTTGCCCGGGTCGTTTTTTTAAAGGTAAATTTTACTTGTCAGTAAAAAAGTTCAATAATTTTTTTATGGACTTATTCACATAGTTTAATCTAAAGGGTTTACCAAGTGCGTATTCTAATCTATAGGTTAGCCTTTCATACTAACCAATTTGACACGTGCCTCTTCTTTGGAAAACTTGCTGGGTGAGGGATGTTGTTTGATTTTTAAATATTATTAAAGTGAAAACTTTTTTTAGCGCGGTACGCATATTTTTCTATATTTTTAGATGAGATAAAATCCCTGGACTCGCGACACAGTTACCAGACGCAGCTATAGTGTGTGCATAAATGCATGTACATATAGCAGACCGCAAACGCGTCTAGATAAATAAATTATTAATAAATTTAGTTTTCACTTCTGTCGGCCCTTCCGGAGTGCAACCCGTAATTTTTTTTAACTGCGTACATCCTAGAAGCTCATGTTTACAAACCAAGCCTACTAGAATTGAAGACTTTATCAGATTGGCGAAGACACATCTATATTTAAGGACTCTGACTTTATTTGTTCTCAATCATAAATACCAACAGCCATGATGAATAAATTTTGAATAAAAGAATGATATTTCTTAAATATTGCTCCAATAAAAGTCACATTGGAACAAGACGCTTGTATCGATGGCATGAGTTTATGACCATCATTTAACACGACTTTTCATATTTATCGCGTTATCCCAGCTAAAGATCGGGTTACGAGCCTCAAGGATATTCAGTCTTGATGCTAATATGTATTTATCTGTGGTATATTGGAAGTACTGTATAATTTTGTAGATATCTTTATGGTTATGTATTTTTTGATTTATTTTTTTAAGAAGCCAGGTGTGCCTTTAGCTTGCCTCTGGTTTAAGTGGTACGTTTTTCAAACAAAAAAAGAGCCATCTACATTATGGGCACGATTATTGTAATTCTCGTGATATCTGAAACTTTGAAATAATTCTGACATCTATTAATATTTTAAACCCATCATCCAACCAACCCATCATCAGATTAAAACCATCACGACGCGATGCCACAATACTAATAAATAGGCAATATGAACAATATCTTAAATATTTGTGTGGGGATAGCACTGACTTAAAATTAGAGATAAAAATCTCTAGCATTCCGTAAAAATACGCATCTACATTGATTTAAATAAAAAATCTATCACGCCTTATCCCCGAAGGGGTGGCAGAGGCATATTATATGCCCACTTTTTACCGTGTGGATTCCTGTCCCACGTAATAGGTGGTGAGCCCATTGCCGTGTTGAAATAGACAGACGCAGGTAGTGGCTTCGTAGCCACTACCTGCGTCTGTCTATTTCAGCAGGTGCTGTTGAAATTTTCAAGCCGCCCATAAGCCCTTAAACCAGTCTTAACTACTGCCATTTTACTGGCAACCGGGTCCAACGGCTTAACGTGCCTTCCGAAGCACGGAAACGCTCGCAAATGTAAATGCCACAAAGTGGTCACCCATCCGAGGACCAGCCACAGTGAAAGTTGCGTAACTCAGTGATCGTTTACAGAACACTGAGACCGCAGGGCCACGAGCGCTTCCACATCGATTACTTGAACAAAAATTTATCCAACTTGATAGGTACGTACATGTAGGTAACTAGGTACATCATTGCCTGACACATTACAACTACTTAAATACAAAACATGTATCATAAAATTCTACGACTACCGCCGGATTATGTCGCCTTATACGTTTTTGTAAAAGACGTATGGTGTAAATGCTTTATAGGGTAATTATTCAACAATTACTGGAAATTATGCTTACTCGTTCTTACCGAGATGTTTAAATTGACAATGTTATTGGCGGCTGTCAATTGGAATATTTCTTGGTTTTTGATGAGCTTTAAAGTGCCGGTATAAAACTGAGAACATTTTTCTGACTCCACTTAATAAACTGAAGATTTTAAAAAAAACAAATAAAGCATTCTAGTTTCCAAATTTTAACGTTCATTCATTGCATATCCGTAACTTCGACCATCTAACTGCCACAGGAATGTTTTGTTAATTTAACCTTTTTCGTGTTGTGGAAATCTCCACGCAAATTGTGCTGGACTCGAACTGAAGAAAGTCATACAATCCCTACCTACCTATAAAGCAGCGCTCTCAGCGTCGCTCCTCGGTTGGGTGTCCCAGGGATCCCGACGAAATTGGCTACCATCGCGGTCTCGCATAAGGATTATGGTGTTATCCTGCTTCTTGATGGAGAGGCGTTGAAAGTCTCATGTCACGCTGCCGTCTTAGACCTGCTTCTGTAAAGACGGCGAGCAGCCCATTCGCCGTTCTCCGTTTTGGGCAGGCCTCCCCCAAGGTTCAAACAATTCATTTTTAGTCGCCTTTATGGTAATACCAAATTATTATTTGGTTTCGATACAAAAAGAAATGTACCTCAGAGTTGATAATGCAACAAGTCCAACACGCTCACCACGTAAAACGTGATTCGGATTCTAAATTTAAAAATAATGTACTCTGTCCAGACGACATGCATAATTTTGTTTACCCATTATCACTGTCGCATTTTGGCCTTCTCGATAACATACTATGGAGCAACTAACCTAAAGATGACAAAAAGTATGGCCTTAGTCTAGTTGATATTTTAAAACGCTACACTTCTGCTTTATGTTATTAATGATGAAACATTTTTACGTGTGAACTCCCCGGATGTCATGCCGTAGTAGAACCGACTAAAATCACACGGTACCTACCTATCTGATAAGCACCCGGCACCTCTTTTTCTCGGAAATACTACGATATCATCTCATTCAAATTGTTGACCCAGGGTCTGTGTCTACTTTGATTAACTGTCACCTTCAAACGGATAATTCAGTATATAAATAATATATAATGTAATAAATATTATAAAAAATATGTTAGTAACATTCGGTTAAGACACATCAGAGTAACCATCGATAGACACCCCGCTGACATAATGAGTAGATCACGTATAATTGCGCACGCGCATCTAATACTATCTATAGCTTAGTCAAGGCCTCTTGAGGATCTTGACCTACACGCCTACAAACAATGCTGGCATGTCAACGCACGGGGACTTAACGTGTGGTGCAAGTGATGCGGAGAGAGTGAAAACCTTTGAAATATATTTATCAATACATATGAATAAAATTGAAACGTTCTTTCTGTTTGGAAATCGAAATTAATAGCTTTTTATTAAATGCATATAAAGGTATATATATCTACGGAACTTACATTAAAATCTTATTTTCTTTAAAAAATCTCTGCCGGCTTGTTTCGGCTAATCTCTGAAGTACCTACCGATATAAACAGAAATTTCACCGTCAAATATTTGCATTATAAAGACTAACTTAGGTTACATTCCCGTACCTATGCCCACGGTATAAAACGGCTTTCGCTAGTTTCAGATTAGGTTACTGATGATGATGATGATGATGGACAATAACTTGTAAATAAGACTTTGAAAGAATCACATATAAATAGGAATATAGGATTTTTTTAGTAAGTTTTGGGTGGGCGCCACTATAAACTATCAGGCAAACCGCTATCAAATCATAGGCTTAAAATTTTCAGTGTTGTACGTGGTTTTGTATTAATACGAGTTCTACATTTTATGTAAGTGATGGTAATTTTAACTATTATGAAAATCAAACATTAAAAATGTCTTAGATGTTCTACTATCAGTTGCAATGTATTTTAAAAAATCGGGTTACGTTTGTAAAATCTAGTCGCTTTCCTATTGTCGTTTGAACCATACATTTTTTCATTCATCTCACTGGTTTTGACAAATAAAATTAAACTGTAGTTTATAGGCATTTAGTTCTAAAATGGCGTAATATATCTATGGTGTTCAATTATAAAGGTCACCGTTCAATAATCCATTCTATGCAAATGACTCTCTTCGTGAGTTGGACTAGAAAACTAAATGACAAGTGATTCATTTGAATTGAAATTGTTGAAAGATTTTTTTGCATTTCGGCGTAACTAATGAGGAAATGAGGAAAATTTAAATCATTTAAATAAGGACAACGTACATTAAATACCGTAACGGCTGCCTTTTAAAACAAAGTCCTTTCAAAAAATGTTTTTAAAAAACTAGTTACTGAAAGCCTGCAATCATATTTGTAGATTTAAAATCAATATTCATGATTGTTAAACCACGTTCCATTAGAAATATTGGTCTTTGTACAACATACCGTAATTAGTTATATACTTTGTAGTATACCTACTTAGTTCTAAAAAACTAACTAACTAACTATCTTCACGCTGTATCCCTGACGGGGTAGTCAGAGAGGACAGATCGCCAGGCTTCGCGATCCATGCATACTTCTTTCGCTTCTTCGAGATTCATCAATCGCTTCATACACGCACGTCTGGGTATCCGAGTACTTTTGACCTTTCCGTTTTTGAGCAATCTGCTCACGTGGTCTTCATATGTAAGTCTCGGCCTACCCTGACTCCTTCTACCCTCTACTTTTGATCAATATATATTCTTCGTCAATCGTTTCTCACTCATTCGTTGGACGTGTCCAAACCAACGGAGCACGCTCTTTTCCAGCTTAACGCTGACACTTTCATTCAAACCTGCCATATTGCGTATCACTTCGTTACGTATTCGGTCGGCCAAGGTAACGCCGCACAATTTTCGAAGTGATCGCATCTCCACAGCATTCAATTTACTTTCATGCATCTGCTGACATACCCAGGTTTCACTACCGTAAAGCAAAGTTGGCACTAGCACTGCGTTATGAATCGCCATTCGTGCTTCTTTTACGATGCTTTGTCGCTTTACTAACTGGGACAAAGCACCGTTAACTTTGTTTCCGGCAGCTACTCGCCGTTCTACATCCGAATCATATCTTCCATCCGCGCTAAACATACTTCCTAAATACACAATTTCATTCACTTGCTCTAGACGTTCCTGGTTTACCCTAATCTCGCATTTAGTTCTTACGTCACCTCTTTCAAATACTAGAACCTTAGTTTTACTTGCATTCAAGCGAAGACCCTTACTTTCACACTCCTCTTTCATATTAGTGACTAATGTCTGAAGGTCGGCTTCTGATGAGGCCATGAGCACCGCATCATCAGCGTACAGCAGACAGTTACTACTAAAGTACTTAGTTCTAAGTAAATTATATTATTTATGTGTTAAGTGGTGCACGAAGTTTTATTCTTGTCGGGAAGCTTTATTATAGGCTAAGAGTCCATTGCAATGTTTAACTTCATCCATGCGAGCATTTCCGTGCTTCGGAAGGCACGTTAAGCCGTTGGTCCCGGTTGCCAGTAAAATGGTAGTCGTTAAGCCTGGATGAAGGCCTTATAGGCGGCTTAAAAAATTTCAACAGTATGTAGCCACAACCTGCGTCTGTCTATTTCAACACGGCTATGGGCTCACCTATTATGTGGGACAGGAATCCACACGGTGAAAAGTGGGCATATAATATGCCTCTGCCATCCCTTCGGGGATAAGGCGTGATGGATATTTATTTATTTATTTATTTTATTTTAACTTCATCCATGAGATATGTAACATAACTGTTAAGTTTCTAAATAAATAAATAAATAAATTGTTAAAATCGTAGTAGGTACCTACGCAGTAATGTATGATATTTTTATGTGTGTATGTAGGTATGTATTTATTGCATGTATCGTACATTTTGTATTACCTATGTAGCTTCATTTTTTACACCAATACAACCCATCTATCTTACAACACAGCTTTTTATTTTCATCCCAAGGATAAATTGCTTTGTAGCGATAAGGCCTCCCTTTGTACAATATCTTAGGAAACTCATTGTAAAGTAGTTTTAAATTGGGGTTCTTTTTCTATCTTTTTCAAATTATAAACAGCGATACAAATTAATAAGTTACAGTAACGCAAAAGTTTATCTTTTGAAATACTCTTGGCGCGGTTAATATATAGATAACGCGATAAAGATAACGCGGTTTAAGAAGGGACTTGAACTCTTGGCGAATCAGTCTCAGAAAGCCTGGCAATACAACACGGGACGTCCGCTGGTCTGATATAAGTATTATGGATATATTGAGCTTCTTTGATTTTCAAATTATCGCCAACAGAAAATATGAACTTACTATCCAAATTATTACTAAAAGATCAAAATTCTCATTTATGGTTTTTAGATTGTTTCCGCCATAATATAATAGTGAGGACTATGACCTTTATTGGGTAAACGATAAATTTCCCCTTATCTCATCCATTTCAATGACGCTAATGTCTATGGAAATCCATAAAAAAGGCGGTATATTACCAAAACTCCATGTAAAATACTCACTATCAAATTTCGTATATTTTATAAACTTTATTTTTGTTGATAACAATCTATTGGTTGCGTTTACAAAGATACCGTACTATCTTGACTTCTTGACACTGGTTTTTGAGGAAAATGGTGAAAAAAGGAAATAAATTGGTGGGTTAAAGGTTATTAGGAGTGCTTTAAATACCTACTTAATTTATTTTTGTCGTTGATGCATTTAAATGGCCGATATCCCGAATACCGTATATATTATACTAATTATTAGCAACTATATTTATAAATAACATTTTAATTACATTAGCTTTGTTTTTGTCGGTCTGCGGCATTGATAAATCTGACATTCTATAATTTACCTAAGTACCTAATTGCTAAAACTGTACCGTTGGATTATAGGTATGAAAAAAGAAATAGTTTTTTTCATCGTTTGTGTATCTTTTAGATGGCGCTTGTCTCAGGGTATACCAATTAAAATAAAATTGCATAATTGACCGAGGAGGCGAGCGAAGCGAGCCCACGAAAATCTCCGTTTTAACTCCACTGGTACGGGAAAAATGCTATTGATGTCCGACCGTCCGTCCGTCCAATTAGCTACAGGTCGCATTTTTCATGGGATTTGCATGCAACTTGGCATGGACAATCCTTGGATGTAGCCAACAACTATTAGCGGGGGAGTTTTTCGATCGAGGGGGAAATGGAGGCAGGGGTGGGAAAATGGACCCGTAGTCGTCGGCAAGAGAGCTCAAAACGAAAAAAAAGAAATGTTTTTAATAAAAGAAAAATATAATAATAAAAAAAAATTACCCCGAAGTCTACGGTTCACACAACCACTAGTATAGCCCTTTTATTGGAAAATGCTTCATCAAATATAATAATTATGGTGTACCACGGGTCAGAAACGCTATATAGATACTGTATTTAATATTTTAAAATGAATGATAGCAATCGATTTAACGAAATTCTCCATAATTTGCATAATAATAGACTTGTCAAGTCATTTAACAACGAGTTATCAGCTCACTGAGATATAAACTTGTTCACCAACAGTTATCAACTGGTCATGTACCTCAATTTGTCTATTCAAAATTAATCCACATGGAAAACTTATATGATGAGATGTTGAGATTTTAAAAAATGATGTTATTTTGATTCAGAAATGCCATGATTTTTTGTATGTGTACCTACCTCTCCTCGTAAGGGGTAGGCAGGCACAGAGAATACTATACATCCACATGTTTTGATTCACGTAAAAAAAATCTTTAATATAACTTTACGACGGACATGTTACTGGCTACCGGGACAACGATTTAACATGCCTTCCGAAGCATGAAGACGCTTCTAAATCGAAATAACACAACGCGGTCACCCGATATAATAACCAAACGATAGCTGCATTCGCTAAATGCGAATGCAGCTATCGTTTACAGAACAAAATTGAGTTCTATCAGCAGGGCTAGGAGCGCTATAGCGCTACAGATAATATAATTGTACGTCTACATAGCATTTTTTTGTGTGGAAATCCTCATGGATGCTATGCCGGAGTCCAACCGACTAAAACCACACGATCTCTTCCATCTGTCTATGGCCATGAGTCCCGGGTGAGCCCTCGGAAGGATAGCCCCAGGGTTCCTGACAGACTGTGTTCGCTACCGCAAACTCGTTCAGGGTGGGTTCGGGTGTTATCCAGCCTCATTAGGGGGTTCGAGTGATATCTCGCTTCTTTGGTTCGGTTCGGGTGTTATGCCATTTTCTTGAGAGGGACTTGAACTTGAACTTGAACTACGTGCGTGTAACCTTCACGCCACGCCACCTTCCATGGCCTGCTTCTGTAAGAACGGCAAGCAGCCCGCCCACCGTACTCAGGCCCCCGGTCACGGCGGCCGTTAGTCTTGGGCGAAGACAAGTCTGCGGCTCCCTCGCAGACTGCGGCACTCGGGAGGAAAAGTTACTCCTACATAACTTAAGATTAAAATTAGTAGAAAATAAAAACAATGTAAATTGGTAATTCGACATGAGGCTTAGTTAAAATACGAGAGGTCGATATATGCCGAAGTAATTTGTTCCGAAAAAAAAGAAAAAAATACGGCTCGATTAGTAGGAAGTAATAAACCGATAAAAAAAGCATAGAACTGGTCATGTCAATGTGTTCATGACAGCAACGAATAAACGCGCTAAGTACACCACATATCATAAACAGACTCCTACGCCGCGTCTGTTTGTCTGCCTGTTGCGATAAACTCAAAAACTGCATCGATTTTTGTGCTGTTTTCACCTATAGATAAGTTTGCTTTGTTTGATGAAGCGCTCGTGGCCCCGCGGTCTCAGTGTTCTGTAAACGATCACTGAGTTACGCAACTTTCACTATGGCTGGTCCTCGGATGGGTGACCACTTTGTGGCATTTACATTTGCGAGCGTTTCCGTGCTTCGGAAGGCACGTTAAGCCGTTGGTCCCGGTTGCCAGTAAAATGGCAGTCGTTAAGCCTGGTTGAAGGCCTTATGGGCGGCTTGAAAAAGTTCAACAGCAGGTAGCCACAACCTGCGTCTGTCCATTTCAACACGGCAATGGGCTCACCACCTATTACGTGGGACAGGAATCCACACAGTGAAAAGTGGGCATATAATAGGCCTCTGCCACCCCTTCGATATTTATTTATTTATTTATTTTATTTTAACTTCATCCATGAGATATGTAACATAAAATAAATAAATTGTTAAAATCGTAGTAGGTACCTTTTTACCTACGTTTTTATGCATTTTTAATGCTGGCATATTTCATCGTCTTTCCCGTATGTATTATTCCAAATTTGAATTTTAAAGAACAAAAGCCGAGCTTGGTCACTGATTTGAAAAAAATAATGACTGTTGAAAGTTGCTTTTGAAGCAATTTAATGTCGATTTGGTTTGAATTTTCGCAATTGTTGTTAACCAAAGTTTAGTTATTTTTCTATAATTTGAACCGTTTTTGGCTATAAAATTATGGATACTTCACCTGATGTAGCCGCGCAAGCTGTAGCACTTCTTCAATCTGGGCTAAGTCAGCGAGATGTGAGTTCACAAATTCACATAAGTCGTTCCGCTGTTCAAAGAGTGTACCACCGATACCTGGAGACTGGCGGCTTCGATCGGCGAACAGGAGGACCTCGTTACCGAGTGACAACGGCGAGAATAGATCAATACATTGTCACTACTAGCTTACGAAATCGACGCCTTAACTCTGTTCAGATACAAGAACAGCTCAGGGACTTTCACGGAGTGGCTGTAAGTGCTCGGACCGTTAGAAGGCGACTCAATGAAAGTGGTTTAAAGCCCCATAAGCCAGCCAATGGACCCAAATTGACACGAGCACACCGAATAGCCCGTCGAGAGTTTGCGCGCGAACATCTAAATTGGACTCGACATCAATGGAGCCAGGTTCTCTTCACAGATGAATCCAAGATAATGCCATACGGTAATGCTCTAAATGAATGATGAGTATACCTGTTCCAAAACTACATCAAAACATTTTTCTTCTAAAAACATATTTTATAAGTTACAGTACTCCAAACCAAAAAAATCGAGGTGGCTCGATTTACGTGTCCGGGAGTGTATTATATGATAAAATAATGTATGGTGGAAGCTGCGGGCTCCAGCTAGTACCCAATATAACATGACGTACTCGTAGGTACACTTACATTGTAAATAAAGGTCATACCTATTAGCTTTAAAATATTATCACTGTCGAAAATATTTTTATTTAAAGTATCTTTTATGTTCTTTTTTCAGATGGAATTGCGGAAACGTAGAACGATCGGGAAGTCATTCCTCACATTCTGGATATTCCTTCTGCAGGTGAGTAGGTACAATTCTATTTTTATTGTCCATGTTCGTGTTATTGTGGACATTCTTCTTAGTTTACACGACAATGCGCTCACCGCCTGTTACGAGTACGTGAGACAAAATTGCATACGGTGAAATATGGGCGTATAGTATGGGGGATAAAGGCGTGACAGTATGTCTGAAATAAATATGTCTTCTTAGTAGCCCTCACTTAGGAATGTTCATGGTCGATGGCAGCCATATACTCGTAATTTAAGCATGTCTTGCCAGGTCCTATAAATGTGTAAATTGCCTATATTACCACAAACAAAATCCTCTACAAAATCATCATGTTGGCGGGTCAATTTGACATCATACATGAAAATATGCAAAATGAATAAATTTATGAATATAACAACAGCAGATGTCGTAACCAATAGTAAAAAGTAGATATCATATTGTATTATATTGAACTTATATATATATATCTCTGACGTCTGTCTGTCTGTTTGTTCCGACTAATTTGCACCGATTTTAACTGTATGTACTTTCACTGGCAGATATGTGATGCTAAATGAGAACGTACGCTACGTTTTATCCCCGTATTCTTACGGAAATATGCACTACGCGGGTGAAACGCGGGGTAAGTTCAGCTAGTGAAAAAATAAATTCAAATTGATCTTTTATTTTTTGTTAGACCTAGTGTTGTGATCATACCTAATTGTGGGTTAGATCCCAATATTATGTTCATTGGACGCTTTGTCTATACTGATAGGTGGGTACATACCTACTTAGATATTTGATACTATTTTAATTTGACATTATGTTCTAATGTTTTAATGTTGTAATGCTTCCTGGGTGAAACCTAATTGCTCAAACTGGAACATAGAATTTAATAAAAAAGTGACGCTAAAGCACTTTAAGATACCTATATTTGCTTCGAAAATTACATACACATACCTACACACACCAACACCTTGAAACTATGAAACCTCGCAGCTTGGAGGAGATAGAGATGGAGGTAGGATATCTCTATACGCTTCCTACCTAGTCCGGGATGACAGTCACACTGTCATGCTTCTCATGACATGAGAAGCATGACAGTGTCTGACATCAGTCTCAATTAGATTATTAAAATCGCGCGCAATAGGGCTCTACCGAGATTTTCAGAACCCAACCCAGCCTCGCCTATAAATAGTCCACCTGTTGACTAACGGAAGAAATCATGGCGAAGAGAAGGAAAACTCGTAACAGAACCCTGTACCAACCTAACACTGGGTATATGGTTTGACCAAAAAAAGCCAATTTACTCCCAAATTTGGACAAGTTTGGACGAAGCCAACAGTGGATGGGCGATATGATTATATCCATTGATGGATTGACTGATTAAAAACTCAACAAATTTTATATTAAAATATTATTAATGAATAAATAGGTAGGCTTCACCCACATGAAATTATATAACTACTTATTGTTGTATTAAATTTTATCCATTTGATGGTAAAAACCCTGTGAAAATCAAGTCATTGCAGCTTTTCGCCTTCATACAACAGAGACATACTCGCCGAGGCATTTCACTTGATGAAACACCGACGTACATGTACATTAAGTGCCTACTTCCTGGTTTCCAGATGCTCGGCAGCGCGCGCCGAGGGGCGGAAGGTCACGGCAGACTGATGGACCCGCCAGCGCGCAACTCCATGTGGAGGTTCGGCTTCCCCAACCCAGTAAACTATAACGACAACGAGCTGTTCTGTGGAGGGTATGCTGGTACGTTTATTTTTCTTCTTTAAGTAAGGCTAAGCTATTCGTAGCCGATATAATCAGCAGCGTAGAGTGGAGTTAGGTAGAGCTTGCCTACGGAGTGGGTTGCACTCCGTATTTAGGCTTACGAGCTAATCTATATAATAAAAAAATAAAATAAATAGCCATCACGCCTTATCCCCGAAGGGGTGGCAGAGGCATATTATATGCCCACTTTTCACCGTGTGGATTCCTGTCCCACGTAATAGGTGGTGAGCCCATTGCCGTGTTGAAATGCACAGGCGCAGGCTTAAGCCACTAGCTGTTGAAATTTTTCAGTAGTGCGAAGTAGTATTAAGATATTATTTCAAAAAATATTATATAGATTAAAATATTAATAAGCGCTCGTGGCCTGTACGTGGTATAAAAGCATAAATGATATGTACTTTTATCTAAATAGTTATGTTACACAATATCGTCACAAAGAAGCAGTATTAGAATTAGCATGGTAGATATAGAAATCGGGAAAATAGGATCGGAATATAAATGAATTTGGAAAAACTTTCTTCCAATAAGCGCTCGTGAACCCGCTGTCTCAGTGTTCTGTAAACGATTACTGCGTTAAGCAACATTGGCTACAGGTGGTCCTTGGATGACCACTTTGTGGAATTTACATTTGCTCTGAAGGCACGTTAAGCCACTGGTCCCGGATGCCAGTAAAATGGCAGTAGTTAAGCCTGGTTGAAGGCCTTATGGGTGGTTCGAAAATTTCAACAGCACCTGCTGAAATAGACAGACGCAGGTTGTGGCTTGGTAGCAGGTTCTGGCGGCTTGAAAAATTTCAGCAGCAGGTCGCCACCACACGCGCCTGTCCATTTCAACGCGGCAATGGGCTCACCATCTGTTACGTCGGACAAAAATGCGTAGGGTGAAATGTGGGGGTATGGTATGCCTCTGCCTACCACTTCGGGGATAAAGGTGTGACAATATGTATGTATGTTTGTATTTCTTCCAATATCTTTGGTAGATATAATGCAAGACGACTAACATCACTCCAACAAATCTACTACAAAACAAGTTTCTTGTTCAGAGCTAGGTGTGTGGTACGGCAGGTACACGGGGTACAGGTGTCAGGGGCGTTATCCTTACAACTTAAGTAAATGTAAACACCTTTTGTTTTCTATTGATTCTGCTAATGAACATAACAGCAATGTACGTAGGTACGGTAAGCTATGTAAGTTCATCGCACTATCATTAGTTTGCTCAAGGTCGTCGAAGACAACCAAAAATGACATACACGGCACGTACAGTGTAATTGGTTCTGCTCAAAAAGACGTGTGTAAATACCGCCTGTATTCCGAAACACACCGGCAATTAGTGATAAAAAAATAGTTACACACGAGGAGGTAGGATTATTGATGTTTCAAAAATCCAATGATGCAGTTTTTGTTTTCACCAAAATCGGGCTCGCGACTCCTTTGAGCATTTATCGATATTCCTTATAGTTTAGGACTTGGCTCTGAAGGCCCGCTTGAAGAATTCACCTGTATATATCCACATGTAGTATCTATTCACAGAAGTTAAGTTAGTAAATAGCCATACGTTCCAATAAATGGATAGAAGCGCCTTATACTAGTAACAAAAGTCAAAACATACATAGGTACACTTCGTCACGCTGCCACACTGAATTTATATGAATAGAATGCCACACTAAAATTATAGGCAGAAATATACCCTTTCATCCACTTTCGTAGCTGAACTTTCGTAACCAGCTACAAAACTGGAATATTTTTATCCTTTCATAACTGGTTATGTAATCAGAAAATTAATTTCTGTTTTCGTAACTGGTTTTCATAACCAGCTACGAAATTGGATTTTTTTTTCTTCGATAATAACTGGTAACCAAAACATAGGATTTCTCTCCTTATACTGTGATGATACTATCATCTCAGGATCAGATTCACCAATAGAACACATAGCAAAACGGTACTACGCGTAGAGCAACTCGTAGTTACTAACTAACTGTCTTCACCCTATATCCCTGACGGGGTAGTCAGAGGGGACAGATCGTCAGCCTTCGCAATCCATGCAGACTTCTTTCGCTTCTTGCAGATTCATCAATCGGTTCATACATGCACGTCTAGGTATCCGAGTACTTTAGACTTTTCCGTTTTTGAACAATCTGCCCGTTTTTAAGCAAGCTACTCGTAGTTCATACCTACTTACTTATTCCGTGTCGTTCGTCCTTATTCAGCGCCGTCATCTCGTAGCACCAAATCGACGGCTTACTCGCTTTGTCGAGTGTAAAATCACTATAATGTTCTAGACATGCTAAAATAGAAGTTTGATAGTATATTTATTTACTACGTGGTAATTCCAGTACAATGGGAGCAAAACGATGGCAAATGTGGAGTGTGCGGTGATGCTCACCACTTGTCAAATCCTCGGCCGCATGAGGCCGGCGGCATGTACGGGAAGGGCATCGTCACGCGACACTACAGCGTCGGACAGGTTAGTGATGAATTCGACCTACTAAACTAAGTAATTACGTAATTAAATAATAGAAGACCACCGCGGCACCATCCACTTAGTAGTTGTCAAACATCAATCTAAAGCTTTACTAGACAAATCGATCGATGATAGAATAGACTCGTAAATCGATAGTTTCTACCACACTGATAGATCAATCGTAGATCCATGGCATCGGTCGATGATAGAATAGTTAGAGTCAACGCACGTCGATTCAAGCTTCTTCAAGAAGAATTCCTCTTGATCCAGATTGGGTGGACAGACGGCAGCCACTCCCAAGAATGTCGGAAATAGAATGCCAACTCATAGCAGCTCTTGGAAGTGGATCCCAGAGTCAAAATCTAGGTAGAATTTGGAAGCAACTGTAGAGATACTATGGCGAAGGAATAGGTATGCAAACTTCCACACTAAATGGTTTGCATAACAGAAATTATTAAATTTATGGGTAAAATGGTTTTTTATTTAGGGCAAACAGTTCTGTTTTTGTACAATTTTAAGATATAACTAATATCTTTGACAGGAAATTGAAGTAGAAATAGAGTTGACAGCCAACCACCTGGGAACGTTTGTGTTAAAGCTGTGTCCGAACAACAATCCCAAACAAGAAGCGACACAGGAATGCTTTGACAGGTGAGTGTTGAGATTTTTTTACAATCAAGTCAGTAAAGCATTCGTCCCACTTGATCGAAAGTGGTTATAGTTGTCGATGAAAATGGTACTCTGAGTGCAAATTAACCCCATTTCAGATATCCGCTATATATTGCCGAGACTCGAGAAGATAGGTTTCTGATTCCTCTGGACACAGCGAAGAAGGAGATCTTCAGGTACAGAGTGCGACTGCCTCCTTACGTAACATGTACGCAGTGTGTGCTGCAGTGGACCTATTATACTGGTAAGGAAACAGTAATTTTTACTCTGTGATAGTCTGAGATAGTGTACTTGAATAGGCATGTATTTCCAGGTAACATGTGGGGTATTTGCGCAAATGGAACAGAAGCTGTAGGGTGTGGTCGTTCGGAGACGTTCAGGAACTGCGCCGACGTCAGCGTCGTCACCAACACCGGCGGGTTGCCGCCCGCCTTCGCTGGGGACCTGCGGAGGGACTACCCCTTCCTTCTGTACTACAGGGACTATAACATGCCCAAGAATGTGTACCCACTCGTGGTCAGGTGAGACTGGGAACGATTTTACCACTGTTTTTGTATCTTTATGTGTACGTTTTGTGATATATTTGTAATATTCATGTAAGTACACTCTACGTATTCTGGCTTAATATTTTCAGAGGAGAACTGAAGGATTTACGAAAGGAATCCTACGTGATTAGGTAAAATATACACAAGCGTCATGTACTATATCTGAATGAAATGTTTTCAGTTAATAATGGCTACTACTCATATGTTGAACGTTTTCTTTCAGCAATGACATAGATACACAGTCAGTGGGGGACATTGTTCCACAAATTCTTAGGTATTTGAAATGTCCTTGCTAAAGGGTTTTGGGTGGCCTCGGGGTGGTACCTTTGTGAATAAATTTTCATCTTTGTTTCTCTGACATTTTATGTTGTACCTAAATGTTGTATCTAGTTTTGAATCTGTACAAATGTGTTGTAACTAACAATCTCTCTGTCCTTATTTCCTGTAAAAATGTATGGAATTAAGTGATAAGTAGGTATGTGTGTGTAACTAACTTAACTATGCACCTTTATTTTATATACCTACCTTGTTTGTTCCCGTTAAGAATTCAGTGACTCATCGTTGAGTCAGTGTACTCGTACATTAGTTAAAGTTAGACATTTGAACAAAACTGTTGTTTTTGTGCGTTTTTTTACGTGTAAAATTCTCATTGTGTTAAAACTTACTGTATTCTTAACGTGAACGCATAGATAGTTGTATATTAAGAAGTTCTTGTAAATATATGTAACTGCCTGATATTCCTTATAATATTAGGCATATTAAATTATTAAGAGTGACTTGTGTGCACTTTTTTAAACGCGAGTAATGTGCCATTACGCACCTGTGTTTTAAATGTCACACAAAATTACTTTATTGAATACTAGTTGACGCCCGGGGTTTCGTCCGCCTAGAAAAGTTTTCCCGTTCCCGTTTCCCACAGGAACTTGTTCCCGGTATAAAAAGTAGACTTTGTTAAAAAAAAAACTACTAAGGCAGTACTTTTTACCTGAATGAGTAACAAACATCCACACTAACTTTCGCATTTATAATATTATTAAGACTTAACTGAGTAGTACAAGTTTAAAATATAAATAAAAACAAACAATTATAAGGACATTTTTAGGTCATAATAGACGTAACCTGTAGGTCAATCGAGTTCAAAGAAATTCTAGTCTATGGAATTGAGGTTTATGGTTTATAGCTTAGACGAAGTACCAAGTTTATAGGCTGAATCGAAAACGCACCATATATATTTAATATGAAAAGCAAATAAAATGAAAAATATAATAAAATTAACGAAATGTCCCTAATGTCTTTCTACTTATAGAGCGCATTGTATATAAAACGAGTTAGCGTTCAATAAGTTTTTAACTATTTCTAAATATTAAATATTGACTTTTTCAGGGATCAAGTGTGTATGCCAACAAATAAATTCCGTGCGCTCCCTGGCATGCTGAGCTGGTGTCAGTCCAATTGTCTGCGGTATCCTCCCAACTGTCCTGAAGACGTTTGTACTTGCCCGTAAGTATATTGGAACGAGAAAACGCAGTGAGCTTTCATTTCTAGGTGGAATTTTTTATTCTAAGATTGAGTTTTTAAACGATTTTCATTAATCAATGTGCGCGTTGATTGTACGGAATTTTTGTCGTTGAAGATTTTTGATTGAAGTGAAAATGGGGGCAAAAATGGGGGAAGATTGCTGTAGCGCGTTAAGTTTATTAACTTCTTAAGAATATTATCCATCTCTTCTCTCAGGCCTTGAACTAAAACACTTGTACTGTTCCACTTATTTATTACTTAAACTCATGAAAATGCCGTTAGGCGAAACCGGTCAGGTTTAAGTAATAAATAAGTGGAACAGTACAAGTGTTTTAGTTCAAGATGTGTAGCAAGTTCCACCAAGTGCCATCAATCAACAGTGTAAACAGTCTTCTCTCAGGCCTGCCGGAAGCGCTCTTATTAGTTTAAAATTAATATTTGATATAATTGTTGTTTTTTTATATTTTCAGGAGCACCTGTGAGGCGATAGGCGAGATCGAAGGTCAGCCTGGCGCAGACGTGTACTGCCTGGACCAGTGCATCGTGTATCCGCCGCACTGCCCCGCCAACCGCTGCCAATGCTACTAGGGTTTTATAGCGTGTCGTCGTGTAATACTTTCAGATACCTGTTAAAAGTTTAGATAGATATATACCGGTCTCTCACTCAATCAAACAGAACAATATTCTAATGGAAGCTACACACGATACGAAAAATCGTTACGATATGACTGTACCGTTCAAATTGAACCGATAATAATCGGAACGTGTTAGGGCCTTTTTAGGGTTATATCATAACAATTTCTCGGAGGGTGTAGCTTCCATAATTAAGTAGGTTATAACTCCTAAATAGTTAGACCAGATTTCGGCAGAGATAGTAAAAGACAAATGACTAAACTTAGTTTTGTTTGAGGGTAGATGCAAAAAAATGTAGAAATTTAATCACTAATTGTTTAGCTGTCTATTATTGTAATTAATTAATTATAAATAGCATCCGAGAAGTTCAAAGATGATTCACACGAAAAAAGTACGGCATAACTGTTTAACTTGAAATGAAAGTGAAATAAATTATTACATCTATGTCTTTTGACAACAAGCTGTACAAAGAATTGCCCCTAGTGGCCTTTAGCAGTTTTTATTTTCACTACCTCACTACCTTCCGTCACAAGCAATGTCTAAGTACTTAATTGTGAGGCCGGGTCTGCTGCACCGCATTCGTGTTACCAGGGGGTGTCACTCCGTAGTCTTACCTAAACTATTCAGACAGCACACCTCTCTGAGCGGCTAATGACAGTGGGCTGCTGCTGCCACTCGGATCGCACGACACGACACGAGCGCTCTAAATAAATCAACTAGGTACAAAAACTTCTCAAATGACAACCCCGCGCGGACTTCGCAGCTCGGTCATAAATCTCTGGCGCGCAAAGTAAACTCAACGTTCGCGCGCAGTTATAAGTTTCAATTTTGCTTGCACGCGGCGAGTCTAGATATGTTTTCATCCATAAAACTGACCTTTGTTAGGTAATTACGCTTTTGTACGTAGTACTATTACTTATTCTGTGGTGTTACTAACATGTTAACCATTTGTCACGGTTAACTTGTTACGGTATGTTTTCCTAACAAAACTGTTAGGCCACGCTTCTAACGTGTTAGTGGGACCCGGCTTTAGTAGGACCTATCAGCTACATAAATTTATGAAAAAGTTATTATTAAAGTGAAACATCTTTATCGACGATGAGAAAAATGTTATAGCTGTAAAAAAATCCCGTTTTTCAGTTACGCACCATGTTGTTTTGAAGTGAAACTTTATCATATTAGTGAAACATCTATATCGACGTATGAAAAAAAAAATGTCGTAGAGACGTTTCACTTCTTACTTGTGTACTCTGGTACACACACATTTATTTTATGTAGAGATGACGGAACAAGAGGAGGTCAGGACGGACAATAAAATAAGTTTTTTAATATTAAGAGAATTCTACAAGGCAAGAAAAGAGAAGATTTAGGATTAAATTATAGTAACTGCTAAAAAGATAAATACAATTGAAGTGTTTATTTGTAATTCTAAATTAAGCTTTTACTAAATACATTATGAAAGTAAGTATATTGGGTACCTACATAACAAAAAATTAATAATTATATCTTTTCTCTGTCAATGGAACAAATAGCTTCTATCGGTATATTTTAGCGGTTTTCTTCCCCGATTCGGATTTTCGGTGTTCGGAAATGGTTCGGCAAAACGCTTCGCTCCATTTAGACTTGCCGGGGACGTGAAGTGCACCTAGTTTTAAGATAACTTAGGTACCCTTTAGTCCCTGAACTGAATGTTAAGTCAACCTAGCCGTATATACCTACTTACTTTCGTGCTAAATGGACATCACTAAGCAAAGTTATTGTTTTTATGCCATTAACCAATCTTATTGTATATATTTTTAATAATAGATACTTATGTATATATTGATTGATAACTAAAATATTGTACAGTTTTTAGAATATTATTTAAGTGCGATATGAATTTCTTTAGTAAAACTAGTACTGCAGATTTCGACTTTAGTAAACTAACGTAACTATAAAGATATGCCTTTAGCACTAGGCATGAATTAGGTACAGATGCAACAAACAGTGCCAGAAATAGTTTATTTAAGAATAAATAAGTATACAAATTTTTTGAAATATTTTTGTAAAATAAAATATATGTAATAATAACACTGATTTTATTACCACTTATATCTAATTCAAGACGACACCTGACTGGCAGAAGATGTAGGTAGAAAAGTATCTGGTTTGGTTTATCAGTCGCACAAGGGGTGGCATTATACACCCACATTTCACCGCGTGCATTTTTTTCCCACATAACTTAGGTGATGAGCCCATTGCGATGTTGAAATGGACAAGCGCAGGTTGTGGCGACCTGCTGTTGAAAGTTTTCAACTTGGCTTAACGACTGCCTTAATGCATACGGGCGTGAGGATTTATTCATACTCTATAAGAATCATGTTTCATACAAGAACGCAGCGAAACGAAGATCGTTTCTTCAGCGTGGAGTGCAGTGGCAAACCAATACCGTTTCTTCTCTCTCGAATCTGATAGGCTCATAGGTTATTCATATTTTTATCTTTTTTAAAGTAGAAGTAGAAGGAGTCGGCGTAGACCGA
This sequence comes from Thumatha senex, assembly GCA_948477245.1. Lineage (NCBI taxonomy): Eukaryota > Metazoa > Arthropoda > Insecta > Lepidoptera > Erebidae > Thumatha > Thumatha senex. The sequence continues at coordinate 27,806,333 of OX419729.1, read as the reverse complement.
GACTTACATGAAGACCACGTGAGCAGATTGGTCAAAAACGGAAAAGTCAAATGTACTCGGATACCCAGATGTGCATGTATGAAACAATTAATAAATCTGCAGGAAGCGAAAGAGGTATGCCTAGATTGCGAAGCCTGGTGATCTGTCCCCACTGAATACCCCGCCAAGGATACTGTTTGATTTCATTACGGAAAGGAAGCTTATATTTAGAGATGTTTTTGTTGTCAATCCGCCAGTGGCAGGATCAAAAACAAAACCAACCACCATTGACCTGCGGAGAGGGGGCAACAACTCACAAATGAACTTGAAGATGTATCTAGTCACTGGACTGTGAATAAGCAGAGCGTAAATAGAAACAGTGCATCTGTGTTACAAATGTATTTCGGAAATAAAGGCTTTATTTATTTATTTATAATTATTTTTCAAGAAAAGTGAAATGCTCAGTAGAATGGAATGTAAATAACTGACAATGACATGTGTCACTGTCAGAGTGTCAGTGTCAGTCAGTCTTTCGGTTCGGTCGATTTTATTTATGTCGTAGTATCGTACTATCGTACTCTGAATAAAAACTGATAATAACAGAATAGTATCTGGCAATAGCTTATATTCACAAGCATAAAAATGAGCGATTTGATAGATGAAGATTTGGAGTTCCGTGGAGGTACCTTGCAGTTATCAACTGACGCACTAATTCCAGAGAGCTCAGAACATAGCCGAACCTATATCACGGACGCTCCAGGTAGAAGGAAACCCCCGACTAATGCTAATCCTTCTGTGTTGTCTGGTGCTGATTCTTTGACTTCGTCTACGTGTTCTTTTGCTGGTATTTTTATAATGTTTATATGTTTTTAAAAATATTTTTTTAATGCACTTTTTTGATAACTTGCAGAAAGCAATTAATTTTACGTTTTCAAAGCTTGCTATCAACGTTATCTTGATATCTATTTGCCATTTCTGTGATGTATGCAATTTCCAATATGTTTTGGTGTGTAGAAATAAAAAAATGGGTTGACAAGAAAGCAAATTTTAATGTTTACATTGTCAACACTGAAACAAAATCGAACGCATTTCATCTTTTTGCATATCTACATAAAATAGAATAAGGACAAAACGGTATATATTATTATCACAGACCTTAAAGTGCAGACAGAGTATCATGGCTACTACCTATTTATTTATTTATCTGTGACTGTCTTACAATTTTATTTGACTTTCTATTAGAACAAAGCCATGTCAAATTGCCACTATTACTTACTTAATTTATGAATCTGACTGGCGATAGCCACTTTGCTACTTTGAATGTTAGAGGAGGAATAAAAGACAAAATTGAAGAGGTATGCGAGATGATGCGAGAGAGACGAATTGATGTTCTGTGCGTGAATGAGACAAAAAGGAAAGGGTGTGACACCACCACACATGGAACCCTCACGGCATACTGGTCAGGTGTCAATACTACCAGTCCAGCGTGCCAGGGTGTAGGTGTTATACTTTTTGCAAGAATGAATGAATGTGTGACTGAATATGAATGTGTAAGCCCAAGACTCCTTTGGTTGAGGTTGAAGGTTGGACTCACCCGCATCTTTGTTGTAGGAGTTTATGCTCTGCAAGATGTGCAGTGGCGTTGATCACCAAAAGACCAAAGTGAGAGACAGGCATTTTAGGAGAGTGTGAGTGATATTTTGAGTAGGTGCAAACAAAATGAGAGGATTGTAATGTTAGGTGACTTTAATGGTTGGGTTGGAGTGAAGCGTGATGGATATGAAAGTGTATTAGGAAAGTTTGGTGATAATCGAGTGAATGAAAATGGAGAAAGTCTGCTTGAAGTATGTTTGGAGAGGAATCTTGTGGTAACTAACACCATGTTTGACCACAAAGATATCCACTTGTTTACGAGACATGAAGGAAAGCAGAGAAGTCTGATCGATTTCGTGATTGTAGATGCAAGGATGAGAAAGAAAGTGTTAGACACCAGGGCATACAGCGGTGCCGGGCTTGATACAGACCACTTCTTGGTTGTTAGTTGAGTAAGAGGTCTGTTTCAACGGTGGCAGCATCGTATGTATGAACCCCTTAGTGTATTAGAATGCATAAAAGTTGAGAATTTGCAAGAGATAGGCATTAAAGAGGAATTTATGAGTAAGCTGAGCAAGATATTTGAAAATTCTGATGAAGTGTGTGAGATCGAAGACATATGGAAGTCATTTAAGGAAGGACTCGTAGAAGTTGTGATTGAAGTGTGTGGGGTAAAAAAGAGAATCTCTTTCCCTTACATCCTTAGATGAAAGAGAATGTGTGTAGAAGTCCGAAAGGCATTGTCTGATAAGAAGAAAGCATGGTTGGATTGGCTGACTACAAAAGTCAATCAAAGAATGCAGAAGGCAACGGATGTGGACCTAAAAATGGCGAAAGAGGAGTACAAAAGGTATAAGCGTGTTGCAAAAGAGGTGATGAAATGAAAGAAAGAGAATGACAGAGATGAATTTGATAAAAGGTTATCTGATGACTTCCAACAGAATATGAAATTCTTTTGGAAGTCCATAAGAACAGTGAGAGGTCAACAGATGACTTCACATCTCAACCATATCAGAAACCATGATGGTAGTCTTATGAAAGGAGAAGAATGTGTGTTAAAAAGATGGAAGCAATATTTTGAAAGCTTTGTAATAATAATATTACTTAATAAGGGCGAGGAATTTCTACTAGGTCCCTGAAGGGTGCCAATTGTAATAATAATAATATTTCAATTGTCTTATTATGGAGACATGAACTAACAAACAAACAAAAGTTATAATTCAGTTCAGGCGCCAGGAGGATAAGTCCTACCAACTTTATGCACACGGATATCGGCGATAGAGATTGAGCTTCTAATCATAAGAGCAGGAACCAAAAATAATAGAATACATCTCTAGAAGAAAGTTTCTATAACTTTATAGGCGAATTGATTGAATATACATTATCACTATCGGTATAATCCAAGGCAGGCCAATAAATTTTCCAGGTGGGCAAAATTCCATAGACTGTGGCGCCGCCGGGCCAAATACCATAGTCATAAGGTATTCACAAAAAGTACATAAAATATGTTTTAATTTAATTTATTTGTAAATGAAATTAAGAAACATAATAACAACATTATTTCTATTTAATGTGAGCTGTGAAGAGGTTTTTGTGAAAAGTAATTTGTCGATATTTGGTTTTAAGTCTGATTTGAATGAAGTTGATAGTACAATTAAATCCGAAATGTGTTTTGCAGTTAGAGATGTGCGATATTTATTTTTGATGTAGGATAGAGTCGAAAATGTTTTTTCACACACATAGGTGGAACCAATAGTAAAGATATTTCATATGATGTCTTGACCATAGCCTCCAGTTCTTCGTGTCGTTTTACAAAAATATTTTGCTGGGAAAATAGGTCTTTCTTCTTTTTATTTATAAAATCAGTCCTTAAAGCTGACCCCACTGGATAGTCTTTGTCGAATTTCGTATGGTTTTGCTTGAAATGCCGTTCTAAATTATATTTTTTAGCAACAGCTACTGTTGCTGAGCAAATGAGACACACAGGTTTGCGGGCTTTGCTTTCGGTGAAAAGGTATTTTGTTTCCTTCGTGAAATGTCCGAGGGTTATCCTTTATTCTTGATGTACTCGTACTAGGTTTGCTGAGGGCCATACTAAAACAATAGAATTTACTTTTAAAAGTACATACTTGCGATTTTCAAATGAAATGAAGGTAAGTAAGTAGAATAAAATTATTAATTTAGACAGGCACTGCACGACAATATTAATAAATATCTACTTAAGATTCGTAGGTACAAATCCTACATTAATTGTCACGTAACACAACAAACTAAATCACAGCATTTACCATAGTTACTTACCTGCAAAAAATATGCAAGTTTTGGTAGTAATCTTCTAATTTTCAAAACAAATTGTCACAAAACGAATTAGTAATTCAACGCACGTGCATTCAAGGAGATTGCTAACGGTAAATGCAAGCCGTCCATCTATTTGGCTATTAGAGGACCGGACCGATATGCGTGCGGGGTGCGGGCGGAGAAGTAGCGACAATACCCGAACGACGCGGATCGGTTGCTCTCGGCCGACTAATCAAGTGGAAGCAGTGCTATCGTGCCGCTGAAGTGCTGGCGGGCAAATTCAAATGCTTTGGCGGGCCACTTCGTGGCCCGAGGGCCTGGGTTTGGCCAGCCTTGGTATAATCTATTCCAGTGATTTAGAAGGCTAAAGATTAACTATTCACAGGGTTGAGGCGTGAAATTTAGAATAGTGAGATCCAGCATAAGGCCAGCTTATGAGTCAAAATATATATCGTAACATGATTCAAAACATGAGCCAAATCATTGAGTCGTAAATCGTTGAGTCTAATCATGGAGTCTTTACATGGGCCTAATCATTGATTCGTACATCATTACTTGATTAATCCACACAAAAACAATTTGAAATAGGTACCTGAGGTGGTTACATTACCACGGGATTCGAAATCACATCTGCGGACCGCGACAGGTGCCGTCTCCACGAGAATGACGAGCCCGTAACCACATAGTCAGCATCCATGGCAAATTTTATCCAAGAATAAAGTTAATATAAAAAAAGTGCCTTTTCAGCTGCAAAGAAAAGAATTAGTTCCATGAGATTTGGAAAAACAATTGGATATTTGTTCGTGATTTGAACACATAAAGAGAACTTACCACTTTTTAAAGAAAAACTATTAAATCTTGGAGAGCAGGCAAATATTCCATTAACGCTGCTCCAAGCTTCGTAATAAGCTGTAAACAAACGAATAATGTTTCGTCAAAATACTAAAGATCACCAAGGCTAGAAACGTGGTTTCAAAAATCCAAAGTTCTTACCGAAATACCTAGTTATTTTGGTATAACCATTTATAAGAATTCACAGGCGTGAACTTCCTTATACAATTTATAAAAGATTACTTCTTTTTAGCGAAGTTTAAAAAATATATTTACAATCGACATCTTTTTGGATGTCAATGTAGCTAGACGAATGACGTTCCATTATCACAGACAAAAAGACATCTTTTTTTTATGTATTTTTTCTTTCTTACCAAGTCTACCCTATGGCATGGAACTAAGGAATACAGCCTTACAGAAATCGCAAGTTGTTTAAAATAGATGACACACGGAGCGAAAGAGTCAACAATCTACTCACCTCTCTCTCTAAATCTCAAGACCAACAATGACATTTCAATGTGACGTTTTACAACGTTACAGCTTGTTTGAAAAAGAAGATATGCAAGTACATACTAGTTTCTGGGAAATAAATGAAATTGGCAAGGAAGAAGTCATAAGTGTGGTAGAAATAGTGGAAGCATTGAATAGCATGAAATTGGGAAAGGCCGCGGGACTTGATAATATCTCTGTCGAGATGCTGAAAGCGGGACAAGGCGTAATAGCTTGCCAGCTGTACTGCCTTTTCAACCTTTGTTGGAGGAATGGCAGCGTACCAAGAGATTGGTGTAAGGCTGTTATCGTGCCGCTTTATAAGGGAAAAAAGCCACAGCAAGTGTGCAAAAACTACCGCGGCATAAGCTTGCTCAGCATCGTCAGTAAATTGTATGCAAAAATTTTGATAAAAAGAGTGATGAATGAAACTGAAGGAAAAATGTGGGATGTACAAGCAGGATTTATGAAAGGAAGGGGATGCACGGACCAGGTCTTTTCCTTACGATGCGTAGCAGAAAAGCTTTTGGCGAAAAGTCAAAAAGTCTATTGCATATTTGTAGACTTGGAAAAGGCCTATGATAGAGTGGTGAGGAATGAACTGTGGTCAATACTGGCCAGGTATGGAGTAAACATAACTTTGAATTATAGAGAGGTTCGAATTATCGCAGGTTTGAATTAACGAGTGTCGACTGTAATATTATAAATGCAAAAGTTTGTATGGATGTATGTTACTCTTTCACGTAAAAACTACTGAATGGATTTTAATTAAACTTTGCAATAATATAGCTTATACATCAGAATAACACATAGGCTACTTTTTATCCCGGAAACGGAAACGGGATAACTTTTCTACGCGGGCGTCAACTAGTTTAATATATATCTATAGTTAGGGCAATGAGTATGCTAACTTTCTCAAATACGTCTTTATCAAAGAGAAAAGAATCCAAACTTCAGGGGTATAGACAGGGCTTAAATGAGTTCCTTAGCCTAAACAGGGCAATTAGAGTATTGCCCTGTTTAGGCTAACCACAAACAACAAAAAATTATACTTAAATAATGGTTGAGTTTAGTTTTATCCTTATAAAACTCTGCTCAAGCATTTCTTAAGTATTGAGAATCATTCTTTAATATATCCTTAAGATAATTGTCATGTTAGACATATTATATGCTAGCTGGTTAGTTTTAGTTTAGGTTTAAGGTTAGTTTACCAGAATCTTTGTGATGCATAAAATTAAAATAAGCACTGCATTTCTACACATACTGATTAACATTTTTACACACATTTTGTTAATTTCTATAATGTTTAGATGCAAGAACAGAAGGACAAACAAATAATGCACAGACACCAACAGCAGAAAATCAGATCTTCCCTCGATACGATGTGCCATTTAACAGGGAAAATATCAAGGACTTTTTCACATTTCGAAAGGGAGTGGTTGAAACTGCTATCCAAGAGTGCATAACAGGGCTGCTATTCCCTGAAGATGGAGAGTACTTAGGATCATGGCTACTTACAGAGTATGTGGTATTTTTATTAATCTTACTTACTAATTTTTTAAGTTGTCTTAGTAGCAATCCTCTTAAATTTTCACCAGGCTAAGATTTGGACCACTGAAATCTTTCACAGATAATGTATTAAAATTCCTGCCAAAACATATTGCACCAAAATGATGGGGCTCCCTGAATCACACTGCTGGTAGTGTTGTTTGTGCTGTATGTGAATATAATATCCTTAAGATCAAGATCAGTCCTCATACTGGTTGTCATGTATGACTCCCAATGGGGAGGATCATTGGAGAATTTTGCACTACTGAACATCTTGCATCCTATACTATTTTTTTACCTATTAACTTTTTGGGTATCTGAATTTGTAAACCACTAATCTTGCATGTGACCTGCTAAGGAATGTATAAGATTCTGGAACGAGATTGAAGTTAATATAGCCACCAATCAAAGGTGATGTTACCAGTATAAAAAAATTAACACTAGATATGTTTATAAAATATTCCAGAATAACATTATGGGACAATGAAAAGGAAAGGATTATATTGCTAACCTCCCGGCTTGTGATGACAATAAAGTATGACTTTATTGCTATGAAGCAACTCGATTTTAAGAAGACTTACCTGGATGAACTGGATACAATTGTCATTGGAGAATTGGTTTATCCACCATCTTCTTTAGTACCGTAAGTAACTAAGTACTTAATGTATGTTGTGTTGGTATGTGTAAAAAAGTACCGTAATTACCATTTTAAAAGTATCTGATATACCTATTTTAATTCCTGTGGATTTGAATTACTATTACGAAAATATCTGAAATGTCAGAAAACGGTACTTATAGTTCGCCCATAATTTTCTACTCACAAAACGTTAAATTAACTTACTGTAAAGAAATGTGGAGTAGATCTATTTGTTTTAAGAAAAAGGGAGATCCTTCCTTTGTCCCATTTTTTGTCTGTCCTTGCTATATTACAGAACAACACTCCTTGTACCGTGGCTATATACTTACATGTACAGAGCACAAAGAAATTATAATATGCAGGCTGGTTCTCTATTATGTTCAATCCATAATTTTTTTTTCCTGATTGCGATTTATCATCCAATTGGGTGTGTTGCTAAAGACAAAGTATGATTACGGTCTAAAAAATATGGCAAAAAAAAATTAGGGACATCATATAATACCGGCCTATATACTTAATTCCTTTTACGCTCTACACATATCAACATTTAATCTTAACATACCACCTCACTATGTCTTACAATATGCGCTTGGTATGCAGTCGTTTGAACGGCATCGCATCCGGCGTCACCACGGTGGTGAAGGACTGCGTGATAGACCGGCTCTGCCGTCGGCCCACTGACGACGAACACCAGAACAGTACACTGTTCGATCCCAAGTATTTTGAACCTAGGTACTTTCGGTTGCTGTAGAACACGCATTATAGCTTGGTACTGTTTTAGTTTCTTTCTTGCTTGGATTTAGAGTGGTATATTTATGATAATGGAGCAAAAGTTACAGCCAAATATTCAGACGCTATTATAGTGTATGAAATGTATTCTTTTTTTTTGAGTTTTTATCCTTCAATGGAATGGCAACTCAAATGTATTCAAACTGTATTCTTTCCATACAACATTGACTTGATTATTGATACAAAAAAGGATCTATTGAAAATAGGATATTATCACAAATTCTAAACAACCATAAGAGTAATTTCCCCAGGGATCTTGGTGAACTGCGCTAATGAAATGAAATGAAAAATCTTTATTCATGTAGGTCACAAAGTAACACTTAAGAATGACATTCTTAAGTGTTACTTTGTGACATGGATTATTGCTTCTACATTTACTGCAAGATTCGCAAAGCAATAGGTAAAGCCTGAGGAAGAACCTGGCAATAAAACTCATGGCCGGTCTTTTATAACCACCAGTAATTACATTACTTTTATTTACATAATATTTGAACAATTATATAGTAACGAGTTTATACAAAAGAAACAAAATCAATGTTGTGTTCAAAAGCAAATCAAAATGAGAGTGATTCTAGTTGTCAGTTCTAAGGGCAGCCTACCCTTTATGAAGAAGAAAATCCATGGATAAAATGTAGGTATGGCTTACAATATTAAAATTACACTTACATTGTTCTTTTGGTTTTATGTGAGAACAGTCAACTAAACTAAGTATGCCATAAATTTCAATTATATTACATGTAACTAGCAGAGCCCCGCGGCTTTGCCCGTGACATACTTCCAACCCCTGTCGAACCCGCTTATTAATTATACTGTAGTAATAAAAAAATACATAATGCAGATTCGAGACGGGTAGAATATAAAACAAGATTCATTCGAATCCTAAATAGCTCGAGCGAAGAGCAAGCAACTCATTTCCATTTATTTTTATCATTCAAATAATCATTAATAGTGTAATAGGCCCTTTTCAAGAGGTGTGTCTTAACTTCTGCCTTAAATTTATGTAACGGAAGGTTCATTATGTCTAAAGGAATTTCATTAAATAGGCGTACGCCAATTCCTGCAAAAGAGTAGTGAACTTACTATTGAGGAATATATCGAGGAATAAAGGTCATCTCCCACACCCATAAAGTAAAACTCTTGGAACGGCTTAAAATTCCGACCGAGTATTTAGTGGCAAATTTATCACTGAAGTTTGAATGCTACTCTTATCCATTGTTTATGAACATAAATGATTCATGTTTGTCCTTTGTTAATTTTCTGTTATCGGTCAAATGCTAATATTTCTTTAGGATCGCATCGACTGTCGATCATTTACATATGACATCATAGTTTCATTAATGTTGACCTTGCTTTTTTATTGCTTCAAGTAATTTTTATTTCGCTTTACAACCTGTTATGTAAAAATTTGTTAAATCGTTCTGTAGGGCGTTTATAGAGTTATCACTTGAGAAAACAAGCTTTACATTAGCCACATATGATTTATAGTGAAATCAATTTATTCGTCATATTATTGGCAAATATATTTAAGCATCAAAATATTATATATTAATATTAATATAACATTATATTCAAAATGAATTGGCACCATCTCACAGCCATATTATAGACACCGCGCGCGCGCATTGTCCAAATCATATCGTGTGCCTTCTACGGTATCCGGTAACACATTTCCGTCCCTTATCTAAAATCAGTCCCACAAAAAATATGCAACAAAGAGGAAAGAATCATTAAAAATATGTTAAGGCTCGTTTAATTAAAGTTTTTTTATTTTAGATTATAATGTAATTTAATTAATTAATTTAATTACATACGATTAAATATATACCTACACACTTTGTTAATGGATAACGACACAAAAACTCTGTCTGCGACAAATATTGATTTTTAGTGTTCCATACCCAATATATGGTAACATACTCAAAGGTATAGCCAAATTTCCGAAATGTTAAATTTCCTGAACGTCCAATATTTTCCCAAGTCTCACAGGATTCGGTAAAACATGCGAATCTACACACTATTTGCTTAAAATTGAAATCAATGTGATGAAACAGAATCGCTAGGAGGCATCCAGTCTGGCGATTCATTTTCTAAGCAAATTCGAGCGCATTAGCAAAATAGGTAAAAAACAATTATTATTATTTAAATTTTGTATTCGTTTTAGTAGTTAAAGCTATCAAATATATTTCGATATTTTATACCCTTCGCATATTTAGAATTAGGCACTGTTCGCTTATACTAGTAGCACAGTTAGTACAAAGTGGGCCGCCTCGGTGTGGCATCACTCAAAAGAAAGTCGGGAATGAACTGCCTTAAAAAAACTTAAATCTCGTAGAACAACCATGTTCTCTCTCACTCAAACACCTCTCTTCGCAATCTACTTGCATACTTCACCTTACAAATATAATACCACGCATCACCTTACAAATAACCTCCCATCCTATACTTTTTTACTGGAATTTTGTGGCCAACTCTCGTACAACTGCGTGTGAGTTCCCCAAACCGGCACGCTTTGTACTAAGTTACGTAACTATCTTGATCTTTACATTCGGTGTGCTGGATGTATGATCAGTACTACATTTGCTGCAATTGTGTATATTGCAGAGAGCGCCACCTCCGTGGCGTGCGTATCATGTGGAACAAAGGAGAGCCGTTGCCTTTGAAGACTGTTTGGAATCCGTTTAGTCAAGACGTGCCATTCCTCACATTTGCCTCACACCCTATATTCTGGCATAAAGGTTAGTTAATTTAAATCTAACCTCAACTGTGATTTTTTTTTTAAATCGCCATCCCGCCTATTTAAGTTAATATAACCTTATGTTTGGATTAAGGGACATCTACATATGAGACATCTGATAAACATACTTATAATTAGTCGTCCCAATGAGTAATGACTGAATTATAATTATTTTTTTGTCAGTTTGTTTGCTTTATCTTTTTTGAAAACTACTGAACGGATTTTGATGCGGTTTTTCATGAGAGAGCTCTTGAAAAGAGAAACAGGTCTGTGTGTTCGGGTAATCTCTGAAAGGGCTGGACCAATTTTAACGGGACTTTCACTGGCAGATAGCTGTTGTTATAAACAGTAACTTAAGCTATATTTTATCCCCGCATTCCCACGGGAACGGGTACTACACGAGTGATGCAGGGCGCATAAATATATTTATGCAAATGACCACTATCAGTTTCAGATGGAACACCAGTAGAAGAGAAATCTACCTATGACATGGAGACATTTGCACAGAAGCTACAAAGTGCCATTGAAGGCATGTCCTCATCGGCATGCTGCATACACCACTCTCCTATCGTCATCCAGAGTTACGTGGGCGTGACGTCATTACTGCATAACAAAACCGGCTTAGGATTCTTCAAGGTCAGAGGGAAATTCAGCTTCTAACTCTAGAAAATCCGTGAGGTTTAAAATCAAATCATTTGTAAGCAATGTCGGACAACGCCGACTCTTAAAAAAAACTAAGATGTCGGTACTAGGCATTGATTGCATCTCATTCCAATATAAGATACCTATGTTAAAGAGTACCTACATTATGCATTAGTTCAACTTTCTGTGATTGTATCTGAAATTATTATAAAGCTAATTTAAAAGTGATTTTAGAGAAAATTTTTAAATAATCAGTTATAGGAGAATTCGTAGTATTAGTAAAAGTATTGCAATTATATTCCGATTTCTATGTGTGCTAAATATGTTTAAAATTTGCGAACGTGGAAAATTCTTGATATCTATCTTATCAAGCTGCGCAAAAGTTTGTAACGCATAAATTGTGGTACAAAAAGAAAAAAAAGATTACCAAAAATATAAAATATTAAAATCATTAGATCGTTATTATGTAAAATTATATTCTTTATGTCTATTATGTTAATATAGATCGCAATTAATAAAAAAAAAGTGTGTGTGTACATATGTACATGCGTTAGAAGTTATGCTTCTTTATACATGCATTATATTATGCATAACAAGATAAACATCTTTAAAAAACCCATGCCTTATCCTACGTTTGTAGAAAAAACTAAAATGTTGACTATAGCTAACTTCAGGGTGTTTGAAAACAACTTTGATAGTAGTTATAAGTTGTCATGGCAACGCTTATCAGCTAACTTCACGGTGTCGGTGACAATTTGCGCGCGCATCGTAAAAAAATAATTTCATCATTTTTCCCTAACGCGCCAAAAGAAGTATAAATTCAAAAAATGAATGATGTCAAGTTGATATAAACGATACTATCAAGCACCGTAATAATAAATTAAAAGCCATAGTAGATGGTTTCGAAAAATCTTATACGAAAGCATGTGAGAATTTTATTTCGGGGTTTGACATAAACTTCTGGCGATAGATTACGTCCTAAGATAACATTTCACCATTTCCAAAATCCTAGATAGCGTGTTGTATTGAAGTTGTACACAGGTGTTGATGATATTTACACGATAGATACCAATCTGAATAAAGCCACAGTACCGATTTGCAATGTATCGTTGAGCGGGCAATGACCAATCAAGAAATATATTCTGAGTTTTTTTAGTTACTTTTACCTATAATACTATCTTTATTGAATGTGAATTGCCCATTATAAACAGTACAAACTGGCTATGTAGTACAGAGAGTGGTGAATCGGACATAAAGATGGAGTTTCACTTGGATTGCCTTTGGTCTTTGATAATAAAATTAAGTTACACTACTCTTTAGTAGTAAATAATAAATCCTTAGCAAAGGCTAAGGATGTTGGGCTGTGTTTTGTTCTATTCTTATACTAGGTAAAGGTGTACGTTCATTTATTTTACGATTCAAATGTTATAATTTTATTTTAGGTAAATAGCAATTATAATCCATGATACTTGCTTTGAGCGTATTTTTGTTGGGAATCCAGAACACGTTCATTTTTAAGGTAGGCTAACGCCTATATTTCACCATATTTATTTAGGTGGTAAGCCTATGGCCTTGTTGAAACGAACAGGTGCAGGTTGTGGCGACCTGTTGTTGAAATATTTCAAACCAACTTTCAAGCCTTCAACTTGGCTTTACGACTGCCAAATGCCATGTTATTGACAGTCGGGACCAACGGCTTTAAAGTGCCTTTCAAAGCAAGATACCGCTTGTAATTGCCACAAACGGTCACCTATCTCAAGATTAACAGGTGCTTAACAAATCTAATAAAACAGACATACCATAGCTACAGATTCATTCATAGTGTTTCATATCATAAAATTAATGTCTCCAGATTCTTGTAGCGAATTTATTTACTTAGGTACCAATTTGTTATTATATTGTTTTAGTTGTATAATATGTATATTATACACTTAAAATTTGTTTGTTGTGTATATTATAATAAAATTATGTTACAGATGATATTTAAATAAATATCATTTAATATATTTTCGAAAACTTTATTTAAATTAAGTACTTAAGTAATTTTGCATAGTAGTTAGTCATAAAGGTATACTGTTGATGTATAATATAGCTTTTGCAAAAATCTAATATGTATATAAATCAATTGGTATACATGAGTTTAAGTAAAGTATTTATAATAATACATTTCTTTATCTCATTGTTGAGTTTGTGTCAAGAAACTCCCTCAGTCAAGGGTATTTTGATCTATTTAATTTATTTCAAAACATATACTATTTCTTTAGTTTATAACTAATTAGTTGACCGCGGCTCCGCCTGCATAATAAAGCTTTCTCTTTCCCGTTTCCAAAAGGTACTTATTCCCCGGACAAAAAGTAGCCTATGTCCTTTTTCCGGCTCTAGACTATCTATGTACCAAATTTCATTTAAATCGGTTCCTTAGTTTTGGCGTGAAAGCGGAAAGACAGACTGACAGAGTTACTCTTGCATTTATAATATTAGTAAGGATATGACACTGTAAGAATAAATCACAGATTTATCTAATAAACTTTTAATTATTTATCCAGAATGATGAATAATCTACTAATTAATAATTTCTTTATAATAATAATTGAATAAACCAAGATAATAGTGATAAAAAGAAACTTACATAATATTTTCAACTTTGTCGCCACGGGCACTCTGAGTGTAACTCTGAGGACTGAATCCCCTGACTGCTTTCACGCAATGAATAAATCCCGGGCAACGTTTTCGTTGGTTAGTTATTTTAAATCAAATTGTTTCTTTGTACCACACCACAAGTCAATGTAAAAATAATCCCCATATAAATAGAAATCAAATGGAATTTGGCGTTTTTCGACTCTCTCGTTTGACCATTCCATTGTTAGACTTCTAAACCCTAAGGTTTTAAATTCTTATAAAACGGCTCAGTCTGTCCGTCCGACTGTACGCATCTATTTCTCAGTGACCATAAGAGATGAGACAAAACTGTCCAGGGCACCATATGAATACGTGCATAGGCGATTTTGGAGTTTCTAACACTTCCAGTTTTGAAACTGATTTCGGTAAAGAAGTCTTCTAATTCCTACGCCACGATAGTGAAGGGCGCGTTACTTGTTTTTCAACACACTTGCTCGTAAACTGGATCCATTTTCATCGGTTTTCGATACATAAAGCACGCGTGCGCTATGAACTCAAATAGTGAAGTTATATTCTATAACCGCACTTCTTGCTTTTTTTTTAATCAGCAAAGGTTCAACATAAAAGCAGTATGTAAATATTTTTGGTAATGAAGAAACTATTACTTAAAATATAACAAATAAAAGTTTATTTTTATACCATTATTTAGTTTTGTCTACATATTTACAGTGATTAGTGTTTGGATAAATTTTTTAAAGCAATTATTTTGCTAAATTTCTCATAAATTTTTAATAAAGTGGAAAAAGACAATTCGATTCGAGACGGGGATTGAACCCGTGACCTTTGCCTAACCAGGGCAATGTTCTAGCCACCTGAACTACCCGAACCGTTTCGAACCATGTTGAAATTCTCCACCATATTTTAACCGCCATTTTAAGAGTATGACCAGAACTAGTGGCTAGAACATTGCCCTGGTTAGGCAAAGGTCACGGGTTCAATCCCCGTCTCGGATCAAATTGTCTTTTTCCACTTTATTAAAAATTTATGAGAAATTTAGCAAAATAATTGTTTTAAAAAATTTATCCGAAGACTGAGTGGAGTCCATTGCATCAATGTTTAAAAATGGTTGTAACACTGTTCATTGGTATCAAGTTGTTCATTAGCTCGATAGATGGCTCTGGTCATACTCTTAAAATGACGGTTCAAATGGTGGAGAATTTCAACTTGGTACGAAACGGTTCGGGTTCAGTTCAGGTGGCTAGAACATTGCCCTGGTTAGGCAAAGGTCACGGGTTCAATCCCCGTCTCGAATCGAATTGTCTTTTTCCACTTTATTAAACATTTATGAGTGATTAGTGTAGCCATTTTTCTCTAATTTTCTTTTTCGTGTATTTTTACATATTTTGGATATCGAAAAATGTCAACTTCCAATAATTAAGAATAGGCGAGTGTTTTTATTACTTTTTATAGCATTACACGAGTGATTTCTTTTGTGAAAATAACATCATAGGCTATGAAGGGCATATATATTACTTAAGTGGGAAAAAATATTTTAATTGATTTTTTATTCTGTTTCCTTCCAAGTGTGTTGAAAAACGGCGTATGATATACGTGTGTGTATTACGCTCTCTATACTATGCCTATGCAATATCTGTATAAGCAATAACGTCGTTAAACAATGTGTTATGTTTTAATATTATTTTATAATCATGTTGAAATTGTTTAACGAGTAATCTTTCGTCTCATGATGTAATGTTTGACGTTAATTAATGTGATATTTATTTATTAATAGAATAATATATATAATATTATCTAATTCTAAGGGAAGAGATGCTATCTTTATTAAATATGTGTAGGTTATATTATATTATAATTAAATATCAGAAATATTTAGTACCAATCAATCAAATCGGCCTATCCCAGTCCAGTGCATTTATATTTGCTTTTTGACATTGCTTGAATTTCCCTATTTATTTGTTTGACATATCTACACATGCATCGTCAGAATGGCACTAAATATTATTACAACATGACATTTGGTATAATGTTTTAAGGAATAATTATAATGTCCATAAAAACTAAAACATAATGTTCTAAACCTATTGTAAAGTAAAATATATGTTTAAAATATTGCATTTATTCCCTGTGTATTTTTAACCACTGTTATATCAAATCTAACTATTAAATACTATTTGAATTTGCCACCTTTTTTTTTTTATACCACTATGGTTGCAGACAAGCTTACGGCCCATCTGATGGAAACTGGTCACCGTAGCCGTAGCCTTTGGACGTTTGCAACACTAGAGGTGCAGAACTCCCGCTGTTGGCTCTTTAAAAACCTTCTAAGACCCCTTTTGAAAAACCCCACACTGTAGACGTTCGGGAAAACCCAGATAGGGAGCTCATTCCACAATCTAAGCGTACGCAGAATAAAGCCTCTATCGGACCTAACCGTGTGCAAGCGTTCCGTACGCAAAATGTGAGGGTGAACACCCTGTCTATGGCGAGCGGTGCGATGATAGAGGGTAGCCCTGAGCATCATATCAAACAATTCCTCAGAGCACAGACCGTTGTACAGGCGATAGAATACACATAAGGAGGCGAAGTCTCTCCTGTTATGAAGGAGCTCAAGACCGCCTGAGCAAACATTGGTTTTGTTTCTTTATATTAAAAAGTTTTTAAGAGAAATCGGCCGAAGTTAAGTCAAACAAAGAGTCATAATTCTCCCAAGAGTTATCCAAATTTACAAACCTATCATCGTATTCATCCTCTCCTACTTCTCTAACAAATCTAATATTCTCTAGCCAATTTCCTGTAAAGTTTTTAGTTACTCTAGGAACTTTCTGGATTAGATTAGCTGCCTTATTTACTTTCTTTGCTCTGGCTTTTCTCTTTATGTCGTTATTATTCTCTTTATTCATATTACTACTACCCGACGGTCTTTCTTCAACTTCATTTCTTCGCTTCTTTTTTGAAACGTTTGGAATTACCGTTGTGAATTTCTTTTTCATTTTAACGTCCAAATCTTTAGTAACCGTTACACTTGAAGATACTTTTGTAATTTTCCTCGAAACGTTTATGGCCTCAGAAGTAGTAGTAGCTGTCCCTCTTGACTGATCTTGCGAGTTTGTTGCGATCGTTTTCGATGTTAGAATCATCTTATTCTTTGTTGGATTTTGTGAGCTTTTCTGAACAACTGTTGCGCTTGTTTTAGTAGCACATCTAACAAAATTTGTTCCTCTAGAAATTTCAATCGGCTCATTCTGTATTGGTTTCGATATATTCGTCGGTACTGTTGTTGCGATAAGCTTTGTAGGGGTTTCCACAAATGTTGTTTTAACGTATTTTGAAAGCAGCTTATTTTTTTGTGGATTACTCATAACATTTGAAGCGTACGTTAAAGTTGATTCTTGTTTATTTCTTTGCAAGTGTATTTTGATAGGTTTTGTTACATTCTTTATAATCTCTTCTTTGAAAATTGTTAATTTACTACTTTTCGACAGTTTCTTATCTTTTGCGCTTTGTGGATTTTGCTGAATATTTACTTCGATGGGTTTGCTAACATTCCCAAGAAATTCAATGTGAGTGGATTTTAGTGCTGATTTATTATTTTCCTGCAATTCACCTATTTCATAAAAGTTGTTAAGAATGCTTTGTGAACATTCCATATCGGGTTGTATTGTTGTGTCTGGTTCTACATTATTTAAAGACAAATTAGAAAGTGCTTTATGTATGTCGACGTCTAGAGTTGTATGTGGTCTATCAAAACCTTCAATACTTTCTGCATGTATAATGGTACGATCATCTTCACTATCACTGCAGAGATTTATAGTTTTATTTACAACATCTTGTTGATATATTGCACTTTTTTTGGGTATATCACTAGACTTGACCTTATTTACATAATTTGATTCTTCTGCTAATACCTGAGTCAGCTGGGTCCTGTCTTCATCTGGTAAGGAGTAAACTGGAGAATCAGAACCATTGCCTCCATGAGGACCTGAGTCGTACATATTACAGTCTTCGAATGTTGTTTCTTGATGGTCTGTAACTATTGCCTTCATGCACCTCACTAATTTTTCAATTACCTGAGGAGAAATTATATAGTAGGTATAACTTTAGTTGTTAATACCTTTATTTGGTGACTATTATTTATATTTACTCTTTCTTACTATATTCTATTAACTGACTTTCATTGGCATCATTCATTACAACATGTATCATTATTTTAAACTTTCGGCTCGTCATATTACCCAGCCTAAAACGGGTTTAAAAATATTAAAGATGGCACTCTGAATGATATAAGTGAGCACTATTGAGAATTGAATCAATCTCCCTATGTATATGTACCTAAGTATGCAATTTAAATAATAACTCACAATTTAACGTCTTTTTCCTTGTCGGGGAAAACGCTTTAGACCGCTAAGTTATCGAATTACAATCGGATCGATGAAATATACCATCGTATACGTCGCGAAAAGACGACGTCTAAAGCGATTCCTACTTTTAAAATGCCTGTTAGGCTGAATGCATGTATTTTTGACACTAGCTCTTTTATGGGCTGCAAAGCGGTTTATCAGTGTTGGTTATGGATATCGTAGGTACCTATTAAGCTAATACCTAATACCTAATACCTACTAAGCTTTTTCAATTAGCTTTAATAACGAGAAAACTAAAAGATGACAACAAACCTATATATATAAAAAACAAACATTATAAGAAAAATAAGTCATATATTTATTCTACGAAAATAAATATATCACAGTCCATGCTTATCCGTTCGGAAACGGCATTGACGCTCGTGGGTATCACATCCCATGTCCTGAGTTAGGTTATTCAGCAACACAAATGACCTATCTAAATTCCTAGAATGTA
The DNA here is from genome assembly GCA_948477245.1 of Thumatha senex. NCBI lineage: Eukaryota > Metazoa > Arthropoda > Insecta > Lepidoptera > Erebidae > Thumatha > Thumatha senex. Next base: position 27,787,299 of record OX419729.1, on the reverse strand, counting down.
CCTAGTTATCTTTATTTGTATGCGTGAATCGATTCCTCATAATAAAGTAGCCTCGCCATAGAGCGAACAGGATATTTTATGCCTCACTGGGGCCAGAGAACCAAGCGTTCCAACCTCATTCTCTTTCGTTCGTCGACAACCGCTCCTTTGCATATGAAGTAGGATGGAGCTCCAGGAATCTTGAAGGTGTCTTTTTTAATCCTATCATAATCCGAGTTTTATTCTTACTTGCATCCCAAGCCTTTTTCTAATTGGGGAATAGCATACATGATTGTGAGATCAATATGATATGAACCAAATGTGTATTGAAACAATGTGGCGAAGACCAAGTACTTCGTATTAAACTACAGATCTTGCGTCCGTCCGCATAGGCGATAATTTGGTCGAGCACACGGACCAGATTCAATTCCTGGCAACTGTATTTCACACGTCCAGTGATATCGACGTCAAGACTCGCGTTGCTGCCGCGTGGACCAAGTTGTGGGAGATGACTGGTGTCATTTGTGACACAAAATGCCGATCCGGAAAAGGGACAAGTCTATAAAACGATAATTAGACCTGTAAAGGTAGATTAGACGCAAATTCCAATACAGTCGGTTTATTATCTGCTTATTAGCGTAATGGTTTTACAAAATTATTTCGAATTGATTATATTCTGTGGGTGAAAATTAATTTAATTCTCATTTTATTCTTCGGGGATAAAGGAATCTATATACTTACGTACTCATTTGTATTGTTCAAAAGTAACAATCTAACAGCCTCATTTATGTCACGACTGCCGATATTCACTGAGTTTAATCGAATTCGAAACTTGTACTTTGAGAGTGGGAAACCGAGTGGATGTTTCGATAAACGCCCGCACAGTTCAAGGCTCAGGTGCGAAAGTATCCAAGCCAGAGTCACACAAATATTTATTGCGACCCGGAATACACTACCACTTACACCACTGAGGTAGCCAAAGTATGAGTATTCACCAGGAGCAGATTTAGTTTGGCTTTTTATTTTCGGCATTGTTGAGAGCGACGGTCGTCTTGGCTAACTAAGTGGCCAACCCCCTGGCGCCTGTGTCGTTCCCTCGTCTGTTGTTCAGCAGGTGCACCGCCAGCAGGTGAGGTCACTTGGGCCCCGGAGATATTGGTGGGGCCCCTTACACCATATTAGATAGGTACTTAAGTATGTGGGACTAAATGCAACTGGCTATATGCCTCTGACTATTCCTTAAAATGAAATGGAACTTGCAGGAAGCGAAAGAACTATGCATGGATCGCGAAGCCTGGCGATCTGTCCTCTCTGACTACCCCGTAAGGGATACAGCGTGAAGATAGAAACTTACCTGCAAAGACCTTTCGTCTTTACATTGATGTTTGAACGAAGTGACTTCTTTAATGTACGACTCTGCTTGAAACAATGAGATAGGTATCTTGTGATAGATGAAGTCGTCCATTTTTATGCTTATTTCGATCAATCGCGTTGTTATTTGTTGATGCTGAAATGTTTATAAGTATTGGAATCGTGTCTCTGAACTTTAGTGCTTAGTACCTACTCAACTTCCTCCCAAACCCCCCCTAAGGACGTCTGCCTCGTTGCCTCGTACGTTAGTCAGCTGGTGTGCCAAAAGCAGGAGAGGTAGCTTAGGCCGCGGAGATCTTGGTCGGTAACACCCTTCTTCTATTATTCTATTATGTAATTTGTTTTGTGGACGTAGATCAAATTCGGCTCTACTTGTCCAACGTAGTAGGGGCGTGTGACGATGCCCGTACATTCCACTGGCCTCGTGCCGTAGTCCGTTAATCAACACTTGCACCACTTGCAGATGAGACTAACTTGGGCCCCGACTGTCCCATTGCACCCCTGCGTAAGTACTTAGGTAGCTGCCTACCTGAAATTCCAAGTATATCAACGCTAATACTGTAACTTTTTAGTTAAGTTTTTTATATTTTTTTATTAAAAAGTAATAAGTTTAATAAGTATAATAAGTTTTGTGCCTACCTTAATACCACAATTTTTTTTTCTAGGCATAGCGGATATATTTTAATAATTCAATTTAATTATTTTTATGGCCTCTAAGATGTTAATACAACTTGCTAACCTCCAGTTTCAGTATGATAAATAAATAAATCTTCAGAATTTCTTATATTTTCCCGCCTATCAGTTCGAAATGACAAGAAGTAACTAAGTAAAAAATAAAAAAAAGTATAAAAAAATTAAGCCATATAATAGTAGATCTATTTGTTAGTTTATCTATTTGAGATTCATGCATATTTTTGTAGCTTATAGTTTTAGTTATATGAGTTTTAGATATATAAACAAATCCTGCATTAGTACTTAGATAATTTATTACAAGGACGCTACTGATTCTGATTATGTAAAATTCAGCTATATGCAACAACCATTCGGGATTCAGTCTACTCGTGTGGGCTCGTGTTAACGCACACTTCTTATTTAAAACATATATAAATGGATACGGTAATTTTCACAAAATGTATATAAGCATACAAATTTTAATATTACTCTACGCTATATATCCTAGCAATGCTGGATACGGAATACCACCACCACCACCGCCTCCGCCACCTGATAATGAATATGGGTAAGTAATTATTCAAGTATTTTTTTTGGCTGTATGGAAGAAAATCTTTAGCTTAAATCTTTTAAGTTTGATAAAGGCATTCTCTGTCTACGAATGGCGCTCTTTTGAAGAATGAAAAAACTCTCCTTGTTTTTTTTCATTGTTTGTTGCAATATTTTGTTTATTGATTGATTGATTGTTGTTCATTATAAAAGTGGATTTTAATTCAGTGTGTAGTGAAGAAGTGAATTAAATATTTATTTTTATATTTAGTAGGCACTAAGTTATACATATAGGTGGCTTCATATAAATGTCATGATCGGTTAGTAGGTATTTATATAAATACCTGTATTTTAATACTATGGCTTCGAAAGAGCTTTTTACATAAAAGGGACTCTAGGGTTCTTATTAGTACCTACCTACTAAAATAATTTCGACTTATCTGAAGTAAGTTATGGTAACATTTGAACTAACTAACTATATTCACGCTGTATCCTTGACGGGGTAGTCAGAGAGGACAGATCGCCAGGCTTAACATTTTGTGTTATAATAATAAAGAAACAAGTGGGTACCTATAATTTTACAATAATGTATGAAAATTTGCCCTATATATTATTATTATGTGTTGATTACTGCTCCGCTCTCCTGGGTAGTAGCGTGGTGATATTATAGCCTATAGCCTTGCTCAATAAATGGGCTATCTAACACAAAAAGGTTTCAATTTGAACCACTAGTTCCTGAGATTAGCGCGTTTAAACAAACAAACTCTTCAGCCTTTTATTACGTAGCATAAATGAATGAATTCTTTGATTCATCAAATTTTTAATACATTTGATTTTCAAATTCTTCTCGACTAGCCTGTTTGTTTGTTCCGGCTAATCTCTAAAACGGTTAGATGGATTTTGTCGAATCCTTTGTATAAGAATCCAATTGATTTCAAAAAAAGGAACTATATTCTGAACTCTGTATTCAATGCAACAACAGATCATTATTGATGTGTTTTGTTACCTAATAGTTTTTCCCAAACTAGTCTTTGTTTTCGACATTTGCCACAACATACCTATGGTTTCATTTACAGACAATCTGACGTAGAAGCCCCGGCCTACGTTCCGGCATACGCGAAAAGTTATTCGGGAACTAAATCAGGTTATGGCGGAACGAAAACCTATAGTGGAACGAAGACAGGGGGCACGAAAACAGGGTATGGGGGAACGAAAACAGGGTATGGGGGAACGAAATCGGGTAATGGAGTCACCAAGACCGGGTATGGAGGGACAAAGAGTGGATACTCGGGAACTAAGTCGAAATATTCAGAAACCAGCTCTTGGTATTCCAACAATAATGCACCGTAAGTATTCTTAAACATATTTGCTTACCTATCCATTATTTTCTGGTTCAACTTTTTTTTCTTAACTAGTTGATGCCCGCGGCTCTGCCTGCGTAAAGAAGCTTGCCCGTTCTCGTTTCCCTCAGGAACTTGTTCCCGGGATAAAAATGTACTTTCTCGGTATTCCATGTACTGCCCATGTACTTTCTCTGACTCTAGACTAACTTTGTTCCGTGCGTCCGTGCGCGTTCACATTTAGGTAAAATCTCACATTTAGGAGATCTCTCCCAAGAAACATTTTGGATACCAACAACTAGCGAGGGTCATCAGGTTTCTACTGGGATTGAAAATGCAATGATTGTTTGTCACATTGCTACAAAATATTTTAAAGATGAGAAGGTATAAGCGCAAAGTGCTTAGCAAACCAGCCCAAAGTCACAGGAAAAATTTAGGTATCGTGATATATGAGAATAGTTATAAAAAGTTGACCCTCGCTGCATCGCTCGTGACATATTTGAAACCCCACTCGCGCCCATTTAATCCCGTCGTTTATTACTTTAACAAAAATATATGAAAATTTGCCTGATTTGTTGACATTTATGGTGACTGCTCCGATCCCCAGTAGTAGCGTGATGATAAATAGCCTATAGCCTTCCTCGACAAACGGACTATCCAACACAAACAAAACTCCTTTTTGAGATTAGCGCGTTCAATCAAACAAACAAATTAACTTAACTTAACTTTCTTCACGCTGTATCCCTGACGGGGTAGTCAGAGAGGACAGATCGCCAGGCTTCGCGATCCATGCATACTTCCCTCGCTTCTTCGAGATTCATCAATTGTTTCATACACGCACGTCTGGGTATCCGAGTACTTTTGACCTTTCCGTTTTTGAGCAATCTGCTCACGTGGTCTTCATATGTAAGTATCGGCCTACCCTGACCTCTTCTACCCTCTGCTTTCGCACAAAATATATTCTTCGTCAATCGTTCCTCACTCATTCGTTGGACGTGTCCAAACCAACGGAGCACGCCCTTTTCCAGCTTAACGCTGACACTTTCATTCAAACCTGCCATATTGCGTATCACTTCGTTACGTATTCGGTCGGCCAAGGTAAAGCCGCACAATTTTCGAAGTGATCGCATCTCCACAGCATTCAATTTACTTTCATGCATCTGCTGACATACCCAGGTTTCGCTACCGTAAAGCAAAGTTGGCACTAGCACTGCGTTATGAATCGCCAGTCGTGCTTCTTTTACGATGCTTTGTCGCTTTACTAATTGGGACAAAGCACCGTTAACTCTGTTTCCGGCAGCTACTCGCCGTTCTACATCCGAATCACATCTCCCATCCGCGCTAAACATACTCCCTAAATACACAATATCATTCACTTGCTCTAGACGTTACTGGTATCCCTAATCTCGCATTTAGTTCTTACGTCAACAAACAAATTCATCAGCTTTATATATTAGTATAGATTAGGGAGGGTAGATGAATGTATTGAAGATATAACAAACAAACAAAAATTTCTCTAATCTAATTTGATTTTTTTACTGTCTTGATCTTATCAGAAACAAATCTGCAATTTGACAATGAGTTCTACCTTTTAGCATAGTTTTAACATGGTTATGGTTTTGTAGTTAGAATTTCACTATGAATTGCATTTTAACATTGTTAATTTTTGGTTTAATTTTGTGAATTAGACAACGGATTCCGTAGCACTGGTAAAATCTATATTGCTGTTAAAAGTGTGTGTGCATTAATATCTAAGAATAACGATTAATTTGATCTATAAATAGTTTATTAGGTAATTGACTGAGGAGGCGAGCGAAGCGAGCCGACGAGGTCTCCGTTTTAACTCCACTGGTACGAGAAAAATGCTATTGATGTCCGACCGTCCGTCCGTCCATTCAGTCTACAGGTCGCAGTTTTCATCGGATTTGCATGCAACTTGGCATGGACAATCCTTGATGTAGACAACCACTTTTAGCGAGGGAGTTTTTCGATCGGGGAGGAAATGGAGGCAGGGGAGGGGAAATGGTCCCGTAGTGGTTGGCAAGAGCGCTCAAAACGAAAAAAAATAATGTTGATTTTTTTTAATTGCTAAAAAAAAAAAATTACTCCGAAGTCTACGGTTCACAGAACCACTAGTGGTATTTTTGTTATAGGTAGTTGCAATCTGATTTCAGCAAACTATGCATTTTACAGGCCCAGCTACAACCAGTTCCAGAACAACGCTAACAGACCATACATGCGTAAGTTATTATTTCATAGTATTTTCAATTTCATAAGTATCACTATAAGAAATATAGTGTATATCTGTGGTAGTTCTTAGGTAAGTACCTAACTAAACTTACGATATCACAGAAGCTGACCCGGCAAACTGTGTTTTGCATATAGAGTACCTATTAAAGATATTTAATAAAAAAGTGAATTAATGATATTCTATCTCTCAAGCTTGAACAAAACACGTAGATATTAAAAAAGGTAAGTAAGTTTCAGAGTTCATAATGAACGAACGGCGTGCAATTTCAACATGCGATCGTTGAGACTGCACGCCGGCTGCACATCGACTGCAATCGGTCTTCACGATTGGTTTGCAAATAACAGCAGTTAAACTTTTTTAAATATTTAGTCCGCCAAAACGCCGTTGATAGAAAACCACGGCGACATCTAGCGAATTGAGGGCCACGATCACAATCCAGAAAACTATAGATAGTGGACTATGATGTACCTCTTCGCCTTCCATTTGAAGAACCCGGGGTTGTAAGAGGGGGATCCACGCGCACTGATAGAGCGATCCAAGTTTCTTTGCTTCACAAAGGAATGATGGGAATTTAAATAGAGACAGTGGAGTTAAGTTGAAGAGTTATACAGAACACTCAACCTGATAGATTCGGTTACATGCATACAAAGAAGATACTTTTCTACACTGCACCAGCGGCTCAAGGCTTCTTGTTACCTCAGGACCATGTATAACGTGAAAGGCTTGTCGCTGCATAGCGTCGAGCGCGTCCTGTAAGGACGAAGTAGGTACTTACTGAATGCGCTACTTACATTGCACTTCTGATCAACTGAATAAACTTTCCTTGTTCCTACTTTTCGGGAAGTTAGCCCAATACAGCTCTCCATATGTCTTTTTATTATTGAGCTTACGACGAACGTAAATGCCAAGGAAGTCTAGATTGTCCTTCGCCGATACTGTAGCTTTCTGAAGAGAAGGTAGAGGTAGGAACAAGACTTTTTAGCTGTAAACGCACAACCCCGTAAAGGGCATTTAAATCGACCTAAGGTTTATAACTCCATTGGGATATGTGGTTCGATCCCGATCGAGATCTGACACGAGTTAAAGTCCCTTTCCCTCGTTGTCGGTCCGCCCTACCGCTGGACGGGCAGAATAATTCATATACAAATGCTATCATCTGCATAGCAATGAATATTCCCAAAGGAGAGCAACTCATTATATGAGGTAAGAGGGCTGGCGCCTATACAAACCCCTGTGGTACCTCGGCATTGACCTGCAACAGCCAACAACCCTGATCATCACAGAGGATCCGCATATGTCGCCCGTGTAAGAAATAAGCTGAGGCTATCCAGCTGTATAAATGAGGCGCTAGGCCATATGCCTGCAATATCTACAAGTTTACGGTTGGATTGCGGTTAAAATACAGTATATCTATCTGATTTGCCTTGCTAGAGCTAATTTTTTTTAATTAACCAAGCGTTAATCCCTGTCTTAATTTAATCAGGCAACCTACGTGTGAAAATAAATATCCACTGATAAGAAATTATATAACATCCTCCAAACGACTGAACTTAAAATAAAAATGTTGATTTTATAATAGCAGTGATAATTTGAAAATATCAGCAATACCTAACACTGTTGTTAGAAACAACAATATGACATCGTGTGGGATGTGCTATCTGTTTAAGCGGAAACATCTCAAATCTAAGCTGGGCGTCCGTCCGATTTGCACATAGCTGCGACCCACATAGACTTCAATGACATTGATAAATTTATTGACTTACTTATTAACAACAGGGCGAATATTTTATTTTGAGCATATTTGACGTTTTGGAGAATAAAAAAATAATTGCACATATTCATGTTTTTATGAATTTTTTGGAAAGAATTGAATGATAGAAACTGATTTTTGTGAAAGGCCCAGCTATTTCTTTTTTCTGCTAAGAGATATTGACATTTCGTTTTTAAAAAAAAACGGTAATGAGATTTCCCATATACGGTAATTAGATCTCGAGATATGGTAGTGAAACAAATTGAAATGGTAATTAGAAATAAAATCAAAGGTTTGAAAAATAACCTCGACACAGGACTGGAGCAACACCTGACGGGGTTCTTAGGATTGCATCTTGATGCATTCCTCCTCGCGCCATCACGAGAGTGACCTCTCAGCAACGGACCGCGCAGCATCCAATCGTAGCCGATGTTCTATAGAAGTAGTCCTAGGACCGATCCCTGGGAAACACAACACTTCTCACCATACCAGCCCTAGCTTTGGTAAGCTATGGCTCTCTCGAAAAGATAAGCCCCGACAATGCACTAGAGGCAGGGAGGTACTATTTGAAAAAAGTGTACTCGCTACTAAGTGGACTCACTACTGAGTAGTACTATTTGAAAATAAGCGTCTTCTTAAAGCATTTCCAGGGCAAGGCGTTGACCATGTCATGAGACACCGCCATGACTACCTCACCTCTGATGACGCTCCTTCCGCGAGGACTCCGACACGCATGATCGCATCATTGAAAGAGCACTGAAAACAAACTGATGGAAACCAAACTGCTTATGTACCAGATCCCCATGACTGTGACATATGCGACGAAGTGCTCTGCAATGATACGCTCAAAGCGCTTGCATACCTCGTCAAACAATACGAGCGACCAATAGCCGGAAGGCGAGGCTGCTGGCCGCCCTCGTTTTGGATAAGGACCAATTTCCCCGTATACGATACCTCGGGAAACCAGTATTTATTGAAGGATGAGCCAAAACCTTAATAGTCAACATTCATAGAGATCCAGGAGTCATACTCACCCCGGAATGCTATCGCGTCCGAAGTGGTTCTCTTGCGGGGCTTAGCCGCAGCACCTCTAGCTCAACTTTAGTGACTACGGGCAACGTCGTTCTCGACTTCATCTCTAACATTGGCTGGGGTTTGGGCCAGCGGATGGCCTTACCATTCCAGATTCTCTAGGAGCTATTTTCGAGCCAATTTCTTGGCCAGCTTAATGGTCTCCTAGAGGGACCTTTCGGCACCCTTGTAACACTCGTGTGATCCTTCTCTCGGGCCTCAGGGCCTGGTGTACCGATAGCGGAGATGCACGCTGCGTGCACATTACGATCTTCACCGGGAATCAGGCCTGCACGATAGCTGCATCCCGGAGAGCCCTTGATTCAGGCGTTTGACAGCCCAACTTATTTTATAGAAACGGTTTGACCGACTATTATGATTTTTTTGTTTATATTTATGTAGGTAGGTCTGAGAATAGGTCGTAGGCTATATTTTGTACACAGACGTGATAAGGGTGGCATTCTCCAGAATATTAATATGGTACAAGAACGTTTGCCTATTCCATTCGCTTTCATGTAAATACTTCGTGAAGCAGTGAAAAATTACTAAATAAGGACTGCCTAGTAGTGAACTGATGTAGTATAGCCCATCCAGTCGATGCATCTGCAATAGGGGAATGATTGTATAAATGGTTGACAGATACTTCAGAACGTGCTCGTGGCCCCGCCGACTCACTGTTCTGTAAATAATCACTGCGTTAAGCAACTTTCGCTATGGCTGATCACTGATGGGTGACAGCTTTGTGGCATTTTCATTTATGAGCGATTGACGGCGTGCTTCGGAAGACAGGTTAAGCAGTTGATCCCAGCCAGTAAGTTGGCACTCGTTATGCCAAGTTGAAGGTCTTATTATGCCTTGAAAAATTTCAACAACAGGTAGCTAGAACCTGCGTCTGTCCATTTCAACACGGCAATGGGCTCACCACCTATTACGTGGGACAGCAATACACACTGTGAAAAGTGGGCGTATAATATGCCTACTATAAGATAAGGCGTGTTTGATACTATACTTAATAGATAATTTATTTCAAGCAGTATAGTAATCTTATGTATAGCTCAACTTGCGACAGTAAATTCTTGTACATTTCTCCAGCAAAATGTGATCCCGATTGTAAGAACTCTGGCATTTGCGTGGACACCAATACGTGCCAGTGTCCGAAGAACTTCCACGGGAAGTACTGTGAGTTCGAGAAGAAACCTTGCCTGTCAAGTCCCCCTCAGCCGGTCAACTCCGAAAGGCGATGCACGTCAGAGTAAGTTCTTTTATAATTTATTAAACTCATTTTTAGGTATTACGTTTTCATTTCAAGTGGAATATGCTTGAGTATGTATAAGGGTAGGCGTGAGCAAGGGGCCCTGTTAGCGGTAACATCTACTGACTAACACATGAAGAGGTTAGTGTCCAAAATGAAAACTTAAAGCCAAACGATAGCTGCTACTAGCAGCCAAATCAAATTGGACATCAGGTACCAAATCCAGATAGGGTTTAGAAGCAACTGAGAAAAGACTTACGATGAAGAAGGTATTGTGAACCGCTCGTTTTATAGCTTTGCTAACTCAGTGCTCTTTAAACGGTCATTGCGTTAAGTATCTTTAATATTATATTTTATACTTGTTGACGCGTGGAGAAGTTTTCCCGTTCCCGTTTCCTACAGGAACTTGTTCCCGGGATAAAAAGCAGCCTATGTGTTATTCTGATGTATAAACTATATTATTGTAAGGTTTCATTTAAATCAATTCAGCAGTTTTTGCGTGAAAGAGTAACAAACATCCATACAAACTTTTGCGTTTATAATATTATTAAGATTGCGTTAAGGCATGTTAAGCCGTTGATACCACCTAATAAGATGACATTTGTTATGCCAAGTTGAAGGTCTTATTATGGCTAGGGAAATTTCAATAGCGACACTACCTGCGCCAGTCCATTACAATATGGCAATGGGCTCACCACATGTTACGTGGGATAAAAAACCTGACTGCTAAGTATGAAAAAGATAGTTTGATTTTAATGTACCTATACTACGCTAACATGTCCTGAAAATAAATATATAAATAATATCATATAACTTTCGCTTCTCCTACCTTCAGGATGTGTATGATCACCTGCATGCCCGGCCACAAGTTCCCCGACGGTACCACCGTAGCGAACTTGAACTGTGCCGAAGGGCAGTGGGTGCCGACCCGTGCCGACTTCACCTCAATACCTGACTGCATGCCTGAATGTTCACCACCTTGTGCCAATGGTGGAATCTGCTTATCTTACAATACCTGCCAGTGTCCCAATGCCTTTAGAGGACCGCAGTGCCAGTACTGTAAGTTTTGTTTTATATTGAACCAATAAATCGAGAGTACGTACCAAATTGAGATTAATTGCAAACTTTATAGTGACTTTACATAATTTTATTAATATTTTAGAAACTTTCCGATAAAGAACCTCGTCTTTCTTCTCCAAGGAAACTATTTACGTCGACAAAATGTTGAATGCCATGGAATTCTTTTAATTCCTCCTTCCACAGCTGCAAACGCATGTGAGGTGCGTAAGCTAGGATTCAACGGAGGCTACAACTGCGCTATGAATAGCGAGTCGTATAGCTGCAAACTGTCGTGTCCAGCTGGCACTAAGTACAGCTCTCCGCCTGCCGAGTTATACACCTGCTTGTATTCCACCGGCGTCTTCGAACCTCAACCCATACCACAGTGTATTTATCGTAAGTATCCACACACCTTAATCAATGTCTACTTGGTTGAGTAATTTATATTTATTTCGGTTTTCTTGTTTGATTTTGTAAGATTGTGACACGGAATAAATGATTAAATTAACTAAAACTAACTATTTTCCCTGCGTGCTTTTTAATTATTAAATTACTTACTCAAATATTCTATCTGACTTCTCCTGTATAGAACCCGGGCCAAAGCTTGTCTATTAGTAGTTAGATGTCCTAGCTTACAGGTGAACTTGACTGAACTTGACATTCCGAATGCATATTAGGCCTCCAATATAACCCATTAATCATTTGTATAATGGGATGTACTTTTAAATATTTTCTAATAATTGTTGTACTTTTTTTCTTAGCCGATTTCGTCGTGATTGGTTCAGGCAGTAATAGGGTTAATAAGGTAAGTGATTTTGGTCATTAAAATTTTTCTTTCCGCAGTATTTTATATTTCTATATGAAATATAAGAATACAGGTGAAGTTGACTTGTATCCCGAAGATTTCGATAGGTCGAATCGCACCTTTTCTATTATTTAACTATACCTACAGGGTAATTTTATCAGGGCCAAATCCTGAACTATAAAGAATATCGAAAAATGATCACAGCAGAAATCGATCCTTATTAACAACACTATCGAATGGTGTAATAATACAGGCTGTGTTTTTTTTTAATCAAACGGAATGGTTTGATTCATGGCTAGGATTATTGATGAAAATTCATCCTAAATATATTCATCCTAATGCTGGCGGTTCCGCTCACGTGGCAAAGATTCTCCGTACCTGTTTCTCACAAGACATATTCCCTGGATAAACAGCGGCCTATACATTTTTATAACAGTGAAAGAATTGTCTGAATCGTTTCTTTAGAACTGAATATTAACACAGACCTTTGAGTTGCATTGGCGCTTATATAATTTGGAGGTCTAGTTTAATTGACATGTAATAACTTTCGTTTCCACCACTACTAGACTGATTGACGGTCAAATCTGTTATGAATTGGTAAAGAACTATTAGTGTTATGAATATCAGCCGGTATAAAAATCCTTGTAAAAATTAACGCTACCCCTACTATAAGAAATACATTAGATTTTTTTCCTTCTAGTCGTACATCCATTCAGAAACAGTCAGTGAGTCTCACTCGCACCATGAGACCATCGCTAGTAGCAAGTATGGCACGTACGGCACCAAGCGGCCCGTGACTCTGGTGGTGCAAGACTACACGCCTAAAGGGGGTACCTGCCTCACATGGGCCGGCGTCCATTATAAGACATTTGATGGAATGATCTACAGGTGAGTTTGAAAAATTTCAATAACAAGTCGTCACAACCTTATCATCATCATCCGATCGTCAGTCCCAATTGCGTCTCGCGACTCCCAGGGTCCGCTTTTCTACATTTTCTCCTCCACTTCACACGGTCGTCGGCATCCCCTGTGGTGAGACTATTGGCACGCATGTCACCCCTAACGACGTCAAGCCGGCAACTTCTTGAGTCTTCCCCTCTTATCAGGACCCCGCAAGGCCGACATGTCCAGACATTTGTTTCCCACGTAGCCTGTCGGTTGCCCTAACCGCCTCCGCACACTAGCTTCGTTTAGAAGCTGATACCGGCAACTTTGAAACTTGTTTCGGGTTTCGGCGACTCGCGGGCATCCGGGCGCAGCTACGGTATCGCCTCTTGGCAACAAGTTGCGGTTTCGAGCTTCCGCAAAGCAACTAAGTTGCCGGTTTCGGCTTCTAAAAGAAGCCCGTGTGCGGAGGCCCTAAGACGTGACCGACTTTACCAGTGAAGGCGATACATTTGCAGCTTATCTGCAATGTCATATATAAGATGCAAGAGCGTCGTCGTCGTGTCGAGTCATCACTACCTGTGCCTGTCCATTTCAATTTGTTAACTTGTTACTTGGGACCAAAATGCATATGGTGAAATGTAGGCATATTGTAAATCTTTGTTTACCCTTCGGGTATGAAGATAAGTCTCGCTAGCTTCTAGCTAGTTTTGTACATGATCCAGTGACGGCCAGTACTAAAAAGGGGTAACCTTTCCTGGCATATCATCATTATAAACGTTTTCGTGCTTCGGAAGACATGTTAAACTGACACCGTTGGCCTCAGCTACCAGTAACATAGTAGTCGTTAGGCCAACTTGAAGACCATAATATATTGAAAAATTTCAAGAGCAGGTAGTGAGCAGTGGCGAGCAATAGGCTCACCACCTATAACATGTGAACTATAACAGAAATGAGCGCATACAGTATGCCTCTGCCTTTTTAAAATTGTTACTATAAAATCCTACCCGCATTTCCATTACTGTGACTCCTGTAAACTAGGATCTGCAGCAATGACTAAGACCACAATAGTTACACCGAAATCGATCTCGGTGAAGTCCCAGGAGAAGTTAGCATGAAGAAAGAACCCGCAACGAAATTAATCAGAAGATCATTTGAGAAAGTTGGAAAAAGAACGTAACGCCTCTGTCTAACGAGATCTGGAAAGCAACTAGGTGTAAATCCTGTAGAAAAATGCCTCTGCCTACTTATGTATGTATTCCGTATGTTCCGTAGTGTGCAATCATCCTGCCAACACATCCTGGTGCGTGACGCGAAGGAACATAAGTACTCGGTAGAAGTGAAGCATGGCGACTGCGAGAATAAACTGCAGTGTCCCAGCGAGCTTACTGTGTACCTCGAAGACAATGTCTTTGTGCTGGCTGTAGGAGGTGAGTTGTTTTAATTCACTTGAAAAGATGAGGCCCTCAGTATTGACCTTACAACTAATGTACTCAATTTTTTTTTTAATGAGACTATTCCCACCCGCATTCCCATTACTGTGACTCCTGTAAACCAGGATCTACGACAATGACCAAAACACCAGAAAAGTTACACCGAGCTCGATCTCGGTGAAGTCCCAGGAGAAGTTAGCATGTCTTGGAACCCGCAACGAAATTAATCAGAAGATAATGTGAGGAAGTAGGAAAAGAACGTAATCTACTCTATTATTTGTTGAAATTGACCTTGGTAAATTTTAGCATCGGTGACCGTCGATTTTGAGACTATTGATGCTGCATCGCGATTTCGCAATTTCCTACGTTTGGGTGCGGTATTGGAGTCGCGTGTCTTAGGGTCTCCATTGCCGCGACTGGAGTTTTTAAGTGTACTGTGGGGAGCGCTCTATCGATTTAGCTTCTAAAAAGTGACTAAATCGCCGAAGCGCTCGTGACTCCGCCGACTCAGTGTTCTGCGATCACTGCGTTAAGTAACTTTCGCTATGGCTGGTTACAGATGGGTGACCGCTTTGTGGTATTTTACATTTACGAGTGTTTCCGCGCTTCGGAAGGCACGTAAAGCCGTTGGTCCCAGTTGCCAGGGCTGTCGTTAAGCCAAGTTGAAGGCCTTATGGCGGCTAGAAAAATTTCAACAGCAAGTCACCAGAACCTGTGCTTGTCCATTTCAACAGGGTAATGGGCTCACCACCTGTTACGTGGAAACATGCGCATGCGCAAACAAAAAATGAGGGAAATAATTCAGGGATAAAGGCGTGATTGATGAAATAAAAAATTCCTAAGAATAAATAAATTAATATCGTTGGGACAACTCACACAACGCCATCTGATTCCAAACTAAGCAAAGTTTGTACAATGGTAACCAGATAACTGATAAACCATATATTTCTAAATATGTACATACATATTATAGATAAATAACACCCAGACAGAATAACCCATCGTGCTCATCACACAAAGTTTTATCCTGGGTAGGAATCGAACCCACTACCTCTTGCGCAGCAGTCGGATACACTCCCACCGTGCCACAGACTCTTATATTTCATTTTTAAGTACCTGTCTAAGTCATTTAATAAATTGCATAGTCGATGAGTATGTCTTACTTCCGCTACAATAATATCATCGGTATTACTTACAGCGGACGGATCGGTACTATTCCGCAACACCAAGAGACTGATCCCGATGCCCGCGACCCTTCCCGGGATCCGAGTGTCGATGCCCAGTGACTATGTGCTTGTCAATCTCGATGCTTTAGGCGTCGCCATTAAGTGGGATACCAATGTGAGTTAATTTTGTATCTAATTTACTTTTAACATATATTCAGGGAGATAATAAATAAATACCTTCCAAGGCCTCAATTCTGCGGTTTAGTTTAAAGTATGAGAAATATCAATACAATTGGAAAATAATGTTATTTTTTTAAAGTGTAACCAGCTAAAATATGCCAATTAGGTACTTTGATTCATTCTCGCTATTCCAAAAGATTCATAAAGAGCATGGTATTTTACAGTGATAGTGGAATAATTGTCTTGTTGTACTGGTATCTCAGTTTTGGGGTCCCTAAACTGATGACTTTCAAGAAAAGTTTCGTAAGAAAAGTGAGATAATGTGGCGAAATCCTCAAAGGTTTCTTTGCGTATAAAATGTATGTTATTATTGTTAAAAGGTATAGGGGACTAGAGACTCATAAAACTAATGAAATGAAAAGAAAAATATACCATAATGCCACATGAATTTGACACCTATTTATCATACAACTATCTGTATAAACTATCCCTATGAGTCGGCATATTTGACACCACAGATGGCCTTTAGTGTATAATAATTTGAGCTTTGAATAACAAAGATACTACTGATAATAATAGTTAGTTAATATATGCAGCTTTGGATTTGTATAACGTATTATCATAAGAGGAAATCCGTCGATTAATTTTACGTAATCCGGATTGTGCAATTGAGAACATCCTTTGATTAAACTCGTATTATGTATAAGTACATTGTAATAGGTATAAACAAATCCTGTAGGTTTATTTACCAGCGTTTAGGTGATCATTTTTATACGAGAAGTGATCAACTTACAGACTACACACTACTTGTATGGAAGTCGCCTTGCCGGTTTTTAGTTTAGATGTTAGACCACCTGATAGTGGTGGCACTGGGAATACCCACTAAAACTTCTCGGCTACCTTTCTCCCCTCTGAGGTGTATGAGATAGCGTTTAAACTAAATGACCTATGCTTAAACTAAAAACGGTCTCCTAAAAATAACTATTATGGTTTATTTTGATGTCATTAGGAATTAGGAGTTGTCTGTAAGTTGTAGTGCCAGACAAGCATACGGCCCAGCCATATAGGCCCATACCTAGTGAAAAGTGGTCAATTCTTTTTAATTTAATTTTTGTCATACAATAACCACCGCCGGCGCCAATGCAACTTAGTCAAAACATTTAACAATTAAAAAGGTTTCCAGCATAATCGCTTTTAGTCTATTACTTAAATATATACCATTTATCTCTATATTCCTAGAATTTGATCCTCGTAGAAGGATCAGTCCTTCTTTGGAACAACACTGAGGGTCTGTGTGGAACATTGGACGGAAACCCTGTAAACGATTTAAGGACGAAAGAAGGTTCAATCGCCAAAACCAAGTCTGCGCTCGCTTCGTCGTGGAAAGTTGACAAAATCGGAGGTGAGAAATCTGACAATATCCTAAGTTTATTCAACAATCAACAAATTAATTCAGTGGCTATTAGTATTTCCGTTTTCGCCATCGTAGAATCCTGACTCCTGACACTATCACTCGATAGGATGATATTATATCTACCACTTGCTGTGCCCCATGACTTTGTCTGTGTCATATCTAGAACTACCCACTTCGGACATCTGTAGGACCCCAGTTATTATTAAGATTTGAGTAAAATCTCACGCTTACTAGTATTAGAATCATCTTTTTGTGCTATGCTTTTGCTACTTAATTACCATCACAACAAAGGTTGAGACAATATTTTCCAACTATTGCAGATCTGTGCGACAGCAGTCCGAGCGAGACCAGCGCCTGCGCCTCGCTGGCGGACAGCGACATGAAGAGAGCTCAGCAGTTCTGTACTAAAATCTTTAGCAAGGATAAATTCAGAAAATGTTCGAAGGTAAGCCAAATATTACTACAAATATATGCCTTCTTTATGTAAACATAGTTCCCGGTAATATACATTTATACACTATTTTAATTATACACTTACTACATAATTTAAATCACAAGGGATGTTGAATTTATTTTATCTCTTTTTATAACTAGTCCATAAGAAGAAGTGTAAAATAGCATCCGGCTCGAAGGAATAGTCGCAAACTATGAATCAATTCAAACTCAATTAACTTTCAAGTGTGTAGGATCATGTATGTACTGTTTGGTATTCTCTTTGGTTTGGGACTGATCTGGATATTTTGTTTGTAAAAATATTTAGTCTTATACGATATGAATAAATATTTTTAACTTAATCACACCTCAATAATAATATATTTAAGACCTTGGTGGCGCAGTGGTAGGTTATCTCTTTGTTGTTGCTGAAATCTCGAGTTTTGAGTGCTGGGTCACAAAAAATGAGTATATGTTTAATCCGCAAATGTGTTTTTCGCAGTTTTATGCACAGAAAACCCACCAAAAGTTTTAAGTGTATAATATGCATGTACTTTTAAAAAATATAGAAATAAGCTCTAAACTAAATGCAGAAATAAATTAGAAATAAATAGTATGCTCGATGACGCTGTGTAAAAATTTCCAAATCTATATATTACAAACTAGCTGACCTGCCCGGCTTCGTCCGTGACATACTTCCAACCCCGTGGCACCCATTTAATCCCGTCGCTTATTACTTTTCCAAATATGTATGAAAGTTTACCCGATTTGCTGACATTTATGATTACTGCTCCGCTCTCCTGCGTAGTAGCGTGATGATATATAGCTAAGAACATTCCTCAATAAATAGGCTATCCAATACAAAAAGAATTTTTCAAATCGGTCAAGCCGTTTTCATGCTATGTCGTGACAACGGAAAACGGGTTTCATTTTTATATATATAGATTATATCGAAAAACAATTGATATATTGTCTATATCATATTTTCTTCACTTTATATTTTGAAATAGTCGGCACACTAAATATTTTTCAAAGTTATTTCCTATATTTAGGCAGGTGTCATCACAAATCGTACCGTGTAACTTAACTTAGTGCCGGTAGATGGTACCTACATCGCTATAAGACGCAAGAGATGAAATATATCGCCTGTTTCAAGTTGCCTTGGTTATTAAGTTGGTTAAGCAGCTTCCCTGCCAAGAGAGGTCTAGTTCCGCTCGAGACTGAAATATTTTCCATTTTAATTATTTAGTCCCTCACGTAAAGGTTCGTCACACTATTGTACTAGTTTTTTTTTCATAGGTAATGGATGTATCCATGTTGCTGGAAACTTGCCAATGGGATTACTGTGCCTGCACTACCACTTTGAGTAAGTTATAATTATCTTTTCACTTCTCATGCTCTGAAAGTGCTTAATCGGCTGGATATAGACTGCACAAAAACGAATTTTGTGCACAAGTTTATCTTCGACTTTACTATCAGTACAAAATTGTTTATCCTCGACATTACTATGAGCTAAAAGTCTCTGATAAAAATGTTTCGTTTTAAGCACTTGTTGTAAAATCTACTATTTCTGTTATACCTTATTTTTGTAAGCGATCTTGCGATCCAAATGTAGCCTGTTAGGGTTACATTTGGATGGCAAGATCGTAGCGCGTTCCCACTATGTTGCGATGATTAATTTCGCTGAACTGTTCCCATTGCACCCCGTTGAGAATCTGTCGTTGTTGTCCTATAAAACACGATAATCCGATGTCATGACTAATGGGCACGCGCTCTAAGTTTAGCAATCAATTTAGTATCACATCATAACTCGTGTTACAAGTTGTTGTACGTACGTATGTATGTATGTATCCTACTAATATTATAAACGCGAAAGTTTGTAAGAACGGATGTTTATTACTCTTTCACGCAAAAACTACTGAATGGATTTTAATGTAACTACAATAATATAGTTTATACATCAGAATAACACATATGCTACTTTTTATCCCGGAAAAAAGTTGCAGTGGGAAACGGGAACGGGAAAACTTCTCTACGCGGGTGAAGCCGCGGGAGTCAACTAGTATAATATATGTTGCAATTCACGTGAATCCTTTTTTAATGACCTTAGGCCCTGAGGAGTGCGGCTGCAGTACAGTATCAGTGTACGCCAAGGAGTGCCTGCGTCACGGCGTCCAGGAGATGCGGAACTGGCGAGACGATGAAACCTGCCGTAAGTGTTGGCAACACTACTACTTGTACCTCACTACCTAGATAGAAATGCCTATGTAGCCCATTAGTAAAGTTCGTATAATATTGTCTCCTGGCAAAAAAATCGATTACTTTTATCAACCATCAACTTTCCATAATTCCATTAAAATAATATTGCAGGCAGGAATCGTGTGTTTTAAAATTCGTCAAAATGATGCCACTTCTCTTCGAAATATACGGTAATCAAAGAAATTTATTGGTTGGTAGCTTTTAAGTTTAATCTCAAATTTTGTCTCTTCAAATACACCTCAACTACTATTATCTATAGAAGTAAGAATATTTCCCAGCTTCGGTCCTAGAAAAATTTTTAATATCGGCGCTAGGACGAATCTACTAATTATTTAGTCATTTTAGATCGGCTAATATGACTTTGAGCTTTTAAAAAAAATATTGTAAATTCAGGCAATTCAATGTTTTCCAACGGATGTGGACTGTGTAAATACTGGATCGATTTTTTTTATTGCTAAAGTGCGGAGAGATTTAAATGGTTTCCTTTATCTTTACAGCAATGAAATGTCCTGAAAACAAAGTCTACAAATCCTGCGGGCCAGACTTCCAGCCAAGCTGCGCCTTCCCTCAACCCCCAGCGGCCAGCGGTAACAGTACCTGCGTGGAAGGGTGCTTCTGTCCCGAAGGTCTGTTGCTAGAGGAGGGACGCTGCATACCCAAGAACGAGTGCCCATGCCGCCTGAAGAATAGGAGCTTCAAGCCTGGGAAGACGATTAAGCGGGAATGTAATACCTGGTGAGATGTCGTAAGATGTAATTTGGAGAATCGACATTTTTGTTTTTAGTTATGAA
Organism: Thumatha senex; assembly: GCA_948477245.1. NCBI lineage: Eukaryota > Metazoa > Arthropoda > Insecta > Lepidoptera > Erebidae > Thumatha > Thumatha senex. The sequence continues at coordinate 27,766,640 of OX419729.1, read as the reverse complement.
ATAGTTCATTATTGCAGAGACCGGGAAATAAGCAATTGCAGGTTGCAATTCGAGACCTATATAGTGCTTATCTCAAAAGAATGCTGGGAAATAAAACATAGTTTTTAAATTAAACATTTATATACCTACTAAAAGAAAATAAGATTTGTAGACTTTGAGTCTGAGACTACCAGGTCTTCAATTGGTCGTGCTAATTAGTGTCTAGCACATAAGACCTTTTAGCCTTTTTGTTACCACCTCACTAAAAAGGCAACGGGTTCAAAATTTCTTCCAAATTTAACATCTAAAATAGACACATTTTATTTTGTCAAATTTATTCAGCTCTTTAGACCCACCCCAGTTCCGTGCTTCGGAAGGCACGTTAAGGCGTTGGTCCCGGTTGCTAAAATGGTAGTCGTTAAGCCAAGTTGAAGGCCTTATGGGCGGCTTAAAAAATTCCAACAGCAGGTCGATACAGCCTGCGCCTGTCCATTTCAACACGGCAATGGGCTCACCACCTGTTACGTGGGACGAAAGTGCATACGGTGAAACGTGGGCGTTTAATATGCATCTGCCTACCCCTTCGGGGATAAAGGCGTGACAATATGTATGTATGTAAAAGAAAATATTATTGATTTCCCTTCAGTGGCTTATAAGCAGCAAGATGGAAAATCTAAAAGAAATTGTATGTGCGACTGCCGTACTGCCGTACTCTAGGGTTCGATTCCCGGATCAGAACAAATTTTTGTGAGATCCATATATGTTTATTTCGGAGTTTGGATGTTTCCTATGCATAATGTATATACGTATTTAGAAATATTTAAGTTGCTTTATTATTTGTCTAGATCTCATAGCACAAGCTTCTAACTTGTTTGGGCTGGATTGTGCTATGTGAAAAAGTGTCCCAAAATATTTATTATGTATAGCACGTTAACAGAACTTTTAAAGTCCCAAAATCCAACAACATCACACATTAAAGAAGATAATGCACTTGAAGAAAATAATATACTTACGTAAGCGTTAGCTGAAGAAGAATGATAAAAGAAATCTAATCAAAGAGTATCTCATAACCCAAGCACGCAGTTTCATATAACATTACTGAAGCGTTGTAATGTTCTAAATTCAAAAAACGCTCCAGCAATGAATTTCTTTTTTTAATTTTTTTTTTTAAATAATGACTGTAGAATATAGTACAAGTGTGTAAAGTTGGTGATTGCCGCTAAGGCGCTTTTTGCGCGATCTAAACAGAGCCGAAGAAGGTAATCAACGATGTGCGTGTGTGTATCATACGACGTTTTTCAATACACTTATGAATAATATAATGTTATCTATCTAAATATGTATATAAAAGTGAATTCCTATTTCCCTTGGTCACGCCATCACGCGTGAATGGCTGAACAGATTTGAAAAATTAATTTTTGTATTGCATAGGCCATTTATTGAGGAAGGTTCTTAGCTATATATCATCACGCCACTACACAGGAGAGCGGAGCAGTAATCATAAATGTCAACAAATCGGGGAAACTTTCATACATTTTTGGAAAAGTAATAAGCGACGGGATTAAATGGGTGCCACGGGGTTGGAAGTATGTCATGGACGAAGCCGGGCAGGTTAGCTAGCATGTATATAAAAATGAATCCCTATTTCCCTTGGTCACGCCATCACGCGTGAACGGCTGGACCGATTTGAAAAACTCCTTTTGTATTGGATAGCCCATTTATTGAGGAAGGTTCTAAGCTATATATCATCACGCCACTACACAGCAGAGCGGAGCAATAATCATAAATGTCAACAAATCGGGGAAACTTCATACATTTTGCCATGGGGTTGGATCATTCGTCACGGACGAAGCCGGGCAGGTCAGCTAGTACTAAATAAAACAAATAGATATTTTACCTTGGAGTTTTCAGGTTGTAAACTTTCTAAAACGTTAAGGGCGGTGTAGGTACTAAATAAATAGTTTTCTTCATAACTAGTACTTGTGGACATTTTCATTAATATATAACTTTAATTTCAACAGGGAAAACGAATTGTGAAACTCTTTGGTACTGGTGGGAACAATTAATTAGTTTTTGTAATTATTATTTTTTTATGTTAATGCGCGCGCATTAACTACAGAGTTACGAATGAGATATATTTTTTTGTGAAAGTTGTTGTATAATGTTTTAAACAGAAAGACAACAAAAGTTATATTTGAGTGATAGTTCTGTTTATTATACACGTACAAGATAAAATTTTCTATTTAAATACGAAGTTGCATGAAATGAACAAGCAATAGGTAGGTAAGCAAGCAATATTAATTTATTTAATCCATTGAACGCGATCTTTTTTGTATCGATTTTTTTAAGAATAATGTATCTCAACCAGTGCAATAAAAAAAATCTATTATCCCACTCGTGATTTAATAAATAAATAAATAAGTGATTTAATAACAATAAAAAAACCACAGTTTGATTGATTTGCCTAATTGCGGTGAGATTAGAGCCATACTATGAGTAAGTGTATTGAAAGAGAAATTTATTATTTTATTTAAACATTGAAATTGAGTAGAAATTACTAGTACGACACGATTGCTTTCGATGCTTTTCATCGGGGAAATTTTCATACATAATTGTAAAATTTATGAACTACAAGATTGGTGCGACAGGAGTATGTAACGGGCGAAGCCGCGGTGATGGAAAGATTAGTAGATTCTTCACTCGTTTGTTTGTAGATCACGTGTAAGTCACGCTGCCTCGGTGCCGTAAGTAGTATGCGACAGTCGCACTGCGGTCTCGGATTCGATTCCTCGGTCAGAACATATATTTTTGTAATTTACAAATGTTTGTTTCGGAGTTTTTGTGTTTCATAGGTATAATATGTATGTTTATCAGTTGTCTAGAATTCATAGCACAAGTTTATAGCTTAGTTTGGATTAATGGTGTTGTTGCAAAAAAAAAAGCGTGTGTGTACACGCGTTAGAAGTTATATTTCTCTGGCGTAAAAACTTTATCTTTAGACCTACGTTTGTAGAAAAAACCGTTTGTAAAAGAACTACGTATTGCTTGTTCATTTCATGCAACTTCGTATTTAAATAGAAAATTTCATCTTGTACGTGTATAATAAACAAAACTTTTACTCAAAAATAACTTTTGTTTTCTCTCTGTTTAAAACTTTAAACAACAACTTTAACAAAAAAAATTAAACCTCATTCTTTACACTGTAGTCAATGCGCGCGCATAAAAAACACTGATTTGTTTTATTTAGTATTATATTATTCATAAGTGTATTAAAAAACGTAGTATGATACACGTGTGTATTGTTGATTAGCGTCTTTGTCTCAATAGCGCCTCAGCGGTAATCACCAACTTTACACACTTGTACCATAATCTACTATTGTCTGCGTGTTTTACAACCTGGCCCATCATCGCCAGTACGTGCCAGGAAGGCCAGTGGGCGTGCACGACAGCGGCATGCGGCGCGCGCTGCACGGCCATGGGCGACCCGCACTACGCCACGTTCGACGGGCTGCGCTACGACTTCATGGGCCACTGCACCTACACCATGCTGAAGGCCGACAACTTCACCGTCGAGGTGGAGAACGTCGCGTGCTCCGGAGCTATCACCGAGGTATGTCACTATACTTTAGTCCACTAGGCGACGGCCCCGGCTTCGCCCATGATATACTTTGAACTCCCGTCGCACCTATTTTTCCCGTCGCTTATAAATTCTACAAAAATGCTTAAAAAAATTCCCCGATTTGTCGACATTTATGATTACTAAAATATTGATTGTCGGGATATTTACCATGTCTATTTTCATACGCGGTGTGGCAATGGGCAGCCCTGTGGCTCCAGTCGTGGTAAACCTATGGCTGGAGTATATCGAGGGTCATGCCATGACCATCGCACCGAATGCCGTGAAAATTTGGAAGAGATACGTGGATGACGTGTTTTGTATAATGGAAGGGGATGAAAGTGTTGTACGGGATTACTTGGTACGGCAAGATGTCATTCACTTATGAAATGGAAAAAGAGAGAAGTATTGCGTTTCTGGATGTACAAGTGAGTGTTAAAAATGATGGTTCACTTAGCCACTCTGTATACAGAAAACCAACACACACTGACCGCTACTTACATGCTGACTCGCATCACCATCCGCGATAATTAAATTCTGTGGTGACGCTTACTGACCGTGCCTATAAACTGTGTGATACTGACCACTTACGAGCTGGATCATTTGAGCGGAGTCTTACAGAGAAATGGCTACAAAGGACGGATTAAACCACCCAGACAAACACAAAAATACCAGGATTATGACGTTCAGAGACGCCCAGCGTACTTGCCTTACGTAAAAGGAGTGACAGATAAGGTCTCAAACATTCTAAAAAAGTATTCTATTAAAACTATCTTCAGTCCTTTCAAGAAACTGTCACAATACTTACGTTCCCTAAAGACAGTTTGCCCTTACAAAAACCAGGTGTGTATAAAATTGATTGTAGTTGTGGCAGCTCCTATATAGGACAAACCAAACGTACAATTACATGCCGTCTAAAGGAGCACATAAGGGCAGTCAAAAATAATGAACCGCATAAGTCCGCAATTGCTCAACATGTATTGGACTCGGGGACAAACCACTGGATGGAGTTCCACAAACCTCAGATATTATCGACAGAACGCCTTTTTGAAATTATGAAACACGAAAATTTCAATCGTGAAGACGGGTTTCAACTGTCGAGTGTTTGGCATCCAGTGGTTCAATTGTGTAAAAACAAAAAGCAAACCGTACCAAACATGCGTGTTGATACAGTGAGTATTGTGTGTCGCGATCGAGTTCGAGTAAACAGTGGTAGTGGTGTCGTTCCGTGTAAACGAACTAGAAGGAGGGTAGAACGATATATGTGCTAGTGACAACATTTCAACCGCAGTGTCTCCAGTTACTCCGTGATCATGGAGCTTGCAACAGTGCCGAAATATCGGATACTCGCGTATGAAAAAAGACATGGTAAATATCCCGACAATCAATATTTTAGTAATGTTTATGCCCATGACAGTTTAAATTCACATTTATGATTACTGCTCCACTCTCCAGGGTAGTAGCGAGATGATATATAGCCTATAGCCTTCCTCGATAAATGGGCTATGCAACAAAAAAGCGTGTTCAACCAAACAAACACAAAAAAAAAATTCTTCAGCTTTATAATATTATATATATATATATATTCAGACTTGCTAAAGCTTGCGAATTTACCAATATATTGCGTGAAAGAGTAACAAAAATCCGTCCACACATCCATACAAACTTTTACATTTATGTTTTATTTATTCTTGCCAACTAAACTGGATGGTTGGATGGCCGCTTAATGTAATTAGATACTAGCATCTTAACTGGTAGAAATACGAGTACAAGCCAAAAACAATACTGTAGTTTCGTACAAGTAAATTAAATTCATATAACCCCGCTAGCTTAGTGTTCTGTCAACAATTATTGAGTCGTTGGTCTTGAAATAGTAAGACTATTCATGGAATTTCCATTCACGAACGTTTCCGTGCTTCGGAAGGCACGTTTAGCCGTTGGTCCCGGTCACTAGTAATAAAATTGAAAACGTAATTCATGGGTCTGTAGTCTACATTATTGTTATACTCAAATTATCGTTCCTTGCAGGCTATGAACTTAACCCCCTACAAGGGTGAGGGAAAACCTTCGTGCACTAAGGCCGTGAGTCTGAACTACGCGGGAGTCAGTGTGCACATGAAGCAGGGAGGGTTCATTCTCGTTAATGGGAAAGAAGTGTCCTCTCTTCCGGTCATGGCGGGTGAAGTAAGGATCAGAGCCGCTTCATCGCTTTTTGTTATTGGTAAGTAAGGAACTCCTAGTCTTGCATTATAAGTTCAATCAAACAATCAAATCAGCCTACCCTCCTACAGATCACAGTCCATAGATGAACGTATCATATTCCAAAGGCGCATTGTGCAATTTTTAAAAAAAAGTTTTAAGTAATCAAAAACCATTACGCGGAATAGAGAGATTGATTACTACTTATGACTTTAAAAATGTAATGATGAATTTTTAGTATTCACAGTAAAATGTGAACAATCTTCATTTAACTTTCAAATGACGTCATCTTTGGCATTTGTTATTTATCAGGTGAGGTTACTAGAACCCTGAAGATATCCGTAGGGCCCCATCGAACCATTCCGGTTGTTTCGTTTTTAGAAGCTCATGTCGTCTGATCATACCGCTGTGCGGGTGCGTACGCTATATCCTCGTCCGTTAGTTATCAAGTACACCACGAGCAGAGGAGGTTTGTGAGGACCTAAAGGTTTATAGGTTTGATGAGGTAAATAATTTATAGCATCTCAACCGGGTGTACTGGGTTCCCAGTTATATCTTTAGCGCTCAACTCTACTTCAGCAATTGGTTGACCTGCAGCTGATCAATTGACGAGACTCTAAAACAGGTACTCATACTGGGTCTGGGAGGTCAGAAAAAAAGCCAAATCTACAGCTGTAAAAAACGGTCCTCAGACTTCAAATCCAGGTTGTATCTCTTTCCTTTAGCGTATTCATGTGAGCAAGTAATTCTTTTATACGATTTATTGATCTTTAGTGAATTTGACAAAGTTGTTTCTGTAAGGTATGTAGATAATTGGAGAAAATTTGAGATTCACGTTGTGTATATTTTTCAACAAATTTGTTATTTCCAGTACAACTGCCCAATCAAGTAGATCTTTGGTGGGATGGCAGCACCCGAGTCTTCATTGATGTTCCGGCTGAGTTCCAAGGTAAAACTCAGGTATGTTCATAGTTCGAAGTTTCGAACAGTTTGTATGTACAAACTAAATATTTATTTATTACTTTAACCTTGGTTTAATAATTTAGACATTTAGACATACATATTTATGCAACCCTTCTTTTGAAAAATTGAATTAGTTTAGAGAAAAAGAAAGCAGTAGCATAGGTAGTTGATTTTTTTAAATCCAAAAGTGAAACTTTATGTCTATGGGCTGTATTACCAAACGTTTCTCAAGAAAAGAGGGTAGTTTTAAAAGTCAAAAATTAACTTTAAATGTTTCTAGACTATTGAGGCGGCATGTCCAAACACTTGTTCCCCACTTAACCGATTTTTTTAGAAGCGTGTTCATACCATCAATTTGATGCGATATAAATTGTTGTAACTGCATTACAAATATTTTTTCCCCTAGGGTCTTTGTGGAACCTTTAACTTAAATCAAAAAGACGACTTCCTGACTCCCGAGAATGATGTGGAACAGAACGCTCTCGCTTTCGCCAACAAGTGGAAGACCAGAGAATTCTGCACTGACGTCGACACTAAGGAACCCGAACACCCTTGTAAAGCGAATGTCGAGAATAAGGAGGCTGCTGAGAAGTACTGTAGCAAGTTGAAGAGTAAACTGTTCGAGGGTAAGTCAGTGTTTCATTTAGATATCTAATCACACACTGTCCACTGCTGGCCCTCGTAGGCCCCTCCAAATTACTTTTTGGGATCTGTATCATTGTGGCCGGCCAGACAAGGTGGTTTCCTTTCCTCCTCGCTATAACCTCGTCCGTTAGTAGGTGCATAATTTTCAGAAATGCAGCCAGGTAGACAGAGGCTAACTTATGCCCTTGAGATCTCGGTAGAGCCTCATCAAATTTAGGTATATACATAGTCAAAACATACTTAAATGATTTTCTCGGAAATTCTTATCTACGATGGGTTAGCCTTCAATGTAGTATACAATGTGCTTACTACTAAAGTCATATTCTCTAAAAATCACAGTTATTTTATTTAGGCTGAATCATAGCGCCATAACGAGCGTCTCGGGTTTAGATCTGATTATAGATATGGTGATCATCTACCAAAAATTGGTCCTAGGTAGAATCGAACCCTCGACTTCTAGTTTCGATTTTGGTGCACTAACAGCTAGATCGACAGGCCAGTTATCATAATGATCAATAGAAGACTTACTAGAAGATTATTTCCAAAGATGTCAGACTTTTCAACGCGTAGCAGACGTAGGGATAATTTATGTATGCATAGATCCAATACAACACTTATGTGGAAAAGCGTATTTGTATGGCACCAAAAATATACAGTAAAATTCCAGAAGCATATAAGGGATTGAACCATAGTTTATTTTAAAAAAGAGTTACAAATTTGTTAATTGGAAAATGTTACTACTCAATTTCAGAATTTCTAAATGACACATTGGAGTAATAGGAATATAAATTAAGTAAGTAGGTAAAAACCTTCATCTAAAAGTTCACATGTGTCAAATTATTGTAATATTAATTATTTTATTATGTTGTAAATAAAATATTATGAAATGACATAAACTATAATATCAAATTTTAATGACAATTGTATATAAATTCTAATTATTCTAAATGAGATTAACTATTATATTACATTCTAATGATAATTCAAATTCTAATGTATTTAAATGACAGAAACAAGTGAACCAAATTCTAATGACAATTGTATGTTAATTTCAATGAAATGTAATGTTTAATAATTAATAATTTTGCAATTAATAATATGGCAGAATATGTTGCAACCATACCTATTATATTAACAACTTTATTTACCATATTCGTCCGAATAAAGATTACTGATTACTGAACACAAATCGGGTATTGAAAATTATACCGAACTTCTAAATAAATACAGTTCCATTTTATTTTAAGACCATTCTCTTTCCGAATGGAGTGTACCATAGAGCAAGGAATCTATGTCACACGCGGCCCCCTACTAGCGGCGCCTTACTCTTTACATTTCATACCACCAAGCGTGTCAGGGGGCGTCACCCTTTTCTCATACGAGCAAATCGTGACGCGCATCGTAGAGGTTTTTGGTTCCAAGGTAATTATTGAAATTGCTAAAAATCTGTTACCAGTGATAAGTTACATCAGAATTTTGTTTATTGACCTGTTTACTATTAATATGACACCATACCAACTTGAAGTATTTTACTTATTTTTGAGCAAGTTTACGTCACGACGCGCAAATGACAACTGACAGGCCACGTATGATATTTTCGCCTACTATCTGGCGTAACCGGGCACGGTGCCGTGTTGCTCTGTGGAGTATAGGTTCCTAACGAGTGTATGTATGTGTGTGTGTACAGCGTGCCACTGGGACGTGGACGTGGAGCCGTACTACGAGGCGTGCGTGTACGACATGTGCGCGTGCGCCGGCGACGTGAGGAACTGCCTGTGCCCCATCCTTGGCGACTACGCCATGACCTGCGCCAAGGCCGGCGTGCTCATCCAGTGGCGGTACAACGTGCTGGAGTGCGGTAAGCGTATATTACCATTCTCATTATCATATTCTTATTATCATTTTTTGTCTTGCTAATAATATAATTATTTATTTATTATGTATTTATATTTTATTCTACGCGGCATTACAATAATAATAATCATAGACAAAGAATGAATTCGACAAACTACCTACTGATAAAAATACTGTATTTTTGAAAATAAAAGCGAAAAGAAGTGCTCCCCCAGGTCGCAACTACATAATATGTTGAAAAAATAAACAATCACAGCGACTCCTTTGCAGCAGTTGTGTATTGTATGTAGTGCATATATGGTGCACAACTTTTGTAGTCACAACTAAGTACATGGTGCAAAACAATGTGACCGGAACTTTATGTCCAAATGATGAAGTCCATATATGTTATTGAGATTAGATCTTCATTACAAAGTACGGTCAATAACAACAATAATATGTTCCTTCGAGCCGGATAGTGTTTGATTGATTACACAAACGTTTACATTAGGACTTATAGAACGGTTTGTATGCAGAGGTCCAATGTACTGGGGGCCAAGAGTACACGGTGTGCGCGGACAGCTGCCTTCGCAAGTGTTCGGACGTGGCGCTGGCCGACAGCGGCACGTGTAAGCCCTGCTGCGTCGAGGGCTGCGCCTGCCCGCCCGGACAGGTGCGTTCCATCAAACACGCCCCATACATACACCTTCAATAATATGGGACTCTTTTACACATGGCCTGGCCCTCTAGCCTAAATTAAACTAATACAGACTATTTTTATAGGTAATCAACTTTTACAATGTACTTGTATTATGGTATTTTGGTCTTTTTTGTGTAATATTATTGTAATGGCACGGCAATGGGCTCACCACCCGTGACAAAAATGCAAACGGTGAAATATGGGCGTACAGTATGCCTTGCCTACCCCTTCGGGGATAAAGGCGTGACAATATGTATGTATGTATTTTTGTATTATTATAATAGCTGTGGTCAGCTGTGGTGGTAACCACAGCTATTGCAATATAGATGAAGCCTTGAGAGCAAAGATTAAAATATAATAATTACGCAAATAAGACCCGAAAACCTTAATGGATAATACAGACGTGTGGTATGGGATCGAGACGCCTGACAAACGTCCTTATTTATTTTAACACCCAAACTCCGAACTCCTTTTCTGACTTGAGATTTGAACCCAAAGCCTTCCACTGAAGTTGCATACACTCATCATATGTATGCAATGTACTACCGAGAGGCTGTCAATATATAAACCAATCCACCATTATTGGAGACCAATCCGAGCAAAATTGGTTCCAGACAGGTCCTAAATATATAGTATAAAAATAGTACCTTAAATAATTATTTAAACGCTCGTGGCCTCGCGGTCTCAGTGTTCTGTAAACGATCACTGAGTTACGCAACTTTCACTATGGCTGGTCCTCGGATGGGTGACCACTTTGTGGCATTTACATTTGCGAGTGTTTCCGTGCTTCGGAAGGCACGTTAAGCCGTTGGTCCCGGTTGCCAGTAAAATGGCAGTCGTTAAGCCTGGTTGAAGGCCTTATGGGCGGCTTGAAAATTTCAACAGCAGGTAGCCACAACCTGCGTCTGTCTATTTCAACACGGCAATGGGCTCACCACCTATTACGTGGGACAGGAATCCACACGGTGAAAAGTGGGTATATAATATGCCTCTGCCACCCCTTCGGGGATAAGGCGTGATGGATATTTTATAATTATTATTTAAGTTACTATTTCCATTTACATCCACAATGCTTTGACTCCTGTGCATCCACCAGGATCTTTACCAATGACTTCGAAATAGAAAACAACGAGTCTGAACTACTAAGTGAATCTACTTCCCTTCACCTGCAAATTGAGAGACAAAAAGTCAACCAACTTAAACAGGAAACAAGGACCTATATTACAGGTTCTAAGACACTCCAAAGCAGAAATTACTGATGCAAACGGCAACTATTCATACTAGTTAAAAAGGAATTATGAATATTTCCAGCTTTTAGATGACGACGGTATGTGCGTGCCGACTGGCCTGTGCCCCTGCTACCACAAGGGTCTGCAGTTCAAGGCTGGGTATAAGGAGGTACGAGCTGGTAGGCGGGAGCGAGAGCTATGGTGAGTTGAATGAGACAGAACAACTTTGTTCCACTGTCTGGATAGTTTTTGTAAAATGAGAACATACTGAGAAAACTAAATACTATATAAAAAATAAAGACATAGGGCCCCAGCTATCGATACTGATACCTCTTCCTTACGATACTATTCACTACCCTCTTCGAAAAAGGTAACACGGAGGCCTGATAACCTTGAAAAAAGAATTACGGATTGCACTCCAGGAGTGCCAACAGAAGTGATAACTAAATTTAATAATAATTTATTTATCTAGACGCGTTCGCGGTGTGCTATATGTAAATATATGCACACACTAGAGCTGCGACTCGTAATGGTGCCGCAAGTCCAATTTTTTTATTCCATCTAAAAATATGCGTGCCTCACTAAAATAAGTTTTCACTTCAAAAAAAGGATAATAACATAGTACAGAGGTACTAATTATTTCTAAAGAACAGACATTTATTTTACACCTTAGTCGAAGGCTTCCATAACTATAGTAAAAAGGAATCTGGAGGCGCCGGGTATCGATCCCGGTACCTCTCGCATGCTAAGCGAGCGCTCTACCATCTGAGCTACGCCCCCGTTAATACAGTTATCGAATTTTTGCTTTACTTTCGTTCGTAATTGATAAAATATGCAATATGAGAACGTGCTTACCTTTCACTTTAGCAATTGCTCAATAACATTGACACAACATACTTTAAATTAAACTGGTTAACACTCAGTCACTATAGGGTCGGCACTGCCGTGCCAGTGCTGCACCTCTGGTGTTGTAAATGTTCAAAGGTTACGGTGACCACTTTCCATCAGGTGGGCCGTATGCTTGTCTGCTACCTCAGTGGTATAAAAAAAAAACCCTGCTCAATTTTGTGACGGTGTTAAATAATTCAAAAATGAATTATAGGCTCGGTGTTATCTTAATGAGGGTGTGGTCCTACATTGCACAAACACATGACTTTGCGAAGATGGTAAATAAAATAAAAAAATATAAATATCCATCACGCCTTATCCCCGAAGGGGTGGCAGAGGCATATTATATGCCCACTTTTCACAGTGTGGATTTCTGTCCCACGTAATAGGTGTTGAGCCCATTGCCGTGTTGAAATAGACAGACGCAGGTTGTGGCTACCTGCTGTTGAAATTTTTCATGCCGCCCATAAGGCATTCAATCAGGCTTAACGACTGCCATTTTACTGGCAACCGGGACCAACGGCTTAACGTGCCTTCCGAAGCACGGAAACGCTCGCAAATGTAAATGCCACAAAGTGGTCAGAAGATGGTAAGAGAGAGAAAATTCATGCTTCTTTTACACCCACACCACAAGCAATGATTAAACTTCCTCCGCAAGTATCACCTTCAAATTGATCGAGCCGGCAACCCTAACTTCAGTATAAAATGCTCTTTATTCAAATTGTTTTGGTGCAACTTGGTATGTTATTATATTCAAAAATATGATCATGTATCCCACCTAAGCATATTACAGTATGCTTAGGTGGCTTCCCAATTAGTCTTGCGCGGAATGGTTCAATCCCCTTTGCTTACATTCTCTCTTTATACATACATACATATTGTCACGCCTTTATCCCCGAAGGGGTAGGCAGAGGCATATTAAGCGCCCACATTTCAACGTATGCATTTTAGTGCCACGTAACAGGTGGTGAGCCCATTGCCGTGTTGAAATGACCAGGCGCAGTCTGTGGTGACATGCTGTTGAAACTTTTTAAGCCGCCCATAAGGCCTTTAACTTGGCTTCACGACTACCATTTTATTGGCAACCGGGACCAACGGCTTAACGTGCCTTCCGAAACACGGAACTGGGGTGGGTCTAAAAGGCCGAATAAATTTAATAAATAAAATGTGTCTATTTTAGATGTTAAATTTGGATGAAATTTTGAACCCGTTGCCCTTTTTAGTGAGGTGGTAACAAAAAGGCTAAACGGTCTTATTTGTTAGACACTAATTAGCACGACCAATTAAAGTCCTGGTAGTCTCGGACATTTTTTTTTATTCTCTCTTATGTACAGGTATAACTAATTTATATTATTCAACCTCCTTACTTCTTCTTTTCTTAAAGAACATTTTAAGTTCCTAAGCCATTCGTGAGTTACGAGGGCTTCGAAGAACTTTAACACTACAAATACCCGCGCATTCTACTAGGTTTGCAGATATACCCTTTGCAATTGAAGCAAGTACACTGTGGAGTACACTAACAAGTCCCGTTAGACGAGCTGTATATTTTAGAAAATTGATCCTATACGATTACTATTTGTAACTTTAAATTGTATTATAGTATATAAGTATGTGTATATGCAATGTGTATTTATGTATAGTATATGATAATTTGACTTAATGTTCCATATTATTTAGCACCTGCGTGGGAGCGCGCTGGAACTGTAAGCCAGCGACCCCTTCAGATATCCAGAACTATCCCCCGGCTGAAGATTTGAAGAGTAACTGCACAGCATCTAACAATATGGAATTTACTACCTGCCAGATTGCTGAGCCACTCACGTGCAAGGTAATGAACGATACCTTTTTTTCGGATAATCTTTCCACTTCATAAATTAATTTCTCTCTGAATCCCATTGTTTTTGATGCTGATGAAATGATATTCACCAAAGATTAGTTGTACTAGTTAGCGCCTTCTCTTTGTAATATCATGGATGTCATTTTGCTGGATCACAGCACGCGTACATCATATCAGTACTGAAGCGTTCTTTGTACGTGGTACACGTGATGCACCCTAGATAAAGGAAAGCCCTTTCTTTATTTAGAAGAGTTAAAAGAAAGCGATGGATAAAGAATCTTCCATATATATATATAAAAATGAAACCCGTTTTCCGTAGTCACGCCATCACGCGTGAATGGCTGGACCGATTTGAATAATTCTTTTTGTATTGGATAGCCTATTTATTGAGGAAGGTTCTTAGCTATATATCATCACGCCACTACATAGGAGAGCGGAGCAGTAATCATAAATGTCAACAAATCGAGAAAACTTTCATACATTTTTAAGCGATGGGATTAAATGGGTGCCACGGGGTTGGAAGTATGTCACGGACGAAGCCGGGCAGGTCAGCTAGTTGACTATAAAATAGAGAAATAGACCAATTAAACCGCATTGCCGCACTCACCTTTTTGCCGAGTCTAATGTACTTCAGCTTCCCAGCAGTTAAAAAAAGAGTATATTTGTGAAATAGTAATCAATAGGTAACAGTTGACCTTGGGTAACTAGGTGAGTGTAAGGGGCAAGATCTTCGGAATTCAAATGATCTCGCATGCGAGCGGTGTACTTTAGGGTCTTGGGAGGTCAGACGGCCATCGACAACTTTAAAAGTCAAACGACAGCTGCATGTCTTAGCCAGTTAAAAGTGGACGCCAGGCTCCAAACCCAAGTAGGGTTTGGAAAGCAACTAGGAAAACACTTAAGATGAAGAAGAATGTAAGTAGTTGATCGAAGCTACAGCTGTTCTGTTCACTTTTAGAACATGCACCTCCCACCGTCCCCTACGACGACGGAATGCCGTCCCGGCTGCCAGTGCAGCAAAGGGTATGTCCTGGACATGGTGACCAAGAAGTGTGTCCTGCCGTCCGAGTGCCCTTGTCACCACGGAGGGAGGAGCTACCCTGACGGACATAGCATGCAGGAGGAGTGTAATACTTGGTGAGTTTGGAGTTAGTGTATAGAATATGTTTAGTGTGTAGAATATATTTTATAAATAAAATAAATAAATATCCATTACGCCTTATCCCCGAAGGGGTGGCAGAGGCGTATTATATGCCCACTTTTCATCGTGTGGATTTCTGTCCCACGTCATAGGTGGTGAGCCCATTGCCGTGTTGAAATAGACAGACGCAGGTTGTGGCTACCTGCTGTTGAAATTTTTCATGCCGCCCATAAGGCATTCAATCAGGCTTAACGACTGCCATTTTACTGGCAACCGGGACCAACGGCTTAACGTGCCTTCCGAAGCACGAAAACGCTCGCAAATGTAAATGCCACAAAGTGGTCACCCATCCGATGACCAGCCATAGTGAAAGTTGCGTAACTCAGTGATCGTTTACAGAACACTGAGACCGCGGGGCCACGAGCGCTTCTTTTATATTTTACAGCAATAAATTAAAGCAAATTTGTTCATTAAAATATTATATTTGCCTTTGATAGACATAGACCACGGGTTCAAGAGTGAGGTTTTTATATTTTAGGACAGAATTTGATACAATATGTGGGAAATTAAGGCAAAATGGCCTTTATTTTACTGCCTAGATGGCGTAAGTGGTAGCGAATGCGACTTCAGCGCTCACATCTTGGTCGGCATAAATATTTGTGAGACCTGCAAACGTCTGTTTCGGGCTATGGGTATTTACTTTGTATATGTATTTATTTGAAAATAAAATATGTTTATCAGTTGTCTAGATCCCATGGCACATGCTTATGACTAGACGGCGTTGTATGAGAATGTCCCAAAAAAAACTTTAAAATAAATTGAACTAATTTAAGTAGTACTCCTGTACTATGCTACGAGTAACATAGTACAGGAGTACTACTTAAATTAGTTCTAAAGAAATCTTTTTAAGAAAGTCATTTCACACTTAATCCTAAAAATAAATCTGGAGGCGCCGGGTATCGATCCCGGTACCTCTCGCATGCTAAGCGAGCGCTCTACCATCTGAGCTACGCCCCCGTTAACAAGACCACTCAAATAGCTATAAACGTTGTCAATAGTGCGTAATTTGGTATGCACAAAGCGAACGTACCCTACCTTTCGCTTTTTGCAATGAATGCCAAGTAATATGTATTGTTCGCCTATTGGTCGAAATTCGAACATAATTAATACATTTTATAAAGTCTGAACGAATACATTTCATATATAAAAATGTTATGCACTTCTTCTCCATATAAACTTTAACTAGGTATATAGAATTACATGTTCATCTGTTCACGTAATTTTCATAAAAGGGCATGAGCATTGCATGATACTTAGTACATATTGAGTGTCAGCCTCATTGGCGCAGTGGATGTGTATGCAATGCAATTGCTGAAATCGCTGTTCCCATCCCGCGTCATAATCAGGGTAGTTCATCCTTCTGAATGTGCAGGTCTGCACAGCTGCATCCCTGTGATTACTTTGTAATTTGTGATATGTCTAGGTGCAATTGGGTTGTCGAGGGCCAAACGAGCCTTACATGCGTGTAGTGCACCTGCTGATTAACAGACGAGGTCTTGGCGAAGAGAAGGAAAACTTTAAACAAAACCATGTACCTGTCTAGCCAGCGAGAGAGACTAAGGCTTAGTACCGTTCCCAATATGAATTGGGAGAGGTCCAGGTCCAGCTGTGGACTATGTATAGGCTGATTGGATTTGTGTCTCAGTAACAGAACACCTGTTATATTTTAGTATATTATTTCCTTATCAAACTCGAGTGTTCAAGTAATCACATGTTATTTACGACTTGATTGTGTAAGATAGTGTATTGATTGTAAAAAATATTTGTTTTAAAGTTATTGTTATACTTAAGTATTTTTTCATTTAGTTTAAATGACGCCAACTTGCTTATATAAATCCATAGCGACGCCGACTTTCAGTGGTTGTCACTTTCACTACAGTCAGAAAGACTATTGATAATGGCGTTTATGTTCAGCCTTAAGATATACCTTTTGCGTAACTTATCACGCTACTTTTCCAAGAGTGAAGAAGCATTGATCATAAATTCAACGAATCAGTCAGACACAGCGAGTACGTTATGTATAAGGAACATAGTGTGTAAAGGAGTTCACCAAGATGGAAAAAAAAAACAACCTGCCTGATATAGGCGCCCATAATGCTTTTGGGAGTTCAGATGGAAGATACTTTTAATTTCACTACCATAACAACCTTTCAGGTTAACTATAAAGGTAGCTGAAGACAGTACAATGTCGGTTATCTATATACCTCACTGGCGTAAGTGGTAGAGTCGCATACTGCCGCACTGAGGTTTCGAATTGAAATCCCTGGTCTGAACAAATATTTATGTGATCCGCAAATGTTTGTTTCGGAGTTTGGGTTTTTAATATATCTAATGTCGTGTGGCAATGTCCCAAAACTGAAGGCATCTCCAAACCAAAACCAGTGTTATAACCGTAAGTGGTAGAAACGTCATAATTGCTTATGCACGTATTCTATTCATGGTGACCAGAATTTAATGCCGTAAACCGTTTGTTTCTATGTTATGTTTTCTGTAAAACAAATGCGAATGGAGGGACAGACTGAGCCGTTTTATAAGACTTTTCTAAACTTTAGGGTTTAGTAGTATAAAATGGCATTATTCTATTTAATTTCCAGCAATTACACGGCAATGGGCTCACCACCTGTTACGTGGGACAAAAGTGCATACGGTGAAGTGTGGGCGTAAAGTATGCCTCTGCCTACCCCTTCGGGTATAAAGGTGTGACAATATGTATATATGTATTTCCAGCGAATGTAAAAGCGGTACCTGGAGTTGTACAAAAAAGAAATGCGCCGGCCTGTGTTCCGCGTGGGGCGACTCCCACATTGTGACGTTTGACGGCTCGGACTACGACTTCGAGGGAGTGTGCACGTACCTACTGGCTAAGGGCGTCATGGACAGCAGCGACGGCTTTGATGTGGAGATACAGGTGAGGAGTATAATGAAACCACGTGAGCAGATTGCTCAAAAGCAGAATAGTCAAAAGTACTCGGATACCCAGAAGTGCATGTATGAAGCGATTGATGAATCTGCAAGAAGCGAAAGAAGTATACATGGATCGCGACGCCTGGCGGTCTGTCCTCTCTGACTATCCCGTCAGGGATACAACATGAAGATAGTTAGTTTTAGTTAGTTAGTTAATTTTATAGTTTTTGTAGTTAAGTTTAAAAGCTATGTAGAATCACATTTGCAGCCATATTTGAACATATCTAATGTAAAGAAAATTATAATGTTTAAGTGTCTGTCATATATTTTTATTCGTACAGAACGAGCCGTGTGGCTCGTTAGGCGCTACATGCTCGAAGTCGGTCACTCTGAAGATCGGACGCGGCGGCAACGAGGAAATTGTGTCTCTCACTAAGGACGCTCCCATACCTGACATTAGCAAGCTAAAGAGGTTAGTTGTGGTATACTATTTTTTGCATATTTATG
Source organism: Thumatha senex (assembly GCA_948477245.1). NCBI lineage: Eukaryota > Metazoa > Arthropoda > Insecta > Lepidoptera > Erebidae > Thumatha > Thumatha senex. Next base: position 27,748,139 of record OX419729.1, on the reverse strand, counting down.
ATATTTCCGGTCTTATTCGCGACGTAACCCGTGACCGTAAGCCCGTAACCATTGCTAGTGTAATCCGGTCGAAACATCGGGAAGTATAAGGTAGGCTTTGTACCTAATAATATACGTCGCGAATAAAACCCAAAATATCATAAATATGAGTGACAATCGCGAAAGTTTAAAAACATTTTTGCTGCCTGTTCAATCCCGGGTCAGAACTAAGTAGCCAGAATGCGACAGTGCTACTTTCTAAACTCATACTCATTTTTGAAACTTTGTTCGCCTCTAGACGTTTCGGCTATATTGAAATAGCCGTGGTCCTGACTCGTATGTCGATGCGACGTAGACCCGTATATCATAATGGTACTTGTTTCATTTCATAGCTTAATATTTTCATAGAGGGTTTATTCCGCGAACGCTTAGATTGTGGAATGAACTCCCTGCCTGGGTTTTCCCGAGCGTCTACAATATGAGGTTCTTCAAAAGGGGTCTTAGAAGGTTTATAAAGGGTCGGCAGCGCGAGTGCTCCACCTCTGGTGTTGCAAACGTCCATAGGCTACGGTGACCACTTTTCATCAGGTGGGCGGTATGCTTGTCTGCCACCTCAGTGGTATAAAAAAAAATCTTTTTGCAAAGCTGTAATGGCCCATCCTGTTTTGTCCAGGATCAAGATGCGCATAGCTGGATCTTACGTGTTCCTGGATGTGCCGACCCTAGGCGTGAGTCTCCAGTGGGACCGCGGCATGAGGGTCTACGTCAAGGTGGAAGCCATCTGGCAAGGAAGGGTAAGACTTATTTAGTTTAACCCACTTATAAAGGCGAATTTCTCAAGTTAGCTGTGTGATTTTATTCTGTATTTGTTTTAATGGGCGACTTATTTTATTATGTATATTTTTAATTGAATGCTGTGGAGATGCGATCACTTCGAAAAATGTGCGGCGTTACCTTGGCCGACCGAATACGTAACGAAGTGATACGCAATATGGCAGGTTTGAATGAAAGTGTCAGCGTTAAGCTGGAAAAGGGCGTGCTCCGTTGGTTTGGACACGTCCAACGAATGAGTGAGGAACGATTGACGAAGAATATATATTGTTCAAAAGTAGAGGGTAGAAGGAGTCAGGGTAGGCCGAGACTTACATATGAAGACCACGTGAGCAGATTGCTCAAAAACGGAAAGGTCAAAAGTACTCGGATACCCAGACGTGCGTGTATGAAGCGATTGATAAATCTCGAAGAAGCGAAAGAAGTATGCATGGATCGCGAAGCCTGGCGATCTGTCCTCTCTGACTACCCCGTCAGGGATACAGCGTGAAGATAGTTAGTTAGTTTAGTTATGCATATTTTGATTTTTCAATAATCGTTTTACAGGTTATGTTAAGTATGAAACCGGATTTACACGTCTTCTTCAAAATGTTTATTTTATTTTCAATCATTTAACCAGGTAACTTAGGTCAGTCGGCAAGATTAGGTGCTCAGACGTAGTCAGATCTTCTTTCCCTTTGGTAATGACGTTATTCCAACCACGCATCATTCAACAGCGATGATATGCAAAGCGAAGCAACAGAAGTTCTCATAGCTCTGTAGTGATCTCTACAATAAGCATATTTCAATATGATTTCATTTCCATTTTCGAGCGTTTCCGTGCTTGGGAAGGTACGCCTTTGGTTCCGGTGACATGGCAGTTGTAAAGCCAAGTTGAAGATCGCCACAGGGTTGTGGTGATCGTTAACTTAGCTTTACAACTGCGCGGGTTTGCCTGTTTGTTCCAACACGGCAATAGGCTCACCACCTTTTACGTGGGACAAAAATGCAGATGGTGAAATATGGGCATGTAGTATACCTACACTTCGGGGATGTAGGCGTGACTATATACTATATATATGTATACTTACTTCATTGTAATGTCATTTTTACCGATGCAATTTCATATTGACTTTTTTTAGATTTAGCACGTCGAAATGGCGTCGCCCGCCTGATGCTAAGCAAAGACGACGACGCGTAATTGAGGGCCGCTATCTAAACATGCTCCGATAGCGACCCTAATTTTGACGGCCCAGAAATATGTCTTTTCACGCTTGTCTTAAAGGACTCAGGATTGTAAGAAGAAAGAAACACGTGCGCCGGCAGAGAGTTCTATGCTAATTTACTTCAAGTTTTTGTAACCTCTTGAAGGCCAAATGGTTTAACCTATTTCGCACTGTTTGGAGTTACTAGATTTATAATTAAGTATGTTTTCCCAGAATATCATGGCCTATATGACATCTACAAAAGATCAAGATGAAGGATGAAAACTGAAAACACTCAGACGGAAGAACTTTTTTGATGTGAAAATTTATTTTGGTGCACACAGATTTTTCCGTAGGTAGTAAGTTAGGCTGATCCGTCACGCTCTGAGGTGAAAGTCTCGATCGGGTGAACTCGGGAACGCCGAGTGTACCCGAGCGAGAAAGATACAGTCAGCTGCTCCTTGCTGTTGTGTCGCTGTGTTTAGTATATTCAATTCATACGTAATAATTGTTTACGATTGCCAATGAAGTTTTCACTTCTGTCGTGTGGTCTTAAGCACACACTTTTATATTTTTTTTATATTTAGGTCAAAGGTCTTTGTGGCAATTACAACGGCGACATGCGAGATGACTTCCAGACTCCTTCTGGAGGCGGAATATCCGAATCCTCGGTGCTCATATTCGCTGACTCGTGGAAACTCAAGCCGACATGCCCGAAATCACAGCGGGTTATTGTACGTTTGATTTTTAACTTTATATTCTTTTTAGTTGTGAGGTAAACCATTTATATTATAAACGAGAACGTACTAAAGATTTGTTTTAAAACTGAACATTAATTCTTTATCAATATCCATGGATGTACGCCATCACTATCTGCAAGCCTGCTGCATCAGTTAACTAACTAGGCTTATACATATAAAGCCATAAAAAAGATAAAGTCACAACCACTTTTAATATACAGGTAATCAAAGTGGACCTCAGATTAAGGATTTCTTCCTTTCCATGTCACTATGTCGTACACTGTCAAACTATTTACGTTAAAGAAACGCATAACCTGTTTCTCACAAAAACCTTTTCTCAAAATAATAATAGTAAATATTAACAATGGATGTGGAAATTAATCCTACATATTCCATAAAAAAATGCTACAAATTCCACCAAGTGCTCGTAATCAACAGTAGTTTATAATTTTGATTGATTGCACTTGATGGTGCTTACTACGGACTGACTGATATACTAGTTTTGAAAAATAAAAAGTGGCAGCAATGAGGAGGTGATAAAAGTTGAAGCGCTCATATTTTCACTAACTCAGTATTCTGTAAACGATGACTGCGTAAAGCAAATTTTATATGGCTGGTTATGGATTGGTGACTGCTTTGTGATAATTTCATTGATGATTGCTCGGTTGCTCGGTTGTCAGTAACATGACAATCTTTAAGCCAAGTTGAAGGCTTTATCAGCGGCTTGAAAATTTTCAACAGCTGGTAGCCACAGCCCGCGTCTGTCCATTTCAACACGGCAATGGGTCACCACCTGTAGCGTGGGACAATAACGCATACAGTGAAATGTGGGCGTATATGATGCTCCTGCCATACGCTCACATTTCACTAATAAAATCTATCCTATGTTACTTCTAATATCTCCAAAAATATGTGTACAAAGTTTCATGATGATCGGTTAAGTATTTTTCGTGTGAAAGTTGTAACAAACGAACTTACATTCATTAATTATTAAATTAGCTTATATATTAGTAGGTATGTGAAACAGCACAAGTGTTGTCATTCAAAATGTGTGGCAAGTTCCACCTTGTGCCCTCGATCAACAGTATTTTTTAATGTTGATTTATGGCACTTGGTGGAACATACTACAGGCTGTCTGATTATACTAGCTTTGGAAAATTATAACAAGTGATAGCAATGAGGCGTTGATGAAAGTTTACTACAAACAGGACCACTGCAGTCAACGGCCAGAGCGTAAAGAGTGGGCTTCCAGCACTTGTTCAGCCATGAAGCGGTACCCGTTCACTCTGTGCCACGCCGAGGTGCCTCCGTCAGCCTACATCGACCGCTGTACGCGCGACGCGTGCGCGTGCGACGCGGGCGGAGACTGCGAGTGCGCATGTACCGCGCTGGCCGCGTACGCGCACGCGTGTCTGCAACGGGGCGTCGGCTTCAACTGGAGGACGCAGCACACTTGCCGTGAGTGATCACCTTTGCTATTTGCCTTTTGACCTTAACAGCGCACAGAATATCTTGATCTTTGTATATATTCCCAGTTGATCTTTCTCGTTCTTTATATATTCCTCCCTTGATCTATATATATTCCCAGTTGATCTTTCTCGATCTTTATATATTCCTCTTTTGATCCTTATATATATTTTTATTATTTATTGAATTTATATATTCTTACTATCTATCTTCTTTACATATTCTTGATCTTTATAATATTTCCTCTCTTGATCTTATGTTCCCTGTTGCTTTTAACTAAATTCTGTCTTTCTACCTAAAGTTGGAATCTGGCTTGGCTTAACTTTTATTTGTATTGTTAGGAGCAACCACCGTTTAACATCCCGACCTCGTAAAGGTGCCTGCGTTTGTAGTTAGCAGGTGCTCCGGAGGTCTTGGTGGAGTCTGTTATACATGCAACGCACAAAGTAAAGATTGTTTATGATATTCGTGATCGACTTCATCTATAGATACTACTACAAAATTCGCTTTTCCAAACTTTGTGGTACTAGTTGTACTCTGGTTAATAGAAATTCCGAAGTAAAAACTTAATTTGGAGACTTGTAAATCCGAAATAATACGATTCTGGAGATGGGATATAAATTCCCTGCTATTTCTAATGACAACCTCGGTAGCGCAATGTTATTATATACCATTGCCGTTACTGAAGTGTTGGGTTCGAATCCCAAATCGCTCGGGATCAATAGAATTCGAAAATAATTGTCTCGAAGTTTTAGTGTTTTCAATATAAAATATGTAAGTATTTAGAAATATATATAGTATATTATTAATTGTCTACGTCCCATAGCACGTGGCTAAATGACACTATGTTACCCTACTAATATTACATACGCGAAAGTTTGTAACTATGGATGGATATTTGTTACTCTTAAACGCAAAATCTAGTGAATGGATTTTGATGAAACTTCACAGTAATATAGCTTACAAATCAGAATAACACATAGGTTACTTTTTATCCCGGGAACAAGCTCCTGTAAGAAACGGGAACGGGAAAACTTCACCACGCATGCGGAGCCGCGGGCGTCAACTAGTTTATAATAAACTGTCAGTGTGCTAACAATAAACTTGTATTCCAGCAATGCAATGCGACGAGGAGTGCTCCAATTACGACGCGTGTGTCCCTGCTTGTCCCCTAGAGACTTGCGACAACACCCTGTTCTACGCCGAGATGAAGATTAACTGCGAACAAGACACATGTGTAGAAGGCGAGTACATATTATGGTACAAAGTTATTATTGAATCCAGGGTCTACTGAAACACAGGTCGCGGTATCTAGTATTCTGTCTAGATCCCATACCATAAGATTTCAAAAGCTTATTTTGGGCTTGTTGGCGCTGTGTAAAAAAATTCCCACATTATTTATTTATCATATTCCAGGATGCAAGCCCAAGAAGTCATGTCCAGAAGGGCAGGTGTACAAAAACAGTACCCACACGGAGTGCGTGCCGCGCGCCAAGTGCAAGCCGGTGTGCCTGACTCTCGAGGACGGCAGAGACGTGGCGGAAGGAGAGGTGATCGAAGAAGACGCGTGTCACACGTGTCGGTGCTCCAAGAAGCACAAAGTGTGCACTGGCCTGCCCTGTTCCACCGAGCTTGTGAGTATAATACAAATTTCCGTACTAACTCTTACAACCCCGGCGTTTTAAATGAAGCGTGAAGAATATTTATCATATTGGTACCTTCAGTGTCAAATAGGGGATGAAAGTCAAAATCAATCATGTAAAAAATATAAAGGGATCGTGGTTCTGCTGACTCAGTGTTCTATAAACGGTCACTGTGTCTAGCAACTTTCACTATGACTGGTCACGGATGGGTGACCACTTTGTGGCATTTACATTTGTGAGCGTTCCCGTGCTTCGGAAGGCAGGTTAAACTGTTGGTCCCGGTTGCCAGAAAAATGGCAGTCGTTAAGCCGAGTTGAATGCCTTATGGGCGGCTTGAAAAATTTCAACCGCAATCTGCGTCTGTCTATTTCAATACGGCAATGGCCTCACGACCTATTACGTGGGGCCGGAGTACACACGGTCAAAAGTGGGTGAAAAGTATAATATGCCTATGCCACCCGTTCTGGGATAAGGTGTAATGGATGAACAAACTCTTACTTCATACTCAGGGTTGTGTGAAGCGTGAAGAAACATATTGGTACCTTTGGCGTCAAATTGGGTGTGAAAATGGCCCTCATTGCTTTATATCGCCATAAATTTCCATAAGTGCTGGCGGCGTCATGTAAAAACATAAAGGAGTTTGCTTGACTTCTTTTTCAACTTATAAATATTCTTATTCTGGACAGTACCGAACAGAAACACGTGAATTATTCTTTCTTTGGTCAACCATAATATAATAAAGGTTATCTATAGCAATATTGTGATGTTTTATTTATTAATGGCGAAAAAGTTACCTGTGAACTGTTCATAAAATTAAAATATTTTTTTAACTGTGCAACGTAATGTTGTTGCAATACTTTTTTCTTTCTGAATATCAGAAAGAAAAAAGCATGCTAAAAAATAAGTGGTAACACTTATTTCCACAAATTTTATTTTTCTAAAAAATAAGTATTATTCTAAAAGTATTTTTTAAAGTTAATAATATTAAGAAGTTCTTACGACATTTTAAAATAGCTAACTTTTTAATAAAATAAATTGATTCATTATATTTTTAAAATGACCCTTACAAATATTTATTTATTTGTACAGCCGACAACCCCGACGACATCGAAGCCTAACGACGAGCCACTAAAGTGTGTGAGTGGTTGGACCGACTGGATCAACCGAGGACCTCCTGAGATCGGAGACCACGGCGAGTCTATCGACCACGAGCCTCTGCCCAAACCTAAAGAACTGGTAAGTTATTGATGTGTAGTAAATCAGTCTTCTCATATACTCAAGCGTTTCCGTCTCGGATACGATAACTTTAAGAAGAATGAGAATTGTGAATTGATCCTATACTTCTGTGATTTTATGAAAGAAAGAAATAAAAAGAAAGAAATAAAAAGAAAAAAAGAAAAAGAAGAAGAGAATCGATGTTTGTTCCATTTCATCGGTTCAATCTGTAAATATTCAAGCATCCCCGGCTGATCAATGAATGCGGTAACGATACATGGTTGAGAGGTCAGACAGAGTCGCTCCCAATATCTTGCCAATTTTTTTTTTCATAAAGAGTAGGCTAGTAGGCCAGAACCGCTCTTATTTTGATTTGGTTTTTATTTTGATTCTTTTGTATAAACTCATTATTATAGAATTTGTGGGGACGCAGCTTTATATCGCAAGTAGGAATACAGCCATAAGTAGTAATTGTGTAATTAATATAAAATACGATTCGCCAGTGATTATCAGACTGCGAATAGGTGGCATTTAGTTTCAGCATTTGAACACAACTTAACTTCAAATTTACTCTTTTATATTAATATACTCTTTCACTCCTTTCTTACCGACCCTGAGACTCAACAAATATGTTTAATTAACATTTAAATAAAACTAATGTAATGACTGGTGGTTAGAAAACAGTGGCCATGACTTTTATTGCCAAGTTCTTTCTCAGGCTTTACCTATTGCTTTGTGAATCTGGCAGTAAATGCAAAAATGTTGACGTTCCTAAGTTTCGTGTTCTATATGAATAAAGATTTTTATTTCAAAAATGCCGAAAATCATATGAGAACTAAAGTTGCTCCTAGCAGCAATAATAGTCGGATCCCAGGTTCCAAATAGGGAATACGCAAAGGCAAAGTAGAAGAATCTGTTCATAACAAAAAATTCAAAATATACTCTCATGCAGGTTATTGGTAGTCCAATGTGCAAAGAATCAATGATGAAGAAGATCGAGTGTCGCACCGTGGGCGACCACAAGAGCGCCAAGGAGACGGGCCTCGAGGCGGAGTGCTCGCTGGAGAGGGGCCTCGTGTGTAAGGAGCTCGGCCGCGAGTGCCCGGACTTTGAGATCAGGGTGTACTGCGAGTGCGAACGTAAGTCATACCATCTCGCCCAGAACGGAAAGATTGCGTAGGTCGTAAAAACATGGAACTCTCTGCCGGCGAACGTGTTTCCCTCCTGAAATCTCTCCGTGAAAAGGCATATTTCTGGACCGTCAAGTTGAGGGTCGCTATCGGAGCCCTCAAAATCACGGGTCGTCGTCTTTGCTTACCATAAGGTGGACGACGCCATTTTGACGAGCCAAATAAAAAAAAGTCACTTAAGGGAATACCTACACAATGCTTCCAAGTAATACATAGTAGATATCAGATCTGAGTTTCGCGATCCTCACGATCTTTTTAAAGGTAGATAGTACGCGAACATGATGAATGGCGATTGCTTTATATTGTTTTCTAAAATCTTATCTTGTATATAAAAATTAATTGATGTTCGTTAGTGTCGCTAAAACTCGACAATGGCCGGACCGATTTGGCTGATTTACATATTGAAAGGTTTGTAAAGGTTCAGAGTAGGTTTAAACGGTTAGAAATAAACATAATAAATAAAGAAAAACTAAATATGACCATTAAATTTTTCAATACAAAATGTTCCTGTCTTTGAAATTTACATGTTCTTTGAGACTCTTTTGTTTTATGTTTAGAAATTTAAAAATAAAGTCACTTGGTTGTCAAATATTTATCGGTGCGTTGAGGTCTTAAAGAGATCTCTTTTAGACATAAATAGGTAGACTGTAAGTAGCTGACACACCCATAGGTCGAATACACCACTGATCTGGGACACAATTAATGTAACACATGAACCAGGGAAATAAAAATCATTCCATTCTATTCTATTCTACGTCAGTAGAGATCTCAACACCGAGGATCTCAATACTATTGGAGATGTAGAGAGGTGTTAATATTTAAAGTGAAGCTGCTTTTACGGGTATTTATTTTAACTAAGCACAAAATTTATAAATTCAAAGGCGATACGAAGTCCGCCGGGTCAGCTAGTTTGAAATATTTTTTTTTTTAATAACTCATGTTTTATAAGTACTTTTTTTTTTTTACATTTTTATACATCTTCATTCATTTCAACCACTTCTGAGCTGTGGTCCAAATTTCAAGTATCTAATCTTTGGTTTAAAAATCAATTACAAAATTTCACCTGGATCGCTGCATTGGACCTGGATTTCAGACATCCGCTATTTCAGACGAAGAAAGCGAGTTAATAGAAACATGCCTTTTAATACCAATGACTAGGAAGCATGAAATTTGATCTTAGCCTGTAATAAGACAGTAAGCAGACCAAACGTTAGCGAAAAATAGCGTAGCCTATTACACACACATAGACAGGTAGGTTAGCTTAGTTATTTCTGGTGATTTCTTGATTATGAAACTGCCTCACTCTATGCACAACACCTTTTTGTATATTTTTGTTGTCTTCTTTTGTAACATTTTACAATAGTTTTATGTAATATATTCACTTCGACACATAAATCTTTGTATTTAAAGATGACAGCGGCGGTTGACATTACAAGTTTGTAGCTTAGTTGTACTAGAAAAATTGGCTACGCGCTGTTCGCTGTCAAAGTGTGAGCAAGAGTGAAAAGGATGAAGTATTGCTCCGTAAGCAAAGGAATATGTTTGGTCTGCTTACTCTTGTACGTCTGAGGATCTTAGCGTATTTTACAACAAAAACCTCTTTTCAGAACCGAACATGTGCGAGAACTCAGTCCGCCCCAACGAGCCTCACCCCACGGACTGCAGCAAGTTCTACGAGTGCGCGCCGGACAAGGTGGTGCTGAAAGACTGCGGTCCGGGCACCTTGTACAACCCCGTCCGCATGGTGTGCGACTGGCCGGCCAGCGTGGCCAAGGTGCGGCCTGAGTGCGGCGCCACTACATCCAGTATGTACTGAACTTTCATCACGTAATGGAAATTTCTTTGCATAGAATATACTGTAGCAGCGACAAATACACACATACATATTGTTAAGCCTCAATCTAGGCAGATGCATTCTATACGTCTACATTTCACTGTATGCATTTCTGTTCCACGTAACAGGTGGTGAGGCTTTTGCCGTGTTAAAAATGGACCTACACAGATTGTGGCTACCTGCTGTTGAAATTTTTCAAAACTGTCAACTGGCTTTACGACTGGCAGCCTTGACCAACGGTTTAACATACCTTCCAAAGCACGGAAACGCTCAAAAATATATATGCCACAAGGCGGTCACCCATCTGTGGTAGCGACAGTTGCTTAACGCAGTGATCATTTACAGGACACTAAGTTACCTGAGATACGAGCGACTAAGCTGTTAATTTGTCTCGAGCCGATGATTCAATATAGTTTGTGTCCATAGTGATCTTAAGTATTTGCAGAAATTCAGAGTAAATACAATAGCATATTCGTCTACATGTAATTTATGGCACAATATGCTTAGCCATTTAAAATCACACGCGATTACAGGACACACAACTTTATCCTGGGTTGCCCACACGAAAACAAATAGTCCATAATTTTTTTTTAACAAACGAATATTTCCAGTTCTGTACGCTAGATGGCTTTAGCCGCAACTACCAAAAAATTGCACAATCTCATTTTAAACAAACGAATAATTCCAGAACTGTACGCTAGATGGCTTTAGCCGCCACTTCCAAAAAATTGCACAATCTCATTTTAAACAAACGAATAATTCCAGAACTGTACGCTAGATGGCTTTAGCCGCCACTTCCAAAAAATTGCACAATCTCATTTTAAACAAACGAATAATTCCAGAACTGTACGCTAGATGGCTTTAGCCGCCACTTCCAAAAAATTGCACAATCTCATTTTAAACAAACGAATAATTCCAGAACTGTACGCTAGATGGCTTTAGCCGCCACTTCCAAAAAATTGCACAATCTCATTTTAAACAAACGAATAATTCCAGAACTGTACGCTAGATGGCTTTAGCCGCCACTTCCAAAAAATTGCACAATCTCATTTTAAACAAACGAATAATTCCAGAACTGTACGCTAGATGGCTTTAGCCGCCACTACCAAAAACCCGATAAAATGTATACTGTTTGTAGCGGTCCCACCGACCGAGGGCCGCAGCGAGCCGGAGTGTCCGCCTGGCTGGGAACACTCCAATTGTGCGTTTCGCTGCGACCGCCTCTGCGACTCCTACAAGAAGTCACTCATGCTCCAGGGACGCTGTGTCGGCGAGGTAAGCTTAAACTGACCCGTTGTATCATTGACAACTGAAACTTGAAACTCCTAAAAACATTTTTATCGAAGTTGACAGAAATTTATGAGCTGTAAAAAAATCATTTTCACGGTTTTTCATTCGAATGACTAACTATTGATAATAGGTGAACGTACTCGTATTAAAACAATTGAAAAATAAACTGAATTTTTGTTTTATACCACTGAGGTGGCCGACAAGCATACTGACCCACCTGATGGAAAGTGGTCACCGTAGCCTATGGACGTTTACAACACCAGACCTTCAGCTCTCGCGTTGCCGACCCTTTATAAACATTCAAATGAATTATGACGAAATTGAAAATGGTTCCACTTTTATCTGACTGCTGCTTTTGATTTCTTGATAAAAAGTGTTTAGGTTTTTGAATGACCCTCCGAATTTTTTTTTTAATGTAGAAATGTGTGCAAGGCTGTACAAACCCGAAATGTGGCCCTGACTCATACTGGCGCGACAAGAATACTTGCGTGCCTAAGAAGGACTGCACTTGTGACTCCGAAGGCAAAATCGTTAAGGTGAGACTATAGAATTTTTAAAAATATATAAATCTATACTATTTTCTGACACTTGTCATTTAATAAGACAGTGACGCCACAAATGTTTTCTACCCTTTTTACAAGCTTTCTATAAAGTTGCAAAGTATGTACCTATGTTTCTCAGTTTTTGGTTCGATTGAGCTCAAATTTTGTTTACACGCTTACTTTGAATGACAATAGTTTGTTAGTTATGTGACAGCGTTCCAAATTTAACATAGTGGAATATCCAAGATGGCGGACTAATTATTTTTAATGCACTGCTACGATATGGGTATCAAATGAAAAACTTTTTTAGAATTACCCAATAAATTAAGTGACGTCACTTTCTTATTGTAATTATTTTATGGATTGACTACAAATCTTAATTATTTCGTATTTTTTCAATCTTTTTATTATTTAAAATGTACCCATCCTCTACGTCTTAGTCAAGGTCAGTCTCACCCCTGTATAGTAGTGGTTGTAATACTGAGTTTTCAGTGGATTTTACGCGGCAAGTTAGAAAATAGCACTGTCTTTCACTATAGCGCGTTAACACAACTTTTATGTCGAAGTAACCACCACTCCCGCTCATAAAACAAGATAAATGCACTAGTTTTAGAAAAAGTACTAAGTTTTATGATTTGTTATAATGTTGGTAACAAATGGACTTGTTTGTTTTTTTTAAATATTTTTAACCCTTTTATTTATTGTGAATCTACGTAATGTTTTTATAGTTACCTATATTCATCCAAACATATTATCCATACATCGACAGCCTCTGTGGCGCGGTGGGAGTGTATCCGACTGCTGCGCAAGGGGTCGTGGGTTCGATTCCCATCCAGGATAAAACTTTGTGTGATAAGCACATTGGTTTATTCTGTGTCTGGGTGTTATTTATCTATAATATGTATGTATTTAGAAATATATAAGTATGTTTATCAGTTATCTGGTTACCATAGTACAAGCTCTGCTTAGTTGGGAATCAGATGGCGTTGTGTGAGTTGTCCCAACGATATTTATTATTATTATTACCAGCCGGGCGGCGTGGTCGTAGACGGGTGCATCAAGTGCCAATGCCTCAACAACGAGTTCCACTGCGACGCCTCCGAGTGCGTGGAAGTCAGTACAAGTGTGCAGGGCTCCACACACCAACCTATCATTGTACCGCACATACTGCCTTCACCTAGAACCACTACCACCACCACTACCACCACCACTTCGACAACTACCACAACTACAACAACAGCTGCTTCGACAACTACGATCACCCCAACGACACCTCCAGTGAGAAGAAGCGAGCATCTACCTAAATGCTCACCTGATAAGTACGGCTATTTTTATAAACTCTTAAAAAAGGCTCTGTTCATACTCTTAAATTGATGATTAAAATATGGTGGAGAATTTCAACTTGATTCGCTACGATTCGGGTAGTTCAGGTGGCTAGATCATTGCCCTGGTTAGGCAAAGGTCACGAGTTAAATACGCGCCTCGAATTGAATAGTCTTTTTCCACTTTGTTAAGAATTTATGAGATACTAGTTGACGCCCGCGGCTTCGCTCGCGAAGTTTTCCCGTTCCCGTTTACCACAGGGTAAACTTGTTCCCGGGATAAAAAATAGCCTATGTCCGTCTCCTGGCTCTAAGCTACCTCCCCACCAATTTTCAGCCAAATCGGTACAGCCGTTGTTGAGTTATAAATAGTGTAACTAACACGACTTTCTTTTATATATATACTAGTTGACACCCGCGGCTTCGCCCGCGTAGAGAAGTTTTTCCGTTCCCGTTACCCGCAGAAACTTGTTCCCGGAATAAAAAGTAGCCTATGTCCGTCTCCTGGCTCTAAGCAATTATTTTGCTAAATCTTATCAATATGGCTGAAAATTGGTATGGAGGTATCCCAATATATAAGATTTAACAAAATAATTGCTTTAAAAATTTATCCATACGGCTATTTTTATTACTATACTAGCTAAAGTGACGTAGGCTGCATTTTATTAATGTCGTGGGAATAGTTAAAGGTCTGGGTAGTGATCCATATAATAGTGACTGCGTCGGTGGCGTCAGTAATAGTGTATGAGACTGCCCCGCCGAAATCTCTATATAATATGTGATCCCCGCAAATGATTGTTTCAGATTTTGGGTGTTAACTTTTTTTATAATATCTATGTATTAAGAAATATACAAGAATGGTTATCAGTTGTTTAGACTGTAGTTTCCTTTCGACATGAAAGAACAACAAACAAACAAATATATTTAAAAACTTAGTAAACTAATGAAGATTTCTATATCCTTAGAAACAAATTGTAAGGTAACTTTTTCTAAAAAAATGTTTTTAATGTGGGCTTGAACCTGCGTCTTCTGGTTTAACGCACCAGACGCGTTTACCAACTTCACCACCGAGAACTAGTCGAAAAAAATTTCTTATACATAACATCTGTGCAAATCATCATCATCATCAGTTTGACGCTAACATACCCCTATGTCGACAGCTACATAGACCTGCTGTGGGGTGATCAGCCGCTGTCGGAATCCGCGTTCAGTGCCAGCTCCGTCGCCAATCCCCATTATGAGCCGCAGTACGCCAAACTGAATGGACACTCGCATGATATTTCAGGTATGATTTTTTGTTGTTGGCGCGGGGGATTCCCGGCCCTTCAGGACCCGTCCTACCCACTGAACTGCGCGGTTTTCCGTTTTCTTCGGGTCGCACGATAGGCCTGATGGCTATTTTTAGGGACCTGGGTGCCCAAATGTCCAAAGAAGAAAGAGAATGCCTCGTGATAAGGCTCTCCTCTGTCTCTTACTCTCTCTCCTCTGGGGGCCAGAGGTACTGCCCCCACGTCTCCCTATGGAACTAAAAATATTCGAAAGCCCCTCTGAGAATAGGGGTGTGGTGCGGAGATTTCAAGCGGGCACTAGAAGGTTTCCGGAATTCGGGAGTACCAGCTGCTATACGGCTATTTTGGGCGGGGAACCCTGACGTTCCCTCCACGGTTAAAATTGCACTTATTCCGCACGACAACGACACCCGCGAACTTGCCAACAGGACTATTAATTTTAATCTTCTTCGTGGTTAGCTTTTTTATCAGCGTTTCTGAATACTATAAAGACAGTTTTGAGAGCTGAAACAGCCGATAAAGCTTGATAGAATGATTATAAAATAAATGGATTGGACTTTATGGAGTAAAACTGACGGGTGTTTCGTACCACTTTACTTCTGTGTATGTATAATCAATCACTTTCCAGCCGGCAGTTGGAATCCGAAGACGCAAGACCTCAATCAATACATCCAGGTAGAGTTCCCGCAACCAGAAATGGTATACGGCGTGAAGTTACAGGGCAGTCCGTTGTTCACCCAGTATGTTACCTCATACGAAGTGCTGTACGGATTTGACAATGAAAGGCTTATATCTGTTCTTGGAGATGATGGGAAACCCCAGGTTAGTACAATTTTTACCTATATAATTATCTAATCGAATCAGGCGCAACATGACGGAAATCTATAGTATAACAAATATTTTTGATTTCAAAAATAGCCGCTTTTTGGCTCTTTCAGCAGTCTTGTCGATACCTCGTGTATGGGAGTAAAACACGTATTGACATTTTTTTTTTAATTTTTGCACTAATTAGCTTTAAATGGCGTATCATTTCCCAGCCGGCGTTTTTAAATAAATATTTTATTTTTACATTTATATATAAATATGTTTAATAATTGTCTATCATATTAGCTTAATTTGAGTTAGATGGCCCTTATTCAAAATGTTCGAAAAAAAAATATGACTAGGTAGTTCATATTGACCCAGACGAAAGTCTACACCTATTAAGCAGTAGTTGAAAAGGAAGGGTTAAATAGTTACAGTTTCTAGTACTGAATTGAAAAATAAAACCTTTCAGATATTTACCGGTCCATCAGACAACAACACAACTATGAAACAAATGATTGAACCACCTATCCAAGCTAAGGTTATCCGCATTCATCCTTTGACATGGCACGACGAGATTGCCGTACGTTTTGAAGTCATCGGTTGTGCAGAAGTCACTACTGAAGGTTTGACTACGACAACAACTGTTATCCCATCGACTACCACAACAACAACAGAACCTCTTATTATAACGTCAACTGTTAGCCCGCCGCCTGAATGTAATCCTGATAGGTAAGATATCTTGCTTTTCTATTTTAGAATAGCTTGTTGCTATGTGAACTTTATGAATATATTCCTTTTTCAAAGTTACTTTTATTAAATATTGAATTTAAAATAGAATAGAAAAAAAATTACAATAGAAAAAATATAATTATAATAATTATAAATAGAATAGAATTTGCTTACTTAAAGATACGCTTTATCCCTGAAAGGGTTTCAAACAAATTTCAGTTTGACACACATTGTCAAACTAAAATTTGTAAAAAAAATATTTTCAACAACAAAAAAAATTATCTGATTCTTCTTATATTTAGTACTTACAGGACTTAATTCTGTTTCAAGATCTTTTTGTTGAAACTTTTCAATTTAACAATTAGATCACTTACTTCTGTCCAGCTATATAGACCTGATGTGGGGTGACCAGCCTCTATCGGACATTGCGTTTAGCGCCAGCTCATCCGCCTCTGAACTCTATGGACCCAAGAGCGCCAAGCTAGACGATTCAGGTAACATTTTATTCCATCAATTCTCATTTACAACTATCATTTTTGGAGTCTGGGGTCTGTTAGCAGTTTTGATTTAGTATGTTGGCAACTATCATTTTATTTATTGTTAGGATTCTGCACTATGAGCGGTGCGTCTTATCCTTACTAATCAAAACTCCCAGCAAGAACAATTTAATGTTCTCTTTTAATTTTCAAAAAGTCCGGGACTACCAGGACTTTAATTGGTCGTGCTAATTAGTGTCCAGCACATAAGACCTTTTAGCCTTTTTGTTACCACCTCACTAAAAAGGCAACGGGTTCAAAATTTCTTCCAAATTTAACATCTAAAATAGACACATTTTATTAAATTTATTCGGCCCTATAGACCCACCCCAGTTCCGTGCTTCGGAAGGCACGTTAAGCCGTTGGTCCCGGTTGCCAATAAAATGGCAGACATTAAGCCAAGTTAAAGGCCTTATGGGCGGCTTAAAAAAATTTAACAGCAGGTAGCCGCAGCCTGCACCTGTCCATTTCAACACGGCAATGGGCTCACCACCAATTACGTGGGACAAAAATGCATACGGTGAAGTGGGCGTTTAATATGCCTGCGCCTGCCCCTTCGGGGATAAAGGCGTGACAATATGTATGTATGCAATTTTAATCAACATTCATCTCCTGTGTCTGCACTAAAGGATCAGACACAGGAATTATAGAATAGGAAGGATTATAAAAATAGGTCTACAATTAGAAAAGGCACGAATTGCAGGTTTCACAATTATAGCTGTGGCCTAAACTACTCCTGAACAATTTTTCTTTACATAATTACCTGTAAAGTTAAAAAGTGTCAAGTAGGTATGGGAAAATCTCTGAGCCGTTCAAAGGTGACAGTATATTGTCTTATATAGAGAAGCCATCTACACTACACACAATGCACTCAGTGACGAAATACTCAGTGTGATAGGTGTATTTAGTGATAGTGCACTACGCCATCGAGACAGTCAATTTGTTCATGCTCCTCAAATGAATATATTATCCCATATTCGGTTCCAGCAATTGAAGTGGGTGCCGCCCATCTCAGATCAAATTGGACATTGAACCAAAAAATATTCTAAGTGTAATCACAGTAAAACTACCAAATTTTCAATCAGATTTTGAATAATAGAGAACAACATTTTGCTCTTCACTCATTCGTTGGACGTGTCCAAGCCCTTCCATCCTTCCATCTTAACGCTGACACTTTCATTCAAACATGCTATATTACGTATCACTTTGTTACGTATTCGGTCGGCCAAGGTTACGCCGCACAGTTTTCGAAGTGATCGCATCTCGACAGCATTCAACTTACTTTCATGCATCTTCTGACATATCCAGGTTTCGCTACCGAAAAGCAACGTGAGCACTGCGTTATGAATCGCGAGGCGTTTTAGCCGACCTTGGTATAAAAGATTTCTTTCCCATGCACTTTAATACGTACGTACCTACTTATGAGAGTGACTTTATCCCCGAAAGCGCAGACAGAGTCATACTAAACGCCCAACTTTCACCGTATACCTATGTAACTTTTGTTCCATGTAACAGGTGGACATACTGCCATGTTAAAACGGACAATTAAATAAACGTCTTCATTATATTCCCATCAGCTGGCAGTTGGCATCCTCAGACCTCGGACAAGAACCAGTACATCCAAGTGGAATTCCCTCGCCGGGAACCGATCTACGGAGTCATGATGCAGGGCAGCCCTCTGTTCAACCAGTACGTTACCAGCTACGAAATCCTGTACGGAGACGATGGTGTCTCATTCTCTACCGTCAAAGGATTAGACGGTTCGCCTAAGGTAAGGGATTTTTCTTCTCTTCCAAACCCTATCTAGATATGTATAGTGGTCTACTGTCATTTGGTGTGGAACAATTGCCCTCTGACCTCTCAAAGGGCACCTGCGTGGTTGCTTCGTCCGTTAATAAGCAGGTGCGGCCCATAACACACTTGTATGATTCTTTGTAATACTACTAGGAGGGTAGACAAGTATCTAAAATGATGAGCGTTGTTTAAAGACTGTTAGTTCAGGGATACAGCGTGAAGATAGTTAGTTAGTTAGTTGACAGTTGGCATTATGTCGAGTCTAAAATGTATGATTTATTCATTTTTATTGGAAAAATAAATTATAATTAAATGTTTTACTTTTAAACGTGACTGTGGGGTCTTAGGGGGGATTAAGGCTCTGGTGCTAGTCCCGTAGTGGATCGGAAACGCTGTTGTCAAATAAACAATCAAATTACCCAATGAAATCATATCAATCCAACAATAAAATCATATTGTAATCGACTACTGCCTGGGCCTCTGATGATAAATAAAACACCAGCTACCTCCTTACAGCCAAAAAGGCTTTTTCTGCTTGCGCTTTAATTATGGAAGGAACTCGCTGCCTGGGTATTCCCGACTATTATACAGTATGCGGTTCTTTAAAAGGTTATTGTCAACAGCACGAGAGCAGCACCTCTGTTGTTGCAAATGTCTATAGGCTAAGGTAATCCCTTCTGATCAGGTAGGCCGTCTGCAGATCTACCACCTCAGTGGTATTTATCAAACGAATCCCAACCGGGCTAGATTCTCAAATGAAGATATTTACGGTTTATCTGTGCCACACATACAATGCATTCGATTAACTCAATACATCGTTTCATATCAATCTGTCAGATATTCCGTGGGCCAGTGGACCACACGACGCCGCTGAAGCAGATGATCGTTCCGCCCATCGACGCGAAGGTGGTCCGCATCAGACCGCTCACGTGGAACGAGGAGATCGCCGTCCGGTTCCAGCTCATCGGCTGTCAGGAACTCACTGTCTCCAGTACAGAAGCCACGGTTAGTACAATCTTCATTTACAGTTATTTTTTGTAAAAATACTAGAAAATTACACTTCTGATTATTTTACATACACACAGATACGCCTTTATCACTGAAAGGGTATAGGGGTAAGCAGAGGCACTTACGCTCACACTTCACTATTTCTATTTTGTCCCATATAACAAAGTGGTGACCCTATTGCAGGGTTGAAATTGACAGGTGCTGTTTAAAATTTATGCCCGTAAGGTGTAACGACTCTTATGTCACTTGCAACCGAGACCAGCGGCTTAACGTGCCTTCCGACGCACGGAAACGCTCGTAAATGGAAATGCCATAATATGCTGATAGATCAATCGATCACGGTTGTATGGTACCGAAAGAGTGTGAACCAAATACAAATATTTTGAAGGGTCTGAAGACTTCCCAAAAAACAATAGTTCTCAAACACCAGAGCAGCAATCACACAGATATCAGACTCTTGATAATTACCTATATAGAGTGTAACTCATTGCATTTACTTGCAGACGGAAAGTATCCAGTGTACCGCGCCCCTCGGCTTATCTGCTGGACTGCCAGTAGAGATGGTCGAAGTGAGCTCCAACACCGAGGGCACGCCGCACTTTAATCTGGAAGGGGAGAAGGGCTGGAGGCCGCTCTATAGCACTCCTGGGGAATGGATTATGGTGAGTTGGTTAACTTTCATTGCCTATAGAATTCGCTATATTTGGCAATAAGACTTCACGCTCAGCGATGATTAACTATTAGAAAATATTTTGAGGTTCACCTAGCCTTGACTTTTTTTACTAAAGTCTTGACAAATCTGGGTCGAAATAAACAATTGATCCACAAATGGCTGCATTTTATGTTACTCGGGTCTTTTTTGCGTAATATTTTAACTTTTTCTCACCTCTCAAAAAGACCCGAATAACATAAATTTCCAAAATTATATCTAGTTATTTCTTAATAAAAGCTTTACCTAATTCATAGAGTTGTGTGTACAATGTTTGTTAATACGATTTATTTTCATCCACAGTTCAACTTCACTTCGCCACGTATTATCACCGGCATCAAAACTCGGGGTGGCCCCAATGGCTGGGTTACTAAATACAAGATCCTTTATACCTCTGACCTGTCTACCTTCAACCCTGTAGTCGACGCGTGGGGTGACGAGGTAGTGTTCGCCGGGAACTATGACAAAGAGACAACGGTCACGAATGAGTTCCATCCTCCCATACACGCCCAGTATCTTAAACTGCTGCCGATTGCCTGGAAAGAGGGTATCGAGCTTAGAATCGAGCCTATCGGATGCTTTGAGCCTTACCGTAAGTGTTTTTAAAATGGTACTTCCAAATTCAATAAAGGTTTCAATAAAGCTTTAATAACTGAAGATTGAGATTGAATTTACTTTTGAACCATTGTTGCAAGTGGCACAACTAACATCAGATATCATCTAACAAATATGCTTGTATCTTTATTTTATGCTACAGCATGCCATTTTGTGGAGGTGTTGTCATGTTGCATAATGCCCTGTGAACACGTACCTTTTGAAGCACGGAAACACTATATTATGAAAATTCCATAAACGGTCACCCATCTCAGTACTCACCATAAATTAAGATGCTTAACGGTGTAATCGTTTACAGAACAGTAGGTTAACGGGGTCTCGAGCATTTCTAACACAAATATGTGTTACAGACCGTGGCAGTAGCGACTGTAAACACGTGCCTTTTGAAGCACGGAAACACTAGGTATATTATGGAAATACCATAAACGGTCACCCATCGCAGTACTCACCGTGGACAAAGATGTTTAACGGTGCAATCGTTTACAGAACAGTAGGTTAACGGGATCACGAGCATTTCTAAAGTAAATATGTGTTACAGCCGTGACGGTAGCGACCCCGACGACCCCCACGACCCCGAGCAGCGACGGCGAGCAGGAGGCCGAGAGCGAAGAGTGCGAGTTGTGCCCCGGGGTCCACGTGGCCGAAGCGCCGTGTGAGTGCACGGAGCCCTCCAAGCACTACGACGGAGAGAACTGCGTGTCCAGGGACCAGTGCCCCTGTGTCGAGTCCTTTATGTCGTAAGTAACCTCTTATATTTTTCTACTAGCTGACACCCGCGGCTTCGCCCGTGACATATTTTGAACCCCATCCATTTGACCTCGTCGCTTTTACTTTTACAGAAATGTACGAAAATTTGCCCGATTGCTCCGCTCTCCTGGGTAGTAGCGTGATGATATACAGTCTATCGCCTTCCTCGTTAAATGAATTATCCAACTCAAAAAGATTTTTCAATTCGAAGCAGTAGTTCCTGAGATTAGCGCGTTTAACCAAACAAACAAACATACAAACTCCTTAGCTTTATATATTAGTAAAGATTAGGAGCTGACAGAAATCCTCTTGAATTTAAAGGAATTAATATGCTAAGTTTTTTTATATAATTTTAGGGCCTAATACTCTTGAATAGCACTTACAAAGATTTATTAATCACATAATTCGTTTGTTACATACAAGAAATGTTAATAAATAATAGAGTGAAAAAACTATTATAATAAGTACAATGTCAACTCAAAAAATATTTACATGTCAAATTCAAATAACCCGCCCCTGACCGCTCCCGGCCCAAAGGTGCCCATAATACTAGCCGCGTTTCCACGTTGAATAGCTATAGCCAACCTTTGCACCAGGAACGATCTTGAGCGGGAGTCACCTGTTTTCTCCCTTACTTACAAATATATTGAAGAATGTCAAAATGTTTCGGTACGGTGCTGGTAGCTCAATAGCTTAGAGCATTGTCCTGGTTAGGCTACAGTCACGGGTTCGAGTTTCTAAAATGAGTCCTTATTTTGCCCTTAAATAAAAAATAAAGGAATACCCTTAAATTTACGTTTATTATACGTTTGCCATGTTGAATTTAATACGATATAATTTTATTTTAATTGTATTATCAGCAATCCTTTACAGTTGATATCCAAATTATGGACTGCATGCAAAGTTAATATTCTGCTATTTGATTTAATATTATTCAAAACGTTCTAAATGATGGTGTAAAATCCTTTTGTATTTTTAGATTTACCCTCTATTTTTGTTTCGGGTGGAATCTCATCAGATATCTTTAACCACTACATACATACATATTGTCACGCCTTTATCCCCGAAGGGGTAGGCAGAGGCATATTAAACGCCCACATTTCACCGTATGCATTTTTGCCCCACGTAACAGGTGGTGAGCCCATTGCCGTGTTGAAATGGACAGCCGCAGGCTGCGGTGACCTGCTGTTGAAATTTTTTAAGCCGCCCATAAGGCCTTCAACTTGGCTTAACGTGCCTTCCGAAGCACGGGAGTAGAGTGGGTCTAAAGGGCCAAATAATTTAATAAAATGTGTCTATTTTAGATGTTAAATATGGAAGAAATTTTGAACCCGTAGCCTTTTTAGTGAGGTGGTAACAAAAAGGCTAAAAGGTCTTATTTGCTAGACACTAATTAGCACGACCAATTAAAGTCCTGGTAGTCTCGGACTATACTTAACTTAAACTTAGACTTTAACCACTAACCTGAAGTTATTACAATAGTGATGATATTTTACTTGTTTTACAGAAGTACTCCATTTTCTACCGTAGTAAAAATACTTTCTGATGTGATCGAGTATTCACATATTACTACAAATAAAATTAATACGAAACTCCGTGAAAGGACAAACGTCAAAACGACCATCATAGCGTGCTACTAGTATAGTCTTTTTAACGTAATGAAAGTAAAAGAAACATTATAAAAAAAAGCTGGGCGGCAGTTTCAATCAAACGACTTGAAATTGTAATATTTAGAAACGGCAAAACATGAGATAAAGGACTTTTTACCCGTAAATTTTCGTAAACGATTTCGAGTCGTATGGTCAAGAATCGGTGACCAGAGATGTTTGTGTTTGTAGATACCCGGTGGGTTCGACGTTCCGCGGGCCCAAGTGCGACGAGTGTGTGTGCAAGCTGGGCGGCATTACCGACTGCACCCCTGTTAAGGAATGCAGCTGTGCACCGGTTATTATTGTTTTACTATTTTCTACCCTCTTTAATGCAATTATTGTTTTTAACATAGAATAGAATAAACATTATTACATACCAATTTAAAAAAAATAGTACAAGGAGAGAACAATTTTAAGAAGCAATCTCTCACAGGCAACCTTTCTTGTATTTATGAATCTGTAACATATGTACCGATTGTTACTAGCTGGTAGCTTTTCCTAGGAAGGGAGAACTTTTCCTTTTATACGGTCTCGATAACCTTTCGAGCCTATCAACTCTCAGTTCTTTTGCCACTTGAGCAGTAAAAGAAGGATCTATATGTATAAAAATGGACGTTTGTTAGTCTCATTAAAACTTGAGAAAGGCTAGGTCAATTATGATAATTTTTGGTTTTGAGATAGTAGTTTTTAGTAGATAGTATTTTCCCACATTTAAGTAAGGTAGTGAAGCGCTCGTGGCTCCGTGGTCTCAGTGTTCTGTAAACGATCACTGAGTTACGCAACTTTCACTATGGCTGGTACTCGGATGGGTGACCACTTTGTGGCATTTACATTTGCGAGCGTTTCCGTGCTTCGGAAGGCACGTTAAGCCGTTGGTCCCGGTTGCCAGTAAAATGGCAGTCGTTAAGCCTGGTTGAAGGCCTTATGGGCGGCTTAAAAATTTCACCAGCAGGTAGCCACAACCTGCGTCTGTCTATTTCAACACGGCAATGGGCTCACCACCTATTACGTGGGACAGGAATCCACACGGTGAAAAGTGGGCATATAATATGCCTCTGCCACCCCTTCGGGGATAAGGCGTGATGGATATATATACACATTTAAGTAAAAGGTAAGCAAATTGAAAAAAAATCAAAGAAATGTATTAAAAACAACAATTTTATTTTCCCGTTAGATACAACACTTGTGTTGTACGTAGAGCAGGGTAACGTAAGTGGTAGTTTATGCGACTTTATGCTTAAGTACCGGGTTCTATTCTCGGTTTAGAAAAATAAGTTACAGAGTTTGGGTGTTCCCTTTTCATTTCATTTTTCATTTAATCTTATTTTAGGATAGATGGCTCTATATAAAAAATGTTCCACAATTTTAATATTTATTTATTACCCCTACATAGGAATTAGTACCGAAGCTTTCTCCTTCAACGTGCGAGTGCGTCTGCGAGCCTTGCGCTAACGGCACTAAGATCTGCCCCACTAGCAAGCTCTGTCTGCCCCTCGACAAGTGGTGCGATGGGCTTCAAGACTGCCCCGACGACGAGAAGGATTGCACCACTACCACCGCCACTCCCATCACCACCCCCACTACTGTAACTACTCCGCGGACTACAGTCACTGAAGTGATTGTCTCCACTCAGCATCCGACTGAAGCTGCTCCGGTCACTACTCCTAAACGTGAGTACTGGTTTCGCTAATAGCACAGTATAAAGAGAGAAAATCTACCAGTAGCGTTACGCCTTTGAAGTCGACAAAAATAGCGACAACGTCTAGACAGTGATGCTTGTAGGGTCGTCACAAGTATACAAGGCTGATATTATTTATCAACTATCAATATATAATCTAGCAATAATATAAAAACCGGTTTAAAAAAATAAGAATCTGCTATTTCATTAATTGTAGCACACGGAAAAAGGTAAGGTATGATTTTTCGGCTGTGCTTATAGTAACTATAGTCCCTGGCCACTACAGTGAACTTCACAGTATCTTACAAAATGACACTGGGTTTTTGTACTGAATCCAAGCGCTATAGTGAGCATCTCTGGTATGAAATTTGACATTCCTTGCAAATGACTAGTTGTGTATTTGATGATTTTATTAACCCCGATGAAAAACGTGGTTTATTCCACTTGAGTCACCCAAGTGATATCACCTGGGTGGATCAAATTCCACATTGTAGGGTATTATAAATTTTATGACTGTTCTCAAAAGATTGGATGTATTTTGGACTCGTTATCAAAAAAAATGTTATTAGTTCCTTTAACGAGCACTCGAATATCTTCTAACTTCTCTTCATCACGACTTATTCACTAGATCAGTCTCCAGAGTATTACCATTGTAAAATAATCTGGATTGTAGATATTTGATGTGACAGTGATTTTGGACAAGGGGTGGCAATGTGTTACAGGAAACCGGTGCAAGTGATCTCTATTTTATTTGCAATGGCGCTGTGGCGGAGGTTAGAATGTATCCGACCAATAATAAGACGAGTTTAACGACTTCACATATATTTTAATCTCAATTTCATAGTAGGATAACATGTCAGATAGTACACATCATTGCGAGTACTGTGAGGCTCCAGTACAAACGAGCCAAGAGGGTCAAAATCTACGCGATTTAACCAATAGACGCGTAATGTACTCAATAAGGTATGAATCACCTTCAACCAAGTTTCGTGCGAGGGGGAAACTACACACATATTGTTTTCTTACTCTTTCATAAAGTGTTGTCACTGTCTAACAACCAATAGAAATGTAGCTATGCAAAACGATTTTGACACAATATTATTCGGCTAATTTGAGATGGTAACTCTTTGTATAATGTTTATAGAGAATGAAAGTATATTGAATATTGGCGGATTAAGACAGCGACTTAGCTAAAAATTCTTAGCCAATGGCAAGCGGGGTATAGGCGTAAACGGTAGCGATAGCGCGTCCATTGGTTAAATTGTCCTAGGTCAAAATACTAGGGCAAGTTCGGTTCTAAAAATAATATGTTTTTTCTCCAAATGCATGTTTTTACATTTTACCATCCATTACCTTATTCTAAACCTACCTATCTTTGTTTACTAAAGCTTTGGTATGCCCGAAAGTGGAGTGTCCACCAGGATACACCGTCGTTTACACTAAGTCCACTCCATCTGCTGCTTACTCCACGTACAGACCTGGTCTCTCCGATCTACCACCTCCAAGACCTCGAAACTCTTACCAGCGGTATGCTAAAGGTGGCTATTCCAAAGGTGGAAGTTCTGGAGGTTACGCTAAAGGTGGTTATTCAAAAGGTGGATATTCAAAAGGAGGTTATTCAAAAGGTGGATATTCCAAAGGAGGATATTCGAAGGGTGGTTACGGTAAGTAAATCAATTTATTTACGTGGTAACATTTCTAAATTGTATCTCTAACTTGCATTAAAAGTGTTCAAAGTGTTGAGTATAGTGTTTAGTAAAGTGTAGATATATATATAAATAAAAAGACGTGGCTCAAAGGTCTAGTAACCAAGCCAAAAAAACTTAAAAAAATACTCTAACTTGCCTACATATAAAACGGTAGACTATACAAGGACCAGGAGGCCAAGTCTACTAATTCAATCGTGACAGTAAAGAGTAGAAATCGTGGCTCAATAGAGAGCCGACAGAAAAAATGACAGTTTTCGTAGTCCACTATTACAATTGCGTTCCAATAGAATTCTATCGGCCGGCCGATATAATGTTATTAACACGTGTATCGCCTTTAAAAAGCTCTAACTTGCATTTTTGGTAGTCTATATTAATGTTTTGAAAGCTTGTTCTGTAGTGAGATCCGACTTCCCCTTGTTCAGGTTTGCCACCACCATCCCGGCCCAGCCAAGCGTTCACGCTGGACAAGCCCGAAGTGAACACGAGCACCGCAGCGCCCGTACAGGAGTGTGCGCAGTTCAAGTGCGTGCCCAGGCTGCCCCCGTTCAGGCCGGGTGGGGGCAGGACTCCGCCCCCGCCGGTCTGCTCCGTGGTGTCTTGTCCCGCGGGGTACAGTACAAGGCTAGATGCTGCTGCTTCTAGGCTCAGTGTTTGTCCTCAGTGAGTACCCCACTATACTTGTTGTACTACTTTACTTTCAGTTTTGAGCAGAAAACCGGACAATAAGACTTAATAAGTGACCACTTTAAGCGCAAAGATGCACATAATTTTGTAAAGAAAAAGAAATGGGTATGTTTTTTATTAGGACTCGTCCCACCCGCTTTTCCTTTACCTGTACTTAACTGGAATCTAAAGCAAGGACCGAGACCAGAAAGTTACACCGCACTCTAACAGAAAAAGAAGAGATAGGTATAAATATCAACTTCTCTAGACTGTTACGCAGGCACATATTGACCATTTAAGGCCTGCGCAAACGAGGGACTTTTGTCTGCGAAGGGCAAAAATTCCTGGAACGTGACGAAAATGTCCGTGGGACATTTGTTGCATAGAATTTTTTTTTTCTATTTTTTACGGAGACTCGCGCGTTCTTTTTTCTAGTCCAGTCTGTCGATGTCCTCAATTTTTCGAGGGACTTTTTGTACGGGGTACTATTAATCTGCCGTATGCGTTAGTCAATATAAAGGTGAAGGATCTATTTTGAAGGTCAAAAAAGTACGCGGGCGATTGTCCCTCGTTTGCGCAGACTTTTATGCATTAACAACGCAAGACTCACTTTCAACTACTAAATTAATAACTTTCTCAAGAAGTGTCCATCTGTTCAATATATTTTACTCGTAGTTTAAAGTGATAATAGGTCTAAGGGTCTAAGGTCACTTGTTAGCCGCCCATAAAGTCTTCAACTTGACTTAACGACTGCCATGTTACTGGCCACTGAGACCAACGACTTGAATTTTTATGTATTAATTTTATGGCCTGGTTACTAAGACACTTTAGCCAAATCTCGGAAATGCTCATAAATGGAAATGGCACAAAGCTACCTATCCGAGGACCAGTCATAGCTAAAGTTGCATACCGTAGTGCTCGTTTACAGCACACTGAGTTATTGGGGCTACAAGGTTTATAACGGGTCGGCAGCGCGAGAGCTGCACCTCTGGTGTTGCAAGCGTCCATAGGCTACGGTGACCACTTTCCATCAGGTGGGCCACCTCAGTGGTATAAAAAAAAAGCTCTTGGAGAAGCAGTAGTTAGATGCATGTGTGGTGTGCAGGTACGAGTGCGTGCCGCCCGCGGAGCGCCAGGAGTTCTGCAACGTGACGGGCCGCACCTTCACCACCTTCGACGGCGCCGAGTACAAGTACGACGCCTGCTTCCACATCCTCGCCCGGGAACACAAGTTCGACGCCTGGCTCGTACTGCGTAAGTATTGTTGTATTTAGTATACTTTCAATGTCGAACGGAATTAGGGTATCCAAAATATTAAAAAAAAAAATCCTAAAGTAATTTGTGACTCTTTACTAGATAGCATATTATCAGCGACGCCTGTATCCCCGTGTGTATTTTTATCCTAACCCACGTAACAAGTGAGCCATTTGATATTAATGAAATTGAAATGAAATTTATTGAACTTATAGCGCTTAAATAACAAAAACATTGTTGAGACCTCCTTTTAGGTAATGACAATACCTGTAACAAAGGTGTAAACTGTGTACAAAGGGACTCACTCTGCCATAACTAGAATAAAATAAATACACTATTGAAAACTACTTAGACTAATTTACAAATAATTTAATGTTGTGTGTGTGTGTAACCCGTCTGATAATGTTTGTTTTTTGCCCATTACCGTGTTGAAATAGACGCAATATTAAATTCGCAATATTTTACTTTAATTAAAAACTCATCATTACGAACTTCATAACTTCCTTTAACTTTAACATCCTTAAGAAGTAATTAGGAGGATTAATTCGTCAGTTACGAGCAGGTCACGGTGGTGTAGTTGGTAACGCGTCTGGTGCGTTGAACCAGAAGACACTGGTTCGAGTCCAGCTCGTTACTGAAAAATTTTTCCACTTTAAAATTTAAATTCATAACTGTTATCAATCCCAGCACCAAAACATATTAAATGTGGTAGTGCAGTGGCCAGTAGTTTATTTAGTAATACAAATACTTATGGGTGCAAAAGACCTCACGAAGATCTCCGAGGCTCTTTGTTATACCGCTTTTTGAGTGTATTTGAAACTCTCACAGCACGCCGCCGTCATAAATTTACACTCGCTCTACGTTCTTTAAACCATTTAATATTGTTTCCTAATGTATTTGCCCGTAGTTCGCAAGAAATGCCGTGTAGACGGTTGCCGAAACGAACTAATGGTGATGCAAGACGATCAGCTTATCCTTGTCAAGCCTAACTTGATGATAGAGTATGACAACTACGAGTATACCGTGGAGCAGACCACCAAGATATGCTTCCAGAAGAACAGTTTCGATGTAGCTCGTTTAGGAAACGGTATCTCTATCACGTCTAAGAAGTATAACTTTACTGTTTTGTATGGTTCTGAAGGGGATATCAAGATTGGGGTAAGTTTCAATTCATTACTTTTTTTTAAATAATGTCAAATAACTTTTACGTACCTACACTTAGGCATACCAAAACGCTGTAAAAGCTTACTGATCTTTATTTACAACATTGATTATTAGTTCTAATTGACCCGCGCCACAAAGTTTTTCTTGATATGAACCGCTCGACTGATTTTGTGCAAACTTCACATAAACCATCTACTAAATAGTCCGAACGAAGCCTAAACATTTGGTTTGGATAGGTGAGCCCGTTTTTGAGTTTTACAAATACAACGAAAAGTGGCATTGATTTTTATAAATATTGATAATAATAGGCACCATAGTCGTACATACTACAGCCAAAATTTTGGAAAACGAACGGGGTGAATTAAAGGTAACTAAGGTATTAAGGTCATTGAGATGCCTGCATGCATTGCATTGGCCTTTATTATATGGGCTTCATACGGTACTGCAACTGTATGGTTTACTCGTTGACGCTCGCGACTTCGCCCGCGTAGAGAAGGTTTCCCGTTCCCGTTTCCCACAGGAACTTATTCCCGGAATAAAAAGTAGCCTATGTGTTATTCTGATATATAACCTATATTATTGTATAGTTTCATTAAAATCTATTCAGTAGTTTTTACATAAAAGAGTAACAAACATCCATACAAACTTTCGCATTTATAATATTATTAAGATTTATACTGTTAAATAAAGACGACGTTTCTATTTTTTAATATGGTTAGATTCAAATTGTAATTTATCAGCTTAAATTCACCCTTGTAAAATGTTAATTTTTTAGAAGTGTCTGTCGTTTGTCCTTAAGTTGACTTGGATTCTAAGTCTTAATTATAGGTATCCTTTCTGGAACATCCCAGCGTTAATATTACTATGATACCAAATTTGAAATAATGAGATAAAAACTGTTATTCATTGCATAAAATCCTACCCCAATTTATGACTAT
The DNA here is from genome assembly GCA_948477245.1 of Thumatha senex. NCBI lineage: Eukaryota > Metazoa > Arthropoda > Insecta > Lepidoptera > Erebidae > Thumatha > Thumatha senex. The sequence continues at coordinate 27,717,613 of OX419729.1, read as the reverse complement.
GTTCTCTAAAGTAAACAAAATCTCGACCGTACCTAGGTCATGTCTAAGATCAAGATTTTTCTTATAATCAAAAAATATAGAATTATCAGGTATTATTTTTGAAATGACACCGTTTTTTTGACCTATTTAAAAAAAGATGTGAAGTTACTCAATCTAATGTACAGGTATTCAAAAACTACATGGGCTCAGTAGACGGTCTATGCGGCACATTTGATGATAACCCTAAGAACGACCGCAGCATGCCTGATGGCCGCCTTACCGCCAGCATCGACGAGTTCGGCCGCTCCTGGGCTAAGCCCGGCCTGTCGCCCAACGCCTGTCAGACTAAAGTCATCTCTGATGAGAAACAGAAGCGCGCCTGGGATCTGTGTAATGTTATCACGTAAGTATTACGTCTTTGACCAAAGCTATTTAGCCACTTTGCTTTATGTAAAAATGCATGCAATGTTAATAAATATTTGTTTAAAAAAAACCATATACCGTACGTACAAACTTGAAGTAAGTGTATTTTGTAAGTGTTTCCTAGAGGGAACCCCAAACCAAAACATTGTCTGTGTACTTTTTATAAGAGAGATTTAGAAGAGCGCTGAATCAATTTTGATATTTTTTATGACCATGCCTGTAAAGTATGATCTACTAAAAAAACGAATCATCGTAATTAACGGAATGACCGTGTAACAAATTTTCAGTCGAAATAGAAAACCTCCTTCTTTGAAGTCGAAGCCTTTTAAATAAATTAGACGTTTTAAGAACTGGTCCCTTTGTTAATTAGTCATTTTAAGAAGTAGTCCTTTTGAGAATTAGTCCTTATTCTGCGACAAGCGGAAATAGATTACGTTTAAAAAACGGGCATACAAACTAATAATAAAAAACAAAAAAAATAAAAACTAAAATAAAATGTTAATCTAAATGTAATTAATGGTGGTGCTCGACTGGATGTCGCAGAATAGGCCTTCTTTCAGCATTACACCGTACAGTGGTAACACAGTACAGCACTGATTTTCAAAGAAGTGGGAAAAGGATTTGCAATATATAAATAACAGTATGGAGTTCTTCAAAATGGGTCTTAGAAGATTTTTAAAGGGTCTCTAGTGTTGCAAACGTCTATAGGCTATGATTACCACTTTTCATCAGGTAGGCCGTATACTTGTCTGCCACCTCAGTGGTATAAAAAACATTTTAGGAATTGAGCATTTATCGACTAAGCCATACTCCTTTACAGGAAAGAGCCGCTATCGCAGTGCGGTAAAGTGCTGAACGTGAACAAGTGGCGCTCCATCTGCCTGGAGAAGATCTGCGAGTGCACCGCGCTGCTGGTGAATGGCACGCACCGCAGCGACGAGCAGTGCCGCTGCCTGCTACTGCAGCAGCTCGTGGCCGAGTGCCTCGCCGCCGACAAGGACATCGACCTGTCTTCGTGGAGGATGCAGTTGGACTGCCGTAAGTTTCACGATACTTTACGTACATTTTAAACAATTGAATTGAAGCGCTCGTGGCCCCGCGGTCTCAGTGTTCGGTAAACGATCACTGAGGTACGCAACTTTCACTATGGCTGGTCGTCGGATGGGTGACCACTTTGTGGCATTTACATTTGCGAGCGTTTCCGTGCTTCGGAAGGCACGTTAAGCTGTTGGTCCCGGTTGCCAGTAAAATGGCAGTCGTTAAGCCTGGTTGAAGGCCTTATAGGCGGCTTAAAAAAATTCAACAGCAGGTAGCTACAGCCTACGCAGGCTGTGGCTACCTGCTGTTGAAATTTTAACTGTCTATTTCAACACAGCAATGGGCTCACCACTTATTACATGGGACGGGAATCCACACGGTGAAAAGTGGGCATATAATATGCCTCTGCCACCCCTTCGGGGATAAGGCGTGATGGATGTATCAAGTATCATTAAACAATTGCTAAGTTGATGAATATAGATTTTTTTTTAAGTGAAAACGCTTTAATAAGTTTTGAAGTAGGTATTACATTGATAATTTCGAACAATGTTATCAACCTTTGATAGTTCAGTTGGTAGAGCGATAGACTGTAAATGATTATAAATTGGAATCCATAGGTTGCTGGTTCAAATCCGGCTCGAAGTAACTCTTTTTGAAATTCTTTCGGATTTCTTTTTGTCTTTTTCTTAAAGTAATTGGGCTCAAAATAGTAATTTCATTATCATTACGGTCGATTCCGGTCAATTTTTGAAATGATAACCGCGAACGCGTCTAGATACATAAATGATTAATAAATTTAGTTTTCACTTCTGTCGGCACTCTCGGAGTGCAACCCGTATTTTGTTTTGTTTTAGCTATGTCAACCACTATATATGGCTATATTGTGTGTGCCAGAAAAAAGCCGCGAATATAAATCGGCATAAGAAATTATGACGCACTCACTTAATGTTGATGACACCTCTTCTTCTTGGTGCATTACATCTGCCGGTGTGCCTCAGGGTGGCGTTTTATCTCCCCTACTCTTGGCAGTTTTTATTAACTCAATCACAAAGGACTTATTTTCTTCCTACCACCTCTACGCAGACGACCTCCAGATATATTCTCAAAGCTCCGGTAGATAGACTAAGCGAGGCTATTGGCAATGTCAATGATGATCTGCGTACCATTTGCAGCTGGAGTGAGTTTTACGGTCTGAAGGTGAACCCATTTAAGACCCAGATTATCGTAGTTGGTGGCGCCAGGATGACGCCTAAAATTGATTGGTCACAATTTTCTAAAGTTATGTGCAATGGTTTTGTCTTTTCCTATAGTGACAAGGTCAAGAACTTGGGCATTTATTTAGACTCATGCTTATTCTGGGGGCCTCAGTTGCAAGAGGTAAGACGCAAATTGTTTGCTGCGGCGGGGTCCTTGCGCAGGCTGAGACATTTCCTACCTGTTTCAACTAAAGTTGCGCTTGTACAATCGCTTCTTTTCCCCATACTTGATTATGCAGACGTCAGTTATCTAGCATTTGGTGTTACAATAAATAATATATCAATCAATCACTTTCGTTCATTCACACACGATATCGCCTAGTATTTAATGACCAACTTAGAACACTTGTATCCTAATGTATTATTTCCAACCCGGGAATTGAATCTGGAATCTCAGCGTGGCAGTCCCAAATACTACCACTGCCCCAAGGAGGCAAATATTCTTATAATTTTTCGTAAGATTGATAATGGAATGTGCGTTCCAGCGGCGGAGTGTCCGTCGCCGCTGGTGCACTACGACTGCTACCGCAAGCGCTGCGAGCCCACGTGCTCGCAGGTCGCAGCGAGCCGCGCCTGCCCCGCCGAGGACGGCCAGTGCTTCCCGGGCTGCTACTGCCCCGACGGGAAGCTGCGGAAGGGAGACTCCTGCGTGCTGCCCGCCGACTGCCTCGACTGTGAGTGCATTCTCTCTCTCTTTCATACTTATTGTTATTTTGTTTTAGGGGACGCTGGCTATTAAAATACAACTGCAAATAGAAAAATGTAGGTATGCAATACGAATTTGACCCAATATTTTTCGACTCAGGCACAAGAGATAATAAGATAGCGCGTCCATTGGTTAAATCGTCCTAGATACTTACGCATACTCCATCCACCACAAACAATATTTTATATCGGAAAAGGATATTTTGAATGTGCTAATCTCAATATCTATTAAAATATAACGAGCTCCACCAATATCTCCGGAGCCCTAGTGAAGTAAAAATGCAGTAGAAGTAAAAATGTTGATTAAGCAAGATCCCTAATGGGGTTGTGAAGGTCAGAAGGCGTCGCTCCCAACATGCCGAAATTAAAAAAGCAAACCAAAGTTGCAAAATCAGATAAACTTTAAAAGCAACTGGAAATATTCAAAGATGAAAAAGAATCTTAGGAACTACTGATTCGTATTGAACAAATATTTTTGTGTTAAACAGCCCATTTATCAAGGAAGGCTATAGGGGCTAAATATTATCACGCTACTACCTACGAGAGTGAAACAGGATTTGTGAAATTAATAAACGACGGGATAAAATGGGTATCATATGATTCAATGTAGGTATGTCACAGGCAAACCGTGGGGCTCAGCTAGTTGTTACATATTGTACTTACAATAAAACTTGTCTGTCAGCTAGCTGAGGTGAGATTACAAGTACGGCTAAGAGTTGGAAAGTATTTTTGACTGACCCCTACTAGTGTTATACCAATCGTCCTGTATATATTTGTGTTCCCCACGATAAACAGGAGCGCAAGTTACAAAAAAAAATAGTGCTCTATCATTTTTTGCTAACGGTTACTTTTCAAAATATGTGATTGTAGTTCAGAAAACTAACAATTATGGATGGTTTAATAAGAAAAAAAATCTGTAGGCAACCATAACAGTTAAGGTACTTGCTGTTTACACTGTTGATTAATGGCACTTGGCGGAACTTGCTACACATCTTAAACTAAAACATTTGTGGAACAGTAAAAGTGTTTTAGTTCAAGATAAGGTACTTGCCCTTACTGTTTCAAAATCCACCTGTATAGACTATAAAAACACGTGTTTATATACCACTAGGCACCTGCAACGGCGTAGGAACTCCAGCTAAGTACGTGACTTTTGAAGGAGACGACCTTCCGTTCCTGGGCAATTGCACCTACCTCGCTTCTCGAGACAGGAACGCGACAGGCAACTACAAGTATGAAATATACTCCACGAATGGGCCCTGCGAAGACAACGACGTCGTTTGTACTAAGATGGTACATCTCATTTATGAGAAGAATGTCATTCATGTGTCAAAGGACCCGGATACTAAAAAGGTATTTTTTTTTATTTGTGAACTATATACGGCCGTTCATAATAAATTGTTCGTACCAACTATACTTTATTTGTATTTAGGGTTTTGAGGAGAAACGGAGATTGATTGAAAGAGCTCAGCAGATTAAAATTAAAGTTTTATTAAAAGCTTAATGTTAATTTACTAGAAAGAGAATACACAGATAGATTTAAAGTAAATAGATGCAGAAATACTAAGATATTAAGTCTCTTTTCAGTTAAACCTCCATTATGACGCTAAGGTTCGTATTTATGGATTACTAGAGATGGTGCAAATTTCTGTTTGCCACAGGAACATGTTCCGAGTATAAAAAATATGTTAACTACCAATTAATTTATTTTTATGTGAAAACCTTTTTTTAGCGCGGTATACATATTTTACGCAGCAGCTATAGTGTGTGCATATTAAAAGTTTTGAAGTATTTGTTTGATAGTTTCAAACTCAGTTATCAACCTTCGATAGCTCAATTGGTAGACCGGTGGACTGTAGATGGTTATAAATTGAAATCTATAGGTCGCTGGTTCAAATCCGGCTCGAAGGAACTCTATTTGTGTATTTAAACACAGTTAAATAATAAATAACCATAGTGCTTTTTAATGCGATTCTTAAAGACATTGGGTTTCCACCCTAGTACCCATCTAAAAATGTCTAACGCGCCAAAATAAGTTATCACTCCTGGCGGCACTCCTGGAGTGAAACCCGTAATATTTTTATTTATATATTCATTCTCCCATCATAAATTGACCTCTGGATACAATACAATTGATACGGATAACGTAGACTCAAATTTGGGAGACTATGGTGACTGAAGTAGGTTTGCAAACAAACTTGGCCCTAGATCAATATCAAAAAGTTAATAATTACACATTGTTGTATTTATGACGGTGTTTTTGGTACAGGTTTGTACCATTCAGGTTTGTTCCTGTTTGAAGGACAAATAAACAAATACACTTTCGGATTTACAACATAATCTTCGATTTGTAGCTAATCACAACACTCGGCGACACAGCAATATACAAGTTTCCAGTGAAGAAGGAGTGGGGGACCATCAGCCAAGTGAACGGTCAAGACATCTCCATCGTACTTCCTGATATACACGTTGAGGTTAGTTTGATAGAAATTTAGTTTTAATCCCATCTATGCAGTCGGTATATTTTGCACATAAATGCCATTTCTTAAAAAAAGAGTCTTTTGCACATTGCAACAAGGCTACTGTAACCACTTTAGATGAGGTGGGCCTTATGCTATCCTGCCACCTCAGTAATATAAAAAAAGTCGAGGATTTCGAACGTAGCTTGACTTGGATGCGGTTGGAGATACTCGTAAAATGAAATCAAATGCAGGAACTGCATTGTGCGTGTAGATTGTTTACTGAAGAAATTATTATAGTTCAGTTTATTAAGATCAGCCTGTTACTACTCAAGGGCCAAATAATCATTTTATTCCGTGAATAAAACTAATGATAACAAAATCGGGGGCACTATTTTGTTGTTGCAGCTATATTTTCTTCATCCAAACTTCAATTTAACCACAGGATAGCTAAAATATCATTGAATATATTATAGAACTGTCCCGTTTTTGACGTAGGAATATCACGGTTTCCGATTGCGAACATTGGCAATTCGTACTTTTGTATAGCCGTTGCACCTGGTGTGTCTCGGTGAGAGGTCACCTCGGGACCACACCAGGTGCAAACCTGTCGAAACGTCGAGGAACAAAGGGTATTCTAACCTTTTAATATTATACAGTGACGCGCGAAATCCCGTTCTATACAAAAGTATGGTTTCAACGCGTGTTAGTTTAAAACAAATATTAGCAATTCAATTCCCATCCTAAAATCAGTGTTGTATGTGCAGCTGACCGTGCTGCAGTCCAAGATGGAGTTCTCAGTCCGCGTGCCCTCGTACCTGTACGCCAACCAGACGGAAGGTCTGTGCGGGGTGTGCGCGGGGTACCAGGACGTGCTCATCGCCAGCAACGGCACCGCTACACACGACTTCGATGAGGTAACCTCTATATATTTATTTCAGACTACTCGACTGTTCTCACATAAATCCAAAGGAACTATATAAGTGTAATTTTAATGAACACAATATTGATTTTGTTTTTTTTTTGTATAAATTCTTTACTGTATAATTGGTCAAATATCATGTAAATCAAACTATTGTAATTACTGGCGGTTAAAAAAGAGTGGCCATGAGTTTTATTGCCAGGTTCTTCCTCAGACTCTACCTATTGCTTTGCGAATCTGGCAGTAAATGTAGAAGCAGTAATCTTGACGTTCATAAGTGTTACTTTGTGGCCTACATGAATAAAGATTTTTCATTTTCATTTTTACTGTGGCAAAAAGTACCCTTCGATCAAATGGGAGTCTGCGCGGTAAAATCTCGGATGGCGGCGGCCTGCTCAGCCAGCCAGCTTAGACATTAAAGCTGTGTCAATAAAAAAAAATTGTGCTAGATTATATAGAGTAAGGAAATTACATTTGCGAGCGTTTACGTGCTTCGGAAGGCACGTTAATTCGTTGCCAGTAAAATGGCAGTCGTTAAGCCTGGTTGATGGCCTTATTGGCGGCTTTAAAAATATCAACAGCAGGTCGCCACAGCCTGCGCCTGTCCATTTCAACACGGCAATGGGCTCACCACTTGTTACGTGGGACAAAATGCATACGGTGAATTGTGGGCGTATAGTATGCCTTTGCGAACCCCTTCGGGTATAAAGGCGTGACAATATGTATGTAAATATGTAAGGAAATAAATATTAATTATAAAACAAACCGTGATTAGTATCATCATATTACTAAACTTTTTCTGTGAACAGTACGGTAAAAGCTGGCAAGCTGCACCGGAAAAGTTGAAGGACTTGGGAATCCCGGAGCAAGCTCAGTGCGACCAGCCACCGCCCACACCTGAGTGCATTCTGCCTCCCCCAGAGACGAACCCTTGCTACAACTTGCTCAATAAGGATAGATTTGGAGAGGTGAGTTTATCAATATTGAGTCAAAGGACCACGCGAGCAGATTGCTCAAAAACATAAGGGTCAAAAGTACTTGGATACCCAGACGTGCATGTATGAAGCGATTGATGAATCTACAGGAAGCGAAAGAAGTATGCATGGATCGTGAAGCCGCCAGGGATACAGCGTGAAGATAACGATTAAAGGGCTCGTGGTTCCGCGGACTCAGTGTTCTGTCAACGATCACTGCGTTAAGCAATTTTCGCTATGGCTCATATTTATGAAATTTCGGGTCTTATTCGCGACGTATATTATTAGGTACAAAGCCTACCTTATACTTCCCGACGTTTCGACAGGATTACACCAGCCGTGGTCACGGGTTAACTGAAATATGAGTGATTATCTCGAAATTTTAAAATCATTAATTTCGCTATGGCTGTTCAGGGATGGGTGACCACTATGTGGCATTTACATTTGCGAGCGTTTCCGTGCTTCGGGAGGCACGTTAAGCCGTTGGTCCCGTTTGCCAGTAGCATGGCAGTCGTTAAGCCAAGTGGAAGGCCTTATGACCGGCTTGAAAATTTTCAACAGCAGGTCGCCACAACCTGTGCCTGTCCATTCCAACACGGCAATGGGCTCACCACCTGATACGTGGGACAAAAGTGCATACGGTGAAATGTGGGTGTATAGTATACTTCTGCCTACCCCTTTGGGGATAAAAGTGTGACAATATGAGTATTTTTCAATATTGAGTCAAAGGACCAAGCGAACAGACTGATCAAAAACGGAAGGGTCAAAAGTACTCTGACTCAGACGTGCGTGTATGAAGCGATTAATGAATCTGCAGGAAGCGAAAGAAGTATGCTTAGATCGCGAAGCCGTCAGGGATACAGCGTGAAGATAGCGAATAGCTGGATCCACACTAGACGATCCAAAATGGATTGGCGATCCCGCGATCCGCGATCCAAGATCGTGATGCGTGGAGCGTGGATCGTTCTAGGTCGATCCAACAGCAATCTTTTGCGATCCTGACTGGTTGCTCCAACGCGCTCCTGCCGAACCATACTGAATCAGTTGAATTTTGTCTGGCTATGGAATCACACGTGCAACGACGGCGACGAATAGCCATAGCATCAGCAAGATACATTTTACTAGTATATTTACGGCAAAAATTACGAAAACGAAAAAGACAGTGTGTAATTGGTATCATTAGGATCCCATAAACATTTATTCTCCCTATATAGGGAAATTAAACGGATACATTGCGAATTATCCTAAACGGCGGATCACGCGATTCAAAATCACAACCGTCCAGACCGCGCGCGCCAAGCTACTGAGGCCCCTTTGTGCGTGAACAAAAAACCGACAACAAATGGATCGCACGCGGCGAGGAGCGCGCGCGCGGCACGTCTACACTTCACGCTCCGTGGATCGCGCTCCATGTCGCGCGCGATCGGATCGCTTTGGATAGACCGGTGTGGATCCGGCTATTGAAGCGCTCGTGGTCCGCTCGACCACTGCGTTAAACAACTTTCGCTGTGGTAGTGATCACTTTCTGGCATTTACGTTCGCGAGCATTTCCGTGCTTCGGAAGGCACGTTAAGCCGTTGGTCCCGGTTGCCAGTAACATGGCAGTCGTTTAGCCAAGTTGAAGGCCTTATGACCGACTTGAAAAATTTCAACAGCATGTCTGTACAACCTGCGTCTATCTATTTCAACAATGTTGGTAATGGGTTCACCACATAATACGTAGGACAGGAATACACACAGTAAAAAGTAGGCTTATAATATGTTCTGCCACTCTTTTGGGGATAAGATGTGATTGACAAACATGCAGCTCATGGATAAATTTTAAAGCAATTAATATGCTAAATTTCTCACAAATTTTTAATAATGGGAAAAAAGACAATTCGATTCGAGATGGGGACTCGAATTGGGGAATTGAACCTGTGACTTTTGCCTGTTCGACTTTTGCCAACTCGATACCAATGAACAGTGTTACAACCATTTTTGTACATTGATGCGATGGACTCCACTCAATCTATGAATAAATTTTTAAAGCAATTATTATGTTAAATTTAAGTATCGAGTTGTTGAGTAACTCGATAGATGGTTCAGGTCTTACTCTTAAATGACGATTAAAATATGTAGCTGATGAGAAATTGTGTGACGTCAGTGCCACGCGCTGGTGGAAGTGGAGCCGTTCGTGCAGTCGTGCGAGGCGGACCTGTGCGCCAATGCGACGGACTCGTGCGTGTCCCTGGAGCGCTACGTGGCGGAGTGCCGGCGGCAAGGGGTGTGTCTGCGAGCGTGGAGACCGGACCTGTGTCCATATCCCTGGTGAGTGACACTTTACACTACTCTTCTTTTAAGTAGGATACAGGGTCATTTGTAAAACACCAGCAACCTGCTAGTAGTAAATACCCAAGGTCATAACCAACAACGTTTGTTCTACCACTTTTGGCAACTTCGAGCTTCGTCATAGGTTTTCGCTCTTGGATTCACATAAAAGAACTCCTGGGTCTCTTTTTCATCACGTACTGCATTCCTCGATGAACGATGGATGTGTGCGCATCAATGCGGTTGGAAAAGGTCAAGGTCAAAGGAGTTATAACGGGTCAACCTCCGACCCCTGTGATTTTCACGAGGTGTTTTACAAATGACCCTGTATATTGTGACTGAGTGCCTGCCTTTGTGGCGCGGTGGGAGTGTATCCGACTGCTACGCAAGAGGTCGAGGGTTTCATTCCAACCAAGATAACTTACTTTGTGTGATGAGCATTAAATAGTTTCCAAGATATTTCGATTTTTGCCAACGGCTAATTAAGAAAAAAATAAAGGTGTGTGCTTAAAGACCTTACGGCAGAAGTGAAAACTTAATTGGCAATCGCAATCAACGTATGAATTGAATATACTAAACACAGCGACACAACAGCGAAGAGCAGCTGACTGTATCTTTCTCGCTCGGGTACACTCGGCGTTCCTGAGTTCACCCGATCGAGCCTTTCACCTCAGAACGTGACTGATCAGTCTAACTTACTACCTACGGAACTATCTGTGTGCGGCCATAAAAAGTTTTCACTTCAAAAACCATGTCTTCAAAAACTGGGATATTGCAATTTTCATGTCAAAAAAACATTATGCTCAATCGGGATTGGGATAAACCTCTCTCTCGCTGGGAAGGTGTTTTGACTACTAAGCTAGCAAGCCACGCTCGAAACTTGAAATATTCCACCCTCAATTATACGTCTTGTCTTTTCCATATTAAAACTATTTTTATTTTGGCCACGAGCGCTTCTCAATCAAACTCTAAACGAACGCTCAACGATAACTGGTCTTTTCCATATTAAAACTATGATACAGCGAGTATGCTGATGTCTTCTTAAAATTATTTCGTACTACGAGTATACCGAAGCAAATAATAATGTTACTGTGTTTGTTCAGCAAAGGAGTACCTTCTATTATGGCTCCTATATTTTCGTATGGCCTTAATATAGTACAATTTTTGATGGAAATTTATAACTTAGTGTAAGTCTCGTGATTGGAAATTTTCTCCAACCTCTTGTGATGTAACTTCAATGACAGCTTTCGATGACTCAGCATTAGTTCTCTCTCTCGACTTTAATTTGTAGAGAATCTTTAATGCATATCGATCCCTTCGATGTATCGATGCACAACCATCGTCAATCGCGTTTAAGAGAGTTTTTAATAGGTCTCCAAAAATTCAATTATTCCAAAAATTAAGTGTTTATATTCCAATTAGTATATAAATGTTGTAGCGAGGAGCCGTTCGTGTACCGGCCTTGTGTGGATTGCGAGAGGACCTGTGACAACTACGAGGAGCTGAATAACCCCGATATGTGCATCGAACAACCTACTGAGGGTTGCTTCTGTCCCGAAGGAAAGGTATGACCTTTAATAAACATAACAGATTGCTAATAGAATCAGACGTTGATGTTGAATGAGCCTGATGATGACAGTTCGTGGCGCCCGCACTTGGAGCCATTAGTCCCAGATGCTAGTACTTAACAGTGATTAGACCAAGTTGGCGATTTGTAAAATTTCAATAGCCGCAACCTAGACCCTCGTTTCAACGCGGCATTAAACTTATCACCATGGGCGTACTCTACCTAGATCTCCGAGTACCAAGCAACCTTATCTGCTCACTAACGGACACTGAAACAATGCACGCGTTCCTATTAATGCCGAAAATCAAACAGACATATACATATTGCCACGCCTTTATCACCGAAGGGGTAGGCAGGGGCATATACTATGGCCCCACATTGCACCGTATGCACTTTTGTTCCACGAAACAGGTGGTGAGGTTTTCAAGCCCTTCAACTGGGATTAACGACTGCCATGTTACTGAAAACCGAGACCAACGGCTTAACGTGTCTTCCGAAGCACGGAAACGCTCGCAAATGTAAATTCCACATAGTGGTCACCCATCCGAGGACCAACCATAGCGAAAGTAGCGTAACTTAACGCTGTGATCGTTTACAGAACACTGAGTCCGAGAGGCCACGAGCGCTTCTCAATCAAACTCTAAACGAACGCTCAACGATAACTGGTCCGTGCAGCTAAATCAATGTGAAAACCTATTCCAAATTCTGGTAGGATTTGGAAGTAACTAGAAATATACTATGCTACAGAAGAAGTAGACTTACCCCCTATTACATGCGATAAAGCACAACCTTTGAAACGTGTTCGTAACTGCCTTTGGGCGTAACTATATGTGTATCTCCAACTCACGCCTCTCGGGTTCATCTCCTATATCGCCCAGTTAACAGCGCCGTCACTATGCAGTCAGGTTTAACTAAAACTCAAATAATTATGTGTATTAATATGTGCAACTGTTTGAACTGACAGGTACGGGTGAACAACACGTGTATCGAGCCCAGTAAATGCTTCCCGTGCGATGCTAAAAACGAACACTACGCCGGTGATGAGTGGCAGGTGAGATTATATACTCTCTATAGACAGTGAAAATGTGGTAGGTACTCCACAGCCTTTCTATTTAATTTGAATAAGGTCAGTACGAAAATTAATTTGCGATCGATGCTATTTTTAATTTGATTACATTTTGCTGTTTAGAATACTTTAAAAAATTATGGATGTAATATGAGCTGATACGTTACTGGTGTTCCCCCTCTCTGCCGAGGTATTCCACGTAGTTTAGTGCTACAAAGTTTAATTAAATATAATTAATTAAATTAAATTTAATTAAATTTAGTTTGGCGCTACACCTGAAGATCGGGAGTCTGACCCATGCTCTCTCTAGCGCTGGCCGACTCCAATTCCCTGTGATTTCTACGAGTTACGTAGGTTATAATTCAAGCAGTACATAAAGTTACATTTGTAAAAAGCATTAATTTTTTTTTAGTTTTGGTTGAGCTATGTTTAAAATGTAACCTATCTAGTTCTGGCGGGTAGTTGATGTTTACTAATGATGTGTGAGTACGTTTAGGTATTAGTTGTCTAGATCCCATAGCAGAGGTTTATATTTTGAGGGTCCATAAAATATTTTTGAAGTGAAAACTTCTTTTGGCGCACCACACACAGTTTTTTAGGTAGTTAGTTAGGCTGATCCGTCACGTTCTGAGGTGAAAGGCTCGATCGGGTGAACTCGGGAACGCCGAGTGTACCCGAGCGAGAAAGATACAGTCAGCTGCTCTTCGCTGTTGTGTCGCTGTGTTTAGTATATTCAATTCATACGAAATAATTGATTGCGATTGCCAATTAAGTTTTCACTTCAGCCGTGCGCAATCTTAATCTTAATTTTTTTATATTTTACATGCCACTATTAGATTTAAGTGATAAAGTGTAAATAGGTATATAAGCCATAATGAGTTCGCTGGCCACATTTAACCGTAAAGCAACGGGCCATATAAATTGAATACATGGTATTTAAAGCAGGTACAAAAACTTAAAAGCAGACACCTGTACTCTCACTGTGCGGAAAACCACTGAACAGGGTTAACAAGTTCAAGTACTTGGGTCATTGGGTCACCGAGGACTCCAAAGTTGGATGTGATATTGATAGGGAACGGAGGTCGCTAGCAGCTCGTGCTAATATGCTTGCCTGCAGATTCGCGCGATGCTCACAATCAGTCAAGGTCACACTGTACAAGGCTTACTGCCAATCGTTTTAGAGCTGCGGCCTGTGGGTGAACTTTACGCATAGGGCATATAGTGACCTCCGCGTACAGTATAATAACAGCTTTTGGGCAGTGATGGGGCTGCCGTGGCGATGCAGCGCGTCGGGTATGTTCATGACCCACAATGTGGATAGCTTCGCGTGCATTATGCGCAAGCGTTGCACTTCGGCCCTTGCGTCAACACTCTCCTGAAAGTTTTAGCATCGAGGTGGGACTCACCTCTGCTGAAGAGGTGGATACAGATTCACGCCATTAAGGTGTGAGTCTGTATACACATTCTTCATGTTTTATATTAGTGTTGTCATTGTAGTGTAAGCACGTACTAACATTAGTTAATAAGGAAATTGTTACTAACACAGCTATGGGCTTAAGACTGAAATAAATTTATTATTATTATTAAGTATTACATAATTTAAGTCGCTTCAAATCAGTTAAAGTTCATTTCACCGGTAGCCCCGATGAAGACCTCACTTGCCGGGTCAGACGCTTAACCAACTAGGCTACCGAGACCCACTCGAAAGCGCATACAAATAACTTTTCAAAAAATGTTCTCACTTCCTGTTGATCGGTATCGATGCAGGAGGATGCTTGTACGCTGTGCTCGTGCAGCAAGGCGGCCAAGGCAGACGCGGCGCAAGTGTCGTGCACCGTGCAGACATGCAGTGTGCCCGTGTGTGCCGACAGAGAGGACATGCTCACCACGGCGGCCAAACCCGGCCAGTGCTGTCCGCACTACCTGTGTGGTAAGTCTACCTACTGGTCACATGGAACTTTATTTATTTATTTAAAATTTAAAGACATAATAATTCTGGATAAATTTTTAAAGCACTTATTTTGCTAAATTTCTCATAATTTTTTAATAAAGGGGAAAAAGACAATTCAATTCGAGATGGAGATTGAACCCGTAACCTTTGCCTAACCAGGACAATGTTCTAGCCACCTGAACTACCCGAACCGTATCGAATCAAGTTGAAATTCTCCACCATATTTTAATCGTCATTTTAAGAGTATGACCAGAGCCATCTATCGAGCTAATGAACAACTCAATACCAATGAACAGTGTTACAACCATTTTTAAACATGCAATGAACTCCACATAGTCTATGGATATATTTTTAAAACAATTATTGTTAATTTAAAAAAAAATCACCATTTTTAAAAATCCGCCTATTTGTCTTAGAGTAGTTTAAATACTTATTTTATTATTTTCTGTAAAATGGAGCCATTATCAAAAAATATCTCTTGCTTTATTTCGTTTCTTCTGGCTTTGTATTTCTTACTTAGAATATCATAAAAATATCCTTTACCTAACGCGACCGTATGGTTATCTTAGATTTAATACATGTACATAATTACAGAGGAACATATACCTACTCTAAACTTTCATGGCATTAAGTCCGCCTGTGTACATGGCTGTGCAGAAAGCTTTAAATAAATAAATATTTAACCTCGTATGATCTACAATAAACTAGTCTTACTTATGAAATTAGTACGCGTATGTTGCGATCATATGTAACCTGTGTGTACAACCTTCTATTACTAAGACTTCAGATTTTACGCGGGAAAAATTACAAGAGCAGACGCTTGCTGTATATTATTATCTAAAACTAGTGAATTTATCTTGTGTTATGTGCAGGAGAGGTGGTTTCTTAGACATAATAGTTGTGTTAACGTACTATAGTGGCAGACAGTGATATACGAGTATATGCAGTGAAATGCTATTTTCTTTTTTGCCGAGTAAAGATAATAAGAAAGAAGATAGAAGAAATATGAATTAAGATTTGGCTAAAAGCTCTTAGTAACCAGGCCATAAAATAAATACAAAAAAAAAATACTAAGACTTCGTTTCTTAGTAATAGAAGGTTCCATTTTCGCTTGGGTACAGAACCCTAAAAATATATGAATTTCCATTGCCATTATTATTTCCAATTTCGCACTGCTTGTGTCAAAGGTGCTGGGTAAAGTATGTTACTACTCAACCAACCTGTATTTGGAGCCTGGTATCCACTTTAATTTGGCTGCTAGGAGCTTGTCTGCCACCTCAGTGGTAAAAAAAAAAGCTATTGATTGGTTTTCATTGTCGGCATCGACCTCGTTCTTTTAATTGTAGTAACATAAAATATTTAGAATGATCTTTTTGTGATCCAGTGCCTAAACCGGTGGCAAACTGCACGGAGCCGAAGAAGATGGAGTGCGGCTTTGGGCAAGTGTTGAAACAGAAGACCACTCCAGAAGGCTGCAAAGAGTTCACTTGTGGTAAGTTAGTGAATGTATTATGTATGTAATATAAGTATAGATTGAGTTCAAGTATAATATATTATACTCGGTCTTTTATATTACGACCGAAGGAGGTGATATATTTTTTATAGATTTGACAGTTTCACTAAGAGATGCGCAACTTTTCTCGTGCCCCTATAAAAAAAACGTTATTTCCCTAGACGTTCACACGTCTGATAGCGCCAATATGGCGAAAATCAAATGGCATCTGTTTTTGGGTACGTTCCACTAAACGGAGGGTTACAATAGTTGCGTTCCACTAAAAGGTCGTGGTCGTTGAGAGCGACCGCTTGACGTCATACATGACGCCACTGTTCGCGACCGCATCACGCCCACTTCGCCCACACAATATTGGTGGGTCTGAGTGGGCTTACAGCGCTCAAGATATGCGTTTTCTATAACTATTGCCTACAATTTTACGTTTATAGAATGCAAGCCTTCAAGCGAATGCGAGCCTGTACCGAGCCCGAGCGAGACGGAAGTACTAGACCCGGGAATGAAGCGTGAAGTGGACACCAGTGGTTGCTGTCCAAGAGTCCAGTTCGTATGTCGCAAGGAGACGTGTCCCCAACCACCGGCGTGCGAGACTTTCTACGAGCTGAAGACTAAGCACGACGGTAGCAAATGCTGCGCTGAATTCAAGTGCGGTAAGATATTAACTATTGCATCTTATTTTGAAGCGCTTTGGCCCCGCGGACTCAGTGTTCAGTACACGATCACCGAGTTACGCTACTTTCACTATGGCTGGTCCTCGGATGGGTGACCACTTTGTGGCATTTACATTTGCGAGCGTTTCCGTGCTTCGGAAGGCACGTTAAGTCGTTGGTTCCGGTTGCGTCGTTAAGTCAAGTTGAAGGCCATATGGGCGGCTTGTAAAATTTCAATAGCAGGTAGTTACAACTTGCGTCTGTCTATTTCAACACGGCAAATGGCACGGCACCTATTACATGGGACAGGAATACACGTGGTGAGAAGTGGGCATACAATATGTATGCCTCAGCCACACCTTCGGGATAAGGCGTTAGTGTTAAAAAAATTATTATTTGAGGGTTTTATGCGAAGGTCAGCTCAAGTCCCGTCCTGAACCAAGTTGTCTTTTTTCACTTTGATAAAATTTGTATTATAAGTTAGGATAATAATTACTTTAGACATTATCTATGCGTTCCAATAGAAAAAGGACTTATAGAATACTCTTGTTGTGTTAGAGTCCGTTCCTCTTTTATTATTGGTGGCGCCCGACTGATAGAAAGCTAAGCAACGTCGTAAAGTTGATCAACACTGTCAGCAATACTTATTGAAATAATACCGTTACTGCGACAATGACAGTAATATTCCAAGTACTTATGGTGCTATAAAAAGGATTAATTACAAAGTCAATATGTGCTGCAAGTGGACCTACCGACTTATTCTAGCCCTAAGTCAACTAACTAGTGGTGCATTTGCCGGCTTACTGACGAGAGCATGGCGAAGAGACGAAAAATCCTGTACCGATCCATTTGGCCAGCATGGTGTACATTAAGGCCAAAATTAACCTTCCCATAGCAAAGTAATTGAGAGAGACCTATATTCAGCAGTTAATTGTGATAGGTTGAATGGAATGATTGACCAATTTGGTTCAAAATAGGATTTGACTCACGGTTTGATGACAATATATATCGGCCTTTGACAAGCCGTGAATCAGCATTATCTACGGCTGAGTTGTGGCAAAATAAGTATGAAAGTCTGTGATGGATGTTTCAGAATTGCCTAAGGACAAGTGTATTGTGAAATTGGAATGGGAGGCGGCATCCAAGGGCGGAGAGAAAATCAGGACCACGCCGCAGGTCGTTCTAAAGGATGTAAGTTTCTCAAAATTTAACTAATAATTAAGTTCATTCAAACTAGAATGTAATTTTCAGTCACAAAATCGAAAGTATTTTATCCACTGCATTATTTTTCATTCGATTACTCTGCAATTTTTTAAAAAAGTCTACAGTTTGCAAATTTTGTTACTGTGATAGCAACGCATTGGGTATCAGCTAGTTTGTAATATAATGAAGAACCTCGATCGTTTTGTGATATTATAAATTAAAGATGTCAGCATAAATCAGGATAGGCAACAAAGGCACTTGAAATTTCGTAAAACTAAATAAAATAAAAATAAATATTGTGGGACACTTTTCACACAGCGCCACCTAGCCCAAAGTAAACTAAATATTAGCTTGTGTTATGGGATCTAGATAACTGATAAACATACTTATATATTTCTAAATACATACGAATTATAGATAAATATTGACTTTGTCTTTGTGTTATTTTACTACATCGATACAGGGGTATTTATACATTTTTATGTGATTTACAAATTAAATCTACATAATCCAAATGTACATGATTCTTTCATGTACATTGGATTTTTGAACACTTGTGATTCAAATCTATCAATTGATTTTTGGCTATTATAAAATTTTATAATAGCCAAAAGTCCGAGTCCGAGACTACCAGGACTTTAATTGGTCGTGTTAATTAGTGTCTAGCACATAAGACCTTTTAGCCTTTTTGTTATCACCTCACTAAAAGGGCAACGGGTTCAAAATTTCTTCCGAATTTAACATCTAAAATAGACACATTTTATTTTATTAAATTTATTCGGCCCTTAAGAACGGTGGTTCTTAAGGGCCGAATAAATTTAATAAAATAAAACTGGGGTGCCAGTTCCGTGCTTCGGAAGGCACGTTAAGCCGTTGGTCCCGGTTGCTAATAAAATGGCAGTCGTTAAGCCAAGTTGAAGGCCTTATGGGCGGCTTAAAAAATTTCAACAGCAGGTCGATGCAGCCTGCACCTGTCCACATCAACACGGCAATGGGCTCACCACCTGTTACGTGGGACGAAAGTGCATACGGTGAAACGTGGGCGTTTAGTATGCCTCTGCCTACCCCTTCGGGGATAAAGGCGTGACAATATGTATGTATGTATGTATAAAATTTTATAAATATTACAATTATTACATTTGAATTTATTTTTCATTTACTATGATTTTGATTTTAATTTTAATTTGAGATGTAGATATAATATTGGCACTAAGATATAGCAATTTCTTGCACGTTAAAACGTGTACATGTATATGTTTGTTTCTATTAAATCACGATTTCTTGTTTCTTTGGAGTTCAAAGCACAGCAGTGTTCAAAAATATCATTGAAATATCTGACCTCCACAGCTTCACTCGTGACTTACTTCGTACTACCGTCGTTTATATAGGATTACTGCTCCGCTCTCCTGGGTACTAACGTTATGATTAATATCTTATCCTAGAATTCCTCGATAAATGAACTATATAACACTCAAAGAATTTTTCAATTCGACTCAGTGGTTCCTGAGAGTAGCCGTTTAACCAAACTCTTAAGCTTTATATATTAGTATTAGTATACATTATTCATAAACATATACAAATAAAGAGATGCGTTGTGGGATGCAGGTGGATGCGGTGTGGCTGGACGGTCCGTGCCGCTCGTGCCGCTGCGAGAACAGCTCGCGCGGGGCCGCAGCTCGATGTTCCCTGACGGAGTGCAGCCCCGTGCTGAGCTCGTCGCAGTTCGTGCTGGAGCCGCAGCCCGTGCCCTTCCAGTGCTGCCCCGTGCCGGCCTACGTCGCCTGCATCGACGCGCCTAACATCTACAAGGTGCGTATCGAGGTGGAACCCAGCCCTACCTTTGATACTGATGATTATGCTTGTAATTGTAAAATAATTGATTTCAAGCAGTTTCCTACAAAATGATTATAACAACACTAAATGTAATGAAAATCGGGAAATTTAGTTTATGGCAATATTCTTGATACTACCACAAACAAAGTAATATTCTCAGCCCTATTGTGGGTGTTCGTCAAGGTAGCATCTTTGGTCTTACTTAGGCATACCCAAAGGTAGTTTTTTTTATCCGTGACTCGATTGTATCACAAGAGAGCTTTTAGGTATTCTACTTCTTGATCTTTACATTGAGGGTACTTCAAAGTTACTTAAGTACTACATACACTCATATTTAATTAATCCCACAGTGTGTTTACTCTAAGGCAGCCATTATGAGTCCTACATGGGTGTACTCCAAGGTAGCATACTTGGTCTTGCCTTACACCAAA
Organism: Thumatha senex; assembly: GCA_948477245.1. Lineage (NCBI taxonomy): Eukaryota > Metazoa > Arthropoda > Insecta > Lepidoptera > Erebidae > Thumatha > Thumatha senex. Next base: position 27,697,336 of record OX419729.1, on the reverse strand, counting down.
TTAGCATATTAAGAAATAACTCGGTCAGTCTTTGCTCCAAGCACTACCTTAATAAATAAAGTCTAAATGAAATCTTTTCGTCTATTTACCAGGTGGGAGAAAATTGGACATCGCCAGATAATCCGTGTGAGAGCTACAAGTGTGTGCGAACCGAGACCGGAGACGCGCTAGAGAAGATTACTACGTTGGCTACTTGCTCAAATGAATGTCAGCCGGTAAGTTCCAATAATATTTTTTTTGATTTTACGTATCTTGACAAAATATGTGATGCTCTTGGAAACATTAGTAACGAACCATCTGCGCAGGGTTGGAAGTACTTCCCGGCCACCAAGGAGAGCGGGGAGTGTTGTGGCAAGTGTTCACCAGTAGCGTGTGTGGTGGATGGCCGGGAGCGGCTCATTGGCGAAAAGTGGACCTCTAGCGACTTCTGCGCGAACTACACCTGCGTCGATTTGAATGGCACTGTACGTTACTGTATCACTATTACTTACTACTTACTTTGTTACTGTATTACTACCGTTATTGTATACTACCTAGCCTTACCTGACGAAGACGTTTTCCCGTACCCACTTCTCATAGAAGCGTATTTTTGGGATAAAAAATAGCCTATGTGTGTATGTCAATAACAATGAATGAAAATACTAGGGTTAGGAGGGGAGAGAAATCCCAAATTCAGTCACAAACATTCGCCTTTATTATATTAATAGATTTCTAGAGATTTTCCCAAGTATGCATGGATCGCGAAGCTTGGCGATTTGTCCTCTCTGACTACCCTATCAGGGATACAGCGTGAAGATAGTTAAGTTCTTAAAAACATTTAATATTGCCGCCAAAAAACTTTTATAAAAGCCCACTCCTTAAAAAAATGCAGCGTTGTCTTTTATGGATTTACAGAAATCATCATCTTAAAGTATTTTATGTAATCAAAGTAGTTACCGAAGACGTACAAGAGTAAGCAGACCAAACATAAATAATTCCTTTGCTTATGGAGCAATACTTCATCCTTTTCACTCTTGCCATCTGTTGCATAAAGCTATCTTTGCTATTCTGTGTAGCTACATGTAACTCACACATTGACAGCGAACAGCGCGTAACTAATTTTCTTACTACAAATACGGTATAAACTTGTAATAACAACCGCCGATGTCATCTTTAAATCAAAGATTTATGTGTCAAAGTGAAAATATTACATATTGTTAAATGTTACAAAAGTAGACAAAAATATACAAAAAGGTTTTTTGTGCATAGAGTGATGAAGTTTCATTATCAAGAAATAACCAGAAATAACTAAGCTAAGCTTTCTGTCGATGTGTGTGTAATAGGCTACGCTATTTTTTGCTAACGTTGGGTCTGCTTACTGTCCAATATGTCTGTGGTTGTTACTAACATTGTTTAACTTATCATTCAGCTCCAAGTACAATGCTCAAACGAAACATGTCCCGAAGTATCAGCCGCTGTAAAGAAACAATTCGTACTCAAGACAGAGAAAGTAGAAGGCAAGTGCTGCCCCATCGAGGAACCGATCGCGTGTCGCGTCGGCAACGAGATATATCAGGTAACAAAACATCACTTATTTCACATAAGTCACAAGTGCGGAAAATCTGTTACTAACACAATTTTCACAGGAATCTGAGAAAATGACAATGAACAATATTAGATAGGAATAAAGTTTAATTTTTGGAAAGTTTTTGTTAAAATAATATTAATAAGAAATAAAATATAATCAATAAAATTTCAGTCCGAGACTACCAGGACTTTAATTGGTCGTGCTAATTAGTGTCTAGCACATAAGACCTTTTAGCCTTTTTGTTACCACCTCACTAAAAAGGCAACGAACGGGTTCAAAATTTCTTTCAAATTTAACATCTTAAGTAAACACATTTTATTAAATTTATTCGGCCCTTTAGACCCACCCACAAACTACCTTATAAGCGAAGAAGCGCTTGTGGCCCCCGCGAACTCAATGTTCTGTAAACGATCACTGCGTTAAGCAACTTTCACTATGACTGGTCCTCGGATGGGTGACCACTTTATGGCATTTGCATTTGCGAGGGTTTCCGTGCTTCAGAAGGCACGTTAAACCGTTGGTCCCGGTTGCCAGTAACATGGCATTCGTTAAGCCCAGTTGAAGGCCTTAAAAAGGGCTTGAAAAATTTCAACAGCAAATCGCCACTACCTGCGCCTGTCCATTTAAACACTGCAATGGGCTCACCACCTGATACGTGGGACAAAAGCGCATACGGTGAAGTGTGGGCGTATAGTATGCCTCTGCCGACCCCTTCGGGGATAAAGGCGTGGCGATAATAATAATAATAATATATGCTTTATTGTACACCAAGAAAAAAAACATAAAGAAAAGGTATTATTAAATATATCAAGTACAATGGGCGGCCTTATTGCAAGCAGCAATCTCTACCAGGCAACCGTTAGATGGATAGGACTGTGTGAAATCTTTAAATTAGGGTTTCACGTTTGGTGACAAATATACTTTGTAAATTTCATTAAACATAATATATATCAAATTATACACAAAGGCATACATACACGTTTACATGCATACACACATACATACACATACACATATACATATACATACATATATACATATTTTTATACATACATACACATACCTAATATATATATATATATACAAGAAACACATAAGAATCTATGTCAGCGTACAAGTAGCTACAATGAAAGTTCTTTTACCCTTACTTTAAACGATCCCAACGTTTGAGCTCGTCTGATAGTAACTGGTAATGCATTCCATAGTCGAGCTGCTTCAACAGTAAAAGATTGATCAACAAACTTTGTGGAATGTACCGGAATATGCAGTCTCAAGTTCTGCGACGATCTTAGGAACCTTGAGTGCGTCTCACCTAGGAACTCAAAGCGTTCCTTGAGGTAAGAGGGAGCTAGTGGGTTAAATAATATATTATATAGCATAGAAAGGATATGAGGATTTTGTCGAAGGCGAATCGGGAGCCACTTGAGTTGTTTGCGGTATTCAGAAATGTGATCATATTTGCGTAAACCAAATATAAATCTTATACAGATTTATATTTGGTTTACGCAATATACAAATACAAATATATACATGATTGCGCAAGTGAAATCTTAGTTGGAATCGGGAGAAGGCCACGCAATCTTCGCAAAGAGCCTGCCGAGGCAAACAATTTGCGATTAACTTCCTGCAATTGAGGCCCCCAGGACAGAGTTCTATCAATATATATGCCTAGGTTTTTTACTCTGTCACTAAAAATATATGCGATATGTATTTATGTATCTATATTTAGGGTATTTTTTATTAATATCAATCTGAAATATATTATTTTTCTAAGACAAAAATGTGAAATAAACGGCCTTCATAGTGTGCCGCTAGTGTAGTTGCTTTTCAAAATATATACATACATACATACATATTGTCACGCCTTTATCCCCGAAGGGGTACGCAGAGGCATATTTAACGCCCACATTTCACTGTATGCATTGTTGTCCCACTTAACAGGTGGTGAGCCCATTGCCGTGTTGAAGTGGACAGGCGCAGGGTGTGGTCACCTGCTGTTGAAAATTTTTAAGCCGCCCATAAGGCATTCAACTTGACATAACGACTGTCATTTTATTGGCAACCGGGACCAACGGCTTAACGTGCCATCCGAAGCACGGAACTGGGGTGGGTCTAAAGGGCCAAATAAATTTAATAAAATAAAATGTGTCTATTTTAGATGTTAAATTTGGAAGAAATTTTGAACCTGTTGCCTTTTTAGTGAGGTGGTAACAAAAAGGCTAAAAGGTCTTATGTGCTAGACACTAATTAGCACGACCAATTAAAGTCCTGGTAGTCCCGGACTCGGCTTTTCAAAATAAAGTCGAGTATATCTCTAAATGATCAATGGTGTCCCCAGGAGGGGCAAACGTGGCCGTCCCCGGACCCGTGCAAGAACGTGACGTGCACCCGGGACGCGGGCGGGCGCCTGTCGCAGCGCGAGAGCGTGGCCGCGTGCTCGCGGGACTGCCAGCGCGGCTGGCGCTACCGGGCGCCGCCGGCGGGCGCGTGCTGTGGACACTGCGTGCAGGAGCAGTGCGTTGTGGACGATCGGCTCGTGACACCCGGTGACACTTATATGCTTATATTAACTTAACTAGCTTCACGCTGTATCTCTGACGGAGTAGTCAGAGAGGACAGATCGCCAGGCTTCACGATCCATACGTACTTTTTTCGCTTCCTGCAAATTCATTAATCGCTTCATACATGGTCGTATGGGTATCCGAGTACTATTGACTTAGCTTTTTAACTGTTCCAAATGTAACAAAACCTATGTTGTCAGGTACAAGCTGGCATTCGGCGGACAACTGTACGACATTCTCGTGTGACAAGTCAGGCGATGAGGTGTTCGTGACGTCAGCGCGCGAGATGTGCCCCGACGTTTCGCACTGCGCCCCGGCAAATCTGGTCAACGACACGTGCTGCCAGAAGTGTGTCGAACGACCGCAGGCATTGAGTGAGTACACCACATATATACATACTACACACACATACTACATATATATTTACATATACACTAGTTGATGCCCGCGGCTTCACCCGCGTAGAGTAGTTTTCCCGTTCCCGTTTCCCACAGGAACTTGTTCCCGGGACAAAACTAGCCTATGTGTTAATCAGACGTATAAGCTATATTATTGTAGTTTCATTAAAATCCATTCAGTAGTTTTTACGTGAAAGGGTAACGTCCATACAAACTTTCACATTTATAATATTATTAAGATTAAGATACTACACTCACAAACATACAGTATTTAATATTTTTGAAGTGCCTTGAACAATCTTATCCGAAGTATCATAAATAAATAAAATAAAAATATCTTTATTTTGCATAGACCATTTTAACGGCGCTTACAAAATGTCATACACTATTTAAAATATTTAAAGCGACCACCGGTTCGGAACGCGGCCCACCTGAGAAGAACCGGCAAGAAACTTAGGAAGGCTTTTTTTTTGATGGTCTATTTACAATTTAATATTATTTCACTTTGCCAGCAGCAGATCATTTCCAGGCGTCGAAAATTGTGGAACATTTTTTACATGACGCTGTCTAACCCAAATTAAGCTAATATAAGCTTGTGATATGGGATCTAGACAACTGTTAAACATACTTATATATTTCTAAATACATACATATTATACATAGGAAACACCCAAACTCCGAAAAAAACATTTGTGGATCACAAGCAATCGCTTACACTACCACATACGCTACTGAGGCAGTAATATAACAATTATGCGACATGACACAAAATTAATACGTAAACTATCAAAACTTCTCAGGGAGTTATGACCAAGATATACTCGTTTGTATGTAAGAATAGTGGGATTTCTATTCCTAGTGGTGTGCCCGTCAACCATACGGCCAAATATGTTTATTGTAGCATAATTATGTATTTTTAGAATCTAGTCCTTTGAGAATTTGTTTTTATGTACCACTTGTTGAGAATTTGTTGAAGTAAAACTTGTTTAAACGCGCTTGACTTGCGGAGTAAGTTGGTGAATGCGTGACGAAAGCGTTACGTTAAGTGTGATCGAGGCGAATGGAAGTTGAGAGGCAGATATAAGTTAGTGAAAATATACATAGAGATAGTTACGTTTCGTATATTACTGCAGAGGCAAACATTTTCTTTCTCTCGTTCTCTCATAGGCTACCTACGTGTCGTATATCTAAGACACAGTGCAGGCTTATTGTCTGGATCACACTGTAGAAGAAGAAGAGAAAATGTGCGCGCGTCAGGCCCCTAATTTTTTTACTTCATTCATCATTTTTTACTAACTACCAGGACTTTAATTGGTCGTGCTAATTAGTGTCTAGCAAATAAGACCTTTTAGCCTTTTTGTTACCACCTCACTAAAAAGGCAGCGGGTTCAAAATTTCTTCCAAATTTAACATCTAAAATAGACACATTTTGTTTATTAAATTTTTCGGCCCTTTAGACCCACCCCAGTTTCGTGCTTCGGAAGGCACGTTAAGCCGTTGGTCCCGGTTGCCAATAAAATGGCAGTCGTTAAGCCAAGTAGAAGGCCTTATGGGCGGCTTAAAAATTTCAACAGCAGGTCGCCGCAGCCTGCGCCTGTCCATTTCAACACGGCAATGGGCTTACCACCTGTTACGTGGGACAAAAATGCATACGGTGAAATGTGCTACCCCTCTGCCTACCCCTTCGGGGATAAAGGCGTGACAATATGTATGTATGTATGTGCTTGAAATATATATTTGGTTCAGATGAAATAGTATTATATTATAGATGGCCACTAATTTTAGCAGGAAATTTCAATGTTATGTCATTTAAAGAATCATTTTAAGAAAAGGAAATCGCGACTCCTTATAAGGAAAGGAAAGCTCGCCAAATATCTATAATCAATAATCCTAGCAATTCATTCCTATCTATCAATAATCCTAGCCAGGAATCGAACCCGATGTAATTGTAAAAAAAAATCAGCCTGTATTCCATATCGTATAACCATTCGATAGTGTTGTTAATAAGGATCGATTTCTGGGAAGTCATGATATACGGGAAAATTTCTTGTTCACACCCGCAGCACGGCATATCTTCACTACATTATGTTCGGATTTCAAATTTCTATTGAAGTATCTTCCGAAGCATGTAAATGTCACAAAGCGGTTACTCATCTGAGAACCAGCCATTACAAAAGTTGCTTGACGCAAGGATCGTTTACAGAACACTGAGAAAGCTGCGCTTCCATTCCAGATAGAACGATTCCAAGGTTCCATCGATTTCTTGATTTGATTGTTACCAAGAAAGTATTCTGTAAGTATGTGTCTCGCAGGCAAGTGTGTGGCGAGTGTGATCCCCAGCGCGGAGACAGTGGGACAAGTGCGCTTGCACCTGGGCGTGCACGGCATTTGTGTCAACAAGAGGCCGGTGGAAGGGTTGCGAGACTGTGAGGGCTCCTGTGACTCCGGCACCAAGTATAACAATGGTCAGTACACTCAACCTTCGACATAGCTATAGTTTAAAATGGTATAACATGTTTCAGGTTGCTGGATATTTTTTTGACAGCGATTTTAGAAAAGGAACGTAAATGGATTATAGGAAACCGGGGATACGCATATTAGATTTGACTAAAAAGCATGCGTAGTGTTGTATGTTACACATCATTTATGACCTTGTTTTGATTAGTCTGATGAAAAGGTTCAATCTGTCCGTCCGTTCGTCTGTGCCCATCTATTTCTCAGGAACCATAGGACATAGAAACACGGTGTGGACAGTTTACGCGGGAAACTCGACAAGTGCGGACGCTTGCTGTATATTATTTTCTAAAACTAGTGCATTTGTCTTGTTTTATGTGCGGGAGTTGTGGTTTCTTGGACATAAAAGTTGTATTAACGTGCTAAAGTGATAGACAATGATATTTATATGCAGTGAAATGCTATTTTCTATTTTGCCACGTAAATCCACTGAAAGCCTCAGTATAACAACCACCATTATACTGGGGTGAGACTGACCTTGACATAAGACTAGACTTGACTAAGACGTAGAGGATTGGGAAATTTTAGATATTAAGAAAGAAGAGTGGAGAAGTATTAATTAAAAAAAAAAACTAGCTAACTATCTTCACGCTGTATCCCTGACGGGGTAGTCAGAGAGGACAGATCGTGACGCTTCACGATCCTTGCATACTTCTTTCGCTTCCAGCAGATTCATCAATCGCTTCATACATGCACGTCTGGGTATCCGAGTACTTTTTACTTTTCCGTTTTGAGCAATCTGCTCACGTGGTCTTCATATGTCTCGGCCCACCTTTTACCCTCTACTTTCGCACAATATATATTCGTCGTCAATCGTTCCTCACTCATTTGTTGAGGAGCACGGCCTTTTCTAGCTTAACGCTGACATTTTAATTCTAACCTGCCATATTGCGTATCACTTAAATATGAATTAAGATATGGCTAAAGGTCGTAACCAGGCAATAAAATAATTACAAAAAATGTGTATGTGTGTTCCAGTGACGGCGTCCCACGACAGCAAGTGCGAGTGTTGCCAGCCGCTGCAGTACGGCGCGCTGGTAGTGACGCTGAGCTGCGAGGACGGCTCCGAGCAGCCGCACAAGGTAGCTTCGCCCTCCGACTGCACCTGCTCGCCGTGCGGGGGCATCGCCCTGCAGCCCTGGAAACGACCTGGTAACACCATCTCTTGTCTTACTTGAAAATTTATAACTCCGTGATACAAAAATGTTTGCCTTCATATTCATTAACTCCACTGGTACGGGAAAAATGCTATTGATGTCCGGAGATAGAGACACAAATTCTACATTCTGGTAGGCTGGACAAAATGTCACATAACTGCTTTTTAACGATGGACGGCAGCATGAAGCCGTGCTCGGAGACTAGACAAGTTGGTATGCAAAATATACAGTTTACTATAAATTTATCCAGTTAACTTTATTTTTCATATTACAGTTTACCCGGGAGTCAAGAACCCAAAAGGCTACTCCGGCGTGAAGAACCCATCAGGCTACTCCGGCGTGAAGAACCCTACAAGCTACACTGAAGCGAGCAACGAAAACTATGAAATACCGGAGATATACCGTCGAATGGGAGAGACTGAGCGATAAACCGACTGCACCTTTACCAAAGAATATTATACAGAAAATGATGTTTTTGATGTAAATATATGTGTATCAATATATCATAATAAAATATTGTCGTTTTTTCGTTGAAAATATATTTGTGTAGTTCCTAGGAGCTTCCTAGAGGAGTGGGTTTACGTCGGTAGTGTAATAGACAGTAATAAAACTCACATCGCCAAAAATAAGTTCCAAACCTAAACAATAACTAATATGCTTTCGCCACTTTTTAACCGACTTCAAAAATGGAGGAGGTTACATTATTGAGATTTTTACCTAAGCCCAAAAGTATTTTTTTATTTGAGAGAATACTTTCTCAATAATTTGCGCACATATACCACACACATACACGCACACGCACACACACACACACACACACACACACATTTCTAAATACATACATATTATAGACAAATAACACCCAGACACAGAATAAACCATCGTGCTCATCACACAAGAACTCTCATAATGTTATAGGTATTAACAATGAATTCTATGTATTTTCTAGCTATTGAGACATTTGCGTATGGTAATCATCATCTCACTACACTGAGCTGACACAACTGACGCGACGAAATGTACTTAACATTTCTTTAACGGTTAGAAGTGATTTCTTCTTGTGTTTATTATATTAGGGAATCTGAATTTAAGAAAAAAAGGCTTAAGTTCGACGCATATTTTTTAAATTCCGGTTTCATAGTCTGCGGCGATCTCGCTACTCTTACTTGGATGAAAAAAGTCTTTTTCAATACAATTACTCATAATATGGCTCTAATCTCACCGCAATTAGGCACACAATGATACCTATTATCAAACTGTGGTTTTTGATTGTTATTAAATCACTAGTGGGATAATAGTTTTTTTATTTTGCACTGGATGAAAAAAAAAAATTAAAAAAAAATTTTTTAAATAAAAATCGAAACAAAAAAAAAAGCGTTAACGTAAACGATCACTGAGTTACGCAACTTTCACTATGGCTGGTCCTCGGATGGGTGACCACTTTGTGGCATTTACATTTGCGAGCGTGTCCGTGCTTCGGAAGGCACGTTAAGCCGTTGGTCCCGGTTGCCAGTAAAATGGCAGTCGTTAAGCCTGGTAGAAATCCTTATGGGCGGCTTGAAAAAATTCATCAGCAGGTACCCACAACCTGCGTTTGTACATTTCAACACGGCAATGGGCTCACCACCTATTACGTGGTACAGGAATCCACACGGTGAAAAGTGGGCATATAATATGCCTCTGCCACCCCTTTGGGGATAAGGCGTGATGGATATTTATTTATTTATTATTTACAACTTTAACAAAAAAAAAGAAATCTCATTCTTTACTCTGTGATCAATGCGCGCGCATAAAAAAAATAGTAGATCGCTCGCACCGCATTTTCATCTCAAAGAGAGAACATATTTTTTGCATTAGGGATATTCAGGTCTATCGTGTGAACATTATTTACAGTAAAAATTTAAAAATAAATAATCTTTTAATTTAAATTAAGAATTAAATATTCAAAGGATTTAAACCTATTAATTAAACATTTTAAGTAAGTATGTGCTATAGGTACCTTGAAATCTGTTTGAAGTCGGTGCAAAGCACACACTTATTTGGTTATACAGCTACAAGTTTAGAATTACTTAATAGCTCTAAATCAATTATTATTAATTAAATATTTAATTCGGATTGTTTATATTGCTTTTTAGTACTGTTGTTTTTCGTTTGCAGTCGGTTTAACAACTTTTTAAATAATATATTACATATTTCATAATCTTTTTATTCTTAGACTTCCTTCCAGCGTTAAACATGCCAAATAATCCTTCGTCGCATCTCTAGGTAGGTAGTTAGTAGTTACTAAAACCCAGTGGCGTAACTATAGGGTGGCAGGGCTGGCAAAATGCCAAGGGCCCCCGAGCCAAGAGGGCCCCGGCCCAAGCTGCTGAGAGTGCAGAAATAACCTAATATTTTTAAAACATTTTATTTAAAATGTATAATTATTTCAAGTACTTAAATTCAATAACCATAACATACAAATTCAAAGTAATCATAAAGATTTCAACATATTTCTGAATGTATCCATTGATTGCTTCCCATTATTTCCAATCATTTCGAATTCTAAGGAACTACTGGTCGAATTTTTCAAATTCGACCAATTCATCCTTAGCGCCTTCAACCAAACAAACAAACAAACTCTTCCGCTTTATAATATTAGTATAAAAGTATAAAATAAATGGTTATAATTAATAATCAACTGAAATCGTGTTTTTTTTCGATGAATCAAATTGTTTTCAATTTCAGTATTTTGCAACAATTTACTTTGCAAATTTTAATTGACAGTAATCTATTTAAAAAAATCTATAATTTGATGGTATATAAAAAAGACATATCTAAATAATTTGCTCAAAGTTCAGAGATGAAACAGAAAAGTCTTCGAGTATTAGAGGATTGCTGATTTTTTATAATATTTGAATCGCTCGTGGCCCACCTAACTCAATGTTCTGTAAATGATAACTACATTAAGCAACTTTTGCTATGACTGCTCATCGGTTGGGTGACCGCTTTTTGGAATTTTCAGTGCGATTCTGTGCTTCGGAAGGAATTTGCCAGAAACATGGCAATCACGCGCCTTGAAAAATTTCAACAGTAGGCCACCACAATGTGCGATTGTCCATTTCCTCATGGCGATTGGCTTACGATCTGTTACGTGGGACAAAAATGCACACGGTGAAAATGGACGTATAATATGCCACCCTTTCGGTGGATAAAGGTGCGTGACTGATTAATAATTAGGAATCATCATTCAGCTTTCCTGAAGTACCCATGTACTGCATCAATGTTGTTCCTTTTGATACATCTACACGCTTTCCAATCGTCGATAAGCCTCCACAAGTTCAAGCGTCTAGATCTGGCGTTGGCTTGACTTGCGTAGCCTTGCGAGCGCATGTCGCTGATCTGATCGATTTTCGGTGTTTTGTGCACAGATCAAAGAAAGCTTCTGGCAAGCGTTTGCGCATCCACATACTTCATGATTTGATCTGCATTAGTACAGATTGTAACCGCGTGACGACCTAAACGGTCATGTGGGTGAGAGGTGTGAGGAGTTTGAGCGTGTTCATGGTGGTTTTGGATACAGCACCCGCAACGCTGAAGGAGAAACTATCCTCAGAACGTGTGCGGCTGCCGATCTGGCCATTGAGAACACGTATTTCAAAAAGAAATCCGAACATCTCATCACCTACAAGAGCGGGAGGCGTACAACTCAGATCGATTTCCTACTCACTAGGCGACATAGCATCGGCAAGGTGGCCAACTGCAAGGTCATACCCGGTGAGAGCCTTACTGCACAACACCGTCTCCTTGTCATGGACCTCTGCGTGAAGGCTAAAGGCAAACGCATCGAGCGGTGCCAGCGCCGCATCAGATGTTGGCTGCTTGATGAAACTAGGTCCCAGGAGTTCGTCTCAGCTGTCGGTGCACTTGTCACCGACAGCTGAAGGCGAACCAGTTCAAGATTACTGGAACAAAGTTCAGGCGGCCATCCTTGGAGCGGCGAAGGTGGTGCTCGGTGAGTCTAAGGGTGGACGCAAATGTGACAAGGAAACTTGGTGATGGGACGACGCAGTCCTGAGGGAGACCAGGGAGAAGAAAGCCCTCTTTAAAAAGTGGCAAGCGACCGGATCTCCCGAAGACCGCGACGCGTACAGGGCTGCCAAGCGCGCCACAAAGAGAGCTGTAGCCAGTGCCAGACGAGACCACTTACAACCTTTGTATGATAAGCTGGAATCGTCTGAGGGGCAGAAGCTCATCTATAAGCTGGCGCGCTCCAGGGTCAAAGCGGCACAGGATATATCCAAGTGTCGCTGTGTAAAAGACCCTGAGGGCAACCTGTTAAGCGAAGACCTCGCGGTAAAGGAGAGATGGCGCTCGTACTTCCACGAGCTGCTTAATAAACAGCATAAAGAGGTGCAGCCTCCGGACCTCCCTCCGAATCAGGGACTAGTGCCACCGGTAACGCCTGGAGAAGTCCTGACTGCGCTTCACCGCATAAAGAATCGGAAAGCTGTCGGACCCGATGGAGTCCCCATCGAAGCCTGGAAGGCGATGGGTCCTCGCGGTGTGGGCATCTTAGTAAACCTTTTTAAACGCATACTCCTTAGCGGGCAGATCCCAAACCAATGGAGACTGAGTATTATTACTCCAGTCTTCAAAGGTAAGGGGTCAGTGCAGGAGTGCGGGAGCTACCGCGGTATAAAGGTGATGTCCCACACCATGAAGATCTTCGAGAGGATTATAGACTCTCGGATCCGGCAGAATTGTACTCTCTCGGAGTGTCAATATGAGTTTCGCCCTGGTCATGGGACCACGGACCCTGTTTTTGCCCTGAGGGTTGTCGCAGAGAAATACAGGTCGAAGAACACGCCTCTGCACTGTTTGTTTCTAGACATGCAGAAGGCCTTCGACTGTGTTCCTCGTGCGATGATCTGGTGGGCACTGCGGTCCAAAGGGGTTCCAGAGGTCTATATTGACACTATCCGGGACATGTACTGTGACTCCGATTCAATGGTTCGGACTGCTGTTGGCGACACGAAACCCTTTCCGATCACCGTCGGGTTACACCAGGGTTCTGTCCTTAGTTCTCTTCTGTTCAGTGTAATATTAGACGAATTGTCGGACAGCATCAGAAACCCGCATGAGCAGCCTCCATGGTTGCTCATGTATGCTGACGATATTGCGCTGGCAGACGCGGACAGGGGCAGATTGGTGCGACGTGTAAAGGCGTGGAAGGAGACGCTTGAGAACGGCGGTCTGAAACTAAATGTGGCGAAGACCGAGTGCTTGGCACTAAACTCGACAGATCCCACATCCGTCCGCATAGGCGGTGATTTGGTCGAGCGCACGGACCAGGTTAAATACCTGGTATCTGTTTTCCACACGTCCAGTGACATCGATTGCGATGTCAAGTCACGCATTGCTGCCGCGTGGGCCAAATGGCGGGAGATGACCGGTGTCATTTGTGACCCTAAAATGCCGATCCGGTTAAAGGGACAGGTCTACAAAACCATTATTAGACCTGTCCTTTTACATGGCAGTGAGACGTGGCCGATATTGAAGTGACACAAGCAGGAGCTGCGTGTCACGGAAATAAAGATGCTGCGGTGGATGTGTGGAGTCACGCGGATGGACCGCGTGAGGAACTCTCGCATCCGCGGCAGCCTTCACGTCCGTGGCATTGCAGACAAGTTGCAAGAGTGTCGCCTTCGTTGGTATGGTCACGTCTTGCGACATCCGCCGGGCTACGTAGGTAACAAATGTTCCCGCCGGGTCCCGGTAAGAGGGTAAGACCCAAGAAGTGCTGGCTTGACGTCGTAAGGGATGACATGCGTGCCAATGGTCTCACTACAGGGGATGCCGACAACCGTGCGAAGTGGAGGAGAAAATGTAGGAAAGCGGACCCCGGGCGTCGCGAAACGCAACTGGGACAGACGCTCGAATGATGATGATGATGTAACCGCGTGGAGAGTGAACGTCGTTTTGTTTGAAATTGGCTGAGTGGGCAAACGAAACAAAATATTTTTTTTGTCTCAAGAGGAGGATTTTTAGGCGGTACTATCGTAGTTACCTAAACGACGGCCATGCTTGACAACCATGTACTAACTACCGAGCTTGCAAGCATAAGGATGCCCGATGGTTGGCTTGCCAATTTTATTACCAATTTTGAAACTAAAATTTATAAAAACCCTTTTAAGAAACTCTATGAGACAAGACAGGCTTCTATTAGAAGGCTATTCTGTTAATTGACAATATTTTATCTATCTATCTTCACGCTATATCCCTGACGGGGTAGTCATAGGGTACAGGTCGCCAGGCCTCGCGATCTATGCATACTTTCGCATCCTGCAGATTCATTAATCGCTTCATACGTGCACGTCTTGGTATCCGAGCGCTTATGACTTTTCCTTTCATTTATATATTTTCAAACCGCCTACAAGTTAATAATAATATTTTCAACTTGGCTTAATTTCTACTATGTTACCGGCAACCAGGAGCAACGGTTTAAAGTACCTTCCAAAGCACGTGAACACACTCGTAAATAGAAATGTATTTCTATATTTTATTTTTTATATGTTGTAACAAAGCGGTCATCCACCTTATGACCAGCCATAGCGAAAGTTGTTTAACTCAATATCGTCTACAAAACACTAAGATAGTGGGGCCACAAGCGCTTCATCGGCGGGGTCGCCGCAGACTGATCTACGCCCAGGACCACCGGCCTCCATGACCAGGGGCCTGAGGACGAAGAGTGGGTTGCTCGCCGTCCTTACAGAAGCAGGCCTTAGACGGTGGCGTGACGTGAGAACTTCGCGTACGTCTTTCACCCCCTCAAGAAAGTAGGACAGCACCCGAATCCACCCCAGAGATATTAGATTAGCGGGATAACACCCGAACCCCCCCATCCGAAGACGATACCGCGATTGCGGATAAAGTCTCCTGGGGCTATCCTCCCGAAGGACTTACCCGGGACTCCTGGCCATAGACAAATGGAAGTGCACCATGTGGTTTTAGTCGGTAAGAGTCCGGCATAGCATCCATGAGGATTTCAACACGAAAAAAAAAACTCTGTTACGATTTTTACTGGGAATTTGCCACGGGCCTCAGAAGGTATAGTTACGCCACTGCTAAAACCTGAATCCTATAAGCGACATGAGTTTTATTATAGTTTGTCTTTAGCACTATATTACCTATTCATCTCTTATCCGTAAGCCCTTTTTAGCTCTCTCCCAAAAACGATTCCGTGTATTAGGGTTGCAACAAAATGTTTCCTTGAATTAGCTCCGGAACTTTAATGAAACTACATACATGTCAAAATTACTTTTGTTTATTTTTTTCCCAAAAACCGTGTAGAACTTTGCCCATCAGTTCAGCGCTTGGAATCATAATCTTCTTAAAGAACGACTCTTCTCCCAACCGTGACAGCCAATCCGCAGTGCGAGGAAATCTGTAGGAAAAATACTATCATTATCTGTATTTAGCGCTTAAAATTATAAGTAAAATCAATTTTACAGTGACCGTTCAATTAGGTACGTAAGATACATTAATTATGACCCTAAAAATAAACAGGCACTAACTGCATTCAAACGCGAGCGAACTATAAGTAAGTAGTATTTTGTAAATGGGGATCATGTGTAGGTAACCTCTCCTAAATGGTGTCGGTATATGAAAGTCTAAAAACCCATATTTAGTGCCTACCTACAAGAACATCACAGAGGAAAGCAATCGCTCTAGAAGTTTACATACCAACAAAATCTTGGTACATGACTCAATAAACAAGGCCCCAATTCTACTAAACGTGATTTTAGCTTTTTTTAAGGTTTTCCTTGAAAGGTACAAGGTAACGCGATTTTATACGTCCAACAATGTACCTTCAATGATTTTGGGTTGTGTTATTATGGGTAGATGATGTGTAAGGATGTTGTGAGTTTGTGAGTTGTTTTGGGGTTTAAGGAATTTTATGCAAGTATTATCTGTGCGTGTGCATGGTTGGTATGAGACATAATATGAAAAATTGCATCCTACTCTAGCTGTAACGATGTATTTACTTATTGCCGTCCAATTTGTGTACAGCTTGCATAGCGCTGGTGGTGGAACCAAGCGCTAGGTCGGCAATAGTCAGGTGATCGGCGGCGATATATTTTCGGCTCTGAAGATACACCTCCAGTACTCCGTAACAGCTTTCGATTTCTTCCTTGTACTGATCCGATGTTTCTGTTACATCTCCGAACACTGAAGGCAGCTAAGACGAAATTAAAACTGTACAGCTTACAATAAAATATCAAAGCTTTAAAAGTATTATAAAAAAATGTTCCACAATTTTTATTAACATTTTGATATATTGTCTTCGTTTTTTCGGTTGAAATCGGAGATCTGCGGGAATAATAGGTATTTGTTTAGGAAAATGATACAGTATTGATTGTAGCTATAGCCTCTGATTCAAATTGCAGAAATATCCTTAAATTTCTACACGTGTGTTCAAAATGACACGCTTTTTAGGTACCTAACTTACTACACAATGGAAGATGTGTTTAGTGTTAATTTCAAAGTAGTAAAAGTAAAAAAAAGTATGTAATTGTTTTAGTATGTCTTCTGTATTATTATAGTGAATGCAAAGCAAAAACACACGGACAGACAGACAGACGGACAAGAAAGTGATCTTATAAGGGTTCAGTTTTTTTTGGAACGAAGTTCCTTATCGCGCTTTGTGAAAGAAGACGGAAAAAATTCTTACGAAAAGTTGTCACGACACTTTTTTGTATTCATTAATACATATAGCCATGCCTATATCCAGCCAGCCAGAGACACATATTACAAGTATTATATTTAATGGAACGAAGTTCCTTATGGCAGGCTTGGAGGAGATAGGGATTTTGCTGCGCCACCGAAACTGAAAAAAATGTGATAGTAAAACCGTAAGAATAAAACCGTAAGAAAAATTCTGTGGAATAAAAGCGTTAAATGAGACGTGCGCAGGCGCGAAAGTCGTATACACAACCGAGTAGTGTATAATACCTTTCTCATTTTCCCTTTTGTCAGTGAGGGAGAGGGAGAGGGAGAGGGAGAGGGAGAGGGAGAGGGAGAGGGAGAGGGAGAGGGAGAGGGAGAGGGAGAGGGAGAGGGAGAGGGAGAGGGAGAGGGAGAGGGAGAGGGAGAGGGAGAGGGAGAGGGAGATGGAGAGGGAGAGGGAGAGGGAGAGGGAGAGGGAGAGGGAGAGGGAGAGGGAGAGGGAGAGGGAGAGGGAGAGGGAGAGGGAGAGGGAGAGGGAGAGGGAGAGGGAGAGGGAGAGGGAGAGGGAGAGGGAGAGGGAGAGGGAGAGGGAGAGGGAGAGGGAGAGGGAGAGGGAGACGGAGAGCGAGAGCGAGAGGGAGAGGGAGAGGGAGAGGGAGAGGGAGAGGGAGAGGGAGAGGGAGAGGGAGAGGGAGAGGGAGAGGGAGAGGGAGAGGGAGAGGGAGAGGGAGAGGGAGAGGGAGAGGGAGAGGGAGAGGGAGAGGGAGAGGGAGAGGGAGAGGGAGAGGGAGAGGGAGAGGGAGAGGGAGAGGGAGAGGGAGAGGGAGAGGGAGAGGGAGAGGCATACTTTGCGCCCAAATTTCACCGTATGCATTTTTGTCCCTGCCGTGAGTCCATTGCCGTGTTGAAATGGACAGGCGCAGGCTGCAGCGACCTGCTGTTTAAATATTTGAAAAAAATTAGTATCTAATATAAGATTTCATCCTAGCGTAAAGTTTCAACCGCATTCTAAATGGCACTTTGAGTCTTGGGTTTGGCTTGAGTGACTGCTTAAGATTTTTAACTTTGAATTGGCGTTTTTTTTTTGTGAAACTGACCACTACCCTCTTGAGCCTCCTTCCCCTAACATAGACGCCTATGTCCGAGCTTTGTCTGTTAGTCAGAGCTGTATCACCGTGCAGTGAGGTTGACTTTTCATCTGTCTCATCAATCGGTCGTTCCCATCATAGCCATTTCGCTAAGTACCTATTCAATCGACACATAATGAGAAAATTTATCAAAAATAGTTACAGCTTACAGCCACAAGTTTTATTTTGTTGAAATATACGCCTGTGTCGAAATACATCGCCTGGTCCGCCATGGTGCGCTCGCGCAATTCACTCGGGTACAAAATATCGCTTTTCTCCCCACCATACTTTGACAGAAGGTACTTCATTATGACATGGCTACAATGAAACAAAAACATTTGGCAATAAATATGATTAACCAGCGCACGACCCGCCGTATTACCCACGTAATTCCGGTTCCCGTGGTAATACAGGGATAAAATGTAGCCTAAGTTACTTCTCACAACATCTACTATCTAGCAGTGAAGGTCCCGTTAAAATCAGTACAGCCGTTTCAGAGATTATCCGGATCAAACAGGCAGACAGAAAAAAATTAAAATAGATTTTAATGTAGGTAAATACCGTATATACTTTCATATGCATTTAGTGAAAGTTATTAATTTAGAATTACAAAGAGACACTTCAATTTAAATTATGTGTAGGTATAAATTTAAGACTCGAATCAATACAATAAAACAACTGTTTGTGAAGTTCTTATGGTGCACCGGGGATTGATAACTATGCAGATACGCTACAATTACAGGTATATAGAGGAAGTCTATACGATGATGTGTACTGATGATGTGTGTAAAACTTACCTGTCTGATATAATTAAGTCACCATCTTGTAGCACTGGTACAGTTCCAATAGGATTTATCTATAAAATAAATAAACCAAAATAAATAAATAAACGTGGGTATGTGAACAGATGCATGAAAGTAAATTGAATGGTGTGGAGATGTGATCACTTCGAAAATTGTGTGGCGTAACTTTGGCCGACTGTATACGTAACGAAGCGATACGCAATATGGCAGGTTTGAATTAAAGTGCCAGCGTTAAGCTGGAAAAGGGCATGCTCCTTTGGACACGTCTAACGAATGAGTGTTGTACTATTGACGAAGAATATATATTGTGCGAAAGTAGAGGGTAGAAGGAGTTAGGGTAGGCCGAGACTTACATATGAAGACCACATGAGCATATTGCTAAAACCGAAAAAGTGAAAAGTACTCGGATACCCAGACGTGCATGTATAAAGCGATTGATGAATCTGCAAGAAGCGAAAGAAGTATGCATGGATCGTGAAGCCTGGCGATCTGTCCTTTCTGACTACCCATGTCAGGTATACAGTGTGAAGATAGTTAGTTTTAAAATAAATGTCAGTGACTTGCTTAACAAAAGAAGTTAACACTTCTTAAATTAACCCGTGGTTAAATTAAAAAGTTTAAGTGTGGCAATTTCAATTTATTATTTATTTAGCGAACATGGGTAACATAAGCTGTTAATGAAAATATAAGTAGGTACACTTATGCTCTGCCAATATTTTCATTGCATACAAAATGAATCGTGCAGTGGCGATAATCACTGACCAGGAATGATGCTCGCTCCCTCTTGCTCGCGCCTAATAGAGACGAAAGTACCTAATAATTATACCGCGTGTCAAGTATACGACAAACTCTATGCGAAAATCGCCTACGCGATTTGCCAGTTGCTTAGCATTCGTCTATAGTAATTAGTGTAATCTTATGAAAAAAGATTGACGCCCCTGACACGCTTAGTTGTTATTACAACGAGGTTATAGGGCAGTATAGAGAAATGATATTACAGCAAGTATGTCAACGTAGATTGCTTATTGCATGACCTATAGCGACAGAATGAACAGAGAAATATGTGCACACGCTATTTATAAATATAGAGAGAGAGGCGTCTCTACTCGTAGTAGAGAGCTCGCGAGTAACATTGATTCCTTACTGTGTGTTGTTAGTAGGTATCTATGTCACGAAAAAAGTAAGTAAAGCGACACAAATATGTTTTTAAAGTATATATAGGTATGAAATATTAAAATAAGTTATCTTAAACAGTCTCACACATTTACTTGCTATTTATCAAGACGCTGTATCCTTGACGGGGTAGTCAGAGAGGATAGATCGCCAGGTTAGGTACATCTTACTTACTATACTAGATACTTCTTTCGCTTTCTGCAGATTCATTAATCGTTTCATACGATACGATACGCCTATGTTACGCTGCACAATTTTCGAAGTGGTCGCATCTCCATAGCATCTTCTTTAGTTTTAGCATTTTCATTTACTTTCATGCATCTTCTGACACACACCGGTTACACCACAAGATACGCTCATCCCTGCTCCGCTTATGTGGACAAACACCTTAATCGTCTACACACTGTTAACAATCCTACATCCTGAATTGTGTACCTATTATACTACACCCCTACTATGTGTTCGAAATTTCGTTCATTTTTCGATACAACTAACTCACTTTCAGGAATTCTGCTGACTTATGTTCCAAACGAACGAAGTCCATATGTTTGAATTCTAATTCCAATCCAATAATATCGGCGAGCATGCGCACTGCACTCGAAGGGGGGCTAGTATCCATCATGTACAGTAGGGGTGCCATTTTATCCTGGAAATTTAGCCAAGTATAGTATTATGATCAGGTAGACTAGATGCTTATCTGCTAACTTTGTGGTATTAACAAAGAGGAATAAAGAAAAAACAGGTACTAAGAACCGTTACGTATCCCTAATATAGATCCCGCCATCTAGGCAAGTGAAATCGGAATCGTGCGAGGTAGGGTAAAAATAAACAGCGGCCATAAATAAACAGGGATGACAAAAAGTGACACAGTACTTTTCCGTGCCACAGAAGACAGACAGTGTGCTGGAGTTCCTAGAACTAACCCTGCCATTCAAGTGCTTGTGCCTGGTACTCGTAGCGATAACTCGTACGTTTTACTAGTTTTGTTTTAGCATATTCACAAATCCACATTCAGAACCACACATATCTCTCTGTAGATGATTAGGAATTAACACCCAAAACGAGACTGAAAACGAGACTGAAAACGAGACTGATGACTTTGCTTTAGCAAGTACGCAATATCACGAATATACCTATTATGAAGGAAGTACTTACCAGACACACTTACTGAATGACGAATTTTTTATTATACTTATAAATTAAGTTGTGTATGTTATCACTGTACAAGCGAGTCTGGCTGTGTTTCGCATGAAATTAACGATATAATCATGGGCGTACCCAGGGGAGGGGGGGGGGGGGCAGAGGGGGCAGCTGCCCCCCCCCCTGGATTCGGCTCATGTCCTCTACTTTTGTAGATAAAAGTAAAAAAAAAAAAACTTCTAAATGTTCTTAAAAAGATAGATTATGGTCGTATGATAGATTTCACAGTAAACATTTGTCTCTGCCGTGTTTAAATAGACAGACACAGGTTGTGACTGCCAGCTGTTGAAATTTTTTAATAAGACCTTCAACTGCCATGTTACTGGCAACCGGGATCAACGGCTTAGCGTACCTTCCAAAGCACGGAAACGCTAGTAAACGGAAATACCACAAAGTGGTCACCCATCCGTAACCAGCCATAGCGACAGTTACTTAACGCAGTAATCGTTTACAGAACACTGAGTTAGTGGGGCTACGAGCGCTTTATGCTCTTAGCAAAATCGGATTTGCCCCCCCCCCAATGGATATAATTGCAACGTTTCACATAGTTACTGAGACAATAAATAAACAACTTATACATATTTCGTTACGCCCGGCTGCCGCGTCGCTTACGTCATAGAACAAGTATATGATAATAATTAAATTTTGATGTGTACTAATTAAAAATTATATATATAATGTCATTCGAGGCTTACATATGAAGACCACGTGAGCAGATTGCTCAAAAACGGAAAGGTCAAAAGTACTCGGATACCCAGACGTTCGTGTATGAAGCGATTGACGAATCTTGAAGAAGCGAAAGAAGCATGCATGGATCGCGAAGCCTGGCGATCTGTCCTCTCTGACTACCCATGTCAGGGATACAGTGTGAAGATAGTTAGTTAGTTTAGTTAATGTCATCTGTGCTAACATATACACATCTATCGTATAGGTACCTACCGTCCGGCTCCGCAGTCTTGCCTCAGGGGTTCGGATTCTATACCATTTGTTTTGTACGGGTTTTATTTCACTTCCTTGGGGGTTAGGGGGGGGGGGGGTGAACTGCATGATGTGTAGCCCTGAAGTGATGTGTGATGAAGTGAGTCTACGCTAAGCTAGAAGCTACGGATGGTCATGGAGGTCAGTTACTCCAGGAAAATGCACGCTGACAAACAATTACACCTTTTTCATTTACCTTTTTTTTTTCTCGTGTGGAAGTCCTCATGGATGCTATGCCAGACTCCTACCGACTAAAACCACACGTTTCCCTTCATCTGTCTATGGCCAGGAGTCCCGGGTGAGCCCTCGGAAGGATAGCCCCAGGGCTCCTGACAGCTTTGTCCGCTACCGCAGGCTCGTTCAGCGGGGGTTCGGGTGTTATCCTGCCTCTTTGGGGGGTTCGAGTGTTATCTCGCTTCTTTGGAGAGTGTGGGTGTCATACCACTTTTGAGAGGGTGAAGGGCGTGCGTGTAACTGGCCATGGCCTGCTTCTGTAAGCACGGCGAGGAGCCCGCCCGCCGTACTCAGGCCCCCGGTCACGGAGGCCAAACAATTATACCTAGTTATTAAATTTGATTCAGTCAATTTAATTATTTATTTATTTTACACTTTAATGTACGCCGGGAAATAAATTGTTTATTGAGATTGTAAACAGTGAGAACAGTACAATTGGCGGCCTCATCGCATAAGGCGAAAATATAAATTAATCCTTTACAAACTCCTCTTTTTACATTATATTCATTACCGATAGATACCCAAGGACCTAAACGAATTAGTTTGCATTTTGCCCCAAGTAATAGGTGGTGAGCTCATTGCTGTGTTGAAATGGACAAGCGCAAGTAGTGGCGACCTGCTGTTGAAATTTTTCAAGTCACCCTGGCTTTCAACTCGTTTATCGACTGCCATGTTACTATAGCGACCGGGACCAACAGCTTAACTAGCCTTTGCTCGTTCACTTCGCTCGAAAACGCTCGCAAATGTCAATGCCAGAAAGTGGTCACCCATCCAAGGACCACCTATAGCGATAGTTGCTTAACGTAGTGATATTTTTCAAAATACTGAGTTAGCGGGGTTGTGAGCTCTTCAAGTAATTATATAGAATAATAAAAAATGCATTTTTATTACATCGATATATTTATTAAATGGTCTACGATATATATTATGTTCCAAGTACATAAGGATATTATAATAATACATACAATATTAAAGAACAACATCATTCAATGAAAGTAGTCTCAGTTTCACGAATTATATTATATTGTCTGTGGTTATATTAACTGTTGCACGTAGGCCTTAACCAATCAAATTGGGAGAGTGATAAAAAAATAAAACATACCGTTGGTTTGTCCACATGTCCGTTGGTTTGGAGTTTGGACACGTTCAACGAATGAAAGAGGAACGATTGACGAAGCATATATATTGTGCGAAAGTAGAGGGCAGAAGGAGTCTGGGTAGGCCGACACTTAAATATGAAGACCACGTGAGCAGATTGCTCAAAAACGGAAAAGTCAAAAGTACTTGGGGGTATCTGAGTACTTTTGACGTGCGTGTATGAAGAGATTGATGAATCTTCAAGAAGCGAAAGAAGTATGCATGGATCGCGAAGCCTGGCGATCCGTCCTCTCTGACTACCACGTCACGGATACAGCGTGAAGATAGTTAGTTCGTTATAAACAATAAAAATGAATATAAAAGGTAATTACAAATAAATAGTTTCTGCCGGCAGCCTCAGTGTCGGTGGTGTATGCGCTGAGGTCTCTAGTTCGAATCCTGGGTTAGGATATAATATGTATGTACAGCTGGCGTCACTAATATACCTTTAGAGGTGACCATCCTGATCAAAAACAAACCGCCGCGTATCTCATTTGGTTAAAGATCATAATTAGGATGACAGTTAGGGTTGCCACCCGTACTTTATGATAAAGTATTGTAAGTTATTTCAGGTAATTGTACTCTATACTTTATGAGACCAAAAAATACACGAAAATACTTCGCATGATTTGATTTATTTATCAAAACATCTGTGAATTTAAAAATAAAACAATTATTTATTTACTTTAATTAAATATAAATTGATTTATAAGATGCTGTGCATTGTTTAGTCAAGATACCAATTTAATACAAACTGCAAAAACCATTAAAAAAAGGCCTCTTGTGTGGGATGCCACATGTGTGGACACCCTGGCACCTTCACATATTCCTGGCACTGCTAGCTGTGCGGGAGCTGCTGCTGCGTCCGCTGAGGCACTCAAACGGCGCAAATAGACAAATCTTGCAGGAAATTATGTATTTGAGCCGTTTGCGGTCGAAACTCTTGGTCCGTGGGGTCCTAGTACAAAGCTTCTTTTCAGAGCTCTATCTAAGCTTTTGGTCGATGGTTCTCATGATCAGAAAGCTGGCTTGTACTTGGGTCAAAGGCTGAGCATTACAATTCAACGTGGCAAGCTGCCAGCATTCTGGGTACGGTTGTGGCTAACAGCGATGTGGAAGAGTTTTTTGATGCCTAAAGATAAATATTTTTTTTTTATATAAGTATGTATATATTCCTTACCTTCTTTTTGTAATATGTGTAAAGTTTATTGTAGCTATAAGTTGTAAATATAAATGTATTATTATTTTAATTAAAAAAATAAATCTCTAACTTTATTTTGATACTGGTGCTAATTCTGTTGTTGAAACCACTAAACTAAATTTCTCTAAAATTTTCTTATTTTTATTAAGAGATTGCAAAATCCTATTCTGTTATTACGTCGAACTAAACGTGATGATATTATAAACAGCACTAAATTTGTATCTGACATCACTAAAATTCCTTTTATGTGATGAAATTCAACAAAACATGTATTTAGATGCCGACTAACTTAGTGATTGAACTGTCTATGTACATGTTTGACTTTTTGTTCAATTTTATCACATAAAATGAATTTTAGTGATGTCAGATACAAATTTAACGTCACAGAAAATTTTGACGTTTTAGTGAAAAGACTAATTTTAGTGGGTCTAAAATGTTTATTAATTTTAATAACCGTTTAAAAAGTGTAAACGTTTATAACGCTGTAACGTGAAAAATGTACATAGGCAGTTCAATCACCAAGTTAGTCGGCATGTATTTACATTCGACTGTCTAAATACATTTTTCACGTCTTGTTCAATTTTATCACATAAAATGAATTTTAGTGACATCAGATACAAATTAAGTGCTATTTATGATATCACCAACTTTAGTTCGACTTAATAACAGCATTTGGCAATCGCTTAACAATAATTAGAAAATTATAGAGAAATTTAGTTTAGTGATCTCAACAACAGAATTAGCACCAGTGTGTATTTTTTTTATTTATGTATGACGCCTTATCCCCAAAAGGATGGCATATTAAATGCCTACTTTTCACCATGTGTATTCCTGTCCCACGTAATAGGTGATGAGCCCATTGCCGTGTTGATAGACAGACGCAGTTTGTGGCTACATGCTGTTGAAAATTTTCAAGCCACCCATAAGGCCTTCAACTTGACTTAACAACTGCCGTGTTACTGGCAAACGAGACCAATGGCATAACGTGCATTCCGAAGCACGGAAAAGCTTGCAAGTGTAAATGCCACAAAGTGGTCACCTTTCCGTGACCAGTCATAGCAAAAGTTGCTTAACGCAGTGATCGTTTACAGAATCGTTTACACTGAGTCTGCGGGACCACGAGCGCTTCAACATTTTTCACATGCGTATTACAAGCTATGCATTTAAATTAAAAAGAAGGTGGCAACCCTAATGACATTTATATCTAAGATTACTCTAACTAACTTACTATCTTCACGCTGTATCCCTGACGGGGTAGTCAGACAGGACAGATTCCCAGGCTCCGCAATCCATGCATACTTCTTTCTTCTAAAATCCATGCAGCCATTTCAGAGATTAACCGCAACAAACAGCCAGACAAACATTTTCTTTAATTTTTCATGTAGGAAGGTACCGTATACCTATACGTTTAGTGCGTTTATTGAAAAGTTGTTAAATTGTAAATACAAACACACACTCATCTGTATAAATAAATAGAGACCAGGTAAGAAGGAACATTGGTTTATTCCTCCATGCATTCATGCTGCCACATGTCTTTGATCATTTGGATTCTGTACTGCACATCCTGGATGTGACTCTCCAGCTGCTGCGACACAGAGTGGAGTCTGTCCAACTGCATCTGCAAGATCTTCCTCTCAGGGCTGCCATCGCGATCTAACGATTTACAAAATTTTGGTTATCCTATATGTACAGGTGCAACGTGACCTCGCCGAGATCTCCCGAGTATATTAATAAGACGATTTCATCTGCAGTTAACTGCATAAGTGTAGAGGTCGTTAGTAAGAATATGTAATCCTTTATTTTGGTACCCAGTGTCAGACTTCTTTTTATGATTTGTTTAAAAAAAAGAACAGCTTTATGGGAGAATAAATTATAAGTAGGGGGAAGTCTAGTAAACCAACCTCCTTACCAGCACCTGAAGCTGAGTTGCTTTGGCGCGAAGAGACCTCTCAGTGAGATTCCATTATAATTTCAGAATAATATTAAATATAGTGGAATCTCACTCATGAATCTCTCAATCTCATTTTATTTTAGATATCAGCCAAGTACATACATTATATTCTGTATATTTTTGACACTTGATGGAACTCCTTGTAATACATCTCGAAAAATCAAATCTCTATCTATTTTTAGGCTGTACCCCTGACGAAATAGTCAGAGGATAGGATCATAAAATCAGGCTCCAGGAACAAAACCACTTGTACTTATTTATATTCCAGTACTTACTTTTATTTTTAACACAACTTGACCGGTTTAGCAATATCAAATACTTTTGAGCAAAGAGTATTAACAGTAATTTAAATATAAATAAATAAATATCCATCACGCCTTATCCCCGAAGGGGTGGCAGAGGCATATTATATGCCCACTTTTCACCGTGTGGATTCCTGTCCCACGTAATAGGTGGTGAGCCCATTGCCGTGTTGAAATAGACAGACGCAGGTTGTGGCTACCTGCTGTTGAAATTTTCAAGCCGCCCATAAGGCCTTCAACCAGGCTTAACGACTGCCATTTTACTGACAACCGGGACCAACAGCTTAATGTGCCTTCCGAAGCACGGAAACGCTCGCAAATGTAAATGCCACAAAGTGGTCACCCATCCAAGGACCAGTCATAGTGAAAGTTGCGTAACTCAGTGATCGTTTACAGAACACTGAGCTAAGACCGCGAGGCCACGAGCGCTTCTAATTTAAATATACCTAAATATATATTGACTAGGTGACGCCATCCCCCCCCCCCCCCTTTGCCCGTGACATACTTCGAACTCCCGTCGCACCAATTTAATCCCGTCGCTTATAAATTCAACAATAATGCATTAAAATTTGTCCGATTTTTCGACTTATATGACTACTGCTCCGCTCTCCAGGGAAGTAGGGTGATGATATATAGCCCTATATATATCCTCAATAAATGGGCTATCTAACACAAAAATATTTTTTCAAATCCGACTCGTAGTTCCTGAACCAAACAAACAAACAAACAAGCTTTTCAACTTTATAATATTAAGTATAGGTGTAATTAATTAGTTAGATAGTTTTATTTTACTATTTATACAAATCCTGACTACTCCGTCAGGGATACAGCGTGAAAATAGTTAGTTAGTTCATTTTTCAGTTAGTTAGTTCAGTTTTTCGTGATACATACATCATTTACTAAAGATATAGTCTTATAGATTACGGATTTTACCTAAGCATAGGAACCAGACAAAAAGTTGTAGTGGATGCACGGAGCAGAGAATAAATTATTTATGACCTCCGTGGGTGGATGTCATATCGACATTCATAGTGTAAGTTAGAAACTTCAGAAGTATTTAAAATTTAAAGTGGAAAAAATGTCAGTAACGAGTCGGAAAAGAAAAACAAAAAAAAAATATCCACTTTAAAATCTAAATTTAATAAAAGTTAGCATACTAATTACTTTTCAAAATGTTTCAGAAGTATTGCACTTACCCAGATTATTTCCATAGATAGTGTGAAGAGTCGTCGATCCCTTTTTTTGATTCTTAACTGAAACAAGACAAGAACACCAAAGCTAATAACAGCAGGTATGGTTTACGAACGCCGAGTCTCCTTCTCCGTGCAAAAACGCATCTTCGACTGCAGAAGTAAGTATATTACTATGTATCACGCGTTATCTGTTAAGGAGTTCCGAGGCATATATTATATGCCCACATTTCACCAAGGGTATTTATGTCCCATGTAATTAGTGGTGAGCCCATTGCCGTGTAGACTGTGTGATGAAATAGACAGACGCAGATAGTGGCTAAAAAAAAACTAACTAACTATCTTCACGCTGTATCCCTGACGGGGTAGTCAGAGAGGACAGATCGCCAGGCTTCGCGATCCTAACATACTTCTTTCGCTTCTTCGAGATTCATCAATCGCTTCATACACGCACGTCTGGGTATCCGAGTACTTTTGACCTTTCCGTTTTTGAGCAATCTGCTCACGTGGTCTTCATATGTAAGTCTCAGCCTACCCTGACTCCTTCTACCCTCTACTTTTGAACAATATATATTCTTCGTCAATCGTGCTTCACTCATTCGTTGGACGTGTCCAAACCAACGGAGCACGCCCTTTTCCAGCTTAACGCTGACACTTTCATTCAAACCTGCCATATTGCGTATCACTTCGTTACGTATTCGGTCGGCCAAGGTAACGCCGCACAATTTTCGAAGTGATCGCATCTCCACAGCATTCAATTTACTTCAATGCATCTGCTGACATACCCAGGTTTCGCTACCGTAAAGCAAAGTTGGCACTAGCACTGCATTATGAATCGCCATGCGTGCTTCTTTTACGATGCTTTGTCGCTTTACTAACTGGGACAAAGCACCGTTAACTTTGTTTCCGGCAGCTACTCGCCGTTCTACATCTGAATGACATCTTCCATCCGCGCTAAACATACTTCCTAAATACACAATTTCATTCACTTGCTCTAGACGTTCCTGGTTTACCCTAATCTCGCATTTAGTTCTTACGTCACCTCTTTCAAATACTAGAACCTTAGTTTTACTTGCATTCAAGCGAAGACCCTTACTTTCACACTCCTCTTTCATATTAATGACTAATGCCTGAAGGTCGGCTTCTGATGAGGCCATGAGCACCGCATCATCAGCGTACAACAGACAGTTTACTGTAAAGTCACCCAAATTCACACCCATATTAAAATCTTTCAACTTCTGCAGGTTGTGGCTACCTGCTGTTTTTAATTTTTCAAGCCGCCCCTATTGCCTTCAACTTGACAAAACGACTGCCATGTTACTGGCAACCGGGACCAACAGCGTAACGTGCTTTCCGAAGCACGGAATCACTCGCAAATGCAAATGCCACAAAGTGGTCCCTAATCCGTGATCAGCCATAGCGAAAATTGCTTAACGTAGTAATCGTTTACAGAACACTGATTCCGCGGGACCACGAGCGCTCCAGCGAATTTGCGAGCGTTTCCGTGCTTTTGAAGGTACATTAAGCCGTTGTTCCCGGTTGCGCCTGTCCATTTCAACACGGCAACGGGTTCTCCACCTGTTTCGTGGGAGAAAAATGCATACGGTGAAATGTGGGCGTATGTATGTATTTACATAAATTATAAGTACACCAACTAAATGCAGTGGCGTGCACAAGGATATCGGATAGGGTATGCATGCCCTAACTACTCGAAGTCCCCGCGAGAAATGAAGCGCTGACTCAGTGTTCTATAAACGATCACTGCGTTAAGCAACTTTCGCTATGGCTGGTCACGGATGGGCGTGCACTTTGTGTCATTTATATTTGCGAGTGTTTCCGTGCTTTGCAAGGCATCTTAAACCGTTGGTTGGCTTAACGACTGCCATGTTGGCTTAAGTTAGCCAAGTCGTTAAGCCAAGTATGAAGGCCTTGTGGGCGACTTTATAATTACAACAGCAGGTAGCCATAACCGGCGTCTCTCTATTTCATCACGGCAATGGGCTCACCACCTATTACGTGACACAGGAGTACATACGGTGTAAATGGGGCGTATAATATGCCTCTGCCTGCCTTCGGGGATAAGGCGTGATTGATAAACATAAATGTGAAAGTTTGGATGGATGGATGTTTGTTGTAAAATTAGCAACGGATTGCATTGAAACTTGGTATGTAGATAGCTAGAGACCTGGATTAACATATCTACTTATTATCCTGATGTAGCCACGTTAACAGGATCTGTAATATTTTTAAAATATCTAACTCAAATAATGAAAAAACGTTTGGTTTCTGAAACACTTGGAAAGATTAAGTACATGTGCTGAACACCAAACATACGTCGCGAGTGGGCATTTTTGTCTTATTATGCTTTGAACTCCATTAACCTCAGAAGATAAAACTGACGCCCCATCATAAGTTTGAGGAACTACTTTATTTAGGCAATTAAATTCCTTTAAAACCTTGATAATAATCGAGCTTTAAGTGACAGCTCTCCGATCAGAACTAACATCGATCTATTATTTCTGAGTTGCGAAAATTTCTCAAAAGAAGAACTAACTGTTCGCGACCGCTCACATCCGGAGTTTCGTCAACAATAACAGCAACAAAATCAGATTGTGTTATTTCTTTTTTTATCTCATTATACATAACAGACGCGACGCTAGAAATCAGATCATTTTAGTTCTATTCGACAACCCCGTAAATGAGCTACCAGACGTCGATTGTAAATGAGTTTCCAAATTACCGTCATATTTAGCTAACAGATCTACAAGTTCCAAAAGATTACCTTTATTATATGATGAAGCGTGTTCATCATGACCACGAAATGGTCTATCAATGGTTTAAAAATATTTCTATTCCTATCAACTTTTGCGTTGTGCCTATCAACGTATAATTTGAACTGGCTATTCAAACTAGACTCTATTCTACCTTTTCCAAAAATTTGGAACTTTAAACAAGAATCTATAAGTTTTTTTCGACAAATCGTGTTTAGCAGCCGCTTTGTAAAAACTATTAAAATATTTATATATTTAATCTTATTTGAAAATAATATACAAGGAAAATAAAATAATTTATTTGTGTGTACACAGCCCGCTAGCCAGATATAATTATCTTAATACTTTTAATTAAAATAACGTATGCTATTACCTTTCTTTTTTAATTTGATTCAAATCGCGAACAGAACGTCCTCTGACAATAATATTGTTTTTTTCCTCAAACGACAACGTCGAGAAAACACGAGTTTTTAATTTATTTAAACACATCACCAGCACAGATCTCACAGCTATAATTTTCTATAATTTACAGTAATTCTAGTAAACTAAGTAATTAATTATTAATTAGATATCAAACACGGCGCTTAAAGTCACTCGACAGCTCTTTAATGAAACAATATTTTAATTACAAATGGCGTATTCATATTATACCTACAAGCTAAAAAAAATAGATCTATATTTGAAACAACTCTATTTTTGACAACTACTTAATTATGTCGCTTTATACTCAGAGGCAGTGCTTCCTCCGCGACTTATAATTTATCACACAATCGTAAAATTGACACACACAATCAAATGATTTGCCCTATAAAAATATGAATATATAAAAAGCAAACATCAGCTTTGCATAAATCCGCGCGCAGCGCTGCTAGTCGCAGGTACTGACCTCCATACATACTGCTATGTGTTATGTTAGTAGTTCCTTCAAATACTAATAGATGGCACTATCACATATTTCATTGTATAGGAAATTAATTATTTATACAACTTGTAGTATTGCAGTGCTTATTTGCATGTATGGACCGCACGCACCTGACTAAATAAGTACCTAGTTGTAAAAGCATCTCGATATTAAACAATATTTAAAAATGTTCTTGTTCAGATCATCATAAGGACAACTTTATTTTATTCGTAGAAAGCTTTGTCAGCTTTATTTTAAGTAAAAACTGCAATATATACCATGTCTCGGTCCAAGGCCAGCCCTAGCCGACCTCAATCTCCTACCGGGCGCTCCAGGTAGTGGACGTCGAAACACATCGTGATTCTCAATTTCCATCATTTCATCAGTGAGGTCAGGCAACTATAAATCAAAGTAAACATTACATAGCATAGGTAGCACCTAACTCAGTGTTCTGTAAATGAATTTGGCTAGTCCTGAGATGTGTAGCTTTTGCAGTTTCCGTGCTCCGGAAAGCATGTTAAGCCGTTGGTCCCGGTGGCCAGTAACATGGCAGTCATTAAGCCTAGTTATAAGGACGGCTCGAAAATTTTCAAGAGCAGGTCGCCACAACTTGTACCTGTACATTTCAACACGGCAAAAGGTTGGACAAAATATAACAGCCTAATATATGGTATTCCTACACTACTTACACGTAACAAGTATTTTATAATATTATAATCTAACGTGTCACTGTAATGTACCTTTCAAATCTATTGTTCTGAAGTCATTGAACTCACCAAATCAATGTTTACATCTTGCACGAGTTCCTCCTCTTCAACAAGTTTGAGAAGCCTTTTCCCCAATTCGTCGACTACCTGCGTGTTGCCTTCGCTTTCATTAGAATTGGTCTGTTGCTTTAAATTTAACTTCCAATTGCTCAGTACCTGCGACAGATTAGATTAATTTCTTTTTCGAGGGATTACAAAGCATTTATGTAAGAGACTACATATGACCGTTAAGTCAATCAAGTCAAGATCAATCAATGCCGAAAATTAAAAGCCAATCAAAAGCTGCTCCTAGCAGCTAAATAAGAGTGAGCTCAGGCTCCAAATAAAGTTAAGTAAGTTGTTATGTTACAATAAGTTTGAAGCGGGATTTTTGGCGGGAACAGCGAAGGAAGCTCCGTTAATAATTTTTCAAAAATGGTGTATATTCGAGTGTTTATGTGTAAAAATTATGGTTTCTTAAACAAAATCTTCATTGACAACGAGTACAAGTGTTGTAAAATTGGATGACTCAGTGGAACGCGGACGTTTCTTACCTTACCTTTTAAAATCCACATTATATAACATGTACCATCATTTTACTGCAGTCAAATGATGGTACATTTTACTGCAGTAGAACTTTAGTAGAAAGAATAAAATACTTTCAATATCTTCTTGAAAATTAACATGAAAACGAAATTTACTTACCGAGAAATATTCGATTTAAAATTAAGGTCCAAAAAGAAAAGAAGATTTTGGAAGCAAGCAGGAAAACATTTAAGATGCAAAAGAAAATTGCAAAAATAAGAAAGAAAGAAGACAAGCTTACTGTTTTCCACCGAGGCACTGATCTTTTTGCACCATTAGGCACCGCATTTAGCATTTTGGCAAGCTGATTCCACTTGACATCTTGTATGGTCTTACTGCCATTCGTCAATCTTTCGTCACTCAAGGTTGGGTCTCTTTCTAATTCTTCTATAAGTAGAACCAGTTGTGTATTGGTAACACTCTTCTTATTTTCCAGCTACAACGCAATAAACATTTTTTTTTGTACGAAAGTAGATTTTAACTTACGAGTCAAGAAAATGTTGTGTTTTTTATCTTGGTCCAGTTCTGTGAAATATCAGCTACGATTCACTGCTTCGTGGTGCGTTTTCAGAAGGCGTTAATCTGACGTATTACCCCAACGATACTCGTACCCAAGTGACGACGCGATATCAGACGGACCACGAATAAACATATCAAGGCTTTGCTTCAATCTTTCGGTGGGGGAATTTTTCACTCCTACTGTGTTAGTGCATAGAACTTTAGATCTACAACTACGCCACGGATAGGAAGCTCAGAGCAAGGAGTGAATGAGTTAATGTCACTCGTACGCGCCCTATCAGAGACCCCTTGATCTATATTTTTTGTGTTTTATGTTTAATGTTACAGGCATTTAATTGTTATTCATGTTTTTTATACCACTGAGGTGGCAGACAAGGGATCACCTAATGGAAAGTAGTTACCCTAATTTCCAATATAAAAAAAAACGTAAGTATAAGCGTACAGTATATAGCACTATTTTTAAATACACATTTATATAAAAATAAATGATTATATTTTCATACAAATCATAATGATTTTCAAATCACGATGATATATCCAGACAGTCCGTGTATGAGACTTTCGCCCACAGCCTTACATAAACTTGGCACGCGGTATTAGTATAACTTTCGTATCTATTAGGGCGCGAGCAAGGGAGCGAACAACATACCTTCTCTAGTTACATATATTATGTTGTTATTCAGGTATTGAAGATATAAGTATAAAAGGTCATAGCGACCCGGCTCGAAATTATGTAAAATCATAGCTGATTTTTTTTATACCACTGGCGGACAATCATACTGCTTATCTGATGGAAAGTAGTCACCGTAGCCTATGGATACATTTGCAACATCAGAGGTGCACTCGCGCTGTCGACCCTTTAAAAACCTTCTAATACCCTTTTTGAACAACCCCATACTGTAGACTTTTGGTAAAACCCAGGCAGGGAGCTCATTCCACAATCTAAGCGTACGCGAAATAAAGCCTCTATCGGATCTAACCGTGTGCGAGCGCTTCGAACGCATAGTATGAGGGTGAACACTCCTTGTATGACGAGCGGTGCGATTATAGAAGGTAGCCGTGGGCATCATAACAAACAATTCATCAGAGCACAAATAAGTACGCGAAGTCTCTCCTATCACGAAGGAGCTCAACACCGCCCGCTGGTAGAGGATCGTTGACAATCCTCAAAGCACGCCCGTCTACCGAGTCGAAAGGTCGAAGCTGGTATACAGGTGCACCAGCCCAAAGGAAACAGCAGTACTTCGTGAGCGGCCGCACTTGCGACTTATAGAAGTCCAGTGTTTGCTGCGCAGTAAAGTACTGCCGCGCCCTGTTGAGCACTCCGAGCTTCTTGGACGCCAGCTTCGCCTTATCCTCTAAATGACTACGGTATTGGACGTCACTAGAGATCTCAACACCAAGGATCCCAATACTATTGATTAAAACAACAAATATAATTGATGTCAATATAAATGGAAAATATTAAAACAACGTTCGTAAGATTTCCACTATTTTCAATACGCACAATCTAGCCCAATAAAAGCTGTAAGCTTATGTGTTATAGGATCTAACCAACTTACTGATAAACGTACTTTAAATATTTCTAAATACCTACATATCTTTAGCAAACACTCAAACTCCGAAACAAACATTTGTGGATCGCATAACATATTGTTCTGACCCGGGAATCGAACCTAGGCGTCAGCGCGGCAGTCGCATACCTCATATATAGTAGAATTTCGCCAAAATTCATGGAAGGGAAATCAATAATATTTTCCTTTAGTGGTAGTAACTTAATATTAATTGAATTAAATGTAAAATATAAAATGTATGTTTTATTTCCCTGTATTCTTTTGAGAAAAGCACTAGATATTTAAGCTTCGGCGAGAACAGCACCTAATTGCCTGTCTCGTATTTGTGAAGTCATAGGTCGACATGCAATTGCCTATTTATTTCCCGGCGTTTGCAATAATGTACCTACTATATAAATCCGTTAGAAAAAAATATTTTGAACGGTCTCTTCACTTATTACTATTTTGAATTTTGTTGCAATGACCATAATTTGGTATTTTTAAGTATTTAGATACTTCCAGCTGAATTATTTTATAACCGGTGAATATTGTTAAAGTTATTAGTTATTTCTAAAATGTTAATGCAGTTAATATATACATACCATTTTCAGTTATAAAAGTTTTCACCATTAAAAGCCGGGCAGAGAAAATAAAGACTTCAGAAGCAACAACAACCACTATCACAATATTCTATTCTGATCAAATATTGATTACTGGGTTGGTCCTTCGTTCGTTATTCGTTACGTTGTGAAACGTAAATGGTTATTGTAACAATTTGTTTTGTTGCTAATATTATCTATAGGTAAATTAGAACTCTTCACTTTGTAACAGTCTTTTTAAAACAGTGATTTGCAATCATTATTGAAGGAAGCGACCCCAAATACATCTCTGGGCTTAGGTTTTTCGTATACACCAGGTGACCGAGTCTGCTATTGACAAGCCGTAGAATAGAACCAGAATCGCTGTTTTTAGCTGTCAAAATGTTAGTAGACTAAATTAAATAGAATTCTATAGGCTGACCGATAGAAGTATATTGAAGTAAAATTGTAATAGTAGACTACGAAAAACTGTCAAAATTGTACCTAAATTAAATTCAATTTTTTTGGGAATGGCACTCGTCGAACGAACTCAACGATTCAGCCAAAAACAGACATGCGATGGAGATTATTAGAAATTGTAGGTATAACAATTTAGCAATTTTGGTTTTGGTCAATATGTGCAATACTTCTTGAATAAACACAATGAGAAAAAAACCAATACTACAAAAACATATATATACGAATAATATAAATAATAATAATTTTAAATAAGGGTGAAGAAGGATCAGAGTCTGATGGAGTTACACTGGACGAAGGAAATTAAAAGTTTAAACAATTCAGGGGAAGAATAAGTTAGTAAGGAGGAGAAGTTAATGGGTAAAGGGATATCAAGTTCATTTAAGCAGGAATACAAGTTGGGAAGTACATTACTTCAAGGACAACTAAAAAAAATGTGATCTAATGAACCTTCGTCCAAGCCACATTCACACAATGAAGAGTTACAAACGCGTATTTTATGAAGAAATACTGGTGTGCAGCAAAAACCTACCCGCAATCTACTGATTACCGATGTGATGAATTTTGAAACTTTTTAAAACGATAAAACCGGTTTTAAAATGACTTCGGGCTGAATGGCATGGAAATGTTTGCCTTTCCTTCTGCTACTAATATTCCAGTGGGCCTGCCATGAGGTCTGGAGATCCCTTTGGGGAAGGCTTAGCAAGTCATATCCTTGGTATGCAAGGTGTTTATGGTCTGATGTTGACGACACTATAGCACTTTTGGCAAGAGTGTCTGCTCACTCGTTGCCCTTAATTCCACAGTGACTAGGAATCCAAACTAACTGGACTGTCTTTTGCTTGTTGACACAGGAAAAAAGCACTTGTTTTATATCCAGGATAAGAGCACTATGGAGTTTACTCTTAAGTGGGTTCTGTTCAAGAGCCTGTAGGCAGCTTAGAGAGTCAGTGAAAATAACAGCATTGCTGATATCATGGGACTCTATAAAGAGGCATGCTTCCAAAACTGCCACGCATTCTCCTGTGAATATAGAAGTTTCCTTGGGGCATCTGAATTGCAGAACGATTTTTGAGTTCTGGTAATAGACAGCAGCTCCTGTATAACTATCATAATTCAGTTTTGAGGCATCTGTGAAGAACCGTTGGGAACCACACCAATGGTAATTTAGTAATACTTTGAAGACAGAATCCACCGAGGGGGTATTTTAGTATATTCCAGCGTCCAGACATATATCAGGTTTAAAATAACTAAAACTAAAAACTAACTAACTATCTTCACGCTGTATCCCTTACGGGGTAGTCAGAGAGGACAGATCGCCAGGCGTCGCGATGCATGCATACTTCTTTCGCTTCTTCGAGATTCATCAATCGCTTCATACACGCACGTCTGGGTATCCGAGTACTTTTGACCTTTCCGTTTTTGAGCAATCTGCTCACGTGGTCTTCATATGTAAGTCTCGGCCTTCCCTGACTCCTTCTACCCTCTACTTTTGAACAATATATATTCTTCGTCAATCGTTCCTGACTCATTCGTTGGACGTGTCCAAACCAACGGAGCACGCCCTTTTCCAGCTTAACGCTGACACTTTCATTCAAACCTGCCATATTGCGTATCACTTCGTTACGTATTCGGTCGGCCAAGGTAACGCCGCACAATTTTCGAAGTGATCGCATCTCCACAGCATTCCATTTACTTTCATGCATCTGCTGACATACCCATTTTTCACTACCGTAAAGCAAAGTTGGCACTAGCACTGCGTTATGAATCGCCATTCGTGCTTCTTTTACGATGCTTTGTCGCTTTACTAACTGGGACAAAGCACCGTTAAATTTGTTTCCGGCAGCTACTCGCCGTTCTACATCCGAATCACATCTTCCATCCGCTCTAAACATACTTCCTAAATACACAATTTCATTCACTAGTTTTAAAATACAACACATAGAAGTCATGTCTGTACACTAGCAGTCTCTTAGATTTAATTATGATTTGCTCTAATGTCTGGAAGGAACGGAAGGTCTTAATAATAATTGGTATGTCTTTTCGAAGCCAATAGCTGGAATTATAGAATAACTTACTTAATAGACTTAATTTTGGAAGTAGTGGATGGAAAGATTAACTAATTAAACGGTATATAAACCCCGAGGCTAAGTATTGGCGTCTTAAGGTTAAAGGAGGTTCGGCGCATTCGAACCTGCAAAGCATTGATAGGGGTGGATTTCATACAGCCTGAGATGAACCGAAGGCAGCTAGCCTGGGTCCTATCTAGTCTTGCTAGAGCCCCTTTATTACATGGTATGAGCAGAAAGGAACCATAGTCCATGATGCTGCGAAGAGTGCATTATAAACCAACTTCATGGTGAATGGATGCGCACCCCCCCAAACACCAGCGAGAGCTTTCAGAATTGGAATAATTCTCTCACACCGCTTCACCTGATAGTTTATATGAGCTAGGCCAGACAGTTTAGCATCCAGATAGACCCCAACAGTGGCGTTTGGAATATGGAAGTCGTCGATAGTCACTTGAACATGAGAGAGCACACGTTTCCGAGTGAAAGTAACTATGGAGCTTTTAGATGGAGCCAACCTTAAACCATGGTCTAGCAGCCACTGACTCAACGAGTTCAGGGAAAGTGTTAATGATGTAGCTGCATCACTGATGAAATAATCTGTAACATACAAGGTGAGATCGTCAGCATACTGTAAAATTTGACAATTGCTGTTTAGTGCTGAGCCAATGTTAGCCGAGTACAGGTTATATAGCAGGGGACTGAGGACTGATCCCTGAGGCAGCCCAGTCCACACCTTTCTCAATCCCATCTCCTCTCCCTGAACTCTAAGCATCAGCGAACGAGACATAAGTAACTGGCATATGTAGCAGTTTTGTATTCAGGTGTAGCAGTTTCTGCCTGAGGATTGGAAGAAGAACGCTGTCATATGCAGAACTGAAGAAATGTCCAGAAATGCTGCAACAACAGATTGACCCTGAGATAAAGCAATACGGATATCAGCTATAAGTACCCCAACACTGTCCATAGTTCCAAGTCCCTTTCTAAAGCCAAACTGAAATTTTGGTAGTAAACATTTTGATTCAACTATCCATTCTAACCGGTTTTTTATTAAGTATTCCAAAATTTTTAACACAACCGATGATAAAGCAATTGCTCTAAAGCTGTTTGGATCCTCAGGTTGCTTCCCTGGCTTCAAAATCGGGATAATGACCTGGATTTTCCATTGGTCTGGGATCCAACTATTTATAAAGCAATAATTTAGAATGGCCAACAGATATTCTTTAGCAGAGGAGCCAGCGTGAGCAATGAAAGAATATGGAATACCATCTATTCTTGGGGTGGAATCATGAACGTATTTCAATACCATATCGAGTTCCACCATAGAGAATGGAGACTCATGTGGGTCCATGGATACCTCTGCAATTGATAACTGACTTTCAGCCAGAGAAGGAGCGTAGGGGTGGGGGAGCTATAATTGCAAAAAACAGTTTAGCAGTCTTGGCTGACATTGGAGATGATGAAACAGGGGCACATCCTGAACGGTACCTGTTAATATGTTTCCATACAACAGAGGATGGAGTTGAAGGGGAGAGAGAAGAGCAGAAGGAGGCCCATCCTGTGCGCTTCTTATGTCGGAATGCCCTCCTGCATTTAGCCCCAATATGTTTAAAGTTCAATAAATTACTATATGTACTCATGTCAGCATTGTATTTTCTTTCAGCCTCTTTTCTCTGTTTGATCAAACCCGTGCATTCCTGGTCCCACCAAGGGGGGAGATGGTATCTTCCCTTGAGCGCTGTTTTTTAAAGGGAACGATAACTCTGCACATGCATTGATATCGCTCATAAATTTGTCTAAACAGTCTTGAATATAGTCGTGCTCACGGTTTTCTATGTTTTGAGTGGGGATATTTGGGAGGGTTTGAATTTTTTGTTCTAAAAGGGAAGAATACAATGACCAATCAGGATGAGAAATATTAAATTTAAGGAGTGGAGGAGGACTTTTTTCTAGATATGTTCTATCAGTGAGGGTGACAGATATAGGGTAATGGTCACTGCCATAATATGATAAGTCTACACATTGCCAACAGGCAGATGCGGCAATATCAATGGTGCAGAATGACAGATCAACGCAACTTTTACGTTGACCTTGAACTGGCCTGCGGGTAGAGCCACCATTGTTGAGGATGCACAGATTAAGATGATCCAAGATTGACGCCAAGCCTTGCCCAAATGACTCACAGTGATCTGAACCCCATCTGAAATGATGCCCATTAAAATCTCCCATAACTAAAAATGGCGTCTCGGAATTCCCAAATATATTTCTAAGGACAGGTAGGTAGGCTTGCTGAGGGTGGGCAATATAAATTGAATAAATAATGAGACCTTCAACTCTAACAGCAACAATATTAATTTCATCCAAAGGTGCAACAACTTGCAGGGGAACAAAGGGTACCCTACTATTAATTAGGAGGGCAGACCCTCCATGACCATCAGACCTGTCACACCGTAGTAAGTTGTAGTGTGGAACACGGAAATTCAAACTTGACTTGAGCCAAGTTTCAGAGATACTACAAACAAGTGGTTTATGCTTGTTCAGTAGGAATGTAAGGTCGTGCTTTTTATGAGCCACGCTCCTCACATCCACTGGAGGAATACTTGACATGGAGCCATTATTAATTTTTAAAATTAGATTTATAAGTTGGTCGGCAACGTTGGACGGTAAATTAATATTAGTGGAAACAAGAGATGTTATGACTTGTAAAAGAAGTTCTAAAACTGATGATGATTTTAAAGAATATGATGTGGGGGAACTATTAAGAGCACAGCCATCTGGCTGTTAAGATTTTGGGGATTAGATTATTAGATTATTTAGATTTATTTATCTTATTTGGATTTAGAAAATTGTACCTGTGACTGTCTTTTGAGCGACGATTATGACACGATTGATGTCAATCGCCCGTCAGTCAGCAAGTGTACCAGATAGCTGATGATGTTTCCTTGAAGATCCTATTCTGACTCGATGAATTTTAATACCAACTTTTTTTAAATATAGCATTAGCATTTTATTTGCCTCGAATTCTGCGAGTATTGTTTCACATAAGTAAGTTCCATGTGTGATGAATTCATTTTCAAGTGAACAAATGCTTTGTTTAGTGCAAATATCTTCCCTTCCGACATCATTACTTAATAACAAAAAGAATGACCCCACCTGCTGACGGTGCACCTGCTGACCAAAGGATGAAACAACAACACAGACGACACAGGTAGTCCTGCTTATATGCAACAAATTTTAAAGAACGAAGAAAAGGCAAAAAAGTAGCCTAGAAAATTTATTTAGTTATGTTATCTTATAAGGTAGATAGTTAAGTAGATATGCTGAAGATCTAAAGGCGTGGACACCATG
Source organism: Thumatha senex (assembly GCA_948477245.1). Taxonomy (NCBI): domain Eukaryota; kingdom Metazoa; phylum Arthropoda; class Insecta; order Lepidoptera; family Erebidae; genus Thumatha; species Thumatha senex. The sequence continues at coordinate 27,655,587 of OX419729.1, read as the reverse complement.
CTGCGAAATAATGATCTCAAATGTCGGGCGATAATGATAACGTAACGTAACGGTTTTTCCTAAGTTTTTTTGTAATTATATTATGGTCTGGTTACTTAGACCTTTTAGCCAAATCTTAATTCATATTTCTTCAATCTTCTTTCTTATTATCTAAAATGTCCCAGTCCTCTACATCTTAGTCAAGTCTAGTCTTAAGTCAAGGTCAGTCTCACCCAAGTATAATGGTGGTTGTTATACTGAGATTTTCAGAGGGGTTTAGACGGCAAAATAAAAAATAGCATTTTACTGCATATACTTATATCATCGTCTTTCACTATAGCACGTTAACACAACTTTTATGTTCAAGAAACCACCGCACATATAACTAGATAAATGCACTAGTTTAAGAAAATAATATACAGTAAGCGTCCGCACTTGCCGACTTTCCCGCTGAGACCGTTTGCCTGAATTAGTCGTCGTTCGATTAGCGACGGCGTTCGCAGCTCGCCTGCGATATGAATTATTCGTGAATTATAATATGAATTTTAGCAATATTAGCATTCGTCTTAGTCTTAGTCATGTATTGGTGGGAGATTGTGAGTTCGTGACGAATCGATAATAGTTACGTAATCGATCTCTATTAGCAATTATTAATTATAGCAAGTTCTGAACTGTTTGTGAAATAAATGCTAATGGAGTGTTAGCAATTAAATATGTTTCTAATGCTAATAAGTACAACACTACTCCAGCTGCTGAGTTGTCAAATCCATGTGTGGTTGTGAAACTGTCAAAAATAAAAAACCAAATTGGAAATTTATTTTCAACAAGATTATAGGGCTAAATGTTATTTATAAATTAACAATACATTAAGTTTTGAGATATACGATGCGATGGAACTTGTTGCTCGTTTTTACTTTTATATTAAGTGCCAAAGCGTGGGACGATGACGATTTGGAAGTGTTTGACGTGGTGGAAGAAGTTAATCAAAATTTCTATGAGCTGATGGGTATAAACCAGGTAAATACCAGTTTAAACTCATTCATTATTGTTAGGGAAAATTATGTACTATAGGCAACCCTATACCGTAGCAACTAGGTAGTTACTTGCTTGGTAAAATCATAAATCAGTGAAAGAAAGAAAAAGTTTAAAATTGTAATCTCAAACTCTATATAGGTACCTATTTGTCGTTAGACCAAAAAAAGTTGTAAAAAAAGTTGTAAGCTTTTAAAGAAGTTGATGTTGGAAACCTAGAATTCAGTAACTAAAAACATTTTAACGAAATTATTATTATGCTGGAAGTATTTCCAGCATGTTTGAATGTTCTCCAAGGGAAAGAAAAATTCAACAGTGGTACAGTAAAATGAAAATTGAATGCAGGTGCCATCACTGGGTTGGAAGGTCAGATGGCAGTCACTTCTAACAATGCTGAAAATAAAAGCCTAATGATAATTGTTCATAACAGCCAAATAAATGTCTCAACTTTTATGGCCCCTCACAGCAAGGAATGTAGCTCACTTCCTCTCGCTCGTGCCTAATAGAGATAAACATAACACCCCTTGCCAAGTTAACATTTCACTGTATGCTAAAATCGCTTACTTGACTTGTCAGTTACCTACCATTTGTCTGTGGTAATTACTGTATTCATATGAAAGGGCATAGAAATAAAATTTGTTGTACAGTTCATAAAAAAACCATTTATAATAAAAGCATAATTGGTATGGTGGCTCCTAAGTTGTATAATAAATTACCGAAATGGCTGTTAGAAACATATAAATAATTTCTTTTAAAAAGAAACTATTGTCGTTACTTGTAGAAAAAGCATATTACACATTACAGGAATATCTACACGATAATATTGTTTAAAATAAATAAATTTGGGCTAAATTGTAAATCTAGTGACTGTATTATTCCTTCCATTTTACACATATCAAAATAGTATTTTATCATTATATTTATCTTTATTTTATCAGGCTTTGTTAAAACTGTATATATTACAGTATTAATTATGAACTTGAATTCCATGACTACAGGATGCTTCACCGGCAGAAGTAAAGTCTGCTTTTAAGAAGCTTACGCTGAAACTGCATCCAGATAAAAATGATTCTCCGGATGCTGATGTACAGTTCAGAAACTTGGTGTCAGTGCACAATATACTTAAGGATCCTGGAAAAAGAGAGAAGTATGTTATATCATATACCTACTTTCAATTTGAATCAGGATGCAATGTTCACTTACAACAGGACAACTTAAACAGAGATAGTCAATTCGAATCCAGCTTGACATTGATGATGATTGCACACATAAAAAACTATTTTGCAATCAACCAAATCAGTCTATAGCAGTCCACTGCTGGACTTAGGGCTCTTTCGATTCACGCCAGAACATTCAACCTTGTGCTCTCTGCATCCAGTGTCTCCATGCAACCATTTCCAGGTCATCAGTCCACTTGGTGACAGGTAATTTTTCAATGCTCCATGTCCCACCATATTTGACATATTTGAATTAAAAAAAAAAAATTAATATCCATCACGCCTTATCCCCGAAGAGGTGGCAGCGGCATATTATATGCCCACTTTTCACCGTGTGGATTCCTGAATTTAAGTTACATATCTGAATGACCTATTTTATGTGTATAAAAACACAAATATATATTTTATTTTAACCACACCGCATAATATTACAGGCCTTTAAAAGCCAACATTGTATAGAAGGGCAAAAATGAGTTTATGCATTATGACTTATAATTATTAGTGATTTGAATATATCAACAGCCAGTAGCCACAACCAGTCTGTCCATTGCAATTGTAATAGCCTCTCCACCTATTATGCAACACCAAAAAATATGGTTAAATGTGAGCTAAAGAATATGTCTGCCTACCTCCTTAAAGAAAAGGCATGATTAAAGTATTTCCATTATACAGATACAATGAAGTACTCAAGAATGGCCTTCCTAACTGGAGATCAGCAGTATACTACTACCGGCATGTGAGAAAGATGGGTCTTGCAGAAGGCTCCATTATATTGTTTATAATCATCACATTTGGGCAGTATGCTGTCGGCTGGGCTGCGTATATAGAAAAAAGATTTACTGCAGTAAGTTAATTTAAGTTACATTTTAAGAAGTACATCCTACTTGTATTATAAATGCGACAGTTTTGTAAGTATGGATGAGTGTTTGTTACTCTTTCACCCAAAATCTACTGAATGGATTTTGATTAAACTCTACAATAATATAGCTTACACATCAGAATTAGCACATAGGCTACTTTTAATCTCGGGAACAAGTTCCTGTGGGAAACAGGGACGGGAAAACTTCTCCACGCATGGGTGTATATTAGTATATTGATAATGATGTAATGAATAAACATGGCAGTTGTTTAGTCAAGTTGAAGGCCTTATGGGATTGAAAATTACAACACCAGGTCGCCACAACCTGCGCCTGTCCATTTCTGTTACGTGAGACGAAAATGCTTACGGTGAAATGTAGGCGTAAATAGGCCATTGCCACCCCTTCGGCGATAAACCCGTGAATGTTATCTATACTAATATTATTAAGCTGAAGAGTTTATTTGTTTGGTTGGGCGCGCTAATCTCAGGAACTACTGAATGGATTAGAATGTTATTTTTTGTTCATCGAGGAAGGCTATAGGCTATATATCATCACGCTACTGCCCTGAGGAGTAACTAGAAATAGTAATCACAAATGTCGACAAATCGGGCAAGTTATTGTGAATTATTATAGACTTTATAAGCGACGGGATTAAACAGGTGCGGCGATTATAAAAGTATGTCACGGGCGAAGCCGTGGGGGTCACCTAGTACTGTGATAAAGATACTCTGCCAGGTAGGTACAGTCAGAGTAGTAGATATGGAGTGCAGGTGCGTGACAGATGACCGGACGCGCTGCCACCAGTCTCCGCAATCAATCACGGAAGTTTACAGAGCTATCTGACACAAAAAAAATTCAAGCTAATAGTTTAGAAATAGATATAAAGATACTTGCCCAGGACTAAACACTTACTAATCCTGAGACCTCATCACCTATACTTGTTTTTGAGTTACTATTGGAATATGTAGTTCACCCTCAACATATAATAATAATAAATGGATTGTCTATCATTCCTATAAAGTGATTATTACAAAATATTAATTCTCCCTGTGTGTGTGTTCTATAAAGTGATCAATAAATTCGTCCTCTAGATGTATGAGTATACAATTGTTGAAACAACTCCCGATCATGGTCCTAAAAATATGTTTTCAGGAACAAATACTAAACAGCAGAGGCAAGAAGCACTCAAAAAAATCAGGCTTTGACCAAGGAATATCAGAGATACTTGATCAGCTGCCAAAACCAAGCATAAAAGATACACTGCCTTTCCAAATACCCAGATGTACCTGGTGGCTGATAACAGCAGTACCGAGAAGTATTATAGAGATAAGACGGATAATGAAGGAGAAAGAAGAAGAAGCTAAAAAGCAGAAAAAGAGGTAAGACGGCGTCTTCCAAGTCCTTTCAGATTATTTTTGGGTTATACTATATTAAAGAGAGTCAAATTGAGTGAACTGGAGCCTGTCATTCCCATGCAATGTGATATGATTCCACTAGTTTAGATAGTAGTCCAATCAATTCAACCTATCACAGCCAATAGGGATTGACAAAAAAAAATTACCCTTTTTTTTAAATATTTGATGATTCTATAAAAACTCGTCAATATTCTTGTTACATTCGTCGTATTAAAATTCTAATATATTAACATTTTTATAGTTCATTTACAATGGTGGGCATGAAATTCTTGCGCTTTTGCCAAATAATACTTAAAAAATTGAAAGACATTGTGCATTTTTGGGTATTATTTACGTTAATAGGCAAAGGCGTTAATGCCATAATGCCAACAATGACGTCATTTGAAAATTAAATAAAGGTGTTTACAGTTTACATAAAATACTAATCATCCTCTATTATTTTCCATTTGTAAGTCATAAATAGTGATAAGTAAGCGACAATAACTTATAATTATTCTAACCGAATAGATAAGGGAAGGAGTTTAAGACTGCTTTCACATTAGGACGTTAGCAGCTCGATGGTATCGCGGCAGAAAAAGATGTCTTAACATTTTATGAACAGCCGCTCAACAACAGCGCGTCTACCACAACGTTGTTTAGATTAGTGCGATTACTTCATTACAAAAATGAAATCCCACGGGGAAACAGTTGCAATTATAATTCGAAGTTCTGACTGAGCGAATGTGCAAGCGGCGTCACCGCGCTTCTGCTAATAATTAACATTCTATTTACTTTACTCATAAGTTAATAAGCAAGACCGAATGTCCCACAAAACCTATTTTCCTTAAGTTATAAGCGACAGAACGAAGCTTGTGTTATACTCATCTCTCAAAATGTCTGAATCTGACTGAGCAACGACAACTGTCGCGCGTCTACACCGCTTATGCCGCTCTGTTAAAGTCGCTTAATTAAATGTGGGAGCAGTCTAATACAAATTAAATCTTGACGGTTGATTAATAAACAAACAGTCATGCTATCTCGTTTTTGATGGAATGCTGTACTCTTTTTGCTAATCATACCAGTATAGTTTAGCTAGTGGCACCAGTAGTAGCCTAGACAATGACAGTTGAGAATAAATTCATTACATCGACGGTTAAAACAACAAATTAATTATGCCACACTTTCATTTTCGGAATCATTTATTTGGTATGTTTGTTGAGTTTTAAATTATTGTCATTATGAACTCTCTTCATTTTGGTGTATTCTCAGTTGCAACCCTAACTGGATTTGGATCATCCATTTATATTTGAGTGCTAGGAGCAGCTATAGTTTGAGTTTTTAATTTTGGCATTATTGGGAGCGATTACAGTCAGACCTCCCAACCCCGTGCCTGCGTCGTGGATTCGTCCTTAAAAAGCACGTGCGTCGCTAGTAGGTAAGGTCGCTTGAGCCCTGAAGATCTTAGTGGGACCTCTTAAATCAATTTCACTCCCATTCTCATCATGATCATCAGAATTTTTTGCCTGAATGCTTCCGAACTTAGAAGCAAGGGGTCTTGCTTCGGAGCTCAGGCCTGCCTTCCATGATGCCGAAGGAAATGTTCTCTCGGCCTCCTGCGTCTCCGATCGTGCGATCATTGGAAAGCCCTCCTCCAATAATCTTCTGAAATATCACGCCACGACTGTTGAGCTCTCTGCTCTACTGCCAGCTTTCCATTTATTTATACTTACGTTTGCTATTTAGAGTGTAGAATCGAATGCCGACCCGATAAACTGTTAACTGGTCTACACCCTTGGTCTATAGTCGGTTCTGTATTTTATTGTTCGCCGATGAACTGATTGCCGAAAACCCTTCGTATGTAGACGGTTAGCGTAACGTAGTAGAAATCATTTAGCGTTGAATGAAGCAATCATATATTTTAACGGTTCGACTATTACTTTCTTCATGTTCAAAACAAGAATCAAAAGGAAAGCTAACATGCTTTCCTAAACTTAGCCAAAACGCTTTTAACACGTAAAAATAAATTTGCCCGCCTTTGGAAAGGTGTGACAATATCCAGAGTATTCACTACCATAACTGTAAGGCAGTACCCATAATGACGCGAGTCTTTCAGTTTTTGGACTGATACGAATCTATCCACTGGATAGTAGCACCACTGCTTACAGTTTGGTCGGCATTGAATAAGAGATTTGACTGAAAGATTTTTGACGTGCGTATAATGAGAATAATACTGAATGGGTCTGGCATGCGATTGGGCTCTACCGCGATCTTCGAAACTAGCCTCTCCGGAATAATTGGCTAAGTTATCGCGAAGGAAAGTTATCATCTAACCAAAACCTTGTACCAACCTGTGTTTATAAGTTTGTGTGAACAACTGCGACAAAACGTTCACGAAACAGCGTCATTGAAGTTAATGTGTAAATACGATACATATTAAATAGTTGTGTGATAGTGTATCGAGGTTACATGTGTCATTAACTAAATCATCTTCAAGCTGTATCCCTGACGGAGTAGTCAGAGAGGGCAGATTGCCAGGCTTCCCGATCCATACATACTTCATTTGCTTCCTGTAGATTTATTAATTGCTTAATACATGCTGGGTATCCGAGTACTTTTGACCTTTCCGGTTTTGAGCAATCTCCTCACGTGGTCTTCATATGTAAGTCTCGGCCTACCCTGACTCCTTCCAATACCAACTTTCGCACAATATAACGAATCATATTTCGCAAAATAGGAACGTGTAAAAATCGAACAGCAATAGCACTGTTTTTTTCAACATACGTAAAACTTTCACAACCCATTTCGTTTTTGTGCCTCTTTATCTCTTCTTATACCCAGTTGACAAAAAGTTTTGTTCGTAAAATAAGTCGCAACAGGTGTTTTTTTAGTTTTGTGGTTGGGTGTTAAATTCAAAACGGTATTTAACCAGGGAGGAGGATGAGAGGGCTCGCGCTGAAAGAGACGCAGCCGCGGCGGCGGAGGCGAAGGCTGCGGGAAGTGTTCGCAAGAGGCGCGGGTTTGTTCCTCCGGCCAGGGACGGTGGCGACTGTTTGCTGGATCCTGCTGACGAGCCTGATAGCGGCCCTGTCGTGGTTCCTGTTCGACAGGTAAGTGTCTTTTTCAAGTCATACTTCTTTTGGCGCGTTAGGGAAAAATGATGAAAGTAAATTTTCACGATGCGCGTGCAGACCGTCACGAAAAACAGACATCATAAAGTTAGCTGATATGTGTTAACCACATTCAAAGTAGTTTTCATTCTTGTGATGCTTTTTTCTTTTTACTAATTTATTATTCCTATTACAAACAAAGAGTTGTGGTATATATGACGAAATGTTATTATACTAAAGCAGTATAACTTCTAACGCGTCTACATAAGTACACACACACTTTTTTTGAAATTATTTTGTGGCTAGGTTACTAAGACCTTTTAATCAAATCTTATTTATATCATACTTATTCAATTTTATATCTTAATTTAGTCCTGTCCAGTCATTTGACGATGTCAAGCCCAGTCCTAGGCCATTTCCTTGCCCCATTAACGTGGTAGAAGCGTTATTGTGGCTTTCAGTAGAATTTGCGATGCCATGTAAACATATCATTTTACTGCAATGTATAGCAGTGAAATGCTGAAATGAAATGCTATTTCTGTCTTTCATTAAAGCACGTTTACACAACTTTTATGTCTAAGAAACTACATTTTTTACAAGTTAAACAAGGTTAATGCGCTAGTTTTGGTAAATAATATACAGCAAGTGTCCGTCATTGACCAAGTTCCCGCGCAAAGACCTCACAGATAAGTGCTATCTCTGGGACACCACAGACTATACCGGGATTTTTTGTCTATATGGACTAGAATGACATTTGGTGGTTGCCGCTTTATGGTAAAAGAAAAATAGTTTCATATAGACATATTGTCACGCCTTTATCCCCAAAGGGTATAACATTTTATCACACATTTCACGGTATGCACTTTTGTCTCACGTAACAGGTGGTGAGCCCATAGCCGTGTTGAAATGGATACGCAGGTTATGGCGACCTGCTGTTGAAATCATCAAGCCTTCCATAAGGCCTTCAACTGGGCTTAACGACTGACATTTTACTGGCAACCAGAACCAACGGCTTAACGTGGCTTCCTAAGCACGGAAACGCTCACAAATATAAAGACCACAAAGTGTTCGCCGATCCGAGGACCAGCCATAGTGAAAGTTGCTTAATGCTGTGATCGTTTACAAAACACTGAGCTAGCGGGGCCACGAGGCCTCATTGGCAAAAGCAAAATCAGATCAAAATGAGGTTGTTGACGACGCACACGCTGTTACTCGTTAAAAGATAGTAGGTAGATACCTACCTATAGATGTATTAGTTTTTAGCAAGTTCCAATTTTTTAGTAGTTTAATATAGACCTTGTGGTTTTAGTATTAAGGTGTAATTTACATTAAACCGCGAGTATTATCCAGAGAGAAGGTGACACTATATTCCCCGTCTTGCCTTCCACCACCAGTGGCACTTTTGACGCTATCTCCGCGTCGTTGCCTTCTCTCAGGTGTACTCGCGACTTAAATACAATGTGTATTTTATTTGTCCTCATCTTCACTGCCATCGCCACCAGCACACTACGCATAGACGGCACCAGTGACCCACGTCGCCTACAGGGGTTGCGGTCTACAGAGACTTTATGTCAGCGGGTTTGTATCATCAGGTTGCGCCGTCAGTCATCTCCGGTGGACTCTGGACGGATGACGACCTGGCGGAGTTGGTGCAGCTAGTGTTAACGACTGCCATTTTTACTGGCAACCAGGACCAACGTCTTAACGTGCCTTCTGAAGCACGGAAACGCTCGCAAATGTAAATGCCACAAAATGGTCACCCATCCCAGGACTACCCATAGTGAAAGTTGCTAAACGCAGTGATCGTTTACAGAACACTGAGTTAGCGGGTCCACGAAACCACATTGGCAAAATCAAAATCATATCAAAATGAGGTTGTGGTCTAAAGAGACTTTATATCAACGGGTTTGTATCATCAGGCTGCGCCGCCAGTCATTTCCGGTGGGCTGTGGACGGACGAGGACCTGGCGGAGCTGGTGCGGCTGGTGAAGAAGCACCCGGGCGGGTCGGCGGAGCGCTGGGAGCGCATCGCCGAGGCCATGGCGCGCTCCGTGCCCGAGGTCACGCACATGGCCGCCAAGCTCAAGGACAACTGCTACAAGGTGCCCGGCCAGGAGCCCGAACAGACTCTAGCTGTTGAACCGCCTAAAAAGGTATCTAAACTTAATATCTATACTTAATCATGTTTTATATACTACTCAGGCCTTCACGCGAAACAAAATTCTACTTACACTCACCGACGTTTCGAACGCGTAGCAGTAACCACGGACGCTGCAACGCGTTCGTGTAACGGTGAAAAAATATCTACACTTAATATTATAAAGAGGAAATATTTGTGTGTAAGTATGTTTGTAACTCTTTCACGTAAAAACTACTGAATAGATTTTGATGAAACTTTACAATAATATAGCTCATACATAAGAATAACACATAGGCTACAGTTTATTCCGGGTACAAGTTCCTATGGGAAACGGAAACAGGAAAACTTCTTTACGCGGGCAAAGCTGCGGGCGTCAACTAATATTATATAGAGCTGAAAAGTTTGTTTCTAGCGAAGTGATACGCAATATGGCAGGTTCGAATGAAAGTGTCAGAATTAACCCGAGAATAGTCGCGCCTTCCCGTGGAAAGTGAGTGGTCGCGAGTATAGTATTTTGCCGCCCTTACAAATCAGTGAATATTTTGCCTGATTTACTTATGTTTACTAAAATAAATAAATAAATACATATCCATCACGCCTTATCCCCGAAGGGATGGCAGAGGCATATTATATGCCCACTCTTCACCGTGTGGATTCCTGTCCCACGTAATAGGTGGTGAGCCCATTGCCGTGTTGAAATAGACAGACGCAGGTTGTGGCTACCTGCTGTTGAAATTTTCAAGCCGCCCATAAGGCCTTCAACCAGGCTTAACGACTGCCATTTTACTGGCAACCGGGACCAACGGGGGCTTAACGTGCCTTCCGAAGCACGGAAACGCTCGCAAATGTAAATGCCACAAAGTGGTCACCCATCCGAGGACCAGCCATAGTAGCATATACTAAAATTATGAATTGCAGAAGTTAAAAGATTGAAATGGGTGTGAATTTGGGTGACTTTACAGTAAATTTTCTGCTGTACACTGATGATACGGTGCTCATGGCCTCATCAGAAGCCGACATTCAGGCATTAGTCACTAATAAGAAAAGAGGAGTGTGAAAGTAAGGGTCTTCGCTTGAATGCAAGTAAAACTAAGGTTCTAGTATTTGAAAGAGATGATGTAAGAACTAAATGCAAGATTTGGGTAAACCAGGAACGTCTAGAGCAAGCGAATAAAATTGTGTATTTGGGGACTATGGTTAGCACAGACGGATGTAGAACGGCGAGTAGCTGCCGAAAATAAAGTTAACGGTGCTTTGTCCCAATTGGTAAAGCGACAAAGCATCGTAAAAGAAGCACGACTCGCGATTTATAATGCAGTGCTATTGCCAACGTTGCTTTACGCCGGCGAAACATATATTATTGCATAGATTGAAATTATTGGATGGATGGAAATTATTGGATAGACTGAAATTATTAGATAGACTGAAATTATTGAATAGATTAAAATTATTGGATAGATTGAAATTATTAGATAGATTGAAATTATGGAATAGATTGAAATTATTGGATATATTGAAATTATTGGATAGACTTCAATTATTTAATAGATTGAAATTATTGGGTAGATTGAAATTATTGGATAGATGGAAATTTTTTGATCGATTGAAATTATTAGATTGATGGAAAATATTTGATGTTTAAAATTAATTGATTGATTGAAATTATTTGATTGATCGAAAGTATTTGATTGATTGAAATTATTTATGTTGGTTGAAATTATTACATTTATTTAAATTATTTGGTTGATTGAAATTATTTCATTGATTGAAATTATTTGATTAATTGTAATTATTTGACTGATGGAAATTATTAGATTTATTGTAATTATTTGATTAATTGAAATTATTTGATTTATTGAGATTATTTGATTGATTTAATTATTTCCTTGTTTGAAATTTGATTGATTTTTTAAATTGATATTAATTGATTAGTCATATCTCTTGCGAGAGACGCTCAGGTGTATCTATGGAAGGTACAATGGTTCTCTCACTGTAGATAAAAACTCGCAAAGCAGAGGAAGTGTCGAGCGGCAGCTGGTCGCAGCAGCAACAGAAAGCCCTAGAGGCGGCGCTCGCCAAGTTCCCCAAGGGCGGCGCTGGAGACCGCTGGCAGAAGATCTCTGCGCAGGTGCCCGGCAAGTCCAAAGTAAGCAGATATAGTTCTTTTTGTTGACGCGGGAAATGCGTTTCGCGAAGTCTTTCCTATTGCAGGGGCAGCTATTAAAATATAGACTACTAAAAATGCAAATTAAGAACTAATTCTATTAGTTTGACCACGACCGCTGTTCTGCTCACTGCGTACAATACTTGGCCCCCAGGTGACAGCAGTCGCTCCCAATAAGGTCGAAAATAAAATCCAAACGATAGCTAAGGTGGGCCTCCAAATTCAGGTAGAGTTTGAAAGCAATTGAGAATACGCTGAGATGAAAAATAAGAGTAACTATCGGCAAGATTTTTCATTATATAGGACGTTTTTTACACACCGCCGTCTAGCCTAAAGTATGCTAATATAAGCTTGTGTTATGGGATCTAGATGACAGATAATCATCTATATATATAAAATAAAGTCGTGTTAGTTACACTATTTATAACTCAACAACGGCTGTACCGATTTGGCTGAAAATTGGTGGGGTGGTAGCTTAGAGCCAGGACACGGACATAGGATACTTTTTATCCCGGGAACAAGTTCCTGTGGGAAACGGGAACGGGTAAGCTACAATACGCGGGCAAAGCCGTTTGAAATTACTAAACGACGGGATTAAATGGGTGCCACGGGGTTCGAATAAAATCACGGGCGAAGCCAAAAGGGACAGCTAGTACTTATATATTTCTAAATATATTTATATTATACATAGAAAACACTCAAACTCCGAACAAACATTTGTGGATTACACAAATATTTATTTCGATCCGGGAATCGAACCTGGGAGCTCAGGCGCGGCAGTCGCATACATTACCACTGCGCCACCGAGGCAGTCTCGAATATATTCTAATTATTTTGATAATTGTTATTAAAATTTATTTTATTAATTTGCCGTAAATTGTAGTTTTTTTTATTTTATCGGCCTCATGTCTGTCCTCTCTTACTACCCCGTCAGGGATACAGCCTGAAGATAGTTAGTTAGTTTAAGTGAGCATAGACTTGAGTTAGTTTTTATTTCAACTCGATACCTTCACACAATCTCACGATAAAGGTCTTTACAGACAGACAGACGGACGGACAACTGAGTGGTCCTAAAATTGTTGCGTTTATTTCCATTTGAGGTACTAAACCCTAAGACGACAAGTTACTTCGACGTGCATTTGCCTTACAAGGGTAACTCTGACCAGCTGAGCTTCTTTTAATCCACAAAAGACACGATCGTTTCTGTCTTAAGTCTGCTTTTGACTAGTCACTGTAAACTCGACAGTATTTGAATTGTACTCATAAATAATGAACTCAAAGAGATTCAGATAGTATCATCGAGTCCTTTATTAATGTTTAAAATGAGAACTTGAGTAACCAATATTAATGTTCATGAAATAATTGTATTATACTTGGAAACAATGAGAGATCCTAAAAGTTCATATAACCACAACGTATTAAAATTTGAAATATAAGTGAACTGCATGTAAAGTATTTTGGTTGGATTTTTATATTTACTGATGGCTCAAAAAGTGTAGAAGGTCACGGTGCGGCCTACTATGTACCTAGTGTCGGAATGGATAAACAGGAAGGTTACTACAAAATATGTGAGAAAAATTCGATTATGACGTTGGAACTGATTGCAATCTCAGAGGCACTAACATTTATATTGTTGGAAAATAATCAAAACATAAGGTATGTTATTTTGACAGATAGTAGAAGTGCCCTTCAACATATAGCTCGATGCACCTCTGGGCTCAGAGGAGCTTCGATAGCTTATATTATTGTATCCAAGATTGACGAATTGATACAAAGGGGAGTTCAACTGCGATTGCAATGGGTTCCATCGCATATTGGACTGCAGGGCAATGAAAAGGCTGACCTAATGGCAAAATACGGGAGTAAAAATGGCAAAAATTTTGAATTAAAATACCTAAATTTAAAAACGTTTGTTATAATCTTTGGAAAGAATATTTTGACGCACGATCAATCGAAAAGGGTATATGGTATAAAACCATACGGCGTCAGTCCCTTCGTGTGCCCTGGTGTATGAACAGTAACCTGAGTAGGAGACTTGTAGTTACAGCTCATAGACTCAGATCCGGGCGCATTCCATGTAAAAAGTTTACTTTCCTCATGAAGAAAACAGACTCCCCTCGTTATGAGGAGTGTGGAGTGGTCGAAGATCTGCAACATTTACTGATGGAGTGTATGAATCAATTAGAAATAGTCTGATAAGGGTCTTGAATTTAAACAGAGCTGATGTAGGTATTTTCCATAAAATCCTATCGCAAATCGCAATGGCGATGATGCAGGAGCTCTTTTTGAGTTTATGGCGTCTATCACGTCTGCGTATTCATAGATTTCGTAGACAGCAAATTGTGGGTTAGGGTACGATGGGACTGACATACGCTACGCGTCAAAGTCCCTATTAAAATAATAGAATAATAAAAATAAAAAACTCTTTCTTTCTTGACTTTTTATTTTTTTCTTTTTAGCCGGCGATTTTATGTTTTAGCGAACCTCATTTGCTATCAGGCGTGGTTGGGTCAGGGGATAACAATGAGCCAATACATTATTAACGCGAACGAACTATACGTAGCTCATGACCATTCGCACTGACAACACTGGCAGTATAATCTAACAAAGTTGTAAATGATTTTTTAATAAAGTGCACAAAGACAATTCGATTCGAGACGGGGATAGAACCCGTGACCTTTGCCTAACCAGGGCAATGTTCTAGTCACTGAACTACCCGAACCGTATCGAATCCAGTTGAAATTCTTCACCATATTTTAGTCGTCATTTTAAGAGTATGACCAGAGACATCTATCGAGCCCTGGTTAGGCAAAGGTCACGGGTTCAATCCCCGTCTCGAATCGAATTGTCTTTTTTCACTTTATTAAAAATTTGTAAGAAATTTAGCGTAATAATTGCTTTAAAATTTTAACCAAAGTTGTAAACATTTAAAAATGCTCTTTCCAGGAGGAATGTATGCAACGGTGTAAGTATTTATCGGAAATGGTGAAGAAACAGAAGCAGAAAGAAGAAGAAGACGCTTTACAAAAGGACGCAGAAGGAGAGATCACATCACAAGAGAACGAGGAAACGAGCTAGACCAAAGCTGCACTAATTATTATTGGTCTTTATCAACACATTGGTATATGGATTTGTGGAATGCGGAGGAATAAATTGTTAAATTATGTTTTTGGTCTTATTTTTTGTCATCTTTTTTTTATATTTAGTGCGCCAAAATACCGCCTGCCTGATGGAAAGCCATTGCGACAGCTTAGTAATTGAGGCCCATTCTCATAGTCTACATGACTACTGACATCGTCCTTCAAGTTGGTGCCCCAATAATGTGCCTCTTGACGTTCCGCTTGAAGAACCCTGGATTGTAATTGGAAACGTGCTCTGGCAAAAAGCTTCCAGAATTCTATAGAACGACAGAGAAACGATCTTTTGAATCGCTCAGTTCCGGCAAATATTCTTTCCACTGTATGAGAGTGGCACCTCTGCTCGGTACGCGTTGTTCGGAACAAAAAGGAAAGGGGGAATTAGGTTGAAGAGCCTATCCGAACACTCGCCGTGGTACATTAAACGTATTTGGTTTCTATTCAGAACACCAGGAGATTCCACTCCATGAAAAAAAAAGCAAAAAAAAATGAAAGCACCCATGGCCCCCTGATCCATTACAGTGCTTTTTGATTTTATCTGCTTTCAAATACGCACCGAGTTTAAATCCACTTACATTCTAAACGCACAGCGTTGTTTTGGAATCCTTCCGAAATCTGTAAATGATGATGTTGAATATCTTATATCTACGTTTATTAAATTCAAAAGCGTTTACCACTTTTTACGTGTGATTAAAATACAAAGTGACTGCCTCTGGTTACTCCTTCAGGGACAAAATGCGTGATTAAACGTATTATGTAGTAAAGTAAAAGTACGTAAGTAGTGCTACGCGATAAGGCAGTTTCAATGAAAGTGTCGGCGTTAAGCTGGAAAAGGGCGTACTCGTTGGTTTGGACACGTCCAACGAATGAGAGGGGAACGATTGACGAAGAATGTATATTGTAGAAAATAGAGGGTAGATGGTGTCAGGGTAGGCCGAGACTTACACATAAAGACCACGTGAGCAGATTGCTCAAAAACGGAAAGGTCAAAAGTACTCTAATACCCAGACGTTCGTGTATGAAGCGATTGATGAATCTTGAAGAAGCGAAAGAAGTATGCATGGATCGCGAAGCCTGTCGATCTGTCCTCTCTGACTACCCCGTCACGGATACTGTGTGAACATAGTGAAGTTACAATAATCTGCCTTTTAATCATTGATAGGTCGTTGTCGTCGTTATACTGTGGTAAAATCTTTATTTTTCTCACGCAGTAATTTATTACAGTACCTATATGATCATACAAACATGATACAATTCATTTTACTGTGGTAAATTCTCAAACTCGTAGATTTTAATAAAATAATTATATTGTAGTAAATAAATATCCATCTCGCCTTAGCCCCGAAAGGGTGGCAGAGGCATATTATATGCCCACTTTTCACCGTGCGGATTCCTGTCCCACGTAATAGGTGGTGAGCCCATTGCCATGTTGAAATAGACAGACGCAAGTTGTTGCTACCTGGCTACCTGCTGTTGAAATTTTTCAAGCCGCCCATAAGGCCTTCAACCAGGCTTAACGACTGCCATTTTACTGGTAAGTTCGATTCCAATAAATAAATAATGATAATAATATCTCGTCAGGGATACAGCGTGAAGATAGTTTAATAAATAAATGCTATGGGATAATTTAGCACCAAATAGCCCAAAGTAAGTACGTACAACTGATAAACATTCGTATATACTTATTTCTAAATACATACATATTATACATTTGTATGTACAAATATCAGTTCCGTCCGACCCAGGAATCGAACCGGAAACCTCAGCGCGGCAGTCGTATTTACGCCACCGAAGAAGATAGTATGTATTTTGAAAGATATAAGTTTATCAGTTATCTATTCCTCATAGTAAAAGCCCAAAACTGTAAACAAAACACTGAAGAACACTGAAGCCTGTGCCTGTCTGTCGCTGACGTTGGAACAATCGATAAAATATCTCGGAGTGATCATCGACGAGAAGCTGGACTGGACTCATTAGTTAATCGCACAAGAAGACTCATATACCTATTCAAAAATCTAAGGTTTTTTAGCTGAAAAAGTCGATCCTGACGTACTGTATATCGGTGTGGGGCGAAACTAATAAAACTGAGCTATTAAAGCTTGAAAGAGCTCAAAGGGTTGTCCTTAAAGTAAATCACTTTAAGCCCCGTGACTACCCTACATATATGCTATATTCAGAATGTAATGTCCTAAATATTAGAAAATTATATATTTTAAGATCCATCCTCCGTAAACACTTTTGTTTGATAAACAGCTAGTTAGTCAGTGACGTCGTGGTTTTCCGCTATGCCCAACTGACTCTTGTAGAACTGCTTTTGCAAGGCGACAGTTTAATGGCCTAAGCGCTAGGCTTTATAATAAAGCCCAAAAACAAATATCTACGCTTTGGCTAAGTATGAAGTAAAACATAAGCTTAATTCTCCTAATACAGATGTTAACGTATAGTGATACCGAGGAGCTTTTAACTAATGTACAGTAGTAGTAAGGATAAGTCTATTTACATAAAACAAGTAAGTAAGTAGAAGTATAAAGATTTTTGTTTGCCCACTGCATGATCAGCTTTTGTAACCACAAGACTATTAATTGGACACCCTTTCCTAAGATACAGACAGAACTTCTGCCTAGATTAGTTAAGGGTGTCATATGACTTCTTTTGATGTTGTACTGCTTTTCTTTTATTGTTTTAAATATGTAAAGTTACTTTGTATGCAATGTAGTGATTTTGATTTTAACAATGTGGTTAAACTTCCATGTTTGGCATGCGTGTATTAAACACGGGAGGAGATTTGAGTCCATTACCTTCTTTTTTAACTCCACTGAGAGATTGATTTTGAAAACTTCTATATGCTGCCTTCTTAACTTCCTTCCTTCCTTCTATAACCTTTGGTCATGACCTTTCTCTTCATCTCAGCGTCTTCCGGGTTACTTCCAGACTCAACATAGCTTAGAAGCCTACTGCTTGTGCTGTACCTACAACTTCGGGCCGCAGAACGTTTCTCAATACCTATTCAAAAAACTTGAGTATTGAGAAACGTTCTGTAATACGGCCCTATCTTAGCTGAATTTGGGCTGGACAGCACTATGCAAAAGAGATCTCCCACTCCACTCCGGTACTTACACAACAAGCAGTACCTACTTGCTTATTAGGAAATTAGCAGTAAAATCCAACGTTCTGTCAATGCAAACAGAGTTGAATTTAATTTGTTGAGACTTGGTTTATTTACTCCAAACATAAAAACATCACTGCACCTCAACGTCAAACCAATTTTGAAGGCCCAGTGCTATTTTCAGAGCCCAGGGGAGGTCCTGGGTTCTGAAAATAACGCTGGGCCTGAGGCCGGGTTGCTATCGACACGGAAATAGAGTTCAAGGCTTTACATTATGTGACTTAGATGAGGAGGAAATCTTCAACAGTTAGGCCATCTACGACAGTTTTTCTGTTTTTTGTATTTAGTTTTAGGTAATTTTGTTATTTTTTAGCATTAAGTTGGAAAGGGGTGTGCTCCATTAGTTTGAACACGTCCAACGAATTAGACAAAAGTGGAGACTAGAAGACGGCCCTCCGGCAGATGGACCAACGAACTGGAAGGTCGCAGAGAGGGACTAGATGCGGAAGGCACATGACTGTGTGTTGTGGCGTGAATTGAGAGTGGCCTACGTCCAGCAGTGGACTGCCAGCTGATTTGTGAGTAGAAAGAGTCAGGGTAGACCAAGACTTACCTATAAAGGGTCATTTGTAAAACACCAGCAACCTGCTAGGCCTAGGTGGCTAACATCATAAAAACATGTTCTACGAATTTTTTTTTTCAATTTTGAATATATTTTCTTAATTTTTTAGATTTTTTTTTTCAAATTCCACTTTAATTTAATGTACTGATTGAATTACAGTAATACGCAACTTGTGAAAATCACAGGAGATGGGGGTGGACCGGTCATAACCCCTTTGACCTTGACCTTTTTAAACCGCATTAATGCGCGCGCGTCCATCGTTCATCGAGGCATGTAGTATGTGACGAAAAAAGAGCAAAAGTATATTATTTTGTATTATAATAGTGTATTTCTGAAAACCGGAATATCTCGGATACCCAGACGTAGCTACATGTATGAAGCGAAAGAAGTATATGCATGGAGACAACGAAGTTTAGCTATCCCCTCTGACCATCCCGTCACACTGTATTTGTAAGTGAAGATAGCTAATTAGTTTATCTTGTATAATAAATGGTGTAGGTAATTTACACGATTTTTGTTTTATATTACGATAATGAATGAAGTTGACGGACAGATAGATATGTATTTATATATAGCCAGTCTCCAGTTTATCGATTTAGTTGATAACATCGGGAGGCGGACGCCGGTGGACGATTAAACATTATTAACACAAATTCGAACCTTGATATAAATTGGTAAGTAATTTAACATTTATTTACTGCAGGGTCCTATTTATATTTTTATACCACTAGGGTGACACTCAAACATACTGCCCACCTGATGGCTATGTATTGTATTTTATTGAAGCTTTCAGCTCGCGTTTCTAACCGTTTGCCATGTAGAACGAACACGCAGGCTGCTATTCAAAAAAATCAACCCTCTATAAGTCCTTCTTCATGGCTTAACGGCTGTTACTGGTTCCCGAGTCAACGGCTTGCCAAGAAAAGGACTGACAGTAGCGTAACTCACTAACTCGGTGACCGTTTACAAAACACAGTGTACGCGCGTTTCTTAACATGTACATGAAATATCGATAAAAATTATATAAGACCTACTATTATCTAATCGTACCTACTATGTTAGCACATAATTATGTTAGGTATAACACATTCTGATAAGGTTTGACAACAATCCGATGTTCTGTTAGTATTTGGTTTTGTTTAATAAGTTTTGCTTTTCAGAATTATTCAACATCAGATCAGCAAAATGGCACCAATTCTATACAAGATGGACGCCAGTCCACCAGCGAACGCGGTACGAATGCTCGCCGACATCATTGGCCTGGAACTGGAGTTGAAAGACGTCAATTTCGGTGCCTTAGAACATAAATCGCCAGAATTCTTAAAAGTGAGTAGGTATTTATTTGGTTTGATAACCCACCGTGTGTCTTTTGAGTTCAAAGTTGATAACAGCAATATTATCGGTATTGATCTTTCAATCGATATACTGCACAATCATATTCTTTTTTCCTATCTCCTTGAGACAACCCGCGGATACGCATTATGTAGTATTAGCGGTGGCATTTTTTTTATCTAGGACCTTCTCAACCGAACAAATAATTTGGCAAGTATTGGAAGTTTTTGTAGTTAATAGTTAGGGTGAAGATCATTCGGAACTCTATTTCCATTTCAAAAGAGCATTTGATGTGTGAGAGGTGCGATAGTTCTATTCCATTCAGTTAACCGCGTGTCTTGTTATTGTACTACAATTTAGACAAATTTGCTACAATTTAGACAGATCTATAGTACTAGGTATACTTACCCATTCAATCGTGTCTAATCTTATTTTAATCTGCAGGTATTTAACCGTCTTGTCTCTGAAATGTCTACACAAAGTACCATGCAATTATGTTAGGTAGATAATTCAAATTTATGTCGCGCCGCTTTCCGCAATAAATTTCTTCTAGTTATAATCTTGACTAAGAAGATTTCTTTCCTCTTCACGAACGAGTCTACTTAGCTTTGGACCAGACAATTCCTGTCTTTGAAGAATTCTAGAGATCGTATTCATTAGGTAGGTACACTCACACGTTCCCTCGCCGTCTCTCTTTAGAGTCTTTTTTATAAGCGGAAAACAAACGATCTGTTTTACCAATATTATACAATGCATTCATTGTTTATTAAAAAAAAAATTATTTAACATATAGATGTGAACTATATAAAACCCTGACTTTGTCGTTTATCGTAATAGCACCTACCTAAAACGCCAGAAAAAAAAACAGTGTCTTGTAGAGTCAGTGTGTGTGATTCTGTTAGTTAATTTTAATGATAAATCAATTACTTACCTACTCAAGTGATAAATCTAAGTAGTTAAACGGCTTAGAAAAAAAATACCAGTCATTCAATTGATAATTAATTTATTTAGATATATCAATCACCAGCGCTCATAGCCTCAGCAACTCAGTTAAGCAACTCGCTATGGCACTTCGGATGAGTGACTTCTTTAAGGCTTTCTTTTTACGAGCGTTGCCGTGCTTTAAAAGGCACCTTACGTTGGTCCCGGTCGCCAGTAACATGGCAGTCGTTAAGATAAGCTGAAGGCCTTATGGGCTTCAAGCTTAAAAAAAATTCAACAGCAGATTGCCACAACCTGCGCCTGTCCATTTCAACACGACAATGGGCTCACCATCGGTTACGGAAGACAAATGCTTAAGGTGGAATGTAGGCGTATAGTATGCCTCTGCCACCCATTAATATTTATGGCACTTAGTTTATTAGAGTAGAGTTTATTTTCTTTTGTTGACTGCAGGAATTGGTGAGCCTGTGAACTTAATAGTTGCTTAATATTTGACTTATTTGTTTAGATAAATCCTCTCGGCACTATTCCGGTACTAATAGATGAAGATCTGGCCATATCAGACAGGTACGAAGTTACATTTTTTTATACCACTGAGGTAGCAGACAAGCATTCGGTACACCTGATGGAAAGTAGTAGCGTATGGACATTTGCAACACCAGAGGTGCGGTACTCGCTCTGCCGACCCTATAATAACCTTCTAAGACCCCTTTGAAAAAACCCATAGCTTAGACGTTCGAGAAATCTCAGGCAGAGAGTTCATTCCACAATATAAGAGTACACGGAAGAAAGTCCCTATATCGTAGCTTACCCTATTCGAGTGCTCTGGGCACAAAGTGTGAGGGTGAACACCTTGTCTATTGCGAGCGTTACTGTACGTAGATACTTCCCTGAACAGAATGATTGATACAGAGTTTTGTTACGAGTATTCCTATTTAGTCTTTGCTATGACGTCGTTCATTAATAGCAGGTGCACCACACGCAGGTGAGGTTTGGGCCCCGAAGGTTATTTTTTTGTTTGTTTGTCACCAGCCATGTAATAATGCAGTACCTGTTATCGAAGTACGGAGAAAAAAGTCATGAAGTTTTATATCCAAGTGATTTGCGCACTCGCACTATGGTCAACCAGGCTATGTACTTCGACGCTGGAGTGTACTTCGTTCGGCTCAAGCATGTTGCTGTGAGTAGGTTTTGAAATTCTATTAGCCAAGTTATAGTCCAGTGCTGGACGTAGGTCTCTCCCAATAAAATCAGACTCCACGCTCCAAATCAATTAAGCAACTGAGAATATGCTAAGAATTATAAGTACCTAGCACCCTTCTAGATGTAATTCAATCAGTCACTGATGGACACTGCTGAATGTAGGGGACTAATTGTTTAAGTGATGAGATATTTGGCCTCATTCTGTACCACATTGGCCAGACGGCGCAAGCTACCGGCCTCCACGAGCGGGCGCCAGAGGATAACGGATGCGCTGCTGCTGTCTTTACACAAGCAGGAGTTAGACGACGGCGTTTTTTTACGCACGCCTCTCACCTCAAGAAGTGGGATAAAACCCGAATTAACCTCCAAAGAAACCTGGGAAATCCTTCCGAGGTATGAGATAGGTAGAGA
Source organism: Thumatha senex (assembly GCA_948477245.1). Lineage (NCBI taxonomy): Eukaryota > Metazoa > Arthropoda > Insecta > Lepidoptera > Erebidae > Thumatha > Thumatha senex. Next base: position 27,632,941 of record OX419729.1, on the reverse strand, counting down.
CTGTGTGATTCTCGGTTCGAGACATCCTTGGGAATTTTCATACGTTGAAAAAAACACTAGTCGGGTTGGTGCAGGGTTTTGTAAATAGTTTTGCTTCTCTTATCTGGGACCTCCTCTATCTGGTCAGCATGTATTCCACTTGCAGGGGAAGCTAACTCCATTGCACCCGTAATTCAAGCTGTTATATTTCTCTGGATAATTTTGTTCATTAACTTTGAATATCTTATATTTTTTTTAGCTACCTTCCATATTCGGTGACCTGACCGAGGTCCCGGAGAAAGTCAAGGAGGAGATCAACGGCTGTTATGACGTGGTAGAGGCATTCCTTCAGAACCGCAAGTATATAGCCGCTGATCACTTGACTATTGCTGATCTGGCGCTTGGAGCAACTACCAAGGCCCTGCAGCCACTATATGGACTGAATGCGGAAAAGTAAATATTATTCTAAACCCCCTCTTGTTGCCTTTCAGGTCTCCAGCTTTGCAAAGGAGGGGAGAGGCGTTAATTTATTTGTCCAACTCCATCTAATTACTTCTGATTAAATTCGATGCGGGTTCCAAAACATTCTAACTTCTCCTGGGACTTCACCGAGATCGAGCTCGGTGTAACTTTTTTGATCTTGGTCATTGCTGTAGATCCTGGTTTACAGGAGTAATGTGAATGTGGGTGGGATTAGTCCCAACCCCCTCCTAACTCCAGCGAATAGAATATGAGGGTGTTTTTTTCACCAGCTATGTTTGAGTGTCTGTTTTTAACATCTTAGCTTTTAAAGTGAGACATGGAGGCAGCTTTTTTTAAAAACGTAAAGCGTTTATAAGCAATGTATCTTAACATGTTTTATCAAAATCGATTCAACCATATTTTATAGGCTTCTTTATGTCTCTGTTTTATTAATTTTAATAATTATTTTACGTAATTCAGTTATTATATATTTGTAATTATATGGTATAACTTGAAGCGCTCGTGGCCCCGCGGCCTCAGTGTTCTGTAAACGATCACCGAGTTACGCAACTTTCACTATGGCTGGTCCTCGGATGGGTGACCACTTTGTGGCATTTACATTTGCGCGCGTTTCCGTGTTTCGAAAGGCACGTTAAGCCGTTGGTACCGGTTGCAAGTAGTTGAAGGCCTTATGGGCGGGGCTTGAAAAATTTCAACAGCAGGTAGCCACAACCTGCGTCTGTCTATTTCAACACGGCAATGGGATCCCCACCACCTATTACGTGGGACAAAAATACACACGGTGAAAAGTGGGCATACAATATGTATGCCTCTGCCACCCCTTCGGGGATAAGGCGTGATAGATGAATATATATTTGTAAATAAATGTAACTAAACTTACATTTATTTACAATGTAACTAAACAAATTTATACTATAATGGCAATATTATTCCTGCGCCTTCTCCAAATTTCCACATTAGCGACTTTCTATCAGATAATATAAAAAGTCAAGGACAAGGAACTTTTCTTGATAGTTTGCTGAAATACAATTTAATTACCTGTATGTGCTTTGTGTTGCAAGAATACAATAATTGCAAACTCGCTTCGTAGCATGCATGAATTGCATCACCCTTGACCTTAAAAATCTTTGAAATTCTAGATCTATAAAACAAAACATTTGGTACATTTTCTAATTATAAATCCTTAATAAATCTAAATCATGTTTAAAAAGTTTTTAAGTTTGGTAAATGTACTCCTTTTTGATGTCAATAACTTACTTTTTATGACATTGAGTTCAGTGTCGAATGTCAGTGAAAGTTAGAACATAAAATAAATCTAAAATAAAATAAAAGCTTTATTTTATAGATACCCTCGAACCGCGAGCTGGCTCTCACGGCTGGAAGATGAGCCATCCTTTAAGAAGATCATGATTCCTGGCGCGGAGTTGTTGGGCAAGGTGGTAACTGCGGTTTGGGAGAGAAACAAGCAGAAGTAACCGACATTGGTAATTAAATGTGATTAAAAAGTGTTTAAAAGTCGGTGTTTCGTTTTTATTTTCTTCGTTAGTTTCTTTTTTTCCCCAATAGTAGTATCTTTTTTTGTGGTGCTATATAACTCTATTTAGATGATTAAAAACATACGGGATTTCGAAAAATCCCGTTGTTTCCAAATGTTTCTACTAGAAACATTACGGGTTGTCAATGTCGATTGACAATTGTTTCGTGCGAGGCGGGACGCGACTGTGAGATCCTGATGAAGGCTTCTGGATGAAGCCTAAATAATTGTCGTGTTTTTACGTAAAATCCTGTTTTTGTTTTTAATCATTTACACTCTATTTAGGTTAAAAAGCAATTATGACCTATAAAAGCGGGTGACATGAGACACCGGCACTGATGCCGATGCCTTATTAACAGCATAGCAGTTAATAACTTGTAATTAGTTTTACAGCCAGTCGACCTAATAATATCTGCTGCTTATTCTAAACTAGAAATAGAAAATCTGTATTAATATTTGATCTCGGGTTCAACTTCAAGATACCACTTCTACGGTTTAATCTTTACTGTACACTTGTACCGTCTTACTACCTACTACCTGTTGGTCGTGAGCTGCTCCAAGGCTACTCCTTGTTGCGCCTAGACCGGGAGTGGAAACCGTCGCCTAAACGGAGAACTCTACGGTCTGCCGCGAAGAGGAACAACGTCTGGCCCGTGGAAGATTACCTGGCCCTCCCTCAGTTAAGTCCAGATTTCATGGCCTCTCGCAGCAGAGTCCATCTTTCTATTTAATTCGTCATCCGCGATCCTGACTTTCTATTACTTTTTGGACCTATCGGGAAATATATTTTACTTACACTTACAGTAACAGTTTAAAAATTTTTTTACAGCAAATAACTAAGTATATTTGATACTAGATAGATAGATATTTGAAAGAGCCGCGGTTTCGTCCGCGTAGTAATTGTTCCTGTGGGAAAATGGGGATTAAATGTAGCCTAAAATAAATAAATATCCATCACGCCTGATCCCCGTAGGGGTGGCAGAGGCATATTATATGCCCACTTTTCACCGTGTGGTCCTGTCCCACGTAATAGGTGGTGAGCCCATTGCCATGTTGAAATAGACAGACGCAGGTTGTGGCTACCTGCTGTTGAATTTTTTCAAGCCGCCCATAAGGCATTCAACCAGGCTTAACGACTGCCATTTTACTGGCAACCGGGACCAACGGCTTAACGTGCCTTATTCCGAAGCACGGAAATGCTTGCAAATGTAAATGTAAAATGTAGCCTAAATACTCCTTATAACACCAATTATCTGCCATTTTAGCCGGAATAAAAAAAATGTATGTTAGGTAGTAATAAAGGTAGGTACTTTCATAATTATGCATTTAGACAAAAGCTGTTAAGTTTGAATTACAAAAAGGCCCTCCAATTTTTTGTCTGTATAGACTTTTTGGCTGGCTGCGTAATCAAGTAGGTACTTATCAGTCACGCCTTTATGCCAGAAGAGGTAGGCAGACGCCCACATTTCACCGTATTCAGTTTTATCCCACGTTACAAGAGGTAAGAACATTGTTGTGTTGAAATACACTGAGTCCGCGGGGCCACCAACGCTTAACATATACTTATATAAGTACATATTATACAAATAATGTGTAATGTATATAATATGTATACCTATTTATTTTAAATATATAAGTACTTATGTTTATCAGTTGTCCAGATTCCATAAAACACTAGCACAAGCTTAAAGCTTAGTTTGGGCTAGATGGCGCTGTGTGGCACCTTTTATATATATATTGTCGGATCCTATTCAAAAGGACAGATTTCCTTTTGAATAGGAGGACTGCATTCAGTAATGGCTTGCTAGGTTGATTTAATTCAGATGTTTCGTCTATTAATGCTAAAATATTGAATTGTTGCTGTAATGGTCATTCGATAAAACATAAAAATAAATAAATAATCGTGAAGCGCTCGTGGTCCCGCGTACTCCGAGTTCTGTTAACGATCACTGCGTTAAGCAACTTTCGCTATGGCTGGTCACGGATGGGTGACCACTTTACGTGCTTCGGAAGGCACGTTAAGCCGTTGGTCCCGGTTGCCAGTAACATGGTAGTCGTTAAGTCAATTTGAAGGCCTTATGGGCGGTTGAAAAGTTTCAACAGCAGGTAGCCACAACCTGCGTCCGTATATTTCAACACGGCAATAGGCTCACCACCTATTACTTTGGACAGAAATACACATGGTGAAAAGTGGGCAGATAATATGCCTCTGCCACCCCTTCGGGGATAAGGCGTGATAGATAAATTTTATGTGTTTTCCCAGTTACTTCCAAAACCTACCTAATTTCATTCCACTTTTACTTGGCTAGAAGCAGTTATCGTTTGACTTTACTTGTCGGTTTGCAATTTGGGAGCAGTGCCGTCTGGCCTCTCAACCCCGCAATGCCTGCGTCGTTGCCCCGTTGTCTGTTAGTCAGCAGAGGCACCGCTAGCTGGTGAGATCGCTTATGCCCGGGACGTCTTGGTATCGGCCATAACATGATTTTACGAACTAAGGTAGGGAAAATGATTTTTCCTGATTAAAATTGTTATTTTTTTCAATTCATAGTTGCCTGTAACAGACTTACAGTACGAGTAGAGACGCCACGCTTGAGGTCCCGGGTTCGATTCCCGGGTCGGCACAAATATTTGTGTGGTCCACAAATTTGTGTTTCAGAGTTTGGGTGTTTCCTAAGTAGAATATGTAAGTATTAAGAAATAGATAATTGTATGTATATCAGTTATCTAGATCCCATAACAGACGCTTATATTAGCTTACTTTGGGCTAGATGGCGCTCTGTGAATAGTGTACCTCAATATTTATTTATTTATTACAGTACTCATTGCACACCTTATTATCCTGTACTAATATATAAAGTTGAAGAGATTGTTTGTTCAGTTAATCGCGCTAATAAATAAAAAGGAGAGGGTAACTTGTTCTCGGGATAAAAAGTAGCCTATGTGATATTCTGATGTGTAAACTATATTATTGTAAAGTTTCATTAAAATCCATACAGAAGCTTTTACGTAAAAGACATACTTACAAACTTTCGCATTTATAATATTAGTAAGATGTAGGTACTTAACCATTTCGATTTAGTGACAACACGTTTTCTTTCTGCTCACTAAGCTAAGATTGACTTCCGTAGCGCTGCTACGTGCGTAGCAGTTCTTAGTACATAACTAGACGGCCCGACAACAGTAATGCAATTTTGAAGTACAAGATAACCACTTAAAATTAGCACTACTGTATTTTTATTTGCTGTGGCGCGTCTGTAATTATTATTAGAGAAGCTTTAGAACAAATATAATCGTCAAAGATCATTGCTTTATAGAAACAAAGTACAGTGCACCTACTCATAGTTAATAAACAAAATTTGGAAAAATAGTCATCAATATCATAAGCCTATTTTAAAAATAATGAATTTCATTAAACATTTTCATGAATTTTCTACATTTACAATTCACTACGTGAACCCCACGGCTTCGCCTGTGACATACTTTGACCTGTCACACCTGTTTAACCCGTCGTTTATAAATACTACAATAATGTATAAAAAAATCCTGATTTTTCGAGATTTATGATTACTGCTCTGCTCTTCAGGATAGTAGCGTGATAATAAACACCATATAACTTTTCTCAATAAATATCCAACACAAAAATATTTTTTCATATAGCGCGTTTAACCAATCAAACAAACTTTTCAGCTTTACATAAGTATTAGTACGGAAGTATGGATTTGAAGTTTTCTCAAATCATTATAGATTTTCAGTCAAATTTATAACTCACAAGCCTGCAAACATACCCACAATGGGCCGCAAACACGCTATTTCTAACCTTACATTGACTGTTTGGCAAACTTTCACCAGCAAAACTGCGTCAAACAAAGAAATTCCTTTTACCGCAAACACAACCATATTATATAAAGTTTGCGTGAACATCCAATATTTCGACTGTAGTTATTTATGAAGGCATCGCGGCACCATGTCATTTATATTTACGACGTTGGGGGCGGGGGATATTTCTCGTAGGGTTGTTATACAGAGGCAGAATGTAAGCCAGTCAGTGCCACGCGGGCTCTCAGTGAGCACAGATGGCGCGAAATACTCGTGCACAGATTATAATAGCGCTAGTGACGTAGGTGCTCTGTGTTTATCACCTTAGAATGATGTGATCGTACGCTCATTAACTTGTCTGACGACGCTGCTCATCACTACAATGATTTTCGCCTGTTTCGCTTTGTCAATACTCGGGATTTTTATTACAAAACCAGCTCCTGTAAGTTATTTCTTGTCTGTTTGATTAGCGTAATATCTTTTTACATAAAATCAATACAAAGTAGGTACCTTATTTCTGAATTCGTTCATTCATTGTAACTAGTTACTGGCTATTAACACATTCTTATTCGATTTTCAAACATTTTCTTACAAACAAACCTTGTCCTGACATTTAGAACCACAACAAAAACAAATAATTAGCTTATTTAATAGGTGCAGACCTGCAGGCTTTCTGAAGTGAAAAGAATTGATTTTAATCTACGAATATGCTAACTACAGTTTATATTTTCATATATATACCTACCTTACCTAGTCTAAAAATGAAACGTTTTCCAAGGAAAATCAAGCAACTGTGTTTTCATCTACGACCTCAATAAAGATTTCGTATCGGTGATAGAGTACTATTTTTAACCAAAACTTTAAGTAATAAGGCTGTACAGAGCACTTGTAGCCTGTGCCCGGTTTGACATCAAAATCGATGGCAAGAAAATCATGCGCGGTGCAGTCTTTACGCCCCGTTTTCCCGCTCAAACTATGACCAGGCCAGGTTGTTCAACTTTAGGCACCTGAATAAATGATAGGATAACTATAACTTACTGCTTATTGATCTATCTTTGTGCACCATCTTCTGAAGTTTTACTTAAAAACCCTTACCCTCTACTTAAAAAATAGTGTTTCACGTTGAGACGCAAATTTATACTATACGATGTTGATTAAGTATTTTTTTACATCTTATTAATTTTGTTATTGAATCATCGATAGGCGCATGGCACGGGTAGAAAAGTGGACTTCAGGGTCTACTTCCAGGTTGGTTTGGAAGCAATTGGGAAACAATGTACCTAATCTTGCAAAATCTAATAATAACTCTGTTGCCATGGTAACAGTATAAGGTAATCCACTCACAAATTGAACGCCGAAAGAGTTTAAATTGAAAAAAGCGCGGGAAACGCGGGAAACGGCGACTGTTTATAAGTTTTTTTTTATTTATTAATTATTCAACTATAATTTAAGGATCAAATAGGTTTAATAGTGTAAATATATTAAATTTATTATTGTAAATAGTATAGTTCATGTAAGTTTTTTGTATTTATATTGTAGTACATGGGTGATCGAGAAGACCCTGGGGGGACAATAGTCCCCCCAGTGTATAATACTGTTACGATAGCTGGATCAGGAATGGCTACAGGAGGATCGTTAATAGACACAGATGGCTCCGAGACCAGCTCTCGGTCCCATAAGCGAAAGAGAGCATCGGTTTCGTCAAAGATTTGCAAGCACTGCAATAAAAAACGCAGATATCACCATAAATCTTCTACTAATACCGAGATTGATTGCCAATGTAAATCAATAACAAACACTTTCACTTTATCTGCATCACCCTAACAAATTATCACCTCACAAACTACCAAGACTGATGCTAACGAGAATTTACAAGAAATGTTTACAACTCATCTGAGGCTGCCCCATATGCAGTTCATATTCAGAATCTTCCTTCATCTCCCAATGAAAACTGTTCCATTCATCCTGTAGCATTTGGCTTTTTTCTTAAAAAAATCTCATTTAGGAACATTGTCAATGGCAGTCTTAAAAAATAGGGCGCAACCGTATTTCTTTATCTTTTTCGTCTCATGAGAGTGCTAACAATTTTCTAGATGATGATGCATTAAAATCTAATAATTACAAAGCTTTTATTCCTTCTGTCAATGTTACACACATGGGTATAGTGAGAGGTGTTCCTACTGACTGGAGCGACGAGGATATTCTAAGTAATATATCAGTTCCCATAGGTTGCGCCCAAATTATAAAAATAAGGAGGCTAAAAAGAAAAGTCATTAGCAACGAAAAGTCAGAGTTTGTTCCCATAGAAACTGTAGTCCTAACATTTGATGGGCAAGTTTTACCCAAACGTATTTTTATGTGTTATAACTCACTTCCTGTTGATTTATACTTTTATAAACAATACAATGCTTTAACTGCTGTCGATATGGACATATTCGCAGCCAATGCAGATCATCTCCAAGATGTTTTAAATGTGGTCTAGGCCATACAGGGGAGACATGCAAAGTTGAGAAGTTTAAGTGCTGTCTCTGTACAGGTTTTCATCTTGCTACTAATAAAATATGCCCTGAATTCTCCAGGCAAAAGGGGATTAAGGAATCAATGGCCATAAGTTGTATTTCTTATGCTGAAGCCTTGAAGTTACACCCTCCTGTTAGCAAACCTTATTCTGATACTCTCATGTCTGCTCCTCAACATAGGTCAATACAAAATATTCCAGATCAAACTCATCATAATAACTCATACAAGAAAACAGTATTCTTGAAACCGAAGCAACCTCAAAAATTTGAAAGATATGGATATGATCAATTAGCCCATTCTAACTTAACAAAAGATTATACAATTCTTTTACCCTCTATTGGCACTCTCAATAACTGTATAATGATTCTTTATCTGAAATTCCTATTAAACAATTAATTTTATCTCTTATCAATTCCTTACAACAATGTAATATGATTAAATTACCGCCTAACGCTGCTATACTATCAGATACAGAAGTAAATAACACAGTTAATAATGGATCAGTTCTCCCTAATGCAATGGAACTGCTGCAGCATTAGCCGCAGAAAAAGTGAACTTAATATACTTGATTAATAAATATGAACAATCTTTAATAGCTATTCAAGAAACCTGGCTTAAGCCAGAACATAATTTTAGGCTTCTCTTGCTTGAGAGAAGATAGAAGTGATGGCTAAGGAGGAGTTGCTTTGCTTGTGAAAAATTCTATTCTTTTTTCTCATGTAGAGCTAGCCATGGTACCGGCTTCTCGATAATATCTGTAAAAATAAATAACAAATGCTTTGTTTCCGTTTACATCCCTCACCCATCATCTGAGATTTATGATGTAGTAAATAATATGTTTTCTACACTACCAAAGCCTCTAGTGATAATGGGTGACTTTAATGCACAACATCGATGTTGGGGAAGTTCTAAATCTAACTACTATGGAGCTCGAGTTTTGGAAATGCTAGAAACCTTTGAAATGTGTTTGCTAAATAATGTTTAACTACTCCTAATGAGCTAATTAGCGCACCGGATTTAACTCTGTGTTCTCCCAATCTCGCATCTTCTTTGTCCTGGTACACTCTGGAGTCTACCTACGGTAGTGATCACTTCCCTATTGTCATTTCATTTCCTAATAACTTTTCCAGCATCCAATTACAAAAACGTCAACCTCGACTCAAACATAAATTATCTAACGCTAACTGGTATGCGTTTCAACAACAGGTTAAAAATATATTTTCACAACTTCCAAACATTAACGACAGTAATGTAGACGAATGTAATAATTTAATTAGTAAGGTTTTAATTGAAATTGCTGATTCATTGTTTCCAAGCAAACGTCAAACAAAAGTAACGAAGATGTGGTAAGCCTACAGCTACTACATTATCAGGTTGGTCATCATTACCTTCCAATATATCAAGTAGTTCCTCTTTATTGAACACCTCTTGTCGAGCACCACGTGGGATTCAAAATGTCGGGAACAGATTAAAAAAATAAAAATAGCAGAAAATATTTATAAACATTAATCTTCGATGGAAAATTTTAATTCTCTTTCGGAAATTATAACTAGCACCCGTAAATTATTTAAGCGAAAGAAATGGGAAAGCTGGCAAACATTCTGTAATTCTGTATCCCCTAATGTTCACTCAACTTTAGTTTGGAAAAATGTCAAACGCTTCAGATCTGATTTTAAAGAATCAAACCCTCCACTTATACACAGAACTGTTGTTGACAATTTTCTGGATTCCCTAATTCCTCCTTTTGTTCCTCTTAATATTACTCCTTGTCCCTTGCAAACCCAATGTAAATTGGAAATGCAGTCTTTCGAGTCTCAACAAGCCTTTTACTCTTAATGAATTAAAAGGCATTCTAACTTATGTTAAAGATTCAAGCCCTGGCTTGGATAATATCCCCTATTCATTTTTCACTCACATGGATGATACTAGTCTTTCTTATTATTTATCTTTAATTAATTTTGTAATGCTATCAGGCAATGGAAAGTGCAAGAAGTGATTCCAATTCGTAAAACTAACAAACCTTCTGCTGAAGCGTCATCTTACCGTCCACCCTGACCGTGACCCTTTCCCCTGTGGTTGCTAAACTGGCTGAACACCTCGTCAAAAATAGACTAGAATGGTTTATTATAAATAAAGGTCTATTATCCAATAGTCAGTATGGATTTAGAAAGGGTAAGAGTACCATAGATAGTGTAGCCATATTTACCACTGATATTCGTCTAGTTTTTTCAAATAATCACTCACTTCTGGCCTGTTTTCTAGGAATAGCTGCTGCGTACGATAGTGTCCAGCTACATATACTGCAAAAAAAGCTTTTTAAATTGGATGTCCCTATATTATTACAAAATTTTATCATAAATTTTCTGTCTGAGAGATGTGTAAAGGTTATCCTTCCGGACTCCCTCACAATTACAAGAATAGCTTCGAGAGGTTTACCACAGGGATCAGTATTATGTCCTCTCCTTTATAATATATATACATATGACCTAGAAAGTACAGTAGTGAAAAGCAACATAAATATCTTACAATATGCAGACGATTTACTCATATATACTTCGAGGCTATCGATTGAGAGATCAGCTGATAGGTTATCATCAGCTCTTGATACTAATGGCCTAACTCTATCAGTGCCCAAAATTTCTGTTGTATTCTTTTCCCGAATGCGGTGTCCTCCTACAGTATCAGTTTTTTATGAAAACTCACGACTTCCAGTTTATGAGCATGCAAAGTTCTTAGGAATTATTTTAGACGCTAAATTATCTGGGCTCCGACATTGTTACCATATTACTGCAAAATGTGAACTTTATTTAAATATCTTGAGATGCTTGTCGGGTGTTTGGTGGGGAGCTCATCCAACTTCCCAAAAATTTCTTTATAACTCTTTGATTAGAAGTCTTCTAGATTACGGGTCATTTCTTTTAGAACCCTGTGGTATAGTTGGCCTAAATAAACTTGACAGTGTTCAATATAAAGCTTTTCGAATTATATCAGGTTGCATGAAATCCAGCCCTATCAACGCTCTTCAAGTTGAAGGTGTTGAACCTCCACTGATACATCGTAGACAATATCTTTGTGACCGATTTCTGTTTCAATCTTTAAAAATCACGAACCACCCCTTACATCATAAACTCCAATTACTCTCAGACGTAATAGAAATCTCCAGTTACTGGTCTCACAAAAAGATTCCTTGCCTTATTAGCAATTTTTATCTCTACAATCCCCTACTCACAGATCTTCTCGTCTCACCCTTTTATCTACATCTTATGATTCCTTAACTTGTAATTTAAGCATTTGTTTTGAAAATTTCACCTTGTATTATTCTAAACTGTGATCTTCAAAATGACATAAATACTAATTCCAACTTAAACTACTATCTCAATCACGAATTTCCAGATTGGCATCATATATACAGTGATCCTTCTAAGCATAGTAATTTGGATTGTGTCGGAATATTAGTATATCACCACCAGTTCAAGATACTCCAGAAAGTTAGACTCCCACCAGAGACATCAGTATTTACCGGTGAATGCTTCGGATTACTGAAGTCTTTGGAATTTATATTATTATTAAAACTCTCAAAGACCGCAATCATCACAGACTCCAAAGGTGCTTTACAAGCTCTACAGCGATTCCCATTTAAAACAAACCATTTGACTGTTGTTTCTGAATGTCGAAATATGTTACAGAAATGTTTATCTAACGGTTTAGACGTAAAGTTTTTATGGATACCTAGTCATCTAGGTATTTTTGGCAACGACTATGCGGATATACTTGCTAATGAGGCAGTTTCATGTGGGGATTTGTTCCCGTATAAAAACTACTGCTCTGACTTAATGTCTCTTTCTAAAAAGGATCTACTTGAATCCTGGGGAAAAGACTGGCACACTAGCAGCCAAGTGAAAGGTAAACATTTCAGTCAAATTCAGCCTACAATACCTGTTAAACCTTTGTTTTCAAATTTTAAATTTGGTAAAACGACTACTTCAATAATAACTAGAATGAGATTGGGTCACACATGTGCTCCAGTGCACCTTGCAAAATTTAGAATTATTAACAGTGACACTTGTGAATGTGGTACAGATATAGGCGACTTAAACCATATTTATTCGTTTGCCCTCTATATAACCATACACAATTTTTCGAATCCTTAATATCCCTCCAAGTTTCTTTTCCATCTTGTATTAACACCCTATTACATGCACTTGATATTAATATTTAAAAAACCATATCTTTATTTATAACTGTTAATCATTTAAAAATCTAAATATTACTTTAAAAATGTATTGTTTCAAACCATTTTGATCCTTTCCCGAAATTCCGTAATCCTTTTTATATATTAACCGTTTCCTAACCTTTTACTGCGTCGTGGCTAAGTCCAAGCCGGACATCGCCAAAACAACAACAAAAAATAATAATAAAAGAGTTTAAATTATTCACGAGTACATGTCAAGGCGCGTACTCGTTACAATAAAAAGAATATAATGTTTGGTTTTTATATTAAATGATTTTCATTTTAAAAGTCTGTGATAATACATTGACTGTTTGGCAGCAAAAAAAAAACCATATCTTTATTTATAACTGTTAATCATTTAAAAATCTAAATATTACTTTAAAATGTATTGTTTCATACCATTTTGATCCTTTCCCGAAATTCCGTAATCCTTTTTATATTTTAACCGTTTCCTAACCTTTTACTGCGTCGTGGATAAGTCCAAGCCGGACATCGCCAAAACAACAAAAAAAAAGGCGTGTACTCGTTACAATAAAAAGAATATAATGTTTGGTTTTTATGTTAAATGATTTTCATTTTAAAAGTCTGTGATTATACATTGACTGTTTGGCAGCAAAAAAAAACATATCTTTATTTATAACTGTTATTCATTTAAAAATCTAAATATTACTTTAAAATGTATTGTTTCATACCATTTTGATCCTTTCCCGAAATTCCGTAATCCTTTTTATATTTTAACCGTTTCCTAACCTTTTACTGCGTCGTGGATAAGTCCAAGCCGGACATCGCCAAAACAACAAAAAAAAAAGAGTTTAAATTATTCACGAGTTCATGTCAAGGCGTGTACTCGTTACAATAAAAAGAATATAATGTTTGGTTTTTAAATTAAATGATTTTCATTTTAAAAGTCTGTGATTATACATTGACTGTTTGGCAGCAAAAAAAAGAGCTTTTGCTGCCAAACAGTCATAAGAATACCTTGTGTCTAGGCGAAACACGTGTCGACATCTTACGACAGTTTAAAAAGCGGAATATTGCAAAAAATAACGTTTAAAACAAATAGTTATAATTTTTTAAAATGGATTTCCGCCATATAACGCCTGATTCAATTAGTGATTTTCCTTTTGTAAATTAACCTTTTTAGACTGTGACTGCGAGGGGGTAATTTTTTGAGGTGAAACTTCTTCATCGACTTGTAAGAGAAATTTTATAGCTGTAAAAAGAAAATCGTCACGTTTTTCGGTTACCCGCCATGTTGTTTTGAAGTGAAACTTCTTTATCGACTAAGTGAAACTTCTTTATCGACGTAAGTGAAACGTCTTTATCGACGTATGCGCAAGCCTTATCTACCCAATTTTCGTGAAGTTGTAAATAGTAAAAAAATGATGTATGTCGTAAAGAAGTTTCACTTCTTACCTGCGTGCTCTGGTACACACACATTTTTTTTTGGTGATCTCTAAGAGCGTTTTTGAGCTTCTAATGACACGTTAACTCTTTGGTCCCTCCTATCGGGTAACATGGTGGTTGTTGAGTAAAGTAGAATGCGCTATCTATAGTAATTTGGATTGTGTTGATGTGCGCGCATCGGCGCAGAGCGGACGTGGTCATAGTTACGACACAATGACGTCAATTGTAAAGTGTAATTCGTGCAATGTAGTTATCGACGAATAATTGGCATACTTACAAAATAAATTGTCAGTTGCGGATGAAGATACCTTAATTAAAATATGTGTATCTACATTTTCTAGTGCAGAAATTAAGCTATCAAAAACGTTACTTTTTGATACGGTACCCACTACCACACGAAAAATAGTGCGAAAAAGTAATCGAAAAGAACATCGTGATTTAGCAGACATCATATCTCTTTTGAAGGTTGTTGATCCAGATGTTATACCTATTTTTGTGGCTCGAGATTTAAGTAAGCTTCCACCGATAACATTTGATCACTTGGATGTGTCTCATCTTTTGAAGGAGATAACGGTTTTACGCGAGGAAGTGAAAAGCATAAAATCTAATTATGTTACGTGTGAGTAACTCGCAGAATTAAAGTTGCACCACGGTAAGGATAATAACCATTTAGAAATCCAGTCAAGTACTCAAAGTCGTAATACTAAGTGTGTCAGTGTAGTTACGGAGTGCGGGCTAAGGGTGGAAGCTGTTGCTTGTAGCCCGAAACCGTGTAGCCCAACTGCTTCAGCCACAACGCAATGGGAAAAACTACAGCTAGAGCAGAGATTACTATGTCCACAAACTAATGAAATACTTCAAATTTGTGATGAAGAGTCAAATCCTCCCAGGACGAAAAATGAAATATCGCAACATGAAATCGCCGCTCAATTGATGTTTGACCGGTCCGATGATTCATCGCCGCAGCTGAGTGCGAGTGGTATCAACATATCAGGGCTAAACTTGGGAAATGATTTAACGGCCATCGAACCGATCAACAAATCTTTAAATAAACAAAATAATAGTAACAAAAATGAGTGGGTGAGAGTTGAAAGACGTAAAAAGTCAAAGTACCGCTACTTGGGACAGACCGGAAACTCAAGTGAAATACAAGAAAAATTCAAAGCTGCGGAGACGAAACTGCCTATTTTTATAACCAATGTGCATAATGATACATTAGAGTCAGATATTACTGATTACATTTTTAAAAAGACAAACGAAAGAGTAGTTCTCCAAAAGTTAAATATAAAAAAGGGAAAAGAACACCATAATGCTTTTAAACTGTTTGTCGCACGAGATAAGATATCCATATTCCTAGATGATCAGTTATGGCCTCCTGGAATTATATTCAGACGATTTGTACACTACAAGCAACGTGGTGATAATGAAAAATCTAAGTTCGGCCCTGGTACCACTAGCAATGGAACTTAAGCAGTTTAACATCGCTTCATTTAATTGCAGAGGTGTAAAGCGGTCGTTGACCAGCGTCAGAGATTGTGTAGACGGTCAGCTGTGATTTGTCTTCAGGAGACATGGCTACAGGAGAGTGATTTGCCATACCTTGGCAGTATTGACGACCGTTTTAGTGCAACGGGAACATCCGCTATAGACACATCTGTTATACTGCGTGGGCGGCCCTATGGAGGAGTAGCATTACTGTGGAGAAAAGATATATTTCAAAATGTGTCTATTATACAGTGTAACAACCCTCGTGTGTGTGCTATAAAAATAATTAATAATAACAAGACTATCATAATTATGAGCATATATATGCCTACCGATGGAGTGGACAACCTACCGGAATTCACGGACTGTCTGGGTACGGTGAGTGCTATTGTAGACGAGTCAAATGTAGAATCAGTGTATGTTGTAGGTGATTTTTATGCGAATCCGAATACATTATTTATGAGCGAGCTTTTAGATTTTTGTGAAGAAGAAATTTGGACATGTGTTGACATTTATAGGTTGGGGTTAGATAGTGATACTTATACATATATAATCGATATCCATGGGTGTAGGCGGTGGTTGGATCACTGTATTGTCACACAGTCGGCCCTTAGTTCTGTGGCAAATATTTATGTGGATAATGAAGTGGTCACGTGGTCTGACCACTATCCTTTGATTGTAGAGTGTAAGTTAGATTTTATAGTGCTTAAACTTACAAACAGCTTACCATTGCCTCGTAATAGGGTCATATGGGGAGACAGAACCAAAGACCGAGTAGCCGAGTATAACCATAAATGTAACGAGCGGTTGAAAATTATAGATTTTCCCGGGGATATGTTAGGTTGTTGTGATGGTCTCTGTCAGGATAGCTCACATAATATCGTTATAGATAAGCTATATAAAGATATCATAGGCGCGCTCAGTGAGGCGGCAGCATGTAGTTCTCACATAACTAATAGCCGTCGGAGACGGACTCAAGTGACGGGTTGGAACAGGCATGTCGGTGCCGCTCATAGGCAAGCTAGGCAGAAGTTTCACATATGGTTAGATCATGGCAAACCACAAAATGGTGAAATATACGAAGAAATGCGTAAAAGTAGGTCTACCTTTTAATTAAAGCTTAAGTGGTGTCAAAGTCATGAGGAGCAGGTGAGGATGGATATACTTGCATCCAAACATGCAAATCGTGACTTTCGCGGTTTTTGGAAAAGTACCCAGAAGTTAAATATTCGGCCTGGTTTGCCTGTGACTGTGGACGGGGTTGAAGATTCACAAGGAATAGCTGATCTCTTTAGAACACACTTTCATGTTGAACCTGTGAACCTCTCAATAACCCCCAAGTGTACATTGCAGGGACTGCCTGGTACTGAGTTCCAATCGGACTTGGTAGTGCGTTTTACGGCCAAGGATGTGGCTAGCGTTATTAGGTCTATGACAAGAGGTAAGTCCCCAGGCCACGATTGACTTAGTATTGAGCATCTCCAGCATGCCGGCCGACACTTGCCTAGACTATTATTATTGTTGTACAACTTGTGCATAACACATTCATACCTACCCACTATTATTATTTATTTTCAAAGACTTAATTAAAACCATCGTGGTTCCTATAGCTAAGAGCAAAACAGGTAATTTATCGGATAACGAAAACTATAGGCCCATTTCCCTAGCAACTATAGTTGCAAAAGTGCCGATGGGTTGCTTGAGACGCAATTTGGTAAATATTTACATTTACAGGAAAATCCATTTGGTTTTCGTGCTGGATTATCCACAGAGACGGCCATATTGTGTCTCAAGCAGACTGTCAGGTACTATACCGAGCGTAATACACCTGTCTATGCTTGTTTTCTCGATTTATCCAGGGCATTTGAGATGATCTCCTACGATATTCTCTGGAAGAAGCTCCAGGATATTGGCTTACCTGTAGAACTCATAAATATTTTTAGATCTTGGTATGGGGGCCAGATTAATTACATCAGATGGGCTGTCGCAGCCGTTTAATTTGAGGTGTGGAGTGAGACAGGGGGGATTAACATCTCCCTCTCTTTTTAACCTGTACATCGATGCACTGATCGAGATGCTTAGCAGTCAACATGTAGGGTGTCATATTGATGGTGTTAGTTACGCAGATGACATGGTACTGCTGAGCGCCTCGATCGATGGATTGAGGACTATGTTGGCTACTTGTGAAAGGTACGCGGCTGAGCACGGGCTACTGTATAATGTCAAAAAAAGCCAGTACATTGTGTTTGAGGCTGGGAATGCAACATGTGTTAGTGTGCCAGCAATATAGTTACGGGATGTGCCGCTTGAGCGTGTCTATAAATATAAATATTTGGGGCACATTCTGACATCAGACCTTAAAGATAACAGTGACATTGAAAGGGAACGGAGGGTACTGGCAGTGCGCGCGAATATGATGGCTCACAGGTTCAAACGTTGTACTACACAAGTAAAAATTACGCTCTTTAGAGCACATCTTTTTATACGTGTAGCTTGTGGGCTAATTGTACGCGGGCGTCCTTTGGAGCACTCCGTGTTCAGTACAATAACGCCTTCAGGAAACTAATGGGTTTGCCCTGGCGCTGCAGTGCATCTAACATGTTTGCAGTAGCTCATGTTGACTGCTTTTTTACCATAGTTCGTAAGAGAGCCGCTTCGCTTATAACACGTGTCAGGGCAAGCACCAATAGGGTTCTGACAATGATAGCAGACAGACTTGACTGCTTTTATATGCGTCGCTGTTATCAATTGCATGCACCATTAAACAGGTATGATTTTTAATTGAATTGGATTATTAATTCATTTTATTTGATTTTAATAATATATTTGATTTTATTAATTTTATTTGATTTTATTAATTGCATATGATTTTATTAATTTTATTTGACTTAATTTTAATGATTTTACTGGAATTTATTGTTTATTTTGGATTTTATTTAGGAAGTTTCATTTAATTTGATTTATGATTTAATTTAATGTCTTTTTATATTAATTTTCTGTAGTTTGGTATTAATAATTGTATTTATGATTTGAACTTACTGTTTTTAATTTTATATTACTTGAATTTATTGTTTTTATTTCATTTTATTAAGTTTTCAATTTTATTTGATTTGATGTAATTTAATTTTATATGTTTGTCTATGGGTGTGTACTTAAAATAAATATCCATCACGCCTTATCCCCGAAGGGGTGGCAGAGGCATATTATATGCCCACTTTTCACCGTGTGGATTCCTGTCCCACGTAATAGGTGGTGAGCCCATTGCCGTGTTGAAATTGACAGATATTATTATAGTCAGTTTGAAATTTTCCAAAACAGGTAACCACAATCAATGTTCGTTTATACATGGCAATAGGCTTACCACCCTCGATCGAAGCTCACTACCTGATACGTATACCTACCATATAACTAAGCCTACCTATGTATGTTTCATCGAGGAAAATTAATGTAAAGCAGGTTGACATATTTCTGAAATTGGTCAGGTTACTATTTCCCAAAGGCAAGCGAATGATGAAAACTTCATGATAGATACAATTGTTAATTATAAAATTGATATAAATGGGCGCTTCCACTTTGCCCCACCAAGCGTATCCATTAGTGGGTAGAAGTGAAATGTTAAAAATAAATAATGTTCGCTTCGCCCTACTAATTCAATTTGGAAGGGAAAATTATACATGTGCTAGGTGACCTGCCCGGCCTCGCCCGTGACCGCACCTATTGAAACCCGTCGATTATAAATTCTATAATATTGCCTAAAATTAGGCCGATTTGTCAACATTTATGGCTACTGCTCCGCTCTCGAGGATAGTAGCGTGATGATATATAGCCTATAGCCTTCCTCGATAAATGAGCTATCTAACACAAAAATATTTTTTCATATCCGACCAGTAGTTTCTGAGATTAGCGCGTTCAACCAAACAAACAAACTCTTCAGCTTTATAATTTTAGTATAGACTAGATGACCTTCGCCCGTGGGATATTTCGACCTCCCGTCGCACCTATTTAATCCCGTCGCTTATAAATTCTACAATGATGCATAAAAATTAGCTCGATTTGTCAACATTTATGACTATTGCTCTGCTTCCAGTGTAGTAGCGTAATGATGTATAGCCTATAGCCTTCCTCGATAAATGGGCTAACTAACACATAAATAATTTTTCAAATCCGATTAGTAGGTTCTGAGATTAATGCGTTCAACCAAAAAAACAAACTCTTCAGCTTTATAATATTAGTATAGATATAAATGGGTGCTTCCACTTTGACCCTCCCAGCGTATTAGTGGGTTAAAGTGAAATGTTAAAAAAATATAATGTTCACTTCGCTCTACTAATTCATTTTGGTGGGGAAAATAATACCCGTATACATTTCTTGGTTCAATCGTCCCCACTAGGGTTGGTAACTTTGAATTAAGAGAGGTGGTATTAAAATTAAGATAAAATGATAGTGAACGTTTTGTTCTAAATCATTCGTTTTTCATTTCATGTAAATATCGCGTAACAAAACGTTTGTGTTGGTATAAGTTTATCAATCACGCTTTATTTCCGGAAGTGTGGCAAAGGCATTTTACACGTATTAGGGGGTAGCATATTGCCGTGTTGAACTAGCCAGACATAAAAAAAAACTATAATTATTTTGTTTTTAAATGTTATTTTGCAATATTCCGCTTTTTTAGAATGTCGTACGATGTCGACACGTGTTTCGCCTACACACGAGGCATTATCAAGACTGTTTGGCAGCCTAATTTTGCCTGTAAAGCTATGCTTGCTGATTTTAAATACCTAACTAATTGAATCAGGCGTTACATGGCGGAAATCCATTTTAAAAAACTATAATTATTTTGTTTTTAAATGTTATTTTTGCAATATTCCGCTTTTTTAGAATGTCGTACGATGTCGACACGTGTTTCGCCTACACACGAGGCATTATCAAGACTGTTTGGCAGCCAATAGACAGACATAGGCTGATGGCTACTAGCTGTTGAAATTTTCAAGCCGCCCATTAGGCCTTCGACTTGGCTTAACGACTGCCATGTTTTTGGCAACCGGGACCAACGGTTTAACGTGCCTTCCGAAGCACGAAAACGCTCGCAAATGCAAAATGCCACAAAGTGGTCACCCATCCGTGACCAGCCATAGCGCAAGTTTCTTTACGCAGTGTTCGTTTACAGAACACTGGGTCAGCGGGGCCACGAGCGGTTCGCTTTGTTGGTATTAAGTAGTAACTTAACTTAACTATCTTCACGCTGTATCCCTGACGGGGTAGTCAGAGAGGAACGATCGCCAGGCATCGCGATCCATGCATACTTCATTCGCTTCCTGTAGATTCATTAATCGCTTCATACATGCACGTCTGGGTATCCAAGTACTTTTGACTCTCCCGTTCTTGAGCAATCCGCTTACGTGGTCTTCATATGTAAGTCTCGGTCTACCTTGACTCCATCTGCCCTCTACTTTCGCACAGTATATATTCTTCGTCAATCGTTCCTCAGTCATTCGTTGAACGTGTCCAAACCAACGGAGCACGCCCTTTTCCAGCTTAACGCTGACACTTTCACTCAAACCTGCCATATTGCGTATCACTTCGTTGGTATTAAGTAGTATGAATGAGAATTATAGACTTGTTTTTCCAACTTGTTGTAGGACTTTACAAAGTCAATATGTTATTGTAACCTCCCTTAGCTTCCGTTTCGTCACCAACTTTAGGTAACGAACACCGCCATTGTGGCGCCCTGTAATTGTGTTATTGAATAACACAAATAGCCAGTCGCCTCGCGTCATCTATACTTCTATACTAATATATAAAGCTGAAGAGTTTGATTGTTTGTTTGTTTGGTTGAACGCGCTAATCTCAGATACTACGGTCGGATTTGAAAAATTGTTATTGTGTTGGACATAAAGGTCAGATTTTAAAAAGTGTGTTTGTGTTGGATAGCCCATCTATCGAGGAAGGCTATAGTAAATGCTATATATAATCACGCTACTACTCCGGAGAGCGGAGCAGTTATCATAAATGTCGACAAATCGGACAAATTGTAATACATTATTCTAGAATTTATAAGCGACTGGATTAAAAAAGGTGCGACTTGAGATCGAAATATGTCATAGGCTACTAATTATGGTTACTTTTTATATTGAGAACAAATTCCTGTGAGAAACGGACCGGAAAAACGAGCGGAGCCGTAGGCAACAACTAGTAGTGTAGTAAACATGCTTCATAATAGATTCAGACATTTGTAATAGTTATATCCGTGAACCGTCTGTACAAATCAATTTCCCAGAAACCGAGATAGAGAGAAATGGAGGCATTCGATTCAGCACCATGAATAGATTCAGCACGTGCATAGGCGACTTTCTTTCTAGCTTAGCTTAGCTTCTTAGCTTTAGTGTGTACCATTTCCAGGGGGTCGAATCTACTATTTCAGTTGTGTCGAAATAGAATCGAAATCATCGCTCAATAGAAAGCCACCGGTACAATTTTGTCAATTTTGCGTAGTCCACTATTACAATCGTACTCCAATAGACTTCCCATAGAATTCTACTAACATGTACCGCGCCAGTGGCCGCTAGTCAGTGGCATTTTTGATAGTCTACTAACATTTTGACAGCTAAAAACTGGATCTGGTTCTGTTCTACGGCTTGTCAATATTAGACTCGGCCCACAGTTTTGAAACTGGTTACGGTTTAGAAGTTGTCTGATTTCTTCGCTATAATAGTCTGGGCGCGTTGCTTGTTTGTGTAATTCTTTGAACTTTACGTGTTCTCATATAACTATGTCTGAAAATAGAATTACTAACTATTTACTTTTTTAAAGTGTAATAACTTTTCGAATATTTTTTAAAATTAGAAGAATTAAACTTTGTGGCGTTATATTTGCGAGCGTTTCCGTGCTTCGGAAGGCACGTTATGCCGTTGGCCTCGGTTGCCAGTAACATGGCAGTCGCTAAGCCAAGTTGAAGGCCTTATGGGCAGCTTGAAAATTTTCAACAGTAGGTAGCCACAACCTGCTTCTGTCTATCTTAACACGGTAAGAATAAACATGTTAAAAAGTGGGCGTAAAATATAATTCTGCTACCCCTTCATGGATAAGGCGTGATTGATAAAACTGCATTTTTTAGTTCTTCGTGTAACATTTGCGCTGCATATAGCCTCAGTGACTGCGCGATCTAACTTCACGGCTCCATTCGCGTGAAAGTGTATATTATGAACCTACTCTTAAAACACATTTTCGCATCTTCTAGGTCACGTTTCATTTCAAAACATAAGTATCACCCCGATCGCTACCGTACCTAATCGAGAACTGCAGAAGTGCTGGGAACTGGGGGCCGTTTCTTGTTTGTGTCTTCATTTTGGGAGGTTTTAGCCTTACCACGCTGTCCAGGCAGGTTGGAACAGGGCCTCCTTTTCTTCACCACGACGTCGTCCGTTAATCAGTAGGTGGACCACTCGCAGGTGAGGCTAGCTTGGATTCCGAAGCCTTACGGGGCCCTGCAGCCTTAATGCACCCCAACTCTGCCCGTAAGGCTTCGGAATCCAAGCTAGCCTCACCTGCGAGTGGTCCACCTACTGATTAACGGACGACGTCGTGGTGAAGAAAAGGAGGCCCTGTTCCAACCTGCCTGGACAGCGTGGTAAGGCTAAAACCTCCCAAAATGAAGACACAAACAAGAAACGGCCCCCAGTTCCCAGCACTTCTGCAGTTCTCGATTAGGTACGGTAGCGATCGGGGTGATGGCGGAAGAGGGGGTGTTAGAATCTCCGGGCTTCAGGAACGTATGTATGGTAGCCATTCAAGATTGACGCTGGCAACCTATGGAAATACCCTACGACTGGACGAGCACCTCACCGAACTCGAAGTAGAAGTGGGTCGCATAAACTAGCGCATATTGGGTTTGTGTGAGCTCTAAAGAAAATGGGCGGACATATGAACCCTTTTTTTTATTAAATTTAAAAGATTACTGGCAGATATATAGGGCACGCTTATTTTGTGCACATTTATTTAATAGTTTAATTTATTTTATTTTATTGATAGAGATTTTGTCTTTTGACTCTGTTACTGAGGTCTTAGGTTTGATTCCTAGGTCGGACCGAATATTTACCTATGTGATCCACCAAAATTTTGTGTCGGAGTTTGGTTGTTGTTTGTAAACATAAAAAAACTAAGTATATTCAAGCTCTGTCCCAGAAGTGTTAATCAGAGAGGACAGATTGCCAAGCTTTGCGATCAAAGCATTCTTTTTTCTCTTCCTGGCAGAATCTTTTTATTTGGGTTGGATATTACGTGTAATAATGTTTAAAAAACATTAAATGAAAAAGGCTACCCGTCCCTAATAAGTTCAGTATATGTGTTGACTTACTTTACACGAAATATTTAGTTGGTAAAATGTATCTTCATTGTGTTCCAGTGTGCGGCGGAACAATGTCCGAACGGCCAAACGTGTTCTGCACATTGGCTGTGTTGCGACTTGGGGTGCTGTGACCCAGCAACCGCACCTTCGCGACGTGACGTGCCGGATGAACCCGCCAAGGAGCATAATTTTGGCTACCCTTGGTACGCCCAGTGGTAAGTCTCTAACTCTTCGACATACATCTATCTATACTTCTATACTAATGTATAAAACTAAAGACTTTGTTTATTTTGGTAGAACGCGCTAATCTCAGGAACTACTGGTCAGATTTGAAAAAATCTTTTAGTGTTGGATAGCCCATTTATCGAGGAAAGCTATAGGCTATATACCATCACGCTACTACCCTGGATAGCGGAGCAGTAATCATAAATGTCGACAAATCGGGCAATTTTTTATACATTTTTGTATAATTTATAAGCAAAGGGGTTAAATAGGTGCGACGCGAGTTTGAAGTTGTCACGGGCTAAGCCGGGGGGGGGGTCACCTAGTATAGAAATACAAGACTTGTCTGGCTATGTCGGCCCCGCCGGGTCCCGGTAAGAGGGGAAGATCCAAGAAGTTCTGGCTTGACGTCGTAAGGGATGACATGCGTGCCAATGGTCTCAGTACAGGGGATGCTGACGACCGCGCGAAGTGGAGGAGTAAATGTGGGAAAGCGGACCCCGGGCGTCGCGAAAAGCAAATGGGACAGACGCTCGGATGATGATGATGATACTAGACTTGTACCTTTAATTAGACTGTCTCGGTGGCGCAGTGGTAGTGTATGCGACTTCCACGCGGAGGTCCCAGGTTCGATTTCCCGGTCGGAACAAATATTTGTGTGATCCACAAATGTGTGTTTCGGAGTTGGGGTGTTTCCTATGTATAATATGTATGTATTTAGAAATATATAAGTATGTTTATCACTTGTGTAGATACCATACCACAAGCTTATATTAGCTTACAGGTCGCGCGGCGAATGATGAGCCCTGACAAAAATTAGTGGGGATAGTTTGAGCATATATAATCGCTCACAATATTATTACACAAAGTATCAAGTTTAATACTACTCTGCTTTGAACCTTTAACCATTTTTTTTTTATAACGTAGGTAAAAGTGTGTTCAAAGTGTTTTGCGTGAAATTATTAAACCATAATCGGTATTTTATTTAGTTTTCAGTGATCGTATTAAAGAAAACCATTATTATTGTAATATTTTAATGTATAAATAGGTAATAATGTGTGTGACACTGACAACACTTATTAAAGTAAAAGTGGAAGAAGTCTCTGCCTACCCCGATGAAAGATAGGCTTAATTTTTTTTTGTATTAAACATGAAATTTTCGGAAATTTATAATTGGTAGATATAAATATTTGATCAAACAATTTACATAATAAACCGTTTTTCTTTCTTGTCTAGATTAGACAGTCAATTTACTCTGGGCATCAATACCTCAATACGCTATTAAAAAAATTACCGAGACTAGTGACAACACGTGCCGACAAATCGCGGAGTAGTGTGCGGCTGAGCACTAGTGTGCGTGTAGGATTTCGACCACTCCTGCGTCCACGCTCCTACACTCCCGCCCTTCACCCCCTGTCACCCCGCCAAATAGACATAATTTAAGAGTTCTGCGCATGCCTCTTCCATTTTCTTACAGAGCTCATCATTTGCCGCGTGACCTATACTTTGGGCTAGATGGCACTGTGTCAAAAAGGTGTCCCACAAAATTATTATAATTATTATGTTTTTGTACCTTAATCAATTATCAATTGTCATCTGAACGCCTATAAGAGGGGGTATCTTCAAAAGGGGCCTTAAAAGGTTTTTTTGGGTACTATTATATAAATGGGTTTGATTTGAATTTTTTTTTGGTGTAGCTTAGACTATTATCTAACTTGCATCAATTCAATCTGTATGGTAGTTACATTCTATTATGATAAGGGTATAAGTATACACGGTCGCACTATAAGTATTGTTTTTTTTTTTACATCTTGTACATATTTGTATTTGTAGGTATGCGGATTCGTATTGTTACACACACTCATTTAATAAAGATCGTGTGTGTCATAAAAATATAGATATTAATCCTTATATGGTGATCCTGTATTCTTGATACTTGTATTATTTTTCCACTGCCTTGTTATACCTATGTTTACGTATGCGCTATTTCACGGCACCACAAAAACAAATAACTTAGAAAAATATTTTTATTTTCCAGGTCTGTACTTTTCCTTCTGGGAACGCTGGGCGGCATTTTGATTTGTTGTGTGTGGTGTCTGTTCTTCAAGCGACCTTCTGGACATGGAGTATACATGTGTTCCTTTGCCTGCTGCGTCAGAAGGCCGACCTCGGAGCACGACTCTGCAGGATCTGTGTACCCACCACCACGCTACAGTCGCTGTGGATCCTTCCATCAAGCCCCACCACCGTATTCTGAAGTGAAATTCTTATTATGACTACTTCAGTTGAGGTTTATTTGTTTTCGCCATTTTTTTCAAGTAGTTCTTTCTTTATGATTTCGTTCGTTTTTTCTAGCTGCTTTGACAAGTTTGTAGTTCAACTGTAGTTTGACTGCATCTGTGACGCTACGCAAGAGGTCGTGGGTCCGATTTCCACCCAGGATAAAACTTTGTGTGATGAGCACGATGGTTTACCATTTACCATTCATCTATTTACTCTAATAAATAAATAATAATAAATATTGTGGGACACTTTTCACACAGCGCCATCTAGCCCAAAGTAAGCTAATATTAGCTTGTGTTATGGGATCTAGATAACTGATAAACATACTTATAAAAAATACATAAATAAATAAATATCCATCACGCCTTATCCCCGAAAGGGTAGGCAGAGGCGTACTATACGCCCACGTTTCACCGTATGCTTTGCTTTTTGTCCCACGTAACAGGTGGTGAGCCCATTGCCGTGTTGAAATGGACAGGTGCAGGTTGTGGCTGTTGAAATTTTTCAAGCCGCCCATAGGGCATTCAACTGGCTTAACGACTGCCATGTTACTGGCAACCGGGACCAACGGCTTAACGTGCCTTCCGAAGCACGGAAACGCTCGCAAATATAAATACCACAAAGTGGTCACCCATCCGAGGACCGAACATAGTGAAAGTTGCTTAACGCAGTGATCGTTTACAGAACACTACGTCCGCGAGGCCACGAGTTTTTTAGAAACTAATCTAACACGACGTTAAGTGTGTCAAAGTGGCTTAATATTCCTTTTTTTTTAATTGAATTAAGGATTCCTTAATGCCTAATCTTCTACGTATTAAGGCGAAGTTCCTGCATATTAGCGTTATTTATAAATGAGTTAAAGGTATGCTTTTTATTTCAGTAAACCATATTGCATAACTATTTAAACAATTCACTTTGCTAGACTACTAATAAAATATTAATTGAGTTAATTTATATGTCATTTTGTGCAGGTTGCTTCTAAACCAGACTTGTACCCATTGGTCATCACGTGCGGGGAAGGTGACGGGAAAGCAGGAAACTATCTCATGGTCCACTATTTCAGAAACTATGTTATTCGTGCTCCAGGTAAATATAATAATAGAACAATCATCATCATCATCATCTAAGCTTATTCGACGCCCACTGCTGAGCATAGGCCTCCCCCAAAGATCGTCACAACGTTTGGTACTGTACCGCCCGCATCCAGTATGCTCCCGCAAACTTAGCTAGGTCGTCCATCCACCCTTCCGGGAGGCCTACCCACTCTGCGTATAATAAAACAATATCATGAAGTAGGTACCTATTCTAAACAATAATTCTAATGTCCCACAATGTTTATTTATTTAAACCTATTCTATTCCCAACGATATTTATTTATTATTTATTCTAACCTGAAATTCCTTGTATTTCCTTGTAGAAATTGCGTGTGTTAAAGATTGGGTTCAATGTACCTATTTAGAAATAAATAAGTAGGTATGTTTATCAGTCGTCTCGATCCCATAACATAAACTATCTTGGGGTAGACGGCAGTGTGTTAAAAAAATGGCCTATTATATTTATTTATTTTAATGGGATGTAAGTTTTAGTGGGAACACTAAGATCTACTGGTCTAAGTTACCTCACCTACTAACGCACCCTCCGACTATCCGATGAGGTATAAACGTCAGAGTTAAGTCAGGCAGCATTCGCTCCCAATAATGACGAAATTCAAAAGCTATATCAGCAACTAGCGGCCCGCCCGGCTTCCCACGGGTGGACATTATTTTTTTAAATATTTTGGCATAAACGTTCAGTAAATGCAGGACATACCTGCGGCTACCTATTTCCCCACTCCTACACTCCGGCTCCGGCGTATAGTTTTCGAGTGCATGCGATGAAAGATACATTACGAGTATATAATACGATGAAAGATAGCATTTATTTTACACCTTGGGTAACATTATTGTAGTTTTGCTAGGGCGTCTTATTTATTTCTTGCATTTAAAATACTTATACCCAATATTAATGCTGAAAGAATTTTTAAAATCGGTCCTGTCCTTTTTGAGCCAATTCGTTACAAACATACTTACATAAAAATCTTTCCTCTTTATAATATTAGTATAGATTAGTATAGATGCTTCTTGGCAGTTAATTAAAAGAGGATCCCGGGCTTCCAGGTCCCGGTGAACTTTAAAAGCAGGTGGAAATATAGTAAGTTGGTACTGAAATATAATAAAAGATTTATTTTAAATCTATGATTGTACTTAGTTTTTCTACTCACTAAACTCGATGGTTTCTGAGGACCAATCTTTCTATGTTTTATACCCCACCTCATTTACACTCCCCCCAAAGAGGCCGGATACACACCGGAACCTTCCCTGAACAAGCCTGCGGCAGCGCACAAGGTCTGTCGGGAGCCCTGGGGCTATCCTTCCGAGGGCTCACCCGGGACTTCTGGCCATAGACAGATAGACAGGTAACGTGTGGTTTTAGTCGGTAGGAGTCCGGCATAGCATCCATGAGGATATCCGCACGAATAAAAATCCATTTATGTACACTCTCACGCGAGCCACGACCACGAAACGAGTCGCTAGCTTGAATGCAATAATGTTCCACTGTACACACGCGGCTCGTGGTATTTACAGTATTTCCCATACTGACCGTTCTTATTAGGCCAACCTAGGCCAAATGGAATGGATTAAAATTAAAAAAAATATTAGTAATACAATTGGCGGCCTAATAAGGCAGCCAATTGCATTACGATAAATCTTTTTAGATTGCCTTGTGCAATAGCACAAGTATAAGAATTATATTATATACTAGTTGACGCCCGCGGCTTCGCCCGCGTAGAGAAGTATTCCCGTTCCCGTTTCCCACAGGAACTTGTTCCCGGGATAAAAGGTAGCCTATGTGTTATTCTGATGTATTAGCTATATTATTGTAAAGTTTCATTAAAATCCATTCAGTAGTTTTTACGTGAAAGAGTAACAAACATCCATACAAACTTTCGCATTTATAATACTATTAAGATTAAGGAAATCTCTAACAGGCGATGTTTAGTAGCAATGATAAAATGTTATCCATCGGAGTTCCGTACTTTTAGTCTTAATAACTTTCAACTGGACGAACCTCTCCAGCACACCTTGCTGTGCTGGTCACGAGCTTTCTACAATTCCTTCATTGATTTCATTTCCGTCACTGTTCAGCTATTTAATCAACCAAAATTATTTTGTTTTAGGTTCTTTATCAGCGACAAGTACTGCCGAATCTCTCAATTCTAGTTACATATGCAACGCAACAAATGAGGTGAGCGCATGAACGTGAAAATTACGCTATCATTCACAGTTTCAATAAAATTCGTTAATAGTTTGGTGCTACAATAGCGGAATCTACTGCCGTGATGTGGCTCCTTATTTCCTAATTCCAGTTTGTACGCCTGCAGCAGAATGTCATCCATCAGTCCGCAGATAATATTCAGTCAGATGTTGACCTAGGCTAGCTAATCTTTACAATCTTTGGTACTCATCCTCAAAACGATCAGTTGGCGATGACTTATCTCCGGTTGCATCCGAAGCGAAGTACTCACCTCGGATTAACGGTGTTTTTGCAAATATTAAGGAGTGTTGATCTATTGTTTCTGGGTCTTCATTTCACCATCCCAGATACGACGCCTCTCACAACAGCTGTCATCTGACCATTATGCGCGACCCTGTGGAGAAAGTACTGGAAACAATAAATTTTTTTTATAAACCACTGAGGTGGCAGGCAAGCATAAGGCCCACCTGATGGAAAGTGGATACCGTAGCCTATGGACGTTTGCAATACCAGAGGTGCAGCACCCGCGCTGCCAACCTTTTTTAAACCTTCTAAGACCACTTTTGAAGAACCCCATACTGTAGACGCTCGGGAAATCCCAGGCAGGGAGTTCATTCCACAATCTAAGCGTTCGCGGAATAAAGCCTCTATCGGATCTAACCGTATGCGTGCGCTCCGGACGCAAAGTGTGTAGGTGAACACCCTGTCTATGGCGAGCGGGGCGATGATAAAAGGTAGCCATGGGCATCATATCAAACAACTCCGTTATATGTAAAACATGTAATGGTGTTGCAAACGTACATAGACTAGTGACCACTTTCCATCAGGTGGGCCGTATGCTTGTCTGCCACCTTAGTGGTATTAAAATATGGGCTAAAAGACTTAAAACGTTCACCTGGGGGCGAGTCTACTATTGACAAGCCGTAGAATACAACCAGAATCGCTGTTTTTAGGTGTCAAAATATTAGTAGACTATCAAAAATGCAACTAAAAATGCTAAAAATGTTAGTAGAATTCTATCAGCCGACCGATAGAAGTCTATTGGAGAACGATTGTAATAGTAAACTATGAAAAATTGACAAAATTGTACCGGTGACTTTCTGTTGAGTGACGATTTCGACACGATTGAAATAGCAGATTCGGCGGCCCCCTGGTCACGTGGGCCACAATTGTCTAGATGTGCCTTCTCCACCGACTCGTTGATCAATTTTAGTTCTTTACCAGTATATTACTTTCCAATGCATTTTCCAGGCAAATTCAATAATTCCGCCGCCATACTCGTGCGCTAGTAACTACGGCGAGTGCGGAGTGGGCTGCGGGCCGCTCCTGCGCTCCCTGTCGTCGCTGACGGAGCGCCACGCGCGCGCCGCCTCGCCCGGCGCGGATCGGGACGGCGACCCCGGCCTGCCGAGGGCACGGGACACGCCGCAGGCTTTCCGGGATAACCTCATCTCTTCCCCTGTACAACCCTTGGTAAGTATCACTTCAACCCCGCTGATTGTATTGCTATTGGAATCTTATAGGCATATATACATTAGCCTTATAGCTGAGGTTCGCTATATACAGGATAAAGCATGGGTACCTAAGTATATACATCTTGAGAGGAGAACAGCTATTACAGTAGCTGTTCTTTTCAAAAGATAAGTTTTCTTCCTCCGTAGTGAGAGCATGTGGCAGTTAAACACGCAGTTAAACACATGTTAAATACAATAGGTGAAATGACCTATCATTTGTTTAACCAGTGCAAGACTTGACTCGAATTCGGTAGATTCTATTCAAATGACCACTGTTATGATGATACCCTCCGAACGTAATACCATATTTTTAGTGTCGCAATTAAAGGAGTTAGTGTTGCAAAAAATTAATAATGCTACTCTAAAAATTCTATTATATTGCAATTCTGTGAACTCTGCAGGTCATAAAAATTATCACATAAATCTATTTTCTTTCCAGGACCCAAATTTCGACCTGGAACTGGAACTCATCGACTGCGAGATGTACTGCGACGGCGGTTGCAAGCCCCGCCTCGGCGCCTCCCCTCCGGTTCACCGCTCGCTCTCTAACGTCGACGACGACACAGGGTACGACCACGAGGGCTACGTCCTCCGCCACCCTCTCTACTCACCTTCGCCAGAACTACCAGGGGCCTGTGAATCTCCTCCACAACCCACAAGCCCCACACAAACGTCTAGAGAATCTACTTTAAGAAGAGAGAACAGATTCCCTCGGCGCGAAACCGCGGTCAAAATCATCCGAAGACCTCGCAAATCGAGCTTATATATGCCGCTGTCGGCAGTCTATCCCGTCAAGAGTTCAAAAATTTCCCCTGGAACGCGACCGCCTTTAAGAGTTGTATCTCGATCGGCGCCCGCAACTCCATGCGGTTCGTTGGTCCCAAACCTCCTCAACTTTACACAGAGGGTATCAGCGTCCAGACATAGCGCGTCGTCAAGACTAGAAGAAGAGAATGATCCGTTGCTCAGCGATATGGATCATACGCGAACTGATCACAAATTTTAGTCATATGAGGTTATAAGGACTGGATGCTTAACTTTTTATACTATTTCAGTTCAGACTTCATCAAAGACATACATCCACAAAACTGTTAAGCAATCGAGTCTCAAACTCTCTGTCACTTCTAAAAGTGTCGTGTAGAGTATAGTCTGTATTTGGAGAGGTGTACAAATTTTAAATCGGTGCATACTTTGCTACGGCGCGGCCTAAAGTGCTAAACCTGGACGGTAGCTGACTCCTGACGGGTACATTATGATAATTCTTAATGTTGTGATTGTACTGTGCTCATTATATTGTAGA
Organism: Thumatha senex; assembly: GCA_948477245.1. Classification (NCBI taxonomy): domain Eukaryota; kingdom Metazoa; phylum Arthropoda; class Insecta; order Lepidoptera; family Erebidae; genus Thumatha; species Thumatha senex. The sequence goes on along the minus strand of OX419729.1, from coordinate 27,600,529 downwards.
GCCAAAAAAATGTGTAGTTAGTTTAATGTTATTCAATTATTACAATATTGCAACAAGAAAAGAGCTTGTTGGACCATTGTTCACTTGCCTTCTGATAAGAAGTACCTATGAAAAGAAAACTAATTGTGTTTTATTTACCATGAACCTCTAAAACCTTATTAGGTCCTAGGACTTTTAAAGCCGCATAGTGTCTTCTTATTTGCATCACACTTTACCTGGTTTTGGAGCCTGATAATCATTTATTGGAACGAATCTCTCATAGAGTAAGAAGAGGGAATGTTTGACAATTGAACTACTACGTAACTACTTGACCGATTATAAAAATTAGAAAACATGTTAATAAGCATAATGAGCTGTGGGTTCATAAAAGAAAATTGAAATGAGAAATTTAAGAAATCGAAAGTTAAAAAGTTATAGCGATAATTAAATTGTCTATGGGAAATCCCATGTAAATAAAAAAAGACGTGTAACACTCGGAGACTGCCACGGTAAAGCTATTGCATAGCATATCTTTGTTTTTCTTTGATATTAATTTAAGTTACATTAAGAAAAAAAAAACCCTCACCCCCACCCACACCCTTACCCTCATCCTCACCCTCACCCCTCACTCTCACCCCACTCTCACTCTCACAGTCACCCTCATCCTCACACTCACACTCGCTATCATCACGTCTCGATCCGTGCGAGCTTCGTACAATCGTACCATATAATATATGTACATACACGTTAAGCCAACGCTCGGCCGTGCTCGGTGAACTTCGTGTGACCTCGGATCTTAGGTTTTTTTCCTTACGGAATTTCTTGATTAAAGCCCACTCAAAGCCCGCGATAAAAACTATGCAATAGCTTAAAAGCGTTTCTTTATTTAGGTTAATTTTATAAAAATGGTATATTCTTAGACATACGTCTAAGTCACAACGTGCTATAGTGAAAGACAGTGATATATCACAATGAAATAAATTTTACATCTAAAGGTCAGTAACTCTTCTACCACTTTACTAGGGCAGGAAGACCGATTTTGACTTAACTTAAACTTGATTATGAAGTAGAAGGCGAAGATATTAGGTAGTAAATAATGGTAAATATGATATTTCGAAAAGGTTTAGTAACCAGACCATAGTTAGTAAAAAATCAAAGTGAGAGATGATATCAACACGAAAGTTAAAACCGGTTAAAACGTAGGTAGCAGAGCCCAGGATCATATAATTATTAGTATATAGGTTGGATACTTTCCCGTAGTGTAGTGTATAATAAAATTCATGTTTTGTGTTTATTAATAATGGATTGTTAGACATAAAATACAGTTCGAAAAAGTGTACAGTGCAAAGGAAAGAAATATGTAGGAATGAACAGCGCAGCGGTGTTTTGTGTTACTCCCAAATCTTCATAGAAAGCAACAATAAAGTTTTCATTACTTTACTGGGGCAAAGACACATTTTTCAATATTACTTATTATACTCTTTGGACACATTACTTAAGACTGGACTTGACGAAAATAAAGGACTAAGGACTTGACATGACAAATAATACTCAAAAAGAAATCTTGAATACTCAATTAAAAGCTTTCATTTGCCTGCTCAGACTAGGCGATTAAAAAACAAATAAAGTGAGGTTATATTTTGTTTACACAACAAAAACAAGAAGTTATTTAAAACTGTCGGCCAAAATAGATTTGAATAAGATGAGTCTGCAAACAGACTTTGGACCTGACTCGGGTGGTAGAGTTAAGGTAAGTTTTGACGTCTATCAATTATTTATTAATCGTTCTGTTAACCTACGTGACCATTGCTTACACTGAATCTGTACTTTGTTTTCAGAATTTAGTTATAATTAAGCCTATAGTATACGGTAATATAGCCCGCTACTTCGGCAAGAAGCGTGAAGAAGATGGCCATACTCATCAATGGACTGTCTATGTGAAACCTTATGCAAATGAAGACATGTCGGCTTACATTAAAAAAGTTCATTTTAAACTGCACGAAAGCTATGCAAACCCTAATAGGATAGTCACGAAACCGCCTTATGAGTTGACGGAGACAGGATGGGGAGAATTCGAAATAGTTATCAAATTATATTTTCATGATCCAAATGAACGACCCGTGAGTATTATATATAATATCTATCTTCACGCTGTATCCCTGATGGAGTTTTATTATTCTCAATACCCTTGTAAATTGTAACAGCTGAATTTTGTGTTCCATGTTACATACAGGATGGAATATTGTGGCATCGTGGGGCTATACCCATCTTTGCGCACTGATCAGCTGACATGTTAATGGTCTGCTGTTACTAAACATATTCTCTTAACAGTGTTGGTTAGGAACTGTTAAGAAAATACAGGATTCTGGGCTGCCTAATAATATAATTCTTAACAACATTCTGACCATTCATAAAGTCTAGAATTTTCAATTTAGGCTTTACACAATGTCCATATCACATTGTACAAGAGAGAATCACCTAAACTCTGCTTCACTCTAGAGTTTAGGTTATGTTCGCAGAGCAAGAAATCAATATCTTGCCCTACTAGAGACGCCCTACTCTATATATTTCAGGCAAACCAAGCATAACAGGAATGTCACTGTTTACTCACAATGTCAGACATTTAATATTTTGAATGCAATTTTGGCCTATCAGCTGGATGTAAACTTGGCATGTGATATTATTATTACTTTTATCTGGCAGGTATGAATGATAGTGTCAGTGTTGAGCTGGAAAAGGGCATGCTTTGTTGATTTATACCCGTCCAACGAATGAGTGAGAAATGATTTACGAAGATTATATATTGTGTGAAAGTAAAGGGTAGAAGGAGTCAGGGTAGGTCGAGACTTACATGTGAAGACCACATGAGCAGATTGCTCAAAAACGGAAATGTCAAAAATACTTGGATACCCTGACATGCGCGTATAAAGCGATTGATAAATCTTGAAGAAGCAAAAGAAGTATGCATGGATTGCGAAGCTTGGCGATCTGTCCTCTCTGACTATGATATCAGGGATACAGCATGAAGATAGTTTTTTTTTCTTTTTTATCTAAGAGAGAAAGAAAGAAAGATAAAGTTTTTATTGCCAAAAAACACAAGCTATACAAAATAAAAAATAATATACATGAAAAAGAAAATCCCAAACAATGAACAAACCAATCAGCCATGATATGTTATAGAAATCAAAAGAAAAGGAATCAATTGGCAGTATGTATAGTGACCCCAAACCCGCTGAGTGGTATCTGAAGGGACAAATTAGGGCACAAGCGGAGGGAACAACCGAGAGTTCTTGCTGTGTAGTTGTGTCCCCTCCATCCATCTGTGTGGTTGTAACCATTGAATTGATAAACTAACATTATCCACTATCTCCTTACAGGTGACACTATATCACATCCTGAAGCTCTTCCAGTCACCAGTAACTGAAGGGGCACCACCAGTGGTAGGGCGAGCTTTAGTCAGTGAGTCATATGAAGAGATTGTATTTCAGGAACCAACACAGTTGATGCAACATCTCTTGAATAGTGTGAAGCCCATCACTAATGGGCCTTGGAATCATGATACTGACTGTAAGTAAATCTTCTGTATGAAAAAGAGTTCAATGCAAGTACTGTAATAATAAAAAAATGTTACAAATGTCTTATTATGGAGACATGAACTAACAAACAAACAAAAGTTATAACTCGTTTCAGGCGCCAGGAGGATAAGTCCTACCAACTTTATGCACACAGATATCAGCGAAAGAGATTGAGCCTCTAATCATAAGAGCAGGAACCAAAAATAATAAAATACATCTCTAGAAGAAAGTTTCTATATTTTTAAAGGCGAATTGATTGAATTATAAACATTATCGCTATTGGTATAATTTATTCCAATGTTTTAGCAAGCCAAAGATTAACTATTCACAGGGTTGAGGCGTGAAATTTATAATAGTGAGATCCAGCATAATGCCAGTTTATAAGTCAAAAGTATATCGTAACTTGATTCTAAACAGGAGCCAAATCATGAGTCATTACATGGGCCCGATCATCGAGTCGTTACATGGGCCCAATCATGAGTCGTTTATCATTATTAGATTAATCTACACAAAAACAACTCACCTGAAAGCGGTTACACTATCACGGGACTCGAAATCACATCTGCAGACCGCGACAGGCGTCGTCTCCACTAGAATGGCGAGCCCGCAACCACACGGTCAGCATCCATGGCAAATTCACTTTTTTAAGGAAAACCCAATAAATCTTGAAGAGCAGGCAAATATTCCATTAACGCCTCTCAAAGCTTCGTAAACTTCGTAATTAGCTAAATACAAAGTCATCATGATATAAACATTGATAAGAAGTCACAGGCGTGAACTTCCATTTACAATTTATAAAAGATTACTTCTTTTTAGCGAAGTTTAAAAAATATATTTACGATGACATCTTTTTGTCGGCGCTGTAGCTAGGCGAATGACGTTCCAATTTTTAAAATACTTTTTCGTTGGCATGGTTGCCAAGACATTGGCCAGTGGACAAGACCATTCTATTTCATTCGTTCTAAGAACAGGCTAAGACATTCAAAAACATTCTGCCTACTCAAAACGTAAATTATCTAAATTCGATGACAAGAAAGAGTCAACAATCTACTCTCCTGTCTCTCCAAATCTCAAGACTAACAATGTCATTTCAATGTGACGTTTTACAACGTTACAGTACATAATTTACTTCTTCATCTGAACGATAAATGAGGATCCCTTCCAACATCTCAACCTTAGAGCCAATGGTAACAAAGAAAAATTAACCAAACTCCTAAAGTAAAAGTATGTAGAACAAGTAATGGTAACCTTACCCGCTAGATTGTTAGTAATGTGCAATACTCTACTCTACAAGGGGACATAAAATCAACATGTTTTGTCATTCGCTTTCACATGGGGCATCGTATAGTAAGCAATTTAATCATTATCTGAATATAAGTTCCAATTGCAATTGCTTAAGATGCTCTCGAATCAGAACTAATCGGAGCGCACAGCGTTAGACAGATAGGTAGAGACCATGTGGTTTTAGTCGGTTTGCGAATAACATCCATGGGGATTTCGACACTAACAAAATGGGACTTGTAACATTACTCGAAAATAAGCATATATGTTTATTTTTCAGTTAAAGACAAAAAAGAGAAAACTTTACAAAAGATAATAGCATCGCAAACAAAAGTCCGCAGTGAAATATCAGATTTAAAAGAAAAGCTACACTTGGCCAAGGAAACCATTGCCAAGTTCAAAGATGAAATAGTAAAGTTGCAGAACAGTGGAGGAGGCAGTATGCTCACAGGAATATAATAAATTAGTTACGGAATACTTCTAAACGCCAAGATGAAATGAATAGTTAACTAAATTATGCTTCCTGGTAGCAATGTACCTTGACCTTGTAAAAATCATTGCCAAGTTTAAGGTCAAATTTGAAGTATAGTTGCAAGGCAAGGCAATTCCTTGCGGTGGGCGGGTGTGATCTCAAGTATTGAATTTAAGAATTATAGAACTTCAAGCATTTTCTCTGTATTTCCTACCTACACGATGATGAATTATATCTATGAATTTGACGAAATTTAAAAATAATTAACCAAAATTTAAACTTTTTTTCAATAATAATGGTTTTCTAACTTTTACTAAGTCTATTACTCTGTTTATGGGTGTAACACTACGACGATTTAACCAATGGACGCGCTACCTTACCATTTGCGCCTATACCCCGCTTGCCATTTGCTAAGCATTTTTAGCTGTTCCGGACTCAGTCTATCGTACACGTTTGGAGGGTAATTTATGAAGAAAAAATTACAAAATTTGCTGTAAATTGGTGTTAAAGATATAGCGGTCGAACAATTAATGTTTCTTTTCACTCGTAAGTAAAATTTTATTTCATTCACATAACTATTTTAAACAAAAAACATTAATTATTGAAACATACCAACAACTTAATCGGGCTATATTCAATATACTTTCATTCTCTATAAACATTAGACAAAGAGTTAGGGGAAGGGGGGCATGATAGGGTATCTAAGACAAATACCAAAAATACAGTATAATCATTGCGTTTATTATGCTTATTTATTTATGGCACAATGCCTTATTAATCTAACTACAATTTGGCATAGTCTTTGGGAGATGAACTTATAGCATTTTTTTTAAATAAATGATTTAATAGGAACCTTTGGAAAAACCATCTGGCCCCTTACCATGGGGTAATGAAAATGGGGTAAGCTAATTATTATCACAATAAATACAAATATGAATTTCTTCGGTGTTTTCATCATCCACACCAGCACAACCATTGTGAGCCCAACGTCCACAAAGCTGGCAGCCTACCCAACCTTCGGATGATTTCAGAAAACTATGATTTTCATCATTACAATAGAGACAAATTGTATCTTCATCATCGTCATTTTTCGTCTTGGCTGCAACTGTAGTCTTTTGTTTCTTCTTAGCATTTTTTTTTAAACCGAGGGTCATTAGGATTGGATACTTTCCTCAGTTTTTTCAAAGTCTCTAGCTCATTTTTATAAGGAGTTGAAGTAATGACGGCTGTTTTTCCTCTCCGGTATTGCTTCCTCTTTTCAGTTTGTTGGACCAAAGTTATTGGAAAAATATCACCAGGGGATGCATTTTCAAAGCTAGATGTAAGATCGCGGCACACCGCACGGATGAGAGATTTAGAAGCAAAAGAACATCCAGGTTCAGGTTCGAGAGCAGGTTTCTTAGTCACATCAGGTGTGACTTACTCTGTACATTCGGTGATAAAATCTATTCTAACTGGAGTGCATGATTCTGTTGTAACTTCAGGTCCTGTTGTAACTGCTCCAGGTTGGGATGTTGTGGCCGTTGAAGATACAGTCGTGACTACTGTGGTTGAAGGCACAGATGGAACTACCTCATATTGAGGCCCTTCGGCTTCTGTAACTCTCTGTTGCTCTACACTCGACGAGTTTTCAATATTTTGTATATCAGTAGTTGCAGCAGATATGAAATCGGCATCGGTAAAATTATGTCGACATTGTAGCTGCCTGAATATATGCATTTCCAAATATTTCACTTATCTGAAATACAGTTACCACACGCCCTGGTTGTGATCTCAACCAGGCCGAAACAGCGTGGTCATAATATGTACTGAGTGGCCTCATAAATGCAACATCTGCTGGCTGCATTTTATGTGTGCAGTGAGGTGGAAAGCTAAGTATAATAACTCCATTTTTACGTGCCAGATCAATTACTTCCAAATTTTGAGTGTGACTTACATGCCCATCTAGAAGCAGCAACACACGATTAGTAGGAGTAGCTCCGGAGAATCTGATGAACTTTTTGAACCAAGTCAAAAATATTTCAGTAGTTATCCAGCCTCGAGCATTGCAAACACCTGGTGGGGCGTGATCTAACAATTCTGGTTTCATTCGTTGTCTCGGAAAAATCATCAGTGGAGGCATGTAGGTTGTAGTCTGGCCGCGTTCTGCAGATGATAACGAGCCTACTTGTTTTCGTCCTTTCATTGCCAATATTTTGCTCTTGGTTGTAGATACAACGGAGATACCAGTTTCGTCACAATTATATATTTTGTCAGGAGTTAATTTATGCTTGTCATAAATCTCTCCAAACAACTGGTAGAATTTACTAACGGCCACTTTATTAAAACCCATTGCTCTAGCTGCTGAAGTAGCTTCGGGCTTACGAATGGATAAATCTGGATGACGCCTTAAGAAACCTTTGAGCCAATCAACCCCTGTCATCTGCTTGTCAGTATTAAAATTGTGCGCCTTACCATTTCTCACAGCCAGTTGATATGCTAGACGTCTCAGATCGAGAGTTGTCAGCCCAAAAAGACGTTCTTCCATATGTTTTAGATATGCCACAATCTCGTCTTCTTCTTTTGTTGTAAATATAGGTTTTTTAGGGCCCAAAGGTACACCAATTGTAACTTCACCATCTTCTTTCATTTTCTTAACATATCGCTCCAAAGTAGTTTTAGGCACTCCGTATTCAGAAGCGACTTTTCTGTAGCCTATTTCTTTACTTAATACTTTATCTATAGCTGTTTTCATAGAAATTGTTGACCACTCTCCTCTTTTAGTTTTTTTCTTTTATGAACGTACCATTGTTTTACTTGAAAAGTAAAATCGTATTAACCACGTACCTTTTTATAAACATAGATACCTAAACGAAGACCCACTTCCCCATGTCGCCCCTATACCCCATCTTACCCCATACCCAATACCCCGTCTTACCCAAAAGGCTTATTTAGAAAAAAAATATTTCTCAAAAAAAAATATTAACTGAACTTTTGTCTAACTATAAAAGTAAACAACACTAACAACCATATAGGTACGAGAAAAGACATAAATTGGGTAGTCATAATTACCTTACAGTAAAGACGTTTTTAACTGCGTAAAATTTGATCGACGAAACACTCAATGTGATTTTCGTTTGTAAACAAAAAACGCGCGCACTACCACTCACTGTTTCTGTACGCAAGAGTTTAAGTTTCTTGTATGTGTGCGTGACCCCGCCTTATCTCGCGTCCCCGTCATGCCCCCCCTTCCCCTACCATCTCAAATTAGCCGAATAATAATGTGTCAAATTCGTATTGCATACCTACATTTTTCTTTTTGCAGTTGTATTTTAATTGGTTGTTAAATAGTGACAACACTTCATGCAAGAGTAAGAAAACAATATGTGTGTAGTATCCCCCCGCACGAAAGTTGGTTGAACGTGATTTCAAACTTTATTGAGTACCTTACGCGTCCATTGGTTAAATCGTCCTAGGTGTAAGATTATATCAAATAAAGTGAATTCTATTGATTAACGCGTTTTAAATTAGTACATTCCTGACACAATATCCTTAAGAGAATCTTAATGTATGTACCTATGTATGTAAAAAGACAATTTTGTATCTACCTCACATAGTACTATAATTAAGTACAAAATTACTCCCATAACTCATTTGTGGGTTGGAAATAATAAATAAATCATCAATAAAGTTCGACGTACTTGACCCTGACAACCCTTATCGATGTTCAATAATCGTCTACGTCACTCAACTCTGTATTTTTAGTCACTTTTTTTAATAATCGTTGCCGTTTATCGATCTTGGTCGAGTTAGTCATAGACTGGGTAATTCCGCCTCCCTTTCTTTTCTGTAAATATTTTCTCTTTATAATATTATAGATGTTGAGTCTTATGTGTAAATTTATTAAGTAGGTATTAGTGCTAATTCTTTTGTTAAGACCAATAAACTAAATTTCTCTAAAATTTTCTTATTTTTATTAACATAACATAAACATTAAGGTGATGTCCCACACCATGAAGATCTTCGAGAGGATTATAGACTCTCGGATCCGGCAGGAGTGCACTCTCACGGAGTGTCAATATGGGTTTCGCCCTGGTCATGGGACCACGGACCCTGTTTTTGCCCTGAGGGTTGTCGCAGAGAAATACAGGTCGAAGAACACGCCTCTGCACTGTTTGTTTCTAGACATGCAGAAGGCCTTCGACTGTGTTCCTCGTGCGATGATCTGGTGGGCACTGCGGTCCAAAGGGGTTCAAGAGGTCTATATTGACACTATCCGGGACATGTACTGTGACTCCAATTCAATGGTTCGGACTGCTGTTGGCGACATGAAACCCTTCCCCATCACCGTCGGGGTACACCAGGGTTCGGTCCTTAGTCCGCTTCTGTTCAGTGTAATATTAGACGAATTGTCGGACAGCATCAGAAACCCACATGAGCAGCCTCCATGGTTGCTCATGTGGGTTTGTCCACGGCGGTCTGAAACTAAATGTGGCGAAGACCGAGTACTTGGCACTAAACTCGACAGATCCCACATCCGTCCGCATAGGCGGTGATTTGGTCGAGCGCACGGACCAGGTTAAATACCTGGGATCTGTTTTTCACACTTCCAGTGACATCGATTGCGATGTCAAGTCACGCATTGCTGCCGCGTGGGCCAAATGGCGGGAGATGACCGGTGTCATTTGTGACCCTAAAATGCCGATCCGGTTGAAGGGACAGGTCTACAAAACCATTATTAGACCTGTCCTTTTACATGGCAGTGAGACGTGGCCGATATTGGAGCGACACAAGCAGGAGCTGCGTGTCACGGAAATGAAGATGCTGCGGTGGATGTGTCACGGACGGGTGGACCGCGTGAGAAACTTCGCATCCGCGGCAGCTTTCACGTCCGTGACATTGCAGACAAGTTGCAAGAGTGTCGCCTTCGTTGGTATGGTCACGTATTGCGGCAACCGCCGGGCTACGTAGGTAACAAATGTCTGGCCATGTCAGCCCCGCCGGGTCCCGGTAAGAGGGGAAGACCCAAGAAGTGCTGGCTTGACGTCGTAAGGGATGACATGCGTGCCAATGGTCTCACTACAGGGGATGCCGACGACCGTGCGAAGTGGAGGAGAAAATGTAGGAAAGCGGACCCCGGGCGTCGCGAGACGCAACTGGGACAGACGCTCGGATGATGATGATGATGAAACATTACTCTGTTATTAAGTCGAACCAAAGTTGGTGATATCATAAATAGCACTTAATTTGTCTGCCTATGTAAATTTTTCACGTTACAACGTTTTACATGTTTTCACGTTTCAAACGGTTACTAAAATTAATAAAAGTCCAATTAAAATTAGTGTTTTTTTTTGTGAAAACGTCTAAATTTAGTGTGACGTTAAATTTGTATCTGACATCACTAAAATTCATTTTATGTGATAAAATTCAACAAAAAGTGAAAAATGTACACAGACAGTTCAATCACTAAGTTAGTCGGCATCTAAATACATGTTTTGTTAAATTTTATCACATAAAAGGAATTTTAGTGATGTCAGATACAAATTTAGTGCTGTTTATGATATCACCAAGTTTAGATCGACATAATAAAAGAATAGCATTTGGTAAACTCTCAATAAAAATAAGAAAAATTTAGAGAAATTTAGTTTAGTAGTTTCAACAACAGAATTAGCACCATTATAGTTCTTTTTTAGACAAGATTATGTGTATAATTATTGCATTCTAGAATTGAGCTTGAATTTAATTTTAACAAATTTTGCAGGTTATAAGGTAGGTAGGTACTAAAATAAAATAATTTACAGACACATTTTATAGTCACGCCTTTCGCCTCGAGGGAATAGGTATACGTACACGGAGTAGAGAATAACAATATAGATATTAGAGAATAACATTCTTTCTGTTCTCCGTGTATACGTATGACCTCCCATACCTATATCACCGTATGCATTTGTTTCTCACGTCCCACGTAACAATTGATGAGGCCATTGCCTTGTTGAAATGGAGAGGCGCAAGTTGTGGCGAACTACTATTGAAAATTCAAGCCAGCCCTATATAAAAAAAGGTTCCGCCGGTTATGCAGCAATAAGAGTATATTTCAACATGCAAATTATTCATAGTGTAGGTACTTAGGATCGATTGGCGACCGGCAAATTTGCAGCTATCCGCTGTATCGATCATGTATTGATTCTCTATCTCGTTTTGGCGACTCTTCGTCAGGACGCTGCATTATTACGCGAGTTTTAGCAACCGCATCCGATGCTGTATCGTTATTTTCAGTAAACGCCAGCGCGCGATTGTTCGGACCGAGAGGCCCGAGCGGCGTGTATTTTGTAATATTCCAACATTCACTTTATAGTAACGTGAGATTATGAAAATCATTTCGGATGGTTTAAAAAAAACTACATAACATACATGGCCTGGTCTGTTAAGTATGAGGTGTGGAACGCCCGATCGCTTCATTTAAATTCTAAAAAGCCATAAAATAATTTTCGCAGAAATTAGACCCGAAAACTATATGTAGGTAACTATGACTGTAATGACCTCAAAGGTCAATGTTAAGCCCTTGAATAGGCAATAAATGATTCATGTAGTTAATTGACTCAAAATCTTAGTCATATTGTAGTGAAATCACGATGCCATTACGTCAACTCGTGATATTTGAAATGGTGTGAACTAATAGGACCGAAATAATTTATGTAAAATTAATATTATAAACGTGAAAGTTTGTATGGATGTTTTTTACTCTTCCTAATAGATTCCATGGCCCGCTTCTGGCCATGGAATCTATCGACTGCAAGGTTAGTGCATTCAATAACAAGCTGTTTGACAAGCATGCACCTGTCCGTGCTGTGAGAGTGAGGCATTTGCCTAAACCATGGCTCACAAATGACATTAAGGCTTTACTGGTGAGGAAGGCGGCAGCTCAATGTAGGTACAAAACTCGCCCCACTAATAGTAATCATGAAAAACATATCGCAACACGAAATCTCTGCAGTAAGGTGTGTAGAAAAGTACAACGTCAACATATCCATAATTCAATCGAAAATGGCAATTCTACAAAGATATGGAAGTTTCTTAAAACCCTAGGAGTTGGAAAGGCACAATATGATTCTTTTCATAAGCAAATTGATATTGAGTTGCTAAATCAACATTTCCAATCTTTGTCTAAATTTGATCAGATCAATAAAGATATTGCGTTACTTTCACTTTCAACTCCTAACTATCCACCGTTCTCATAATCATAATTCATTAATCAATTATCTGATTGTGGTGTTAAGAGATGTATATTGTCGGTAAACTCAAATGCTAGCATAAGTCGAAACATGATACTGCCGATTCTGGACCAAACCCTCCCTATAATTAGTCATTAATGAATTATTCCCTTTTTTGTAGCGTGTTCCCCAAAGATTGGAAAGAGGCCCATATTATACCGTTGTCTGAAAAATCGAATCCTAATTCCTTGTCCGAATATCGTCACATCTCTATATTACCTTTCTTGTCCAAAATCTTAAAACGGCTCGTTCATACTCAGATAAGCTCATATCTTACCAGAAATGATCTACTAAATCCTTACCAATCAGGCTTTTGTCCTAGCCACAGCACGGTCACTGCATTGACCAAGATTACTGATGATATTAGGCTGGGAATGGAGAATGGCAATCTCACTGTACTCTGCTTACTCGATTTTAGCAATGCCTTTAACACGGTTGATTTCGATCTCCTCCTCAGCATTCTATGCTCTATTAACATATCTCCGACAGTAATTGATTGGTTTCGTAGTTACCTGTTTGGGCGCCGGCAGCGTATTCATCTTGAAGACACTTATTTGTCGTGGTCTAATACTTCTGTCGGTGTTCCGCAGGGCGGCGTGCTTTCCCCTTTACTCTTCGCGATTTTTATTAATTCTATCTCCAACTTATTAACTGGATCCTACCACCTTTATGCAGATCATCTTTAAATCTATACGCAAGCGCCACTGTCTGCTCTATCCGAAGCATTCTGAGATATTAACAGTGATTTGACACGTTTATCAAACTGGAGTAGGCTACATGGATTAGAAATGAATCCCTCTAAGACACAGATTGTTGTGGCGCGTAGTTCCTGGATGACTTCTAGAATTTATTGGTCACTTCATCCAAGTATTATTTTTAATGGAGTGCCATTACCTGTGAGCACTGAGGTAAAGAATTTGGGTATAATAATGGATAGCACATTATCATGGCGACCACAACTACGTGAAGTTAGTCGTAAATTGTATGCATCGGCAGGTTCCATGCGAAGATTGCGAATTTTTTCTACCAACCGCCACTAAAATTGCGTTTGCAGTCTCTGCTTCTTCCTTTACTCGACTATGCCGATGTCAGCTATCTTGATGTCACGGAGGAGCAACTTGATAAACTTGAGCGCCTTCAAAATTTTTGCACAAGATTTATTTTTGGCTTGCGCAAATATGATTATTAGTATTATGTACGAGTAATACGTTTCAGAATTCCGCAGCTTGCTCAGGTGGCTCCCAATTCGCCTTCGTTGGAATACTCATATTCTTGCTATTCTCTATGGCATTCTCTTTGATCCCTGTACCCCTAGATATTGAAAAGAACGTTTTACGTTCCTCATGACACAATCCTTGAAGTCGTCGGATTCATTGGAATTGGCAATACCTATGCATTCCACAAAATTTTATGATAAATCTTTTACTGTATAAGCTGTAAGATGGTGGAATGCATTACCTGTGTCCTGCATTAGGCTTGCGCAATCACTGACTGTGTTTAAGAATATGGTCAAAGAATTTTATCTTATGTCTTGACTGCCAATTTCATGTCAGTATTTGACGTTATATTTCGTTCCTGAATGAGTTTGAATTTGTATATATATTGATGTGTTTATTTTATAATGTTATAATATCCCTGTATAGTCTACTAATGCACTATTATTATAGTATATTGTATGGATTGGATACTCGTAGATGTAGGTATGTTTATTTGTCTGTACCTTGGATTCTCTTAAAATTTAACTTAAATTTTTTTTTTCTTTTTTTTATATAGGTAAGGTAAATATAGGTATATATTATTAATGTCTTGTTCATTATTTTTTACACCAACGACTACCCACTATATTGATGTAATTTTTTGATTAGGTATGTGTCCATCCAAAGGTTGCCTGTAAGAAATTGCTTTTAGCGATAAGGCCGCCACGCGGAGAAGTTTTCCCGTCCAGTTACCCACAGGAACTTGTTCCCGGGATAAAAAGTAGCCTATGTGTTATTCTGGGGTGTAATCTATATTAGTATAATAATAAAAAAATTGTAAAGTTTCATCAATGTCCATTTGTAGCAAAAGTAACAAACACCCAAAAGAAGGAGTAACAAACATCCCTCCATATTATATTTACAAACTTTCGCGTTTATAATATTAGTAGGATTTTAAAATTTTCACGTTATCGTATTCCCAGTTGCTTGCTAACTCTTTCTGGATTGTTCTGGAGTCCTCTTTTATTGGCTTCTAGGAGCGGCAACACTTTGACTTTTTACAATCGGTACCATGGGGAACTTCTTCATCGCCTTAGCAGGCGCACCGCTAGTAGTTGACCCCGGAGATATTGTTGGGGCCCCTTACACGCTATGTTAAGGTAACAGACAGAAAAAAAGTACATAATCTGCTCTTATTGAAGTCGGTTAAATGTATCCTCGGAATACGGGAAAAAAAACTCCCCAATTTAAAGACGACCCTGGTCTACTTTGTAACCGTAACATGACAATAATAACTTCACCACCCAGACACTGCGCCAAAACCTAATTAGGTAATATCTAGAACGTTGAACTTTTACAATATAGGTTGTATGCCTAAAATAACAAATTTTGAACAATGAAGCTCTTGTAAGTAGGTACCTAACACATGACAAACATAGGAATTAGGTTAGGCAAATGTTGCATCGGCAGATCGCGTGCTGACACTACCCAGGTATCGATAAAATCGCTAACTTGCTACGTTTTTAGAACAATTATTCAAAATGGCATGGACGAATGGACAGTCATTTGTGTTAAACTACCTTTTTAAATTGTCACAGATAAATAAAAAATAAATTTATAATTAAAAATCTTGTTTTTAAACAAGCTTTTATTTTTTCGCTAAATTGGTTGAGTTCCGTTACATTATTACATTATATTCAGTGACAATTTAGGTAGTTACTCTAGAGAAATCACTGTGTCTATGGGACCTAGTAATTTTCTTAGAGTACCTATCTTATTCTTAGGAACATAAAACAAAATGAAAATCTTCAAAAAAATCGCCGTCTTCCGGAGTACATCACTTTGGCACAAATACACAGTATCATACAAAAACTATAATTATTTTGTTTTAAATCTGTGCATTATCGAGGCCGGCAGCAAAAGCAAAAAGGCTTTTGCTTTTTTTAAAATGGTTTTCCGCCATTTCACGCCTGATTTAATTAGTTATTCAACACCGTATCATATTTTTAGACTTTGTTTTTACGCGAAATCCCGTTTATGTATTAATCATATAATAAATATTAATCTTAACTTAACTATCTTCACGCTGTATCCCTGACGGGGTAGTCAGATGGACAGATCGCTAGGCATCGCGATCCATGCATACTTCTTTCGCTTCCTGTAGATTGATTAATCGCTTCATACATGCACGTCTGAGTATCCGAGTACTTTTGACTCTTCCGTTCTTGAGCAATCCGCTCACGTGGTCTTCATATGTAAGTCTCGGTCTACCTTGACTCCTTCTGCCCTCTACTTTCGCACAATATATATTCTTCGTCAATAGTTCCTCACTCATTCGATGAACGTGTCCAAACCAACGGAGCACGCCCTTTTCCAGCTTAACGCTGACACTTTCACTCAAACCTGCCATATTGCGTATCACTTTGTTGAGTTTTCGGTTGGCCAAGGTTACGCCGCACAATTTTCGACGTGATCGCATCTCCACAGCATTCTGCTTACTTTTATGCATCTTCTGACATCCCCAGGTTTCTCTGCCGTAAAGCAACGTTGGCTCTTTATTCAAAATGGCATGGACAGCACTGCGTTATGAATCGCGAGTCGTGCTTCTTTTACGATGCTTTGTCGCTTTACTAATTGTGACAAAGCACCGTTAACTTTGTTTCCGGCAGTTACTCGCCGTTCTAAATCCGAATCACAACTTCCATTCGCGCTAAACAAACTCCCTAAATACACAATTTCATACACTTGCTCTAGACATTCCTGATTTACCCAAATCTCGCACTTAGTTCTTACGTCTTCTCTTTCAAATACCAGAACCTTAGTTTTACTTGCATTCAAGCGAATACACTTTCTTTCACACTTCTCTTTCATATTAGTGACTAATGCCTGAAGATTGGCTTCTGATGAGGCCATTAGCACCGCATCATCAGCGTGCAACAGATAATTTGCTGTTAAGTCACCCAAATTCACACCCATATCACAATCTTTCAACTTCTCCAGGCAACTGTCCAGATACACTATGAACAACCAGGCAGACATGACACAACCCTGTTTGATGCCTGTACAGACGTCGAAAAGAGGTGTCACATCCCCCCCTACTCGCACGCAAGCCTTACAGTCCCTGTATAGCGACTGTATTGCCCGCAGTAGCGAGCCGTCCACTCCATATCCGGGCAGCAAGTCCCACAGAGTTTCTCTCACAACGTTATCAAATGCTTTCTCTAGATCCACAAAAGTGCAGAAAACTTTCTGGCTAACAGCCAGAAACGTCTCCGCGATCATGCGGAGAGAAAACACTTGATCCATGCAACCTCTTCCACGTCGGAATCCGCATTGAGCCTCCCACAAATACCTTTCAGACTTTTCTTGCATTCTTGCCGTTATAACCTTTGCATACACTTTACTAGCTAAACTGACCAAGCTGATCGCTCTGTAGCTGGAGCAGTTTAGGCGAGAGCCATTCCCTTTGTAGATAGGTACTACAACTGCTATTCGCCAGTCATCTGGGACCTCACCCGTCCGCCAGCATAAGTTGCATAGCAGACAAAGAGTGTCCCAGACGCGCGACCCACCGTACTTGATCATCTCAGCAGTAACTCGATGTCTTTTCCCGCAGCCTTACCACATTTCATACTTCTTATCGCTTGTTCAATCTCTTTCATACTAAATACTTCAACGACACCAGGATCCGGAGCGTCACAGTGAGCTCCACTTCCCGATGCGGCATCTGTCCTTACTCGCATACATCCTTCCATAATATTCACTCCATCTCTTCAGGACGTCAGTTTGTTTTGTCAGAACATCGTTGTCAACACTAAGCACTTTATTCATACTGCAGATTGTCGAACAACTCCGAGTCTTGCCTACCTCTTTCCAACCTTTCATCCGCTTTCATTCTGCACCTTTCACGAGCTTCTCTATCAGTGCCTTAGTGTTAACCTTTTGCAGTTTGTATCTCTGTTTCATATTCAAATCATTCCGAAGGGCTAAGTAGTCCAACCATGCTTTCTTCTTCTTTCGTACGGCTTCTTTCACTTCATCAGTCCACTATGCATCGCGCTTATTACTACTTCTGCCTCTTTTTGTCTCTCCCCACACTTCCACAGCGGCATTTACCATACTATCCCTAAGGTTCTGCCATACACATTCTACATTCTCACTACTAACATTGACGTCGCCAAGCTTTTCGGCCACTCTTTCTTTATATTTATCCCTAATGGATGCATCCTGCAGCTTCCAGCTTTTGATGCTATAAGTCGGCTCAGGTTCAGGACACTCGGCACGATGACGCCAACCCGCGAGCAGACCTCTAATCCTAGTTATGACTAGGTAGTGGTCTGATCCCAGCTCAGCGCCACGATAAGCCCTTGTGTCCATCACCTGTTTACGGAGCCGACTATCCATTAGGAATAGATCTATCATGCTTCTCTTTGACTTACATCTCCTTGTATACATATGAATTTGTTTGTGGTTGAACATTGTGTTCGCCACAAACAAATCCTTAAACAACAAGACCTTAAAGTCTCTTACAAAATGCCAGTATAAGCTTGCCGGCGTCATTCACCCTTTTGTCCCCATACTTCCCGAGTACCGACTCAAATCCATCGCGAGCGGTACCCACACATCCATTTAAGTCTCCACACACTATAAGTCTTTCACTTCCTTCTACCACTTTAAGAGCTTCTCTCATACTCTCCCAGAAGTCTTCTAGCTCAATCGCGCTCGACGAAGACACTGGTGCGTAAGCAGCCACCAGGAAAACTTTCGTCAAGCCGAGCTTTAAACGGATCCGGAGGACTCTAGGACCAACCAATTTATACTCATACATACCGGAGACCAATCGCGAGGGCAACAAAATCCCAACCCCCCGACTGCCATGCTCGCTCTCTGGTACTCCATACCATAGCGCGAGCATCCCACCCGGAAGATCCAAGACTTCGCTGCCCTTGCGCTTGGTCTCTGTCAAACACACAGCATCTAAATTTCTCTCTTTCATTACATCCATCAACTCATTCATCTTATCTGCCATTCCTCCCCTTACATACCACCCTGCACTCCGTCCTCCACTAAATATTAATCGAATAAAATTGTCCGTTTAAAGTACTTATCTTTTACATAATCAATTAGGTATATGTGTATTACAGTGTGGAAATTCTTAGAGATAAGACCCCTATGCGTCTAATTTGATGCCCAATATTGTGACAACATAATGATTCTTCATCCAAGGTCGATACTCGTAGCAAGGCTGTTTAGGCAACCACTTCAGTCGATTGAAAATTAAACGTATAAAATTAATGAGTATGATTGTAATTTTGAAATATGTTATTCCTGTTCCATTCCACCCCCGAAACCCTTGGGAACTTTTTAATGACCCTTATCACCCTCAGAAAAATGTGCCAATGGTCACAGTTCATCCATCTATAATTTCATCTCACTTATTAATTTAGAACATTAAATTGGTTCGTGAAAATTCAAAATTATCTGTCTTAGTCTGTCTGGTCGCGATAAATTCAAAAATTGTACAGCAGGGCACCGTGAGGGGCACTATTTACCCCGCTGTAGTGTTCGGTGGGACTGGGGTTGGTGAAGTACCAAATGAAAACCGCAATGCCAGATCGTGCTTGACCGTTTATTCTTGCCACACAATCTGCCACAGTAAATTCTTGCTAGAACTATTCTTCTGGTCCAGGATTTCTTCAGGATTCTTGAGGATTTCTTCTGTAGTGGACTGTTCTGTTCCTGAGGACTGTTCCTGGTTACTGTTGCCGGTTGACTGTTCTGTTCCTGAGGACTGTTCCTGGTTACTGTTGCCGGTTGACTGTGTCGATACCCAAAATGGGTCGTGTATTTATTCAATTTTCGCATTATTTATTATTGGACAAAAATACAAGTCCAATCAGAATGTCTACATTTTAACCAATAGTAATTACACAATATTTACAAATTTTTACTAAGCTACTTCGAAACATTACCGTAACGAGAGCCGCGGCACATTTTTGTCGATTTCTACCTTAAAATCTAATTAAAAGTATATAAACTATGTATTTTCTTATTTACTACGTTATTACACATCTATAAAAAATATAAAATCAACAAAAAGACTATATAATAAATCATGTAAACAAAACAAATCGAAAACACAAGTACTGTACGTACTAGTCTATAGATACGTAGGTATCATTGTACTATGCGATCTTCAAGTCGTCCCGTACATCTCTCCCGCCGTGCAACTATGTTGCATTATCTTCGAGTACGGGCGCGACGTCTGTTGACACGGGTAGTACTATCAGCTTCTTCACCGGCCGCCGCAGGACGCCTCCTTTGGTCGCGATGTCCACTGTCCGCACGATGTTGTCCGGTCCAGGGTACGTGGCGATAACTCGGCCTCGTATCCACACGTTGCGAGGAAGGTTTGCGTCGACTATCTGTACGAGATCGTTGTTCTGTACTGACTGTCCTCGTCCGTGGGGCTCCCGCCGGTGTTGAAGCTCAGGGAGATACTCTCGTAACCAGCGTGTCCAAAAGAGGTCTGCTAGGCGTTGTGAAGCCCGCCAGCTTGACCTTGATACTGTGTCTTGATCGGTGAATGACCCAGGCTGCGGTACTCGCCCTTGGCCCCCCAGTAGGAAGTGATTGGGCGTCAGGGCTTCTGGATCCTCTTCGTTTACTGATACATGTGTCAGTGGGCGACTGTTGACTGTGTACTCGACTTCTGTTAATAGCGTGACGAGTACTTCTTCTGTAGGAAAGCGTTCATGTAACGTTGCTGTTAAGGCCGTCTTCACTGAGCGGACCATTCGTTCCCAAGCCCCCCCCATAAATGGGGCTCCAGGGGGGATGTAGCGCCATGAGATTGTCTTCTTGGCTGCTTCTGCCTGCGTTGCTTCGTCGATGCCACGTCGAATTTCTTTGTCCGCTCCCTTTAGGTTAGTGCCGTTGTCTGACCAGATTTCTGTAGGGCAACCACGGCGTGCCATCATTCTTCTTAGGGCCATCACTGCAGAGTCCGTGTTGAGCGAGGCAGCGACTTCCAAATGTATGGCTCGGGTGGTGAGACAAGTGAATATTGACACGTATCTCTTCTGGTGACTTCTTCCGACGGTCACTGTGAGGGGACCAAAGTAATCAACCCCTGTGTATGTGAAGGGTCGCTTGTGGTGAGCTAGGCGACACGCCGGCAGGTTTCCTGTTCTCGGGTGAGGCGGTGTTTGAGTCTTCATTCGGCAGAACAGGCAGCTTCGGAGTAGAGTGCGAGTGATGGGTCTTATTCTTAGCACCCAATATTGTTGTCTGCACTCGTTCACTGTTGCTTCGACTCCAGAGTGATGTAGCTGACGATGTACTGCCTGTACCCAGAGTTTGACTGTTGGGTGTGCACCGTCAAGGATCATAGGGCTTTTAAGTTCTTCTGTGATGCCTTGAACGGCTTGGATACGGCTTCTCAATCTGATGACTCCGCTTTCATACACGACGCTCAACTGTCGAAGACGACTCTCCTTGTCGATCGGTTTTTTATTCTTAAGATTTTCTATTTCGACGGCGAAAGAGTCTTCTTGTGAGGCACGCATTAATAATTCTTCGGCCAATCTGAGGTCTTCTGCGGAGGTTCGGAGGAACTGTTTATTTTGTGATGACGCTGTTTTCTTCCATTCAGTCTGAGTGACGGAGGGTTTGACTGTTTTCTTCCATGTTGAATCCTCCTCTGTATTTTTCTTGGTCCTCTTGTAGCAGACTACCTGTTTATGTGGTCTGCAAAGTCGAATGAACTGTAGGACTCTTGCTGTTGTATACCGAAGTCTATCCCAGTTTGAGAAACGAGAGACGTCTGGTAGGCTATTTGCGAGCTTCTTTTCTGTCTTCAGTTTGATGTGATGAGTTTTCTCTTCATCAGTAGATATCTGTTGCTCCGCTGTCTGTGGTTCAGTAGGCCAAAGATCTTCAGTCTCGTAGAGGAAGTCGGGGCCCTTGTACCAGCGATGGTTCTTTCCGAAATCAGCTGGGACGTCGCGAGTGGCATCATCTGCCACGTTCTTCTTGGTAGGCACCCAGCGCCATTCGTTGACTTTGGAGCTCTCTTCTATAGCTGCTAGCCGATGAGCAACGTAGGGTTTATACGACCTTGAACCGGTTCGTATCCAGGTGAGCACTGTTTTGCTGTCTGTCCAGAACACCTTGCAGTCAGGCTTCCTCTCGTGCTCTTCTATTACTGTTTCCGCAAGTCTTGTCCCCATAACGGCTGCTTGTAATTCTAGTCTTGGGATCGATGTTAACTTCAATGGTGCTACTTTCGCTTTGGCCATAACTAGCGACAGGTTGACTTCGCCGCTGGCATTCTCCGTTCTCCAGAATAGGACTGCGGAGTATGCTGACTCGCTGGCATCGGTAAATACGTGAAGCTGTAGCGAAGTAGTGTCACTGTAGCTAAGATACTGTCGTGGGATTGAAACGTTACGTAGACTGTTCAGATGAGCCATCCAATTTTTCCATTCTTCGGCTAAGTCGTTGTCAATCTCGGTGTCCCAAGCTGTCCCTCTGCGCCATACTTCCTGTAGCAGTTGTTTCGCTCTTATGGTGACGGGTGACGCAAGACCAAGCGGGTCAAATAAAGACATTACTATCTTCAAAGCTTCTCTTTTAGTTGGTATTTTTCCTTCGAGAAGTTTCGATGGGATGCGGGTGAGGCTGAGGTTGAAACTGAGTTCATCTGTATCGAGCTTCCAAATAACACCCAGCACCCTTTCTGTTGCTTCGTCTGGTTTGTAAAGTTCCAGATCTTCTGTATGTTGACATTCGCCGAGTTCTTCGAGCAGAGCCGTTGAGTTCGACTTCCACTGTTTGAGCTCAAAGCCGGCCTTTGTGTGTACTTCTCTTACGCCCGTCGTGATACGTGTGGCGTCCTGTATAGTCTTGAAGCTGTCCAAGTAGTCGTCGACGTAGTGCTTTTCGATGATCGCTGCTGCTGCCTCAGGGTGACTGTGCTCATACTCTTTAGCGTTCAGGTTCTTGATGTAAATCGCTGTTGATGGAGAACTTGAAGCGCCGAAGATCAATGAGGTCATTCTGTGTTCATCTGGTGGTTGGTTATCTCGTCGGCTGCCGCGCCATAGGTACCGCAGTGTGTCTCTGTCTTCCTTGCGTATCTTGACTTGCATGAACATTTCTTTGATGTCTGCTGTCACGGCGATCGGATGTTGACGAAAACGCATGATGACACCGGGTAGCGACTGTAGAAGGTCTGGGCCTTTAAGCAGCATGTCGTTCAGAGATACGCCCTTTGTCTTGGCTGCAGCGTCATGGACTACTCGTAGTTTGTCCGGTTTCATTGGGTTCACGACGGCGAAGTGAGGCAAGTACCATGTCTTGCCAGGAACTGTATTCTTCGGAGCGAGTTCAGCGTATCCTTTAGAGATGAGAGCTTCCATCTGTTCTGTGTATTTTCTCTTGAGCTCGGGTTCTCTATCTATTTTCTTTTCTATACTGAGGAGACGCTTCAACGAGTTGTTGTAGTTATCGGGAAAGTTTATATCTTTCTTACGCCAGAGTAGACCGGTTTCATATTTGCCTGTTTCTGTTTTCTTCGTGGTCTTCTCTAGGATTTGCAGGGCCTTGACTTCTGGATCTGACTTGGGCTTCTTAGGGTTCAGAATCAGCGCGTCCATCTCGAAGTACTGTCTTACTAAATCTTCAAGGCTGTCTTCAGCTTTTTCTGTGATGTGCGATACGACGTTCATGGTTCTCCCAAAGGTGTTACTATAGGTTCCGTGCAGAACCCAACCCAGTGGTGTGAGTGAAGCCACTGGTTGGTCCTTTCCACCTTTCCTTGTTTCCGATGTCAGTAGGAGATGCCAGTTGTCTTGACCTATCAGCACTCTCGGTTTTACTTCTTCATAAGTGAGCTGCCCTCTGATGTCTTCTAAATGTCGGCATCCTTTGAGCAGACTCACTGGAACTTGCTGAGACGAGACTTGTAAGTTTGTGATGGTGCGTGCTTGTATTCTTTCTTCGTATCCATTACGGCCCCTAAGTTGAACGTTGACCCTTCTTGAGGCTGTTTCTGTTGTCTTCAACTCGTTGATGGCTTCTATCTTGAGAGTTTCCGTAGGCCCTCTTGCTCCGATGCGGTCGGCGATGTTGCTGTCTATCAAAGTGACTGTTGACCCATCGTCCAACAAGGCGAAGGTGTCGACTGTTTCTTTGGGTCCTTTGATCTGTATTGGTATGACCTTCAGAAATGACTGTTTCTTTCTATGAGTCCAGGCTGAGTTGATGGCTTCTGTTGTGTCTTCATTCTGTTTGTTCATTGTCGGCCTATCTGTAGTTCTGTTGTAGTGCAGCATCTTGTGATGAAAGTACTTGCAGCTGTTGACACCACACGGCTTGACTCGACAGTGATGCGTCTTGTTTCTATAATGAAGGCACCGGAAGCAGAGACGCTTGGTCTTTGCTATATCCCATCTTCCGTATTCATCAGCGG
Source organism: Thumatha senex (assembly GCA_948477245.1). Lineage (NCBI taxonomy): Eukaryota > Metazoa > Arthropoda > Insecta > Lepidoptera > Erebidae > Thumatha > Thumatha senex. The sequence goes on along the minus strand of OX419729.1, from coordinate 27,576,302 downwards.
ACTTGAACTGTTCGCAGTCTGTTGAGGCATGTCCCTTTTCTTGGCATATAGGACATCTTGAATCACCTGTTTTTTCTGTAACATTGTGTATCTTCTGCGACCTCTTCTGTAGTGGAGTATGCGGTACTATCTGTTCAGGTAGTGCATACGGTCCGCATAGCTCGGCTTCTTTCTTCAGGAACTTTTCTATTTTCATTAAATCTGGTTCGTCCCTTGGCAGAGTTGTAGCGAAGTCGTAGAATCTGTATCGCAGCGTAGGTGTGAGCTTGTCGACTACGGTCTTCGAGACTTCCGGGTTGTACATGTAGTTGATGCAGCCTAGTGTCTTCAATGTTGCTACTATGTTGGAGACCTTCGTGGCGAAGATGCAGATGTCACGTGCTGATTCTGTTAATCGTGGTAGACCTCGAAGTGCTTCCATCTCCATTATTGCTATGGATTCTGGTCTTCCAAATCTTGACTCCAGGGTTTTCACTATTTCGGATGGGTGAGCGCTGGTGATAAGTAGGCCCTCGACCGCTTCTTTTGCCTTCCCTTTAAGGTTTCTCCGTAGTCTGTTGGTATTCTCAACCGCTGAGAACATGTGCTCCGTCTCGTAGTAGGCGGCACGGAAGGGTAACCACTCTTGATGTGACCCGCTGAAGAAGGGCAGATCTATAAACTTCGGGCGCTGTGCGGCTTTGACAGCGCTGGTGATTGCTGCGGCTAGTCCTGCGAAGTCAGGCTGGGCAACCGTCGGTGGATGCCTTGACTGTGAGTACGGTTCCTCTTCTTGCTTCTCTGCGTCTTGTCTTGAGACTACGGGAGTCTTGGCTGGGTGGTCCGTTTCGTTAGTGACCGTAGGCTTGGGTGGTTGTTCATGGGTCTTCAACCAGTGGTCGACACGTTCGTTGGCTTCTGTTCTGCTGCTCGATGAGGTCTCGTTGTCCTCTTCACCCTCTTTTCGGCTGGTGGCGAGGTGGTCCTGTTGTCTGCTTGGGCCCGGCAGACCGGGTGCTCCTTTATTCTGTTCCATATATAAAGGTGCTTCTGTTCTGTACGTTGCCGGCACCCTCCTTTCCGCAGTTGGTTCTTCTGTATGGGCGGAGAGCAGGGCGGCGTCGGTGACAGTCGAGACGGCGGCGATAGTTCTGGCGGCGGCAGTGGCGGCAGACCGGGTGGCGGCGTTTGCGAGGACCGAAGCGACGCATGGCGGCGGCGTGGTGATGGCTTCAACCGGGCTTGATGTGGACTCCAATGCCATGGGGGTTAATAATCTTGTCTGTTCTGTGACTCCCGTGGTGGTGGTCCCTGTGACTGTTGCTCCGGTTGTACCGGTCCTCGAGGAAGCGGCAGTGTCCCCCGAGGATGACGGCGTCTGTTCCACGTGCTTGCGGCTTCTTCCCTCCGATCTGGTTACTGGCATCTTGGAATCTTCAGTACTTCACAATCCGGCTCGAAGGACCAAAATGTACAGCAGGGCACCGTGAGGAGCACTATTTACCCCGCTGTAGTGTTCGGTGGGACTGGGGTTGGTGAAGTACCAAATGAAAACCGCAATGCCAGATCGTGCTTGACCGTTTATTCTTGCCACACAATCTGCCACAGTAAATTCTTGCTAGAACTATTCTTCTGGTCCAGGATTTCTTCAGGATTCTTGAGGATTTCTTCTGTAGTGGACTGTTCTGTTCCTGAGGACTGTTCCTGGTTACTGTTGCCGGTTGACTGTTCTGTTCCTGAGGACTGTTCCTGGTTACTGTTGCCGGTTGACTGTGTCGATACCCAAAATGGGTCGTGTATTTATTCAATTTTCGCATTATTTATTATTGGACAAAAATACAAGTCCAATCAGAATGTCTACATTTTAACCAATAGTAATTACACAATATTTACAAATTTTTACTAAGCTACTTCGAAACTTTACCGTAACGAGAGCCGCGGCACATTTTTGTCGATTTCTACCTTAAAATCTAATTAAAAGTATATAAACTATGTATTTTCTTATTTACTACGTTATTACACATCTATAAAAAATATAAAATCAACAAAAAGACTATATAATAAATCATGTAAACAAAACAAATCGAAAACACAAGTACTGTACGTACTAGTCTATAGATACGTAGGTATCATTGTACTATGCGATCTTCAAGTCGTCCCGTACAAAAATACTACACAGATGTTTGTGCTGTTTTCACCAATGGATAGAGTGGTTCTCAAGGAATGTTTTAGTATATAGTAATTTTACTCTACTGTTAAATTTTTGTATTAATACTGGCTAAAATATTCGTTGAAGGTGTCGAAAAATAATATACCTTCTGGGAGTTTTCAACGAAAACGCTGCCGATGAGGTATAACAATATAATCTATGGTGAACGAAAAGTTGATAGTGAAAAGTTAACGTAAATTAAATTGCGTTAAGTAAACCCTCAAAGTGCGTACTGAATATATTTTGTCATGATCCGTCATTATTCGATTGATGGGTTCATAGTATTACGCCGGTGAACCAGTGAACAACTACAAACGTCATTTTTTAAGCCTGTTTTCAGCAGGCTGAATAGCGGTTTCAGGCAGTTTCTGAGGAGGCTCTATCGCATACAAAATTATCCAAATTGCACCCCAGTTGCCGTTGTTTTCAGGCGTCTGAAACATGTTTTCAGTCCGTTTCAGGCCACCCCCCATCACATGCCACCATAACCTGAAAACCCCTATCGGACCTAACCGTATGCGAGCGCTCCGGACGCAAAGTGTGAGGGTGAACATCCTGTCTATAACGAGCTGTGCGATGATAGATAGTAGTCATGGGTATCATATCAAACAATTCCTCAGAGCACAGACCGGTGAACAGACGAAGTCTCTCCTGTCGCGAAGGAGCTCGACATCGCCTGCTAGTAGAGGATCGTTGACAATCCACATAGCACGCTACCGAGTAGAAAGATCGAAGCTGGTATTCAGGTGCCCAAAGGTGACAGCAGTACTTCATGTGTGTCCGCCCCACTTGCGACTTATAGAGAAGCAGTGTTTGCTCCGCAGTAAAGTACTGCCGCGCCTTGTTGAGCACTCCGAGCTTTTTGGACGCCAGCTAAAAAGAGTTTAGCGTTTAGCAACATATTTTGCGATAATTTTCTATTTATATAAAAGCCACTGCTTTTAAAAAATATAGTTCATTAGTGTTCTGTAAACGATCACTGCGTTAAGAAACTTTCACTATGGCTGGTCCTCGGATGGGTGACCACTTTGTGGCATTTATATTTGCGAGCGTTTCCGTGCTTCGGAAGGCACGTTAAGCCGTTCGTCCCGGTTGCCAGTAAAATGGCAGTCGTTAAGCCTGGTTGAAGGCCTTATGGGCGGCTTGAAAAATTTCAACAGTAGGTAGCCATAACCTGCGTCTGTCTATTTCAACACGGCAATGGGCTCACCACCTATTACGTGGGACAGGAATCCACACGGTGAAAAGTGGGCATATAATATGCCTCTGCCACCCCTTCGGGGATGAGGCGTGATGGATATTTATTTATTTATATATTTATTCATTATTATGTACCTTAAAGTCCCTTTTGAAGTCACAAATAGATTAGACGTAATTTAGCATAGTCCGAGACTTTAATTGATCGTGCTAATTAGTGTCTAGCACACAAGACCTTTTAGCCTTTTTGTTACCACCTCACTAAAAAGGCAACGGGTTCAAAATTTCTTCCAAATTGAACATCTAAAATAGACACATTTTTATTTAATTTATTCGGCCCTTTAGACCCACCCCAGTTCCGTGCTTCGGAAGGCACGTTGAGCCGTTGCCAATCCCGGCCGGTCGCCAATAAAACGGCAGTCGTTAAGCCAAGTTGAAGGCCTTATTCAACACGGCAATGGGCTCACCACCTGTTACGTGGGACAAAAAATGCATACGGTGTAATGTGGGCGTTTAATATGCTTCTGCCTACCCCTTCGGGGATAAAGGCGTGACAATATGTATGTATATAAATTTTTAAAGCAATTATTTTGCTAAATTTCTCATACTTTTTTTTTTCATAAAGTGGAAATAGACAATTCGATTCGAGACAGGGATTGAACCCGTGACCTTTGCCTAACCAGGGCAATGTTCTAGCCACCTGAACTACCCGAACCGTATCAAATCAAGTTGAAATTCTCCACCATATTTTAATCGTCATTTTAAGAGTATGACCAGAGTCATCTATCGAGCTAATGAACAACTCTATACCAATGAACAGCGTTACAACCATTTTTAAACATTGATGCAATGGACTCCACTCAGTATATTGATAAATTTTTAAAGCAACTATGATGCTAAATTTCTCATAATTTTTTTTTAATAATGTGGAAAAACAGAATTCGATTCGAGACAGGGATTGAACCTGTGACTTTTGCCTAACCACGGCAATGTTCTAGCCACCTGAACTACCCGAACCGTATCGAATCAAGTTGAAATTCTCCACCATATTTTAATCGTCATCATAATTAGGACGCACGGCCGGGCGCGGGCGTAGTACTTGAGAGCGGAGAAGTAATCAAGTAATTTGGAAAATGTTCATACATTATCGTGAAATTAAATGGGTGCCACGGGGTTCAAAGTATGTCACGGGCGAAGCCGGACGGGTCAGCAAGTAGTATTGTAAATGCAAAAGTTTGTGTGGGTGTTTGTTACTCTTTCACGTAAAAACTACTGAATAGATTTTAATGAAACTTAACAATAATATAGCTTATACATTAGTATAATACATGGGCTACTTTTTATCCAGGGAACAAATTCCGGTGGGAAACGGGAACGGGAAAACTTCTCTACGCGGGCGAAGCCGTGGGCGTCAACTAGTATCTAATATATCACTTCTCATTTTGCAGATCTAGATAAGCTATTTGTACAAAACCCTTATCTATTCAGCTGTCTTTAAGTGACGTGCTAAAAATTTATACTCACGAACTTGCATTTGTAATACAATTACTTTAATCGATTATTTTGCTTAAAATTCTGTTGAAATGATCCAAGTTCATGAAACGACGTTAATTATTTAGTCGACACTTTCGCGGTAAACATGATGTAGATTATTTTTCGAAATACCTAATCTAAATTACAGAAAATTCCAAGCCCACTTGTTGACAAACAAACCGAGGTCACAATACCCAACACATTACAGCTTTCCCATACACACCTATGCTAATATTATAAAGCATAAAGAGATGGACTAGTTGAGTGCGCTAATCTCAAAAACTACTGGCTTCGAATTGTAATTATTTTTTTGTATTGGATAGCCAATTTGTCAAGAAAGGTTATATGTTATATATCATCACGCTATTACCTAGGAGAGCGGAGCATTAATCATAAAAAGGTCAAGAAATAAGGCAAATTTTCATACATTTTTGTAAAATTAATAAACGACGAGGTTAAACGGATGGCACAGGCGAAGCCGCGTGGCTCAGCTAGTCATTAACACAATTATTCTTACCATTTCAAATGAAACCAATATTATTACAAAAATCACCACACTTTAATAAAATATCTGCATGAAAATCACAACATCGAATCTTTGAGCAATAGCAAAGAGTTTAAACATTAACAAAAATATCTCTTACTCTTAGTCTTAACACTTAATAATAGGTAGGTACATACCTCTCATTTTAAAAATACAAATTTTCGCACATGAAATTGCAAAATAAATAAAACTTCACTTTCTTAACCTAAAATAATTAATTATTTTTTAAAACCAACTGTTTTCCTTTTTCATTTTGTCTCTGTGGCGACCTTTCATATCCAGAGTTTGAAAAATCTCAGAAAGTTGATCGAGATTCTTCGACGGACTTCGACGCAGCTCCTGTAACTTCCATAAACATTTATCACCGTCTTCACTATGAACCACATTGTGCGTCTGTCTTTCCCTTAAACATAACAGCTTCCCAGTCTCAGGCATTGAAGATAACTTAGCTACTTGTAAAGCAGCTTTTTTAAATCTCGTCTTCGGTGAAAGTTCTGGCGGTTCTTTCAAGTTCTTCACATTCTTTGATGACGTGATATTTTCAGCGATAAATGTATTTTGTTTTATTACCTTAGCAGTATTTACGTACACTGGTTCTAACACATCATATGTGTTTTCTCTCAGCAATTGTTGAGGCTTCGTCGCTTGTATAGTATCAATTGACTTTTTTCTTGTAAATCCATGTATTCGCAGCGGTGTCAACGGTTTAAGCACGTCGTGGATCTTGACGGAGTGGTCCAGACTAGCAGATTGGTTTTTATTTAAATCAAACACGATTACTTTTGTTTTTGACCTCTCCAGCTTCTGTCCGATCGCAGGGAGAGGGTGGAAAGGGGACAGTGTCGATTTAATGGGAATATCATTGTCGAGCATTCTAGATTGTGCCGTTTTGTTTTTTCTTGTTTTGAATTTGTGCGGCGCATAGATAGTGGTGAGAGCGCGCATTTTGTGAGGGTCTAGAGGCGCGAGTGCTCCGGGCAGCATGGGGCGTGCGGAGGGTCGCTCGGCCGCGCGCCGACAACGCGCTCCGACCTTGGGTTTAGGTGGCACCTCCCCGCTTATCGAACCACCCGGTGACCGTCGTCCACCTAATCATACAAACGGTGCACTAACGCACTGCGTAGCTGTATCCTGTCAGGCTTTAACGAACACAACAGACAATAAGACTTCTAAAAAATATTTAAAAAATCATTTTTCGCCACGGATTCATCGATTTTGACAGTTAACGCCAATTGTTTGGATAAATTGGCTTTTTTTTATTGACATTTGAATGAAAACGTCCAAAAGTTTGAACAACTGCACATAAATTCTTTTTTTTATAACCTTATTACGTACATTCTTTTTAAATTGATACTACGACAGGTCGAAGCCTGGCGATCTGTCCTCTCTGACTACCCCGTCAGGGATACAGCGTGAAGATAGTTAGTTAGTTAGTTAGTTAGTCCGGTCGGACAAGTAGCTCTACGGGTAGTCAAGCAACACGTCACTACACCATAAATTGCATTACTGATATTGACTACATACCTACGCTAAATTAAGTATTTAGTCAGCTTTTTCATGAAAAAGCTTCAATAACCCGGCTTTCATTACGTTTGGGAATACTCAAAAGAAATTGTTAAACTTACTACTGATATAAATTTAGTTTCAATAAAACATTGTTCGATTGTTAAACCGTTCGATAACTTGTTAACGGAATTAGCTTCCGACAGACCGGAATTACAGCGGTTATTAGCCTATGGCAATTAATAAAATAGTTTAAAATATAAGTCAAGGCGAGTTTAAATACACATTGGTTTATGAGTTTCCTCACTTCTTTATTTATTTACTAGTTGACGCCCGCGGCTCCTCACGCGTGGTGTAGGTTTCCCGTTCCCGTTTCCCACAGGAACTTGTTCTCGGAATAAAAAGTAGCCTATGTGTTATTCAAACGTGTAAGCTATATAATTGTAAAGTTTTATCAAAATCCATTCAGTGGATTCAGCGTGAAAGAGTAACAAACATCCATATTTACAAACTTTCTCGTTTATAATATCAGTAGGATATAATGTAGGTACATAATATGAATATGAAAAAAAGCAGCATTTTGTGTTGTGAGCTACGTACTTAGGTATTTTTAAAGAAATTAAACATTAAATAGCCCATTAAATACCTCATAGCGTAAAGATATAAATCTCTTCATGCTGATAGTAGAGGTAGGAGATGAACATGGATTAAATTGTGTGTGTTATGTATGGCTTTTAAACATTACTTACTTTACATTTTATCCCCATATTCCCACGGGGCGTCCGCTTCCGCTGCTATAAGTAGAGGTAGAGTTTTCGCACACTTTTCTTGAAACTAGAAATAGTTAGACAGAGTTCGACACTTGTGCATGACAGCCAGAAGTGAATGAAACCCATAGGCTGACCGCATGAACCATGAACTATATATGAGTATGAATGAATGAAAGTATTTTTTTTTGGTAATAACAAAAAAAGACTGCACGTACTACAAAGTTTGTTTAAATTTTAAAAAATTGTAATCTCTCAGTTATTAGCACAAGCTTAAAGCTTAGTTTGGGCTAGATAGCGCTGTGTGAAAAGTGTCCGACAAAATTTATTTATTTGTCGCACAATATATATTTTAGTTTTCATTATTTTCAATGGGCTCAATGGACTCACCACCTATTACGTGGGATAAGAAGACACATGGTGAAAATATAATATGCATCTGCCACCCCTTCGGGGAAAAGGCGTGATAGATAAATAAAAATTCTTTTCACTTTAATTTTAGCCCTTGTGCTGCAGCACCTGCAATTGAGCCTTAGCTGTTTGTTGTCGGGTAACACTTACCTTGAGCGCGATAGGGCCCACTCGGATCTTCGGAGCCAATATTGTCATCCTCACTTGCAAGTGGTGCACCTACAGGCTAACGGACGAAGACATGGCAAAGATAAGAAAACACTCGGAACAAAATCTTATTATTTATTTATTTTCTTACATACTGCTACCATTACAGAAATGAAAAAATCCCCACAGCGATGGTGTTGTAACCTTCTATCCAGTCAAACATCAATAATAATTAATTTATTTAAATACCAAAAAATAAAAAATATAAATCATTTTCTTTTTATAAAAAAAATATTAATTAAATATAATTTAAAACAATAACAATAATTTAAAAACATGAATAAAGTAAATTTACAAAATAAATTGATCAATAATCTATAACTACTCGTAAATTTAATTAGAAACAATTTTGAAAGCAATTAATATGCAAACTTCTTAATTTTTCTTTTTAATTTAAGATTTTTGCCTTACGGCGCTTTAAGACGTAAAGAGGTGGATTAATTCGTCAGTTTCGAGCAGATTACGGTGGTGTAGTTGGTAAACGCGTCCGCGACGCTGGTTCGAGTCCAGTTCGTGACTGAAAAAAAAATCCATTTGATGATTTATAAAATTAATGACATGATTCAATCTTTATAACACACAACATATACCTAATGTAATTTTTGTGAACTCGCTCAGAGAACAAGTTTTTCAGCTACCAAATTTAGTCTGTGTAGGATCTTGTACCTACCCGTCTGGCAAATCAAACTGCGACGAACAAATCTGATGACTGCACACCAGATCAATGTATGCTCTTTTACAGAGTTCTTTCTCTACAGGTTCCATGCAACTAATCGTGTCAGAGGGCGTCACCCTTCATACGATTAGACCTATTACTACTGACTAATGGTAGGTAACTGACAGGCCGTATATGCGATTTTCGCCTAGTGCCTGATGTAAACTTGGCACGTGGTATTATAATAACTTTAGTCTCTATTAAGACACGAACGAGAGGGAGCGAGCATACATTACTTGCTTTATGCACTGACCGTCGTGTGATAAGACTAAAATTTGGCCACCAGAGACCTACTGCGATAGGATTGACGTTGAATAAATCGAAAAAATAGCTATTATATTGTTCGTGACGCCATATTGTCACACATGACACGAACGGTGTAATGACCATCCATCGGCATCGATCTGCGCTGACCTTTAGCGGACACAGCCTTTTGCACTATCAACACATTATGTACGGGCTACTACTGAGTATTTTGGGTCTGCTGTTGAAAGTAATTTGGGTAAAATAATTGATATTGTTACTGACTGTAGTATAACACCTTCACCTCCCTAAAGAAGCGGGATAATACCCAATACTCTAATGCGACTCTGCGGTGGCGGATCAAGTTTATTGGGAGCCTTGAGGGTTATTCTTTCGAGGGCTCACACTGCACTTCCGGCTATAGGCAGAGGAAAGGGTGCCTTGTGGTTCTCGAAAGCTGGCATAACATACATGAGGATTGCCACACGTAAATTAAATTATATTGTAAACATTTGTGAAAATAGATTTAAAAATAAAAAAGTCAATTCTTGGGTGACACTAAAGCTTTGGGTTAAAGTGAGTAGGTGATTTTTACAACTATGAGGGCGTTACTACGAGATTTGCTAACGCTTGTGCTAAGTGAAGAAAGATGACTGCACCTGTCCCCCTAAACTATCGATGAGTTCAAGAGACATGCGGTAATCATCAGTCTCAACAAGTAGGAATTGCGAAGACCTTTATTTTTTATGACATTATGATAAACTGACAGAATCACGATCACTGATTATCAACTCACTCTCTTCGAAAAAAATAATATCAACAAGATCATTTTCTACGGCAACTTCCTCAAGACAAGAACTTGAAACAAGAATAAATAATAACAGTAGGAAATACATCAAGGTACAATAAGTGAACTCAAATGAAACCTTGAACTAACCTTCAACAACCAGGTGCAGAAGACGTATCTACTTTATACGAAACTCATAATTATTTAACTTTATTGCAGCAAGAACGCACCTCAAATACCTTGAATTACAACAAACACGTTTATTTTTTAAATCAAATATTGAAAAACCAATCAACATTTCGATCAAATTGGATATGGTGTCACTTTAACGCCTACGAAATATCAAATCGGAAATATCAGTATCATAAACGATCACAGAGGAAAATACAATAATACAATACAATCATTTTATTGCTGAACATGTTACATAAGTTATATACATTCAAGATGTTATATGATGTTAAGCAATCCATGTTCTACCGATTCAGGCATGCAACTTTTTAACATTTTTATATATAATAAACACTACATAATTAGTTTAAAAAATAAAAGACGTATGGCACTCGGAGACCGCCGCGGTAAAGCTATTACAGTAATCATAACACAAAAAAAACTATTAAAATAAAACACACCCTCACCCTCACCCTCACCCTCACCCTCACCCTCTCCCTCACCCTCACTCCTCACTCTCACTCTCACAGTCACCCTCATCCTCACACTCACACTCACTATCATCACGTCTCGATCCGTGCGAGCTTTGTACAATCGTACCATATATATATAAGTACATACACGTTAAGCCAACGCTCGGCCGTGCTCGGTGAACTTCGTGTGACATCGGATCTTAGGTTTTTTGCGTTACGGAATTTCTTGATTAAAGCCCACTCAAAGCCCGCGATAAAAACTATGCAATAGCTTAATAAAATATGCAGTTAGCAAATGTCATAAGATTTACTAGACTTCACTACGAAGTCCATAGAAATATAGCCAATCATAAAATAAAATTGTCAATCTGAATATCAAATACGAAAAAGGTAGAGCTTTTCGAGCAATCTGATTACATGGTCTTAAAGACCTCATACTTCGTGGTCTTCGTAAGTTTGGTCTACCCTGACTCCTCCTTCTACTCTCTGCTTGCGCACAATAAGGATTCTTCTTCAAACCATCCTCACTCATTCGTTGGACGTGTCCAAACCAAAGAAGCACGCCCTTTCCAGCTTAATTCTGTCACTTTTCATTTGAATCTTCCTGATTACGTATCAATTTGTTACATAAACGGTCGGTCAACGTAGAAAACATGTGATTTAATTATGGGAAAGGTACATTTGTTCTGTAGTATTAAATTGATCGCAAATTACCAGTGAATGCGCAGTTTTCTTTCACACACTAGATTGTTGATGGTCGCAGTCAAGGGCAAGGATATTATGTTTAATTTGCAAGTTCATAACTGACAATACATAAATGACTAGGTACGAGATAATGGTAATAATTTTATGACGTACCTAAGTATTTTCTACCTACTAGACTGCGCTATGTAGGTGCGCATGAGGTAATCGAAAATGACACTACTGATTCTTCTTGCTTGCCACTGAAGACAGCAATGCTTTCATGGTGCCCTGCTGATACATAGAAACGAACTCCACCTGAAGCGCTCGTGGCCCCGTAGTCTCAGTGTTCTGTAAACAATCACTGAGTTACGCAACTTTCACTATGGCTGGTCCTCGGATGGGTGACCAATTTGTGGCATTTACATTTGCGAGCGTTTCCGTGCTTCGGAAGGCGCGTAAAGCCGTTGGTCCCGGTTGCCAGTAAAATGGCAGTCGTTAAGCCTGGTTGAATGCCTTATGGGCGGCATGAAAAATTTCAACAGCAGGTGTGTCCGCAGGTGTAACCACAACCTGTGTCTGTCTATTTCAACACGGCAATGGGCTCACCACCTATTACGTGGGACAGAAATCCACACGGTGAAAAGTGGGCATATAATATGCCTCTGCCACCCCTTCGGGGATAAGGCGTGATGGATATTTATTTATTTATTTTAACTCCACCGTAATCTCATCGTGGATACTGTCAACCCAACCATCCAGAAGTCTGCTGAAGCCCATGTGAATGATTCAATTGCTTGATACCACGGACATAGTGAGACGATTAAATAGAACTAAACCTTTCGAGTTAGTGTAGTAATAATAAACCACGAATCATCGAGTGAACAAACAATATTGAGGTAGGTACTATAATATAAAACAAGTTAACAAACTGTATTTTTTTGTCTTCATACTTCTCAGACTAAGAAAGTGCAATAAACACGACTCGTTAGTGAAAAACAATATACCACAAATTAAGTTAGCAGAACCGAAAGATTCCGCAGGTCTTTTTTGTGTCGCACTATAAAAGCATGGAACTCTCTGCCAGCGCACGTGTTTCCCTCATCTTACAACCCTGGGTCCTTTACGAAAGACGAGTGAAAAGGTATGGCTAGACTGTAATTGATTATTAAGAAAAAAAAAGGCAATGATTTTATAATGCTATTTGCACATTCTTTGTCCAATATAAATGTAATATTATGCGCCTATAATGCAATTAACCAACTATTGTGAACCTATTTAAGATCTAAAGCTGTAAATTTGTGCCCTAATAACCTTTACAGTACCCTTATAAACATTTTGTTAAAACTGTAAAATCATCAAACAAAAAAAGCCTTCCTAAGTTTTTTGCCGGTTCTTCTCAGGTTCGGGCAGTGGTCACTTTAAATATTTTAAATAGTTTATGACATTTTGTAAGCGCCGATAAAATGGTCTTTGCAAAATACAATTTTTTTGAGCGGGTTATTTTCCTTAGATCTTGACAAAATGGAAATTAAAATTAGTCCTTATTCAAAGGAGGTAGTGTGCCGTCAGCGTACCGGCCTATAAGTTCTTAAAGCGGTTGTACCGCGTATCACCGCATTCAGTACTTTACAGATCGGTATCGGACCTTGTGGATTCCGTTTAGTTTGGTTAAGTTTAGGTTTTCGGCAGTGGCATTAGAACTCTAGCGGTGAAAGCATTATCAGATCCAAATTGGCAATTTGTCGCCGTAACGTTTAAATCCGATGACACTCTCATGATGGTAAGAGGTTAGGTATGGCTGGTAGGATTCTGGGTGTCTTGCGGCTCTTGCCTAACTTGATGGAGGCCCAATCTTGGCACCATAGTTAAATATAGAACTTCAGTATGGGCAGGGTACCTGACGATCAGTAATGATACCATGCTGCAACATATACTGTGGATCCTGGACACCTTGGGCATAAGGGTTATGTATGGTTTGATGACTCTCGTCGTGGTCGCAGACGCCACCGTAAGCCTTAAAGGTGAGCCAATATCATTGGTTTAGGTCTAACGATATGAGTAGAGAAAGTGCATTTCAGGAAAAATATATAATCTTCATCTTAGGAGTTGTCCCATGCACGTGCAAGTTTGAGGTATCTTCATAACAGTTGATACAATGAAACTAGTTGACGCCCGCGTATAAATGTTTTCACGTTCCCGTTTCCCACGAACTTGATCTCAGGATAAGCTTATGTGTTATTCTGATGTGTAAGCTAAAATCTCTTTAATAGTTTTGTGCGTGAAAGAGTAACGAACATATATCTGTGGCGCTTTGCACCACTTATTAATGTGTACTAGCCTTAAATTTATTAATGTACTAGCTGACCCGGAATTTCGTTTGCGCCACATAAGAGAAACAGACAAACTAAGAGACATTAGTTAAAGAAGGGCGCGTAGGCTATTCTTATGAAACAACTTCTGAAGTATTCGCTTTTTAACAACAAAAAACAGAATGAAATCGGAATACTTGTTGGTGAGTTACTTACAACTGAATATTTTAGACGCGGGCGAAACTGCTTGTACTGAATATCCTGTGCGAGACAATTAATACATAGGTTACCTACTATATATCCTGGTAAAACATATTTTTCCCGCGAGAATACATTTTTGTGTACTAACTTCAAGTGAGCGGAGCCGTGGGCATCAACTTTCGGAAATGTTTTACCTATATGCCGATTTTCAACGTCCAAATAATATAGAAAGCATTACAAACTTTTACATTTTTAATATTAGTAAGATTACATTTCCGTAGGAATACCGGGAATTCTTTCTTGGTGCTCATCTAACGTAGGTACGGAAAGAATGCGTTCACCAAATTTTAGATTGTGTATAGTTTTACCGACGTAGTTCCCGTTCCCGTGGGAATACCGGGTATTCCTTTCTTGGTGCTAATTCAAGGTAGATCCCTAATAAATACTTTCACCATATTTCAGGTATGTACCTATGTTTGATAGTTTATACTGTGTGTGGCTTCATCTCCGTAGTTTCCGTTTCGATGGAAATATCGGGAATCCCGTTTTTATTGCAGAAAGTATACATTCACCAAATTTCAGGTCTTCATGTTAAACGTTTAGGCTGTGCGTGGTTTACTGACACTATTTTCGGTTTCCGTGGAAACACCGAACTCGCTGGTAATACAGGCCTTAGGAGATTCTTATAAAACAGGTGTAGGTACTTGTTGTTACTAACTTTGGAAATGACAATCTTCCATACAACCGTTTATCCCTTATTTACGTCCTTACGGGTAAAAATTCGCTTAGCTCCTTCATAGAGCCCTCTACGTGTAAAAAGGGACAATAATGCGAAGTTTGGACTTCATAGATCCGTTAGCTCTATGGATTTCGTGATGAATGAGTCAGTTAATACAACCCTTGTTTACCCCCTTATAGGTAAAATTTTTCAAAACCGCGATTCACGTCCCCATTTATTTGTAACCAAAAACAGGTGTACGTAAATTCATGTTTCTATCTTTGAAAATGACGAACTTCGATACAACCGTTTCTCGCTTATTTACTTCCTTAGAGATAGAATTTTGAAAAATCCCTTCTTAGCGGAAACCTACTTATTAAAAAGAATCTCCATGCTAAGTTTGAGCTTCATAGCTTCGGTAGTTTCAGATAATTAGTGATCAATGAGTCAGTCAGTGATTTTGCCTTTTAATATAAAAGACTAGCTGACCCGCGCAACTTCGTTTGCGCCAGTTAAGACAAACAGACAAAGAGAGATTAGTTAAGGATGGTGGCGCGTAGACTGTTCTTAGGAAACAACTTTTAAAGTATCCCCTTCTAACAACAAAGCACTGAATCGGAATACTTGTTGATGAGTTAAAACTGAATAATATACATTTTACATACATTTCATCCTCTCTCGCAAAGAAACCGCGCAGAATGTCAGTATTTAAACCTAAATCATGCCAAAATTGATTCAGTATTCTCGGCTTGATAGTCGATTATAGAAAGTGCTACAAAAATAATTTTCAAATGTCTCCAATACTTAATGCCCGCGGCTCCGCTCACGTGAAGTTTAGTTAGTGGACAAAAAGGATTGGGGATGAAGAGTAGAAGCGTGCACGTCGCCATCCCTGCCAGCTACGGCTGCAATTCTACTCCAACACGAGTGCCACCAGGGCGATTACTGCTAGGGCGTGCCCCCGAGGCGACGCGCACCAGTTCGTCCCCGCTTGTGCGAAAAGTGTGAGCCAGAGCGGCGTAGGGGACCGCCACCCTACACGCGCGGCCCGACACGGCGGGAAGTGGAGGATGGAGTGCAGGGTAGCTGCGTGGAATGTTAGGGGAGGAATGACAGATAAGATGAATGAGTTGATGGATGTTATGAATGAGAGAAAGTTAGATGCAGTGTGCTTGACAGAGACCAAACGCAAGGGCAGCGAAGTCTTGGAGCTCCCGGGTGGGATGCTCGCGCTTTGGTCTGGAGTACCAGAGAGCGAGCATGGCAGTCGGGGGGTTGGAATTTTGCTGTCCTCGCGATTGGCCTCCGGTATGTATGAGTACAAACTGATAGGTCCTAGAATCCTCTGGATCCGTGTAAAACTTGGTTTGACGAAGATTTTCCTGGTAGCTGCTTACGCGCCAGTATCTTCGTCGAACGCGAGTGAGCTAGAGGACTTCTGGGAGAGTATGAGAGAAGCTCTAAATGTGATAGAAGGAAATGAAAGACTTATAGTATGTGGAGACTTGAATGGATGGGTGGGTACCGCTCGCGATGGTTTTGAGTATTCATATATACATATATTTAGTACTCGGGAAGTATGGGGATAAAAGGGTGAACGACGCTGGCAAGCTAATACTGGCATTTTGTAAGGAAAAGGATTTGTTTGTGGCGAACACAATGTTCAACCACAAACAAATTCATATGTATACGAGGAGATGTAAGTCAAAGAGAAGCATGATAGATCTATTCCTAATGGATAGTCGTCTCCGTAAACAGGTGATGGACACAAGGGTTTATCAAGGCGCTGAGCTGGGATCAGACCACTACCTAGACATAACTAGGATTAGGGGTCTGTTCGCGGGTTGGCGTCATCGTACCGAGTGTCCTGAACCTGAGCCGACTTATAGCATCAAAAGCTGGAAGCTGCAGGATGCATCCATTAGGGATAAATATAATGAAAGGGTAGCCGAAAAGCTTGGCGATGTCAATGTAAGCAGTGAGAATGTGGAAAGTGTATGGCAGAACCTTAGGGATAGTATGATAAATGCCGCTGTGGAAGTGTGTGGAGAAACGAAAAGAGGCAGTAGTAATAAGCGTGATGCATGGTGGAATGAGGAAGTGAAAGAAGCAGTTCGAATGAAGAAGAAAGCATGGCTAGACTACTTAGCCTCGCGGAATGATTTTAATATGAAAGAGAGATACAAGCTGCAGAAAGTTAACACGAAGGCACTTATAGAAGAAGCTCGTGAAAGGTGCAGAATGAAAGCGGATGAAAGGTTGTCGTCCAATTTCCGGGATAATGCCAAGCTCTTCTGGAAAGAGGTAGGCAAGACCCGGAGTTGTTCGGCAATCTGCAGTATGAGTAAAGTGCTTAGTGTTAACAATGACGTCCTAACAGACCAAAGTGACGTCCTGCAGAGATGGAGTGAATATTATGGAAAGATGTATGCAAGAAAAGACAGAGATGCCACATCGGGAAGTGGAGCTCACTTCGATGCTCCGGATCCGATGTCATTGAAGTCATTAGTATGAAAGAAATAGAACAAGCGATAAGAAGTATGAAATGTGGTAAGGCTGCGGGAAAAGACAGAGTCACTGCTGAGATGATCAAGTACGGTGGGTCGCGTGTCTGGGACACACTATGTCTGTTATGCAACTTGTGCTGGCGGACGGGTGAGGTCCCAGATGACTGGCGAGTAGCAGTTGTAGTACCTATTTACAAAGGGAAAGGCTCGCGCCTAAACTGCTCCAGCTACAGGGCGATCAGCTTGGTCAGCTTAGCTAGTAAGGTGTATGCAAATGTTATAACGGCACGAATGCAAGAAAAGTCTGAAAGGTATTTATGGGAGGCTCAATGCGGATTCCGACGTGGAAGAGGTTGCATGGATCAAGTGTTTTCTCTCCGCATGATCGCGGAAAAGTTTCTGGCTCTTAGCCAGAAGGTTTTCTGCGCTTTTGTGGATCTAGAGAAAGCATTTGATAACGTTGTGAGAGAAACGCTGTGGGACTTGCTGCCAGGATATGGTGTGGACGGCTCGCTACTGCGGGCAATACAGTCGCTTTATAGGGACTGTAAGGCTTGCGTGCGAGTAGGGTGGGATGTGTCACCTCTTTTTGATGTCTGTACAGGCGTCAAACAGGGATGTGTCATGTCCGCCTGGCTGTTCATAGTGTATCTGGACAGTTGCCTGCAGAAGTTGAAAGATTTTAATATGGGTGTGAATTTGGGTGACTTTACAGTAAACTGTCTGCTGTACGCTGATGATGCGGTGCTCATGGCCTCATCAGAAGCCGACCTTCAGGCATTAGTCACTAATATGAAAGAGGGGTGTGAAAGTAAGGGTCTCCGCTTGAATGCAAGTAAAACTAAGGTTCTAGTATTTGAAAGAGGTGACGTAAGAACTAAATGCGAGATTAGGGTAAACCAGGAACGTCTAGAGCAAGTGAATGAAATTGTGTATTTAGGAAGTATGTTTAGCGCGGATGGAAGATGTGATTCGGATGTGGAACGGCGAGTAGCTGCCGGAAACAAAGTTAACGGTGCTTTGTCCCAGTTAGTAAAGCGACAAAGCATCGTAAAAGAAGCACGACTGGCGATTCATAACGCAGTGCTAGTGCCAACTTTGCTTTACGGTAGTGAAACCTGGATATGTCAGCAGATGCATGAAAGTAAATTGAATGCTGTGGAGATGCGATCACTTCGAAAGTTGTGCGGCGTTACCTTGGCTGGCCGAATACGTAACGAAGTGATACGCAATTTGGCAGGTTTGAATGAAAGTGTCAGCGTTAAGCTGGAAAAGGGCGTGCTCCGTTGGTTTGGACACGTCCAACGAATGAGTGAGGAACGATTGACGAAGAATATATATTGTTCAAAAGTAGAGAGGTAGAAGGAGTCAGGGTAGGCCGAGACTTACATATGAAGACCACGTGAGCAGATTGCTCAAAAACGGAAAGGTCAAAAGTACTCGGATACCCAGACGTGCGTGTATGAAGCGATTGATGAATCTCGAAGAAGCGAAAGAAGTATGCATGGATCGCGAAGCCTGGCGATCTGTCCTCTCTGACTACCCCGTCAGGGATACAGCGTGAAGATAGTTAGTTAGTTAGTTAGTTACAAAAAGGATTTCTCGCGGGAAAAAGATGTTTTCCCGGATAAAAAGTAGGAATCCTATGTATTAATTCAGGAAATGTTCTATCTACATGTCGATTTTCATCTAAATGTGATTAAATAACAAACGTCCTAATAATATAAAACTTCACAAACTTGTACATTTATAATATTAATAGGATTAAATTCCTCTGGGAATACCGGGAATTCCGTTCTTTGTGCTCATCCAACGTAGGTGTATAAAAATACATTCAACAAATTTCAGGCTATGTATTGTTTTACCCACGTAGTTTAATTCCCGTGGGAATACCGGGTATTCTTTTCTTGCTTTGCGCGGTTTACCCGCATAATCGGTTCCCGTGGGGACGCCGAACTCGCTGGTAATACAGGAGCTTTCTTTTAGTCTTATAAGATTCTTCTAAAACAGGTGAATGAAGTTCATGTTACTAACTTTGAAAATGACAATCTTTCATACATCCGTTTATCCCTCATTTACGTCCTTAGGGGTAGAATTTCACGAAACCCTTTCATTGGCAAAACAACCCCCATGCGAAGTTTGGACTTCATAGCTCCGTTAGCTTCCTAGATTTCATGATCAATGAGCCATTTAGTACAAACCCTGTTCTACCTCCTTATAGGTAAAATTTTTCGAAACCGCGATACACGTGCCCATTTATTTGTAACCAGAAACAGGTGTAAGTAATTTCATGTTTCTAACTTTGAAAATGACGAACTTCCATACAACCGTTTCTCGCTTATTTACTTCCTTAGAGATATTAAAAAGAATCTCCATGCTAAGTTTGAGCTTCATAGCTTCGGTAGTTTCAGATTTTCTTCGGTTTATCGCTTATTTACTTCCCTAGGGGTAGAATTTCGCAAAATCCCTTCTTAGCGGAAACCTACGTACTATATAGAATCTCCATACGAAGTTTGAGCTTCATAGCTTTAGTAGTTTCAGAGATATCGTGATCAGTCAGTGATTTTGCCTTTTATATATATAGATGTATGAGCCTTAAGGGACGAGTCCTTAAAAATGCACAAAACACTAATTGGCGTCTTAGAAATGCTATGGCATTGGTGTCATTGAATTGTCAAAATTTATTATACTTAGTTTCTTTAAGAATAATTCTATAACTACACCACGCGCGATTTACCTAAGATAATAATTTTTTTTTGAGAAAACTGCAAAATAGTTGTGAAAACCGTCATAGTTTGCCGACGTGTAGTGTCATAATCATCGCATCAACTTCACATGCAGTATATGATACATGATCCATGAACAGAAGGACCCTGTATCTCCCGAGCGTGACCACCGGGACCCTGCACCGGTCACCATCTGGCACGACGATTCATTGCAAGATTTTGCACAACGTGGTGGGATAGTTGCGTGAGATGGTTATTTATGGTAAGCGAAATAGTATAATTGGGTAACTGTACTATGCCACGGGTGGCCAGCGGCACCACCTGGGCCTTGGAGACTTGACACAGCTGTACGACGGTACCTAGTCGGACCAACCCATTGTACCACCTGGCACTGGTATGGGAGTTATAGCCACCCCGTGGGTATCTTAAAACGAGACATCAAAAAGCACACACTTTGCTTACCTGTACCGCGTACCTGTTTTAGGTACGCGGTGACAGCAGTCCGCCACCACGTAACTAACAATCGGCAAACTAAAACCAAATGTGTAAGTTACATTGCCGGTTCGTTGTGACATTCATATTACATTCTGTAAGGACGAACTCGCGATGTACGTTATATTTGTACGAAACACTCTCCGTTCATTTATTCGAATCCAGGGTACGTGCGTGATGCGTTTCTGTGAATTGAAAATATGAATGTGGGTGTACAATCACAAATTCACACGCCCGCAAACGCGCCTTTTAACCTTACCGCTAAAAAGAATGTTTTTGACAGTTCTGACTAAACAAAAGACACGAACTTTTCCCACGGCTAAGCTGAAACTCATACTCCTATATCTCAGATATTATTTTACTGAATGCGAATAGTACATGTATTTAGAAAGTGAAATTATCACCTGACAGCCTTTCAATTCAGAATCTTTACTTATCTCTCGTTACTACACAATACAAACAATACCCGGCGTGGTACGACGAGCCCGAAAAGGCATTGGGGTTGCATTGGAACCCTAACCAACAGCGCCAAATATCAATACATTATTTAAACTTTCAGGTTTATATTTATTAGTACCTAGGATATAAATAGTTATAAGTATTCACTCATTTTTCATTCGCTTTAATGTTTATTCATCCTTCATTTTTCATGAGTATTTGAACTTCATGACGTCACCAGTTTGTTTGTTGGTAGATTAGATACCAAGCAAGGCGCTATTCGATGATATTATCACACCTTAACCAATAAATTATGAAGCAGTAATAAATGAATTACTCTTTACTTTACGTTGTGAGGTGAGCACGCGAAGGCCAAAGGTTGTTTTTTTCAGATCGAAAGTTGAGTTAGTCATATTACTAGTAATTCAAGGTCAAGGTCAAAGTGTCAAGTGCTTTGAACTAAACAAATATCCTTTTTATACTAGTAAGATAATGGAATGGGCTCTCATCACGGTTTTTATTTCATCTACTCCCTCTCTATCTCAATAAATCCAGAAGAAGCAAATCTATATGTACTAAGGCCTACACAGAAGGAACAGAAGGTCAGTCTCGACACTCTAGTCTGCCAGTAACATGTTAGGTAGTCGCTTTTTCAAGTTTAAGTCATTTCATCATTATAATAATAATAATAAACCCCTCGAGGACAGTCGTTAACTTTTATAGGGTTAACGCAACCCTTAGTAGTAGATTAGACCCAATAGTAGATTCGCTTTTTGATTAATCCACTTTCTGATACCAACAAAAAATGTATCAGTAAGTTATTGAAAAGCTCACATCCGCAGGGCAGCTTGTGGCGAGCTGAATGTGCGTGGCTACACATCGGTCCCGATTCCTCAGAGTTTTGTTGCCCTTCTGCACCGGTTAGGATTTACTGGCCTAACGGGAGAGCAGTGAGAGTGCTACTCCCGGGAGTGCAGCAAATCTCAACTCTGGCTTGCCTTAATTGGCCGGTCAGAGGGAGGGCGCCAGAGCGATATGCTCGGGGGTGGAAGTGTCATTTTCAAGGGCATAACTACGGGGAAGCCCGCTCCGGGCCTGTCCCGCGAAGGTGAAACCGGCGCCGCACCGCTCAACACCCCAAGCCGCTCACACCGGTGTTGCCCCCTGTCGCCTTACAGGCTTATCATGCCTATGGTGATTGTATAGGGGGCCCATCTAGTGAATTGGCGAGTCACCGTCTGCCAGTAGTTTAATAATAATATATTAAAAAGCAGACGCCGTTTTCATCAATAGCTTAAATCACCCATTCCATTTAACACCCAACCCAATAGCCTATTTCATAGTTAGCACATGTCACAATAGTTTAACTCCCATTGGAGGTGATCCATTACCGTTCTTCTACATAAGGCGGTCGTGGACTATCTGCAGTCCCTATTAGATTAAAATTCTCAAAGGGCCTCTGCGTGTTGGACCTATGTCGCTATGTAAGCCTACCAAAAGCCCGGGTATCTTCAAAAAAAAAAAGAAGATACCCGAGAAAAGAAGAGACATAATAATAATAATATTTATTTGCATGAATATAGGTATGATACAAGGTTTTGATAAAAATTCTTAGGTCCATATATTCTGCCTAATGAAAAGGCGTGCAAATTTTGTAATGCCTCTTTACATATTAATACCACATGCAGCTAATATTGAGCAATCCAGCACTTATGTGAATATACTGTTAACATATTATTGATAAAAAAAACATGCTTAAACATGCTTAATGTCTCAATGTCGCAAATGTCGCAATGTCAATTACAAATTCGAATGTCAATTACAATAGCTAAAAAATTCATGCATCGAGTAAAACGATCTGTCAATAAGCCACGATTTCAATCTACTACAGAATCTGTTCTTTGGCAATATTTTAAAATCTTCTGGTATAGAATTTAAAATACGTCCACACATAACAGTGCAATTTTTTTGATACAATGTGGTTCTAGGTATTTTATCTACAACAATCCTATCGGGTTGCAGGCAACCCTTAAAGGACTTATTCTTGAGAAATACCAGGGTATTTCTCAAGAATAAGTCCTTAGCCGTTCTAAATAGATCTGGGTGTATCTTTACAAATTTAGCTGCCTCCAGAATGTAAATACCATCAGTCAATGTTAATATTTGAAATCCCTTAATAAAGGTTTGCAAGTTTGCCATGACGGAATACCAGCAATGGCTCTAATACGCTTTTTTTGCGCTAGAAAGGCTCGCTTCTTAAGGCGGTTTGAAATTTTTCACCAACAGCCCTGCTATTATGTAACTTTGACAGTTCATGTCGCTTTGGTTTGTTCGATAACAACCACGCTTTGAAAGCAACTAGAAGGTTGCGTGAAATTGGTATTACGTATTCCAATTCAAAGCGACCGTGGCACAGTGGTTTTCAGCAAACCTTTTGACAACTCTACCATTTTATCGACATTACGCGGCCATGTTAAATTATATCTATTTAGCCGTTATCTTTGTAGAGTTCACAAACATTTTAACGTGAACGGTTTATAGTTGATACACACCGAGAATTCATCGTTTTATTATTATGCCATAGGGCAATGGTAATATAATAATCGCAAAAGACAGGCGTAAGAAAGGTGACTTAGTCGTAGACAAAGTAACCAACTTGGTTTTATCATTATTTGAAAAGTATTTCAAATAATGATAAAACCAAGTTAAAAAAATTTAAGAAAAAAATTAAAAACGTCAAATTTCTATCCTTTTTATCTTTTAAATCGTAGTGAAGGAGGTGTTTGGTGGTGACAAAGGGGACCAAAAATCTCATTATTTTTAAGCTCAGAGTGCGTCTGAGCTTAAAAATAATGAGATTTTTCGTTTTGGAGATATGGCAAAAAATGTGTAATAGTTGGTTAGGTAAATATGGACCTGCTTGTGTAAGATAAACCATAGGTTAAATTAGTTATTGCCACCAACAACGCAAGAGCACTTTTACCAATACTAGATGGGTCCAAACCGCGAAATATTTACATGTCTCGATAAACCTACATAACCGCCCAAAATTATGCTAAGTTTTAACTTCATTTAAAATCAATCAAAAATTGCCCAAGTATCGTTTCTATACAAAAGTGTTAATTTTTGCCAAAGTCCTAGCTCCTAATAATATATATATATATATATATATATATATATATATATATATATATATATATATATTACTATACCTACCTACTCTCCCAACTTCCTTCCTCGGCAAATCCTAAAATATGGCACGAGCTACCTTATAAGTTTATTAGTCCCGCAGATCTCCGAAGGCAATGGCATATTATACACCCACATTTTCCTATTGGTGGTGAAACCATTGCCTTATTGAAATCTAAAAAATGTACAGATTTGCAGTTATCACACTTGTAAATCTCTGAAGCCATAACGACAAAGCGTGTAAGGATATTATCCCATCAAATTACAAGTACATCAATATTTATTAGTTTTTTAGGCTATTTACAATTTTTAAATCAACCGCATAATAGTTTCTTTTCATCAAAACTTCATATACGCATCTCTTTAGCAACCGCTTTCGGCAAAGTCACCGAATTGCTTTGAAAACGATTTTAGTTATAAATTTGAAGTCCATTATGCTTAGATAATACCAATTTCACGCGTTTATAGGACTATCGATACGAAAGTAGCTGTCAAATTTAAATCATAATGGATATCGCATCTATGACGTCATTTCAGTTGCCCACTGAACTTAGATAATACGAAAATTGAATTTTGACAGCTGATTGGCGCAAATCGCAATCATACTGATATCCATTTTAGTTACATAATACACTAGCAGGTCTTGTATTTACACCTGTATCATAATATAACTTTTTAATCATAACGATACACCTATACAACCTCCAGCTGGACCTAGGAGGTAGAACCTCTACTTAAAAAAAAAAGGTTTCAATCATTGGTTTCAATGAACGAGTCCGCGACGCAAGCGCGCATGCGCAATCAATGTTTGCGCCTTGGCGCCAACATTAGACATTTAAAGAATAAATTTGTTCTTATATTCATCATTTTATTTGCAATATTGTTTTACGTATTATAGTATGAGAGTAGATAAAGTAGTGTATGACACTGTACATAACTTGGTCTTATAACACTCGTGTGCAACGCAACAGTATCATAAACTACTATTAATGCATTTCATTAAAATACAACATATGGACGTTTGAAACACCATATTGTGATAGTATTATGTGTTACACTCACGCTGCCTATTCTATCGCCGTGTTTTATGGACCTATTGATCAGGAACGGGTGAGGAAAAAGTATGGACACCCCGGCAAATTCGAAAAACTGATAAAATGAGGATGTCCCGGAAATAACCTTAAAATGAGGTTCAATGTGAATTCAGAGGTCACCGTTGGATTCCTCGTTGAAAGTTACCTAGGGTATGACCTATGTTTCACGACTAACCTCGTGCGGTTTTCCGAATTTTCCGGGGTATCCATACTTTTTCCTCACCCGGTATAACTGCAATTCTGCATACGTATTGCAGCTTTAGTTTCGAAATACACTGTTGTTTGTATTAGGTATATTGTAAGGTGTATTGGAGTTTAATATTGGAGTAAAACAAGACAAAAAACCATATCAACAACCACTCTAAAAATCTTTAAAAATAGACGGACAAGAAAGTGACCTGATAATGGTTCCGTTTTTTTCCTTTAAAGGTACCTACGGAACTCTAAAAATATTCATGATGAGGCAAATCTGCATCCATCCATAACATCTAATTACTTAGACGTTGGATAGATTTGATTTGATTTCGTGGTGTTTCTCACAATCTCTGCTAAGGATTCTTTAAAAGCAATCAACGCTCAATCAAATAAATGTCTGTTTATTATCATCTCCATTCTACGTTCGCTATCAAACTGTACTGTCAGTTCGTAGCCGATTGTTGTAGTACGCGCTACTCTGCCCTCTTGTACTGAAGCGCGTACTTCCTGATTCGCGCCAAAAGTTACGTCACACATACACGTCAATATACTTGATAACAATACCACGTGCTATTTATCTTTCTATACTTGATTATTAACATTGTTGTGCACGCAATACGGCTTATTATCGTTTGCAAGTGTATTTATTAGAGTCACGACGACACACCGAACGTTCAATGCCATGGCTTCACAAGAGTGTCAGTGTTTTTCCTGATAAATATGGAGTAATATGCCGTATATTTGTATTTATTTTAGTGAATAAGTGTTATATTAAGGTGAGTTGTAGTATTTGTTACGGTATTTAAGAAAATGAAGACTGGATTAAGTACCTAGGTATATACCTTATTAATTAATAAGTCTGCTATGCAGTGTAAATTGTGATTCTACATTGAAATTGTGCATAATCTAGGGCTTCCTTCGATAATGAGTTTACGATAAGCTTACGAATGAATTTTCGATATAAATTGTGATTCTATGTTCCTAGATGTGTTTATTGAAATGAAATCACTGAAGTAGGTACCTAACTTAGATACTAGATGGCGCTGTACAATAAGTGTCCTATAAAATCCTTGATGTAGCCAACAACTATTAGCGAGGGAGTTTTTCGATCGGGGGGGAAATGGAGGCAGGGGTGGTAAAATGGACCCGTAGTCGGTGGCAAGAGCGCTCAAAAGGAAAAAAAAAAGATACGTTGATTTTTTTTAATAAAAAAAAATATAATAATAAAAAAAAATTACCCCGAAGTCTACGGTTCACAGAACCATTAGTATAGCCCTTTTATTGGAAAATGCTACATCAAATATAATAATTATGGTGTATCACGGGTCAGAAACGCTAAATAGATCTAATAGGGCTAACACACGACCGGATTTGATCCGACTAGACCGCGGATTAGATTTGCCACCCGACCAAATCTTACCGTGTGGACAGCAGTCCGGCGGACATAATTATTATTAATTGAGTCTGCTTCGATCCGCATCGGATATGATCAATGTTGCCGTTCTAGCTACTTTGACATAAATTTTCCCAGATTTAATTTAATATTTTTCCAAATTCGAAAAACTGATAAAATGAGGATGTCCCGGAAATAACCTTAAAATGAGGTTCAATGTGAATTCAGAGGTCACCGTTGGATTCCTCGTTGAAAGTTACCTAGGGTATGACCTATGTTTCACGACTAACCTCGTGCGGTTTTCCGAATTTTCCGGGGTATCCATACTTTTTCCTCACCCGGTATAACTGCAATTCTGCATACGTATTGCAGCTTTAGTTTCGAAATACACTGTTGTTTGTATTAGGTATATTGTAAGGTGTATTGGAGTTTAATATTGGAGTAAAACAAGACAAAAAACCATATCAACAACCACTCTAAAAATCTTTAAAAATAGACGGACAAGAAAGTGACCTGATAATGGTTCCGTTTTTTTCCTTTAAAGGTACCTACGGAACTCTAAAAATATTCATGATGAGGCAAATCTGCATCCATCCATAACATCTAATTACTTAGACGTTGGATAGATTTGATTTGATTTCGTGGTGTTTCTCACAATCTCTGCTAAGGATTCTTTAAAAGCAATCAACGCTCAATCAAATAAATGTCTGTTTATTATCATCTCCATTCTACGTTCGCTATCAAACTGTACTGTCAGTTCGTAGCCGATTGTTGTAGTACGCGCTACTCTGCCCTCTTGTACTGAAGCGCGTACTTCCTGATTCGCGCCAAAAGTTACGTCACACATACACGTCAATATACTTGATAACAATACCACGTGCTATTTATCTTTCTATACTTGATTATTAACATTGTTGTGCACGCAATACGGCTTATTATCGTTTGCAAGTGTATTTATTAGAGTCACGACGACACACCGAACGTTCAATGCCATGGCTTCACAAGAGTGTCAGTGTTTTTCCTGATAAATATGGAGTAATATGCCGTATATTTGTATTTATTTTAGTGAATAAGTGTTATATTAAGGTGAGTTGTAGTATTTGTTACGGTATTTAAGAAAATGAAGACTGGATTAAGTACCTAGGTATATACCTTATTAATTAATAAGTCTGCTATGCAGTGTAAATTGTGATTCTACATTGAAATTGTGCATAATCTAGGGCTTCCTTCGATAATGAGTTTACGATAAGCTTACGAATGAATTTTCGATATAAATTGTGATTCTATGTTCCTAGATGTGTTTATTGAAATGAAATCACTGAAGTAGGTACCTAACTTAGATACTAGATGGCGCTGTACAATAAGTGTCCTATAAAATCCTTGATGTAGCCAACAACTATTAGCGAGGGAGTTTTTCGATCGGGGGGGAAATGGAGGCAGGGGTGGTAAAATGGACCCGTAGTCGGTGGCAAGAGCGCTCAAAAGGAAAAAAAAAAGATACGTTGATTTTTTTTAATAAAAAAAAATATAATAATAAAAAAAAATTACCCCGAAGTCTACGGTTCACAGAACCATTAGTATAGCCCTTTTATTGGAAAATGCTACATCAAATATAATAATTATGGTGTATCACGGGTCAGAAACGCTAAATAGATCTAATAGGGCTAACACACGACCGGATTTGATCCGACTAGACCGCGGATTAGATTTGCCACCCGACCAAATCTTACCGTGTGGACAGCAGTCCGGCGGACATAATTATTATTAATTGAGTCTGCTTCGATCCGCATCGGATATGATCAATGTTGCCGTTCTAGCTACTTTGACATAAATTTTCCCAGATTTAATTTAATATTTTTCCAATAAGACACTTTTTATATTTTTTTTCCTATGTTGCCATTAGTTTGTCAAAAATGGCCCCAGAACCGATTTTACTTTTCCCAAAAAATTTACATATTCGTATATTTTTCCCCAGAAAGAAAAAAGAGCTACGTTAATACATAACGTAGTGCTTTATTACTCTATGGAGAGGAATACTATGCATACCAGTTATCTACACAGATAAATAAAATTGGAATGCGTGTGTGTGTGTGTGTGTGTGTGTGTGTGTGTGTGTGATTTCAATTTAGCAGCTTTTTACTAAGTGCATATAAAATTATATACTTTATTAGAAACTTTTCATTTCCCCAAAAGTTCCTTACATAATTAATTATTATTATCATCTGAGTCTGCCTCGATCCGCATCAATCCGGATCAATGTTGCCGTTCTAGCTACTTTGTTGTAAATTTCCCCAGCTCTAATTTAATTTTTCTTCAAAGACACTTTTTTATTCATTTTTTCCCAATGTTGCAGTCTTAGTTAGTTCGTCGTAAATATTTCCAGAACTGATTTTACTTTGCCTAAAAATATACTATTTCGTACATTTTTCCCCATAAAGGAAAAAGAACTACGTTAATACATAGCTTATTTGCTTTATGGAAAGGAATACTTCGCAATCCAGTTATCTACACAGATAAATAAAATTGAAATGTTAGTTTGTAATTTCAAATTAACACTTTTTCACTAAATGCATATAAAAGTATGTACCTTATTACGTAATTTTCCTTTCCCCAAAAGTTCCCTAAAGTTTTAATTTTACCCCAGAATAGGGAAAAAAGTCCCCAATCTGGACACCCTGTCTGGTCGTCTGCCGTCCAGTGCGGTCTGATCCGGTCGTCTATTGCGACAACAGATTTGGTCGGCGGATTTGATCTGTCGAGGTCCGGCAGACCAAATCTGAACGTGTGTTAGCGCTTTTAGATTAAAACAAAAAAGGGAAGATACGGCACTAGCGACTCGTGAGTGCGCCGCTAAAATTAGGCTCATGCACACAATTTCACTTTAGTCGTCATTTGCCGAGCGAACTGTAAACACATTGCCCTTGAAAAACAATATCGTGGATTTGTAATATAATAAAGACAAAACAATGCCTTCGTCCTTTTTAAAAAGTGCACAAATAGTTCCAGAACCAAAAACAAATTCCACGGCATCACTTTTCATTCGTAAGTACACTAAAACATTTCTTTCATAAAATCATTGTATGTTTTGAATGTAGTTCGCCATTTTTTTATCAAACGAAGGACAAGAATACAATTCAATCGTTTGAGTGAGGGAGAAAAAGCACATGCGTAAACATTGGCTACCACGCTGTACGTTGCGTTGCGCTGCTGTGCAAAGCATGGGTAGAGTCAACAAAAAAATATTTATCACGTAAATTTTTGTTTTGTAGCGCTTTTTTGTGTGCTTATGCATCTATTAAATTTATAAATAAAAATAGGTCACAATGATATAGGTACATTTAGTCTCGCAGAGGTTTACTCTCACGACCTTTTATTTTTTATTCTAATATATACTTACTTAAATGCCATTTTAGTAAAAGAACAAGGATAAAATTTGTTACCTTTGGTTTTCAATCTCTGACAAATTAGGTATTTTAAAGTGACAGTTTACTTTAAGAGAAGAACAGGGACGACAAAAATAGTTCTATAAAAGAACGTATTTTTGAAATGTTTACCTTTTTTAAAGCACCTAAAAATGAACGGAGTGTAGACATAGTGCGTAATTTAGGAGGCGCTCCCTTTAGGCATTGACTGGCACTTTTTACAAGGCTTTTTTTTTTTGTTTAGACTTCATATGACTGGTTTACAATATTGTATTCAATGTTATTAAAGAATTACTTTTAATTTTTTCGATTTAAATTTCCGATTTGGAATCTATTTTTGAGACCCCGAGAAATCCTTTCTTGAAACGAAAATTAAGTGATGTGACTGTGAAAAAGCGAAAACTAATACTAGAAAACAAAAATTTAAAGAAAAAAATAAAAGTTTACACCAAAAATGTAAAAGCCTTAAAGAATCACTCAATAGATTAAAAAAGAAAATTATTGTCCCAGAAGATCAATTCACAGAGCTTTCTTTTAAAGCAGAGGCTGTAGATTTATTTCAGAGAATACGACGGTGTAAAAAATTAAAAAAGAATTCAAGAACTAAGTTCCCGTTAAGTTTAAGAAAATTTTCGTTAACATTAAATTTTTATTCCCCTACTGGCTACAAATATGTGCGAAAGGTGTTTGAAAATAGTCTTCGTCATCCTAGAACATTAAGTAAATGGTATGAGAAAACGGAAGCTGCACCTGGATTTACAGCTGAAGCCTTCTATGTTCTTAATAAGAAATTTGAATCAAGGAAAACGAGAATATTATGGACACTTGTGGTGGATGAGATGGCTATACGACAGCACTCCATCTGGAATGGAAGAAAAACAGAGGGATTAGTTGACTATAAGACTGGATCCATAGAAAATGATAGAATTGCTTCGCAAGCATTTGTAATGATGTTGGTCAGTATGAACGAAAATTTAAAGCTTCCAGTTGCATACTTTTTTGTAAATGGACTAACAGCCGAGTGCAAAGCAAATTTAATTAAGATATGCCTAGAAAAGTGCTATGAAGTAGAGGTTGATGTAGTAGCTGTAACCTTTGTTGGCTGTAAGTCAAATTTTAGTGCCGCCAAATTGCTGGGTTGTAGGCTTGACAATGTTAATTGTTTAAAAACTACGTTTAAACACCCATCATGTGATAAGGAAGTGGCAGTCTTTCTAGATCCTTGTCACATGATAAAACTTGTCCGAAACACATTCGATTAAGAAAAACTTTGTTTAACGCAGAGGGTCAACAGATTATTGGCATTGATAAATGGCAATTTTTCTTGAATTTACTGAAGCTACAGAACAGTGAAACTTTAACTTTTGCCAACAAATTATCTGTAAGACATCTTGATTTTAGAAACCAGATAATGAAAGTGAAGCTTGCAACCCAGCTGCTTAGTTAAAGTGTGGCAAAGTCTTTAAAATTGTGCGAGGAACTCCTTTAATCGTCCAAATTTCTGAATACCGATGCAACGGTGAAATTTATAGAAAAATTTTAATAATATTTTTGACATAATGAATTCAAGGAAAAGAAATAAATTTGGCTACCAAAAACCAATATGTCCACAAAACAAAAATGAAATATTTAGTTTTCTTCATGAAATGAAAAAATACTTAATATCATTAGAATACTTTGTTAAAACCCGCTGTATCAACAATCGAAAAATAAAAATGACAATTTCAAAAAAGAAGGTAATCAATACTGTTCGCAAAACGGGTTTCCTCGGGTTTATTATGTGTATATGTGTTATTTCTGTAAATAAAATAAAAATGACTTGGAACATCATTAACTCTGAATGCGGTAGATCTTTAGTGACTGAAAGGGATTTCCACTTAAAAGTAAATGGTTGCCATGTTACAGGGGACCTGGAAGTGGCTACGGAGTTTGAACACTTTTTCAAAAATATACCTATTTTGACAACAAAATCTCTCCAAGCATCTTCCAGTTCCGCTGAACTTTTATTAGAAGAATCTGTTCTTTGTTGCAGGGATGCATTTGTATTCACAGATATTTGTGCTCAGGACATTGTAAAAACATTTAAATGTATCGAAATTAAGAAAACCGCGGACATTTGGGGGTTATCGGTCAAAACTGCATCATGTATAATTGAGGTAATTGCGCCCCATCTAGCAACTGTGTTTAATGACTGTGTTTCTAGTGGTACATTTCCTGATTTAATGAAACACAGCAAAGTCGTTCCCTTGTTCAAGGCTGGCAGCGCTACAGAGCCGTCTAATTTCCGACCAGTGTCAGTGCTGCCAACTTTGAGCAAAGTATTTGAAAAAATAATCTTGAATCAAATGCTATCCCATTTTAATAGTCATAAAATACTCCATGCGAATCAATTTGGGTTTACGAAAGGGCGCTCAACTTCCGATGCTGGTGTTGAGTTATTAAAATGTATTCATGAAGCATGGGAAGACAAGCACGATGCATTAGGTATATTTTGCGATCTATCAAAGGCTTTTGATTGCGTTCAACATGAAACGCTGTGCAAAAAATTACACCACTATGGAATAAGAGGCAAAGCTCTCGACCTTCTGTCTTCATATTTGAACAATAGAATACAGAGGGTCGATATTAATGGTACACGTTCTGTAGGATCCATGGTTACAATGGGTGTGCCGAAAGGCTCGATACTTGGGCCATTCTTGTTCCTCATTTATATTAATGATTTACCATTTTATGTAGGGGACAGGAATAGGATTGTTTTGTTTGCAGATGACACCTCATTAATTTTTAAAATTAAAAGACAATTAGATAACTATGACGATGTAAACAATGCAATTGCAAGAGTAGTTCATTGGTTCAGCTCAAATAATCTTTGCCTTAATGAAAATAAAACTAAATGTATAAAATTTACTCTACCAAATGTAAAACAAGTTGCGGCCAATGTTCAACTGAATGGACAAGTGTTAGAGTTTGTAGAATCAACTGTGTTCCTAGGTATAACTATTGATGCCAATTTGCAGTGGGGCCCACACATAGAAAAGACAGCCTCTAGATTAAGTTCGGCTGCATACGCTGTAAAAAAGATCAGGACTCTAACAGATGTGGATACGGCTAGAATGGTTTACTTCAGCTATTTTCATAGTATTATGTCTTACGGTATTCTCCTTTGGGGGAGTGCTGCAGATTTAAATATTATTTTTGTTCTACAAAAGCGGGCTGTACGCGCTATTTATAATTTGGGCCCCAGAGTTTCTCTCCGAGAAAAATTCAAAGAAGTGAATATTCTAACCGTACCATCACAATACATTTTTGCCAATCTTATGTATGTCCAGAAAAATCTATCACAGTTTTCTAAACTCTGTGATAAACATAATATAAACACTAGAAATAAAAATAATCTTTCAGTCCACCACAGTCGACTACATAAGATTGGCGATTCTTTCCAGGGTAACTGTATACGCTTTTACAACAAGCTTCCCTGTGACCTGAGAAATTTACCTTTAAATAAATTTAAAAAGTTTATTAAAAACAAGCTTTGTGAAAAAGGTTTTTACTCCGTTACAGACTATTTGCAGGACAGGGACGCCTGGAAATGATCTGCTGGCAAAATGAAATAATATAAAATTGTAAATAGGCCATAAAAAAAAAAGCCTTCCTAAGTTTCTTGCCGGTTCTTCTCAGGTGGGCCGCGTTCCGAACCGGTGGTCGCTTTAAATATTTTAAATAGTGTATGACATTTTGTAAGCGCCGTTAAAATGGTCTATGCAAAATAAAGACATTTTTATTTTATTTTTTATTTTTATTTTATAGAAAGTCTGATGCATTTGTACACTACTCTCGTAGAAACAAGTACTTTAGAGTACATTGCAACTTATAGGTTATCCCAAGACCATATCGAATTATTTTTCGGAATTATTCGAAGACAAGGCGGTTACAATAATAACCCGAACGTCAAACAATTTCAGGGCATTTATAAAAAAGCATTAGGACACTTAGAGTTGCGGTCATCACTTTCTGGAAACTGCATTCCGCTTGATAACTTTCCTTTGCTAACATGCACGTCGGCAGTTAATATTATTAATCAAACTGTAGGACGAAAAATTATGGAAACATTTAAAAAACACGCGATATCACGATTGAAATCACGTGCAAAAGTAGAAAATATAAAAAGAACAAGGTTTTGTTGAGTGATTCTACCGCAGAAAATAACGTAACTTTATTGAGTTATAATTTAAGTGATAAAATTATGCAGAACATATCAACCTGTACTGATCAAATAATAGGTTATATAGCTGGTTGGGTCACCCGTTCCCTAATAAAAACCATAAAATGTGAAGAGTGTGTTTCCGAGCTAATAACTATAAAAAGAATGCACTTCCACAAACTAGTTTCAATAAAATACATGGGTGGTTTATGTTATACCTCCCACGACGTCTTTCTTATATGCATCAAGTGTGAAATCGAATTAAAGGAAATTATTAAGTTACAAAAGCATATAACATGTGAAAAGGAATTTTTACGCTTAAAATATAGAATTCTAGAAACCTTTATAAATACAAATATACTTTAGAGAAATTAATCGATCATTCAAAAAAACAACCAGTTAAATTTAATCACCGGACTCATCTATTGCGTGCAATAATTGACAAATACTGTGATGTGAGGTTACACCACGCGCACAAAAATGACTCGGCTATATCGGTTGCAACAAAACGCCAAAAAAGAAACAAATTATCCTTATTTGAAGGAAAAGAGGTTTTTGTTAACCGACTTCGAAAAAGGAGGAGGTTATACAGATTGTCAAATATAAGTTGGCGTGTGGCCAAAAATCAAATTCATTCAATCAAAATCCAATCAAAAAGGATTCAAAAGAAAATTCGCTACGAAACATCCTAAAAGTAGTGCGGAGTGCAGGTCGAGAAGTTATTCTCGCCGTAAAACGTTTTTGTGAACAAGAGAAACGTAGCAGGCGCCGCCAATGAAACGCCAAGTTACACTTGACAATCTGTATGTTCGTCGGCGTACTATTTTTTTTTATGTATGTTCGATTACTCCGCCAATTATGAACCGATTTTCATAATTATTTTTGTATTCGAAAGAGTATACTCCCAAGGTGGTCCCATTGTCACCAAGTCAGGGTCTGATGACAGGATCCCAGGTAAATCGAGGGAAACCCTC
This sequence comes from Thumatha senex, assembly GCA_948477245.1. NCBI lineage: Eukaryota > Metazoa > Arthropoda > Insecta > Lepidoptera > Erebidae > Thumatha > Thumatha senex. The sequence goes on along the minus strand of OX419729.1, from coordinate 27,541,020 downwards.
ATATTTTATAGGCACGTATCACGTTTTTCGCATTTTATCGAAAACTATAAAGGCATATATAAATGCAAAAGCATATGGTTGTCATCATCTCATGTTGCTGAGGTGATGAAGGAAGGTTCCTCAAGATTTAAGAGTTGGAAGTTACTTCTTTAAATATTATCGATAGAAATGTAAAAAACATGAAATAAAAAAATTTTAACAAATAATAAAACCGACTTCAAAAAATACAAAAGTGAAAAATAATGTTAAGAATTGCTCGGTAAACGACGGACGGCGAGCGACGAGGAACTCGCTGACTCGCTCGTACTGACGTTGAAACTTAGCGCTCTGTCTCGCTTGCTCGATTGACACTTTATTTAGAGGTGTGACGGTGTGAGTGTATAAGTTGCATATGTAGTTGAGGCCACAGATATATACTCTTCTAAATCTGTGAGTTGAGGCGGACTATATTTTGATTGACTGCAAGTAAAAGCATGACGTATCTTCCCTTTTTTGTTTTAATCTAAGTATAATATTCATTCTTTCCTGATTCGAATTTTCGCTTTTTCCTCGAACTCCTCCCAAACCACTCAAAATTTTTTGATTAAATTTACGCCATAAAACTACATCTAGCCATAGATGGTTTAGAAAAAATAAAATCGAAAATCGGGCATACCATGAAGGAATAATCACCGAAAGAAAAAAAAACATCGACAAAAGAACTCGAAAAACCGCAAGACGCTTCGCTCCATCTAGACTATTCTAGACTTACCGGGGACGGCAAGTGCACCGAGTATATAGGTATATTTATTATTTAGTAGTCATTAAACTATTTACTATGTGGTGGTTGCAATTAAGGAGTGACACAATATTTAGATCATAATCCGTTCAATTCAATTTTTCTTTATGGCAAGCGGTGTCGCCATGTCATTGTATCATAATCCGTTATTTCTGCATTCCAACACTGTCCTTCACGGGATTAAGACAGGATCTATTAATAGTGTCAGGTTCTGGTTACTAAGACCTTTGGGCCAAGTTTCAGGTTCCAAGCAAACAGTTATACCTACCTACTTACAGAGTGCATTATTGAGACGGGAAAATAAGAAAACTATTAACCGTTCTAGTTATACAAAAACTTTACTATAAGACTATCCTTATTTTTTTAAAAATATACCTTCTCAAAATATATTTTATAGACAATATGTGTCAAATTTTAATAACAATATATTTTAGAAGCAGTATGTAGGTACCTACTGCTTCACAGATTTTGGTAAATAGTAACCGGTAGCAGAAAAATGCCAAAATAGCAAAAAGAAAGCAATAGGTAGGTTCAAAAAAGTCTTTATTTATCTATTTCCATAATCCTTGATTGTTCGCTTAAGATATTGATTTACCTAATTTAATACCACCAAGAGTCTATTGACTAGGTGCACTAGCCGTCCCCGGTAAGTCTTAAATGGAGCGGAGCGTTTTGCTGTTTTTCAAATTCTTTTGTCGATGACTATTTTCCTTTCGGTCATTATTCCTCCATGGTGTGACTGATTTTTTTATTTTTTTTCTTAACCATCTATGTCTAGATGTCGTATTATGGGACAAATTTGATCAAATAATGTTGAGTGGTTTGGGAGGAAGAATAGAGCTACGCTTACTCGTTCGTTTCGCTCCAATAATAGGCATCATCAAAAGACACTATCAGTTAAAGTTATATTATAATTAAGCAATAATAACCTTGTGGTAGTGAACGATGTCATTATTAATAGGAATAAATAATTTAATACTAGCTGATGTCCGCGGCTCATGCATGAAGTTTCCCGTTTCCCACATAAACTTGTTTCCGGCATAAAAAGTAGTTCATGTCCTTTCAGGCTTTGGACTATCTTGTTTTATATTTTATTAAATCAGTTCAGTAGTTTAGGCGTGAAAGCGTAACAGACAGACGGAGCATTTATAATATTTTACTAAAAGTAACTAACTATCTTTACGCTGTATCCCTGACGGGGTAGTCAGAGAGGACAGATCGCCAGACATCGCGATCCATGCACACTTCTTTCGCTTCCTGTAGATTCATAAAATATTAGTAGTGTTTAAAATCATTATTACTTTGAGTATCTTCTTCGCTATAAATCATATTCTGACATTGATGGATACGTAAATGAACGCACGGTAAGGTCATACACCTTGTCCTTTGAACCCTGAACTTGAACCGACAGTTTATCGTAGAAAGATGACTCAACTGATAATGTTTACGATAGGTTATCAACTTGACTTAGGGCCGTATTCTAGAACGTTTATCAATACTCAAGAAACACTTAAGAGTAGTATTTTTATGGCAAAAACTAGCCTTAAGCGTCGATTGAGTATTGAGAAACGTTCTGGAATACGGCCCTTAGAAAGGGATTTAGGATTTTAATAACAGCGTCAGCGTCCAATGTAGGTACTTTGATACAAAACACTTTAATGTTGTAAAAGAAATAACGTCCTAATATTTTAAGCGAACAATAAAAAAATAAATAAATACGGACTTTTTTGAACCTCTGTTTTAATAGTATCGAATACTACCTATTACTTTCTTTTTGCTATTATGGCGTTATTTTTTGTTAACTGTTACTGTTCACCAAAATCTGTGCTGCAGTACTTACAATATTTTTTTTTAAATATGGAAAGTTTCATAGAAAAGTTCAAGGTATATTTTAATACTTTGCTACGCTTTGACATGATAAAGAAGGGTGTTACCCGTGGTCCCACCGTTACGCCCCACTGGTGGGTACACGGGGATTTTTAAGCTATTGCATAGCTTTTATAGCGGGCTTTGAGCGCGGCGACCGAATCAAGAAATTCTGTAACGAAAATAAAACCTAACACCCCCCACTCCGCATACCATGTAGCTCGGCCTAGCGTTCGCTTATTTTTTTTTATAATTATTTAATGGCCTGGTTTCTAAGACCTTTTAGCCAAATCTTATTTTTTTATATCATATTTCTTCAATCTTATCTTCTAATTAGTCCTGTCCAGTCGATGTCTTGTCCTCAGGCTACATCCTGGTCCTTGCCATCAGTATAATGGTGATTCTTATACTAAGGTTGTCAGTGGACGTTTCGCGGCAAGAGAGAAAATAGCATTTCACTGCATATATATCATTGTCTTTCACTATAGCACGTTAACACAACTTTTATGTCCACTCCCGCACATAAAACAAGATAAATGCACTAGTTTTAGAAAATAATATAAAGCAAGCGTCCGCACTTGAAACTCTTCCCGCCAAAAATCCAGCGTTCGCTTAACGTGTATGTACATGGTAGTGTAGGAAGCAATCATATTTAATTGCTAAGACTCCATTCGCATTAATTTAATTAACAGTACTTGCTAAAATTAATTATTGCTGAGACATCGATTACGTAACAATTGTCCATTCGTCACGAACCCACAATCTCCCTCCAATACAGGACTAAGCGCATCGACGTTCGCGCCGCTACTGAGTTACGAGTTGTGAATGCTAAATTAAATTGCCAAAACTCATAATTATAATTCACGACAAATTCATATCGCAGGCGAGCTGTGAACGCTGCGTTTCTGCGACGACTAAATCATGAGGCAGGCGAGCTGCGAATGATGCGTCGCTGCGATTGCTAAAATTCATTTTCACGACTAATTCATGAATGGATCGTGTCATTGTGCTATTGCGAAATCCGGAGTGTGTGAATAAAAAAGTGCATGGTTGATATTCAGCCCATTATTTTTAACTATTAAATGCTTGTGTTTGGGGTTATTTATTCCATTTCAGTATAAATTTTTTTGACAACCTTTGAAAGCGATTGAGTTGAGTAAGAAGTCGAAATTCGTACGTACTTTTTACGAGTTGTAGATACTTTGTTTTTTTTTGTATTATTCTTTTATTGTGAATATATAAACCCTAAAATCGTGTGATTGTACTTTATTGTGGAATAAATAATGCAATACAAAATGTATTTGTTGGGTTCCGTCTCTCGAAAGGAAAACAGCGGAACTAAAGTTTTTTATTTGTATTGAATTTAAAACTTCTTTTAGAGCGGTACGCATATTTTCTCATATTAATCTCTGGACCAGCGACACCGTTAGGCATATGCGTGTACATATAGCAGACCGCGAACGCGTCTAGATAAATATTTTGTCTTGATAGTTAATTGGTACCTAGATTCAATATCTTGCTACTAAATAATAGAATCATCATCATTATCATCTAACGTTAATCCCGGTCAACAGGTCAATTTTTTTTATTATGTCCGTCTGGATGTCAGTCCGTCTGTCTATCCATGTGTCATCATCGATTTTTTCAGGAACGGGAGGATCTAGCATGTTGATGTTTACTTCATTGATGTTCATATTAGCATTTATCATAAATATGTGATAATTTATAAATATAATTTAAAGAGAAAAAAAATTGTTTTCTTTTCACTTTTTTTTGCTGCCACTACTCTGCTTTAGCGTCGGGGATCGGTCGGTATAACGTTGTTTTTTTGCTGCCCTTACTCTGCTTTGGCGTCGGGGATCGGTCGGTATAACGACGCGAACGGCGAGCGGCGAGGAACTCGCTGACTCGCTCGTACTGACGTTGAAACTTAGCGCTCTGTCTCTGTTGCTCGATTGACACTTTATTTAGAGGTGTGACGGTGTGAGTGTGTAAGTTGCATATGTAGTTGAGGCGGACTATGTTTTGATTGACTGCAAGTAAAAGCATGACGTATCTACCCTTTTTTGTTTTAATCTAAGCTTTTGAATGAAGAATATTCATCATCTACTTGAAAATTATCACTACGAGAGAAAAAAAAAAATATAATATGCGTTGTGGCTAAGTCCAAGCCGGACATCGCCAAAACAACAAAAAAAAAGAAGGTTGCAACGTTTCAAAAAATATAACATTCGAAATTCAAATAGTTCCGATTAGCTAGAAGTGCAAAACTTTGTGTGCCCCATGTACTAGTGATGGAAATTAATGCTATTTTTTATAGTAGCTAATATGAAAATGTCAACAAATTCTAAAAGTAAGTTATGCTGCTTTATATGGCAATTTTTTACCGTATGCCATATTTTAATAAATTTAATTTAGAAAACGGATTAACATTTTTAACATATTGTACGCTCATGCTACTTCCATGAAAAGAAAAATAAACAAATTATTTAGTGTTAGACATTTAAAATGTAAAAACCGACTTGAGTGACTGAGAGATCGAGTGAATGAGTGTGAGTGTGAGCGGAGTATGTAAGTATGTGTGTGTGTGAGAGTGAGTGTGAGTGAGCGAGTGAGTTACAGTGCGCATGAGTGTGTTGGTAAGGGTGAGTGTGAGGGGGATGGTGTGGGTGACCACGGGTAACACCGGTAAAGTAGCTTTCATAAGACGCAATTCCAAAAATAAAAAATAACAACTACATTGAAGGGCGCTGTTTCGTGTTGCAGCTACAAATTATCTTAATCTATTACCCCAAATGATAGGTAAATGATCAAACAATTTATTACGCTAAGTAAAGCTTAGCCACATATCACGCACGGTGGACGGGTATTCACCGCCAGTTTTGAGTCATTTTACTGCATATCGAGATTTCCTTTTGTACCTACTAACTTTTGACAAACCCAACTACAAAAATATTTCCGGTTACGAGACCCATTTACGTACAACACACGCTTGATATGTGGCTGTGCTTTACTTAGGGTAATAAATTGTTTGATCATTTACCTATCATTTGGGGTAGGAGATTAAGATAATTTGTAGCTGCAACACGAAACAGCGCCCTTCAATGTAGTTGTTATTTTTTTATTCTTGGAATTGCGTCTTATGAAAGCTACTTTACCGGTGTTACCCGTGGTCACACCGCTGTGCCCTATTGGTGGACAGTCTCATCTCTAGTGCAGTTTTTTTCAATACGGTCAGTCACACACACACTCACTCATTCACGCGCGCTCGCTCACCCTCACCCTCACACTAACATTTACCCTCACGCTCACCCACACCATCCCCCTCACACTCACACTCACACTCACTCTTACCAACACACTCATGCGCACTGTAACTCAGTCGCTCACTCACACTCACACACACTCTCACACACACACTCACACACATACTTACACACTCCGCTCACATTGACACTCACACTCATTCACTCGATCTCTCAGTCACACACTCGCTCTCTCTCACACACACTCACACACTGCCACTCACAACCCACATTCACACTCACATTTACATACTTACCCACTCCCTCACTCACTCTCACACACACACTCCCACACTCACTCACACACACTCTCACCCTGACCCTCACCCTCTCACTTTCACCCTCACACTCACCCTCACATTCACACACTCACTCACTCAATCACTCCCTCTCACACACACTCCCACACTCTCATACACTCACACAAACACTCACACACTTTCGCAATCACACAGTAAGGCTCACCCTCACACTAACCCTCACACACCCTCACCCTCACACTAACACACTTACTCACTCGCTCTCATACACACTCTCACACTGTCACACACTCACAGTCACACACACACACACACTCGCTCACACGCTCGGCCGAGCTACATGGTAGGCGGAGTGGGGGATGTTAGGTTTTATTTTCGTTACGGAATTTCTTGATTCGGTCGCCGCAATGAAAGTCCGCGATGATAGCAATGCAAATTAAATAATATATTTTAACAGTTCGTCTCGATCGGTGCGAGATACTGTCGTACCATATACGTAGCCTACGTATAACTCATAGTGTGACCTACGTAACGTCGGTCACACTGTAAGTTTTGCGTAACTTAAAAAAAAAGCATGTTATAACCAAAATATTATGTTTATTGCATTTCAAAATACTCTCTTTTTCATTTTAAACATTTTTTCATGCGATCGAACCATTTTTTAAACAGGAGGACCACATATCTGCTGGCATGTTTAAGAAAACATGCCAGCAGATATGTGGTCCTCACGTATCACGTATCGTATTACGTAGACGTGCTGATTGAACGCTGTTACTGCCTCATGGGAGTTGGTAAAATTGAAACCTCTCATCAAATCTTTGATTTTTGGGAAAATACATAAATCACAGGGTGCTAGGTCGGGGCTATACGCAGGATGGGTGACGAGATGTACTTTTTCGGAAGCTAAAAATGACTTTGTTTTGTTGGCCGTGTGTAAAAAGCGTTGTCATATGTAGGAGAACGCGGCTTTTTGGTCGTCTTTCGCGAACTTTTTCTAACACCCTGGATAAACAAATGGTTGAATACCACTCGGCATTAACACTCTTTTAATCTTCAAGTGGAATTGTACAGATGGGACCCGTAGCTGAGAAAAAAAACCCGATCATTTTTTTATAACATAACATAACGGAGTGGCGACCGCGTCATTCGCTGTCTCCCGCCAAAACCCCTGCAACCTTCTTAGTAACAAGAAAAATACAATTGGCGGGAAATCATTTGTCAATTGTTTTTTATCACACATCGAAGTTCTACGTAGGTACGCAATGAAAATGGAATTAAGTCGAAAAGATTTTAGAGCGATGATTTTTTATGATTTTGAAAGTTCTCTCTCCGCATGACTCGTCTTCTACATTTCGGAGAGGAGCACCTTGTTTGAGCACCGTGTGGCGATGGTTTGTGAAAATTCAGAAAACCATCGCCACACGGCCTTCAACTGCCGTCAACGAAAATAATGTGGCTACTGTTAAGCATCTAATTGAAGAAAACCCGCGGATTACCTATGAGATAATTCGAGGACTATTGAGGATAGGTATGAGATAAATTCAGAAAATTTTACACGAAGAATTGAAAGTTCGGAAACTTTATTGTCTTTGTTGGATCCCTCATGAACTGACAGCGGAAAGACCGCAGAAGCGGGCTCGCGTGGAATGGTGCTCACAGATGCTACTGAAGTACGACCACGGACATTCTAATGCTGTTTATGACTTTGTCACAGGAGACGAAACGTGGATTAATTGTTTTGAATCCGAAAAAATACAGCAATCTTGTGAATGGGTGTTTGATAATGAGAACAGGCCAACAAAAGTGAGGCAGGCGAGAAACGTTGGTAAAAAAATGATCGCGTTTTTTTTCTCAGCTACGGGTCCCATCTGTACAATTCCACTTGAAGATTAAAAGAGTGTTAATGCCGAGTGGTATTCAACCATTTGTTTACCCAGGGTGTTAGAAAAAGTTCGCGAAAGACGACCAAATAGCCGCGTTCTCCTACATCATGACAACGCTTTTCACACACGGCCAACAAAACAAAGTCATTTTTAGCTTCCGAAAAAGTACATCTCGTCACCCATCCTGCGCATGGCCCCGACCTAGCACCCTGTGATTTCTGTATTTTCCCCAAAATCAAAGATTTGATGAGAGGTTTCACTTTTACCAACTCCCAAGAGGCAGTGACAGCGTTCAATAAGCACGTAGAAAACATGCCAGCAGATATGTGGTCCTCCTGTTTAAAAAATGGTTCGATCGCATGAAAAAATGTTTAAAATGAAAAATAGAGTATTTTGAAATGATATTTTGAATTGATTATGAAACATAATATTTTGGTTAAAACATGTTTTTTTTTAAATTACGAAAAACTTATAGTGTGACCGACGTTACGTAGGTCTACACTATGAGTTATACGTAGGCTACGTATATGGTACGACAGTATCTCGCACCGATCGAGACGAGCTGTTAAAATATATTATTTAATTTGCATTGCTATCATCGCGGACTTTCATTGCGGCGACCGAATCAAGAAATTCCGTAACGATAATAAAACCTAACATCCCCCACTCCGCCTTCCATGTAGCTCGGCCGAGCGTGTGAGCGAGATTATGTGTGTGTGACTGTGAGTGTGTGACAGTGTGAGAGTGTGTAAGAGAGCGAATGAGTAAGTGTGTTAGTGTGAGGGTGAGGGTGTGTGAGGGTTAGTGTGAGGGTGAGCCTTACTGTGTGATTGCGTAAGTGTGTGAGTGTTTGTGTGAGTGTATGAGAGTGTGGGAGTGTGTGTGAGAGGGAATGATTGAGTGAGTGAGTGTGTGAATGTGAGCGTGAGTGTGAGGGTGAAGGTGAGAGGGTGAGGGTCAGGCTGAGAGTGTGTGTGTGAGTGTGGGAGTGTGTGTGTGAGAGTGAGTGAGGGAGTGGGTGAGTATGTAAATGTGAGTGGGAATGTGGGTTAGTGTGTGGCAGTGTGTGAGTGTGTGTGAGAGAGAGAGAGCGAGTGTGTGACTGAGAGATCGAGTGAATGAATGTGAGTGTCAATGTGAGCTGAGTGTGTAAGTATGTGTGTGAGTGTGTGTGTGTGAGAGTGTGTGTGAATGTGAGTGAGCGAGTGAGAGATGAGGCTGTCCACCAATAGGGCACAGCGGTGTGACCACGGGTAACACCGGTAAAGTAGCTTTCATAAGACGCAATTCCAAAAATTAAAACATAACAACTACATTGAAGGGATCTGTTTCGTGTTGCAGCTACAAATTATCTTAATCTCCTATCCCAAATGATAGGTAAATGATCAAACAATTTATTACCCTAAGTAAAGCACAGCCACATATCACGCACGGTGGACGGGTATTCACCGCCAGTTTTGAGTCATTTTACTGCATATCGAGATTTCCTTTTGTACCTACTAACTTTTGACAAACACAACTACAAAAATATTTCCGGTTACGAGACCCATTTACGTACAACACACGCCCTTGTCTATGACATAGCCACAAACCAAAATTAACAGATCTTACGCCATAAATACTTTAATAAAAAAAGCCTTATGGAATTAAATTAATATATATGCGTTTACCAACTACACCACCGTGACCTGCACGAAACTGACAAATTAATCCACCTCTTTACGTCGCCTTAAGACGTAATTAGGTGGATTAATTCGTCGGTTTCGAGCAACGCGCCTGGTGCGTTGAACCAGATGGCGTTGGTTCGAGTCCATCACGTGACTAAAAAATTTTTCCACTTTAAAATTTACTACAGGGTAGCCAAAGAACTGCAACAGTTAAAAAATAAAACTAAAAATAAAAAGGTTACTACATCTTCTTAATTCTATTTCTAAGAACACGTCCTACTACGAACACTCCCTTTACGTTTTACACACCAAAGTGTATCAAATAATGTATCTTATGCACAAGTAACGAAAGCTATTCAACCAAATTCCCAGCCACAGGTACACGCTCCACAAGCTCTCAAGACAGGAGACTCCGATACAAATGAAAATATAAATAAATTTTTAAATATTTTAACTTCTTTTGAACAAAGGTTGAAAAACCTAGAAAGTAGTGCTACACAGCTACCTCATGTGATGCAAAAATTAAATATACTTTAAAAATTATGGCGTGGAATTCAAACGGACTCCTAAAGCATCGAAACGAGCTTCAAGCTGTCCTTGTCTCAGAAGAAATTGATGTGTGCGTTATCTCAGAGTCTCACTTTACAAGAGAATCGTACATTCACATTAATGGGTATAAAATATATCATGCACTGCACCCTGTCAATACTGCGAGAGGGGGAAGCACTCTCATAATAAGAGAGACCATCCACCATTACCTAGAACATGAATATGAAGAAGAATTCATACAAACAGTAGCAGTTAGGGTCAGAACTAAACTTCATCACATTACTGTAGCTGCTATTTACAGTCCACCAAAGCATGCTCTTAAAATAGAGCAGTACAGAAACCTATTAAAACTTCTTGGCAACACATATATATTAGGAGGAGACTTTAATGCAAAAAATACATACTGGAGATCCAGACTGACCAACACTAAAGGAAAGGAATTGCTTGGTGCTATCAGAGAAACAAATGCAATGCAATGCAATTTCAACAGGAAAACCCACTTACTGGCCTACTGACCCAAAAAAAAACACAGATCAAAACGACTTTTTCATTTATAAGAATCTGTCAGCTACATATCTTAACATACAAGAAGGATTTGATATGAATTCCGATCATTCTCCTATTATATTAACCTGAAGTGATACTACTCGTATAATCCAAAAAGAAAGCAATCCTATTTTAGTAAATAAACACACTGATTGGGATAGCTTCAAGTTCGAATTAGACAACATTATTGACCTGATAGTATCTCTCAAAAACAAAGAGCAATTAGATAAAGAAGTATCAAAATCAAAATTTGTGACAGACATCCAAAGGTGCGCTTGGGGAAATACAAATATAAGAAATTTTGAACCCGTTGCCTTTTTAGTGAGGTGGTAGCAAAAAGGCTAAAAGGTCTTATGTGCTAGACACTAATTAGCACGACCAATTAAAGTCCTGGTAGTCTCGGACGGAACCAATTAAAGTCCTGGTAGTCTCGGACGGAAACGGATAAATGGATGGATGAAACGGATTTTAAATTTTTTATTTTTATTTTTTATGAAGTAACTGTTTGGTTACCTCATAACAATTACAATCTAGCCTTGAGGCTAATAAGTAATTTAAATTTAACTTAACTTGCTAAAATAACTTACTGAGTAAAGAATGTGTTCATTGGCACTTTTCTTATGGTCTCTATTATAATGTACACATTTGTTCATGACATGTGTTCTTCAGGGGTAGCACTTCACTGCACTCCGTAACACTATTTTCACTAAACTAACTCAAAAGGCTTAGTTCTTTTTAGTCTTCTTACAGTGTCCGTGGTGTCAAGGAGCTGGATAGCCTCGACATTCACATGTTGAAGAAGTCTTTTTTCGTGAGCTTCGGCGTATTTTTTCATAACCTTAATAACAAGGTCCACTCCTAAGTCCCGGTGGATGTCCTTATTTCTAGTGTACCAGGGAGCGTTTACTCCGAAGTACTTTTCTTTGGAACCTTTGTATAATTTCAACATTAGTTCGTTTTGTACAACCCCAAAGCTGAATACTGTATGAGCATACAGGCATAAGTACTTGTTTGTATAAAAGAACTTTGTTGTTCACTGACAATGATGAATGTCTGCCAAGTAGCCAGTACATACTCTTGTAGCGTAGATCTAACTCCTGGCGTTTCTTTTTGACATGAGCCTTCCAGCGAAGCTTTGCGTCAAGCGTCATACCCAGGTATTTTCATATGGTATTATGCTACCGTTAATGTATACCGGTGTATAGTTAGGTCTTCGATTTGTGAAGTCTATATGAGTCGATTTGGACTCATTTAGCTTAATTCGCCATTTTTTTGTCCATTCGGTGATGGAATTGATGGCACTTTGTACTTTCTCTACGGCGTCTTTGTGAGTGACACCTGTAGCCATTATGGCTGTGTCATCTGCGAAAGTTGCAATAACGTTGTTTTTTATTTCTTGGATATCACAGGTGTACAATAGGTACAGTACAGGGCCAAGGACACTTCCCTGTGGTACTCCAGCTTTTATTTGCTTGAGATCAGAATAAGCATCTTCATGTCTGACTCTAAACATGCGCTCAGTTATGTAGGATTCTAGAATATCTGCAAATTGTTTTGGGACCATTTTCTTTAACTTATATATAAGACCTTTATGCCACACCTTATCAAATGCCTGTGCTACATCCAGGAATACTGTAGAACAAACTTTATTTTCTTCTATGGCTTTTTCTATAACTGTGGTAATTCTATGTATTTGGTCTATCGTGGAGTGTTTTTCTCTGAAGCCGAATTGATAAATGGGAATCAATTTTCTGTCTTCTATTATAGGTTAAACCTCACTACAGTAACTCCAAACAGCATAGATCCATTTAATATAGTTCAACTCATAACACGCCCCACAGCACTCAACGAATTCATGCAACATGTGTACACAACATAAATCAACTAAAATCATTCAACAATACCTAATAAAAAATAATAAAAAGCTTCAACACAATTATTGTATCTATGATAAATAGTATACTATAGTAATTATTGTTATTTCATTCAAATATTAAATAATTTATTTATGTAAGTACTTTGTGGTGTGCATGTATATTTTATATATCTATCTATTTATTTACTTTATTTACATATGTACGATATTATAAATCTACATTTATCTTTGTTAAATTACTTTTAGAAGTCTGTATAGCCTAGAATGCCATATTCCATATGATGTCTCATACCAACCATGCACACGCACAGATAATATATAAAATTCCTTAGACCCCAAAACAACTCACAACATCCTTACACATCATCTACCCATAATAACACAACCCATAACCATTGAAGGCAAATTGTCGTACGTATAAAATCGCGTTACTTTGTACCTTTCAACGTAAAATTAAAAAAAAAACCTCTACTCGCGGTCTGGAACACCAGTGGCAGAGGCGAACTACAGTCACTGGTGTCTGTGGGCAGTAGTCCAATAGACTCATCTTTATCGTTTTATCTCTTTTTCCAGATAGCCAATAATGGATTTTGTGATCGGTGGGTTGGCCGGCGCCGGTGCAACCATATTCAGTAATCCAATGGATGTCGTAAAGACACGACTTCAGTTGCAAGGGGAACTACGAACCCGGTCTGAAACTACAGTTAGGTATAGGGGGATGTTCCACGCGCTATACGTCATCGCAAGAGCTGATGGCGTGCTAGCATTGCAAAAAGGATTGGCACCAGCTATGGTGCTGGGCATGACTATGAATTCTGTGAGGTAATAACAATGACAGCTTAAATTCTAATATTATAGTAGAAAACTCCTGAAAACAGTATTAAGGGCAAGATGAGGGCAAGTCAGCGGCACAGAAACTAAAAATGATGTCCGCGTATGAAACGATAAATGAATTTGCAGGAAGCGAAAGGAGTGTGCATGGTTCGCGAAGTCTGGCGATGTGTCCTCCCTGACTACCCCGTATAATTATTCAGATTTTAAGAGTTCTACTTTATCAATGTTCTGTACATGATTCTGCAAAATAGGCAATCACTCCGCCTGAATTGCCTCGCCTCATTTCCAGATTAGGGATGTATCATGTAGCAGAAGTACAAGGTTGGACTAAAAACAGAGATGGCGATACGAGTATTGAGAAGGCTATCTTCTGGGGAAGTGCAAGTGGTGTTATGAGCGGGATCACAGGCAACCCTGCGTCGGTACTCAAGACTAGAATCCAGTCAGCTGCTCACCCTAGTATAGCTGTAGGAAGGCAACATAAGTATAATGGTAATTCTACGTAACTCTTTTTTAATTACTGAGGTTGCAGAGAAGAAACCCATTCTTCAAATGGGGTCTTAGGTTTTTAAACAGGCGGCAGCGCGAGTGCCGTCACGTGCAGAATGGCAACAATGCTCTCCAAGAATAGATCAGCTGACAATGTTTTTTTCGGTGATTATTCCTCACTGGTACAACCAATTTTAAGTTTTCTTTTTCTTTAAATTTGGTGGTGGCCCAGTTGCACGTGCATCCCAAAATGCAAAATTCTATTTGTACATTTTCGAGTTGTTTTGTCGATATCTATTTTCCTTTCGGTGATTATTCCTCTATGATATGAACGATTTCCATGTTTAATTTTTTCCAAGCCATCTCTGGCTAGTTGTCATATTATGGGTCAAATATGATCAAAAAGTGTTGAGTGGTTTGGGAGAAGTTCGAGGACTAAGCAAAATCCGAATCGGAAAAAAAGGGAGCTACGCTTCGCTCCAAAAAACACAAAAAAAAGAAAAGAAACAACTGAGCTCAATGGCAACTGGGACCAAACGGCATAAATGAAAATGCCATCACCAGTAACCTATGTCAAGACCGACCGTATCGTAGTGATCGTTATATAGTATAAGTATTTTCAAAATACCTGCAACAATTATTTTATTATTTTTCAGGAATGTTTGATGGTATTATTAAAATATATAAATCTGAAGGTATAAAAGGTTTCTTTGCGGGAGTATCAGCCACGTGCACGAGGTTGGCCATCGGAAGTGCTGCACAACTTACTACATTTTCAAAGTAAGGCATTCGGGAAAACCATTAAACTTATACCTAATTATATTATTAATATATGGTCTCTGATTGTAGCTAAACGTCAAAAACGTTAACGATGTATGATTGCTTTTCGTATCTATACTTCTATACTATATACTAATATAATAAGCTGAAGATATTTTTGTCTGTTTGGTTGAACGCGCTAATCTCAGAACTTCTGGTCCGAATTGAAAAAAATATTTTTGTTTTGGATGGTCCATTTATCGAAGAAGGTTATATAACATCACGCTACACTATGACCCAGGTGGTCTGAGCAGTAATCATAAATGTCAACAAATCGGACAATTTTTATACATATTTGTAATAGTAATGCAACAGGATTAAGTGGATGCGACGGGTATTCAAAATATGTCACGGGTGAAACCGCGAGGGTCAGCTAGTCATTAATATACACAAAATCATTTAAACCGCTATTATAGTATAGTTACTGATTGCAGATGTATATGTCACCTGTAGTATAGTGTGCTGGGTATAAGAGGTCACACCAATATCTTCGTAGACCCAAGCTTGTTACTTGTAAGCGGTGCACATGCTGACCAACGGAGGAAGTAACGAAACATGGGCCCTTACTGGGAGGTGTTAACTCTGTAAGGGCCCATATGTCGTTACGGTAGTCGGCACCGGTAATGTCGAAAATCAAAAACCAAGCGATAACTACTCCTAGCATTCAAATAAAAGACCCCAGACTCCAGGTAAAGTTTAAAAAGTCACTGCTATGAAGAAGAAGAACAAATGAGAAACTTTACCGAAGTAGGATCTCTTGCCCTGAGGGGGAGAGGAGGTGAGGAGAGGTGACCTATTACGTGTATGAAGAGTAGTGTTGAGAAGTCGCATATCAATGGGTATCTCCAAGCCATGCCTCAGATTAAACTAGGTGCACTTGCCGTCCCTCGGTAAGTCTAAATGGAGCGAAGCGTTTTGCCGTTTTTCGAGATCTTTTGTCCATGTCTTTTTCCTTTCGGTTATTATTCCTCCATAGTATATCTGATTTTCGATTTTATTTTTTTCAACCATCTATGGCTAGTTGTCGTATTGTTGGTCAAATTTGATCAAAAAGTGTTGAGTGGTTTGGAAGTAGTTCGAGGACAAAGCGAAAATCCTAATCGGCGAAGAATGGAGCTACGCTCACTTTGTTCGCTTCGCTCCAATTACACGAAGTTACGAATATTCGTGTACTAGCAATTTTTGGGCGATAGCCCATTTTGTTTTTGTAGATTTAAATGGGTAGTATGTAAATAAATCGATAAATATTAGAGCTGGGCCATGCTGCATCACTAATCTACTTAACTATAGACAAAAAATGAACACAAAAAAGAAGTTTTCATTTCGAACCGTACTGGTTCCTGAAATTAGCGCGATCAACCAACTAGCCAAACAAACAAACTCTTCAGCTAAATAATTTAGCATAGATTTAGATATCGCCGATAAATGAGCTTGTAGAATAGAATAGAATAAACTTTATTGCACATCAATATCAAACACTCATGTCAAGAGATTACAGTCTCCTAAATGTACAAAGGGCAATCTCTTACAGGCAACCTTTTATCGATAATTCTAACAATTGTTTCCACTTCAGAGCTAAGGAAATGCTGCTCTCGCACGGGATTTGCGAATCCACGCCTCTCGGTTTGGCCTTCACTGCAAGCGCAGTGAGCGGCGTTGTGGTAGCCCTGGCCATTTGCCCGTTTGACGTTACCACAGTGCGCTTGTACAATCAGGGTTGGTACCTACCTATATTTTTTAAATTTAGTTTGTTTCCAGATTCAAAAACAAACAGTCTGTGAAAGAACCACTGGAGAGTCTTCAAATTACCTTGAGTACAACTTAAGGTACTTTGAAGACTCCCCTGTGGCTCTTTCGTGTGTTGCAAGTATCGTATATGGTATAATTGTGGTCGTTTTTGAAACGCCACTGGATATGATAAATCTATTGTAACGATAACTTGAAGCTATCTAGCGGTACTTAAAGAAAGTAATTTAATTAGTGTGGGCAATGTGACTAAAATTCTATGAAGCAGTTAGTCTTGGTTGCTAGTAATATATCAGTCGTTAAACCAATTTGAAGACCGACAGTCTTCAAATTGTTTTGCTTGAAAATTTTTAACGTCGCCACAAACTCTGCCTTTCAACTCTCTGCATTTCAACACGGCAATGGGCTCACCACCTGTTACGTGTGACATAAATGCATACGGTGATATATTGTCTCTGCCACTCCTTTGGGGATAAAGGTTTAAATGATAAGAAATTGATCCAATAATTACAATAAGAAAAGATAACCTTTTTTTAAGCACTTATATTCCTTTGCTCTGAATTTTTATTTTTCTTAAATATTGTTTTTACATAGCCTATTTATTTTTCAGGTTCGGCAAATATGGGCAAAGTTCTGTACACGGGAATACTGGACTGTCTGACCAAAATATACAAAATTGAAGGTATATACGGACTGTACAAAGGGCTAGGGCCACTATATTTAAGAATAGCTCCACACACTACACTCTCCCTTGTCATATGGGACGTGCTCAATAATTTATTATTGAGTAATAAAAATAGTAAAAGTTCTAGTTTGTTTTATTTGAAATCCAAAAATGCTGCGGTAACCTAGAACCATGGATAAAGAGTTTTCTGATCAGTAAGTATTATGGTTAAAAACAGTCGAACTCAGTACCTAAATGAGCAGATTGCTCAAAAACGGAAAAGTCATAAGTACTCGGATACCCAGTGTAACAATGTAGTATTTTTTTAGTTTTAATAGTCGACTAGATGACCCCCACAGCTTCGCCCGTGGAACATTTCGACCTCCCGTCGCGTCGCACCTATTTAATCCCGCCGCTTATAAATTCTACAATGATGCATAAAAATTTACACGAATTGTCGACATTTATGACTACTGCTCTGCTCCCCAGTATAGTAGCGTAACGATATATAGCCTATAGCCTTCCTCGATAAATGGGTTATTTAACACAAAAAGAATTTTTCAAAGCCGACCAGTAGTAACAAACTTCAGCTTTATAAAAAAAAAAAATACTAAACTCCACTCCCGCACGCGCACCCCCGCCTTGGTGACGCCCACTTCGCAACGGGCCGAAACGTCCAATTTTAATAATTCAAAGACCAAATATTATCTACATAAACTGTACTTAGTGATGAAATAATTTATTTTGATAACGATTAATAGTATGAGTAAAATAAACGCGTTTAAATGTAGTCCAAAAAATTCAAGATTTAAAATATAAAAATGGTTGTTGTGCCCCAATCGATATAGATAAATATAGTGTGTCGCGGACTATTTTGTAGATATTTATAAGATCTACAATTAATTAGAACATTCTATGGATCTACGAGTATCTTTTATAGTTTAGACAGCGTACGCAAAATTCTGGTTGATTTCTTACACCTTGTGTCCGAAAACCCCAAATATCTTACGGAACCCTATTTTTTCCAAAATAAAATACTGCCTATGTTACTCGTGGATAATGTAGCTTTCAAATGGTGAAAGAGTTTTTAAAATCTGTCCAGTAGTTTTTGAGCCTATTCATTACAAACAAATAAACAAAGTTTTCCTCTTTATAATATTAGTGTAGATTATTGTCGACTGGGGAGGGTCACTTCATTCCCAACACTATGGGATCAGTTGTGTCGCTTCACTAGTGGACAGAGAAGGGGTGTGGATAGTGGCCAAATAAAACGGTTTTCTCAAAGCGCAACGAGCTATTTATTTCGCCACGCTCATCGCGTACACTGATCCGGGGTTCTCGCCTACAACATTACTTACTCCTGCAAGTTTTCTGGCGCCGTCGTGTCCAGCAGCACCAGCGCCGTGCCTACGCCGCCTCCTAGTGCAAGCTAAGTTTTTCCCTCCATCTCGGGCACGCGGAGGGACTTCCAAGAGTGTTATTTTGTATCTAATATTTCCACGGAACTATTTTATTGAACCAGGACCTGAATGTACCTAATTACTTAAAATTCTAATTTACATATAATTCTAATATATTTATAATATACATTACTGTGGTATTTAAATTGTCTCATCGCTTAATTTATCTCTCAAGCACTCACCTACCTAATTTTCCTAAACTTGTTGACTAGGGGTAGTTGGTCTACCACCAACCCACCATAACATCACACAAGACGTTCGTGTATGAAGCGATTGATGAATCTGCAAGAAGTGAAAGAAGTATGCATGGATCGCGAAGCCTGGCGATCTGCCCTCTCTGACTACTCCATCAGGGATACAGCGTGAAGATAGTTAACTAAGTACTGTTACTATTGACTTATTTCATTAGAACATCAGTACCCCGCGGGTGCAGGTAAGCTCAGTGAAGTTCTCCAGAACCCGTTAATAACAGGAACCCGTTACCGGGATAAAAAAGGCAGTCAATAGGCTAGTATTGACTGCCTCGGTTGCGCATTTCCACCTAAAAATACGTATTTTTTATTAATGCAAGTTATTAATTCAAATAGTGAAAATTCTCTAACTGTTAGTTTTTTTCCTTATACATAGGACCCATCGACGTATAGATTTAGAATTATTAAAAGTTTATCAGTTGTTCAGATCCGGTTTAAGATTTGACGACCTCTTGCGCGGTGGGAGTGTATCCGACTGCTACGCAAGAGGTCGTGGGTTCTATTCCCACCCAGGATAAAACTTTGTGTGATGAGAACGATGGTTTATTATTCTGTGTCTGGGTGTTAGTTATCTAGTTACCATAGTACAAGTTCTGCTTAGTTTGGAATTAGATGGCGTTGTGTGAGTTGTCCCAACAATATTCATTTATTATTGTCCCATACCACAATCTTATATAGCTTACTTTCGGCTAGTCAGCTTTGTATAAAAAAATGTGTAAATCCATTCCGTAGTTATTGCGTGAAAGAGTAACAAACCCACATCTATATATTTTAACAAACCTTTGCGTTTATAATATTAGTAGGAATGTATGCAATTCGGTCACTCGTACCTACCTATATCAAAATAAAACGTCACATCTTTGGTATGTTAGACTTTATGCAAAGAGGATAAAATCGCCACGTTAAATCTTTATGTAGCAGAATAAACTATATCCTAAGGGTTGTCTTGTTTTTCTTTAAAAAAATAATCATTTAATTTTATATGCAGATCAGATGGTACAAATGTCACAAATATAAACCTGGTCATTTTAGTTTACAAAATTTTCCTTTTTTTCTTTTAACATACTAAGTTTAAGACAGTGTTAAGTATTTATTAGTATAGGAAATTATATATTCCCAAATATAATGAATCTGTCTTAGCTCATATAAGGTGTGTTGTGGAAAGTTTTGTTTAAACATCGCAATATCCAACTTGATAATAAAATCGATTATCAATAATGCTGAAAATGAGATAAAATCATAACCACTTCAAGTGCACGTGCATTGGAGTCAGAGAAAATAGCCATAAGGTAAATTAAATAAGTAACCTACCTACTGCCAGATTCGCAAAGCAACAGGACACAACAGTGTCGGAGGAAGAATCAGGCAAAAAAGTTCATGGCCTCTCTTTTCTAACCGCCAGTGATTAGGTACCTACTAATTTTAACATTATTTTTGAACAAATCCTATTTAAATATTTCGCTGATACTGTTATGTTTAATGGTGATGGAGAACACCCTAATATGTAGGAACCAAGTTCATAAAGCTAGGCTGCCTCCTTATGAAGATAGCTAAAAAAAATTTATCTGATAAGCTTACCAGGAAAAACGCTAGACGATGAACGGACAAGTCTTTATAAATTTTCCAATATGTATTATATTTGTTACATACTTCTAGAGTTTATTAATTTTATTCCTAAAAGGGATTATTAGGCTTAAATATATTGCTACCAGTGCCATTGCTACCGGAAGGCAAATAGTCAGGCAATCCAATAATGAAAACGGATGATAACAAAATCGGGGGATACATTTTGGAGTTGCAGCTACATATTCAACATCGCCATTTAAAATTAAATTACACCACGGGATAGGTAAAGGATCAAAGAAATTATTACGCTAAGTAAGGACTTTGACACAATGCGCTTGGCAGAGACAGAAGCGTCGCCATTTTCAGGTCATTTTGCTGATTTTTGTCTCGGAGAAGCTTCGACAACGTTCGTTATAATTTCGAAAATTTTTAGTGTATCTTGAATTAATATCAAAGAAAAACAAAGGTATTCTATGCAATAGCTTTACCGCGGCAGTCTCCGAGTGCCACACGTCTTTTTTTTCCCACAAGATCTATTCTACGGCTATGACTAATGTACAACAGCGAATTCCTTACACCCATATGTATACTACGGATATGACTAATGTACAACATCGATATTAAAGTGGATCCATCGGTCTACGTTAGGTCTTGGGCCTCTTTGCCTACAAGGAAATAAGGTTTGTCGCTCCAGTCATTATTAATAATAAATAAATATAAAATAAATAATAAATAATTAAAATTGCTTAAATAAAACTTGAAGCGCTCGTGGCCCCGCGGACGTAGTGTTCTGTAAACGATCACTGCGTTAAGAAACTTTCACTATGGCTGGTCCTCGGATGGGTGACCACTTTGTGGCATTTATATTTGCGAGCGTTTCCGTGCTTCGGAAGGCACGTTAAGCCGTTGGTCCCGGATGCCAGTAAAATTGCAGTCGTTAAGCCTGGTTGAAGGCCTTATGGTCTTAAAAAATTTCAACAGTAGGTAGCCACAACCTGCGTCTGTCTATTTCAACTCGGCAATGGGCTCACCACCTATTACGTGGGACAGGAATCCACACGGTGAAAAGTGGGCATAATATGCCTCTGCCACCCCTTCGGGGATAAGGCGTGATGGATTATTAATAAGAATCACTGATAAATACCAAAAACAGGTTGGGAGGGAGTGCCGTCTGACCTTACACCTTAGCTGGTGTACCTGCCCGTGTAGTCCGACCTGTTACTCTAAATGTAATAGTAGTTTCATCAATTCTTACATTTCAGATGGGCCCATGCAATTTAAGTGGGAAACTCCAAATGCACGTGTTTCTGCGGTAGGTTGAAGGTATGTCCATATGTTTTTAACGACTACGCGTTTGGAGTAGGTCCTCACTTCCTAGAGAGAATCTACTTGAGTTCTGTGATATTGTGGACAGGTAGCACTGGCTGATATGGCCACGTTATAAGAAGACTGTGCTATTGTGACCCAGTGTCTGTCCATGCTGCCGACGCCAGGTTGCAGTAGGATAGGCAAAACCAAAAAGTTGTGGTTGACATGGAAGGGGATGAGATGCACACTGTTGGCCTCACTGCAAGAGATGCTGAAGATCGTGTGAAGGGGATGGAGAAAAGAGGTCTTCGGACGCAACCGAAATAAGCCCCTATAGATGATGATGATAAGGTACCCCTAAATTCAATCTATAAGAAGTTTCTATTCTAAGAATCTACCCATTTAACAATAACATATACATACAGGATCATTTGTAAAACGTACTGCAACCTGCCAGAACTAAGTAGATAGCTAAGGTCATAACTCATGGCCAAGAACTTTTTTTTTACGAGTTTTGACAATTCGTTACGAAGCGAGTACTATCGTGCCGGGTACATACATGTCTGCGAAATGTAGCATGCAATGTAACACGCAATGAAAGAATTTGCCGTCCACATTGTCGCAATGTATCATGCAATGTAACGGAATTCCCATAGTGTGGACGGCTTGAGAGCACGAACCGTGCTCACTACGTGCACGAACAGAGCATTTCAACACGTACGCGCCGCGATCCGCTGTTTGTCGGTTTCTTCGCAGAACACAAAGGGGCGCGCAGTGTTCGCGGACAGGTTGAGTGTGTATGTATTGCGGAACGCGCGCGAACCATGGAAGAAAATACAGCTACGGCAGACAACAACTCTGTACGCCACCAACGTAGAAGTCTTCGGCGTCTTTTTATCACATGATTGATGATAATCAATGAAGCACCAACTATCATAGTAGCATCATAGGTCATCACTACCCATTATCTTCGCGTGTTCTCGACTGAGAAGCTGTAATCCGCGCGCATGCCGGATACAGATGCAAGTAAGTCCATGCTCGGTATGGTGCGCGCCCTGCGTCCACATTTGTGAAATGCTCCTTTATTGTTACAATGCCTGAAACATTTCGCAAGTCTGTACCCGTCATCGTACATTGAACCGTCAAGCTGCGTCATATGTGCTCATTGTGGGATTCGCTTCGGAAATAATTAAGTTTAAAAAAATAGAACACTTTTTTATGAACCTTGTGTCACAACATTTTCTCCTGAAGGCAGAGGACATATCAATGGATTTTGAGTTCTTGTTGTAACGGTATCTGAAACGACAACGAAGTATAGGTGAACCTTCTACGTGATGAATGTCTAAAGAAAGAAAATTTGACATATAACTAAAAGGGCTGGTTCTGACTATGAAGCTGGGTTTCATAATTATGATAGGCTACATAAGCAAAATCGGTCTAGGTGTGAAAATTAATATTTTTATCGAATGGTTGCGTTCAGAGTTTTTATGTAGAAGAAGTTCTGTTATAAAACGTTATTACTGACTTACAATTTATCTACAGCTTGTAAGGCAATGGAGTTTATTAACGGTGGTATAGCCGGCGCAGGCGCAACAATATTCTCAAATCCAATGGACATGGTGAAGGTCCGACTACAGTTACAAGGAGAATTAAAATCGTGGTCTGAAACGACAGCGAAGTATAGAGGGACCTTTCACGCGATGTATGTCATAGCAAAGAACGAAGGTTTGCTGGCGTTGCAGAAAGGGCTGGCACCGGCTATGGTGCTGGGTTTCATAATGAATTCTGTCAGGTTAGTTTGACACTATGGAAACTATTAACCAATTTCAAATTCTAGATTTGAAATTGGTTAATAGTTTCCACGGCAAATTATTTGCTTTTACTAGGAACAGCGGTTGTACTTACGTAACTGTTTCATTATGGTCCGACGATTTTCGAACCTCAAAATACAAGGAAACTTTTAAAACACCAAGTAACCTGCCAGGTTGGGTGTAAGGAGCCCCACCAACATCTCGTGGCCCAAGCGACCTTACCTGCTATCGGCGCACCTGCTAACTAAGGGCCTCCGCATACTAGCTTCTTTTAGTATCCGCAACCGGCGACTTAGTTGCTTTGTGGAAGCCAGATGCAGTGACCGAGCGCTACACAATATCGACACAGTCTCAAAATCGCCAGTTGCGGATACTAAGAGAAGCCAGTGTGCGGTGACTCTAATAGATGAGGCGACGACGCAGGCGTGATTGGGAGATCATATGGCAGTCGCTCCTAACAATGCTGCAAATCTAAATCCAAGCGATAGTGTCGTCTAACAGCCAAAGAGAAGTGGACCTCAGGCTTCATATCCAGGTAGGGCTTGAAAGGAGCTAGGAACACACTAAGATGAAAAAGCTTCTACTTGCTGATGCACATAAAATTAGCCCACCGTCAGCACAGGACTCTTGAATCTCCCAATTTTCGACATATCACAATCCGTGTGCCATCATTTTGGAAGGGTGATAGGTTTTTGGAAATCACCACGCTGCCCAGATAAGTTGGTACAGGGTTTTTACCTGGATCACGTTCATATTGGTAACCGCTAATAAGACTGACTCGGGCCACAAAGAACTCGGTTGCGCCCCACCATATCTATTCGCTGATTCCCATAAGGGGTACTAGTTAATCTAGTGAGCTATAACATATTGCTTAGTTAGCGCCCAGCTGTATATCTGAGTTTTATTACTATCTCTGAGATCACAGTCATCCATAAATAATATTTTTTTACTTATATTCCAGTAGCAGCAGTAGGTACCTACTATTTGGTATAGAGAATAATACTTTAACTACACTTTTTTTCTAGGTTAGGAATTTTCCGGTTAGTAGAACTGGAAGGTTGGTTATTGAACAAAACCGGAGAAATAAGTGTTCCCAAAACAATTTTTTGGGGTGGAACGAGCGGATATTTTTCGGCTGCTCTTTGCAATCCTTTATCAATCCTTAAAGTAAGGTTACAGGCAGAAGCGGACAAAAGTATAGCTGTTGGAAGGCAGTATCATTATAAGGGTAAATAATTATCATCTTGCTTGACTCTGCGACTATAGTTTTATTTTTTTGTGAGGAACAATGGACGAAAAAGCAATATATTGTGTGAAAGTAGCGGGTAGAAGGCGTCAGGGTAGGCCGAGACTTACATATGAAGACTACGTGAGCAGATTGCTCAAAAACGGATAAGTCAAAAGTACTCGGATACCCTGACGTGCGTGTATGAAGCGATTGATGAATCTGCAAGAAGCGAAAGAAGTATGCCTGGATCGCGAAGCCTGGCAATCTCTCCTCTCTGACCCCGTCAGGGATATAGCGTGAAGATAGATTCATACATTTCGCATTACACCGTTTTTCCCAAACGCAGTCACATTTATGTATGATGATTCTGCACTAGATGTACTTACCTATGTAGTCTTTTTCATTTTCTTAGTATTTTCGCGATGCCCCAAAACCCTACCTGGGTTTGGATCCAGGGTTCTAAAAATAAAAATTTGGCTGCTTGAAGCACTATCGTTTGAAAATTTTGTGCATTGTTGAAAGCGCCTGCCGTCTGACTTCGTCCGTTTGTCAGTAGGTGCACCACTAGTAGGTGAGGTTGCTTGGACCCCGTATATTTTTATGGAGCGAATCCTTTACACCTAGTTTCGGGTCCGCAATAATGTAATTATTGCTGATAGTGTACCTTTTTTTTAGTTTAGCAAAGCAAGACATAAAATCTCTCAAATCTGTTTGAATATCCCATCGCAATTTCTCAAAAGCTCGCAATGTTTCATGATAGACAACAAAACATAGATACTTGTGCCTCAATAAATACCATTTTCTTTATAAATTTATCGCAATATGGATAAATTCTGAAAATTAATGACATTTTTATTACATTTTTATTATACATTTTTATTACAATTGTAAATACTATTTTTAACGACAGTGGAATACAGTCCGTATGGTAACTTGAAATAGCATAATTTAGGCCGGGGTCGGTACTTGTTTACTATCTAATAATTTTTTTTTTGTTAGGAATGTGTGACGGTTTCATAAAAATATTAAAGGCTGACGGATTTAGAGGTTTATATACAGGCGCTAATGCTGCCGGAACGAGGTTGGCCGTTGGTAGCGCTGCACAACTCAGTACTTTCTCCAAGTAAGATTTATTTTGTTCAATAATATTTAAAGAAATATTTGAAGCGCTCGTGGCAACTCAGTGTTCTGTAAACGATCACTGTGTTAAGCAACATTCGCTATAGGTGGTCCTTGGATGGGTGACCACTTTGTGGAATTTACATTTGCGTGCGTTTCCGTGCTTCGGAAGGCACGTTAAGCTGTTGGTCCCGGTTGCCAGTAAAATGTCAGTCGTTAAGCCTGGATGAAGGCCTTATGCCGCGTCTTGAAAAATTTCAACAGCAGGTCGCCACAGCCTGCGCCTGTCCATTTCAACACGACAATGGGCTCATCGCCTTTTACTTGGGAAAAAATGCATACGGTGAAATGTGGACGTATAGTAAGCCTCTTTATTCCTAAAGGGGTAATTTAGGAATAAAGGCGTGACAATATGTATGTATGTTAGCGATAAGTTACATCCTTAATGTCAATTTATCGGCCAGATCTCCTAATAGTATATACTTTTTTATAAAACATCTAGTGGTGCCGGCGAGCTTACACTACAGCCTTAATATTTGTAAAATCGCCTTAATATTTTTCTTGAATTTTATTTTTTTACTTATTCTTCTATTCGGAGTAGAGACTATTCCAAAAAAGCTATGATAGTAAAAATCGGACCACCCATTCTCAAGTTATAAGTTGCGAACCAATACGACTTTTTTTATTAAAATGGACGTAGGTTATAAAATAATAAATAAATAAATAAATATCCATCACGCCTTATCCCCGAAGGGGTGGCAGAGGCATATTATATGCCCACTTTTCACCGTGTGGATTCCTGTCCCACGTAATAGGTGGTGAGCCCATTGCCGTGTTGAAATAGACAGACGCAGGTTGTGGCTACCTGCTGTTGAAAGTTTTCAAGCCGCCCATAAGGCCTTCAACCAGGCTTAACGACTGCCATTTTACTGGCAACCGGGACCAACGGCTTAACGTGCCTTCCGAAGCACGGAAACGCTCGCAAATGTAAATGCCACAAAGTGGTCACCCATCCGAGGACCAGCCGTAGTGAAAGTTGCGTAACTCAGTGATCGTTTACAGAACACTGAGACCGCGGGGCCACGAGCGCTTCAATACGGTTATAAAATAAATAATAATAAATATTGTGACATTTTTTTTTTACCCGTCTAGCCCAAAGTAAGCTAATATAAGCTTGTGTTATGGGATCTAGACAACTGATATACATACTTATATATTTCTAAATATATACATATTATACATAGAAAACACCCAAACTCCGAAACAAACATTTGTGGATCACACAAATATTTTTTCCGACCCGGGAATCGAACCCTATCAGTCGCGGCAGTCGCATACACTACAACTACGCCACCGAGGTAGTCAAATGTTATGTATATAGATTTCATTTCTATTTCAGAGCGAAGGAACTTCTACTGTCGTACGGCCTTTTTAAGTCTTCACCTATTCAGTTGGCTTTTGGTGCGAGTGCAGTTAGTGGCATTGTTATATCTCTGGCTGCTTGCTCGGTTGACGTTGCCACCGTCCGTCTGTTCAACCAGGGTAAGTACCCGCCAACTACTGCCTACGGTACTTCTTTATACAACGGGAATTTGTTTCAGGACTGAGCAAAAAGGTAGCCTAAACTATCAGTGCTGATATTGTCATTCTTGCTCTCGTGGTAATCAATATTTAGTTTACACAATCACAAAAGACAATTTCATTCCACGTAACATAGGGAGGTATATAAAATTACAAACCAATATCGGTGGAAATAAATAAAAATGGTAAAAAGAAATGAACAACTCTGTTGAAATAAATGAACGGTAACAACAAATGAAAATCGGTGAAAGCAAACGAACAGCTTAAAAATACAAACTTATTTTGACAGGAATACACATGGTGTGATAGATAAATAAATAAATAAATATTTGGCTGATCGTTTAATTATATGTTAAATTAAGCCTGGTTGAAGGTCTTATGGGCGGCTTGAAAACCTTCAACAGCAGGTCGCCACAACCTGCGTCTGTCTATTTAAACACGGCAATGGGCTCACCACCGATTACGTGGGACAGGAATCCACACGGTGAAAAGTGGGCATATAATATGCCGCTGCCACCCCTTCGGGGATAAGGCGTGATGGATATTTATTTATTTATTTTTTTATATATATAGGGAATAAGATGTTTTCCCGGAAAAGTGACTACGGTATTCTAAAAATAACATGATCGTCATTTTAAAAATCGTGTACATTTTTTACATAATTACTTCATCGATGTAGGACATCTTATGACAAAAAAAATGTGGGACATTTTTTTACGCACCGCCATCCAACCGAAAGTAAGCTAATATAAGCTTGTGTGGGATTTAGACAACTTGTAAACATACTTATATATCTCTAAATACATACATAATATACATAGAAACACCGACAAACTCCGAAATAAGCATTTGTGGATCACACAAATTATTTTTTCCGACCCGGGCATCGAACCCGGGACTTCAGCGCAGCAGTCACATACACTACCACTACGCCACCGAGATAATCGTAAAGATAAAAATGTTGATACATAAAAGAACAATTGAAGTACATCATTCTTTCCCGATGTCCCTATAAACTTTATCTGGTAACTAATTGAATCAGGCGTTACATGGCGGAAATCCATTTTAAAAATCTATAATTACTTTTGTTTTTAAATGTTATTTTTGCAATATTCCGCTTTTTTTTTTTTTTTTTTATACAAATATTTGTGTTATGCACATATGTTTGCTTTCGGAGTTTGCTATGTATAATATGGTATGTAGGTATAAAAAAACTATTTGATCGGGTAACCTTAATAAACACAAGATGCCAATGAAGGCACATGAAATATGACTATAAAAGCTTGTTTGCACCAAATTAGAGACGCCACTGACGCAGTATGCCTAAAATGTGAAATTTACTAAAAAGCAGATTGCCTAAAATCGATGCCTACAAAGCAACAATAAATACCTCTAGCGGCACGCTATGATGGCCCTTTTGACATGTTACAATAGTGATGATATTGTTTTTATTTTATTTTATTTTTTTGATATTTTTATTTTTATTTTTTTATATTTTACTTGGTTTACATAAGTACTTTTTCTACCGTAGTAGAGGGTATTTACCCTCTAATGTGGTCGACTATTCACAAATTTCTGCAGATAAAATGTAATTAAAATTAATACGAAACTTCATGAAATATGACAAATGTCATAACGGCCATCATAGCGTGCCGCTAGTTTAAGTGGTTATTGAAGAGCGTCTATACTATTATTGGCTTAAAAAGTACCCGATACTTTGCTTCTTCTTCATCTAAGTGTATTCCCAGTTCATTGTGTATGTGACGACAACGTGCCAACTATTGAAATATATTTCAATATTTTCTAGTAACATTCTCTGCTTCTCATCTTTCAGGTACGGGAAAAGGCGGTAAAATTTTGTACAATGGATTACTGGACTGCCTTATAAAAATACTGAGAACAGAGGGTTTTTATGGATGGTATAAAGGAGTTGGACCACTATATCTAAGATTGGCACCTCATACAACTATCTCTCTCGTTATATGGGATACGTTAAAGCATTTTCAGCAAAAATATAATCCAGAAACAAAGACTTAAACATGTAAATTACCAAATAGTTTTATTTTTAAAATAAAAATAATGAGATATCAACTCTTGGCACTTGGTGGCGTGAAATGGATTTCCCATTGTAAATCCAAAGAGCTATCATTAGAACTACTGTCAGTTTCGGACTCACAAGAGCAACTAAATGAATCCGTGACGTCTTCAACGCTAGGACAATTGCAGTCAGGGTTATTCGGATCATAAGGGAGTATACCAATTGCCTGTTTATACGCTCTCAGGCATGTTCTTTCACATATCTCAGGGTGATAAGGATCAGACCAGACTTTGTCGACAGCCTGTTTGATCAAGCGGTGACGTTTTCTAAGACGTTTTTGGACTTTTTGTTCGTTATCTTCGCTTTTCACTGTATATTTTATAGGGCTACACTGGTCTACATTTACTTCACTGTTTGCAGGTGTCACCTGCATTTCTATGTGATATGCTCCATTCACCTTACTGACAATGAGGGTAGGTTTCGTTTCGACGTTCTTTTTAATTTTCTTAGCGATCTGTACTTTTTTCACCGGTAACGTTGAAGTTTTTGCCTTGTTCAACAGTTTTAATAGACGTTTAGAAATTGCACCGGGCTTCCATCCGTGTGCCACCTGAAATCACAAAATTTTATTAAATACTCTTTTACGAGATTTTTAGAAACATGCAATAAAAAAATAATAATATTAAAAAAATCATGCTTACTTGGATTACGAACAAGGAAAGTAATTATCATTTTAACATTTTATAGCCCGGACCCAGCCATGGCACTCCCTAAAGATACCTACACCTGGGGGTGCCATGGGAAGCCTTTAAAGAGACGTTGCACCCCCCCAGGACAATTATACTAATGGTATCAAACAACTAGTTCCTATGAACCCATCAATCGAATAATGATGGACCATGACAAAATTAATTCCCTACCTTCGAACTTTAAGGATTTATTTAATTCAATTTTATTTTAGTTACGTTTTTCGAACTCATACAAGACCATTTAATATTATAAATACTGGCACAATATTTCTGGGGATGTCACAGGTTTCCATTTTTATATATTTGACACGTCAAAATGGCGCCACCCGCCTGATGGAAAGCAGAGACGATGACCCGTGATTTAGGGCCGCTATCCAAGCCAGCGGGGCCCCAATGGCGACCCTCAGGTTGACGGCCTAGACATATGCCTTTTCATGCTTCTCTTACAGGACCTAGGATTGTAAGAGGAGGGAAACACGTGCGCCGGCAGAGAGTTTCATGTTTTTATGGTGCGACATCTTAATCATCACTACATACTATAAAACAAAGTCGCTTTTTGCTGTCTGTCCCTATGTATGCTTAGATCTTTAAAACTACGAAACGAATTACGATGCGATTTTTTAATAGTTACTGTGATTCTTATAGAAGGTTTTTATGTATAATTTGTTAAGTTATTGTATACATTGACCAAACTATAACGATATTTGTTGGGGATGTCGGGAAAAATAAGCCGTCTGGGAGCTTTCAACAAAAACGCTGCCCTTTGAGATATAACAAAATAATGTATGGTGCAATTGTGTATCTAATGTAGGTCTACAATAAAGTCCGCGACGATATATGTCTATCTCATGAGAATAACATGCTATATCCATTTTAATACTTTCAAAAACCATCAATTAAAAAGCTGTAATTTGAAGGCTATTTATACAAATATGCTATTAATCCTTATAATTTTACTACGTTAGTTGGCTTCAGCATTTCATGAAGATTATTTTGTCTTTTTACACCTTGCAAATAAAATGAATATCTTACGAGCTATCGCAGATTCAAAATAAACCGCAAAGAGATTAATTTCGTATAACCATAATTCGACCGGCCCGTACCGTAGGTACCTAGGTACTGGAGAGCGGTGAAGTAATCAATGAATTTGGAAAATGTTCATACATTATTGTGAATGTGAAATTAATAAACAACGGGATTAAATGGATGCCACGGGGTTCGAAGTATGTCACGGGCGAAGCCGGGCGGGACAGCTAGTAAGCAATAAATGTCTATACGACTTCCATTACATTATGAGGTCTCGTAAACAATAACTTAAATACTAAATGACTATGTATTTGAATTTGTAAGTAATTTTGAATACAGTCAGTGTTTAAATTGCTGACAATAAGAAAAGAATATATTATAAAGGCTTGAATTAAATTTGCTAAATAAACCGAAGTGTACATAAATAAGTTTAAATAAATTAAAATTATATGTCTATATATTTCGAGATAACAAAAGAAATTAAGTAATGAAAATAAATGTACCTTTACCTTCGTCATTATTATTGTAATGACCATCTTGTATGTTTAATCCACAGAGCAAGGAATCAATGTCACTCGCACTGTCCTATAGACTCCTTTCCATAAATCTATACAAATATTATAAAGAGTTTGTTTGTTTGGTTGAACGGGCTAATCTCTAGAACTAATGGTCAGATTTGAAAAAAATCTTTTTGTGTGTTAAATAGCCCATTTATCGAGGAAGGCTATAGGCTATATATCATCACGCTGCTTCCCTGAAGAGCGGAGCATTAATCATAAATGTTGACAAATCGGACAATTTTTATACATTTTGGTGGAATTTGTAAGCGACGGGATTAAATAGGTGCGACGGTAGTTCGAAGTATGTTACGGGCGAAGCCGTGGGGGTCACCTAGTAATATTATAAATGCGAAAGTTTGTATGGATGTTTGTTAGTCTTTCACGTAAAAACTACTGAATAGATTTTAATGAAACTACAATAATATAGCTTATACATCAGAATAACACATAGGCTAATTTTTATCCCGGGAACAAGTTCCTGTGGGAAATGGGAACAGGAAAACTTCTCAACGCGGGCGAAGCCGCAGGCGTCAACTAGTAAGAAATAAAGAAAGAAAGAGTTCTCTGGGAGCTTTCAACAAAAACGCTGCCCTTTGAGATATAACAAAATAATGTATGGTGCAATTGTGTATCTAATGTAGGTCTACAATAAAGTCCGCGACGATATATGTCTATCTCATAAGAATAACACGCTATATCCATTTTAATACTTTCAAAAACCATCAATTAAAAAGCTGTAATTTGAAGGCTATTTATACAAATATGCTATTAATCCTTATAATTTTACTACGTTAGTTGGCTTCAGCATTTCATGAAGATTATTTTGTCTTTTTACACCTTGCAAATAAAGTGAATATCTTACGAGCTATCGCAGATTCAAAATAAACCGCAAAGAGATTAATTTCGTATAACCATAATTCGACCGGCCCGTGCCGTAGGTACCTAGGTACTGGAGAGCGGTGAAGTAATCAATGAATTTGGAAAATGTTCATACATTATTGTGAATGTGAAATTAATAAACAACGGGATTAAATGGATGCCACGGGGTTCGAAGTATGTCACGGGCGAAGCCGGGCGGGACAGCTAGTAAGCAATAAATGTCTATACGACTTCCATTACATTATGAGGTCTCGTAAACAATAACTTAAATACTAAATGGCTATGTATTTGAATTTGTAAGTAATTTTGAATACAGTCAGTGTTTAAATTACTGACAATAAGAAAAGAATATATTATAAAGGCTTGAATTAAATTTGCTTAATAAACCGAAGTGTACATAAATAAGTTTAAATAAATTAAAATTATATGTCTATATATTTCGAGATAACAAAAGAAATTAAGTAATGAAAATAAATGTACCTTTACCTTCGTCATTATTATTGTAATGACCATCTTGTATGTTTAATCCACAGAGCAAGGAATCAATGTCACTCGCACTGTCCTATAGACGCCTTTCTATAAATCTATACAAATATTATAAAGAGTTTGTTTGTTTGGTTGAAGGGGCTAATCTCTAGAACTACTGGTCAGATTTGAAAAAAATCTTTTTATGTGTTAAATAGCCCATTTATCGAGGAAGGCTATAGGCTATATATCATCACGCTGCTTCCCTGAAGAGCGGAGCATTAATCATAAATGTTGACAAATCGGACAATTTTTATACATTTTGGTGGAATTTGTAAGCGACGGGATTAAATAGGTGCGACGGTAGTTCGAAGTATGTTACGGGCGAAGCCGTGGGGGTCACCTAGTAATATTATAAATGCGAAAGTTTGTATGGATGTTTGTTAGTCTTTCACGTAAAAACAACTGAATAGATTTTAATGAAACTACAATAATATAGCTTATACATCACAATAACACATAGGCTAATTTTTATCCCGGGAACAAGTTCCTGTGGGAAATGGGAACAGGAAAACTTCTCAACGCGGGCGAAGCCGCAGGCGTCAACTAGTAAGAAATAAAGAAAGAAAGAGTTCTCTGGGAGCTTTCAACAAAAACGCTGCCCTTTGAGATATAACAAAATAATGTATGGTGCAATTGTGTATCTAATGTAGGTCTACAATAAAGTCCGCGACGATATATGTCTATCTCATAAGAATAACACGCTATATCCATTTTAATACTTTCAAAAACCATCAATTAAAAAGTTGTAATTTGAAGGCTATTTATACAAATATGCTATTAATCCTTATAATTTTACTACGTTAGTTGGCTTCAGCATTTCATGAAGATTATTTTGTCTTTTTACACCTTGCAAATAAAGTGAATATCTTACGAGCTATCGCAGATTCAAAATAAACCGCAAAGAGATTAATTTCGTATAACCATAATTCGACCGGCCCGTGCCGTAGGTACCTAGGTACTGGAGAGCGGTGAAGTAATCAATGAATTTGGAAAATGTTCATACATTATTGTGAATGTGAAATTAATAAACAACGGGATTAAATGGATGCCACGGGGTTCGAAGTATGTCACGGGCGAAGCCGGGCGGGACAGCTAGTAAGCAATAAATGTCTATACGACTTCCATTACATTATGAGGTCTCGTAAACAATAACTTAAATACTAAATGACTATGTATTTGAATTTGTAAGTAATTTTGAATACAGTCAGTGTTTAAATTGCTGACAATAAGAAAAGAATATATTATAAAGGCTTGAATTAAATTTGCTAAATAAACCGAAGTGTACATAAATAAGTTTAAATAAATTAAAATTATATGTCTATATATTTCGAGATAACAAAAGAAATTAAGTAATGAAAATAAATGTACCTTTACCTTCGTCATTATTATTGTAATGACCATCTTGTATGTTTAATCCACAGAGCAAGGAATCAATGTCACTCGCACTGTCCTATAGACGCCTTTCCATAAATCTATACAAATATTATAAAGAGTTTGTTTGTTTGGTTGAACGGGCTAATCTCTAGAACTAATGGTCAGATTTGAAAAAAATCTTTTTGTGTGTTAAATAGCCCATTTATCGAGGAAGGCTATAGGCTATATATCATCACGCTGCTTCCCTGAAGAGCGGAGCATTAATCATAAATGTTGACAAATCGGACAATTTTTATACATTTTGGTGGAATTTGTAAGCGACGGGATTAAATAGGTGCGACGGGAGTTCGAAGTATGTTACGGGCGAAGCCGTGGGGGTCACCTAGTAATATTATAAATGCAAAAGTTTGTATGGATGTTTGTTAGTCTTTCACGTAAAAACTACTGAATAGATTTTAATGAAACTACAATAATATAGCTTATACATCAGAATAACACATAGGCTAATTTTTATCCCGGGAACAAGTTCCTGTGGGAAATGGGAACAGGAAAACTTCTCAACGCGGGCGAAGCCGCAGGCGTCAACTAGTAAGAAATAAAGAAAGAAAGAGTTCTCATGGCACCCCCAGAGATATGTTTCAGGGGTGCCATGATTTCGGAATGGATTTTTTCTCGATATTTATTACTACCCGGTGATAAAAATACACATTGAACTTTGGAAAAAGACGCTGGTTTCGGTTTTGTAGAGCGTCATCTCTATCACACATAACGTATGTGACGTTAGTCAGACTGTTAGTGCGACAGAGATGATACACTCATCATCATCATCCGAGCGTCTGTCCCAGTTGCGTCTCGCGACGCCCGGGGTCCGCTTTCCTACATTTTCTCCTCCACTTCGCTCGGTCGTCGGCATCCCCTGTAGTGAGACCGTTGGCACGCATGTCATCTCTTACGACGTCAAGCCAGCACTTCTTGGGTCTTCCCCTCTTACCGGGACCCGGCGGGGCTGACATGGCCAGATATTTGTTTCCTACGTAGCCCGGCGGTTGCCGCAAGACGTGACCATACCAACGAAGGCGACACTCTTGCAACTTGTCTGCAATGTCACGGACGTGGTTTCGTGGTTTCGTGTCGCCAACAGCAGTCCGAACCATTGAATCGGAGTCACAGTACATGTCCCGGATAGTGTCAATATAGACCTCTGGAACCCCTTTGGACCGCAGTGCCCACCAGATCATCGCACGAGGAACACAGTCGAAGGCCTTTTGCATGTCTAGAAACAAACAGTGCAGAGGCGTGTTCTTCGACCTGTATTTCTCTGCGACAACCCTCAGGGCAAAAACAGGGTCTGTGGTCCTATGACCAGGGCGACCCATATTGACACTCCGAGAGAGTACACTCCTGCCGGATCCGAGAGTCTATAATCCTGTCGAAGATCTTCATGGTGTGGGACATCACCTTTATACCGCGGTAGCTCTCGCACTCCTGCACTGACCCCTTACCTTTGAAGACTGGAATAGAGGGGACTGGAGATGATACACTGTTAAACCGAAACCATCTGATGTCTCTTACCAAATATTTATGTGCATTTTTATCGCCATAACGTATAGTCATAATATATGCGGTGGTGGAGAAAATGTAGGAAAGCGGATCCCGGGCGTCGCGAGACGCAACTGGGACATACGCTCGGATGATGATGATGATGATAGTTATAATATATGCTGAACACTGCTACGTGGAGAATTACGTAGGAAAGAGAACCCCTGGAACTGAAGAGAGGTCTTTAAAACTTCGTAGTGGACGCGTAGAGTCAGCCTCACTTTCAGGATATTACAGGCGATTTGCCAAAGTATCGCCTGCGCTGGTACTGTCATATATTGAGAGAGGCACTCTCCTTAGATAGTGAAGCACAAGAAGTGCTTGGTCGCCGTTTCCGCTCTCGGAATGATTAGAGTTCGGACCACATTCCATTATGACTTTATCCTAGAACGCTAGAGCTGCTCTTTAAACTGGCCATTTCCCAAAAAGACTTTATAACTAAGGTAGGTATCTCAAAATGACCTTACGCTAAATGACCAATTTCCTAAACATCCTGTAAAATTTGTGATGTAAACATGCGCCTTTTGAACAAAATCTTCTTATTCAATAACAATATATGTATATTTTTATGAAAGCACTAGATGATGTGACTTTGCCGGCGTGTAGGCAAGTGTTCTCCCATTAACCGCAGTAAATCGTTCCCGTTCTGTACACCAAGTTTTAACCTAATTAGTCCATTCATTTGAGCGCGTAGAAGTCACAAGCTATCACCTTTATAATATTAGTACTGATAGAGATTAGAGTGGAATTGCTTTTATCCTATCCTACTAATATTATAAACACAAAGATTGTAAGAAAGTATGGATATATGTTTGTTACTCTTTCACGCAAAAACTACTGAATAGATTTTGATGAAACCTTACAATAATATAGCTTACACATCAGAATAACACATAGGTTTATATTTATCTCGGCAACATATTCCTATAAAAATCGGGAAGACGGAAACGTCACCACGCGGGCATAGCCATGGGCGTCAACTGGTTACAAGCTTACAATTCGCTGAACAGATGTTTTGAGAATTGGACGTGATACAGTGTATTCATTTTCAAATAAAATGGCCGTGGTGTGCCAGAGGGATTGCTTCTTGAACTGTTGGACATCATTGTCTTTATAATACGAACAAATTAGAGAGACCATGAAACTGTCTATGATTTTACTTCTAAACATTCTTTTATACATTTGCCCACTTTTCACCATGTGTATTCCTGTCCCACGTAATAGATGGTGAGCCCATTGCCGTGTTGAAATAGACAGACGCAGGCTGTGGCTACTTGACTTAACGACTGCCAAGTTACTGGCAACCGGGACCAACGGCTTGACGTGCCTTTCGAAGCACGGAAACGCTCGCAATTGTAAATGCCACCTATCCTTGACCAGCCATAGCGGAACTTGCCTAACGCAGTGATTGTTTACAGAACACTGAGTCCGCGGGACCACGAGCGCTACTTACTTCGATTAAGATATTTGAATTTTAGATAGGTAGGTAACAAACAGCATAGGTAGCACTTTTGAGATTGCAATAACAATGGAAATGGATAGTGTTTTCTAATATTATTCTGAAGAGAAGATAAACACCTGAACTAGATACTATCAAAGTTGTGATACCTAAAGGCAACTAGGCTACACCTTTGCGCCGTGATACTTCATAGTCGCTCTCAAGCTCAGGCGACCCGTTTTTTAAAATGACAGTTCTGATTCGCTGATAGCTGTTTCGTATTCTATAGGTACAACTTCTAAATCAATATTAAAGGGGACATTATACTGCAATCGATCGTTAACTCTTAAGGTTCAAAGACAGTAATACGGATGGAATTTGGGAGAATTGTGCACATCATTTACGAAATATATAATATCCTTTATGTAAAAGACGTCATTTTCCATTTAAACAAGATAGATGACCTTGTTTAGAATTTAGCTCTATTTAATATTTAAGAATATTACAATATGAAATCATCAATCGAGTCCGCGTAAAATTTATTGTCTGACACCAATCGTATGCAGCGGGTTAATACCACCAATCAATCGTTACCAAGAAGCTTCCATCGGTACAGCGTAAATATTACTGCAAATATTGTAAATAATAATAATTTATTTGTCTTAAAAATACATAACTTCATATAATTTGACTTATCACATAAAAAACATTGCACTTAACACTTCACTTGTTTCAGACGGCACTCATTGGCGTTGTATGCATATCGCTCTTCTTAGGGCGTAGAGCACCTACACCAACACATTTCGATACGCAGGCTCTGGCTGGGGTCGAAGTCTGCTTGGTTCCGAATAGCCACGCTGTACATTTTGTCCACGTTGTTTAGCACGTGCGACCTGCCTATCATACTGCTGTTTCTTCATCACTTCGGCGTTGATGAACGAACGGAAACACGGCACATGAAATGAGCTTAGACTTATACCTTGGGATGTCAGGTCTGCCATTCTTTCCTTTGGTCTCTTATTTTTATACTTGTCCAGTCTAAAATAAATTTTATTTCCATCTTCATCCGTTGCTATGACACCTTTACTTGAAGGTAGAGAATGTTTACATTTGTATTTGTCAGCATCGTATATATCTGACTGATATTTAACTTTAACTCTTTTTCGTTTTGATCTAGGTACAGCTGAAGGTGTTGGGATCTTAACGTCCTCTCCTTGCGCAATTAATGTATTCAATGTATCCAAGAGTAGTTTTCTATCATGCCCATGGCCTAAAATTCCCAATTTAGATAAATATTTGGGATTTGCATCACCAAAACAACTCCAAGTTGCCTCTGATTTCTTCTTCGATACCGGTGCTGTTTTTTTGGTATCAGTTGTTCTTCCTCCTCTTACCATTTTTGCATCTGGCATACGGCGTTTTTTCGCAGTCGGTGAAAATTTCCCCTTCGAGTAGAATCTCCACTTACCATTAACATCAACGTATCCATCAATCCCAACTACTAACCAAGTGCCATCCGCAGCTTGAAATTTTCCTAATTCGGCATCAACATTGTCTCCATCGGGTCCAATAAAAATATTAGGGGCCCATTTTCCATCTGGCCCTATATAGCCATCTATATTAATTTCTAACCATTTCTTATCATGGCTCCAAAATCCACCCAAGTCACTGCATTGTTCTTTTCCGTCGGGACCCTTAAAGAATCTGGGTACAGGATTTCCGTATCTATCTAATAACTTTACTCTGTAATCCAAATAAGTATACTGACTGGAATTTTCTACAGTATTAATTTTTTTACTTTTATAAGTAGGGTCGAAAGCAGCATTTGGTGGAGTGAATTCAATTAGCCACTCATCTGAATCCGTTTCTGAAAACGTGAGATTGGTATCCTCAGAGCAAGAACATGAACGATCTAGATCAGTTCTGTCAGGGCCTGGATCTGCAGGATAGCAAGTGCAGTCGGGATCTTCAGCACCAGGTAATATTCCAAGCGCTTGTTGGTAAGTCTTTAAACAAATCTCTTGACACATATCTCTGAAAGCACTCTGAATGAATTCACGTTGCGCTCTCTCAAGCCGTCTTTGTGTTCGTTCTTTCTTAACCAGTCGTTGCCGATTCTCTTCTTCTGTTCTACCTATCGTATATGTAATTGCTGGTTTATCCTCATACGGAACTTGGTTAATAGCTCTCGGTTTATTATAAGTTTTCATTGTTTCCATAGTAACAGTGTATTCGCCATCTTTCTTATGCACTACAAGTAATGGTCGTTTCAAAGGTCTCTTTCCTTTGTCTAAATTCTTCCTTCTCTTCTTTTTATTAAAAACTTCACCAGGGTGCGTTGCCATGCGTAGTAACCTTAATACATGCTTATTCACGGCACCGGGTCTCCATAATGGACGGAACTAAGAAAAAAAATAGACAAAAATAAAAAGAGAGGAAAGCCTTTCACTAAGCAATTTAATTTTATTTTGCATACCTTCATCCCTGGTATATCTTCAGCAGTCCAGAGCCAACCCATGCTTTTGGGTACTGCGCCCAAGGTGCCAGTACAAGGAAGTGCACAACCATCATGTCCAATACGGGGAGCTACGAAACAATAACTATATATTGGTATAGGAGTATTTATGTGGGTGGCAAACAGCCACAGACGGTATTATAATATAATATAAGTATATTAAAAAAAAATAGTAAATACATACGTATACCTGTGTAACCATAATTAAACTTAAATTTGTCTTCCTTTTTCTTCTTCTTGCCTTTTTTTGTCTCTTTATCGGATTCAATGCTCTTGTCAGCTGCACTTTTAGATTTTGAAAGCTTTTTCGTATCGCTAGTTATACTGGGTTTTGTTTTGGGTTTATCTAAATTGTGATAAATTGGACATGGAAATGGCATTTCTTCTTTAAACTCCTCGCCCTTGATTTCATAACCCCCACAAATCTTGCAATATCTTGTCTCTTTTGTAAAGCCATACTTACATTGACATTCACAGTAACAAGGATCATTCCCGACTCCCATCTTTCCAATCATCCCAATCATTCCTCCAACCACTTTTTCTACCTTTTTTATTACCGTCACATTTTTATCACAGCATTTATTATTTAAACTAGACAAATCCAATAATATTCTGTCATCAGGGGGAGGTGGTAATTTTCTAAAATCTTTATATTTACAAGTTACATCTTTACATTCTTTAACTTCTGCTACCTTCTGTGGTTTGAGTTCTTTTGGCAAATCTAATGAATCAATACTGGTTATAGGTGCCTCATTCCATTTTTTTAAACTAGATTTTTCGGATTTATCAAGGTCCTCAGAAACTTTTGGAGATGTTGGAATTGAAGTTTGAGGTGAATTCATATTTGAACTTTTAGGTGTGCCTTTTGAACTTGGGGAGTCAGGTGTTTTAAGATCTTGTACGGTAAAATAATTTACGCAGTAAACTTGGTTGCCAAATGTACTGATAGGATCACCAAAAATATAATTTAAAATATCAATATTTTCATTCATTGATGAACAGGACTTGCACTTCATTAAATTTATGTGTTTATTCTTGTCAATATCCATATCGCTTTTTACCAAACTTATAATACTGCTAACCTTTTTAATTTTTGCCGAGTTTGTTTTATTTACCATACAATTTAAACCTGAAGTTTTGTCAACAATAGTTTGTCTTGCTTGAAAATTATGTTCATCTGAAAGTTTACCTTTCTTGTGCTTGGATTTCTTTTTAATTTTCTTTCCTCCACTGTATGAAGTTTTAATAATACCAGTCTCTTCAGCTATATCAAATGGTTTCTCTTCAACTGGTTGTAAAACTGAGCTCTTTCGAGACAGATCATGATCATCATAAATCATAAAATCTGATTCGTGTACTGTCATTGTATTAGGTAAATAACTCATCTTAATGTTCAATCTTAACACAGCCATACGTCTGGATGTTACTTCATCAAACACGTTGTAGTCTCCTGTTAATGAAAGTGGTTGAAGCTCTCTTCCCATGCCAACCTTTTCTATGTATTCAATGAATCTGCTATTCCAAGGAATGCTAGTAGACGCAATTTTATATTTTGGATATATTTTACTCCATAGCGATAACTCCATCGGGTACATTTTCATATTGGTCGCCAGACACTCAATATCATTAGCAATTAAAACAGACTGACCTGACTGTACCTTATATTCAGGCTTGCCTGTAGTTGCTTTTCGACTCTGCCTTACTTTTTTACGCTTTATATTTTTTTTGGTTGGTATTTTTTCAAATTCATTGGGATCTTTCAGAATAACCGAAAAAACGTCAGCAAAATGGCTTTTTATTAAAAAATCTTTACATTTTACATAACTTCGTAGTTCCGGCACTATTAACTCAATTAAAAACATTGAACCCGACTCAACCATTTTTATATTTTTTTTCAAATTACACTTACGTTACAATACAGTTCTAGTATATTTAACAATTACATATAAATTAAACTTTAAATAGTCATAGTACACTAAATTTAGTAATTTTTTTGACAAATACTAAAAATTTACCAAATGCCGAAATCGTAGTGTCATGTAAATTTGAAATTTGTTTTAAACAATTCAAAAACGGTATGGCATAGAGATTTTTGGTATGTTTCATTGCTAATATAGATACTTATTGCATGATTTTTTGTGTCTGTATTTGTGATACTCGTGTTAGTTAATAACAGATCGGAGTGAAAATACTTTTAGATCCTTAAATCTTAAAAAGAGAACTGATAATCCTATAGAACCAGACAATCTAAACATTCTTAGTGCACACTTAATGAAAAAGCCAATATTCAAAAGGCTAAAGAAATAGGGACTACTGTTCATTAAGGGTGGACGTCGCTGGATTGACTGCCCTGCAAGACTTTTATTTGATATCTACATTCCTGTCCCCATACTGAATGATCTCGGAACAGATTGTATAAAAAAAAGAAAATATGATTTATTTATTATTATTTATTTTTATATGCCTTATTGTACTCTTACAATTTAGAAATTTTATCCGAAATAGCAGTACATTGGGCGGCTTTATCGCCTTAAGCAATTTCTGCCAATCAACCCTTGGATGGAAAAGAATATTGGTAGGAGCGAACTGGTAGTTGTTGGCGTCGAATTTATAATATAGGTAAAGTAAGAAGTAGACAATACACATGAATGTGTAATACATCCATAAATTATATAGGTACATAAATTCAAATTTAGATATAAATAAATGA
The DNA here is from genome assembly GCA_948477245.1 of Thumatha senex. Lineage (NCBI taxonomy): Eukaryota > Metazoa > Arthropoda > Insecta > Lepidoptera > Erebidae > Thumatha > Thumatha senex. Next base: position 27,497,998 of record OX419729.1, on the reverse strand, counting down.
TTCTTAAACCAACCATGCCAGCTGCCTAGTACCTACCTTTACCATTGTATAAGTTTTTCCTATACCAACTGCCACTAGCGGTATAATAATAGTGCCTATCGCTCAATGCTGACGATGTTCTGGAGCAAGTCGGGGCTAGATAGTTAAAACCCAGCCGCTGATGCAATTTTGAAAGGACTAAATCAGTTAATAAATACTGATACTCTGAACTTATAATGCTTAAATAAATAATAAAATGCAGGCGTTCTGATGAGGCATAATAGAAATTGGCCACAAAAAGCTAATTTCGAAGTCAAATAAAATTTCGAATTTGTTGCATGGAATGTCAAGACAGTCCCATACATGCGGAGAAGGTAGACACATTGCTGTAAACGAGTTTCTCTCGTATATGCATCCCAAAATATGTTCTTGATTGCGCTGTTTAGTATTAAATGGCAAAAAATGAATGCTGCCAATATTACTTTTACTTGGGTAACCATCTTTTCCTTCCTTCCGTCTTTACCTTAGTTAAATCGTCCTAGGTCTTTACTCTATAGAAACTGTTGATACAGTCACGTTACCTTACTATAGAAGTAGGCAGAGGCTATTGTTTTAACATTCTATATCCCCGACGAGAAAAAAATCAGTGTCAGTAGAAAAAAATCAGTATTATTTTCGCACATGTATTAGACTAATATCTTATTATCTCCGACTACTCCGTCAGGGATACAGTGTGAAAATACTTATATTAATTGACACAGTCAAAGTTTATGTATAAAAGAAGTGCTATGCCTTTTGTATATAAAAAGCATTTGTTCAAACATAAAATTAGTAGATTTATTGTTAAATTTTGATTAAAGTGTGTTTAATGAAACTACTTATCTTTAGAACTTTTATAAGTAACAAGAAAAGCATATTCCTAAGCACGTTGTTGAACCTTTTTAATCAAGATTCCACCATAAACCAAAGCACGTTTTTCACTATTTTAAGAAATTAACATAGATATATACTTACTCTTGTAAGTCTGTACACCATTTTAACAGAAAATCTCCCTTAAAGTATCTAGAAAGGTTGAATAAAGAGTAGGTATATTAAGTAATATTGAGTTCAATAGAATCTACAAAAATAAAATGTTTGTAAAAATAAACTATTATTTTTTTCTTGGCTCCTGATGGACTTGATGGAAAGTGGTCATGTAGTGGTTATGTAGGTATCTTTTATATCAAGGGAGCTACGAAAGCGGGGTAAGATAATACAGACTAGACCGCATGGTCCTCATACAATGCAGTTAGACACGGTTAACAGTTCGTAGACTCACAGTTCAGACCTCATTGCTAAGATTATCATATTTCGTCAAAAACCACCGTTAATCCATATGAATTGTAGTTTTTGACGAAATATGATAATCTTACATATTAGACCCATGTCTAATCACTACATATTATAAAACAAAGTCGCTTTTCGCTGTCTGTCCCTATGTATGCTTAGATCTTTAAAAAAACGCAACGTATTACGATACGGTTTTTTTTAATAGTTTGTGATTCTCATAGAAGGTTTTTATGTATAATTTGTTAAGTTTTTGTATATATTGACCAAATTATAACGATATTTGTTGGGGATGTCGGAAAAAATAAGCCGTCTGGGAGCTTTCAACAAAAACGCTGCCTAAACCCTTTGAGATATAACAAAATAATGTATGGTGCAATTGTGTATCTAATAAAGGTCTACAAACTGTCTGGTCGCTGTCCTCGACGACATATGTCTATCTCTTAAGAATAACATACTATATCCATTTTAATACTTTAAAAAAACAGCAATTATTAAACAGTAATTTGAAGGCTATTTACACAAATATGCGTAATCCTTATCATTTTTACTACGTTAGTTGGCTTCAGCATTTCATGAAAATTATTTTGTCTCTTTACACCTTGCAAATTAAATGAATATTTTATGAGTTATCGCAAATTCAAAATTAGGCGCAAAGAAATTAATTTCATTCGACCGGGCCGTGCGGGTAGGTAGGTACGAGTACCTAGGTACTGGAGAGCGGAAAAGTAATCAATGAATTTGGAAAATGTTCATACATTATTGTGAATATGAAATTATTAAACAACGGGATTAAATGGGTGCCACGGGGTTCGAAGTATGTCACGGGCGAAGCCGGGCGGGACAGCTAGTATGTAATATAGGTAACACAGTTTTAACTACAATATATAAAAAGAGACTTATATAATTCCATAATTTATTATCTTAGATAATATAAATAAATTATTTAGTGAGCATTCACCAATTCATGTGATTTAGAGAATGACTAAACCCTCTCGCTAAAGGCCGTGAAGACGGGGAATACATTTTTATAGGAGTATTAGATGCTCTGTTGGTCTTCAATGGAGGTTTCAGTTCTTGTATGTCATCATACATCTCAAATTCGCTCATGATTTCGCCATATTTTGCTAACTTCTGACGTTCCAATTCAGATTTTTTTACCGGTTTCTGCCCTTGATTCCGCCCCTTTCTCGGATAATCCACCATGACGCTCATCACAAGGGGATTATTTCCTTTCTTTTTCATTGCTGTTGCTGCTTCTTTTTTATCAATGGTCTTTGGTTTCCCTACTGCTGCATTTTCAGTCGTAGCTGATTTCTGTTTGTTATCACCTTTTGCTTGAGCAGTTGGCGGTGGCGCTGGTAACTTAGACTTTTGAGGAACCGTGGAAGTGGTAACGACTGATTTTGGCACTGGTTTACTCATTCTCCTCGAGTAATAAACCCATTTAAGATCTTTGTCTATGTAGCCATCTACACCGAGTTTTAACACTTGACCATTACTGTCTGTAATAAATCCCTCTTCTGCTGAATAAAACATTCCATCAGGGCCTGTGAAATTCATTGGTATCCATCGCTCGTCAGGTCCTATATAACCGTCTTTATTGATTTCTAACCATTGCTTGCCTGGACCCCAAAAACCACCTAAATCACTACATTCTGTTTTACCTTCGTGTGACTTAAAAAACCTTGGTACTGGGTTTCCGCTTTTATCCAAAAGTTTTACCTTGTAATCCAAATATGTATATTGGCTTTCGTTATCCATTAAAATTGGTGGATGCTTGGCTTTTGGATCATATCTTCCAGCTGGTGGAGAGAATTCAATAATCCACTCATCATTATCAGTATCACTACTAGATATTGTGTCACCATCAGAACAAGAGCAAGAGTCAGATATCGACGATTCAGGCTCAGGCATCGTAGAACAAGGGCATTCCGGATAGTTAGCGTTTGGTAGAGGAAGTATTCCTATCGCTTGATTATATGCTTTTACACAAATTTCTTGGCATCTATCCCTGAATGTTGATTGCAATAATTTACTTTTCCTTCTGGTCTCCCTGCGAGCTCTCCTCTCACGTTGTTTCTGCAATTTATTTTTCTGCGCTTCGGTTTTACCTATTGTGTATGTCAAAGGGGGTCGCTCTTCGTATGGGAATTGGTAAACAAGTCGTTCCTTTGAATATTTTTTAAACACTTCCATTTCAACGGTGTATTCTCCTTCTTTTTTCGTGACTCTCACAGTTGGTCTTACCTCTACTTTTTTCTTGCGCTGCATTAAGGCTCGTTTCTTTTTCGCAATTGTATCTATACCCTCTCTCAAAGCTCGATACCTTCTCACCAAAATTTTATTAGCAGCTCCAGGTCGCCATTTAGGACGAGGCTAAAAAATAAAGCAAATACAATTAAATATTTTCATGTAAATGTAGGTTATCAAATTATTGCACCAAACTTACTAATAATACATACATACTGTACTTGGTTATATTCCAAATAAATCAGCAATTTTATTAAGAAAATTAATGTTTTACTAAAACTTTACCTTTGTCTAACTCAAAACGTCTCGACATACATATGTACTTGGTTATATTCCAAATAAATCAGCAATTTTATTAAGAAAATTAAGGTTTTACTAAAACTTTACCTTTGTCTAACTCAAAACGTCTGTCGACGGCTACACAAAACTGACCTTAACTTGATAGATTTATGACCAAAACACAACAGTACCTAACTGCAGTTAATAGAAACGCTAGAAAACATTAGTTTTGTCCTAGAAAATGTTATTTCTGTAAGTTAATAAATTATTGTAAAGAAAGAATTAACAATTTTTTTTGTCTGATGTAATTTAAATTTAGTCATGCGTCAATCAACCTAATGATATTGTTGAATAAATATTTAATATCAAATTATTGCATGTTGAAGTTCAAAAGGCAGATGGAACATGGTGTATCTAGGGAAATAAGGATTTTACAGCCTATAACCTAAGTATGGTACATGAACCATTGTTTATTTATTTATGTATGGGAAGGCTCACGATTTTTAATGAACTACTTCTGTAACTGTAACTACATTATTGCTGAACTTCTGGCTAAGTAAACTGGATCTTTTATATTAAGTTAAATTCTGTAATTTTTCATAATAAACGATATGTAAATTTGGAAAAAAAAATCTCCAAGCTGAAAAGCAAAATGTTGATATTCAGAAACGTTTACAACGTTATATACATTTTAAAATTACCAATGTTCCGTTGTATAATCTTTTCTAAGCCTTTTATAGATTCACAGTAGCAGTACCGGGTCAATCAGGTAGATAGAGGCAAATAGATAACTGTGAACTACCAGTCACAGGGCCTTGCAAGTTACGACCCAGTAATAGGTTAAGAATAAGGTAGGTACTATTAGCAATGCATCAGGGGCATGTTTATCGTAAGACTGAGCAAGCGGTACTACGAGTGTTTTAAAAAAAAAAACAACTTACTGAAAGTGTATCTGACTGGATAAACCTACCTTCATACCAGGAATGTCCTCAGCCGTCCAATTCCATCCCATGTTTTTAGGAACGGGTGGGTATGGATACTTAGTTACAGGTTTATCTACTGGTGCCATCGCTGGAATATTACAGATAATCTGATTAATATACCTATGTATATCTAGTTTGCTTATCCCCAGCAGTAAGCATCCATCATCAACCACACAACTATTACTGCTTGTTTTACGAACAAATTTTTCAGGCAACTGCAAAGTAAGAAACGGGGAAGATGCGCGGTAACTTTCACGTATGTAAAAATGGAGAAAACTGTTTCTATTTATTATATAACTGTCGTTTGCTTTGGGCAAAACAAACATCTGCGTTATCACCCTATCGAAGTTGTGTGGTCGATGGTATGCATAGTTTGAAATGAGGTTGTATATTATAGCAATTTCATAATAAGTATCTCAGACAATACAATTTAAGAGCAATGAAGTAATACGCACGCTGAGTTGCTGACTTTGCTACATTTACTGTGAATTTTCCAACTTTCTTGGATCCTGACGAGGATTTTTTAGATTTCTCCGGTCCTGCCTCTTTGGTTTTTACTTCTTTATCTATAGCAATTTTCGATAACTGAACGACTGTTTTCTCTGACGGTTTTACACCGATCTTAGAACCTTTGCTACTTTGAGTTTCTTTCGGAGGTTCAGGTTTGTCTTCATCTGGCCATGGATTTGGAGTTTTTATATACTTTTTATCATACAATTTATGGTATACGGGACACGGATGAGGCTTACAATAAGCTGGTAAATTTCTAACGTCATCTCCGAGACATTGATAACCTCCGCATACAGGGCAGTAAGTGGTTTTACTCGAAAATTGAAAAGTACATACACAATCACAGTAGCAGGGATCTTCTTTACTCATTAGTTTCTTAGCACATTCTCTCCTTAATTTATCCTTTAATACGCTGTTCTCTATGAAATCTTTTACTTGTTCAGCCATATCACACGATTTGACACAGCATGGATTATTAATTTCATCGAAATCAATAACTATATTACTGTCTGCCGGACTAGGAGGAAATTGATCTTTGGGGGGGCATACTGATGCCACGCATTTAGAATCTTCGCTATGTTTTGAACTGCCACCTAGTTTGGGGGTACTCAAGGAACATGCCGTTTTAGAACATGATGTATTTTCAGAAATTCTGACACTAGGGCAAGTAGGAGGACAGTGTGGGAATTTAGATGTATTCTTTGATTTATCTATTTCATCTTCCGTATCTTGAGGTGAGGCAGTAGCTTTAGTTGATGCAGTAGTTGCAGGTGAGGTTGTAGTTCCAGGTGCGTCAGGAGTTTTAGGCGATGTAGTTCCCGCTGAAGGCGTCTGTTTAGGTGATGTAGCAGATACCGGTGTTGCTGCACGTTCAGGTGATGCAAAAGATACAGGTGATCCTGTGCGTCCTCCAGGTGAAGCAGTAGACTTAGTGGATGCATTTGGTGATTTAGGAGGTTCTGAGGGATCTTTATCAAAATCGTGTTCCACAGTAAAGTAATAGATATTGTAAACTCTTTTTTTATCAAGATATGGACATCCCGGGCCGCCACATGAGCTAGCATCACTTCCAGTTTGCTCACAATCCTTACTGCAGATCGAAGTACATGATTCGCGTTTTGTAAGTTCTTTTTGCATAGTTTCGAGACAGCCGCATTGAGTAGACAAACCTTCAAGTTGATTATCATGCGCAAATGCACCTTCATGTTGTAAGAATTCCAATATTTTCTCAGCCAATGTACAATCTTTGCTTCCACATGGTCCAATAAGGTCTTCTAAGTTAAACTCTACGTCGTCTTCAATCACTAATTGTTCGATATATGCCCTTATTTCTCTTGCAATCTTACAATCAGGTCTACCGCATGGACCTCTTATATTACCAATATCAAATGTAGCACCACGAGCGCCAGGCACCTTTTTACCAGCATCAACACAGAGGGGACAAGGTTCACTTTTTGCTTCCTTTTTAAACCTTTCAGCCAATTCACCTTCAGGCCAATCCGTCTCTTTACAGTAGCACAATCTATCGATATCCGTAGCTTTAATTCTAGGCCTTATTGTAGGTTGTGGGGTTAACATTCTCATATTGTCATTACAAGATACTATGATTTTCCTTACGTAATCAATGATATGATCAATATCTGGACAAGTTTCTGGTGATTTATAAATGGATTTGGGAGGCTTATCGGCATGACTCATACAGCAATAATCGCCTTCATTAAAGAAGGTGAGGTTCGCTCCAAGATAAGCATTTTTATAATCTGCGTAAGCTATTTGTTTTACTTTAGCGCTTGGTTTATCAATAATAAAGTTATTTGGTATCTTATTACTATTTTGTTCAAAATTTTCATCTGTCGTCTTCAAAGTACACATATACGATGTAGTTTTTGAGTTAATACCCGTGTATAGGTATTTTCTCGTGTTTAAGTCTTCTGAAAGTGTCCTGAACGATGTCGTTAGTTTACTAGTCAAGAAAGATAATTTTACTTGCATGCCTATTTTTGCCATCATTTTAGCTTTTCCTTCTTCAAAAATATTATAATCCTCTTTTAATACAACTGGTGTTGGTGAAAGATTTTCAGCTATTTGTTTGAGATATATTACGAATATAGGATCCCAAGGTATTGCTACAGAGCCAATGAAAGTCAAGTTGTCTTCTTTGCTCCACAGAGACACTTCCAAAGGACACTTTGCCATGCTTTGTATCAAAAATTCCGCGCTACTCCCGAATAGTACCGATTGACCTGATTGGATTGCGGGTTCTGGTGGAGGAGCTACAACTGCACCTTTTTTCCCTTTTTTAGGTTTTGGTGGTTTCTTCTTTTTCTTACCAGGAGGGTCTGGTGGTGGAGGTAGTGGCTCTGGCATGACTATATGCATCGTTTTGGGATCTTTTAATTCTAAAGAAAATATTTCACCAAAATCACTTTTTATGATCAAGTGCCGACTCGGAACCAGACTTTCCACTTTCCCCACTACTACCTCGAATAAGAACAATCCACTTGTTACAGACATTTTTATAAAATTGTTTACTGCACTTTTATAATTTGCTAAATATTTTTTTTTAAATCACATTTTATTGTTACTATTTTGATTTGTCTACATAAATAATTTTGGCAGCTACCATTAAAAGTTATAAAAATTGATTGTCAGTAAAAATGACAATATTTTTTAATTTGAACCTTTAAATGTGGAACTCTTTTAATATAAAATCTATTAGGTTTCTCTGGATGAGATCGGAATAAATCAATAATTATTAGCTATACCCGCGACTTCGCCCACGAAAAGCCGCCCAGGGTGGCCAACGGGTCGATCGCTATCGACTGGTCGATCGTGTCAAAGCAAAAATTTTATATTATGTTTTAAAAAATGCTACACAATATTTATTCTTAATTAAAAATTAAGTATAAGAAGTAAGACATTGGTAGATTGTACAGTATCTAAGTATATACCTACACATATTACCTACACCTACTCTTACTTACCCCAACCTTCTTCTTCTTCCTTCTTTTTATCTTCGAAAGGTGATGACAATGACATCAACCCTGTGCATCGTCATGAAAATCACATGATCACATCAACCGCATTCATTTTTTTTGGGCTAGGCTTAAAAAGTGTTTAACCTTTCATCTTAGGTAATAAGTCGATTGCCGTTTATATCAAGACCTTCCACCCTAGTTAGATGGTCTAAGATCAAGACAGATTTTATTTACATATTTCATTAAACGGGCCAGTACCGACAAGGAAAGGAGCTGCCTACAATCCAAACGGAGACTATCATCACAATGTAATTTACTAACTACTATGAATATACCTACTAATCACTTTACTGTTCTGCTGAAATACATTTGTTCTACCACAAGACTTTTTTTTTTCAATATTAATTTATTTATTGTTTGTTACAGGTTTGTTATATTGATGTTATAAATTTGCCTTACAGGTGTAAAATAATATTTATATTTTAATAATAATAAAGATTAAAGACATTATTTCTGGTTGTTCTCGTCTTGCTAAAGGGGAGTATTTGCATAAACACAATCAAGTAGCCAAGATTGTCCATCAGCAACTAGCTCTTAAATATAAACTTGTAGAATTAGAGGTGCCCCCTATTACAGATATGTACCCGACCCAGTTCTTGAGAATGGTCATATCACTTTGTACTGGGATCGATCTATCATACTGACAGGTCTATTGTTGCCAATAAACCTGATATAAAATGGTTTTAAGACTTAAAATGGTTACTCTGCTTCTGTCACGGGGACTTTTGGCGGGAGAGTGACAAGTGCGGACGCTTGCTGTATATTATTTTCTAAAACTATTGCATTTATCTTGTTTTATGTGTGGGAGTGGTGGTTTCTTGGACATAAAAGTTGTGTTAACGTGCTATAGTGATAGACAATGACATATATGCAGTGAAATGCTATTTTCTCTCTTGACGCGAAAAGTCCACTGAAATCTCAGTATAAGAATCACCATTATACTGAGGGCAAGGACAAGGATCTAGGACAGAGGACTCGTAATCGACAAAGACTGGACAGGACTAAATACTAAGAAAATATAAATACCGAAGACTAGGCTGTATGGTCAAAGTTTCCTTTGCCTGCCCAATTTGGGCGAAGTCAACAAAAAAAAAAGACTGCTGCTGTCACTGTCATTTGTCACAGTTTGACATTTATTAGACAAGACAATCCAACAACAAAAAAAAAAGACAATCCAATCCTATGGAAAAGTAGGGAAAAGTATTACGAAATCGTTTTACAAATATATATTGTAATTAATAGTAAGTTTTCCAATATATTACAGTTACATAGAAAATTCCATGATGATGGTCCTAATCTCTGCAACAAACCATTCTCAATGAACTCGTCAAATCCTCACTGGAATCATTATTTACGTGAGTTATAACTTTATCTGCTCATTTGTTTTCATTATTTACTTAACAAGTGTTACTGGCTAGTGCGTATTATGAAATTTTTTGTGTGATTTTCTGAATTGCTCGTTTTCCCACGCGTGTTTCAATAACGTGCATATTCATAGACCAGTTTTATACCCGTGTAAATTAGTGTTAATTATTCCAAAATACTAATGTTTTTAAGTGCAAACGGTAAGTTTCAGCTTATGTTATCTGATTGTTACATTTATAGCTAGATTTACTGTATTGTCCACTAATGTCTACTACAATATACTTCTAAAGTTATTTTAAACTTAATTACCATTATTTACCTCATGGGAAATAGTCAATAAATACAGAAATTCGTCTCTAAAAAGAATACAAGTTTGAATGTTGCTTACATAATCCTATCTGTATAAGTCATAATATTAATATATTTAAAGAAATGAATCAGAGCTGTGCCAATAATTGAATTTTATAGTAGACCAAAAATACTGAATTAGGTAAATATTGTTTTATTCTTAGGTATTTTTTTTGTATACATACATATTTTTTTTTTTTTTTTGTAATTATGGTAATTCCTAGCTTGATTTAACTAGATTAGCTTAGATTGTGCTGTGTAAAAAAACAATGTGTGTCTTCAAAATGCTTCTTATTAACTGAAGAAGTTTCTTTTTTTTTCATGTTACTTCTGAATAATTGTTTTTTACTTTTCTTTGTTCATAAGATTCTTTACAACTGTAATGCAACTTCCTGCCCATTTAAATTTGGAGAACATTGTTATACATCACACTTTACAAACTTCCATAGACAATGGACTTCGTTGTTGGTGGCCTTGCGGGTGTGGGTGCTGGATTCTTCAGCAACCCATTTGACGTTGTAAAAACCCGGATGCAGTTACAAGGAGAACTGCGAGCAAAAGGTCAACATGCTATTTACTACAAGAATATACCTCACGCTATGTACACTATTGTGAAACACGATGGGATTGCAGCACTGCAAAAGGGACTAGTACCTGCGCTGTGGTTTCAGCTAGTTGTTAATGGGGTAAGGTGAGTTATATTATTAATATGTATAGCTTCTCATTTCTTCTTACAAAACTTGTATCTTTATGAGAGCATTTATATAGATCAATAAAATGTTAACCAAAATAAAGAAATAAAACGTCTGTTATTTTGACAATCAAATGTCCACTGCTGTCAACTCACAGTGAGGATTTGAGTAGTCCCATGAATATTACAATTATATACATACATCTGGATTGTGTTGCCAATGTAATTGCTCTTAATCTATGGTTTTATATTGGCGTTTTACCAAAAAAAATTTGTAATTTTAGGTTAGGAATTTACCAACAAGCTGACAATTTAGGTTTACTAAGAGATGAGAACCAGAACACTCAGTTTCTGAACAGTTTAGCAGTTGGATCTGTATCTGGCATGTGTGGAGCATTCTTCGGTAGTCCCTTACAGCTGGTGAAGACACAGCTCATGTCTTTTTCTTCAGAAAAGATTGCTGTGGGTACACAGCATGCACATCCGGGAATGACGTTTGCCATTCAAAAGATTTATAAAAAAAATGGTCTGTATGGTTTATGGAGAGGAGCTCATGGGATGATGCTCCGGAACTCAATAGGTTCTGCAACACAGATTGCATCATTTGCTGTGTAAGTTAAATTTACTATTGTATTTAATAAACCAAAAATGTCATTGTCATTTTGTTTACCCAAAAACCCCATTAAAAGCTGTCATGGTTCACCTTTTTTATGCTACTTGAGATCTACCCACCAATTTTCAAGTTTTACTGCCCATTCCTAAATGGTATAGCCTAGTACCAGCCGTAGGAAAGGGAATGTTACTCTGTAAAATATAGTGTGATCCTGGTCGGTGCAAAGCATTCAGTCGTTTTAAAATCTCTAGTGACATCGAATACCGTGGTCATATAAAGGAAAAGGCTAAGGTGGCGTCCAAAAAACTCCGACAGGGCGCGGCAAAACTTTACTGCGGAGCAAACACTGCTTCTCTATAAGTCGCAAGCACCCATAAAGTAGTGCTGTCACCTCTGGGCTGGTGCACCTGAATACCAGCTTCGATCTTTTGACTCTGTAGAAGGGCGTGCCATGAGGATTGTCAACAATCCTCTACTACCAGGTGTTGTTGAACTCCTTTGTGACAGGAGAGACTTCACCTCCTTATGTGTGTTCTATCGCCTGCACAATGGTCTGTGCTCTATGAAATTGTTTGATATGATGCCCACGGCTACCTGCTATCATCGCACTGCTCGCCATAGACAGGGTGTTCACCTTCTTACTTTGCGTCCGAAGCACTCGCACACGGTTAGGTCTATTAGAGGCTTTATTTCGCGAGTGCTTAGATTGTAGAATGGGAGTTCACTCCACATTCCACATGCTGAACGTCTCCATTATGGTAAGGGGTCTTAGAAGGTTTTTAAAAGGTCGGCAGCGCGAGTGCACCTCTGGTGTTGCAAACATCCATAGGCTATGGTGACCACTTACCATTAAATGCGCCCTATGCTTGCTGCCACCTCAGTGGTATTAAAAAAATAGTCCTTATCACTCGTAGCAGAGACAGAGATCATGAAATTTACTAGAGAAGATTTGCGGTAATTTCATGGTGACTGATACATTTAAATCAATTCTGTAGTATTCAGGGTAGCTGATGCCATCATTTGACTGGGTTGTATAGAAAGCCTTCACTTTTGTTCAAACATTCACTTCTGCTAATTTCTGTAATACAATTTTGGCACTTTTTCATACTTCGCAGGTGTAAAGAATGGATGGACAATAACAATAAGTTTCAGCAGACCAAATACTTATCTACATTCATAGCGAGCAATGTTGGGGCATTAGTAAAGACTGTGTGGCTCACTCCCATGGACGTTATCATGACCAGGCTGTATAATCAAGGTAGGTCTATATTTCCGTAATGTATCATACACCAGTAGTTCACCTATGAAACAGGTACGTCAATCACCGTGGCAGTAAGAAATATCTGTTGTCACTCTCAACAAGGTAACAATACAAATGAGTGAAACTGTCAATGGGCATTATTCATCTTTTTAAACATACATACATACATATTGTCACGGGTGTAGGGGGTCCCACCAATACCTTCGGGGCCCAAGTCAACCTCACGTGCTGCGTGCACCTGCTGCGTGCACCTGCTGCGTGCACCTGCTGCGTGCACCTGCTGCGTGCACCTGCTGCGTGCACCTGCTGTATGCACCTGCTGCGTGCACCTGCTGTGTGCACCTGCTGCGTGCACCTGCTGTGTGCACCTGCTGCGTGCACCTGCTGGATAAAGGACGAGGTTCTGGCGCTGGCTTTCCCCTCTGGGGCTGGAAGGTCTGAGGCCGTCGCTCCCAAAATAGCCACCTGCCAAAACAAAAAAATAAAAGGAACAATAGGAATGCAGCTAGGGATAGCGCGCCGCCGTAAAACGGCGCACAGGAACCCTGCCCGAATCCTGTGGCATGTGGGCTAGGGCTGCCTAGTGCTGGCTGCTTGATGAAGCTAGGTCCCAGGAGTTCGCCTCAGCTGTGACAAGTGCATCGACACTGAAGGCAAACCAGTTCAAGATTACTGGGACAGGATTCAGGCGGCTATCCTTGGAGCGGCGAAGATGGTGCTCGGTGAGTCTAAGGGTGGACGCAAATGTGACAAGGAAACTTGGTGGTGGACCGACACAGTCCAGAGAGAGACTAGGGAGAAGAATGCCCTCTTTAGAAAGTGGCAAGTGTCAGGATCTCTTTAAAATCGCGACGCATACAGGTCTGCGAAGCCCGCCACTAAAAGAGCTATTGCCAGAGCCAGTCGTGATCACTTACATTTTATAGCAGAGAAGTTGGAATCGACTGAGGGGCATAAGTTTATCTATAAGTTGGCGCGCTCCAGGGTCAAAGCGGCACATGATATTTCCAAGTGCCACTGTGTAAAAGATCCTAAAGGCATGCGGTGAATATATATATATATATATATATATATATATATATATATATTCACCGCATACCTTTAGGATGCCTATGCCTATAGACCTCGCGGTAAAGGAGAGATGGCGCTCGTACTTCCACGAGCTGCTAAATAAGCAGCATAAAGAGGTGCAGCAGTAGAAGTACGGACTTCCCTCCGAATCAAGGACTAGTGCCACCGGTAACGCCTGCAGAAGTCGAGATTGCTCTTTGCCGCATGATGAATCGGAAATCTGTCGGAGCCGATGGAGTCCCCATCGAAGCCTGGAAGTCGATAAGTCCTTGCGGTGTAGACATCTTAGTAAACTTTTTCAGCCGCGTACTCCCCAGGAGGCCGATCCCAAACCTCTGAAGGCGGAGTATTATTACTCTAGTCTTCAAAGGTAAGGGGTCAGTGCAGGAGCACTGGAGCTACCGCGGTATAAAGGTTTTGTCCCACACCGTGAAGATTTTCAAGAGGATTATTAACACCCGGATCCGGCAAGGGTGTACTCTCGCGGAGTATCAATTGGGTTTAGCCCTGGTCATGGGACCACGGACCTTGTTTTTGCCCTGAGGGTTGTCGCGGAGAAATACAGGACGAAGAACACGCCTCTGCACTGTCTGTTGCTAGACATGCAGAAGGCCTTAGACTGTGTTCCTCGAGCGATGGTCTGGTGGGCATTGATCGCAGTGCCCACCAGACACCAAAGGGGTTCCGGAGATTTATATTGACACTATCCGGGACATGTACCGCGACTCCGATTCCGTGGTTCGGACTGTTGTTGGCGCCACGAATTCCCCATCACACACGGATACACCAGAGTTCGGTCCGTAGTCCACTTTTGTTCAGTGTGATATTAGACGTATTGTCAGACAGCATCAGGGAGTCGCATGAGCAGCCTATATCGCACTGGCAGACGCGGGCAGGTGCATATTGGTGCGATGTGTGTAGGCGTGGAAGGAGACGCTTGAGAACGGCGGTCTGAAACTTAATGTGGCGAAGACTTATTTTTATTTTATTTTATTTATATATACTAGATGGATGGATATAATAAACATTTTCAAATTAGTTTCCTAAAATGCTCTATATTTTTTAAACCTAAAATAATATATTATTAAAAAAATTGGTCTACCGCATTTTCGACACGCTTAACTCATTGACGACCTACGAGTACAAGATCTCTTCTGAAAACCTCTCATTCACTTCAATCTGAACTTCCATATAAATCATATACTTAATATTTTCAGCCGTCGACGCTAACGGACGTGGTATTTTATATACAGGGATTGTTGACTGTGCAAAAAAAGTCACAAGAGCAGAAGGATTGCTTGCCTTTTACAAGGGTATGGGTCCTTCTTACCTAAGGCAAGCACCACACACAGTGCTACTGTTAGTCTTCTGGGATATGCTCAAGGATCTGCAAAATAGTATTCAAAATAAATCATAAGCTGTTGTATTAGTTTTTAAGTAGTAAAATTCATCTAGATATATTGCCTCGTTTAGAGCAAGTGCCTCGGTTTCAGTGAAGAATTGACGATGCGACGCCGACGTTGCCTCGAAATGTGTCAAATAGTTCATTGTAGAGGGCACCAAATGTTTGTGACAAAGCAACTGTCAATCTTTATACTATTTCATTCGAAATACGCGTTTTGAATTATTTATTAATGTGGCTTTTTTTTTTTAAATTCCTCCTTTAATTCAACGACGCACTAGGTAGGATTCAAGTTGTAAAGCATTTTTCCACCACAAAAAAGAAACTTGGAGCAAAAACAAAACGCAAGACAAAGCCGATTAAAGGGTTTGCTATGAAACTTAACGTTTTCTGTGTAACAAACACAAAGCGCCCTCATAAAAATTTTGCGTTTTCTTCCACATTGACATTAAGGTTTTTGGCGGGAAACGGCGAATAACGCGGCCGCCACTCCTTTATTAATTTTACAAACTAGTGTATTTTCGGGTGTTTATGTGTAAAAATTATGGTATTTTAAACATAAAAGCTTCGACAATGTGCACAAGTGTTGTGAAATTGGATAACTTAGTGGAACGCGGTATTTTCTGTTGCCTTCCAAAATCCACATATAACTGCAGTAAAATTTACGATTATTTTACTGCAGTAGAACTTTGAACAATATATATATATATACATGAATACGCTGCTATCAATAAGAATAATTAACTACTTTTGAATGAAGAAGATTAATTATCTACTTGAAAATTATCACTTTAGAAGAAAAATTTAATACGTAATGGAAGATGGAAGATCGATAAATTTTGTTGTTGGCAATAGCGTCACCGTGCGTAGCCAGGATTAAAAATTAAAAAAAAAATAAGACATTAATTAAATATAACGTGTAATAACTGTGAAATGATAATCCGATTGAAATGAATGAATCTACAGGACAAGGCAACTCTATTTGCCATTGCCAGGTTTGAGTTTCTGGGACACCCAATATATTTATTACCTTGTCTTTATTTATTCTATTTGTATAATTTTATATGTGGACAATATTGATTGAAACTCATTGTTATAAGTACAAATTATAGTTTGTAAGTAGCAAAATAATAAAGGTACATCTCTTCTTAAGTAACTGTTATGTAGTTAGCACCTCGATCAAGTAATGAGATTATTTGATTTTTGTTTTCTGTGCTCCGTTGGTTTGGACACGTCCAACAAATGAATGAGGAGCGATTGACGAAGAATATATACCTACTTTGCGAAAGTAGAGGGCAGAAAGAGTCAGGGTAGGCCGAGATTTAGATATGAAGATCACGAGAGCAGATTGCTCAAAAACGGACAGCGTGAAGAAAGTATTTTTTTGTTTTCCTATTAATTTAAAGATTATTTAATAATCATTAAAATGAATTGTATTGTTTTTAGTTTTGTCGAAATCGCTAAGCATATTAAATAATATTAGTTCGATAACCCCTTCCAGCTATGTTCACAGGTAGGGAGAGGGCTGAAATTTAGCTTTACAATATTCTCAGAGTGAGATGTCACGCTGTTGACCATTGTCATCTTTCTGGTGCATGCAGTGTTTGCATTTGCGCGTTGCTGCACGCTGTACATTAGGTACGCAGGAATATACTAAAACCTGGGTCAGAACTTGCCTGGGTCAACAGATGGGAAAGGTTACCATTTTGTGTCTAGCCCTTCCTTCGTGATCTGTCTTACTGTCACCATTGTGACAGGAAAGCGATTTTCTGATTGAACTGAATATACTGTCACCATTGTGACAGGAAACCGATTTTCTGATTGCTGAAATTTAGCATACTTTATGTATAAGTCCCATGACAATACAATTTCTGATTGTGAAACTTGATGATGTGGTTAGGATCATTTCTGTTGCCGGAACTGTTTTCATTATATTTATGTTTTGTTTTTATATTAGTTTTGCCAACCAGTAAGATTTTAAGTAACCGTATAAGCGTTACTCAGTGAGAGTTTATATAAAGGCTGTTTGCAAACCAAATATGTAATCTTTGTTGCCGGAAACTTAATTAGATATAATTAATGCGTTATATCGGTTACATAATTATTTGATATTAGTGATAACGATATGATAGCATCGCCGTCATGGCCTTGTAGTCAATTATAGTGATAATAGTGCCATAGCTACTGTAATTTAGCCGAACCTATGTATATTTATATAGTTGTTTAACAATACTACAAACTCAAATATCTAGTGTATCTGTTATCTCTTTTGACAGTGTAGTGATAAAACCGGCGATTTTGTTTGCCTGTATGACGTCCTGTGTGCCTAATGCGAGTTTTATTGGACACCTATCACGACTCACGGTGGAGCGCATTTACACGAAATTTTATGAAGTCGCAATAAGTTCCTATGTTTACAGCTACTGTCAAAATACTCTTAATACTCATAATCAAAATAGTCAGAAACACCAGAGGCCTTTAAAATAACACGCTTTAGATACGCCGATTCCTTCCCTTAGGTACTTGCTAGTGAGCTTGGTGAGGCTAGCTTATGCAACGAAGATTTAAATAAAATTGTTGCTACCATTAAGATAGTTCGCGTTGTATTTTTTTTATTAATATTTATTTGTATAGTTAAATATATTAGGTATTATAGTAATACATATCAGAAGTTATCCCAATTAATAGGTACATAAAACAGTATTATCACAGTATAAAGAGTAAACCTATCAGTAGCGTTACGCCTTTGAAGTTGACAAAAATGCCGACAACGTCTAGACAGTGATGCTCGTAGGGTTGTCACAAGTATACAAGGCTGATGTTATTTATAATGTACTAGCTGTCCCGCCCGTCTTCGCCCGTAACATACTTCGAACCCAGTGGCACCCATTTAATTCCGTTGTTTAATAATTTCACATTCACAATAATGTATGAACATTTTCCAAATTCATTGATTACTTCTCCGCTAGGTACCTACCTACCCGCACGGCCCGGTCGAATTAAATTAATTTCTTTGCGCCTAATTTTAAATTTGCGATAACTCGTAAGATATTTATTTAATTTGCAAGGTGTAAAGGGACAAAATAATCTTCATGAAATGCTGAAGCCAACTAACGTAGTAAAAATGATAAGGATTAATAGTATATTTGTGTAAATAGCCTTCAAATTACCGCTTAATAATTGCTGTTTTTTAAAGTATTACAATGGATGTAGTATGTTATTCTTAAGATAGACATATGTCGACGCGGACTTTTTTGTAGACCTTTATTAGATTTATAATTAGAAACGGGAACGGGAAAACTTCTCTACGCGGGCGAAGCCGCGGGCGTCAACTAGTATGTATCTATAATAAATCAAAAATATAAAAACCGGTTTAAAAAAAGGATCTGAGATTTCACCAATTGCCACACGGAAGTAAATAAGGTTCATTTCATGTCGAATCGATAGTTTTTTTATGAGAAAGCGTTTACGAAATGGCTGCCGCGTAGTAGATATAAAATTATGGGGTTTCTAGCAATCAATATGGCCGCCTAACTATTCTTATAAAATTTCATGTTGGGTATCGTATAAAGGGTTTTTTGGTATGCTAAGTACGAATTTCGTGTTAATTTTGCAATCCAATATGGCCGCCGCGCCGTGATTATAAAATTTCATGTTGGGTATCATATAAGGGGTTTTTTGGTATGCAGAGTACGAATTTAGTGTTAATTTTGCAATCCAAATAGCCGCCGCGCCGTGATTTTAAAATTTCATGCTGGGTATCGTATAACGGGTTTTTTGGTATGCTGAGTACGAATTTCGTGTTAATTTTGCAATCCAATATGGCCGCCGCACCGTGGTATTAAAATTTCATGTTGGGTATCTTATAAGGGGTTTTTTGGTATGCTGAGTACGAATTTAGTGTTAATTTTGCAATCCAATATGACCGCCGCGCCGTGGTTATAAAATTTCATGTTGGGTATCGTATAAGGGGCTTTTTGGTATGCTGAGCACGAATTTCGTGTTAATTTCGCAAACCATAATGGCCACCGTGTCGTTATAAAAAAAATCAAGGGAATGGGAGCATGAACCAGGAATGAGAACTGACGATGAGAACTAGGGATGAGAAATGGGAACTGGAAGCTGGGGATGGGAACTGGGCATTCAAACAAGGGTGAGCTGACATATATGTGTAAAAGACAATTAGATAACTATGACGATGTAAACAATGCAATTGCAAGAGTAGTTCATTGGTTCAGCTCAAATAATCTTTGCCTTAATGAAAATAAAACTAAATGTATAAAATTTACTCTACCAAATGTTAAACAAGTTGCGGCCAATGTTCAACTGAATGGACAAGTGTTAGAGTTTGTAGAATCAACTGTGTTCCTCGGTATAACTATTGATGCCAATTTGCAGTGGGGTCCACACATAGAAAAGACAGCCTCTAGATTAAGTTCGGCTGCATACGCTGTAAAAAAGATCAGGACTCTAACAGAAGTGGATACGGCTAGAATGGTTTACTTCAGCTATTTTCATAGTATTATGTCTTACGGTATTCTCCTTTGGGGGAGTGCTGCAGATTTAAATATTATTTTTGTTCTACAAAAGCGGGCTGTACGCGCTATTTATAATTTGGGCCCCAGAGTTTCTCTCCGAGAAAAATTCAAAGAGTTAAATATTCTAACCGTACCATCACAATACATTTTTGCCAATCTTATGTATGTCCAGAAAAATCTATCACAGTTCTCTAAACTCTGTGATAAACATAATATAAACACTAGACATAAAAATAATCTTTCAGTCCACCACAGTCGACTACATAAGATTGGTGATTCTTTCCAGGGTAACTGTATACGCTTTTACAACAAGCTTCCCTGTGACCTGAGAAATTTACCATTAAATAAATTTAAAAAGTTAATTAAAAACAAGCTTTGTGAAAAAGGTTTTTACTCCGTTACAGACTATTTGCAGGACAGGGATGCCTGGAAATGATCTGCTGGCAAAGTGAAATAATATTAAATTGTAAATAGGCCATCAAAAAAAAAGCCTTCCTAAGTTTCTTGCCGGTTCTTCTCAGGTGGGCCGCGTTCCGAACCGGTGGTCGCTTTAAATATTTTAAATAGTGTATGACATTTTGTAAGCGCCGTTAAAATGGTCTATGCAAAATAAAGATATTTTTTTTATTTTTATTTTATGTAATCTCATATTATTATGTTTCTTCTTTTCACGGGTATCTTCTTTTTTTTATGAAGTTACCCGGGCTTTTGGTAGGCGTACATGGGGACATACTGGTCCAACACGCAGAGGTTCTTTGAGAATTTTAATCTAAAAGGAAATGGGACCCCCACTGCAGACAGTCCACGCCCGCCTTATGTAGAAGAACGATAATGGACCACCTCTAATGGGAGTTAAACTATTGGAAAATATGCTAACTAAGAAATGGGCTATTGGTTTGGGGGTTTGATGAACTAGGTGATTATAACAATGGATAAAGGCGGCGTCTGCCATTTTATATCTGATTATCCTAATTTTGGCAGACGGTGACTCTCCAACTCACTAGATGGGCCCGCTATACAATCGCCATAGGCATGATAAGCCTGTAAGGCGATAGTAGGCAACACCGGTGTGAGCGGCTTGGGGTGTCGAGCGATGCGGCGCCGGTTTCACCATCGCGAGTCAGACCCGGAGCGGGCTTCCCCATAGTTATGCCCTTGAAAATGACACTTCCACCCCCGAGCATATAGCTCTGGCTCCCTCCCTCTGAACGGCCAATTAAGGCAAGCCAGAGTTGAGATTTGCTGCACTCCCGGGAGTAGCACTGTCACTGCTCTCCCGTTAGCCCATTAAATGCTAACCGGTGCAGAAGGGCAACAAAACTCGGGAAATCGGGACCAATGTGTAACCACGCACATTCAGCTCGCCACAAGCTGCGGATGTGAGCTTTTCAATAACTTTCTGATACATTTTTTTGTTGATATCAAAGAGAAAGTGGATAACTCAAAAAGCGAATCTACTATACCCTCATATGGTTGCGTTAATCCTATAAAAGATTACGACTGTTCTCGAGGGGTATATTATTATTATTATAATTATTAATTTGGTCAATTTGTCTCCGCCCCGTTGAGCACTCTAAGAAAAAACCAAAATTCTATGGAGATACGAAGTTCGCCGGGTATATTAGGTATATTATTGGTAGTTAATGAGTTAATGATAAATATTTTCAGTTTTTGACTAACAAGACTTAATGCTACAGTTGTTTTCAACAATAAAATATTGGTTACGCTTTGAACAAGTTTAAATATTAATTATGACGAAAAACTTGAACACAGGATAACATAGTATAGAGTATAGTTATAATCCCACATGTGTGGCTCCGCACACCATAATACTCTTATGCGATACCCAACATGAAATTTATGACAGTTGGCGCGGCGGTCATATTGGATTGCAAAATTAACACTAAATTCGTACTCAGCATACCAAAAAACCCCTTATATGATACCCAACATGAAATTTTAATACCACGGTGCGGCGGCCATATTGGATTGCAAAATTAACACGAAATTCGTACTCAGCATACCAAAAAACCCGTTATACGATACCCAGCATGAAATTTTAAAATCACGGCGCGGCGGCTATTTGGATTGCAAAATTAACACTAAATTCGTACTCTGCATACCAAAAAACCCCTTATATGATACCCAACATGAAATTTTATAATCACGGCGCGGCGGCCATATTGGATTGCAAAATTAACACGAAATTCATACTTAGCATACTAAAAAACCCCTTATACGATACCCAACATGAAATTTTATATCCACGGCGCGGCGGCCATATTGGATTGCAAAATGAACACGAAATTTGTATTTAGAATATTAAAAACCCCATGAATTAAAGAAATCTATACAAAAATTCAAAAATCATAGCAAGCGGTCTTTCAGGGCTGACGCATTCACCGTCAGCCCTGAAAGACTGTCCCGAGCTACTAACAACATTTTGTTCGCAGCTCGGGACAAACCCTCCCGCGTCTCGTCCCTTGTCCCCCGCACGATTGCTCTGTCTAGACAGCTTCGTCGACCGACTGTATGTCTTTCGGCTGTGGTATTATCGAAAAGAATACCTAATATAGGTAAGCATTTGTTGTAGGTATTACTGCTATTAATTAATTTTAGAGTAGGTAATTAGTACACTCGTTTTTTCATAAATATTTATCTATACTAATATTATAAAGCTGAAGAGTTTGTTTGTTTGGTTGAACGAGCTAATCTCAGGAACTACTGGTCGGATTTGAAAAAATATTTTTGTGTTTGATAGCCCATTTATCAAGGAAGGTTATATATCATCACGCTACTTCCCTGGAGAGCGGAGCAGTAGCCATAAATGTCGACAAATCGGGCAAATGTGTATGCAATACTGTAGAATTTATAAGCGAAGGGACTTCGAAGTATGTCACGGGCGAAGCCGGGGAGGGGGTCCCCTAGTAATGAATATAATTAAATTGGTTCGCGGCAAGACTAGAACCGATGACCTTCGCCATTGGTCATGTAGCACCGGGCGCCTGGGTTATTGTATTATATTTATATAAATTTATACAAATTTAAATGAGTGTGTATGTTATTTATTTCAAATACGGACAATAACCCCCTTATTTATAGACCCATCTTAGCTTTATGTTATGTTTAAACATGTGTCGTCTCTTTTCCACATGTATTTTCGGGATAGAGTAAAATGGACGACAAATATTTAAACATGCCATAAAACAAATATGGAGTTAGTAATTAGCTGGTGTTAGTGTATAAAATGAATGTAAAGCTTATTTATACCATAACAGCTAATATTTTGTTAATAAATTGTTTTAGTTAAATACATTGGTTTTTATGTTAGTACAGGTATATCCAAAATTCTCTCAATTTTTTAAAATCAGGTTTCGCTTCTCTTGAGTCTATGAGTGTTGCAGGATGCATCTACACTGTTGATTATCGGAGGTTGATTGGTGGAATCAGCTACACATATTGAGTAGGTAGGTAATACTAAATAACATGGCAAGTGATCATCTTGATAACATTGGAAAATAGTGTGAGGGGAAACCTCACATTAACGTTAGGTTTGTTTATCTATCACGCCTTATCCCCCGAAGGGGTGGCAGAGACATATTATATATATAGATATTGTATACCCAGTTTTCACCATGTGTATTCCTGTCCCACGTAATAGGTGGTGAGCCCATTGCTGTGTTGAAATAGACAGACGCAGGTTGTGGCTACCTGATGTTGAAATTTTTTCAAGCCGCCCTTAAGGCCTTCAACTGGACTTCACGACTGCCATGTTACTGGCAACCGTGCTTAATGTGCCTTCCGAAGAACGGAAACGCTCGCAAATGTAAATGCCACAAAGTGGTGACACATTCGAGTCATCCACCCTTAAAAGGTTTAGGTACCTACATTGTATATGTCGTGAAACAGTACAAACTATTTTGCTTGAATGAGACGTGTGTATTTAAACTGCGTCGTTTTCCTAGAGAGTCCTGTTAATACAATAACTGTATTAAGAATTTATTTATACTATTGCGATGGCAGACAAACATACGGCGCACCTGATGGAAAGTGATCACCGTAGCCTTTTGCAACACCAGAGGCACGTCTGGTGTTGCAAGGCACTCGGCTGCCAACCCTGTAAAAACCTTCTAAGACCCCTTTTAAACGACCCCATACTGTAGAAGTTCGGTAAAACCCAGGCAGGGAGTTAATTCCCAAATTAAATTTAAATCTAAGCGTACGTGGAATAAAACCCCTATCGGACCTAACCGTATGCGAGCGCTCTGGACGCATCCGTTCTGAATAAAGTCGTATGTTAAGCAATCATCGAATTACCTATGGTATTTAATAGACCGGTCAAAATAATTTTTCGATGGGTGCACAACTGTTGAAATACAAAATCGTTATATTCGAAGGACCAACGGCACTGAGAGCAATGTCCGAAATTCTTTCTGCTCCAAGATCAGAAGGCCAATCATAGAAATCGGAAAAACAAAACTTCCATTAATATACATGCTAACCTCTCCTGAGACTTCGCCGAGATCGAGCTCAGTGTAACTTTTCTGGTGTTTTGGTCATTGCTGTAGATCCTGGTTTATAGGAGTCACAGTAATGGGAATGCGGGTGGGATTAGTCCCAATTTAAATATCTTTTCCAATAATATATCCATAAGACCATATCAAAATCCCATGTCAAGATCGCTCGTCGAAATGATGCTGTTTCGATTTTCAACACAGCAATGGGCTCACTACCTGTTACGTGAGACTAAAATGCACACAGTGAAATGTGGGCCCTGAATGGATTGGTAGCAGATGTGTTTTATAAATACATCGGCTACCTATCCATTCAGGGATAATGACGTGATTGATAAACATTGAATTAACGCGCCCGTTTGACGAAATCATAGCAACTTCTTGAGATTGAGGAACACTGTTACACTGGGAAAAGCTTTTAACAGTGGCTTTCAAGTTGACGGCACTAAATTTTATTTTATCTCGCAAGGCTTGAAGAACCCAAGGCTGTAAAAAAAGAGAAACACGTGTGCCGGTAGAAAATTCTCATTTTTTGATGGTATACTTTTCTAATATTAAACCTGAAGAGGTTGTGTTTGATTACTTGATTGAAGGCGTTAATCTCAGAAACAGGTTCCAATTTTTTAAACGTTTTTTTTTTGTGTTGGATAGTCCATTTATCGAAGAAGGCTATAAACTATACATCATCACGCTACTACCCAGGAGAACAGAGCCTGAATCATAAATGTCAAGAAATCGAGAAAATTTTCATGCATTATTGTAGATAATAATAATAAACGACGATGTTATATGCGTTGTGCTTGTGTGTGTGGGGCTTGAAGTATGTCACAGGCGAAGCTGCGGACCTGTAATATATACTCTCGATTGTTGACACTTCGTGGAACTACAACACAAAAACCAAACTCACTTGTACTTATAATCCACAATTTTTATTTTATTTAAAAATACTGGACTTTTTTTTTTCCTTACTGCATTTTCAAAGGTTCTGTTTCATTTTTATGGTACACCTGAGATGAGGATTTTTTGTTTCTTGACAAATGCAATATTTGGCTATATTTTGAGCAGACATTTTGCTAAAACGAACACTAATAAAACATTAGACGTGCAGAGTCCGTCTTTAGCCAGTTCCTAACATTAAAGTCAGTTCTAGAACTTGCTGACTTGACGTTTTAAATGGAATGTGACAGTTGTGTTGCACCTATGACCTAGAACTTATTATCTAAGACGCCAAGATCGCGTGTATTAGATATGGTGATTTTTGAGTGGTCCTGGGCTACGAAGAAAAGATATTAAAGCGCTTGAATTATAACGATAAAACAAGAGTAGTTATATTTTTTATTTTTTTAGTTTTACATTAAAAGTCAATTTAATTTTATCTTTACAGACAATGCATGTGCCAGATAGCTGGTCGCTCTCAAAATGGCCGTACTTCCGTCGAGATATGACAGATTTGGGCATGGGCGGGCTGTCAGCTGTCTTTGCCTCTATCTTCACCAACCCTATAGAAGTTGTCAAGACCAGGTTGCAGCTGCAAGGCGAACTTAAGGCGACGGGCAAGCATTCTGTGTACTACAAGAATGTGCCCCATGCTATGTATGTGATTGCCCGAACTGAGGGCCTTGCTTCGTTACAGAATGGACTATCAGCTATGATCGGGTTTCAGTTCTTTTTGAACGTTTTCAGGTAAGACAACGTTATAAAGTCGAAGCGTTTGATTTAGAGGTGCTATCTCAGAAACAAGAAGGAACAAGAAGTAGGTAATCCTGAATGTCGACAAATGACAGATTCCATACAGTCTTTGAAATACAAATATGGGTAAGAGGTCCAAGTTGATTTAGTTAGTCTAGCGACCACCTGTTAGCGGTGCTCTTGCTGACCAACCGACGAGGCAACGACACAGGCGCCCTTGTGGGGTCAGACGGCAGTCGTTCCCAACGATGCTTAAACAAATAATTAAAAAATCATACACGAAGATGAAGACATTGATTGGTGGGTGTAAGTCTCCGGGGTCCAAGCTTTCAGGGGCCTCACCGCTAGTAATGCACCTGCTGATTAAAGACTGCAACAACGCAGGCGCACTTACGGGGTTGGTGGGTCAGACGGCAATCGCCCCCAACGATGACGCAACGAAAATCAAACTACAAAAAATCTAATGATAACTACTCATAGCAGGCAAAAAAATGTGGAAACCAGGCTTCAAGTCCAGGTGGCAGCACAGCCAGTTAAATATAAAAATACCTTGAACCCAAAGTGAAGACAAGCTTAGTCAAGACGAGGTTTCTGCTTGCTTCGGCAAAATTCGTGTACATATTATGCTTAATCTTGCAGGTTAGGTTCATATCGTATCGCAGACCGTCGTGGCTACCTCGAAAGCCAGGACGGTAGCAAGTCTCTCTACAAAGGCGCTGCAGTCGCTGGTTTTGGTGGAGCCCTAGGTTCTATAGCCGGGACTCCTTTCTACCTGGTGAAGACCAGACTCCAGTCTCACAGCGCCAAAGCTATAGCTGTTGGACACCAGCATGCACATTCTGGGATGATAAGCGCGTTAAGAGATATCTACTCTAAAGAAGGAATTAAAGGTTATTTTTGACGTAATTCTGTTTGAACATACATCATACTGGATCTCATCATCCATCTTACCGTTCTTTAAATATAGCTTTTTGTTATTTGATTTTCAAGACGTTTGTAAAATAATTAACCATATTTTTTTTGTACTTGGCGTGTGCGGTAATATTTCCGCCCCCATACTTATCGCAAAAAGGTATCAATTCATTTTATTTCGCTTGACAGCGTCGTCATATATAGGGTTTATTGCCGGCGCAAGAGGACGTGAGATCACAAATATGATCTCATAACAGCCACGAATTACGAAGTGAATAGATTCACTACTCCCTGGACGCATTGTGCGAATTACGCGGTGCGATTCGTAGGTCTTAGCCGTAGCCACCAAAGATCGTCCGTCGTGGTCACATTCCGATTGGTTACATATTAGCTTTATTAGAAGCTTCCCAAAATTTAAGATTTTAAAAGGTTATAATCTTATATCTCATGCACTTTCTAAGGAAATCAGCAACAGTACCTACCTCGTTAGTCTGTTTGCCAGAACACAAACGAACTGATATCACTTGACACCTTTTCACCCATATACATTAGATTTTTTTTTATTGTTTCCTTCCAGGTTTATTCCGTGGTGTGTACCCTCAAATTCCACGCGGCATGGCCGGCTCCGCCTCTCAGATCCTCAGCTTTACATACGCAAAACAGTGGCTGCTAGACCACAACTGGTTTGTGGATAACCAGCTCCTATTGTCGTTCTTTGGAGCTAACTTAGGAGGGATAGTCATGACATTCTGTTTGAACCCATTCGATGTGATAGCTACGAGACTGTCTAATCAACGTAAGTTATAATTTTGTCAAAATATTCTTCAGCTTTTGTTTAAGGGTATATAACATTTTTGCCATTATATGGGTTTGCCAGTATTTTTGCCATTATATTTTTTTAGTAAAGTGAAAAAAGACAATTCGATTCGAGACGGGGATTGAACCAGTGACCTTTGCTTAACCAGGACAATGTTCTAGCCACTGAACTACCTGAACCGTATCGAACCAAATTGAAATTCTTCACCATATTTTAATCGTCATTAAGAGTATGACCATATTTGCCATTAATTTGTAATATAGGCGTATATTTTCTAATTTTCTACAGATTTGTCTCTATCTAAACTTGAAATCTCAATATAATTTTCTTATTTTTATTTATATCTTCCAGCCCCTAATGCAAATTTTATTTTAATTGTTTATTGGTTTAAAAGATTGCTCATATTAATAACATTAATGTTTTCTTTTTACTTTTGAATTCCAGCCGTGGACCCACTAAATCGGGGAAAACTGTACAACGGTATGGTAGATTGCTTTTTAAAAATGGTAAAAAAGGAAGGAGCCTTGTCGTTATATAAAGGTGTTCAAGCCAACTACTTGCGATTGGGCCCTCATACTGTTCTACTGCTTGTCTGTTGGGACCAGCTGAAGATAATAGAAGATTACCTCAGTAGTTGACGATGGAAAGAATTTTTGAGCTTATTTTATAAAGAAGTTTAGCCAATTACTAAATTAGGCAGTCAATCACGGGTCTCTGCTTTCCATTGAGCGAGTGGCGCCATTTTGAAATATATGTATAATGTGTCAAATATAAAAAACAAAGGTTCAGATGGTAGTTATATGTTTGTGAAAGAAGAAAGATATAAACGTATAGTACGAAAAATAGGGGTGCCCTTTCGATCGCATATTTTTTTTCAGCATAATGTAGTTTGGCATAACAGTTTCAGCATAAAGTTTTTTCGCATAAATTATGATAAGCAAAGTGTTATAAACGCATAATGGTTTTATTGGCATGACATTAACTTACTCTAATTTTTTTAACATAGTTTTAATCAGCATAAATGTAAAGGGTATAAATGTTATACGCCTAAAGATAATTTATCATAAAATACAAAACGCATAATGGAGGTATGGATAACCGTTTAAATCATAACTGAATAATAATTTGACTAAGAATATTTAAGAAATGATAAGACACCATTGTAAATAATCATCTCACTCATAGCCAAGTTTTTAAGCTGTAACTTATAAAACGATATTTTGAGTGTTATTTTTTTTTAGACTAGTCTTGAGCAAAGTCGTAAATAGGTACGACGACGAGCGTTTGACGAGTGTTTAAATTTTGAACTTCAGTAAAGTGACTATCGACATTTTTAATCAGTGGGCATTTCAATCTTAGACAGTTCAAGCTTAGATATAAAAAAAGACGTGTGGCACTCGGAAACTGCCGTGGTAAAGCTATTGCATAGCATACCTTTGTTTTTCTTTGATATTAATTCAAGTTACACTAAAAAAAAACGAAAAAAAAAACCCAAAAAAAAAAACCCTCAGCCTCACTCTCACAGTCACCCTCATCCTCAGACTCACACTTACTATCATCATGTCTCGATCCGTGCGAGCTTCGTACAATCGTACCATATAATATATGTACATACACGTTAAGCCAACGCTCGGCCGTGCTCGGTGAACTTCGTGTGACGTCGTCTCGACCTTCGTCTTAGGTTTTTTCCTTACGAAATTTCTTGATTAAAACCCACTCAAAGCCCGCGATAAAAACTATGCAATAGCGTAATAAAAATATTTACTCGTTAACATTATGGTATTCTATATGTATGGCTAGTAATATTTATGCGAAAGTGAGTGATATGCCAATAAATGTTATGATTAGTAATCGTTATTGTAAAAAAAATTATGCGTAAACATTTTATGCGGGTATATCATTACATTACAAAGTTATGGGAAAATAAAGTATGCCTAATGATTTATTCTGTTTGAACGTTATGCGAAACGAAGAGTATGCCAAAAAACGTTATGCAGTTTTAAGTTATGCCTCGAAAATTTATGCAACCCAATACGGACCCGAAAAATAGTACCTAGCTAGAAAGTAAATGTTGACATAAATGCATAAATGAAGTATAGTATAGATGAAATATAAAATAATAATAATAATATAATATAATATTTTATATACTATATAAAACGTTACTTGGGCGTATAGTATGCCTCTGCCTGCCCCTTCGGTGATAAAGGTGTATGTATAGATAAGTCATGTGTTCTCGTATAAACGAACACTGTGTTGAGCATAAAGATGCTTTTCGCAGGGAACGCATCTGAGCCATAGCGCTTTCGCTATGGCTGGTCTCAGATTAAAAAAAAACAGCAGCATGCAGGTCTACAACCTGTACAAGTCCATTTCAACACGGGAATGGGCTCAACACCTGTTACGTGGAACAAAAATGCATAAGGCGTGTCTGATATGAATTATATAATAAATTGATTGACGAGAGCGGTACTTAGACGAACTTGATATGCTTTGCCGACGCACGTGTTTTCCTTCAACCCCGGGTTCTCCAGCTGAACTTGCAGACTTATTAGATGTCGTCGACAACATTGAGTTGATAAATAGACAACGCAACGGTACCATTATATTTTAATAATATATTTAATAATTAAGAATAAGTACATTTATATCGATAAAAAGTCACATAATAACAGTCACAATTTTGTGTTACCGTTCTTACTTTATATTATTATAATTATATTTTTTATTTTTGTTTTAAATATATTTTATGTTTCGAAATTTTGTTTAATTTATTTTTCATAATATACTCACCGGTAAGAGGGGAAGACCCAAGAAGTGCTGGCTTGACATCGTAAGGGATGACATGCGTGCCAATGGTCTCTCTACAGGGGATGCCGACGACCGTGCGAAGTGGAGGAGAAAATGTAAGAAATCGGACCCTTAAATAAATGTGCCTTTTTATTGTGATATTTCGTAGCCTAGTCAGTAAATGTTAGAATGAAACGTCACATATAGTTAAATATGCCCTTTATTTTTAATATTAATGTTATTTCTAATTTTTTCTGTTACGTAGAAAAATAAAACATCGATTATTTAAAAAATGCTATTTGAATTACAACTAGCAACTTAATATTATGATAAAAATCATGTCGGTGCTACTATTTTCATTCATATATATTGGAAAAATAAAATACTTGATTTGCAGAATGTTAGTTGTGTCCTTCTTCGTTACGACGGCAGAGTTAAGTGGCCCCAAGGGCACCAGGGTCTCCGGGGCCCAAATCACATCACCGGCTATCTGTGCACCTGCCGACTTACGGACGAGGCTACGAAGTAGGTGCTCTTACGGGGTTGGGAGATCAGCTGGCACTCCCTTATAACAATGTCGAAAAACAAAATAAGTGGCCTCAGGTTCCAAACCCAGGCAGTGTTTGGAGGCAACTGGAAAAACACTTAAGATGAAGAAAGAAGACCTACAATGTACCTGTTGTTCAATTCAACTGAGTTAATTCACCTAAGTGTGTTATGTATAAGTAGTTTGCCATGGAACTACTGTTTCAGCGAGCGGGAACATGATTGAAGAAGAGTTTACTCTTGATTGATGGCACTTGGTGGAACTTGCTACACATTTTGAATAAAACGGCATTTTAAAAGGTTGACTAACAACGGTCAACCTTTGAAAATGCCATAAGGCGAAACCGGTCAGGATAAAAAGTTAATTTTGTGGAAAAGTACACGATTTACTAAAAAAAATAAAAAAAAGAGAATTTATGAAACGGCTGGATCGATTTTATCAAGACTGGCAGATAACTGATGTTGTAAGGAGTATCTTAGGCTACATTATATCTCCATATTACCACGGTAATGTCGTTAGGCGTCCGCTAGTTTAGAATAATACAATTATAAGTACTTTCATATTTTATTACAAAATACTTAACGCAGTATAAAAAAACATAGCCCATCTTTCTTATAATTAATAAAATAATAAACCAAACAACAAATTTATCTTGCTATCTAAACATAAATTATGCACTAAACATATTTCTGAAATCTGTAACTATTAATTACGTTATAAATACAAATGACAAACGCATCGAAATACATTACCTAGAAATATATTTAATTACTATTTGTGCAATCAAACATATTTTGATACAAAAAAGGACGTCTTTAAAACAGGGTTCCGTGGAATTTACAATCTACCTAATTTCATAGTTTAAGAACAATCACATTTAAAAGTCAAAATGAACTGTTTGCGAATCAGAAAGAATTTAGGACATTGACCTTTGAGATTTTTGCCACCTGTGTGAGCGAGATGGAAAAACTATCTTATAATGGCGATTTCATTGGTTTGGACACGTCCACCGAATAAGTGAGGAACGATAACGGAGAATGCATCAAATGAATGAATGATAAATGAACGAATTAGATGTCCTGACTTCAACACAAAACTTGACCTTTGTACATTTCGACTTTCCTTATCTAGTTTCTCCCTTTTTCCTCCGTTATGTGCTTTCTCCCTTTCACCTTGTACACTCACAAAACTTGGATCCAAAAAATGACCTATCACTAGAAACATGCTCATGCATCTCTCACCTGCCGCATTCAAACTTTCAAAGCCTATGTCACCCCTTTAAGAATGGGTCTGACAAACGTTTTTTTTACTTAAAATGCCAAATAAATTACAAAAAATACGAGAAAAACGGTGTATTTACTGTTTTATATTTCAAAAAATGGCTGAAATATTTACAATCAAAGTGCGTATAGCGCGGGTGACCGCATACGTCCCACACAACCCTGCTCATTCGACAGTCGCGCTCTCGTTCGCACACGACCGCTGCGCCGCGCCTTGTCGCAGTGTGCGAGACTGTGACGTCATAATGGGCGCGCCTAATCTCGGAAATTCAAAAAAGGAGTAAAACTTCTCGTCGTTATAACTTCTGAAATACTGCATGTATTGAAGTGAAATAAAAACTAATGTAATGTACATGAACTACGCTCCTAGTTTAACTGTATTTGACAGTAATATTTTGACCCTATTGTGTTCTCCATTCTTCTTCTTTTTTTATTCATTCAGATTCAAAGAAATCTTTTTGTACTTCATAATAACCCATATTAGTGTGAAACGAGTACGCTATGTCCACGATGAACGCAATGTCTACATAAGCAATAAGGATACCTAGTGACAAATATTCTAACAAGTCTTTAATTTAAGGCCTTATTATAAGTAAGGAAAAACTTACTTTTTAAGAATTACAGTCTATGTAACAAAAGAGAGGCTCATTGAAATTGTCAGCTATAAGGCAACGGAACCCTGGCGATATTTATATTTTGTACTTTTAACTGTCCGTATTTATACCGTTTAAAGTATTATAAATAAATAAATATCCATCACGCCTTATCCCCGAAGGGGTGGCAGAGGCATATTATATGCCCACTTTTCACCGTGTGGATTCCTGTCCCACGTAATAGGTGGTGAGCCCATTGCCGTGTTGAAATAGACAGATGTGGCTACCTGCTGTTGAAATTTTTTAAGCCGCCTATAAGGCCCACAACCAGGCTTAACGACTGCCATTTTACTGGCAACCGGGACCAACGGCTTAACGTGCCTTCCGAAGCACGGAAATGTAAATGCCACAAAGTGGTCACCCATCCGACGACCAGCCATAGTAAAAGTTGCGTACCTCAGTGATCGTTTACCGAACACTGAGACCGCGGGGCCACGAGCGCTTCAAGTATTATAAAATACATAAATACATACTGATTTGTAGACAGATTTACCTTACAGAATATATGTACAGCTACAAGCTAGCTTAAAAAGTTTAATTAAAAATACACTCAATGAAAGCTATAAAGAGGAAAAAATCTTTTTCTTCTAGAGCCATACTGTGTTGATCCTAGGCTTCGAAAAGAGCAGATGCAATCACAGGGCCGAGTCTACTATTTTCCAATGGAAAGCCGTTCTAGTTCTACAGCTGTTCTATTGCGATTCGTCCAAAACTAGGTAGTTTACTAAAACTATTATATATTTCACAATCACACTTCTCAAGCTGTTGAATGGAGGCAAAATAGCTGTTTTTAGCTATCAAAATATTAATATAGACAAAAACGTCGATGAATAAAACGTCGGTGAATGTAAGTACAAAATTGTTTCGCGTGAAGTCCCGAGTAGTATATAAAATATTAATATAGACTACTAAAAATGCAAATTAAGAGCTACTTACAGGCTCTTCACGTGTTAATAACATTATATCGGCCGGCCGATAGAATGTTATTGGAGCGCAATTGTAATAGTAGACTACTAACTAAACTGTAAATTTTTCTGTCGGCTCACTATTGAGCGGCGATTTCTATTCTCTTCTGACGCGATTGAATTAGCAGAATTGGCCCCCAGGATTATTGCTCAGATGATTATTGTCATATTCTTGAATATAACCAGTCTTTATACTTTGCTATCAATAGGACGGAACTAAGCAAAGTATTTTTTTAATTGCGTATCCTAATTATACAATCCTCTAGCCCAGATTAAGCTTATGTTAATTTATAACGTACTTATAATTTTTAAATTCGCAAAGATTACATTATGCGTAATGGTTCAGTTGGGTATTTTCTACGTTGAATTTGTTGCAAAAGATACTTTTTGAGATTCATTAAATTTCATTTGTTTGTCTAAAATACGGCATGTCTTGAAGATTTGCACAAATGACATACGGCAATTGAGATTGGCCCTTGACAGGGGTTGTTACGAAGCAGCTTAATGTCACTCAGAGGGCAATCGAGAGGTCTATAGTATAACTATAATTCCATTAAAAAAAAAACAATTTTGATGTCTTATTCTATTTAAATTTGTATCTCTTTCGATTGTTTAATTCAACCATTTCGCCTGCAAAAAGATGGCAGAATCGAGTTTCAATTTACCGAATGAAATCGTTTTTTGTTATTATAATTGAAGACAATAGTTTCAAATCAACATAATGTAGACTGTTTTTTACTTCACATAGTAATATTGGCCGACCTTAGTACGTGGGTGTCTTGTTTTGCTTTGCTTCTGTCCATGACGTCATACGGTATGACGTCACACGGAGTTGGTATCGTTGAATTCAGGAGTACGCGAAGGTCGCGAGCGTAGACCGCCACTGCAAAGCTGAGTGACTTGTGCGGGAGTCTTGCCGCGGGTCTCCGGGAAGTACATCCTACAGACACATCATCATCTCATTTTTAGATATATTATAAAACAGCGCCATCTATCACAAATTAATCTACTGGTGGTATAGAATATTTAGATTAG
The DNA here is from genome assembly GCA_948477245.1 of Thumatha senex. Classification (NCBI taxonomy): domain Eukaryota; kingdom Metazoa; phylum Arthropoda; class Insecta; order Lepidoptera; family Erebidae; genus Thumatha; species Thumatha senex. The sequence continues at coordinate 27,463,139 of OX419729.1, read as the reverse complement.
ATTTAATAATAATGTTAATATAATAAATATTGTGGGACACTTTTTACACAGCGCTATCTAGCCCAAACTTAGCTACAAGCTTGTTCTATGGGATCTAGACAACTGATATACATACTTATTATTTCAAAATACATACATAGAAAACACCCACCAACATTTGTGGTTCACACTAATATTTGTTCCGATCCGGGAATGGAACCCGGGACCTCATGCGCGGCAGTCGCATACACTACCACCGCGCCCGTCATATATAAATTGTGGGGACTTTGGGTTGGAATCGCTTGCGGTAGGTGGCGCTGTTAGCTAAAGGAGCTTTTAAGAGATAAGATACGGATAATAAAATTGTATTGTTTGTTTGTAATTGCAAATTAGCGAAGCGCTCGTGGCCCCGCAGTCTCAGTGTTCTGTAAACGATCACTGAGTTACGCAACTTTCACTATGGCTGGTCCTCGGATGGGTGACCACTTTGTGGCATTTACATTTGCGAGCGTTTCCGTGCTTCGGAAGACACGTTAAGCCGTTGGTCCCGGTTGCCAGTAAAATGGCAGTCGTTAAGCCTGGTTGAACGCCTTATGGGCGGCTTGAAAAAGTTCAACAGCAGGTAGCCACAACCTGCGTCTGTTTATTTCAACACGGCAATGGGCTCACCACCTATTACGTGGGACAGGAATCCACACGGTGAAAGGCGGGCATATAATATGCCTCTGCCACCCCTTCGGGGATAAGGTGTGACGGATATTTATTTATTTTATAATTGCAAATTAACAGTTTCTCACTAAATACACACGATAGTATATATCTATGGTAAAAAAATAACTGTTCTCTGTAAATGGAAGGACTGATTGTTATTAACAGTACTTTGGCTGGCTGGCTATGTTAGAGTTGTTTTCTATATCTATAAACAATCTATACTAATATTATAAAGCTGAAGAGTTTATTTGTTTGGTTGAACGCGCTACGCAGGAACTACTGGTCGGATTTGAGAAAATATTTTTGTGTTAGATAGCCCATTTATCGAGAAAGGCTTTATGTCATTACACTACTGCACTGGGGAGCAGAGCAGTAGTCATAAATGTCGACAAATCGGGCCAATTTTTATGCATCATTGTAGAATTTATAAGCGACGGGATTAAAGGGATTAAATCGGTGTGACGGGAAGTCGAAATATTCCACGGGCGAAGCTGTGGGGGTCATCTAGTCAAAAATAATACTCACTTTTGGAAGACGAACAGCAAAGCGGTGATGCCGGAGAAGATCAGGAAGGAGTAGGGGCCTATCGTCCCGCGCATGGAGGGGAACGACATGCCCACCAGGAAGTTGCCGCCCCAGTTGGCCAGGGAGCCCCACGCCATGCCGGCGGGCCGAGGACCTACTTCGAACATTTCTGCGAACGGATACAACAGGTCATAATGAAATATAAACTGGAAATGAGCGAAAATATCTCCATTATTTGCAGCTATAAATCAAAGTGCTAGTTAGCGGATAGAGGTACAATCAATTTTCGATATTTATGTAACTATTTCAGTTAAAAAATATTATAGAACATTTCATCCATAATGGTAAAAAGGATCTGACACTCGGCGGCCGCAACAGCAGCCCGCTCGCTTCGCTCGGCGACCGATACCGCAGCACGCTTGCTTCGCTCACCTTTACAACGGTCACTGTTATAACGTAACCTAGACTTGCAATATATGTCTAACCCACTTATCAATACTAGAGGTAACCACAATTTGGGATTTAGTCATATATCTGCTCGCCGGCGATTTGCGGGATTAAGCTAGTATATAACTTAACCCTGCACTTCACCCGTTTGGTGAAGTTCCCCGGTATTTCCGACAGATACCAAGATAAAATCTTGACATACATTAGGATGGAAGAACAACAAAGTGATTCTATAAGGGTTCTATTTATTCCATTTGAGGTATGGCCCCTAAAAATAAAAATTACTTAGTTGAAAGTCCAACTCACCGGACGCAATGAAGTAGGGTATGGGCCCCAGGCCGAACCCGTAGACCAGAACGTACGACAACACGGCCACCATACACACGTACGGCATCCATGACACTGCATTCTGCAAACAAACATAAAATAAAATCATTAGAAACCGCGTCAGTCTTCCTTTTCGTCTCTCCCCTCTCTCTCTCCCTTCATGTTATAGACTAACTGTTCGTCACTCTCTTGATCTTCTAGTGAAATATGAATCCATTTTTTGGAGCCTGGATTCCACTGTTATTTGGCTGCTAAGAGTAGCTTTCATTTGGTAAACCCGTAACGGCGTCTGCATCCTTGCATCGTCAGTTGGTTAAGCAGGGCTCCCGATAGCGTGTGAAGTCTCCTTTACGCTCCTTGGAAACATTGCAATTAAAGTACAGGATAGTTGGGAATCCGAATAGTATACGCTTGATGTATATTATTTTCCAAAACTAGTGCATTAACCTTGTTTTATGTGTAAACATAGGTAGTTTCTTAGACATAAAAGATGTGTAAACATGCTATAGTGAAAGACAGTGATACATTGCAGTGAAATGCTATTTCTCTGTGAAAGACAGTGATATAATGAGATGCCTCCACTTCGAGAGAGGTACTACGTTGTAGTTGTAAAGGATGACATGCTTGCCAGTAATGTTAGAAATAGAAGCGTACTTAATAGAAAAAAACTGTCCTTAGATTACAACTGAGCCTAAGGGCCGTATTCCAGAAAGTTTATCAATGCTCAAGAAACACTTGAAAGTAGATTTTATAAGGTAAAATCTAGTCTCAAGCGTTGATTGAGTATTGAGAAACGTTCTGGAATACGGACCTAAAACTCTGATGATGTATGTAAAAACATCATGGCTCCTCACTATAACTTTTTTATTATCTTCATCCTAATCATGGACAGGTAAAGAACTTAGTCCATACAGCCTTGTTATTTATATTAAAATTTGCTTAATAATCGTTAATTTCCAGTTCCGTCAGTCCCAGTTTCAGTAAAGTGGTAAAAACCTTACTGGGGCTTTTAATGGAGATATGAAAATAACACAAATAGAAATTTAAGAATCCACCATTTTTAAACACATATAATACACTATGGTTGTATCCTTGATAGTTTTTTGCTCAAAAATGGAAAGGTCAACTTGAATACCCAAACGTTCATGAGTCTTCAGGAAACGAAAGAAGTATGCATGGATCACGAACTGACCTCTCTGACTAACGTCAGGGATACAAATCATAGATTGATGACTGCCTCGGTGGCGCAGTGGTAGTGTATGCGACTGCCGTGACTGAGGTCCAGGTTTCGATTCCCGGGTCGAAAAAAATATTTGTGTGATCCACAAATGTTTGTTTCGGAGTTTGGGTGTTTCTTATGTATAATATGTATGCATGTATTTAGAAATATACGAGTATAAGTATGCTTATCTAGAACCCATAACACAAGCTTATATTTGCTTACTTTCGGCTAGACAACGCTGTGTAAAAAAAAATATTCCCACAATAAAAAATTGATTAGTTTTGGATAATAATATACCAAAAATCCACGCTCTATCCCCGACGAGGTAGTCAGAGATGACAGCTCGCCAGGCTTCGCGATCCATGCATACTTCTCTCGCTTCTTCAAGATTCATTAATAGCTTCATACACGCTTCATATCCGGGTATCCGAGTACTTTTGACCTTTCCGTTTTTGAGCAATCTGCTCACGTGGTCTTCATATGTAAGTCTCGGCCTACCCCAATTCTTCTACCCTCTACTTTCGCACAATATATATTCTTCGTCAATCGTTCCTCACTCATTCGTTGGACGTGTCCAAACCAACGGAGCACGCTCTTTTCCAGCTTAACGCTGACACTTTCATTAAAACCTTAAAATTACGTATTCGGTCGGCCAAAGTTACGCCGCACAATTTTCGACGCGATCGCATCTCCACAGCATTCAATTTTTAAAATCCCGTACCATAAATATCATGCAGATGCCCAAAGCAGCCAGCAACAAGGTAGCAGCGGCCACCGAACCGAGCAACAGCGGTCTGCGTCCGAACTTAGGCAGCAGCTTCACCATCAGCACCGCCGTACACACGTTGATGAAGCCGCACCCGATTGTCGCCAACTGGGCGCTCTTTGCCGTCAGCCCCGCTTGAACGAAGATCGTCTTCGAGTAGTAGAACACCTATAGGCAAATAACAACACTCATTATTTACTTTTTTTAGTAAATTATAAATGCTTTTAAGGAATAGGGTTACTGATCACCACTTATGACTTAGAAATGGAATTCAACAAACAACTTACAAATGACGTCATCGTTGGCATTACGGCAGTAACGCCTTTGCCTAGTAACGGCAATAAAGCACAAAGAGCACTAATATCATATAGTTTTTTGAGTATTTTTAAGGCTTATTTCCAACGATATCATGCCACTGATGACGTCAGTGTATATGAACTTATTACATTTTTATATACAGGGTGACTTTAAATAGGTGTAATTGTTTTAAGGGGGTAAGAGTACAGCCCATGGGATGTTCAAAAATGTGTGGAACACCTGGTCGAAATCTACTGGTTTCGGAAATACACGATACTTTAACTTTTTTAGGAAAATTACCAAAATTCAAGAGAAATCCTTAAAAATAAAAATAAATACTGGATGCATGGATTTTATTTTTATTTTATCTGATTGCTGGATAAATTATCCATAAAATAAAAAAATCAAATGTTATGAATCAGTTAAAATTTTAGAGTTATGAGAGCTAAAACTTGTAACAATAAAAAAAAAATTTGCTTTATCGAAATTTCAATTGATTTTAGTGAAAAATATCCACTCCGAACTGGTCGTACAAACGATGTCATTAAATTTCTTGTTTCCTTAGCTTTCTAAAAAGGTATAATAAGTGTACAAAATTCTCAGATAGCGCCCAACAAACTCAGTTATTGCCGAGTAGGTAATACGTAAACTGCACATTAATAACATTATTAGCACTTTACCATACTACCCTGCTAAGGTTTTTTCTTTAAGTGTCATTAATTTACCTCGTAACACGTCTCATTGATTTGCTTTAGTGGACTTTTGTGGACTTGTATACACTAATGTCTTCATGTGACCCCATAGGTAATAATCACAGGGGGTCAAATATGGACACCTCGCTGGCCACGGCGTCGGGCCTCCTCTGCCAATCCAACGAAGTGGAAACGTTTCATCCAGCCATTGTCTAACACTAGCCCGGTAATGGGCTGGGCAGCCATCGTGCATTCATAAAGTCCACTAAAGCAAATCAATGAGACGTGTTACGAGGTAAATTAATAACACTTAAAGAAAAAACCTTCAGATAAAATAAAAATAAAATCCATGCATCCAGTATTTATTTTTATTTTTAAGGATTTCTCTTGAATTTTGGTAATTTTCCTAAAAAAGTTAAAGTATCGTGTATTTCCGAAACCAGTAGATTTCGACCAGGTGTTCCACACATTTTTGAACATCCCATGGGCTGTACTCTTACCCCCTTAAAACAATTACACCTATTTAAAGTCACCCTGTATAAATTAATAATTAAATATGATGAATATAACAAAAATATTCAAATTGATTCTTACAATGCTCCATAGTTTTAAAATCTTAAATAAAAAATTGAGGTACCGTTAATGGTTTAAAATTATAAAAAAAAAGACATGTGGCACTCGGAGACTGCCGCGGTAAAGCTATTGCATAGCATACCTTTGTTTTTCTTTGATATTAATTTAAGTTACACTAAAAATAAAAATAAAAACCCTCACACTCACCCTCACACTCACCCTCACCCCTCACCCCTCACTCTCACCCTCACCTAACTCTCACAGTCACCCTCATCCTCACTCTCACAGTCTATCACTATATCACGTCTCGATCCGTGCGAGCTTCGTACAATCGTACCATATAATATATGTACATACACGTTAAGCTAACGCTCGGCCGCGCTCGGTGAACTTCGTGTGACCTCGGATCTTAGGTTTTTTTCCTTACGGAATTTCTTGATTAAAGCCCACTCAAAGCCCGCGATAAAAACTATGCAATAGCTTAAAAATTAAAACAAAAGCCAATTACATGGTATCTATCTATCTCAAAAATCCTAAATTATTTATTCGCATTAACTTATAAGAACTTAACTAAACTAAACTTAAGAGATAACCTTAAAAGACAACCTTTAGTCGTCAGAAAAAATAAGAGCTACGCGATAGAAAGAGATGCAACATGTGTTGGCATTGTGAACTGTAAAAATGCACTTGCACTTTATTCTGATTCAGCTACAATCCCCAAATATCGTCACAAAGTTAGATCCTCTGCCTTCCCCATAAAGCTCTTTCACGCGACCTTTATAAGGTTCTGTTTCTGGAGGCCAAATATCTTTAGTATGTGTTTATTTATCTGACCTTCAAGTCGCATTTCTCAATAAAGTGTTATGCAACTTGATATCTATACTAATAAATTAAGCTAAAAAGTTTATTTGGTTGTTCGATTGAACGCGCTAATCTCAGGAACCACGGGGTCGAATCGAAAAATTATTTTTGTGTTAAATAGTTGATACGTATTCAGATTAGGAGCGAAGCGACCTCAATCAAACTCAATAGTCATTTGAACACTGGATTAATTTCTAAAGCGAATGTTAAACGCAGGACGCAGCCCGCTTAGTAAACGCTTTTAAAAATCGCGCTTACTAAAAATAATAATAATATAATAATATATCTTTATTTTCAGGCATCATGAGAAAAGTTACAGTTGTTATAAACTTATTCTACGGCCCATAGATAAATACCTTAAAACTAAAAATACATATAATATAAACTTAACCTATTTCACACGCGACGTCGACGTGTCGCGGGGCGAGGGGTCGCGTGTAGGCAGACGTCCTATGAAGCGTCGGAACTTCACCCCTGTCGGCCAAAAATCGGGACTCAAGAAGGTGGCGATGCGTAGTGTGGGAACCCTCACCAAGAGGGAGTTAAAACTCACTTTGTGATGTGATTCCAGCTTCTCCACCCTCAAATCCAACCCGGTTTTCTTCTGGAGGTAGTCCACGACGTCTACGACGTTCACATTGTAGTGAACTCGCGATACGTAGATCAACGTAGTCGGTACCTCTGCTCGGAAGTGCTGCTCGATTGGTCTCGAAGCAGTACCACATCGGTTCTTGCAGGAGGCCTTCTTCTTCTTCTTCACCACTACCGTGAAACCCTCTGCGTCACAAGGCTCCTTCCGCGAAGCCTTAACGGGTGCAGTGCTGCGCTGAGTGACACTGCTCTGCTTCCTCTCCGTTGTTGCTGGGTTGCTGGCCGTTGCAGCGGCGTAGTAACGTGGCTGAGAAGCTGGCAACGTGACAGTAGTCGGCACCTTCACGGGGGAAGAGCTCGTGTTCGAGGCACACGCCGCGGTCACCGGAGCGTCGGGCGAGTCAAATTCTGCTGACTCGAAACTGCACAGTAACGCGCGTTTTGCGCGCCTCGCCGTACGTTGACATTATTAGAGGCCACGTTTGGCGACCTACTAACTGAATTACTGCTGCGAAGTAACAATAATTCCGTTTGTAGCCCACTGATAGTTTTATCAGAGGACTCTAATTTTGCCATCACACTGGCAAGGCTGGATTTCAGGTACGTGATGTCCTTCAGCAGTCTTGTCACGTCGACATGGTCGAATCCCACTGGTAAGAGCTTCTGCAGCTCCTTTGCGACGAAGTCGGGCACTTCATCAGGATCACTTTCTTTCAGCAGGGTGATTATATCGTGCACACTTCGTTCCCCTCCATCTCTCCTGCGGGATCTGGGCAGTTTTGCCGACCGATTGGTACAACAATGCCTTACCACTACAGATGTCCTCCTCCTTAAAATTGGACTTGCAGATCTGCATTATGCTGATCTCGTCCATAGTGTCAATTGAATTCTGGATGAACGCCAGTAGTTCACGATGCTCGTCTTGTTGGTAGCCATCGCGAGTGCAACGACGCGTGAGTGAGCGCGTATCACGTATTAATTTTTGTAATTAATTACTACACTGTCATTAGTGCAGCGCGACCGTTTCCGACCGCGCAGCGCTAAAGACGATACCTATAGGTAAGAATATCTATGTGTGCCCACTACCATGGCTACCTCTGCATTCTTAATTACACATATATTACAATAGTCCTTTTATCGAGGAAGGCTATAGGCTATATATCATAACACTACTGCCCAGGAAAGCGGAGCAGTAATCTTAAATGTTTACAAATCGCGTAAATTTTGATAATTTATTGTAAATAAAATAAATAAATAAATATCCATCACGCCTTATCCCCGAAGGGGTGGCAGAGGCATATTATATGCCCACTTTTCACCGTGTGGATTTTTCTGTCCCACGTAATAGGTGGTAAATTTATTGTAAAATTTTGTAAACGACGGGATTAAATAGGTGCGACGGGAGTTCAAAGTATCTCACGGGCGAAGCTGTAGGAGTCAGCTAGTATTAAATAAAGAAGGTTTTTGCAGTGAAGTAATACGAATTGATACGCAATATGGCAGGTTTGAATGAAAGTGTCAGCGTTGAGCTGGAAAAGGGCGTGTTCCGTTGGTTTGGACACGTCCAACGAATAAATGAGGAAAGAATACATATTGTGCGAAAGTAGAGGGTAGAAGGAGTCAGGGTAGGCCGAGATTTACATTTGAAGACCACGTGAGCAGATTGGTCAAAAACGTCGAAAAGTCAAGAGTACTCGGATACCTAGACATGCGTGTATGAAGCGATTGATGAATCTACAAGAAGCGAAAGAAGTATGCATGGATCCTGTCGTCTCTGAATACCCCGTCAGGGATACAGCGTAAAGATAGTTAGTTTTTTTTTAGGTTTTTGTCGCCAGCCCTTTCTAGCGAAAGGTTTTCTGCCTATCCGCAACTTACCGCGTTAATTCCGCTGGTCTGCTGGCCGGCCTGCATACTGCACACCAACAACAGCGACAGCCGGAGTCGCTTGTCCGCGAGTACTTTCATCATGGACCAGTTGGTGTTGTGAGCTGCCTCGCTGCATCTCGCTTCCTCTCGTAATAACTCTATGTCCTCGTTGAGGACGCTAGTGGACTCGCCGCGGAGACGGCTGAGTTCTATAGAAAACAGCATGGTTTATTAAACATAGCCGTGTGTCTTCACAAGTTTCGTATAGTTTCCTTTAAATGGTAATAGACCTGCTAAGTCAGTATTTTGTAAATTATGGGTGACTGTTGAGGCATTCATATGACGAACGTTTCCATGCTTCAAAAGGTACGTTAAGCCGTTGATCCCGGTTGCCAGTAACGTAACGTTATGTCAATGAAGATCTTATGGGTGGCTTGCAATTTTTCAACAGCAGGTAGTCACAACCTGCGCTTGTCAATTTCAATACGGCAATGGGCTACTGTTACGTGGGTCGAGAATGCACACGGTGAAATGTGGGCGTATAATAAAAGTATATGTCACGAATAAGTCCCGAAATATATGTAAATATTCTATATCAAAAAATTCCAGGAGTAAAATTACTAGCATAATTTCGAAATAGGCCAAAAAAGTGTAGTAAAACATAATATTACTTACCTCTTAAAGCTGTTTCTTCTTTTCTCTTAACTACAAATAAGTACTTAGGACTTTCAGGCAGTATAAATAAAGCTGGTAACGTAACAATGACTAGCAACGCGTAGGCGGAAAGGAGTAGCGGCCAGTGCTCTGGGCGACCTGGAAAAACAATATTTTTTTATAATTTGTGTAGAGGGTAATGATAGATTATATAGATAGATAGAGGGGAATGTCATTAACGGTTATGTAAATTTTCTATCAAATAATTATGAGATCCACTGATTGTTTCGGAATTTGGGTATTAACTATATGTATATTTTTAGAAATATATAAGTATTAGAATAAGAAACTAGTCAGAAATTCACACGCGAGTAAAACTGTAGTTTGTGATAATATATAAGTATGTTTATCAGTCGCTAGATCACTTATTACAAGCATATATTACCTTTTTTTGGCTGGATGGCGACAGTAGCAATGTTCCAAAATTAAAAAAAAAACACAAGTAAGTATTAGGTATATACCTCATGCAATGAATGTATGATTGTTTAAAGTTGAACAGAACTTTCTTAGACAAAGATCAAGTCGACCTTTGTACTTAGTAGTAAAACTACACTAACCTACGTAAATATAAATTCCCTCAATCCCACTTACCCAATAAAAAATCTAATCCCATGACTTGTCCCACAAGCACCCCGACATTGACCCCCATGGGACACACCACCCCCATGGCGCCGGTCAACTTCGACGGGGCCAGCTCCGCCAAGTACATGGGGACTATACTGGTGGTTAGACCTGGGGACAAATAATAATTAGGTTAAGCCAAGCTAAGCAAATTGGTTCAGGGGTTGGAACGTGTTTGAGTAACAAACACCCAAACTTTCACATTTATAGTATTAGTAATAAATAAATGATTAAAATTTTTGATTAATTATTTTAATGAATCTTGAAGAAGCAAAAGAAGTATGCATAGATTGCGATGCCTGGCGACCTGTCCTCTCTGACTACCCCGTCAGGGATACAGCGTGAAGATAGTGAGTTTAGTTTTTTCAGTAATAAATTGTGACGTCATAATCCGAGCGTTTGTTATAGTTTAAACGTGTAACAAGACAAAGAACTAAGTGTAAAATTTGGTTAAACCAGGAACGTCTAGAGCAAGTGAACCAAATTGTGTATTTAGGGAGTATGTTTAGCGCGGACGGAAGATATGATTCGAATATAGAACGGCGAGTAAGTTTCCAATTCGTAAAGCGACAAAGCATCGCAAAAGAAGCACGCCTTTCATAGATTCATAACGCAGTATTAGTGCCAAGGTAATATTTTTGTTAGTGAAACCTGCATATATGAAAGTAGATTAAATGTTTTGGGGATGCGATCAAAAATTATGCGGCGTAACATTGCAAGGAAGTGATACGTAATATGGCAGGTTTGAATGAAAGTTTCAGCATTAAGTTGGATTATGGCGTGCTCAGTTAGTTTAAACTCAAAGAAGGAGTGAGGAACGATTGACGAAGAATATCTATTGTGCGAAAGTAGAGGGTAGAAGGAGTCAGGGTAGTATAGCTCAAAAACGGAAACGGTCAGGGTTGAGCATTCAGCTCACGTAGGCTTAGGGCCGTATTCCAGAACGTTTATCAACACTCAAGAAACACTTGAGAGTAGATTTTATAAGGCAAAATCTAGTCTCAAGCGTTGATCAAGTATTGAGAAACGTTCTGGAATACGGACCTAAGTATGAAAGTATCGGTCTACCCTGATGCATGTATAAAACGATTAATAAATCTGCAGCAACCGAAAAAAGTATGCGTGAATCGATCGCGAAGACTGCGATCGATCCTCTCTGAACCCCGTCAGGGATTCGGCTTTAAAATAGTTAGCTATTTAATACAATCATTGACGCGATTACCTAATTTCTTTCCTTTACTTCCTACAAATACTATAAACGCGAAAGTTTGTAAGTATGGATGTTTGTTACTCTTTCACACAAAATCTACCAAATGGATTTTGATGAAACTCTACAATAATATAGCTTACACACCAGAATAACAGATAGGCTACTTTTTATCCCGGGAACAAGTACCTGTGGAAATCGGGAACGAGAAACTTCACCACGCGTGCGGCGCCGCGGGCGTCTACTAGTATAGTATATGTACTCGTAGATAAACTTACCACCAGATAAACCGACTAGCAGTCTTCCTAATATAAGCATCTCTACCGAGTTAGCTCGCTGGCACAACAAGAACAACACGCCGCCTGCTATCGACAGCCCGTTTGTGACTACAGTCGCCATTTTTCTGTAATAAAATTCAATAATAACTTAATATCATTATCCCTAGCTCAAGTCACCCAATCCATTTAACTACTAACCCAAAAACCCATTTTGTAGTTAGCATTTTTTACAACTAGATGACCCCCCACAGCTTCGCCCGTGGAATATTTTACCTCCCGTCGCACCTATTTAATCCCGTCGCTTATAAATTCTACAAAGATGCATAAACATTTGCCCGATTTGTCGACATTTATGACTACTGCTCTGCTCCCCAGTGTAGTAGCGTAATGATATATTATATATATTAGCCTTCCTCGATAAATGGGCTATCTAACACAAAATAATTTTTCAAATCCGACCAGTAGTTCCTGAGATTAGCGCGTTTAACCAAACAAACAAACAAACTCTTCAGCTTTATAATATTAGTATATAGATTGTTTGACTGCCATTGGAGTAGGTCCATTATCGTTCTTCTACATAAAGCGGGTATGAATTGTCTGCAGTAAGAGTCCTATTTCTTATTAGATTAAAACTCACAAAGGGCCTCTGCATGTTGGAACAATATTTCCTCATACCATCCTATAAAAGACCGGGTATTTAATAAGAAATTTAATATTATCTGCGAAAGATACAAATTTAAAGACCAAAGCGAATTCGCTTTGGTCATAAACGGCGTATCCAGTATAAGATACGATCGAAGAAACCTTGGTAGAGTCAATCAAAACGCAGTTTCCGTGTTTCAAGCCTTAGCTAGCTGTCAGAAAATTTTGTTGTACTTAGTCAGTATTTGTTGTCAGTGACAACGTAATAATTGCAGTACGCTTGTACAGCCTCTCTTACCTGCCCAACCTGTCGGCAAGGACGGCGCCAAGTATGGACCCTGTGCATCCTCCTACTATGAATATGGACACCACTGAAGACCAGAGTACATTCAGCCATTGTTCTCCGATGTTCACGTCGTATCGACTCGCAAAGCTCTCGTTGCAAAATTGTTTTATTACCTGGAGAAGAGATTAAAAATCCTTTGAACGAACTATTTCTTGTTGACACAGTACAATACTGCAAATATTTATATGTTTAGGGCTGCTATAGAGGAATATTAAAAGTGCCCTACAAACTATGACTTGTGAGTGCTACAATGCTATGATATTTGTTGGTGACAAGTCCACTTCATTTGCAAGCGGTGCCGCTGCTAACTAACGGACGATGTTATGGCATAGACAAGGAAATCTCGAAACAAAATCCTGTAATGAACCGCCTGGTCCGTCTGGTACATACAGCAAGATCAATTACATTCCCAAAATTAAATTAGGGGAGGTCTACATTCAGTAGTGGACTATGATTAGCTGATTTGATCGATTTACTGAATACACACTGTAAAATTTTACTGAAAGAACAGTATACTCACGTCTGCGGGAGTATTGACAACGCCGATATTATAGCCGACGGGAAGCGACGATCCTAACGTGGTGATGATGCCCGCTAGGATCAAGTAGAATGACCATCCCCCCTTGTAGTCGTGCGATTTGGTAAGCTGTTGGTGCTCGCTGGTTATCTGTAACATAAGGACGATATCTTTAAATCCACTTTTCTTTATTTTAACCCACTGAGCGTTGAACGTTTTTCAAGTGTAGATGTTCGTTTCTTTGGCACGCTCTGCAGGCTAAACAAATTTTAATAAATTAGGTGTTATTAGGTTTGTCTCAGTATTATAAATGATATAAAAATATATGGCGTTATTGAAGAAAATGTTTCCTAAATTATATTACCCGTTACCGTTCGCCGGAGCTAATGAGAAGATGGCAATACCATTCAGTATGGTTGTATTTAAAGGAAACCTGATGTATAGTCTCGAAAGAAAAGGCCAAAACCATGACCAGTTTTAGCGGCTAACCCTGCCAAGCCCTGCCTGATGTTTGGGGATCAACTACTCCTACCCTTATAATGACGTGCATGATGTCCACCTGTCACCCTACCTAGGTATATTCCTACTTAAGCGATAGCTATACTGCAATATAAAAGAAAGGAGGTGGGACATAACGCCTTCAGTCGCTAGCCAAAGGCGTAAGCTTTTTTTGTAAACTGTATGTGCGCAGGTTTAATGACTCTTACAATATTAGTCAAGGTTCTTTAATATGTAATTATAATTTACATAAATAACTTACATCGCGACTGAAACTGAACGTAATGAGTAATTTTGAAATTATAATATAATAAGCATTGTAAGAGGGAATATTCCATAAAATATGATTAATATAAACTAGCAATAATCGTATTTATTTAATTATTTAGCTACCTACAGTTGTCTTGGCACATTCAAATACTCGTATTTCTACCAAATACTCATATATTTTTTACAAACATACTGGTGGCTAAAACGTAACTTTTATAACTAAAGTTAATTAGGCTAACTCGGTTTCATCGTTTTTACCGATTTTAAAAAAGGAGGAGGTATTCAATTTGTCTGTATATTTTTTATGCGTTACCGCATTACCTTACATTTTTCTGGGTGAACCGATTTCCGCGATTTCTCGTGTGGTGCTATTTGAATTTATTAAAATCTGACTTTATTGAGTTATGCTCCTTAATAGTGCGCATTTAACTTACTTCGTCGGTAATAAAGTTAGTTTATAAACTAATAAATATATCTTAAGTATGGTTTGAAAGAGCATTATTATATTTTAAGGTCACATTCTAATTAGGTGATGTTCTGATGAAGATCTACGGAAACATACAACGGAACTCTTCAAGCAGTAAAATAATCACAATTACAGTGAGCGTATGTATGTATTATATTCACCATTCCATAACATAACGTCACACCCGTACGGTTTTAGAGGGTGAATAGATGTTTATAGTCCAGTCGGTTATACCCAACAACTCATTCTAAAACTCGAGCTTCTTAGGTAGTTTTGAAGTTTATAAAACAACGTATTAAATTATTGTAGTTATACCGTTAATACTTTAAACGGCTTGTTAATCCAAATAACATAAATACTGGACAGCAAAGTAATTTAAAACTAAAATCTACTGACATTAGAATAATAATAAGAATCCTTTGTTATTTTTTTTATATATTATGACTGTATGACCTTCTAACATTCTAGATGATAATTCCATTTAGTATAATTTTATATGAATAGTATAATTTATATATATATATATATATATATTGAAGGAGTGTCTTACAACATTATATTAGTAACACACGATAGTTCGAAAATATTGCCATATCAAAAGAAATATTCTCACGGAAAAATTAAAAATGTTCAGAAAAACAAAACGTTAGAAAAAAATTACTTACAAAAAAATGTGTCAAGGCGTTCATTTTGCGTATACACTGTAAACTAAAACTATAATCAACACTTGTTACTGCACAATGCCAGGCATGCAGTTGCCATATCCACGCAGGAGGGCAGAACGTTGCACAAAGCGAATATTGGCCAATACGAGTCACACAGCCAACCGTCTAATATGAAATAAGAAAGTGCGATGGACGCGCTGCCGTGGCCTGCGATTGCTGTCGGTACTGGTTAAGGAAGGTAAACAATTACTTTTGGGGTTACCCTACTAAACAGTTATTTTTCCCTAAAAAATATTAAGCAGGCTTTAGTCAGAATAAAATGTGTAAAAAGCTACAGTTCTAAAAAAAATAAAAGAATGTGTACAGTAATATTAAAAAAATCACTAGAACAACACGGAAAAGGAGCTAGGTTTTTCTAATAAATAATATTTTTCACTGTAGGCCTATTTCCTACCTTTATCTCTAGGCTCGGGAGGTAGCCTGCCCCTATATGCGTTGCTAGGGCCTTGTAATACCTATCTAATTACCCCGCTCATCTGAATTTGATGTGTAAAATCGGCTCGCAATAAACAATTTGTACAATTTCCCCCAGTAACTCAGTTTTAAAATGGCAACGCCAGTAACCCTTGCTTTTAATTTGTTACAATCAGTATTTGAACAAAATAACAAATTTTCAAACTCTTAAAAAAATCCTTGATAAAAAAATCTTAATCCATTATTACAATCATTGTAGAAAACGTCAGAATTTTTTTTTTCAGTATTCCTATCCATCCAACGTCAATAAAGAAAAAATATCGTGTTCAGCATAGTCAAGTACAATTTCCTAATGAACTCGTTATTGTTGGGCAATATGCAAAAATGTACATGACCTCTCATTATTTGCGATTCCGGTTTTTACAATCATTATATCCTTGTTATATTTAAAACTGATTACTCTACTTAGACTATGCTTTTTAGACAGACTGCTATATTTATTATTGCTTTTTTTTATTTATTTCATCATAATCGCTCTACAATATTCGCAAGGCGAGCCGCCCGTCATCTACTAGGTTAGCATAATGTAATGTAATTTTGTATTTTTTTTACAAAAGTGAAAATAAACGACATCCCAGATAATTACTACCTATCTATGTGCCAAATTTGAACCTATTTTGTTTGTTTATCAGTGACGTCTTTATCCGCGAAAGGGTGGAGTAGGCATATTTTATCAAAGCAGTACATCCAATTTTATCTGCTTTATTTATTTATTGTACACACATAGTCTGACATCATGGAAAACAAAAAGAAAAGAAGTATTTTTATAAGTATGGTTACATAAATCTGTTTTCATATTTTCACGTAACCAGCATCTAAAAAATAAAAAAATAAAAAATAAGTTAATATCCATCACGCCTTATCCCCGAAGGGATGGCAGAGGCATATTATATGCCCACTTTTCACCGTGTGGATTCCTATCCCACGTAATAGGTGGTGAGCCCATTGCCGTGTTAAGTGATAAGGCCTTCAACCAGGCTTAACGACTGCCATTTTACTGACAACCGGGACCAACGGCTTAACGTGCCTTCCGAAGCACGGAAACGCTCGCAAATGTAAATGCCACAAAGTGGTCACCCATCCGACGACCAGCCATAGTGAAAGTTGCGTAACTCAGTGATCGTTTATAGAACACTGAGACCGCGGGGCCACGAGCGCTTCTGCCTTCCTCTGCTAAAATATTAAAAATAAATAAACTTCCTAATTTCCTCTGTATTAATAGAATATCTCCATTATTTAAAATGTTTACCGAAGATTTGTTTAGAACTATGTAAAGGAAAAAATAACTATTTGTTTAGTAAATGAGCAAGAACGTAAGATTTTTCTATTTATTCCATTAATTTATCGTAACTTTATTGATACCAATTGAGAGTTCTAGCGGAGTTTTGTCGCAAGGTCTTTTAGTAAATAAAGCATAAAAGTGTTAGGAATGCACGCTATCAAAATTAAAATAAAACGTAAAATAATTATTAAAATTACACAAAAGCATATATAAAAGCACAAGAATTAACAAAAAGGATACAGATAAGGCAGACAGAAGGAGAAAACATTGTTAGTCCGGACAGGAATGTGATGAACTCGACTAGTATGAGCGCTATGGATGAACTCAACCCGGCGACCAACCTGCGAACACGTACATACATGCAATGATGCTTCAGAAAGACAGAAAATAAAGAAAAACATTGAATGAGAGTGTTGCCAATGATGTCGTTACAAACAACCCATTATTAAAAGGGCTAACTACAAAACTGGTTTAATTTACATTGGAATGAATGCTTTAGACATTAAGTGAATTGATATCTGAATTAGTTCGTATAATTTAATATATCTATCGAGAAATTAACATGTACTATAGCATCCTCGACATATCTCAATCAAATCAGTCTACAGCAGTCCACTGCTGGACGTAGGCCTCTCCCAATTCACGCCACAACACACGACCCTGCGCCTTCCGCATCCAGTCCCTCCCTGCGACCTTTTCCAGGTCGTAGGTCCACCTGGCAGTGGGATCGTCACGTACCCTACGTTTGCCAAATCGCAGTCTCTACTCAAAGCCTAGTTTGCTGCATCGGTCATCGGATCTTGTACAGAGTGGCCAGCCCATTGCCACTTTAACCTTGATATACCTGATACAAGACAATCCTGGTTGCTTCCAAATCTTAGACGGCTCCATTACCGTTCTTTGATAGAAAGAGCTTCGTACCCTTTTGATCATATTTCGTCAAGTAAACCGAAGAGAAGATAAAAATGGCTGGTGGTTCGAAGAACTTGAACAGGTTCCAAACCATTACTGCTCAATGATCTTAGTTTAGTTACGTTTCTATAACAACAGAATTGGCATAATTATAACAACAGAAAATGAACAAAAAATATACTATTTTGGCCCATAGAAGGTCCTTCAAGAATTATTATGAGTGGTCAGCGCCCTACTATTCTTATAAATCTTACTTCTTTAGTCTAGACGTTTCGCGAACACATTTTGAAATATTTCAGCGATCGCACGAATCCCATGAATATTGAACAGCGTTCATATTCTATATTTGACCGCAAACTGTACGAGGGAACAAATTCGTACTAACTTTTGATGATCATGCATTTGCTTGCATTGTATAAAGAAAGCGCTTTACATTGAATTAGTCATTTGAAATATTCTAATAGTACATTTAGGCCCTGCGAAAAGAAGGCCCTGAGACTTGTAATCTCCATCGTTTGAGTTCAGTGCTCTGTATTGTCACACTTAGCGAGGGAGCGAACAATATTCCTTGCTCTGTGGTCAGGTCTACCTAACGACTTAAATACTAGGTAGAGTATTAGGTAGTAGTAAAACAAAAATAATACGTGATAAATGTGCCCACACTCTTAAGTTTCTCCAACGCGAAACCTGTCTGAAAGTTGTGATGCAATCTGATAGAAATTGCGGGAGTATGGGTCAGTTATAGATAATTTAGCTTTCTGAAGGTACCTAACTTAACTACATACGTATCTTTCAAACCAATTTGAATATGAATTAGTTTTAGAAACAACGACGTAACAGGGTAAGGGTAAGGTCTTCGGGACCCAAGCGGCTTCAAACGGACGGGGCAACGACGCAGGTCTTACGGGGTTGGGATGTCAGACGGTAGTCGCTCCCGAAAACTAAAGACCAACGATAGTTGCTCCTAGCAGCTAAATAAAGTGAATCCCAGGCTCCAAATTTAGGTAGGGTTTGAAAGCTACTGGGAATTATACACTTAAGATGAAAAGAGAAGAAGCGGTGTCATATTGATCAGCTAAAAATTAAAACGACATCGCTATAGTTTTAACAGTAAACAATGAACAAAAATTTATTTCATAAGCGCCTACGTGCTACCCTTTGGTCCGGCTCGAAGGACCATAATGTAGAGATTTTTCTCTAAATTTATACTTGATAGAAAAAAATGTATCTTGAATGCTTTTAATATGGGTACATCAGATTAGTTATGATTTGCAAAGGAACAAATAGCTTATAGACGATTTTCAAATGACGGTGACAGCAGAGGCTCTGGCGCAAGAGACTAAGAAGAGAAACCCAACCCAAAAGCCCATTTCGTAGTTAGCATAATTTACAATAGTTTAACAGGCATCATTGTTCACCAGTCCAGTACCAAGGTCCCATGTCATTTTAGATTAAAAATTTCAAAGGGCCTCTGCGTGTTGAACCAGTATGTTCCCATGTAAACTACCAAAAAAACCGGGTATATTTAAGAGAGATATCAATATTACCTTAATTTCTTTGATTTTCTTTTGATAAGATTTTATTCCGATCAACACACTGTCATTATATATACGTGAATAGTTTGTGGTCACCTTTATTTTTCTTGCTGTGCTGCCGTGAACCTACACTCCCAGCAAAAGTAATTAAGCAAGAGAACTAGAATTAGATAATATTTGTTTCAATACAATAATGCGGATAGCTGCTCGAAGTTGGAATTGAAATCAAAAACATCAACTTTTAGAAACCCTGTACATACGCCATTAATCTAGTACGTATTGCATTCCTAAATTAATAAATTACAATCGACACGTGACTGCCTGAACAATGGAATGGGGCCGTACGATTTGCTTGCTGCAAGCGTTACGCGTGAACGCAAGACAAAACGTTTATATGTGTACCTGTGTATGCGCATCATGTTTTAATACATAACATTACGTTTGACTCGATATTAAATACGGAGCAATCCTTGAAGATGGCATTGAAGGAAACAAAATACATTTAATTCTGTAAACAAGGTTACTATTTTTATACGCTCTCAACGCTTCAATACCTTCGAAATCTATCTTACATAGATAATACAAAGCTAGAATTTTTTTAGCTTTGATATATTAGGATTTTTCGGCAGATGAGAGCCAAGAACATAATAGAAAATCAGAGATTGCAACAACGTCTTTATGGACCAAAGTTGGAGCTCTGCAAAACGAAACGCAGAAATCTTGACCACTTGTATTGGGGCACAAATTATTTAAATTTCTCGACCCGCGAGGGTTCTACATAAAGACTTTTTTTCTTTAAGCACTATTTTAAAAGCAAGTAATCTTAGTAAAGACCCGACAACGTGATAGTCAATAGAATTAATTATTCGTAAATTCAGTCAATGGAGTCTCAGTCATCAATTGATTTAATACCGACAGTTAACACCAACTATCTGAGACTCTCCAAATATAAGCTGTCAAGTCCGAGGATCCGGATAGTAAAACTGATCTCCTACATTCGCCTCTACGGCGGTGTGGTGCGCTCGAGGGCGCTCTACGGCTGTTGCGCTGTGCCCATGTGGTCAGACAAATCCCGCTGCTAAGACTGAGGCGCGGGCGTACTGCACCGTATCCTACGAGGCATGCCTAATCGCAGGGAGCCTCCTCTGAGATCTCGAGGCTAGAGTACTGAAAAAGGTGTATGCAAAGAGCGCCCTGGTGCGAAGAAACGGTGGACGGCCGCTTCCGGACGAGATCGACCGCTGGAGACAGTTGGCTCGCGTCCATTTCTTCCGGAAGGTTGGTAGGCCCCTTGGCTAGCCCCCGGCTCGTGGGGGCTGTCCGGCCCGTCATGCGTGCTTAGGTAGAGAGGGCACACGGAGCGCCAACGTTTTCACCTCAGTCTGCTCCACAGAGAGGAGCTGAATGAGGTGAAGGTGCTGTGCGAGAGCGTTTGGGACAAACGCTTCCGCCACGCCGTCGTATTCGAGGGCGTTCTCGTGAGTAATCCATGCGCGCCCTCGAATAGTGTCTGGCCGTGGGTGGACGGGTCGGGGGTCCCCGCCGGGTCCGTATTGGGTTGCATAAATTTTCGAGGCATAACTTAAAACTGCATAACGTTTTTTGGCATACTCTTCGTTTCGCATAACGTTCAAACAGAATAAATCATTAGGCATACTGTATTTTCCCATAACTTTTTTATAATAATGATATACCCGCATAAAATGTTTACGCATATTTTTTTTTACAATAACGTTTACTAATCATAACATTTATTGGCATATCACTCACTCTCGCATAAAGATTACAAGCCATACATATAGAATACCATAATCATCATCATCCGAGCGTCTGTACCAGTTGCGTCTCGCGACGCCCGGGGTCCGCTTTCCTACATTTTCTCCTCCACTTCGCACGGTCTTCGGCATCCCCTGTAGTGAGACCATATAGAATACCATAATGTTAACGAGTAAATATTTTTATTAAGCTATTGCATAGTTTTTATTGCGGGCTTTGAGTGGGCTTTAATCAAGAAATTCCGTAAGGAAAAAAACCTAAGACGAAGGTGGAGACGAGGTCACATGAAGTTCACCGAGCACGGCCGAGCGTTGGCTTAACGTGTATGTACATATATTATACTTTCATTTTTTATACTTTCATCATTCAAGCTCGCACAGATCGAGACGTAATGATAGTAAGTGTGAGTGTGAGGCTGAGGATGAGGGTGACTGTGAGAGAGGGTTTTTTTTTTTGGTTTTTTTTTTTTAGTGTAACTTTAATTAATATCAAAGAAAAACAAAGGTATGCTATGCAACAGCTTTACCGCGGCAGTCTCCGAGTGCCACACGTCTTTTTTTTATATCTAAGCTTTAACTGTCTAAGATTGAAATGCCCACTGATTAAAAATGTCGATAGACACTTTACTGAAGTTCAAAATTTAAACACATAGAATATATAAATAAATAAATAAATAACCATCACGCCTTATCCCCGAAGGGGTGGCAGAGGCATATTATATGCCCACTTTTCACCGTGTGGATTCCTGTCACACGTAATAGGTGGTGAGCCCATTGCCGTGTTGAAATAGACAGACGCAGGTTGTGGCTACCTGCTGTTGAATTTTTTAAGCCGCCTATAAGGCCTTCAACCAGGCTTAACGACTGCCATTTTACTGGCAACCAGGACCAACGGCTTAACGTGCCTTCCGAAGCACGGAAACGCTCGCAAATGTAAATGCCACAAAGTGGTCACCCATCCGACGACCAGCCATAGTGTAAGTTGCGTACCTCAGTGATCGTTTACCGAACACTGAGACCGCGGGGCCACGAGCGAATATATAAATAAAAGCGAATATATAAATAAAATACAAAAAGAAAGTAGGTAGATTAAAACGAGCGATTCTATTCTGGCGCATCGCCGGCCGCTGCCGCGGCCGAAAGGGCACCCGTCCCCGCCCGGGTGTTTTGGCATAACAATTTCAGCATAAAGTTTTCTCGTATAAATTATGATAAGCAGAGTGTTATAAACGCATAATGGTTTTATTGTCATAACATTAACTTACTCTAATTTTTTTATCATAATTTTAATCAGCAAATGTAAAGGGTATAATTGTTATACGCCAAAAGATAATTTATCATAAAATACAAAAAGCATAATGGAGGTATGGATAACAGTTTAAATCGTAAATGAATAATAATTTGACTAAGAATATTTAAGAAATGATAAGACACCATTGTAAATATCATCTCACTCATAGCCAAGGTTATAAGCTGTAACATATAAAACGATATTTTAAGTGTTATTATTTTAGACTAGTCTTGAGCAAAGTCGTAAATAGGTACGACGACGAGCGAAGCGAGGAGGAGTGTTAGGTCACTTGTGACCACAACGCGCGAGCCGAGCGAGTGAAGCGAGCGGGCCGCAGCAGCGGCCGGCGATGCGCCAGAATAGAATCGCTCGTTTTAATCTACCTACTTTCTTTTTGTATTTTATTTATATATTCTATATATAAGTGTTGAAATTTTGAACTTCAGTAAAGTGACTATCGACATTTTTAATCAGTGGGCATTTCAATCTTAGACAGTTTAAGCTTAGATATAAAAATAAAAATATGTTCTCGTTAACATTATGGTATTCTATATTAAATTAAATTTATTATTAAAACAGAAATAATGCTTTCACGTACATACAACATGTTTACACTTGAACAAAAAATGAAATGGTTAACATTAAGTCGAGTTGACAAAAATAATTGGTCAATATAAGTATCTACTGTCTCTGAAGCTAGGTTATACCTGTATCTTGAGAGACCGTATTCCGCCATGCGATGCAACAGTACATTGGACAGCAAGTGTATGTTATGAACTGGCTTTGGTGACAAGTACTGGTGAAAGTGTAGATATACCTAGATGATGGTTAGAGTCGAGTGTGTGTATGAGTGAGTGTGTGTGTGAGCGTGTGTGTGAGCGTGTGTGGGTGTGTGTGTGAGCGTGTGTACGTGTGTGTAGTGTACATGTGGATATTGAATGATTTTATTACTTTTGTTATGAATTGTATTAGAGACTCAGTAGCTGAATAATCTTTTTGTAATAGAAGCGCTCGTGGCCCCGCGGACGTAGTGTTCTGTAAACGATCACTGCGTTAAGAAACTTTCACTATGGCTGGTCCTCGGATGGGTGACCACTTTGTGGCATTTATATTTGCGAGTGTTTCCGTGCTTCGGAAGGCACGTTAAGCCGTTGGTCCCGGTTGCCAGTAAAATGGCAGTCGTTAGCCTGGTTGAAGGCCTTATGGGCGGCTTGAAAACTGTCTATTTCAACACGGCAATGGGCTCACCACCTATTACGTGGGACAGGAATCCACACGGTGAAAAATGGGCATATAATATGCCTCTGCCACCCCTTCGGGGACAAGGCGTGATGGATATTTATTATTTATTGTAATAGCAATTGAGTTAGTTTGACTTTGACAACAAATCTACTCAATCCATACTTTTTCAAATTTCTATTTATGTTTTTATAAAGATATGGACTTAAAGTATAATATTGATGTTCGGCGAAGGATAATTTGTGTTGGGTACTAAGGGGTTATTACGTCGCTTACTAATATCTAAGGGAGTCAATGTACTGTAGAATCTGAGGATGGTTTAAAGGACAAACAATTGTCGCACTGTGAGAACCCTACAGTCATTATACAGTTGGGCTGTTGGATGTCTAAAATGTTTTTTTGTCATTACCTTTAATATTGCACGCTGAGCCCTTTCTAATTTTAGAAGGCAGGTTTTTGCAGCACCGCCCCATACCGTTATGCAGTAGCCAATTATCGACTGACATAGAGCGTAATAAACCAGTTTGGTGGTATCGAGATCCGCAGATGTCCTAAGTAACTTAAAGAAGCGTATTAGGCGTAGTGTTCTGGAAGTGAGTGACTCGATCTGCTTATCCCATCTCAAACCACAGTCGATAAGTACTCCCAGGTATTTTACACAATTGGTACGGGTTAATGTCGGGCAATTACAGGGTAATTGACGGTTGACACATGTGTGGACGTTTATCCTAAAAGTCTGTGGTGGAGAAGCATTTTTTCGGATCGCGAAAGGTACGTATGCCGTTTTTTTTCAGATTCAAACTCAGAAGATTTAAGTTTAGCCCATTTATTACCCTTAATAATGCGGATTCGGCTTTGGCTCTCACGTGTTCCCAGGTAGCGCCATAGACTACAATTGCGGTATCATCGGCGTATGCGTATATTTTGCCAGCCGGCAACTTAATTAGGCACAGACCATTAACATAAACCTGGAATAGCGTGGGGCCCAGTATACTACCCTGGGGAACTTTGACTTGTTGAGTACGACCCTGGAGGTAATCCCTAAAGATTTCCAAAGGTATGCCGCGTATTCCGAATACTTCTAATTTCGAGATGAGGAGGGAAACAGAAACCGTGTCGAATGCCTTTGTGAGATCCAAGAATATTGCCAAACACTTTGTCTGTGAGTCAAGTTGCTTGGCTACAACCTGAGTCAGCTCAATCACCGCATCCTCTGTAGATATACCAGGCCGGAAACCAAACTGATTTTTTGCCATGGCCTGATGCTTATCCAAGAAGCCTCTCAGGCTTTTGTTTAAGATTTTTTCAAGTAGTTTGGATAGCGTTGGCAGTACGGAGATGGGTCTGTAGTTATCGACACAGTCCCTGGCCCCTCCTTTATGTATGGGGTGAATGACTGCTTTCTTTAGAGCGGCAGGAAAGGCTCCTACCTCCAGACATCGATTAAACAAGAAAGTCAGATGTGGTACCAGTACATGACGGGATTCCTTTAGAATTCTAGGTGTTATTCCATCGTAACCTACAGCACAATCATCGCGTAACTGCACAGTTAATGACTCAACTTCCCCCTCGTCCACTGGAAGTATCGTAAGGGAGTTGACTGGGGAATGCTGGGGAGCGTTTTCTGTTGCGGTTTTATGGGCTTCAGAATGGATTATCTGCTCGGCTATTTTACTCCCCATGTTGGTAAAATATTGGCAAACCTTATTAATGGAAAGTTTTGGGGTTTCGCAAACGCTTAATAATTCTGTGGGGCTATTGAGTTTGTTTTCAGTGTTTGTTATTTCTTTGATAGCTTTCCAAAGAGCCTTGGGGTTATTTTGTGCCTTTTGCAGTTGTATATGTATGGCTTGTAATCTTTATGCGAGAGTGAGTGATACGCCAATAAACGTTATGATTAGTAATCGTTATTGTAAAAAAAAATATGTGTAAACATTTTATGCGGGTATATTAATTATTATAAAAAAGTTATGGGAAAATAAAGTATGCCTAATGATTTATTCTGTTTGAACGTTATGCGAAACGAAGAGTATGCCAAAAAACGTTATGAAGTTTTAAGTGCCTCTAAAATTTATGCAACCCAATACGGACCCTCCCCGCCCAACTGGCTACATAGCGACGGGCATCCTTCCCGTGTTCCCATTAAACGCACGCCCGTACCGTCCGCTCTCTACCCCCTCTGCTTACAGAGAGGCGCTTGACAGCGGTGGAGGTGTGGGCTAGATTTTTCAGCTCCTTAGGAAGCTCTGGGGGGGGGTCACACTTCCGGCCTCCCCGAAACGAACCCCTCTATCCTGGGCTGCTGCCAGTGATTTAACCTCAGCTCTACCCTGCAAACTGGTTTAAGGTGAGGCGGAATACGGCAATGGTTTAGTGGGTAGGACGGCCCCTCGCTCATGAGCTGGGAGCCCCCACACCGTC
Organism: Thumatha senex; assembly: GCA_948477245.1. Taxonomy (NCBI): domain Eukaryota; kingdom Metazoa; phylum Arthropoda; class Insecta; order Lepidoptera; family Erebidae; genus Thumatha; species Thumatha senex. The sequence continues at coordinate 27,437,066 of OX419729.1, read as the reverse complement.
CTAGCTGCCCCAAGGCAGGGATTAAAATGCGTAAAAAAAAAATAAAGGCCTCCTACATTCAGATAAATGGAGTTCTGAAAAGTTTATGACGAATGATGAAAAATTTTGATTTGCTATAGGCAATTTAAAGGAGCTGCCTTTAAATTGCCTATAGCAAATCAAAATTTTTAATAAAATAATAGATCTTGCTCGACTGCAGTAGCTGAGAATAAGAGCAAAGCTAGTGTACGTTCGGTAGAGTTGAGCGGCGCAATCTCACTCTCCCAGGATGCAGTGACTTCCCTGCAAGGAACTTGGTTGCCAGGCTGGGCAGCAGACTCATGTTAATAAGTAGAAGTTACTGATCTACAAGGGATGAGCATTTGTGGTAATCTATACTAATATTATAAAGCTGAAGAGTTTGTTTGTTTGTTTGGTTGAACGCGCTAATCTCAGGAACTACTGGACGGATATGAAAAATTCTTTAAGTGTTAAATAGCCCATTTATCGAGGAAGGCTATAAGCTAAATATCATTACGCTTCTACACTGGGGAGTAGAGCAGTAGTCATAAATGTCGACAAATCGGGCATTTTTTTATGCCTCATTGTAGAATTTATAAGCGACGGGATTAAATAGGTGCGACGGGAGGTCGAAATATTCCATGGGCGAAGCTGTGGGGGTCACTTACTAGTTAAGAAAAATGATATCCAAACTCCATTGTAAAGCCTTCCGATGCATCTGGTGTTAAAGGGGTATAATATAAGCAGACGATTAAATTTAATACTTGTCCTATGACCTATAAAACAATGACGACTTATATTTATCGCCGTTTGTCCTTCCCATCGCGTTATCAAGCCCTTTTTTGAAACAATCAACCAACGAGACGCGAACACAGGTCAATGAACTTTCAAACCTAGATACAATAACTGTGTATGCCATCAGTTTTTAAATACTCATGCGCATTGAAAATGCGTGTTTTTAATACTGTGTGTGTATCAATCACATAAACGCATTAAAACATTATAATGATAATCAGATCGGCGCTATAAACCATGAAGTAAAAAACTTCTGAATAATGATAACCTTGTTGTTATAATAAGTTCCTCTTAAATGATACTGATTTAAAATGAATACAACGAACAGAGTTTTAACAAAGAATGTGCTATACTTAATAAAACTGTATAAATAAATAACGTTATGTGTGGCTGTATATCAATCAAACCTTTGTCTACATTAAAAAAAACATTTGTTTTAAATTAGCTTTCAAAAATATATAATAGAACAAGCACAAAATGTTGTAACTCAGTATAAAATAAAATAGAAAGTAAATATCGATTCTAACCTTTTTCTCTTTCGATTCTCGGATCATTGTAAATTCTGTCAGTACACACAGCACTTGCCCACGAGCACGACAAATTATAAATGAGGTTATATCTGCCGATGTTTAGATGTTACCACATTTAAAGGCGTGCGTAAACTGGAGAGTTTGCTTAAAATATACTGTCCTGTTTTGTATTAAATTTATATGATTTTAATTATATTAAGAACTATTAGAAGAAAAATTTATTTATTTCATAATAGTTGACGCCCGCGGCTTCGCCCGCCTAGAGAAGTTTTCTCGTTCCCGTTTCCCATAGGAACTTGTTCCCGGGATAAAAAGTAGCCTATGTGTTATTCTGATGTATAAGCTAAATTATTGTAAAGTTTAATTAAAATCCATTCAGTAGTTTTTACGTGAAAGAGTAACAAACATCCATACAAACTTTCGCATTTATAATATTACTAAGAAAGATTCGTATAATCTTGATGACTCCTTGTAGTAAAATATTTGTTAATTCTCTGAACTTCTCTGGCAGATGTTATTAGGAGGTCTAAAATATTCCAAAGGAACACTGGCGTTGTGTACATGAAAAGTGAAAATGAAGACGGAAACGATATAAAACCTAAAAAAATAAGCCCAATGTTACCTTACAATGAAATAATTTACTCGCGCGCAAAAGTGAATTATGTATAACTCGATGTTAGTAAACACCCTTTCATGTAGACACATCACACAATTCATCGTAAAGAAAACTGCCTTCCTCTTGGACGGCAGCTTTCCATTTTTTTTTTCATCAAACAATGAGAAACATTTCACTAGGTATTGTTTTGACTGTACAATACAGTTAAGATTAATATGCTATGCTCATGTCCTGGAGTCATTACCCAGATTGGGCAAAGTTTTAATTCCGAATAGTCCTTGCGAGGATTAAAAAAAACAACAATTCTAAATAACTTAATGTAGACTATCGTACTTCTTTACTGATGGGTGAACCCCATATATTTTTACAGAGTAGCTTTTTAAAATCAATTTCCAAAAATCCTTTTTAATCCTTTACAATATTACGAAAAAAATATTACGATAAATTTCCTAGGCGTTGATGGGTAAATAGTAGTCAATTTGTTATAACTATAAATATATTTTCTTATAAAGTAGTTTGTAGTTTTAGTCGATTGGCAGTTCCAAATAAGTTTGATCTAGTTAGACTTGGAAGCAATATGGATAAAGCGAAAGCGTTTATGTGGCAGTAGCTCAATGTGCGGCTATCTAAAATTTAACTCTCCGCTCTAGTTCGCACACACCTTAATGATAACCTTGAACTCGCATAACTGTATAAACAACGTATTCATACTATACTCTGTAGTAAGCAAACTTGAGAAAAATCAAGTTTAGTGCTTCTAGTAATAATATAACAGACAGACTTTGAGCAGCGTCACTTTTAATAGATTCTCTTTGAAACCCGTTAGTAAATCGATATGTTTTGTAAAATGTTGAGTAAGGCATAACAACACAGCTAAACACACATGGATTGGATAGTTTGAGGCGATACCGAAAATGAAATGAAACTTGTTGTGTAATTCATATTTAATAATACCATCAATTAAGTAATAATACCATTAATTAAGTAATAATACCATTAATTAATTATTTACCATATTTTGCAAAAACTAATGTATCTTAAAACGTCGCACCATAAGTTTTCTATTGTGTCCCTTTTTAACATACTGTTGTATTGTGAATATCTACACGTTTTTGAAATTATCTGCATTCAATGCGCATTAAAATCCTATGTACTTTCACGACAATATTAATATTTGAAAATTTTATTACCTTTACCTATTACGACCCGATTGACGATTCAAGTCAATGTAAATGGAATAGTAGATACCTAAAAGAGGAACATTCATTCAAACATTGAACACGCATCTCGTTTTGACGACTTGACATAACAACATAAGTTACACCACATCCTTTATCATCTAATATTATAATAGATATCGTTAATCCATCCTTCTCAAAAGTACAGAAACCACCACTCAACCCTTTCCAATAAGACGCGTACGCGTTGATCAGCATTGAAGACGACAATTGGTTGGGCATGTAAAATGAAAAGCTTATAGTAGGTACTACTTGATCTCAGAAACCCTTTTTATATATTATGGATTTCCAATTACATATTAATTTTCTTTTTTGGAGACACATATGAAGGCTTACTTCATGGTGGCGTACTATGTCCATTACTGTACCTAAGCTATTTGTATAAATCCATTACAAAATGCAAGAAGTCTGCCGGGACCGTATCACACATGTGCCAACTACATAATTTCCTACCAGTAGTACCTTAACCTTCAGCACCAGTTCATTTTACATACTAACCTCACATGCATCTGCTGACGTATGGATGACAGCAGATGCATGTGAGGTTAGTATGTAAAATGAACTGGGCCGCGAAAGTCTTGGTAGAACGTCTTCACTCCGTAAAAGGGACATCTTCCTTATTTAAGTGTTTCCCAATTACTAGCACTCCCTACCTGGATTTGGAACTGGGGTACACTTTTATTTGGCTGCTAGGAGCATCTATCATTTGGTTCTTGATTTTCGGCATCACTGGGAGCGACTGCCTTCTGACCCCCTCAATGACACCACTGCATTGTTGCACCGTCCATTGGTCAGCAGGTGCACCACTCCTTTTGCAACCCCGTAAAAAGAACAAAGCTACTCAATATTAAAAACTAACCAAACTATAATTATCACTTTCAGGAAACAGATCAAAACATGTGGACAAGAGAAACATTGGTTTAAAAGACATGTTAGCATCAACAAACACCTATACAAATTCTAAAATCGACAGAACAACTTACTCTACTGGAAGCTGATGAACCCATATATTTAACTGTACTACACTTAAAAATTGAAATCTGGCTGATAAAGTGAAACTAGATATGTTTTTCTGAATAACTCTGATGTGAACACGTCACACGCGAGTCGCTTGACCGCTTGCTCACTGCACCGGCGCACTACAACACTAACGACGGATACACCACCATAACACCTCGTATTTTGTAAACTTTGCATCTCCAACGCCAATTTCAACCAGATCGTACTGGATATTAACTTAGGTCAGTGTCATTAAGGATGCAGCAGTTTTTAAAAAAAAATAGTACATTAAGAAATTCCTTTCCAAGGAGAAACCGACTTGGAATTGGAAAAGGTTAAAGGTGGCAGGTAGGCTTTAACTAAAATGAACAAATTCTTGAAAATATTAAGGGACGCTGCAGACTCATACAGAAAACGTTGACAATTCGTCATTGATCATAACACGTAACTTAGAATAATGGTTGAAAAAAATGCGACGGTAGATGAGAAAATTGTTATAAATATTAAGAGATCTATATAAATTGAAAGTTTAAAGTGAAACTTTAAAACAAGAACCTATCAATACGTTGGAATGGAGAAGTGTCAGTATAACCATAAATCCATCAATAGTATTTCAACGAGTAACACTGGAAACACTCGTAATGCTGTATCTTTTTAATAATACTTAGTATAAACTGTATCTTAAATAAGCTCTCATCATTAAAAGATTATAGTATTTTATGACAGTAATAATGTTACATTACACAGTAGCTCAACTAAATACGCCCAGGATTATGAATTATCAAATAAGACTATCACCTTGTTAAATGTGTACCTAATGCTGAACTTCCTGCATTTTTTCTTATAAGCTACGCTTCCATATGTTTCAATTATTTTGGGATGAATCAATAAAATATGAGGATACTACATGGATTTAAAAGGGCAAGCAAGATGTCCTAACAAGTAGTCTAATTAGTTCCACTAGTTGGAATGTAGTCCTCTTATTGAAATTTATAAATATACCATAAAAGCATACGACACGTTTCGTGATCATCGATCTGGCACCGACAACGCGACCGTTTCAAAACATACAGTCTGTGAACGAAAAAAAGGTTTTCATGAGCATTTTCGACATTGCGTCGTTTACAGCCACTTATTGTTACGAAAGATGTATTTAATGCAGAAATTCCTGTGATATAAAATGAGCCGTAAATGGATGATAATTTAAAAACCTAGATTGGTAAAAAAAGCTGAACCAAATCCAATGTGATCCAAAGATAACTTGACCTGAATCGCTCACTGTCGTCTAGCAACATTTCTGATAAATAAGCTAGATCAGTATCAACCCTAATTTCGCTGAACGACAATTGCATACGATTCCTCACACACGCGTTCCACAATGAACTGCTAATCGCAAACACAATGGAAGTGCAGATACACAATCCCCATTTAATCAGATCTTACTGGTTCGACATCTCTTTAAACAAAGCTTCCCACCTGGTATAATATCATCAAGAGTTGTGTAGAAGTATGACTCAGTATTGTACATTTAACGGAACGAAAAGGTAATAGTTTACTCGCGACTTTCGCATCGGATGTATGGATTTTAAAGTAGACCCCTAGAAGAAAATAGCTTAGTGGTGAGATGAGGTGCACAGGCCTCCATTCGACCGTGATTAGGGTGTATCCAGCTCACTGCTAATTGGCAATGTTCAGTGGGTAGGAACTGTGTATAATATCTGCAGTAGCTATAATATATGTAGCGGAGACGGAGTAGGTACTAGTTCTACTCCAAAGGTTAACAAGACCATAAAGAGTTTTTTTTTCCAGGACCTTATCTGAGAATCAGTATAAAGATTAATTGCGACATTTGCGTCGCATCGTCGACACTTAGAAGTGAATTAAATTAAAATAAATTACAAAATTCAAAGGTTGTGAAATGTGCAATTCGCGGCCTTATCGCTAAGTGCTATTTCTTACAGATTATGAATGTCCTGAAGTAAAAGTTTCTAGTCATATGGATTACTTATTTTGCATCTATATTTATTTTTGTAAGAAGGGAATATTAGCACCCGTAATTCATACTATTGACTGTGTTAGTTGTGTTGAATTGAAACTAAAAGCGAAAATTTCGTCTCCGCCTCTAAACGACGGGGATCGAACACTAGGCTGACTGAAAGTGCATGACAAAAACTAAAATGCAAAACATGCTTAAGTATTCCAAATATTCAAAGCTGATCACTTGAAGAGAGAGATCTCTCTGAAAATTCATACATTTCTCTTATTTTTTTTCATCCCTTTCAACGCTGGTGAAAACATGCTTCTTGCACTTGTAGATAATGTGTAAACATAACATGGGTAAGGTAGGCTCCTAAGAAGAGATTCGTCAGGAGTTGGAAAGCATGGAGCTTACCTCACAAACCCGTCGTCAAACAAGGTCATCTATCTCCGAACGGACCATAGCGTAATATGCTTAACTCATCGATTTTTTGTAAAACACTGAAGCAAGCAGATTTACTTCAACTAAAATAACAGATGAGTAATATTGCGATACAGATTACTGACTAATCTCACTGGTCGTATTTAGAGATACTGCGCCGTTCTCCTGCACAACGAAGTGGACGGCCTTACTGTATTCTGTAAGATCTATGGTTACAATGGTGTGCCGTAGGGCTCGATACTTGGGCCATTGTTGCTTCTCATTTCATGTAGGCAAAAAATAGGAATGTTTTGTATGCAGATGACACCTCCTTGATTTTCAAATAATCCGGTCAAGCGCGAGTCGAACTCGAGCGTCGAGTGTTCCGTACCTACACATTATACCGCCATAATAAAATTAGTACCATAGTAAAATGAGCACCCATACAAGTCAGAGGAGAGGTCTATGTTAATTGGTGGTGACTATGTGTATGTATGTTTGCGGGGCACCCCTTAATTTTAATTTTTTTTTATTGGAATGATTTTTTTATATACTTCTTTATTTTTGAATATTTTCATGATTGTAGGTCAATGCGAACTACCATTTATAGATATTTGACACAAAACCTATACGGTACTTCCGGTTGACCTAGAATTGTAAATTTTGGTTAAAAGCAATGTCTTGTATCACAAAGTAAAGGGAAAATTCCGAAAAATTAATAAGTGGAACTAAAGAAAAATGTTGGTTCTTACTATACATTTTTTTTTTATCATGTTGACTCAGTACATTGATTTCTGTACACTAATAGGGGTTATAGACCTCAGTATTTGGTATAAATTTCAACTTGCTAGGTCCACCTGTTCGTGAGAAAATAAATGGTGACACAGACAGACAAAAAAGTGTGTTATAAAGGTTTCTTTTTTACCCTTTTGGAACCGTAATTAAAACCTATCATGACATAAACAATGAAATCTCAAGAGTGGTTTTTTGGTTCAGCTCGAAATAATCTTTGCCTTAATGAGAAGAAAACTAAATGTATATATTCTACTAAATTTAAAACAAGTAGCAGTAAGAACTGAACATGGAAAGTAAGAGAGTGGGATTAACCATGAATATGTCAAAAACGAAGATCATGCATTTTATTGCATACAAATGCAATAAAATAACCAATAGACTTCTATTAGAAGGCGTCAAAATCGATTATGTTGACAATTTTTTTATTTTATAATACACCTATCTTGAGAGCATTATAATAACAAAACATTTAGATGAAAGGGAAATTGAGAATAGACTAAATAAAATGGAACAAATTTTGGTCACTAAAGGGGGTTCTAAAGTCTAAAGAAATGCCACTAAAGTATAAATTTAAGCTACTGGATACCTGTGCGCTTTTAGTGGCAATATATGAAACCTGGGCGCTGACAAAGAGAACCAAGAAAAAAACTGGAAGTTTGCCCAAAAGAACATGGAGAGGAGCATACTGACTTTAAAGCTGAAAGACAAAGTTAAACTGACAACCATTAGGATGAAATGTAATAGCAAAAGAGTGACAAAAATAATAAAACAACAAAAATGGAGATTGGTGGGCAATTTAATTCGATCAAAAGATGAAAAATGGACTGAAGACCTAATAGACTTGTACCCAAGAGAAAATAAAAGAAATGTGGTAAACCAAAGTGCAGATGGGATGATGATATACGGAAGACAGCAGGAGCAATATGGATGCAAAAGGCAAGGAGAAGGAAGGATTGGAAGACTCTGAAAGAGGCCTTTGTCTCTGGACAAATTGATTATTCTACACTAATATTATAAAGAGGAAAACTTTGTTTGTTTGGTTTGGTTGTAAGGAATAGGCTCAAAAACTACTGGAGCGATTTTAAAAATACTTTCACCATTTGAAAGCTACATTATCCACGAGTAACATTTTATTTTGGAAAAAAATAGGGTTCCGTAAGATATTTGGGTTTTTCGGACACAAGGTGTAAAAAATTTACCAGAAAAGTAATTTATTTTGCTTACGCTGCCTAAACTATAAAAGATAGATCCATAAAATGTTCTAATTAATTGTAGATCTTATATATGTCTACAAAAAAGTTCGCGACACACTATACCTATCTATGTCGAGTGAGGCACAACAACCATTTTTTATTTAAAAATCTTGAATATTTTTGGACTACATTTATACGTGTTTATTTTACTCATGCTATTAATCCTTATCAAAATAAATTATTTCATCACTAAGTACAGTTTATGTAGATAATATTTACATATTTCGACCAGGCCGTGCGGGCGTAGGTAGGTACTGGAGAGCGAAGAAGTAATCAACGAATTCGGAAAATCTTCATACATTATTGTGAAATTAATAAACGACGGGATTAAATGGGTGCCATGGCGTTCGAAGTATGTCACGGGCGAAGCCAGGCGGGACAGCTAGTAACAAATATAATGAAATCTTTTGTATTTAAATAATGTGACTTATATTAATTATATATATGGTGAAATGTGGGCGTTTAATATGCCTCTGCTTACCCCTTCGGGGATAGAGGCGTGACAATATGTATGTATGTATGGAATAATGAAATAAATAATTGAATGATATATTAGACCATGTAATAATGTTATGAAACAAATTGAATAATATTGTAATAAATGGAATGGAATGTAATAAGGAAATGAAATGAAGAATATAATAATGAAATTAATCAAATATAATATTGTAATAAAATTAATTTAATAATACATTCAATTATACATAGGTATTATTTTCTTGTTGGGGATGCCGGCACCGCCGAGCGAACGATCCGACCACATGTCTTGCCGCCTACTTCGCTCATTTCCCCGAAATCTCCTCCTTGCGGTTTGGATTGGGTATCACAGCAGTCTTCATGGCGCCCCGTCGAACCTTCTTGTTTCCTTGCAGAAGCTTACTACCTGATCCACCTTCAGATGTTCTATATCTTCTCCTAGTCTGTCTGTGCCCATAATTTCCCATCTTGTTAACGAATAAATGGGGCACTCAGCTAGTAGGTGGAAGCTGGTTTCTTCTTCCTCCATGCATTCCGGGCATAATGTGTCATCCATTACTCCTATCACTGTTAAGTGCCTGTTGAGGCGACAGTGTCCTGTGATGATCTCTATGACAAGCCTCATATTTGCTCTGGTAAGTTTGACCAGTCGGCTTGTCCTTTTCGCATCCATTCCTCTGATGAAGATCTTCGACTGTCTCATGCCTATCGAGGACCTCCATCTAAGGTTGGTTCCTACTGTTATGCTTCTGCTAATTACTCCCTTCGTGATCTTATGAGCGATTGGAAGCCATGGCTCCGGTCCGATCACGCATTCATCAGCCCCTTCCCGGGCTAGTTTGTTCGCTAGTTCATTGCCCGGGACTCCCTCATGTCCGGGGACAAGGCAACGTAGACTTCAGTTCTTTCTGCCAGCTTTTCGAGTGATTTTTTGCACTCCTTGACTGTTGCTGACATTGTCTCTACTTTATTTAGGGCTTTCAATGCTGCTTGACTGTCACTGTAGATAGTCACCTTTTTTATGTCTGTATGGCGGTGTATAGTTTGCGCACACTCTGTGATGGCGCATATGTCCGCCTGAAAGACACTTGCGTATTTGCCTAACCGTATTGATCTATTAATCTCCGTTCCATTTGCACATTGTATGTGCACTCCGGAGCCAGAGAGCTTAGTAGATTCCTTTCCAGAGCCGTCAGTATAGCAGATGACGCCTCCGGTGTCTTCCATCTGCTAACTCTCTCTTTGTCCTATATGTATTCTATACTTTTTTCAAAAACCCTCTCCTTCTTGATTAGGTCATTGTTAGAGAGAATCATTGACAATTTATCTTCGTATTTTCCCATCTTGAGGATTACCTCTCCACAGGCCCACACTTTTCAATTTAAAGCATTGTTCAATTGCTTTCTTTTTAATTTCTAGATCCAGAGGATGGAGTCCCAATACGATCTCTTACATAGGTATTAAGTAATATGTTTTATTTATCTATCACGCCTTATCCCTGAAGGGGTGGCAGAGGCATATTATATGCCTACTTTTCACCGTGTGAATTCCTGTCCCACGTAATAGCCCATTGTTGTGAATAATAGACAGAGGCAGGTAGTGGCTACCTGCTGTTGAAATTTTTCAAGTCGCCCATAAGGCCTTCAACTTGACTTAACAACTGCCATGTTACTGGCAACCGGGACCAACAGCTTAACGTGCCTTCCGAAGCACGGAAATGCTCGCAAATGTAAATGCCACAAAGTGGTCACCCATCCGTGACCAGCCATAGTGAAAGTTGCTTAATACAGTGATCGTTTACAGAACACTGAGGCCACGAGCGCTTCAATATAGTAAGTAATATGTCAAAATATTAATCAATAATAAAGGCTATAAATAAATAGCAGTGAACTGAATGGACAACTGTTAGACTTTGTGGTATCAACTGTGTTTCTGGCCATTGATGCCAAATTGTATAGTAGAGCCCACATAGAAAAGACGCATACTAACCTAAGTTTGGCTGCAGACACTGTTTAAAAGATCAAGATTTTAACAGATGTAAAAATGGCTAGAATGGTTGACTTCACCTACTTTCATAGTAGGTAGCATGTCTTCCAGTATTCTTCCCTGGGGGAGTGCTGTGGATTTAAATAATATTTTTGCACTTTAAAAAGAGGCAGTTAGTTCTATTTATAATTTGGGCCACATTTATCAAGTCTTATAATAAAAATAAATAAATATTCTAACCATAACATCACAGTACATTTCTGCTAATCTTCTGATGTCCAAAAAATCTAATTAAGAGTGAGAATGATTGTTAAAAGTATAATTGCTACATTCTTATGTATACTTGGGAACTGTACAAAAAAATTTAAATATTATACATTTGTATAATGTTTCATTGTTTTCATTGCATTACCCATGGTTGCTATAGTAACAGGTATAGCAGGTGTTCTTTCTTTTTACCAATTCTGACTACCCGTGTGTCGGAATATGAAAAGCAAGCCAAAGTAAACCTTTTTAAATATAATTTAAGATGTTGACTTTGATTATGCCCTAAAACACCATAAAAAGATACAATTGGTCAGCAAAAAAAAATTGATACGATAAGTCGTAAGACATGCTATCATTGATCAACATTGCTTTCACATAACTGAAAGCAATAATTTGGAAATTGAATAACAATGTCTTACCGGTTGTGATAAGTATGGGAAAGATCCTTGAGGAACTGGCTCGGTAAACAATGACGAAGACTCTGCTGGCTCTCCCATAGCAGAGTAATAACCACACAGAGATGACTAGTTAGTGTTAAAAATCTAGCTGGTATTAACGTATCGGCTCCTCTCATACCGATTTTCATTAATTTTACTTTAACTCACAAGAAACAATGAAGACACCAAGACACGACTTTCAAAAATAGTATATTTATATTTCTTGTCATTTGTCACTATGACCTGACATGACACTTGAGTTGACAGATTCAGGCATGACCAAAGACCTTACACTTATAACTAGAATGATTACCAAAAAATTTCATTGAGCTAAAATTACATCTATGTTCTTAAGGGTAGGGTAGCTATTTCCTTATAAGCGGCAGCTAGCTAAAACCGGTCCTGGCGAGAGAGCTCCGAAAGGTGCTGTGTCCTTGTCTAACGCGCTGCCAGCTCAAATAACCATTGGATTTGGTAGAAATGGTAGAATTATTTTTTTCTATTTCTTTTTTTAAATTTAGTAAAATTAATTATTCATAAACTTTGAAACTTATCTAAAAATTTCTACAGTTCCTATAATTATTAATAATAACTTCATAGTATTAAAAAATACTCATCTATACTTAGTAAGAGTAGTACTTAAATGTTTGGGTTTGGTAATACTATTTGCAAGATCCGCCTGCACCCGCCATCTTGCTGAAAGTGTAGGGTCACCATAAATTTTAATGATCAAATATTTTTAAAATCTCATAATAGTAACTATCTTCACGCTGTATCCCTGACGGGGTAGTCAGAGAGGACATAATAGTAGGTAGGTAGATACTTACGTATCGATTGTTTTAAATTGGAGATGTACCGTTATAAGGTCATTGGTTGTTGTGCTTCGATTTGCGATTGTGTAAATGTTCATATTAAACCGGTTAGATTTTCATGAAATATGGTGAATTCATGTTGGGTGACAGGGTGTAAAAATGAGTCTAACGGTTGCAGCTTTTCTTTCCACGGGTAAATATCAGCAACAACTATATTTTTTAAGTAACATAGTATTTTGTCTATTAAATATTTTTTCAATCTCTTAGTATTAGGTAGGTAGATACGCAGCATCTGTTTAAATTGGAGATGTGCCGTTCACTCTCAGAGTGTACAAAAGAGGCAAAATCTAATATTTAGATTTTTGGAACGAACTTGTTTAAAGCGGCTTACGGATGGTGCTATATAGTAGAAATGGTCGTAAGAATGACATGACATAAGCCATGTGTGTTCCTACGCGTGTGTGTATCGAACATACAAATGAGCACACGAGCAAGTGAGTGCGGAGCCGGGTGTGCAACTCTCTCTCTCTCTCTCTTTGTTTCCCTTTGTTCTCTTTGTTGTTGTTGTTGTGTGTGTTGGTTTGTTCTTTGTTTGTTGTTCGTTTCTGACGAAGGTCCCCGACTGTATAATATTTTTTTTATTTTTTTATTATATATATTCTTTTTAATTTTTTTTACTTACAATAAATTTATTTATTTTTTCTAGTATTTGAAAGAGATGACCAGAGGTAAGACCAAGAGGTAAACCAGGAACGTCTAGAGCAAGTTAATGAAATTGTGTATTTAGACAGTTTATTTAGCGCGGATGGATGATGTGATTCGGATGTAGAACGGTGAGTAGCTGCCGGAAACAAAGTTAACGGTGCTTTGTCACAATTAGCAAAGCGACAAACCATCGTAAAAGAAGCACGAGTGGCGATTCATAACGCAGTGCTAGTGCCAACTTTGCTATATAATAATAATAAATAATAATTGATTTTTTTATTCTATTTGTTAATTTTACATTGTTTGTTAGTATATGCTCTTATTCTAGTGTTAGTATTTCAATTCACGTAAATATATTATTATAGAAATAGATCCCTTTTATTGGGTAAAGGCCTCCCCATCTTTTTCCAATTCTGTCTGTCTCCACCAAGTGTCCACAAGTTGTTACCCACTGTTTCTATAATGTCATCTGCCCATCGTTTGATTGGCCTGCCGACCTTTCTTTTCCCTAATGGCCCAAGCCATTGCGTTGCCTGTGAGGTCCACCTTTTGTCCTGGTACCTTGTGATGTGACCTTCCCATTGCCACTTTAGCTGTAGTGCATGACTGAGAGCATCTGTCAATTTTGTTTTCTGTCTGATAACCTCGCTTCTATTTTTCTTATTTTCATAATACTCGTTTCCATAGCACGTTGGATTGTAATGATTTTATTTCTTATTTTATTTGTGAATGTCCATGTTTGGCAACCATATGTTAATATAGGCAATGGTGCTAATTCTGTTGTTGAAACCACTAAAGTAAATTTCTCTAAAATGTTCTTATTTTTATTGAGAGATTGCCAAATGCTATTCTGTTATTATGTCGAACTAAACTTGGTGATATCATAAACAGCACTAAATTTGTATTTGACATCACTAAAATTGCATTTATGTGATAAAATTCAACAAAACATGTATTTAGATGCCGACTAACTTAGTGATTAAACTGTCTATGTACATTTTTCACTTTTTGTTGAATATTATCACATAAAATGAATTTTAGTGATATCAGATACAAATTTAACGTCACACAAAATTTAGACGTTTTAGTGGGACGTTTATTAATTTTATATTATTTTATTCATATTTTTCACAAGGTACAACAACTTTAAAATTAGGTCATTATTCTGCTACTAGCTGTCCTCAGGGGTCTGTGCTAGGCCCACACTTGTGGAACTTAGGATTTGATGATTTTTTTCAGTTTACCATTACCGGAGGGCTGTTCAATGACAGGATACGCCGATGACGGTATGTTGCTCGTTCAGTCGAATACTCGTGCGGGACTCGAGAGCTTGGCCCACACGTGTTTGCGCGTCGTTGCGGAGTGGGGCGTACGAAACAGGTTATTTATTGCACCCAACAAAACATTTCAGTTGCTTTTGAAAGGAAGTTTGAAAGTACCACCGCGCATTAAATTCAGTTTACATTACATTAAAAAAATTAATGTAATGTAAATTGAATTTAATGCTTAAAAAAAGTTTACATTAAAAATATATCTTCGGTTTGCTATTTAGGATTGATTTTAGAGAGAAATTTTGCATTCGTTGAGCACATAAAAACTGTAGGTGAAAAGACTAAAAATAGCTTCTATTCGTTGTCGAGAAAATCTACTGCTACATGGGGACTTTCGTTCAAAACACTGAAGGTCGTTTACGGGGCCAGTTATCTAGGCTGTATGTGTTACTGGGCGCCGGTATGGGCAGATAAGGCTACTATTGGTGCTGCACGTTTAAAGTTACTGCAAAGTCAACGCCTTGCATTGATATTTTTATGCAAGGCCTACAGGACGGTTAGCACGGAGGCTCTGCCGGTGATGGCAGGGGTCCTCCCGTTTGATCTCGAAATTCAGAGACGCGCGGCTTTATACTATTCGGCTAAGGATGGCATGGATGATAGGTTTTTGTTAGAAAGAGATCGCCATAGAATTGCCAGACTGTATCGTGATAATGTACGTGAAGAACTTTTAGACGAATGGCAGCTGCGTTGGAACACTTCCATCAAAGGGCGCCACCTCTACCAGTTTTTCCCAGACGTTCGTGAACGCCTGGGAATGTCCTGGCTGGAGGTTGATCACTGTGTTGCTCAATTTCTCACGGGACATGGTAACTTTAGGAGCAAATTACATTTGTTTAAGCTGGTTGAGTCACCGTTCTGTCAGTGTTCAACTGCTGACGCCAAATATGATCAGACCGCCCATCATATACTTTGGGAGTGTAGCATTTGGCAAAATGAGCGATATAATATGCTTAATTGTTTACAAGTAACGTCGGGAGTAGTTTACTATGCGGATCTCGTGGCATCGAGAGTAAATTTTCGTGCTTTTAAACGTTTCTGTCATACATATTACTGGAATCAAACATAGCTCACATAGGACCCGTAATATACTATTACCGTGGTGCTTCCCTATTTCTATAGGATTTACACCTAGTTGCTTTCCAGGTCTCCCGCTTTGCAAAGGAGGGAAGGGCATTACGTTCTTTTCTTACTTCCTCACATTATCTTCTGATTAATTTCATTGCGGGTTCCAAGACATGCTAACTTCTCCTGGGACATCACCGAGATCGAGCTCGGTGTAACTTTTCTGGTGTTTTGGTCATTGCTGTAGATCCTGGTTTACAGGAGTCACAGTAATGGGAATGTGGGTGGGATTAGTCCCAATTAAAAAAAAAATCATACTGAGAACATTTAACACTGCTGATTTTTGTATTTTGTTATTTTAAATTGAAAGTTGTTAGCGAAATAATGCGTATTGAAAACTTACCTATGAAATGCGGGTTCTGAGGTTTCTACAGATGTTCTTTTGGCCCTCGAGGAACAGAATACAGCAACACACGACATGTACGGATTTTTGATATTTTGCAAGAAATATCTAATAAGGTTAGTTAGAAAATAAGCTAAAACCGGCACTAAAACACAAAGTTTGACTAGGTACTCTTCGGTTACAACTGTCACACTTCACATAGACAGTGTGACGTTGCCAAACTTACACTTGCTGTAACTTTCACTCTCATGACATTCTGAACTACAGACAAATATAGAGCAAAGCAGTCACACGGATACAAAAATGGCAACAGCATGACTTAACGTTTATGGTCAGTCTATTATTAGACTGCCTCTGTGGCGCGGTGGGAGTGCATCCGTCTGCTACGCAAGAGATCGTGGGTCCGATTCCCACCCAGGATAAAACTTTGTGTGATGAGCACGATGGTTTATTCTGTGTCTGGGTGTTATTTATCTATAATATGTATATATTTACAAATATATAAGTATGTTTATCAGTTATATAGATCCCATAACACAAGCTTATATTAATTTACTTTGGACTAGATGGCGCTGTGTGAAAAGTGTCCCACAATATTTATTTATTTTATTTTATTATGTTACTTGGTCCTAGTGGTGCGATCGAAAATAAAATAAAGTTGGCAACACTGTACCTAACTTGCCGGGCAGCAGACTTTTGGCGGGAAGATTGGCAAGTGCGGACGCTTGCTGTATATTATTTTCTAAAAACTAGTAATTTTTTTTTTGTTTTATGTGCGGTTTCTTGGACATAAAAGTTGTGTTTACGTGCTATAATGAAAGACAATGATATACAGGATGACTGGAAATTCGACCTATTCCTTGAAAGGGGTTATAGTAGAGGTAATTTGCAACAAAATAATCCCCATCAACTGGGGGTCGGATATGAAATTTTTTCGAATCATTCATGGCGTTTTTCGGAAAAAATTCGAAAAAATTAAAAATCTTGCAACTTAATACTCTTTATTTCTGACATAATAAGAATTTTGCGCCGGATTTTGTTTTAAAAGTGCTCGCTAGGATATCAGCTTTTAAAAAAGTATGAGTTGCGCGGCCAGAAACGAGTAGCTTTTTTTTTTCGTTTAAATTACGGTGACAAGGCAAAAATTAAAAAAAAATAATTAAAACAATGATATCTCGGAAACCGATCATATCCGACCCCCAGTTGATGGGGATTATTTTGTTGCAAATTACCTCTACTATAACCCCTTTCAACGAATAGGTCGAATTTCCAGTCATCCTGTATATGCAGTGAAATGCTTTTTTCTCTCTTGCCGCGAAAAGTCCACTTAAAACCTCAGTATAAGAATTACCATTATACTGAGGGCCAGGACCAGGACCTAGGACTGAGGACACGACATCGACAAAGACCGGACAGGACTAATTAGAAGATAAGATTGTAGAAATATGATATAAAAAATAAGATTTGGCTAAAAGGTCTTCGTAATGCTTTTTAACCAGGCCATAAATTAATAATTATTAAAAGCCGGGCAGCAGGCGGTGTTTATGCTGTCAGTGTCAGTCCATACAATAACTAAAGTTTCATTCGATTAAAACTTTATTTATTTTCCGTTTTAGCTGTTCATTTCGGTTACATATTTTACTTTATATCATAAATGAAGCTATTAAAGCCCAGCTGGGTCAATCATGATGGTAAAAGAAAGTTGATATCATATAACAAAATTGAGGACTTCACCTGTAGTACTGTAATATTGTTTCTCTTTCAGATAAACCGATATTTTCCGTTGATATTCACCCAACGGGAAAGCGGTTTGCAACCGGAGGACAAGGAGGAGACTCTGGAAGAGTTGTGGTGTGGAACTTGAATCCAGTTTTATTTGAAGCCGTTGAAATAGATCCAAATATTCCTAAAATGCTTTGCCAAATGGATAATCACTTAGGTTAGTTTTGTATATAGAATATGTAATGGGTCTATCAATGCCCAAGGATCACCTGAGTTCGGTTCAGTATTTGTGCTATCTGCAAATGCTGGTGAGGTTAGAGAGGGAATGATGTACCAGACTGCTGAAATACTGTCTAGGGGTTGAATGATTCCACTTCAGTGATATAACCTTATGAAAGATTTTGCCCTACTGAAATATTAAGTTGCTATTGGTTGATTATCATGCTTTCGAGGAATTACCTGGTATATCTGGTGCTAGACAGGTAGAGGCCATGCAGTTGTAGTCAGATTGAGTCTGGCATAATGTCACTATATTTTTTCTTGAAATCTGTTATAGTTAAAGCAGTCTGACCATATTCTCAGTAGCCAGTAAAGGTCTACACATCTTTATCACAAGTTTCTTGTGGGTGTATTAGGTTGTGGTTTACATGAAGGAGATAGAAACTATATTTTTTTCTGTTGTCCTATCTAGTTCTCACTGCATAATTTCTTTCCTAACCATATACCTCGTCCCACCTCACTCAAATATCTCCTATCCTTAGTATTCACCCCCTTTGTTAAAACCCTCTGTAAATATATAGAACTTAATCACTTCAAACTGTAATTATAAGTGTATAAATTTGTTATAAGTAATTATAAATTGGGCTGTCTATACTTCTTTCTATGTAATGTTTTAACTATTGTAAAATATTTATGTTTATAGTTGTGTTGTCATTTTGTTTAGATTCTGCTGGCAATTCTCATTAGTCAATATAGGGCTACACATCTTGATCTCAAGTTCTCTTGTTGGTTCATTTGTATGAGCCAAAGCACATTACTTTCAAAGACTTTTGTGGTACTGCATTTCATGGTCATGGTTATACATTTTTAACTGTTTTCTGATTGCAGTTATTGAACTAGACTTGAAATGAAAAGTGTCAAGTGAAATTATTTATTTTTATTTTTAGCCTGTGTAAACTGTGTACGATGGAGTAATGGTGGAAAATACCTTGCTTCGGGAGGCGATGACCGACTTGTAATGGTATGGGCACTAAGTGTTGCACCTGGAACACCAGGAAAGCATAAAGCTGAAACTTGGAGGTGTTTGGCTACATTGAGAGGGCACGCAGGTAGATGTTAATCATAAGTGAGTAAGATGAACTTTGTTTAAAATCATGTTTATTTAATGTATCTTTCTCTGCAACAGGTGATGTCCTAGATTTGGCATGGTCTCCACTTGACAAATGGTTAGCCAGTTGCAGTGTTGACAACTCAATCATAATATGGAATGCAGAGAAATTTCCAGAAATGGTGTGTGTTCTAAATGGTCACACAGGACTTGTGAAAGGTGTTGCTTGGGATCCTGTGAGTAAATATAATATAGTATAGAGTTATCAGACAGAAAACAAAATTGACAGATGCTTTCAGTCATGCACTAAAGCTAAAGTGGCAATGGGCAGGTCACATCACAAGGTACCATGACAAAAGGTGGAACTCGCAGGCAACGCAATGGCTAGGCCCATTAGGAAAATATAAGGTTGGCAGGCCAAACATACGATGGGCAGATGATATTGTAGAAACTGTGGGTAACAACTGGTGGACACTTGGTGGAGACAGAGAGAAATGAAAAATGATGGTCATCACTACATATTATAAAACAAAGTCGCTTTTCGCTGTCTGTCCCTATGTATGCTTAGATCTTTAAAACAAGAAACGAATTACGATGCGGTTTTTTGTAATAGTTAGTGTATAATTTGTTAAGTTTTTGTATACATTGACCAAATTATAACGATATTTGTTGGGGATGTCGGAAAAAATTAGCCGTCTGGGAGCTTTCAACAAAAACGCTGCCTAAACCTACCCTTTGAGATATAACAAAATAATGTATGGTGCAATTGTGTATCTAATGTAGGTCTACAAAAAAGTCGGCGACGATATATGTCTATCTCATGAGAATAACATACCCATTTTAATACTTTAAAAATCAATCAATTATAAAGCGGTAATTTGAAGGCTATTTACACAAATATGCTATTAATCCTTATCTTTTTACTACGTTAGTTGGCTTCAGCATTTCATGGAGATTAATTTGTCCCTTAACACCTTGCAAATTAAATAATTATCCTACGAGTTATCCCAGATTCAAAATAAAACGCAAAGAAATAAATTTCGTGTAACCATAATTCGACCGGCCCGTGCGGGCGTAGGTACCTACCTACTGGAGAGCGGTGAAATAATCAATGAATTTGGAAAATGTGTGCCACTGCCACGGGGTTCGAAGTACGTGCGAAGCCGGGCGGGACAGCTAGTATTTATAATAATTCGGGTCTTATTTGCGACGTAAATTATTAGGTACAAAGCCTACCTTATACTTCCCGACGTTTTGACCGCATTACACCAGCTGTGGTCCCAGGTGGACTATAAATAAAAGATGGGGAGGCTTTTACCCAATAAGGAATCTATTTCTATAGTAAATTATTTACGTGAGTTAAATTACTGACACTAGAATAAGAGAATACTATCAAAAAATGTCAAATTAAAAAATTTAATTAAAAAATTAATTATTATTATTATTATTTTTTAAATAAAGTGGATGCTACTTTATGTAGATTCACTTTAGCGATTACGATCTAGCTAATGAGCTAATAAGTAATTTTATGTTGACTTAAACTTCTAAAATACTTATTCTAAGAAAAGTATCCACTGATTTTTCTTAGTATTTGAATAACTTATTACACTTTGTTCTTGTGTACTAAAGTCAAAGCACTAGACACTTATTGTTTTCACTTATCAATACACTAATTCAAAAGGTTTAATTCTTTTGAGACTTCTTTTTAGGTCCAACCAATCGAGAAGTTGGATAGCCTCAGGATTGACATGATAATGAAGTCTCTTTTCGTGAGCTTCTGCAAATTGCTGAACAATTTTGTCTACAGGCTCCACTTTAAGGTCCCGGTGGAGTTCATTGTTTCGAATGTACCAAGGTGCATTGACAATACCCCTTAATACTTTATTTTGAAACCGCTGAATTATGTTTTTGTTTGTCCGGTTTGTGCAGCCCCATAGCTGTACACCATACGTCCACACTGGCATGAGGACTTGTTTGTATACAAGAAGTTTATTGGATATTGACAAGCTAGAGCTTTTTTCCAAGCAGCCAATACATATCTTTATATCTAGCTCTTCTCGCTTTTTCTTAATGTGAGCATTCCAGCGCAGCTTCGCATCAAGTGTCATACCGAGATATTTTGCTGTGTTTGCATATGGAACAATCTTATTGTTGATATATATGGGGAAGTATTGGGGAGCTTTGTTGGTAAAGTCGATATGAACCGATTTCGATTCATTCAAGTAGATATGCCACTTTTGAGCCCATTCAAAAACTTTTGTGACTGTTTTTTGCACATTTTGCACTGCTTCCTTGTGAGTGTTTCCCGTTGACATTATGGCGGTGTCATCGGCAAAGGTTGCAATGGTGCTGTTTTCTAATTCTGAAATATCACAAGTGTATAGTAGGTACAGGACCGGCCCTAACACACTTCCTTGCGGAATTCCTGCTTTTATTTCCCTAAGTTCTGAATAAGCATTTTCCTGCCTTACCCTAAACATCCTGGAAGAGATATAGGATTTTAAAAATGTTACAAACGGTGTAGGCAGCATCGAGCTTAGTTTGTGTATAAGGCCTTCATGCCATACTTTGTCAAATGCCTGCGCGACATCCAGGAACACTGTGGAGCATACTTTTGTCTCTTCTAATCCCTTTTCTATGATTTTTGTAATTCTGTGTACTTGTTCTATTGTAGAGTGTTTCTCTCTAAAGCCCAACTACGGGTATAATAGCTTTTTGATTAAGTATAGGTTTCAATCTATTGAGCAGAAGCTTTTCGAATAACTTAGATATAATGGGCAGCAAAGAGATCGGCCTATACGATGTTGGTTCCTGGGGAGGCAATTATTATTAAAATAAAATAAATAAATATCCATCACGCCTTATCCCCGAAGGGGTGGCAGAGGCATATTATATGACCACTTTTCACCGTGTGGATTCCTGTCCCACGTAATAGGTGGTGAGTCCATTGCCGTGTTGGAATAGACAGACGCAGGTTGTGGCTACCTGCTGTTGAAATTTTTTAAGCCGCCTATAAGGCCTTCAACCAGGCTTAACGACTGCCATTTTACTGGCAACCGGGACCAACGGCTTAACGTGCCTTCCGAAGCACGGAAACGCTCGCAAATGTAAATGCCACAAAGTGGTCACCCATCCGACGACCAGCCATAGTGAAAGTTGCGTACCTCAATGATCGTTTACCGAACACTGAGACCGCGGGGCCACGAGCGCTTCATTTATTATTATTATAGATTATTATTGTTTTATTACCAGTAAAACATGATAATATTTTACTGAATGAAGATTTCATTTTGATTTTAAAACCATTCTAAAGTGCATAATTAATATTGTGAGTGATTGCCGGTCTAAATAACTATATTAGAATAAAAGAGAACCCACAAAAGCTTCAATCATAAGCATTACCCAAATTCAAATTCCATCAATTAAAAAAAGGCAAGGAAAATAAAATCTTGTTCCTTTACAAAATTTAAAAATTTTCCTTTATTTTAAAGTACAAGCTTACAATAATTTTAATAAATTAACACTTACAAAAAATTTTTACTGTCTTTACAGTTTTTATAGTATTAACATATAAACATGGTCAGCCTCCGTCCCACACTAATCTGCTATAGTGTGCCTTACCATGTAATTCAAAACTCTTTCACAGGAGTTGGTCTGTGATGTCTTAGTAGGTATTACGCGCACATATTTCTCATATAATTTATTGTAGGGCACAGATATTAATAAAATGAATGTTTTTGGGAAATGAATAGTCAAGGAGGACGGAAATTTAATAGTCCCTTGGCATATAAATTTATCTGTCCTCTACAGGGATGTCAGGGATACAGCGTGAAGATAGTTAGTTAGTTCTTATAAAACTTTAACTTTTCAGGTTGGCAAATATTTAGCATCACAATCTGATGACAAATCATTGAGGGTGTGGAAGACAGCTGATTGGGCGCCAGAAATAGTCATCACAGAACCATTTGACGAATGTGGAGGTAAGTATACCAATGACGGTCCAACCAAACCGACTTCAACTAGTAGAAGGGTAATTAAGTCAGAACATCAGCTCACTCGTTTACAGGCAGGGGTGTTTCACTCCGCAGTTCAGGTATATTCGGGCAGCGAACCGCTCAGAGCGGCCAATTACAGTGGGCTGCCGCTCGGCTCGCACGACACGAGCGCTCTAAATAAATCAACTAGGTACAGAAACTTCTCAAGTGACAACCCCGCGCGGACTTCGCAGCTCGGTCATAAAACTCTGGCGCGCAAAGAAAGTTCAATTTGGCGCGCAGTTATATGTTTCAATTTTGCTTGCAGGCAGCTAGTCTATATATACAAAGATATCCAAAAAAGTTGTATAAATATTTTCGAACGAGTTTGACTACATTTCAAGAACTGCTTGCTGTTGGTGTTACAAGATGGATTAATATGGCAAAATACCAATATGCGGCAAAGCGTCACCCCTTCAGAAAGACTCGCAATCACTTGCTCACTTTTCACCATGTGTATTCCTGTCCCACGTAATAGGTGATGAGCCCATTGCCAAGTTGAAATAGACAGACGCAGGTTGTGGCAACCTGCTGTTGAAATCTTTCAGCAGATGGGTCTTCCAGGCAGCGCAGACGGCGAACACAAACATCAGCCCTAACAAACACGCACACCCCGACCATTTTATCGAAGCTGTTCTCGACAATATAGCCAGGGTAGCACAAATACGACGTATCGTCAGGGCGGCATATTTGCGTCTCCGTAAGGAACAGCAATCCGGGCCGCGCTATCTCAAGATGGTGGTGGATGGCGTAGAGGTTTGTATGGAGTCCGCGGAAGTTTGTGCACTCCACCTCGCTATACAAGATATATTAAAAGGTGTGTTAAGTCGCCGTCGCTGGCCACCGGTGCCTGTGGTCGGTGGCCCATTTGCGCCGAGTTTAGAGCCGTATTAGGTAATAGGGCGGTTCCCAGTGCCGACTTCTGGGGCGACGCATTAGATAAAAAAGGCGGCTTCGAGAGCAGCACTGCGGTCGCTCCGGTAGTCGTCACTCTGGATCGCTCCATCATTTATTTTTCTATCTATAAAGTCTGGCATAAGCCATTGGGTACCTCCGATCATAGAGTTATACCCTCTCCCCCACGTACGTTGGAAGTTCTTCGGTGTTTGTATTTTCGTCGGCAGAATCCGATGGTTAACGAGATTTTTTATTTTAGCGTCTGCCCCACGCAGTTATGATGGGAAAACCTCGTCAGACTGCGCGTCTGCAGTAGCTGGGAAGATGGTTTAGAAATGGAATATGAAATATATTCATACCATGCCATTTGCATTATAGGTTGTCCCGAAGTGACAAGAAACATTGAGCCTTTAACTATGCGCCTATTTACGAATCTATCATTATTACGTCCTCTATCTTTGGATATCCATATGACTTTACATCAGGCGGGCGGCATTATTTGACGAACTAAATTTAAAGAAAATACTCAAGTAAAAGTGGACTTATAATCTTAGGTACGACCCACGTCCTTCGCCTGTCCTGGTCGCCAGACGGCCAGTATGTCCTGTCGGCACACGCTATGAATGGTGGAGGGCCCACCGCTCAGGTTGTGGAACGGGACGGCTGGCGCTGCGACAAGGACTTTGTGGGACACAGGAAGGCTGTCACTTGTGCGGTGAGAACTTGGGGTGTTATACTGGAGATTTTCGTTCTTAAATCGATCAGTATACTACCAACTTTTATGTTATAAAATTGTACGCAGTGAGCGGTACAGCGGTCGTGGTCAAACTATATCACTAGAGGCCCTGGTGAGCCTTAGAGTTTGGTTCCTTATAAAACGTATGACATGATTCTTTCTTTTTATGTTAGGTTAGAGACAAATCTAAGAGCAAAGGCAAAAAAGACAAAAAGCAAGAATCCTAATAGGTTTAATGACAGACCACCTTCATATTTGAGAATTTTTTTTTGAACTTTTTTGATTTTTTCACTTAATCTGCTATTTGGGGTAGATATTATTCCAACAAAGCAAGAATTATAAAAATAGGCTCACCCGTTCTTGGGTTTTTAAGGTTTAAGAGTAGTATTTATAAGATAAAAACTAGCCTCAAGCGTTGATTGAGTATTGAGAAACGTTCTGGAATACGGACCAAAGTGTTTTAATAAACCCGACTTTGTTTTATATATTTAAAGATATTGTGTACCCTCCTCTACGTGGATGGTAGTTTAGACATAGACCAATATGACTGCAATAACCAAGTCGATTTAATTTCGTGTCGGAATTTTATTGTTCCCTAAAAAAACGATTAAAAAGCTTATAAGAAAATACAAACCTGTAAAACAATATCACGCTGTCCACAGAGATTCAACACGAACATATTCGTGAAGGAAGGCAAGAAGTGTTGCTGTGCTGCCGTTGGCTCCAGAGACCGAGCACTTAGCATCTGGCTGACGTCGCTCAAACGCCCTCTAGTGGTCGTACACGATCTGTTCAGTGACAGTGTGCTCGACCTCTCATGGAGCTCTGATGGTGAGTCAATTGATAAACTATTTTTTTATAAGTATCTCTAACAATAGTTAGAGATACTTGTGTGTAGTACAAAAAAATACATAATAATAATTATGTATTTTTTTGTACTACACATATAACTGGAGTTCACAAAAACAGCTAGGCCGTCAAATTGGATTTGGAGCTACTATACATTTTGTTATAACTTAGAGTATAATCCTACTACTTTACATAGTATAAATGAAATCGCTTCCGCTTTCGGTTCGCTTAGATCTTTTTAACTTCTCTGCGGATTTTAATGCAACTTTTAGCAATAGATAGAGTGCAATAGGAAGGTGTACTTGTACAATACACACATATTAGTATCAGCATTGCACCCGTGCAAAGCCCGGCTGGGCCGCTAGTAATATTATAAATGTGAAAGTCTGTGAAGTTATTTTTTACTCAATATGAATTACCTTACTTATTATCCCAAGAACTACATTTTCCTGTACCTGTTTCCCATCGGAACGTGATCCCAGAACAAAAAGTTGGCTATGTGTTAATCTTTGAGCGAAGTAGGCGGCAGAATACGCGGTCGGATCGCTCGCTCGGTGGTGCCGGCGTCCCCGCCTGGAATGTGTTAATCTAGTGTATCAGCTACATTATATAAAAATAGTAGTTTATGATACTGTTGCATAATAAGGGTTCTTATAACATGAGTGTATAGTATCACACGAGTGTTATAAGACCAAGTTATGTACAGTGTCATACACTACTTTATCTACTTTCATACTATAATACGTAAAACAATATTGCAAATAAAATGATGAATATAACAACAAATTTATTTTTAAATGTCAAATGTTGGCGCCAAGGCGCAAACATTGATTGCGCATGCGCGCTTGCGTCGCGGACTCGTTCATTGAAACCAATGATTGAAACCTTTCTTTTTAAGTAGAGGTTCTACCTCCTTGGTCCAGCTGGAGGTTGTATAGTTGTATCGTTATGATTAAAAAGTTATATTATGATACAGGTGTCCATACAAGACCTGTATCGTAATTAAACTTTTTTTTAAATTATTTTTGGCCTGTACGTAATGTTTGTCCTAAGAATTTTATTATCAGTTTTATAATCTTTGTATTATAGTATCAGAGTACATAAATACAATAAAAAAACAATAGTTGTGCAACAGTTGGCCCACCTAAGAAGAACCGGCAAGAAACTTAGGAAGACTTTTTTTTAAGGCCTATTTACAATTTAATAAAATTTCACTTTGCCAGCAGATCATTTCCAGGCGTCCCTGTCCTGCAAATAGTCTTTAACAGAGTAATAACCTTTTTCACAAAGCTTTATTTAAATCAGTCATTTTCTGCTTTTATATATAAAGATACATATCTGAACGATAATTGATAATTGGTTATTTGTTATCATTAGGTTTGAACTTGTTGGCGTGCAGCTCAGACGGCACAGTAGCGTGTATACAGTTCACAAACAAGGAGATTGGCACACCACTCTCGCTGGATGAAAAAGTCAGTACACATACGATACTTTTTTATGTTACTTTAATGCTAAATACCTATATGCTCCAGAAAACAAGAGTCCAGGTTATATCATATTCACTGTTGTGAATCGTTCTTTCGTGTTGTCCTTAAATCTTAATATGTAGAATGCACAAAAGAAATAATGTGGACAAAGGAGCGTTTCATTTAAAAGAAAAAATAAATCTTCATTTCCATAGACCATTTCAACGCACTTGCAAAATGTCATACATTAACTAAAGTTAAATTATTATAAGTTGACCAACGGTATTAAACGCGGCCCACCTGAGAGGAACTGGCAAGAAACTCGGAGGAAAATCGGCAAGAAGGCATACCTTTGACTAGGCTCTGTCCCCCTAACCGAAAATTTTAAAAAGACATCAATTTTTTGAAAAGTTTGGGTTAGGGGACAGCATTTAATTACTGCATTCTTAACGCGAACAAACTGTTACAAAAGCTTTTAATATATTTTTGTCACTAGTTACAAAACAAGGAAGCCATAACTCTTAAGTTTGCGTATTCTAAGGCTAATCATGTATTTATCTAACCTTTTAGAATGCATTCTACGAGAAGATCTACGGTAAATGTCTGATTAATGAGTCAGGAGGTGATCTTTCGTCCAATCTTCTAGTGGAATGTCCAGAGATTCTCCTAGCCAGGGAGAAGCAGGACGCTAAGAAAGAGGCTGCTAAAGAAGAAATAACCCCAAAGATTGACAAATCACAGGTAAATAGAATAAGGCCCACCGCCATGTACAAAATTTTCTGAAGATTGAGACACAACCTATCAGTTTCAACACGGCAATAGGTGGAACACCAGCCATTATCTTACTAATATTATAAACGCGACGTTTGTAAGTGAATAGATTTTGATGTAACTTCACAATAATATAGCTTACATATCAGAATAACACATAGGCTACTTTTCATCCCAGGAACAAATTCACCACGCGTGCGGAGCCGCGTCAACTAGTGTGGAATAAAATACAACTGCTGAAATGTAGTCGTATATAATATCTCTGCCTACCGCTTTGAGGAAAGCGCTCTGACTATAAAATATGTATTTATTTTGTTTCTTATTTTGCATTTATTGCTTTCAGCCTAAGAGTCTACTGAGCCCTTCGGCTGTGTCCAGTGTCAGTATATCTTCTACTCCTCTGCGTCCTATAGACAGACAGATCGAGACGCGAACATCGGATGGAAAGAGACGCATAACGCCAGTGTTCATTCCACTCACACATGCTGACGCCAAGTAAGTGTACTTCTTATCTTATCTTATTATCGTTGCTAGTACTTTATAGTCCACAGATTGCAAAAATCTGTTTGTTGATTTTAAACACATTTGGTTGAGATTATAAAAAGCCCTTATGTGAATCCGGCTTGAAGGACCAGTATATTGGAAGAATATTTTAGAACAGTATTGTTTAAAATGGTTTAACATTTAATTTGCTAATATATAATTTATAGCCAAATATATAATTTATAATTAATAAAATAAAAACTGTCACATGGAAGTGCTTAATTAGGATGTGTATATTTTTTTATGAATAATTAGTCATTGTTATCTAAGCCTCCGAAACCCGGTATCTAATTTTTTTTTTACATTTTCGACAATTTCATATATAATTCAGATAAATTTTTTTGTTTCCAAGGCTCTTGGAAGACCTTTTCATCGAGAAATCAAAACAATGGCATAATAAAAACTTAAAAACTCATGAAATACCCGTGTGAACTTTCCCTTGTTGTGTCTTATGCTCATAGATAAGTACCACCTGTTTATATACCACATTTTATGCAAATATAATTATTCCATTATATTCTATTGTTACTCTTCTCAAAGGCGGCATGGTATTTGACGTTGTTCTATATCTTCGTGTTCTCGGCTTTAGAAACGTTAAAGGTTTTCAGTGAAATTATATTGATCATGAATCGAAACAGATAAAACTTAGGTCTTTATAATACAAAGTAAACAGTCGTGGGATGTGGGGCCGAAAGCCAACTGTACAATTTTGACAGTTTTTTATTTCTGTAGAATTCTACTAACACGTACCGCGTTAGTGGACACTAGTCAGTTGCATTTTTTATAGTCTACTAACATGTTGACAGCTATACTATATAACATGCTGATATTTATCACAGTGTAAGAAAAAAGGTTGGTAACTATCTACAAACCCTTACGTATGATGGAACTGAGGAACAAATTGCTATTCAGAATTATATAAAACTATGTGTAGATCTAATCGGTATCATGCACCTGTTCACACACTCAGACATATTCAAGAGAGAGAGACACTTACACGCACACACACATAGACACACACAGATAATGTAAACCTTTCGGTGGGGTTTTTGGAGCTGTAAGCCGAGATTCAGGTCCGTCATAGTTCAACTACAGATGCTAACCTAATTATGTAAACGATAATATTAACATACATACGTATCATGTGACATGTCATTAGTGTAAGTTTTTACAAGTGAAATAAATATATAAATATGTTACAATATTATAGCTAAAAACAGCGATTCTGGTTCTATTCTACGGCTTGTCAATAGTAGACTCGGCCCCCGGGAAGCATGCATAATTCCGGTACTATTGTCTATTTCAGTGAATCCCTTGGCTCTCAGCCCGGCGGCACGGAGAACTGCTTCAGCACATCGTCTCAGAGCAAGTCGCGTATCCGCGTGGAGGTGCGAGACGACATCGTCATACACCCCAACGTCAGCAACCACTCCATCTCTACTCCGCAGAACGTGTCTAAAACCAGCGACAAGTGAGTCTCTTATAGAACTTCATCATAATGTTCATCGACTGCCTCTGTGGCGCGGTGGGAGTGTATCCGACTGCTACGCAAGAGGTCGTGGGTTCGATTCCCATTCAGGATAAAACTTTGTGTGATGAGCATGATGGTTTATTCTGTGTCTAGGTGTTATTTTGACGGGGATTGAACCCGTGACCTTTGTATAACCAGGGCAATTTTCTAGCCACTGAACTACCCGAACTGTATCGGATCAAGTTGAAATTCTTCATCATATCTTACTCATAATTTAAGAGTACCAGACCATTAAGTGTATTACGTCATTTAAGAATATGTATGTATTTAGATATATATAAGTATGTTTATCAGGTATCTGGTTACTATAGTACAAGCTCTGCTTAGTTTGGAATCAGATGGCGTTGTGTGAGTTGTCCCAACGATATTTATATTTATTCTAAGAGTGACTTTGAAACCCCACCTGGATTTGAAACCTAGGGTTCACTTTTATTGGCTTTAGATTTTCGGATGTTGGATACAATTGCAACTGACTTCCCAACTATTAGGGCTACGTCGTTTAGTCAGCAGATGTATCGCTAGCACTTGAGGTCGATTAGGCCCCTAGGTCTTTATGAGGTCCTTTACACCCCACAACACCACAAAAGCAGGAAACACACCAATGCTAGAATGCGTAGAAATAGTTTTAGTTGAGTTTTCAATATAGCCTGATTTAACTGTATTTAATTTGGTGTCTTGGTCAGTAAGCAGTTTATGCTCACTGTGCTCTCTTGCTTGGTTCACTTTTTATTCTATTTTAAAATAATTTTGCTAGCACAATTTTTTTTTTATATTTTCATATTTTTAACTTTTTACTTAGGTAAACAAGACACGCAGGGTAAACAGAGGTTTGGTAGTTTCCTATGTATAATATGTATGTATTTGGAAATATATAAGTATGTTTATCAGTCGTCTAGAACCTATTGTACAAGCTTATAGTTTAGTTTGGGCTAGATGGCGCTGTGTCAAAAGTGTCCCAGAATATTTATTATTATTATACTCGTAGGCTTTAACGGAACATATCTGCATTCCAGTGGTCTAGACCAGCGCCTCCGCTCCAAAGGCGGTGGTCTGCTACCTGGGCCGAGAGCGGACGAGCTAGGTGGGAACCGGGCTAGTTCCGGGTCCGGTTCGGGGACCGGGTCGAGTGGGCCGCTTCCTGCGTCTGCTGCCTCGCTCCTCACGCTGCCAGCACCTGCTTTGGGAACTGCTGGACCAGTTGTGAGGGCTGCCGGACTCTACCGATTACAGGTTGCTAATACTTTGTACATCTCATTTTAGGGTTCTGTACCACAAAAGAAAAAAATCGGAACCATAATAGGAACCAGAAGTAGAAGAAGTACGCATAGATCGCAAAGCCTGGCAATCTGTTCTCTGACTAACCCGTCAGGGATACAGCGTGACGGTAGTTAACTATATACTCAGGTCTACGGTCCCTTAAAGCTGTGTAAAAATCTAACTTCCATGTCAACGGTAAAAAAGGTTATGGCCGTTTATTATGCGAAACCCTTAGTCGAGGTTTTTTTCAGCTTTATATACATGACACTTCATATAAGTTTACAAATACATATTACTTCACTTCACAGCTTTGCCGTCCTTAGACAGTATCTGATTCAGGAAAACGTATAACCCCTTTTCTACCCCCCAGAACATGATTTACAATCCTTGATTTACAGTTTTCTACCATCATTGTTAAATTGTTTTACTGTCACAAAAGTAATAAAACAGATTTAAAAAAGGCTTACTAGTAGAAAATATTTTTAAATAGCGACTTGTGTGCACGCAATAAAGTTCAACCATCTCACTTACAAAAATCATTTTGTCAATTTCTACCATAATCAGAAAACAATAGGTATACAAGACAATGCGCTCTAGAGACCGAGTGAACGTCAGTATCTGTGCTAGTGTATACTTTGTTACAGACACTGGCGCCTGCCTCTTTCAGACTACTGTCTATGAACACATTTTTTTATTTATTTACCTATCACGCCGTATCCTCGAAGGGGTGGCAGAGGCATACATATTGTATGCCCACTTTTCACCATGTGTATTCTTGTCCCACGTAATAGGTGATGAGCCCATTGCCGTGTAAAAATAGACAGACGCAGGTTGTGGCTACCTGTTGTTGAAATTATTAAAGCCGCCCATAAGGCCTTCAACTTGACTTAACGACTGCCATGTTACTGACAACCGGGACCAACGGCTTAACGTGCCTTCCGAAGCACGGAAACGCTCGCAAATGCCACAAAGTGGTCACCCATTCGAGTACCAGCCATAATGAAAGTTGCGTAACTCAGTGATCGTTTACAGAACACTGAGACCGCGCGGCCACGAGCGCTTCACCACATTCACATGATTTATAAAAAGAATTTTATGTTTATTTCAGTAAGCGCGATGTATGTTTATGATGTGCGCTCGTGTGTTCGTGTGTGTGTGTGTGTGTGTCAGAAAAGTTACATACCTACTTCTGAAAATGTCTTATATTTTGTACTTTGCAGGTTGTGAATAAGGCATGTAACACTCAGTACGGCACATTGTCTCGGTTGCAACTATTGCCCAATAACTCGGCCTCCAGTGATCCAGTGTGGGAGACGTATTTAGGTGAGTATATTGAAATGACAATATTTGTGCTTATTTTCGGGTATAAAGTAACATTTCAATGATGGCGAAATCTTATTTCACTGTGTCTAATAACTTTAAGGTTCTTGTATGGTAAACGATGAACGAAACTATAGGGATTGGAAGGTTACGAAAAACTACAGTTTTTCCATTGCTATTGTGGTACAATAAACGGTAAATTGACCAATCGCTGTGTTCAAAATCTGGAAAAAATCTAAATTTTCGACGCCTCTTAATTATATAATATGTATTTTATAATATTTGGGTCTTTTTCGCGTAATATTAACTTTTTCTCACCTCGCGAGGTTTTGGCTATATTGCAATAGCCGTAGTCACGAGTAGACTGTAAGTCTTGAGTCTATCGCATGGATCGCGAAGCCTGGCGATCTGTCCTCTCTGACTACCCCATCAGGGATACGTCTAAAGATAGTTAGATAGTTTATGTTATTGTTGTTGTTGTTAGTTGTCTTCGCCCATCTTGGGCAGGCAAAGGAAACTTAGTCCATACAGCCAAGTCTTAAGTATTTATTATTTTCTTGATATTTAATTTTAGTCAAGTCCTCAGTCCTAGGTCCTGGTCCGTGCCCCAATAAGGCAGTGGATCCTTTATTGCAGGTCTCTATGGAAATTTGTCACTAACACAAACAACACCACTATTCATAGCAATATATCACTTTCCTTCACTAATGCACTTTTCCGAACTCTCTATGTACAATATTCCACCATTATTAAACACAAAGACACGAATTTTACACTAGTTTTGGAAAATTATTTACGACAAACGTGCGTCATTGCTATTGTTCGCGCCAAAAGTCCTTATGTGTATGGTGGTGTTGTGCGTAGGTTCTGTGGTGACGTGCATCGCGTGCGACGCGCGTTGGGCGTGCGTGGCGTGCGCGGACGGCACGCTGCACGTGTGGCGCCTGGCGCGTGCACTCGCGACCCGCGCGCTTCCACCGCTCGGTGAGTACTCTTCACACACACCCCTCTCCACTTCCACCACTCTCATACTGTCCTCTAAAATCTTGAACTAAAACACTTGTACTGTTCCACTTATTTATTATTTTAAGCTGACCGGTTTCGCCTTACCCTATATCTATCATCTATCTATATATATAAAAGAAAGTCGTGTTAGTTACACTATTTATAACTCAACAACGGCTGTACCGATTTGGCTGAAAAATGGTGGGGAGGTAGCTTAGAGCCAGGAGACGGACATAGGAACAAGTTCCTGTGGGAAACGGGAACGGGAAAACTTCTATACGCGGGCGAAGCCGCGGGCGATAACTAGTATATAATAGAATGATCTATGACATCCGAAATACGAAAAATATGTGCTAACCTTTTTTTTTGTAAATTTATTAGCCTGGTTACTAAAACATTTTAGGCAAATCTTATTTATTTCATACTAGTTGACGCCCGCGGCTTCGCCCGCGTAGAGAACTTTTCCCGCTCCCGTTTCCCACAGGAACTTGTTCCCAGAATAAAAATTAGCCTATGCGTTATTCTGATGTGTAAGCTATATTATTGTAATATTCATCAAAATCCATTCAGTGGATTTTCGCGTTTATAATATTAGTAGGATTCTTCAATCTTATTATATTAAATGTCCCTGTCCTTTACGTCTTTTTAGTCAAGTCTAGTCTTAAATCAAGGTCCGTCTCACCCCAGTATAATAGTGGTTGAAATACTGAGAATTACAGTCGATTTTACGCGGTAAAATGGAAAATCCTATTTCACTGCATATATATCACTGTCTTTCACTATAGCACGTTAACACAAATTAATGTCCAAGAAACCACGACACCCACTCATAAAACAAGATAAATGCACATATACTAGCGGCACGCTATGATGGCCGTTTTGATGTTTGTCCTTTTATGAAGTTTCGTATAAATTTTAATTATATTTTATTTGTAGAAATATGTAATTAGTCGACAACATTAGAGGGTATTTATACTACGGTAGAAAACAGAGTACTTATGTACAACAAGTAAAATATCATCACTATTGTAATATGTCAAAACGGCCATTATAGCGTGCCTTGCGGCTTGCCAGTTAAAGGATCAATGAAAATTAGTTACGCTTGAAAGCATTGTGACTTTGAGGTCATTTTACTGCGTATGGACATTTCCGTGTTTTATTACTTTTAATAAGGAAAAGCTACGACGTTCTTGCGTAAAGTTGAAAAAATATTAGCCTTTAAGAGTTACCTATTCACGTACGAATGTACGATGAGCAATGAAATTAGCTTAACATACCAAAACAGTAGGTATCTACTAGAAATCCAACATTTTTAATATTTAAATATAGAAACACAGGTTTAAAATTGATGGATTGTCAAATATTGATCACTCATACAATTTGACACAAAGTAGAAAAACATGCAAATTTTAATTTACATATCTGATTCTGTAACTTCTTATATTTGCTTAAATTCGGCTAGATGGCGCTGTGTAAAGAAGTGTCCCACAATATTTATTTATTTATATATTACTAGTTGACGCCCGCGGTTCCGCACGCGTGGTGAAGTTTTCCCCATTCCCGTTTCCCACAGGAAATTATTAGAAGAGTAACAAACATCCATACTTACAAACTTTCGCGTTTGTAATATTAATAGGATAGCTAAAATTAGCACACGCTTTTATCCAGCACGGAATAACAATAAGCTAATTTCATCGATTGTAACATATTTATATCGAACCAAGGACTAAAATCGCTCACTCCACACCTTTCTCCCTATATTCCAGCGCTAATGTCACAAGCAGCCAAACTGACGCTATCCGGAGACACCCTGGCCGTGGTGACGACATCAGCGGAACTGGCCATGTGGGACCTCGCCAACGCCTCCTGCATCATACGGCCGTTGTGCTTTAGAGCCTTGTTGGCGCAAGGAGGTAAGTGCTAAGTAAAGTTTATAAAGGCAAATAAGACATTCAGTTGACTTAAGAAACCGGCGAACAACTAATTTCCCATACAATCGTAATACCAAAATTATTTTCAATCTGAGAATATCTCGACATTATCATCACTGTTATTCGGATTAAGAAAGTATTTATCTATGTTTCGGTTCAAAATATTTTCTTGAAAATATATACCTACTTAATAATACATTTTTCTGACATTAACGAGATATTTTCCGCCTATTTGTTTTATATTAAAAACGCAATTAATCATTTTGTAATTTTAACAGAAACACATCTTATATTGTCTAGTTACACAATGTCTTAAAGAAAATCAATCAATCAAGTTTCATTCATCATTTTTGTTATTCGCAAATGCACACAAATTTCTACTAATTTCGAACAGCCATGTTGCTGTTCTACTCGCACGGGACTGTGGCGGGGGCGAGCGACAGAGATAGCGATATATCGAGGAACAGCGGCGTTCTCCGCGAATTGAATTTGAACAGCTACTCTGCCAGACTCCTAAGAAATACTGCCGTATTTTTGTTGATTATATATATTGTGCGAAAGCAGAGGGTAGAAGAGGTCAGGGTAGGCCGAGACTTACATATGAAGACCACGTGAGCAGATTGCTAAAAAAGACGTGCGTGTATGAAGCGATTGATGAATCTTGAAGAAGCGAAAGAAGTATGCATGGATCGCGAAGCCTGGCGATCTGTCCTCTCTGACTACCCCGTCAGGGATACAGCGTGAAGATAGTTAGTTAGTTCGTATAGAAACAAGAAGCCCATTTGACTATTCAGATTTTAGAAAAATAAGTAGACAAGCTTATATAACTACTAACTTCGAACTCCCGTCGCACCTGTTTAATCATGTTGCTTATAAATTCTACAATAATGCATAAAAATTTACCCGATTTGTCGACATTTATGACTACTGCTCCGCTCCCCAGGGTAGTAGCGTGATGATATACAGTTTATAGCTTTCCTCGATAACTATTATATAACAAAAAGCATTTTTCAAATCAGACCAGTAGTTCCCGGGATTAGCGCGTTCAACCAAACAAATAAACTCTTCAGCCTTATAATATTTGTAAAGATATGCGATACTATGTTTTATAACGAAAACTTTCTGGGCTATGGTTCAAATTTTAAGCTCATCGGGAAGTTAGTTTAAAATCAATTACATACAAAGTTCCATCTGGAGAGACATACATATAGCGAGTTAATAAAAGGAGCAAGGAGTAATACGCACCCACATTTTCCTTCTCTCTTCCTGTCAACATGTTTGAAGCGCACATTTTCCTTCTCTCTTCCTGTCAACATGTTTGAAGCGCACATTTTCATTCTCTCTTCCTGTCAACATGTTTGAAGCGCACATTTTCATTCTCTCTTCCTGTCAACATGTTTGAAGCGCACATTTTCATTCTCTCTTCCTGTCAACATGTTTGAAGCGCACATTTTCCTTCTCTCTTCCTGTCAACATATTTGAAGCGCACATTTTCATTCTCTCTTCCTGTCAACATGTTTGAAGCGCACATTTTCATTCTCTCTTCCTGTCAACATGTTTGAAGCGCACATTTTCATTCTCTCTTCCTGTCAACATGTTTGAAGCGCACATTTTCCTTCTCTCTTCCTGTCAACATGTTTGAAGCGCACATTTTCATTCTCTCTTCCTGTCAACATGTTTGAAGCGCACATTTTCCTTCTCTCTTCCTGTCAACATGTTTGAAGCGCACATTTTCATTCGCTCTTCCTGTCAACATGTTTGAAGCGCACATTTTCATTCTCTCTTCCTGTCAACATGTTTGAAGCGCACATTTTCCTTCTCTCTTCCTGTCAACATGTTTGAAGCGCACATTTTCCTTCTCTCTTCCTGTCAACATGTTTGAAGCGCACATTTTCCTTCTCTCTTCCTGTCAACATGTTTGAAGTGCACCTTTTCCTTCTCTCTTCCTGTCAACATGTTTGAAGCGCACATTTTCCTTCTCTCTTCCTGTCAACATGTTTGAAGCGCACATTTTCCTTCTCTCTTCCTGTCAACATGTTTGAAGTGCACATTTTCATTCTATGGATAAAGGCGTGACAAAATGTCTATGTCTTCCTGTCCTAGCCGATGCTTGTAATATACAGGGTCATTTCTATAACACCAACAACCTACTTTACTTTTTGCTATTGGATTCGCTTAAGATAACTCCTGGGTCTTTTTTGTCACGTACTGCAAGCCCCGATAAACGATAGACGCGCGCGCATCAATGCGGTTAAAAAGGGTCAAGGTCAAAGGAGCTATCATCGTCCCAACCCCACCCCCTGTGATTTTCATGAGTTTCGTAGTACTGTAATTCAATCAGTACATTAAAATAAACTTACAAAAAATTAATAAATTGAAAGACAGCACGGCAGAAGTTAAAACTTCATTGGCAATCGCAATCAATTAAAAATTGTTTATACTAAACACAGCGACACAACAGCGGAGAGCAGCTGACTGTATCTTTCTCGCTCGGGTACACTCGGCGTTCCCGAGTTCACCCGATCGAGCCATTCACCTCAGAGCGTGACGGATCGTCTAACTTATTACATACAGAAAAATCTGTGTGCGATGCGCCAAAAGAAGTTTTCACTTCAAAAATCAGAGAATCACCTGTATATTTATTTCCTTTGCGCTACTGTACTTGGTTACTATCAAGATAGCAGTAACATAGCAACTGTTCCATATTCGATATAATATTGTAAGATATTTTGGTTACAGTCACGGTGACAAATTGTTCACTGCTCGATGATGGCAACCCCATGATCTCGCTGAGCAACAGTAAAAGTTATATCTACAGCAAACAGTTGTGTTCCTGGTAAGTTTTTATATATATTCGACTACTTATAGCATTTGGGCAATAGAACCTGTTGCTGGGACAAAAATGCATACGGCGAATTGTGGGCGTTTCTTATGCCTCTGCCTACCCCTTCGGGTATGTATAGAATTTAGGTGTAACGATTATCAACATACTAGCGAAAATATTGACCTAAAATTCTTTTATAGACTGCACATTATTCTTATGTCACACACAGAAACCGCGTGAGGGTGGAATATCTGGCGTTCGTCGCTTTGTATCTATACAAGTAAAAAATTATTATAATGTCTATTTATAATTATTATTCAAAATTAACAGCTTTTAATGATAAGTCATGCAGCATATTGGTATGGCAATCTTGGCTTGGCGGAGAGAAGATAGGAGGAGGAAGGGATAGGAAAAAGGATGACGTAGGATGTGACTAGGATAAAGTATATCAGCCCAAACCTTTCGTACTTCAATCTTAAAAATTCAACAACCTGGACAGTTATTATAAGAAGTTTTCCCGTTCCCGTTTCCCACTGGAACTTGTTTCCGGGATAAAAAGTAACCTATGGTATTGTAAAGTTTTATCTAAATCCGAGTGGATTTTGCGTGAAAGAGCAACAAACATAAATTCTTACAAACTTTCGCGTTTATAATATTAGTAGGATTATTTAAAGTAATTAAACAACGAACTTGCCCTTCACTATCGTAGCGGAGAAATCAGACGAATTCTAAACTGAAACCAGTTTCAAAACTGTAAATGGCCTATGCACGTATTCATGGTGTCCTGAATCGAATACCGCAAACAGTTTGTCTTTATCTCTTATGTTTCCTAAGAATGAGATGCGTACAGAAAGACGAACGGACAGACTGAGTTGTTTTATAAGACGTTTCTAAGGATTAAAAGTTTGACAGTTCAAATTTCGTCTCAAAAAGTTGTCTTTTATCACTTGAAATCAAAATATTATTTCAATAGTTGTCCAAATTCTGCACTAGCTTAAATCTATTCCTAATCAGTATTCCAGCGTACTGGTATAGTCTAAGATCCCACTATAGAACGATCATCGAGCTGGTTAATGGATGAAAAGTATTTTATATTCAATTAAATATGTCAATAAATATATTGCAGATGGGTTGTCAAAATTTTTTATTGTAGTATATGATTAATTACAATTTAAAAAAATAACTAGCTCATGGTTTGGTTAATAGACAAATTTTATACCAATCGAAAGTATAAAGCCCATAGAATATGCAAACGTTAGGTTGATTATTGTTTTCCCGTTTCAACTATTGGGTAGGCAGGTACAAACAGATAAATCGATACTATACTAGCAGCATGATATGGTGGCCGTTTTGACGTTTGTCTTTTCATAAAGTTTCGTATTAATTTAAATTACATTTTATTTGTAGAAATAGTCGACTACATTATAGGGTATTTATACAGTACAAAACAGAGTACTTATGTAAAACAAGTAAAATATCATTACTATTGTACTATGTCAAAACGGCCATCATAGCGTAAATTTTTAATAAAGGGGAAAAAGCAATTCGATTTGAGACGGGGATTGAACCCGTGACCTTTGCCTAACCAGGGCAATGTTCACGGTCACGGTTCATGTTAGGCAAACGTCACGGGTTCAATCCCCGTCTCGAATCTAATTGTCTTTTTCCACTTTATCACTTTATTAAAAATTTATGAGAAATTAAGCAAAATAATTGCTTTAAAAATTTGGCCGTCATAGCTAGTATAGTAATTTCCATCGATCTGGTTCATGAATTAAAGTTAAATTAAAATAAATATTATTTATTTACAAACTCGGAGGTATAGGGAGGTACAGTGTGTGAGTGTGAGTGTGTGGGTGTGTGTCAGGGTGGTGTGGGCGGACGCGAGCGACCCGGTGTGGCGCAGCGGCGGCGGCGTGGGCGGCGTGGGGCGCCACCGCCACAAGCTGCCGAGGACGAGACCCCACGGGTTCAACACCACGTGAGTATACTCACCCCACAACCTCACTACATTAACAGAATACAAAATTACACAATTAAGTTTTATTCTATTTATATACTATTAGCTTCGCCCGTGACATACTTCGAACCCCGTGGCACCCATTTAATCCCGTCGTTTATTAATTTCACAATAATGTATGAACATTCTCTAAATTACTTAATTACTTCTCTTCTCTCAAGTACCTACGCCCGCACGGCCCAGTCGAACTTGGTTACACGAAACGATTGCGCTTTTTTTTTATTTTGCCGAATCTCCTAAGATATTCATTTAATTTGCAAGGTGTAAAGGGACAAAATAATCTTTATAAAATGCTGAACCCAACTAACATAATAAAAATGATAAGAAGTAATAATGTATTTGTGTAAATAGCCTTTAAATTACCGCTGTATAATTGCTGTTTTTTTAAGTATTAAAATGGATATAGTATGTTATCCTTAAGAGATAGACATATACCGTCGCGGACTTTTTTGTAGACCTATTTTAGATACACAATTCCACAATACATTATTTTGTTATATCTCAAAGGATTTAGTGTAAAGCGTTTTCGTTAAAAGCTCCCAGACGGCAGATTTTTTCGACGCTCCCAACATATATCGTTATAATTAAGTTAATGTATACAAAACAAAATACTATAAAGCATCGAAATTCGTTGCGTAATTTTAAAGATTTAAGCATACATAGGGACAGACAGCGAAAAACGACTTTGTTTTATAATATGTAGTGATTGTAAATATATTTTTTTTTATAACAATTTTTTTATAACCTATCACACATTTTTTATAGATATTTTATTTATAAAGATCACGAAAGGCCCCTCCACCACATCAGCTATACTGGATGATTTTTTCAAGTGGGCCTTCAGGGTCAAATCCTAAACTATAAGGAATATCGGAAAATGCACAAAGGAGTCGCGAGCCCGATTTTGATGAAAATCAAAACTGCATCATTGGAATTTTGAAAAATCAATAATCCAACCTAGGAATCGAACCCAATGATTATGAAAAAAAAACAGTTTGCTATTGTTATACCATTCGATAGTGTTATTAATGAGAATCAATTTCTGTGAAGTACAGGAAACTAATGGAAAATAATATATAAAATAAATAATTTTCATGTTCCTACCAGCCCGGGTTATCATATTCCTTATAGTTTAGAATTTGGCCCAAAAGGCCCTCTTGAAAAATTCAAGCATCATAAATTAAGTCCTGATGAGTACACATGTTTTGGAACTCGATCTAGAACCGAACCTTGTATTTTTTTTTTACATTGTATGTGATTGTTTTGTGTATTGTGTACTAAATTAATAAATGCGTAAATGACTGTCTTTGTGGCGCGGTGTGAGGGTATCCGACTGCCACCCAAGAGGTCGTGGGTCCGATTCCCACCCAGGATAAAACTTTGTGTGATGAGCACAAAGGTTTATTCTGTGTCTGGGTGTTATTTATCTATAACTAGCTGTCCCGCCCGGCTTCGCCCGTGACATACTTCGAACCCCGTGGCACCCATTTACTACTACTTCTCCGCTCTCCAGTACTTAGGTACCTACCTACCTACCCGCACGGCCCGGTCGAATTAAATTAATTTCTTTGCGCCTAATTTTGAATTTGCGATAACTCGTAAGATATTCATTTAATTTGCAAGGTGTAAAATAATACAAAAGGTGTAAAATAGGACAAAATAATCTTCATGAAATGCTGAAGCCAACTAACGTAGTAAAAATGATAAGGATTAATAGCATATTTGAGTAAATAGCCTTCAAATTACCGCTTAATAATTGCTGTTTTTTTTTAAGTATTAAAATGGATATAGTATGTTATTCTTAAGAGATAGACATATGTCGTCGCGGACTTTTATAGACCTTTATTAGATACACATTTGCACCATACATTATTTTGTTATATCTCAAAGGGTTTAGGCAGCGTTTTTGTTGAAAGCTCCCAGACGGCTTATTTTTTCCGACATCCCCAACTAATATCGTTATAATTTGGTCAATAAATACAAAAACTTAACAAATTATACATAAAAACCTTCTATGAGAATCACTCTAACTACTAAAAAAAACCGTATCGTAATCCGTTGCGTAGTTTTAAAGATCTAAGCATACATAGGGACAGACAGCGAAAAGCGACTTTGTTTTATAATATGTAGTTAAGTGTATGTATTTAGAAATATATATGTATGATTATCAGTTATCTGGTTACTATAGTACAAGCTTTGCTTAGTTTGGAATTAGATGGCGTTTTGTGAATTGTCCCAA
Organism: Thumatha senex; assembly: GCA_948477245.1. NCBI lineage: Eukaryota > Metazoa > Arthropoda > Insecta > Lepidoptera > Erebidae > Thumatha > Thumatha senex. The sequence goes on along the minus strand of OX419729.1, from coordinate 27,394,487 downwards.
CTATATATATTTTAGAAATAAATAACCCAACCCAACAGCTACAGTGCCGGTGCGGCGCGCAGTTGGTTAGAGGCGCAGGTATCGTCGAGCCTTCACCTGCGCCTGGCCAAGGACTACCGCCACTGGCTCTCCGCGCTCTTCGAACACCAACTCAACCACGGTAATTATACCCTCACGTCTCATGACCTTGTGACCTCAGGGGGCCGAGTCTACTATTAATCGTAAACACACGCGCGCACACACACACACACGCACACACACACACACACACACATACATTAATTGTTAACATTGGGATTAAATATTGTACTATATTGTGATTTGGAATAACTTAAAATGCCGGAGGTGGGCGTCACTAACTGCGACACAGATATTAACTAATGCGGTTATTTTCGTGCACAATATTTTTGGAATCGTGTTTTTTCTGATTCCAGGAAATATTATTATTATTATTTTCCAATAGGAAGCCGTTCCAATTCTATTCTGTAGCGGTTCTATTTCGATTAGATTTCGAATCTAGGGAGTCTACTAGACTAACTATTGTGTATTTCACAATCATACTTCTCAAGCTGCAGAATACAGACAAAATAACTGATTTAAGTACCAAGAATGCAAATTAGGAGCTACCTACAGGCGCTACACGTGGTAATAACAATCTATCGGCCGGCCGAAGAATTCTATTGGAGCGCAATTGTAATAGTAGACTACGAAATGTTTCTATTCAGCAAGATTTCTATTCTTTTCTAACGCGATTGAATTAGTAAATTTGACCCCTGGCCTCGTGTCTCCTGCCCCTGTGACGACAGACCTCGTGTCTCCTGCGATCACTGGACTAGGGGACACATGTCTGAAATCACCAAGTTCATAAACAGGCAGAGCAACAACACAAATAGGGTTGGGAGATCAAACTGCGTCGCTTTTCGATAATGGTGAAATACAAAAACCAAACAATAGCTGGTCCAGTCAATAAAAGGGAACCACAGACTCGATAACCCCTAGAGGGTTTGGAAGCTACTAGGTATTTTTTTATACCACTGAGGTGGCAAACAAGTGGTCACCGTAACCTATGGAAGTTTGCAGCATCAGAGGTACGGTACTCGCGCTGCCGAAAGCTGCTAAAAGCTATTATCACAGAATATATTTTTCATTAAAATAGTTAATTTTTTTAGGCCTGGTTACAAAGACCTTTTAGCCAAATCTTATTTTTTATAGCATATTTCTTCAATTAGCCCTGTCCAGTCTTTGTCGATCTCGTGTCCTCAGTCCTAGGTCCTGGTCGTTGCTCTCAGTATAATGGTGATTCTTATACCGAGGTTTTCAATGGACTTTTCGCGACAAGAGAAAATAGCATTTCACTGCATATATATCATTGTCTTTCACTATAGCATGTTAACACAACTTTTATGTCCAAGAAACCACCACTCCCGCACATAAAACAAGATAAATGCACTAGTTTTAGAGAATAATATACAGCAAGCGTCCACACTTGACACTCTTCCCGCCAAAAGTCCTAAAATAGTTAAAAAACTAGATATGCATAGTACTTCTTACACTTTAAGGTACGGAGGACCAGCTGCGGACGGTACTGGACGACATGCTGGGGCCCAGCCACTGTACCTCCACGCCTAAGAAATGGCAGTCCTCAATATTGGTAAGTTATTGAATCTATACTAAAACTAGTTGACGCCCGCGTAGAAAAGTTTTCCCGTTCCCGTTTCCCACAGGAACTTGTTCCTGGGATAAAAAGTAGCCTATGTCCGTCTCCTGGCTCTTAGCTACCTCCCCACGAATTTTCAGCCAAATCGGTACAGCCGTTGTTGAGTTATATATAGTGTAACTAACACGACTTTCTTTTATATATATAGATTATATAACTAAAGACTTTGTTCGGTTTAACGCGCTAATTTCAGGAACTACTAATTCCAATTGCATAAATATTTTTGTGTAGGATAGTCTATTTATCGATGGAGGCTATATATCATCACGCTACTACGCAGTAGAGCGGAGCAGTAATCAAAAATGTCAAGAAATCGGGCAAATTTCGTATGTTATAGAGAGGCACACCTTGACGTCTAATCCGTTCAGATGATAACTCTTAATTGGTCGGCCGCGTTCCGACTGCTCGCTGCGACGGTCTTTAGCTACCAGACAACCTTAAGTGGTCAGAATGGATAAGAGTTACGCGATAGAGAGAGAGGCAACTTGTAGGTGTGATATTAGTGGTAGATGGCTAGCATTGTGTACCGTAAATTGCATTTTATTGTGTTCACGCTAGAGTCGCTATTAATATATGATTTCCTCTAATAAGTTGTAATGAAACGTATGAAGAGCCATCTGAGCGATAGACAACGTTTATCTTCCATTTTGTATTTGGGTTGGGTCCCTGAAATTCCGAAAGTATTATGCCAATTCATAACTGCTACTAAAACAGATTCCAGACCCCAAATCCACCTATGGTTGGGCAGCAACTAAAAAGATGCTAAAACAAGAACTATTATGTTCCAGGGAATCAAAAAGCACGACCTTCTAGAAGAAATGCTATCACTCCTGGTGAGGCAGCTTCGGTGGCAAAGATTGTACGCCGAGTACTCCGATCAGCTCACAGAACTCAGGGCTAACCCCATGCTGCTCAATGGACACTGACGTTGGCCAAAGTAAGGAGATAGGAGAAGAATGGACTCTTGTAAGAGAGCTTGTGTTGTTTCTACATGAATCCTGTATAGATCTCAATTATTTTGATTTTATAAGTTTGAAAAGTGGGAGATTTTGAAAATGTGTGTAGAGAGAGAAGTACAGTTAAGCAGGTGTATGTGCAGGGGGTTGAACCCGAAAGGGGTTCTACATGTACAAAAGGAGATAATTTTACACAACCATTAATTTTCACTGAATATTTTAGTTTTTCGCAGAATAGTGTCGTCTTATTTCTCGATAGCAGCCAAACGTGTCAAATAAATGTTCTATATCGAACTGATCAAATAGCAGAATATTATTTACTCTGTCCCGCTTACACGGGGTTGGCGCGATAACGGTCTATCAATAACAGTGCGACAATTGAACGCCTTGAATATGAACGACCAATAACAACGCAAGACTTTAATCATGTCAAAAAGATCAACTAATGGCAACGCAAGGTTTTAATAATGTCAAATAGTTCGACCAATAACAACGCAAGGTTTTAATAATGTCAAATAGTTCGACCAATAACAACGCAAGGTTTTAATAATGTCAAATAGTTCGACCAATAACAACGCAAGGTTTTAATTATGTCAAATAGTTCGACCAATAACAACGCAAGGTTTTAATTATGTCAAATAGTTCGACCAATAACAACGCAAGGTTTTAATAATGTCAAATAGTTCGACCAATAACAACGCAAGGTTTTAATAATGTCAAATAGTTCGACCAATAACAACGCAAGGTTTTAATAATGTCAAATTGTTCGACCAATAACAACGCAAGGTTTTAATAATGTCAAATAGTTCGACCAATAACAACGCAAGGTTTTAATTATGTCAAATAGTTCGACCAATAACAACACATGATTTTGACGCACTTCTTATTCTATTACAAATAGTAAAATAGTAATCGTAGTTTGTAGAAATGAGAATAGATTCCGTATAAATCGTTATGGAATATCGTATTCACATTAATATTATGAAATGGAAGTTATGGGATCATTGAATTAGGTGAACAACTCAGGGACATCGGAAAAAAATATTAGTTGTGTAAAATTGTAGTGAATATATAGCTTTTAAGTCAATAAAATAGAGTAGACGAACTCAGAAACGGTCGAGAATAGGCCTTCAGTGAATAATCTTTGTAGATAGTTTGAGAGAGTTGTCAAGCGTAAATATATAATTAAAGAAATCCGCCTTATAAAAATTATTATAGGTAGATTTGTAGTTATGTATTTCAACAATAGTTAGTATACTCGTAGTTGCTTGGTTACTTCAGATATTCTGGTTGTCCTATGAATTCAAGATTTATATATTTTAGTCGCCTACGTCACAATATAACAGTTATATAAAATTCAGCACGTTCTAACAGTCATTTAGAAAATATGTTAATTATACTCTCTGTAACGAATTTCGTCCAATGTTTCTTTGCTCGTATTTTACGAACAAAGTTTGTGGCAAAGATATAGAAACTTATTATATATAGGTCTCCTACCTCAAAGTCGCACAGTATTATTGGAACCTCTTTGAGGGATAGACTCTGTAACGTGGTTATTTGTCAAGGAACTAGGGGGTCGAGTCTGCTATTTCAATCGTGTCGAAATAGAATCGAAATCGTCGCTCAATAGAAAGCCACCGGTACAATTTTGACAGTTTCGTACTCTACTATTACAATCGTATTCTAATAGACTTCTATCGGTCGGCCGATAGAATTCTACTAACACGTACCTACCGCGCCAACAGTGGCCGCTTATCAGTTGCATTTTTGACAGTCTACTGAGATTTTGACAGCTAAAAACTGCGATTCTGGTTCTATTTTACGGCTTGTCAATAGTAGACTCGGTCCCCAGATTATAGTAACCTCAAATTTCTCCACCCTCTGTGTTTTGGAGTTGTATGGGGAGCATTTATCAATCCTTCAAACTATTAGGTGTTTTCAGAAAAGGCGACCCTAGGAGATATATAAAGCACTATATAATAAGCATCTAATTTCGACGTCTACATCAACGTGCAGGTTTTTTGTTAACTTTGTTGCTAAGAGCACACAATTGAACACAAAATTGAATTTAATCGATGTTGTAAAAACGGAAACATAATTTGTAGATATAATATTAGTTGTAGCTTAAAAAAGTAACTATACGTCCATCTGGACATTTGTCCAACGATATCACGGCACTAAATGATGTCTGAGAAGTCTGCGAAGTATAGCTGGAGTGAAGTTGATGGATAAAGTAAGGAACAGAAGATGTAGTGACTAAGATAGAAAAAGGGATGCATAGACGGTTCGGACAAGTGTAGAGGATGGATGAAAAAAGACTGACGAAGCAAATATACGTGGCGAGAGTGAATGGGCAAACTCAAAACGCCCACTTCGCCCACAAAATATAGGTAAGTGGGCTTACAGCGCTCAAGATATGCGTTCGAAATATGAATTTCGAACTCAATGCCCGCAGCCCATATACGTTAGTAGAACGGCAATTTCAATGGTCGCAGTCATATGCGTTGCGGGCGATAACTGGAACGCGCCTGTCGTGTCCTCAAAATTGACACACTGTCCTTATAATGTCAATAGATTTTGTAGAAACTGTCGAGATTAAGGTACCTGTGGGTATTAAGGCATAGCTAAGGGAAAATTAAAATAAAATGTAAAATATTTAACATAATCAACAAGTTTTATTATTAATCATTCATGTACTTAAATTACTACTAGAGTTTAAACAAACATTAGCTTCCCTAGCTTAAAATCAAAACAATATATAACTTTTTTAAAAACGCAGTCTTTAGGCCTTATTATAGTAGGATAGGGTAGAAAAGCCTATACTTTAAACTATCCAAAAATCAACTTATACTACGTAAATTGGTATTCTTGAGATCAATAATCGATCACATAAAGCAATAGGAAGCATAGTGGTCTTAGAAAATTAAATAAATTGCCTTTATTCGCATCCATCAGGACATTAAAAGTCATCAGTATGCAGTCATATAAAGCAGTCAAACCGACACACTCTTCGTGGTACCACTTGGAGCATCGGGACTATTGCCTTTGCCGTTGCATTGTCCATTCTATCTTCTTTGCAGGAATGACTGTACCAACTCAGTTGTTTTTGTAATTTACCTTTGACGATAGTAGTTTTTCTTTCTCTTGTTACCTTTCCCTTCTTTACTAATTATTTTCTCTTGATTATATTTATCAAATAGATCTTTTGTGACTGGAGTATCTCGATAATTAATGGCTTTTCGTCTAACAGTCGGTGTGCATGTTTGAACTTTAACATGCGTAGGCACAAAGTACATAAAAATAATTTCTTTTCTACTGACTGAGTGGTAAACTATCAGATTCATCTGAACTAGTGCTTGTTCCATAAACTGTGCGACAATAGCTGCGCTGCACAATTGATTCTCTTGAGACCTGACTTATGAAAATTATGATTAATAAATCGAAAATGTATATAACTACGTACATACTACCCACCAACAAACATTTTAAAAACACGCTCCTACTTACATAGCAGTTAAATAAATAGGAGTGTAATAAGGCCTATAGTAAAATTTTATAGGCGTTAATACCCGCCAACCACGTGGTTACAAAAAAAAAATATTAAAAAATTTTACAACTACAAGTCCTTTAATACGGTAACCTAGGGACAAGCATACATTAATTAATAAACGGACAGTCAATACTATAGATTTGTAAATATGATATTTTCAAAATAACTTACGGAGCTATTTTTTATAATTCGCGCCGCGTAATCGCACTGCTGAATGATTTCGACGACAATTGCGGGGGGACACGTGCAAGCGTTCATCCACCACTTCGCAGCGACTTGTATGCGCTCTGAGTTTGTGTGAGAGTAACCTTGATCATCAATTACTGTATTTCGTACATTTTTTGTTACTTAGGCCTTATTGCCCGACAGGCCTTAATACCCACAGGTATCTTAGTTTAATCGTCACCGTATGTCGTGTTCACGTAAATCTTATGAATTACAAGACAATTTTAGCTTGTTGTACGGTAAGATGATATTCTTTACCTATGTGTATGTGCTCCTATAGTATGACATATGATATGACAGTTTTTATCAATGATCGCAAAATATCTTGCCATTTCTTTCATTCTGTAAACAGATGGCGTTTAAACCAATGGTATTGTCATTTTCTCTCGTATCCGATGTATAAAACATCATGTCTCGTTATACGGATCATTTTCACTCTACATATTCTTATTCTCCTACCCATATCCAATACTTTAAATAAATATTTTAGGACATATTTTTTACACAGCGCCGTCCAGCCCAAAGTAAGCTAATATAAGCTTGTGTTATGGGACGTAGACAACTTGTTTTTATACATCGGATACGAGAAGACTACGAGTGTACAGTGTGGGCGAAGGATATAAGTATACAAGGATGTTTTTGTTTTCATAAGTATTCTCATAATATTGCTCTTAATGAGGTTTTGTATGGTTACACAATTACAGTCCTTTAGTAATCATAGCAATTGTTTGTTTATCAATCACGTCTTATTCCCGAAGGGATTGCAGAGGCATATTAAACGGCCACTTTTCACCGTGTGTCCCACATTGTAGTTTCACCTCATAGCAAAGCTACATTAAAATTAAAAAAAAACAATCATTATTGTATATCCAATCCTTTGCCTGTATATAATAATACATTATGGGATCGAAATTATTTTGAATGAATGTATCCTATAAAAATGTGTTTTAAAATGGTTGTCCTGTTTTAAATTTATCAAATCTAGTCATATTAAATTCACTGTCGAGTATTTAACAAAATAATATTCACTTATTTGGGAGCGTTATTTGTGTGTTTTTTAATTTTTTAATTACTATTTTTACTTTGTGTGTACTTTATCATCGAGTGTGTAAACAAATTGTACTTATTCTAAGTAATATAAACTAGAATCAATAAAATCTATGATTTTCTATTTTAAGTGGAAATATGATTTGTATTTGAGAAAAAAGTCATTCAAGCTCTATCCCAATGCAATAAGCAGCTACGACGGGGCTAATACTAAATGATTTATGAAATACGTATAAATCTTGTGCAATGATTTGTACACATGGATTGAAACTGCCAACGTTATATATAAGGAATGTAATAAAGTGAAATATTATGTAAAATGTTTACCTTACGTATATTAATATGTTGAATTCTTTTCATGAGTGGGTAATGAGAGATACAAATACTTTTATTTTTAAAGCGAGGCTCGTGTCAAAGCCATCAAAGCCACGTGCACAAACTATGAAATCGGTGTGATTCAGCGTTACCTTTTCTTTAGTGGTGCATTATCTGCTGGAGTTGAAATGAAATTGGCGGAGAACCCAATTTGACTAATATATTGCATGCGTTATGATTTTCTAAGAACACTACTTTTTGAATTTTTGAAATCCATCCATAAATGACAAAGTTATTTAATATTTTATCGAGCCTTATTAATAAACGCGCGCATCCCGGCCGTGGATACTGATGACGTCATTCGACACAGTCCGCGAGCGACCGCATTCGTCCAGTACGCATATTCGTGGTTAGTGTAGTGAAAACTGCCGGTCTTTTGAGTTTTATGGTTACACATAAATAAAACTGCGTGTGCGTGTATTGATGAATATGGCTATTTAGAATCGTGTGTATAAATGAATGGCCCGTGATTCAGTGCTCAGTAAACGATCCCTGCGTTAAGCAACATTCGCTTTAGGTTGTCCTTGGATGGGTGATCACTTCGTGGAATTTACATTTGCGAGCATTTCCGTGCTTCGGAAGGCACGTTTAGCCGTTGGTCCCGGTTGCCAGTAAAATGGCAGTCGTTAAGCCTGGTTGAAGGCATTATGGGCGGCTTGAAAAATTTTAACAGCAGGTCGCCACAGTCTTTGCCTGCCTGTCCATTTCAACACGGCAATGGGCTCACCACCTGTTACGTGGGGCAAAAATGCACACGGTGAAATGTGTGCGTATAGTATGCATCTGCCTACCCCTTAGCATTGTGTGTAGTTTCCCCCCCCCCCCCCCCCGCACGAAAGTTGGTTGAACGTGAGTTCATACTTTATTGAGTACATTATGCGCCCAGTGATCAAATCGTCCTAGGGCGTACTACTAGTTGTACTCTTGCACTTTGGGACTATACAATATTTGTAAGACATTTTTGTAGGCTATTGATGTCACCATACACAACAATACATTTAGACCAAAGCGACCGGGACAAGCACAGTTCCTGCGCGTGTGGCGGGTTTGTGTCGGATGACGACGCGCGCTCGAGGCTCGTGCTCTCGGCCGTTTTCTGAACTGCTGCAGTAAAATCGCTGTATCTTCGTCATTTCTTATCCGATTTGAATATTTTTTTCACAGTATGTCATGGTTTTCTTACTGTTATCAAACTACATACTTAATACAGTATAAATAAGGTATTAAGTTTTGATATTCCGTATTTAAAATCAATAGAAATTTGTATCTCTCAATTCCTCTGTGAAGTGTCAACGGTTTTTGCGTATCGAAGGCTGCTAAACTGTATAGCAAGACTGTTTTGTAGATTTAGAAATAAAACCAGTATTTCTAATGTTTAGTTTTATTTATAATACATACTACTCAACCCCCATTGCCACCTTTGTACTCTCATAGTCCCGCTTGCACAGTGTTGTATATGTACAGTGTGTTAGGCATCATTTGGCACATTTCAGGACTGACCGCCAAATGATGGGTGACGTTTGTGACACTTCCATGTACGAGCGTTTCCGGGCTTCAAAGGGCACGTGAAGCTGTTGGTCCTTAAATGTATGTTAGTCTGAACTTTTCATTGCAGTGGACAATTTTATACCGAGTATTGTGCCCGATATAAATGATTCTATATTTTACTTTTGCATAACCTTAAGGATATTTTTTATTATATCAGAATCGCCAAAATGACTCCGCCCACCTGATGGAAAGCCATGGCGAAATCTAGCGAATTGTGGGGTACTCTAATAATCCACAAGACTATTGACAATGCCCTTCCAGTTGGCGGCCCAATGATGTGCCTATTCACGCTCCGCTTGAAGAGCTCGAGGTTGTAAGAGGAGAGAAACACGTGACCTGGTAGAGTCGAGTAGTTCGCCAAAAATACGATCCTTAAACCGTTCCATCCTTTTTATGAAAAGGCCTCTAAGGTCCGTATTCCAGAATGTTTCTCAATACTCGATCAACACTTGAGACTAGATTTTGCCTTATAAAATCTACTCTCAAGCGTTTCTTGAGTGTTTATAAACATTCTGGAATACGGACCTAAGTTAATCAATTTACTAGAAGGGGATCCGGCAGTACTAATTCTAGTATTGTTTGATACCATTGCCTTGTTTAAGGGATCGTAATGGAATAGCAAGTGCTTTTCGATCCCCTGGGGTATGGAAATCGGGGGATCCTAGTAGAACACGCGGAAAATTATTTTTACTGTATTAGAGTAGCACCTCTGCCCGGCACGAGTTGTTCGAAGAAGCTCTAAGGAAGCTGTTTTACACTACGCCAGCGGCTCAAGGAGTCATGTTTCTTCAGGACAATCTTTAATGCGTATAGCACGTGTCAATATAACATGAGCGCGTCCTACCGGCTCTCTGTTTAGTTTGAGCTCCCGACGAACTTCTATGCCGAGGATGACTAGATTCGTCATTGGTATTGTAGCGTTCTGAAAAGGGGGTAGAGTTAGGAAACAGGATTTTTTACTGTAAACGCAAATACCAGCGTTTCCGTACTGCTGCATTGAAATTGAAATGGATCAGGTTTTTAAAACCCTATTGCGAAATGTATTCCGAATCCTGGTCGAGATTAACCATAAGTTGCAGTCTCCTATCCTCAGCGTCGATCCGCCCCGCAGCTCGGTGAGCAGAATAACTCCCATGCTAAGTGCTTTCACGGAGATCTTGGTGGTTACACCTAAAATATAGTACTTATAGTAGGTACCTATAACGTATTTATAGGTAAATTTACACGTTGGCCAATTCCTCTCGAGAAAAAGTAGTATTTAGCTCTTCTGCACAGGTCATAAGGGTAGGGAAATTAAAATGTCAGATTATTTTATATCACAATAATTTATTTTTTACAAATGAGTTATCGATCACAACAGCTTTCAAAGGTAATGGATCCTCGAGTTTAGTCGAACATAATACGGTTACAATGAAATGATTTCATAACAGACGAAAACAATAGCATACATCAATGTACCATGAGAACATGCTCAGCGCGGCGGACGAACCGAGAGACACTCGACGGAAGCTCGTCCAAGCACACGTACAAGGAAAATTAAGTCGAAAAATATTTTGAGCTCGTGACAGTCGTAAACGATTTACTATCTAAGCAACATACCGTATAGGTCACACGCGGTGATAAACTTTGAACATCCTAAGGCAACAACACACCGACAACGATCACACTACCACAAATTGGTCCCATCTCGAACACATCGTTCGAACACTTAACACTAGATACAACGCGATCGACACTAGAACAGTTGGCTATGTACAAGAGCGGGGCGGGCGCGCTAGCACAGCACGGCGCGGGGCTCCAGGTGCTCGCGGCGCTCCAGGCGCGCGGCCGGCTTCTCGTAGTCGGGCTGGAACTTCTTGCACAGCGCGCGCACCGAGCCCGAGTGCGCCGACTTGCGCGACACCTGCCGACCACAACACGTTTTACTATTTACCAACTACCGACTTATTAAAAAAAAACATGAGAGGTGTCAAGGGACACCCTGATGCACGAAGTTATATTGTCCACAAGGAATTATATTATTAAAAAAAAAGAGCTATAAAAAAAATATCTGGCTTGCTTTCTATGAGGGAGAGGGAGAGAGACAGAAAAACACACGCACGCCGCACGGCTTACAACAATAGCAAAAAGTGTCGTTACAACTTTTGGTCTTATTTTTTTTCCGTTCGCAACGCGCGATAACAAAACTTCGTTCCAAAAAAAAACAAACACTGAAGTAAAACTTCTTTTGGATTCTACGCGGGAAAAATGACATGAGCGGAAGTTTGCTGTAGATTATTTACTAAAACTAGTGCATTTATCTTGTTTTATGTGCGGGAGTCGTGATTTATTGGACATAAAAGTTGTGTTAACGTGCTATAGTGAAAGACAGTGATATACCTATATATATCAACCACTATTATACTGGGAGACTGACCTTGACATAAGACTAGACTTGACTCAGACATAGAGGACGGGGACATTTTGGATAATAAGAAAGGAAATTGAAGAAATATTAATTAGGATTTGGCTAAAAGGTCTTAGTAAACAGGATAGTAACAATATAAACAGTAGATAAAATATTACAAAAAATAAATACGATTAGTAACTGGCTATGAGAGAAAGAGAGAAAGAAAACGTGTGCTCGCACATCTCTCTCTTGCAATACAGTATATACGAACGTAAATCTCTTTCTATCTTCGATAATTTCAACCCTTTCAACTTCCGTTCGCCTTGACTGATCACCTTTTTCGTAACGCCCACGTTACGCATTCATCAGCTTACTCCCCTAGTCAAACGTGCGTAAAGAAGTTTTACTTCAACAACAACGAACGAGCTTTAGATTATTCGCAATTAATGGTGTAACATCTAACATGTTATCCTACTAAATTGAGATGATATATATGTGAAGTCAATTTATTGGTCATATTATTTATTTATTTATTTATCTATCACGCCTTATCCCCGAAGGGGTGGCAGAGGCACACATATTGTATACCCACTTTTCACCATGTGTAGTCCTGTCCCACGTAATAGGTGGTGAGCCCATTGCCGTGTTGAAATGGTCATATTATTGTTAAATATATAGTAAGCTAGGCCCTCGGGCGCGCTCATTGGTCAAATCAAATAGCGCGCACTTCCCCGGTTTCCTGTAAAACATTTCCGTCCCTATTTTAATATCCCTGCTACAAAAAATCCAGCAACCAAGAGGAAAGATGTTACACGCATGAAAAACTTCAATCCGATAAATCCCTTTTGCATACAGGCGCGTAATACTGTGATTTTTACAATTGTTTTTGAAGCCAAACTCACTCGATAGTCCCTAAAGTATATCTTTCTTTAAACAATGTATTGTAAGAAGTCATATTTGTCGGAATAACAAGTAAATGGATTGGACATGACTTTGATTACTCTGTCTACTTCGATTGATCGTGTATCATAAGGTATAAATGGAAGTTGCAAATCGATCACAATATAATATAACACACACACACAAGTAATTTAAAATTTAAATATTTAAAGTAAGAGTAAGAAAACAAATAATGGAGAAAAAACATGCTTATTTTTAGATCATGCAATGCTGTACTATGAGCAACACGATAAGTTACATAGTCATTTCGTTCGTTCATTTTCATTCTCAGATTTAATAACGGTAATAGACGAAAAGAATTTACTCTTTATTTCAAATTAAGAGCAATCTAAGAAACTAATTAAATTTTTGCTTATTGTATTCGTAGTATTTAATTTTTGAACATCATTTAAAATAGTTCATTCACAATGACGTCATCAGTGGCATGAAATTGTTAGGCCTAAGCCTTATAAATGTTTATGACATTGGGCTATTTTATTTACTTTCCTACGCAAAGGCGTTACTGCCACAAGGCCAAAGACTACGTCATTTGTTGGTTAAATGTAGGTTGGTCACATTTTGCCTGAAATACTGACAATCCTTCATTTTTTTTTTCAGTTTATAAATCATAAAGTAGTGGTCAGTAACTCTATTCCATGAAATGGTTTTTATTTATGCCATTTTTAAATGGTGCCCAGTGAACAATGGAAATCACCTATAAAGGATTTTTGAAGAATCTGCGGCCCACCTTAATGTTAACATAATAACTATGTTAGAAATATAATGATAAGTGCTATAAACTTGATACGAATTGCAGCCTACACAAAAAAATCAGGCTACTCGCAAAAAATCTAGCAAACAAAAGGATGCAGCAAGCATAACCAATTTCGAAATATCAAAAACTCTGAAGCGGCATTCAAATAGCTATCAACACAATGGACAACATCGAACTAGTGTAACGGCTACGTGAGCTAACCGTACTGAAGGTATGTAGTAGTCCCGGGCCGCGTGAAGTAAGTCCTGCGAGCTAGGAGCCGCGCCTCACCTTGGGCGTGGACGGCGCATCAGGGAAGGGCGGCGACACGTCCCGGGCGTGCGCGTGCTTCAGCGGCTTGTCCCCTGACAACTTGTCCCCCGACAACTTGTCACCTGACAACTTGTCCCCTGACAACATGTCCCCTGCGGGCGTCGCCTTTTCTTCTGCATCCGGGCAGCTGGTGGACGTTCGTGACGGGCATAACTCTGAAACAGTACGAAACATGGTAATTAAATTGTGGCACAGCTGTTTAGGGCCACGGTCAGTTCGATAATTTTAAATGTAGTTGATACAGAAAATTGGGAAAAGAGATGAGACTATTTTCTTTTATAACTTTTATCAATCGAGAAAATAGACGACGAAATAAGAAAACAAACTAAAGTATAGATAGTTAAACATAAAATTAGAATTGGAAATACACAACTATTATAAAATTTGTTTACAAAACATTAAACTCCGGTAATAAAAATAAACACAACATTAACTCACCTGTTTCATCATCATGTAACCCATTAGTGCCATTGCATCCATTGACGCCATTGTGACTATTGACTCCGTTAATTCCATTTAAACAATTTATTCCATTAACTCCATTTATTCCGTTAACTCCATTGACTCCGTTAACTCCATTGACTCCGTTAACTCCATTGACTCCATTAACTCCGTTGCTGACGCCGACTCCGTTGACGCTGTCTCCGTTGAGGCTGACGTCATCGTCGTCATCATCGTGTGCAAGTTCGCCGACACCGAACCCTACGCCAACGATGGCGCGCGGCAGGTCTACCTCGTCTTTTAACCAGGGGTGCTCCAGGCACTCTTCCACTGTAAGACGTCCCCTGAAAAATAAACATTAAAATATATTTTAAAAGAAAAACCAAATTTACAATGCAAACAAAATTAGAAGTCTTTATAATAATAATATTTTAAAAATACTTTAAAAACACGCTCTTTATAGGAAACCGCAAAAATTGTATTTTGCAAATTGAAAAATGGAATAATTTTATCCAAATAGTGTATTGTAATCAGTCCTCGATAAATCTACAAAGTTTGAACAAAATCTGTCCGCTTAAAGTGGGTCAAAATCGCGCCCAAATGAGTCGGTTACAGACAAACATATATACAGGTGAAACTAATAAAACCGTGTTAAAAAGAAAAATTAACACGTTCGAAAAAAAAGTGATTAGTCATCCTTAAGTAACGGCCTCCGGAAGGAACCCGAATATGACCCGAATAAAATACCGGTGTAATCATTTTACCGGATTATATTATCGGATCCCATATTCATAAATGAGCTGGATAAGGATCGATAAAAAAGCCTGCGCCAGAAGCTCGTCAACAAGGTTACCTTGGCACCATAATAGCCTCTACACATGGCGGGTGTCCTGAAGAAACCGTACCTCTAAATTACAGATCCATGTACAAAATTTCCCTGTAATATAAAGTCCGAAGTATTGAAACGCTCGCGTATGTAAATGCCGCAAAGCACCACCCATCCAGGACCAGCCATAGCGAAAGATCGTTTACAGAATACTCAGTTACCGGGGCTACGAGCGCTTATTTTAGTTTAAAAATACTAAAACTAAACTATCTTAACGCTGTATCCCTGACAGGGTAGTCAGAGAGGACAGATCGCCAGGCTTCGCGATTCATGCATACTTCTTATGCTTCTTCAAGATTCAGCAATCGCTTCATACACGCACATCTGGGTATCCGAGTACTTTTGACTTTTCCGTTGTTGAGCAATCTGCTCACGTGGTCTTCATATGTAAGTCTCGGCCTACCCTGACTCCTTCTACCCTCTACTTTTGCACAATAAATATTCTTTGTCAATCGTTCCTCACTCATTCGTTAGACGTGTCCAAACCAGCGGAGCACGCCCTTTTCCAGCTTAACGCTGTCACTTTCATTTAATCCTGCCATATTGCGTATCACGTCGTTACGTATTCGTTCGACCAAAGTCACGCCGCACAATTTTCGAAGTAGTCGCATCTCCACAGCATTCAATTCACTTTCATGCATCTGCTGGCATAACCAGGTTTCGCTACCGTAAGCAACGTTGGCACTAGCACTGCGTTATGAATCGGAAGTCGTGCTTCTTTTACGATGCTTTGTCGCTTTACTAACTGGGACAAAGCACCGGTAACTTTGTTTCCGGCAGCTACTCGCCGTTCTACATCCGAATCACATCTTCCATCCGCGCTAAACATACTCCCTAAATACACAATTTCATTCACTTGCTCTAGACGTTCCTGGTTTACCCTAATCTCGCATTTAGTTCTTACGTCATCTCTTTCAAATACTAGAACCTTAGTTTTACTTGCATTCAAGCGAACCCTTACTTTCATACTCCTCTTTCATATTAGTGACTAATATTTTTATTTAGTATGGGCTGAGTGAGTAAGTGAGTCATAAATATTTAGAAAAGAGTGGCCATGAGTTTTATTGCCAGGTTCTTCCTCTGGCTCTACCTATTGCTTTGCGAATCTGGCAGTAAATGTAAATGTAGAAGCAGTAATCTTGACGTTCATAAGTGTTACTTTGTGACCTACATGAATAAAGATTTTGATTTTGATTTTGAATGCCTGAAGGTCGGCTTCTGAAGACGCCATGAGCACCGCATCATCAATAAAAAAAAATGTTATAAGAGCAAATGAATACTCACTTAGGATCAACAACAAGGGTTTCTCTGATAAACTGTATGGCTTGATGCGATACCCCCCGGAAGTAGCGCTTGGGGAATGTGAGTTGGCACTGCGCTATGTTGAGGTAGGTCTCCTGCTTGGTGTCGCCCGCGAACGGCGAGTACCCGCTGACCAGGACGTACGCTAGAACACCGACTGACCAGATGTCCGCGGCCAACGATAGAGGTTCATACGACAGGATCTCAGGCGCTGGAAACAAAACGAAATGGGTTCATTATTGGTTGTCTTTGTGTAGACTTATTTAAGTACCTAATTATCTTTTTATTTACGTTTTGGTTTTATTCTTTACTGTGTTTACAGTGTGGCGTGAGTGAAAATGAGCATAAACATTGATTTATTCTAAAGATAATAGGTACCTAACAAAACATGTCAAAATAACAAATTTATAGAAACATTTCCCGAAAGGAGTCCCGAAGGTTATATTTCGGAACAGAAAAATATCATAGCATTGATTTAATGTTAAAAAATAATAAACAATAAACATATTTTATATAGATAGGTAAATTATTGTTTTGTTGCAATTTCCAATCATACCTATTACGTGGAACAGGAATCCACACGGTGAAAAGTGGGCATATAATATGCCTCTGCCACCCCTTCGGGGATAAGGCGTGATGGATATATATATATATATATACCTACTAAGGTCCGTATTCCAGAACGTTTCTCGGTGCTCTGGCGCTTGAGGCTAGATTTTGCCATATAAAATCTACTCTCAAGCGTCGATTAAGTGTCGAGAGGCGTTCTGGTATACGGCCCTAAGTGAGCAAGTAAAGTGCACCACCAGTTCGATAACCCACCAGCCGCCACTGTACATAATATACAAAAAAAAACCACCCAAACTTCGATAAAAACATTTGGTTATCACACAAACATTTGATCCGAACTCTACTTTCACACAATATATCATTATCATCAACATTATCCCCAAAGGGGTAGGCAGAGGCATACTATACGCCCATATTCCACCGTATGCATTTATGACCCACATAACAGGTGGTGAGCCCATTGCCGTGTTGAAAATGGACAGGCGCAGGATATGGCGACCTACGACATTGAAATTTTTCAAGTCGCTCATGAGGCCTTTAACCAGGCTTAACGACTGCCATTTTACTGGCAACCGGGACCAACGGCTTAACGTGCCTTCCGAAGCACGGAAACGCTCACACACAATATATATTCTTCGTTATTTTTTGTTATGTATGTAGGTAGGTATATAGGTAGGTAGGTGTAGGTACCTATTGATATGTTCCAGGTCTCACTCGATATTTTGTCGACCATCATAATCGTTACAACAAAAAACCGTTACAGGTGTCTACAATTTAACCGTCATATTAATGCAAAAATAAACCGGTGCACAAGGAACAATAGCCTACAATCAATGCTTCATACCGTATTATCTATCACTTTTATCACTGGTTTCATAAACTGTTTAGGCCCTTACAGGAAGTCCAGTCGTGTGAGACGATTTCTTAATTAGCACAGTACGATTACGTTATCTAGCATGACAAGTAAAATAAGTAGGAGAATAATGTGTCAAGGAGAGTACATTTTATCACCGTATTCCCACAGGAAAAGGCACTAGGCGGGTAAAACCGCGAAAATGGGATGAAATTCAATAAAATCTATTGTACAATAACAATTAACACGGCAATGGGCTCACCACCTGTTACGTGGGACAAAAATGCATACAGTGAAATATGGGCGTTAAATATGCCTCTGCCTACCCCTTCGGGGATAAAGGCGTGACAAAATGTATGTATGTATGTACAATAACTAGTTATACACACGGTAAAGCCGTCAGGGCTGAATTAATTTTAATAAATTTACTTTGACAAGTTAATCCCAAAATATCATAGATATCGATTCAGTAACCTGAAAGTTATCGTCGAACATACAATACTCGTAAAATCAATATGTACCTAAGTACGTCCTCTTTGAAGTTGATTAAAAATGGGTGAAGTGAAACGATGACATTACGAAAGTAGCTTATCCTTGCCGTAGCAATTTCTAAATACGTGTAGAAGTTTAAGTGCCCCTTAATTTACTGGTCGGAACTAGTACTTAATTATTAATAATGCGAAATTAATAATAAAATTGAAGGTCTCGTCAAAACACTTAGTGACATGATTTCTTAACACCCGTCGGCAGCTTTTATGTGGCGTTCGTAGAAGCGAACTTCTAATTAGAAAAGCTATTCTTTATATTTTATGACGCGAAGGGGATCTAAAATATAATGTGATTTCTCTTTTAAACAAAATCTTTTCATGACATTAATGGTTATAATTAATAGCTGATGTCAACCTATGAACTCCGATATATTGTTTTGTTTTTGAAAACCGAGGTTTTGTAAAAGTAGAATCTAGAAATTAAATAAATAAATATTGTGGGACACTTTTCACACAGCGCCATCTAGTCTAAACTAAGCTTAAAGCTTGTGCTATGGGATCTAGACTACTGATAAACATACTCATATTAGGTATACCTACATTGGAAACACTCAAATACAGAAACAAACATTTGTGGATCACACAAATATTTGTTTCGACCCGGGAATCAAACCCAAGACCTAAGCGCGGTAGTAGCATACAACTGTCCCACAATATTTATTTATTTAACTACTATTTACGCCACTGAAGCAGTCTGAATAAGTAGATAAGAAACCGGGCAACCCTCAAAGACCTGCCTTCGAGACAACTCTAGAGGACGCAACAGACCCTCATCAATATCATAAACCCTAGGAAATGTAGCTACTGCTAAAATTATGGTCGTACTCACCAACATAATCCGTCGTGCCCAATATTTCGCGGACATGCGCGCCGGGGTGTATGGCACGGCTTATACCGAAGTCACATATTAACAACTCCTCGCTCCCCTTAGTGAGGAGGAGGTTCTGTGGTTTGAGGTCTAGGTGAGCCACGCGCCGGGCGTGTAGGTGTGCTAGCCCTTCCAGAACGTGACGAAGGGCCCGTCTCGCCGAACCCTCGGATAATCTGTCCTCTTCGTCTAAGAGACGTTGTAATTCTCCCCCCGCACACAATTCTAACACGATCGCCACTTCTGTACGCGTCTCATAGACCTGCAAACAGACATAACAGTGATATTAACTATGATTTTTTTTCAGCTTGGTCTAAAATAGGTCCTAGTTCTAGGATGATACGGGTAATAGGGCCAAACCTTTATTAATCATAATTGGAACTTAGAACTCGATCTGGAACCTTCTACTTTTTTAATCCTGGGTCCTTTAAGAGAAGCATGAAAAGGCATATTTCTGGACAGTCAAGTTGAGGGTCGCTATCCTAGCCCTGTGGGTTAAGATAGCGGCCCAAAATCACGGGTCGTAGTCTTTGCTTACCATCAGGCGGGCGACACCATTTTGACGAGCCAAATAAATTAAAAAAAAAATGTGAATTTTGTGTTTGTTGTAGGTGCTAAATAAATAAAAAAAAAATGGCAGGGAAAATGTACTGTTACGCCGGCGGACTAGTGAACAACTTTAAACGTCATTTTCTGGACCTTGGGAACGTTTTCAGCAGGCTGAAAAGCGGTTTCAGGCCGTTTCGGAGGAGGGTCTATCACATATCAAATTTTTCAAATTTCACCCCAGTTGCCGTTGTTTTCAGGCGCATGAAACATGTTTTCAGTTCGTTTCAGGCCTTCCGGCACATACCGAAGGAGCAACTAGTATCGTGTGGAACATTCTAGAGATGTACCCGATTGTAGGTACCGAACGAATTCTACCGAATATTCCAGAATATTACTAGGCGTATATAAAGGGCCGAGCTCGCGGCTACAGGACAGTCTCCTTTGAGGAAGCGAACAGTGCGAATCGAAGTGATCGAAGCTAAATAGTGCGATACTGTTACAGTGCGATTATCTTAGAGAAGAATTTGTGTTTAGTGTGTTTGGTGGCGATTATTAGTTGTGGTTTTATTGTTTTTATTTAGAGTAATTAAAGTGTTAGTTATATAATTTGTGGTATTAGTGCAACTCATATTAGTACCCACCCTACGAACGTAACAGTACTAAAACGAAAATCTGCCTATATCTTTAATTATTTTCACTATTTGAGGTCCTGGATTCTTCATACTATAATATAACAAGCAGTCTGTAAATCCATGTAAGATGTATAATCGTGCCACATGTTTGATAACCGTTGCCAAGGATATGGAACGGGCGCAGTTAAATACGCACGAGGAAGGCTGATCTCAAATAACGGTACAAAGTAAGGAAGTATGACAAACCTCGTGCAGACTGACGACCCTTGTGCAATCCGCGCAAAGCGCGAGTACGGCTACTTCGTGTAGGATCTCTCTTGTCGTGTCAGCAGCGCGCCGCCGCTTGCGTATGAATTTTGCCGCGTACTCCTGACCCGACACCAGGTGGCGGATTTTGCGGACTGACGCGAATTTGCCCCTGAAATAACAGAAAAATTCAATCTTAATTTCATTGACTCAATTAGAATTATTTTTGTTTGTCATATATTTTCGTTTCACAAAACGGATGAATGCTAAAAACTAATACAGAATAATATTAAAGAACGAAAAGAGTCCATGTTTTTGAATCCTAAGGATAGGGCTGGTTTTTATTTATTGAGTAAGGTAGGCTTTGTACCTCATAGTATTCGTCGGGAATAAGACCCGAACCGTAAGAAACCGAACAGTTTTATGGTGACTTGGATGAAATCTTCAGTAAAAAGAAGGTATGCGGTAAGCAATACCTCTAATTCAATGCTGTCGTTTATTTCGTAAAATAATTGTATCGAGAAACTTCAGGCTATTTATGTAATGTGCTTTACGTTGATAGGTACTGTATATTTCCCTTATGTAACTTTAGGAAGGGAACCAAAACATAAGACACAACGACGAGAAAGCTGCCGCATTGGAAAGCAAGTCGTGGGTACAATACTGTTTTGATTATTGTGCCTCTTTAAATCATGGTCCTAGGCAATTGTTCAGTATTACTGCCTTTGTCATCTGGCGATTTCATTACTTTGTTGTCGTTCAAGACAAAGTACATGTCGTAAAGACGTCAAAAACTACTATTAGCTCGATTAGACGGCATTAGCGGGACTAATTGCCATGTAGGTGAAGGAACCGGCGTCTACAATCCAGAAAGGCGATCTTTCCCAAGTGATCTATTATGTAACTGTAGATTATGTTTTCCGAGAATAGTAGTGATATATTTGAACGAGGAAGTTGTTAGTATGTAACAGGCGCCATGCTTGCGTCGCAAGTTCATAACTACAAGTTGTCACAAATTGTTCGTGGCGTCAAATTGAAATTACAGTATTGATTATTTAATTGGAATTTTTAGTTTCCATGGATAAAATTTTTACATATCACATCAGACTTTAATGTATGTTTAGAATAACTAGATATGCAGGTTTGCAATGTGAAGGCTTTTTTCAATGCGAGTGGATGTTTTTGGTATGTAATCCATCCACACCAATAAATGTATTTTCACAAACATATTTGAAAAAACTATCATCACGCTGTATCCCTGACGGAGTAATCAGAGAGGACAGATCGCCAGCCTTCGCGATCCATGCATTCTTGTTTCGATTCCTGCAAATTCATTAATCGCTTCATAAATGCACGTCTGGGTATTGGAGTACTTTTAACCTTTTTCTTTTACAAACATATTTGCTAGTTTATAATATAAATTAGGATAATCCGATTCGAGATTGCGACGTGTGCAATGGAAAACATAATTATGTTTTAACCTATAAAAACTTAGAAATACTAGTTTGTGTAAAAAAATGCGGAATAAAAGCCGAATAATGTCATTTTAAAAGGAAAATTATAAGTCAATACGAAAAATACAATATTTATAGCAAGAAGGGTATTGAAGAAGTGTTCTTGCGACAAAACAAAAACAGTAGTTATTTCCCACGTAAGTCGTTCAATGCCGTTATGTGAGCCACACAATTTTTTACGCCCATTAACTCGTTATATTCGATGTGCGGTGTACCTCGACGACAGGTTTACAGCTCAGACGAATTCTAAATTACGTGCTTTTATCAAATTCGCAGTACAGTATATTAAGTAAGAGGTTCTATATTAGCGGTACGCTATGATGGCCGTTTTGACATATTACAATAGTGATGATATTTTACTTGTTTTACATAAGTACTCTGTTTTCTTCCGTAGTATAAATACCCTCTAATGCGGTCGACTATTCAAATATTTATACAAATAAAATGTAATTAAAATGAATACGAAACTTTATGAAAGGACAAACGTAAAAACAGTCATCATAGCTTGCCGCTAGTATAGTTGGTAGATGTGTATATCCATGTCGCTTTATCCCCGAAAAGAAAGGTGGCAGGGGTATATTATACGCCTACACTTCACCGTGTGTATTCCTGTCCCACATAATAGGTGGAGGCTCACCACCACCATTGTCGTATAGAAATAGACTGACACAGGTTGTGACTACCTGTAGTTGAATTTTTTCAAGCCGCCCATATGGCCTTCAACTTGGCTTAGCGACTGCCATGTTACTGGCATCCGGGACGAACGGAAACGCTCGTAAATGGAAATACCACAGAGCGGTCACCCACTCGTAACTAGTCATAGCAAAAGTTGCGTAACGCAGTGATCGTTTACAGAACACTGAGTCAGCGGGGCCATAAGCGGTTCTAGCTTGAAAATTTTCCTATCTATCTATATTCAGGCTGTATCCCTGTAGGCCCCGCTGACTCAGTGTTCTGTAAACGATCACTGCGTTAAGCAACATTCACTTTGTGGAATTTACATGGCGGCTTGAAAAATTTCATTAGCAGGTCGCCACAGCCTGCGCCTGTCCATTTCAACACGGCAATAGGTTCACCACCTGTTACGTGGGACAAAAATGCATACGGTAAAATGCGGGCGTATAATATGCCTGCCTGCCTGCCAGCCTACCCCTCCGGGGATAAAGGCGTCACAATGTATGTATGTATGTATCTATCCCTGACTGGGATAAGTATTTTCCACTAGGTATACTCCAGAGGGGATTTTAACATGACAACAGTGATCTAACCATGTGTCAACACCAAGGGACTGCTTAAGAGCTCTAAGAGCGCTAAATATCTGTGTCATAAATCAGCAAACACGTGGGTCGCCATAAGGAGTTTGAACAAGGTATTCGAATCACGAGTCGCTAATATCTTTGGGTCATTAGGTGAAGATATTATCTCAACCAAACTCTTCCGTACTCTGTATTGTATATTTCCATAGCCATCTCAGTAAGATTAGATATATGTAGTAATAAGATAGAGGCATGTAAACACACGCGCATGTATCGACGCAGGTCAACACAGATCTTGACACACTGACACCGTGTCAATAGTCTCTGTTCCTGATGTACAACACTACGAGTGTTTACATGTGACTGTTGAGAAAATCGTTTCTTATCTTAGCGTTGATTTAAACTGTTTTACGCAGAAACGGTTGAATATATTTAAACAGAGTTAATAACCTAAGTACACCATAGGGTTGGTACTGATCCCTGAGGCATCCGCTCACCCGTTAAACCTGGCCATAGGCAGATATGTACTGAAGCAGATATGTGCTTCAGTACATATGTATAAGTTCTGATATGTGCAGAAGTGTACTGTGTGGAAATCCTTAGGGATGCTATGCCGAACTCCTGCCGACTAAAATGATAGGAGTTTGGCATAGCGTCCATAAGGATTTCTACACCTAAAAAATAGAGTTGGTGTTTTTTATTTAAGTAATATTTTAATTTTATAATACGAGTTTCTTGGACCAGTTCAAAATTGAAACAAGTTCACCAGTTAATAATTTTTAGATTGAAAAATTTACTTCCATTTTCAAATTATAATACTGGCTGCTCTTTCTGGCCCAGTAAGTACAAGTACAATTTATTCCAAAGAATGTTTTATGTTATATCATATATCTCAGCACACAAACCAAGCTTAGTTTTTTTCTTAATGTTTTCCTGGTTTTTGTTTAAAATAACAAAAACCAGGAAAACATTAAAAAAAAAACTAATTTTATCTTTGACTCAAAGCCAATAAGGGTGAGGTCCTCAGCTTTCCACGACCTATTTATTGTTAACTAGGCCAATGTGGTGGGGAGGCTATCGACCGGAGCGATTGTTCGCTCCCTTTCCCAACTTTCATTTTCCTTCTATACAAGAAAAGCGAGTTTGTTTATTTGTAAGATGCAATCTTGCGAACTACTGAACTAATTATAGGCTACGCTGACAGAAAATGGCCGCCTTTACTTAGTGTCTATTCTTTGACTATAGATAGATTTTATCGCCTACACCGGTTGTAACACTTCTGAGTGTCGGTTACATATTCCTAAGATTTATTTACTAACCTTGTTTTTATATACATCCCTTTTGTTGAAACAAACTCAATTTTCACAATACTTTAGTTATAACTCTAAAGTCATTTGTCTAATTATTTAAAAGTTTAAATGATTTCACATTGTCTGTTTTTGTTCGGAACGACATGAGTTTGACGTTGTCAAAACTGTCACGAACGTTTCGACTCTTATGGCGCGTTCTAAAGTTAACGCATGCGTCTATGGTGTCTTTCAGTTTGGTGTTGGACATTGAACTTAGATAGATTGGCTGTCCTGACTCACATCCACACATAATGTATTGCGTGCGGTGTGACAAACAGGAATAGGAAGGTTTTTATGTTGATTTCGTTTATTCTGCCAATGTTTTGTCAAGGCTGTATGGTGTATGACTTTAGCCTGCCGTGATCGAACGGGGGAAAAAAAAAAGAAGCTGGTTCTTTTTGACGAGAACGGCGTGATGAAAAAGCGCTTGGTCATGGTGATTTAATTCGGATTAATATCCGAAGTCTTTTTAGCTAATGCTAGAAGGTGAGGATAGTTGTTTGTATTTGTTTCTTCGTAATCTGCAAGATTACTTGGCATTGGCGAATAATATGTTCTTGCAATGGTTGTACTTTGTATTTCAGTCTGCTTATCGGGAGACTTGGCAAATAAGATGAAAAAGAATGATGATAGAAGGATCTAGTTAAAACCCCACTGAAATAAGTGGTAAGTTTAAACTATATAATCTCTTAGACTGCATTCCTTAACAGAATGTTGAGGGTGGAAGTGATTTTTATTACAAATTACTAATGTCTGTAACTTTTCTATTGTTACAGGGGTTTTAGGTTTTAGGTTTAGGTTTATGTTTTCGTTTTTATATCTACATAATAATTGAGTTTAACGTGTTTCACGTTCTCTGCATTCTACATTTTTACTCCTGAATGTCTGTAAGAAGACTTAAAGTAAGCTGAGACAATGTGCAAAGATGATATTTTTCCCTACTCTGGTTACCTACTACCTGGACTTCCAGAATAGGAAGAGATGTGAAGGACTTGGATGTTCCTCAAACTTAAATACAGATAAGTGGTAATCTTTAATTAGTTTCTATGTATAATAACCCGGTAAAGGCCGACTGATGTTGATAGTTTAAAAGTAATAACTTTTAACTTTAAATATTCATTTTTCTATTACATATGTAGCTGTCAACTACTTTAATATACTGGACTACTGATGTGACGTTCCAGTTACACATATTTTATAATCTTTTTATTATCACAAAGGAATATTAAAGTGAAACTTTATTTTTACCTTGTTATGTTGTAGTGTACGATGATGATGATGATAGGAAGCGGCGTTGTGTGTTTAACTAAACTAAGAAATAGTTTAAATGTATGTCTGCATATAATTTAGATATTATTAAGGCATCTGACAACTGCTTTAATATTTGTCATTTTAGGCCACGCCCATTTCCATACTTTGGTTTAAATTTTTATTTGTACTAAATATAAATTTATTTTTAAGTGACCATATATATATGGATCCCACTATGCTTAACTAAGCCATTTCTTTTTACTTTAATTTAAGTATATTCATGTCTACATATGGATATAGTGTAAATAAATATAATTAATAAGTCAATAGCCTGAGTTTTTTTTAATTGCATCATTCGTTTGATGGAGAGATACCTGGCGCCCTCTTTTTATAAATTCTGGTATTTCTCTGCTCCAGGTTGGTCCATACTCACTCCCTATACACATGCTCTGCTAGCTGGTGCACCGGTGATTCTTTGAGATAGTGTTACTTACACATCTCCAGGGATTACCAAACGTACCTGATGGGTGTACGTAGGTGTGTTGTTGCTACCTAGTGCACACCACCCCTGCCAAGCCCGTCAACCGTTATAAGTTGGCGGCCCAACGTGTGACCTTGGAGAATGATGCAATTAAATATTAAATATGTATTTTAATTTAGTGATAAGCATGTACTTAATTGTGTGTCACTATGGTTTTGTTAGTCTTAAGGTGTACTTTAAAGGAGACTTATAAATTTTCTTTAGTCTTAAGCGCTATGGTATATCCAAGTTACTTTTGAATAAATCTACTGCTTGTATGTATTTGGTTAGATAGTTAAAGCTGATAAACTCGAAACTATCCAACATCAATGAAAGGCAATATATTCAATTTAAGCTTATAAACTTAAAGAGATATTTTTAAATATGCCGCGTTTATATCTTCTGTTTACTATTTTTCTGTCATTTTAGTTAGGTGCCATAACCTAACAATTATACTTGTTTTGAATTAGAATTGAATTTAGAATTAAATTTTCTATCATGGATTTTCTACAAGCTGGATGTAAGATCTCTCATTTACACAAAGACGAAATTACTCATGAACTGTCCATTCGTAAACTAGAAGTTAATCATCTCTCGCGACGATCCAGTCTTTGTCAAGCATTAAATGAGACATCGAAACTTGCTCGAAGGGGTAGTTTGAAATTTACTGATTTGGTCAATGTTAATTTGACTTCGGAATTAGAAGTGTGTCAACGAAAAGTTGAGGAGATCGAAAGAGAAGCTAAAGGTGATTTGTCTACATCTGCTAGAGGTCGGTTAAACTCTCGTTGCAGATACTTTCTTTGCCGTCTAGGTCGTATTGATGAGAATGAGGAGGTAATGCTTCTCAAAAAGCAATTGAATTCTATAATTGAATGCTTACAAGATAGTGATTCTGCTTCTTCATCGGATTCAGATGATGACTTTGACTCTGTAGTTACTGAGAAGGATGTAGTCAGAGAGGTCATTTATAAACCTGAAAAGATTTTTAATATTAATTCTTTAAACTTGAAATTCAAGGGGGACACTTGTGTCCGTACTTTCCTTTCTCGCTTGGAAGAACTTCGTGTTGCTAGGAATATTTCTGAAGACAGAATATTCAGAGGTTTCCCGGAAATTTTGGATGGACCGGCGTTGTCTTGGTTCCGTTCTCAACGTATTAATTATACTACTTATCGTGAGGTTACAAAAGCCCTTCAAGAAGATTTTGATATACCGGACTTTGACTTCCAACTACTTAAAGAAATTCGTGCTAGGACTCAGGCAAAATCTGAAACTGTCGTAATATTCGTCTCCATAGTTCTAGGAATGTATGATCGTTTAAGTAAAGAGGTATCAGAAGAGGAGAAGCTTGATATTATTACCCGTAATATGCGTCCCGAGTATTCTAAAGCTTTGGCTCTGCATGATATAGGATCTATTCAAGAACTTAAAACTTTGTGTAAGCGTATTGAATTGGCTGAGGTAAAAGCCAAACAATTTAGTGAAACTATTTCATCTAAACAGCCTAACGTTATGTCTCCTACTCCTGTACGTGAATATGCATCGCGTAATACACATAAAACTTTTAAACCACCTCCTAAAAATTATGTAGCTTCAGTAGCTCAAAAGACTTTTAAAAGTCCCTGTTTTCGATGTGGCATGACGAACCATTTGACTAGTTTTTGTAAAAACTCAAAACAGATTGTTTGTTTTAAATGTGGTGAAAAGGATGTTCGTACTCCCGAATGTTCTAAATGTAATAATAATAATCCAAAAAACTGAATAACTTTGTCTTTTCGAAAAAAACATCTACTTTAACTTCTACTCCCGTACTCGACGAGAAGACAATATTTTTTCAACCCTCTGAGGGAGATAACAGACTTTATCTAATTTTAAACATACTTGGTATACAAGTGAAGGCCCTGCTAGATAGTGGTGCCAGTACTTCTTTTCTTGGCTCTGATAGTCATCTTGTTTTTGCTTCGGCTGGTATACCTGTTCGTACTCATAAGATTCCGGTTAGAATCCGGGTTGCTAATGGTGAACGTTTGATATGTACCCAATATATGATAGTACCAGTAAATTATAATAATAATGTACAGCTCATTCACTTTAATATTCATCCTGGACTTGATACTCCTATTATCCTAGGTTTAGACTTTTGGAGATCATTCCGCTTGGCTCCAGAAATAATATCTGAAGTATGTACCGAGCAAAACTTTAGTGTGTCCACAGCCATCGCTGAAAATGGTTTAAATAATTTTGAATCTTTAACCCTAAGACAGAAATCTCAATTAGAGGATGTAAGGTCTCTATTTGATCAAATTGATACCGATAAGGTAGGATTAGGTAAAACTCATTTAATAGAACATGTTATTAATACAGGTGATACTCCACCTATTAAACAAAAATATTATCGTCTTAGTCCTGATAAACAAACTGCTTTGGAGAAGGAACTTGATCGTATGTTAGAAGCAGGTATTGTTGAAACTTCTTATTCCCCTTGGAACTCACCTGTTGTTATGGTACAGAAATCTAGTGGTGAGATGAGATTATGTCTAGATAGCCGAAAGGTTAATTCTGTGTCAAAGACTGATGCTTATCCGTTACCTTATGTAAACTACGTACTTGATAACTTGAGAGATGCTAAATACCTCACATCATTAGACTTGAGTGCGGCTTATCATCAAATCCCTCTTAGTGATAATTCTAAGGAAAAAACTGCTTTTACTGTTCCTGGAAGAGGACTTTTTCATTATAATCGAATGTGCTTTGGTTTGGTTGGCGCTAGTGCTACCATGCAACGTCTAATGGACACTCTTTTTACTGCTCAATTTGATAATAAAGTATTTTGCTATATAGACGACATAGTCATATGTACGTCTGACTTTGATGAACACCTACGATTACTTAAATCGGTTTTTGAAAAACTTAAGGCTGCAAACCTTACAATAAATATGAAGAAATCTTTATTCTGTAGAAGTGAACTCAAATATTTGGGATATATAGTGGATAGGTACGGCTTACGCACCGACCCTTCTAAAATAGACGTCATTATGAATTTTCCTATTCCGGAAGATGCGAAAAGCATCAAACGCTTTCTCGGCATGTGTGGTTGGTACCGACGTTTTATTAATAATTTTTCTAAAATCGCTCGTCCTTTGTCTCGATTAACGGGTAAGAGAGTGAAATTTGATTGGTCAGAGGAGGCCAATAATTCTTTTAACGTTCTTAAGTCTGCTCTTATCTCGGCACCTATTTTGAAGTGCCCTAACTTTGAAGAACCTTTCTATATACATACTGACGCGTCATCTTATGCTATTGGTGCAGTATTGACACAAAAGTATGACGGACTCGATCATCCTGTAGCATATTGTAGTAGAACCCTTGTAAAACCTGAAATTAACTACTCAGTTACTGAGCGTGAACTTTTAAGTGTAATTTATGCCCTGGAACAATTCCGAGCATATGTAGAAGGTAGAAAAAGCTACATAGTTACTGATCACGCATCTTTAAAATGGTTCTATAACTTAAAGAATCCTTCTGGTCGTTTAAACAGATGGGCTTGCAGATTGAGTCAATTTAACTTTGAAATTATACACCGAAAGGGTAAAGAACACATAATTCCTGACTGTCTGTCGCGGATTCATTTAAACTCAATTGACGTTCTTTCTACTCAAGATCCTTGGTACTTAGACATCCTTAAAAAGGTCTCTGATACTCCATCTATGTTTCCTAATTTCAAAATTGAAAATAATAAGCTTTATCGTTTCTCGAAGAATAAATATCGCCTGACAGATCAGTTTGACTGGAAGTTGGTAGTGCCTTATGAGGAACGAAAAGAAATTCTGACGAAGTGTCATGATAATGTTACTTCTGGCCATTTCGGTGTGGCCAAAACTCATTTTAAAATAGCTAGTATATATTACTGGCCTAATCTCTTTGAAGATGTTAAAGAATATGTTGATTCTTGTGAAATATGCAAAAGGTATAAACCTACTAATTTAGCCCGTCCTGGATTTATGGGTAAACCACGACGTATTACGTTGCCTGGCGAGGCTATCTCTTGTGACATTCTTGGTCCATTTCCTCCCTCCTATATTAGAAATCAATACTTGTTTGTTTGTACAGATTACTTTAGTAAATATGTTACTTTGTTTCCTTTGCGCACTATAACTGCTCAAGCGATAGTTAAATGTTTGGAGAAAGGAATTTTTCTTGTACATGGGGTACCTAAATATCTTTACTGTGACAACGGCGCACAATTCACTTCAAAAGACTTTAAAGACCTAATGGTTAAATATAGTGTTCCTCATATCTTTTACAATCCTAGATATCATCCACAGACAAACCCTACTGAGCGTGTAAATCGTGAATTGGTAAGAACCATAGCTTCGTACGTGCGTTCTGATCACCGAACTTGGGATAAGAACATATCTGAGATTCAATGTGCTCTTAATACAGTTAAACACGATGTAACTAAACATACTCCGTACTTCTTAACTCACGGGCGTGAGATGATTCTTGATGGTTCTATATATAATGATGACACTCCCATTGATCCTAACTCTTTAGAAGTTGATAATGAAAATAAATTTTCTAACAAGTTAAAAGAACTTGAAACTATATTCAGTAAAGTTCGAAACTGTTTACTCGTATCGCATGAACGTAATGCTCGTTATTATAATTTGAGAAAACGTAATGTGGAATTGAAGGAAGGCCAAATAGTCTACAAGCGTTGTTTTCATTTGTCAAATGCCTCCAAGCATTTTTCGGCAAAGTTAGCTCCCCGCTATGATAAATGTGTTATATACAAGAAACTTAGTCCTCTTGTTTATACTTTAAAATCTTTAGATGGAAAGAATCTTGGTAATTTCCACATAAAGGACATTGTTCGCCCTGGCGAATCCGGTTCTCAATAAATATAGTTAGTGCTTTTCCTAGCTATATCCAAAACTCCATATAAGTAGAAACTCGACGTTGAGTTAGAGTTGATACTATTTAAAAGGAATCATAACTGAAAAAAACATATACTTAGAGTTTTCTCTCAGTAGTCGTCTAATTCGACAGTGTTTCGAGATCTAGTACTTTTGGAATCTCTTGGAACATAAGATTTTCCTATACTACCTCGGTTGTAAATAAAACGGCATCTTGTAATATAATAAGTTGTTTTTTTTTGCCATTTAGAATTAACTAGATAGTTTTAACAGTATTTATACATAGTTTTGTCCATTCTGTTTCAATAGTTTTTGTCATACTCTTTAGAGCTGAGTGTTATCTGTTAGTTAGATAGGTGTCTGATGTCTATAGTTGTTGTAAGTTTTTTTTGTTGTTGTATATATATATTGCTTAAAAAAAAAAAATTTTTAAAAAAAAAAAATTTTTTTTTTACCCAACTAAGGAGGAACTGTAACACTTCTGAGTGTCGGTTACATATTCCTAAGATTTATTTACTAACCTTGTTTTTATATACATCCCTTTTGTTGAAACAAACTCAATTTTCACAATACTTTAGTTATAACTCTAAAGTCATTTGTCTAATTATTTAAAAGTTTAAATGATTTCACATTGTCTGTTTTTGTTCGGAACGACATGAGTTTGACGTTGTCAAAACTGTCACGAACGTTTCGACTCTTATGGCGCGTTCTAAAGTTAACGCATGCGTCTATGGTGTCTTTCAGTTTGGTGTTGGACATTGAACTTAGATAGATTGGCTGTCCTGACTCACATCCACACATAATGTATTGCGTGCGGTGTGACAAACAGGAATAGGAAGGTTTTTATGTTGATTTCGTTTATTCTGCCAATGTTTTGTCAAGGCTGTATGGTGTATGACTTTAGCCTGCCGTGATCGAACGGGGGAAAAAAAAAAGAAGCTGGTTCTTTTTGACGAGAACGGCGTGATGAAAAAGCGCTTGGTCATGGTGATTTAATTCGGATTAATATCCGAAGTCTTTTTAGCTAATGCTAGAAGGTGAGGATAGTTGTTTGTATTTGTTTCTTCGTAATCTGCAAGATTACTTGGCATTGGCGAATAATATGTTCTTGCAATGGTTGTACTTTGTATTTCAGTCTGCTTATCGGGAGACTTGGCAAATAAGATGAAAAAGAATGATGATAGAAGGATCTAGTTAAAACCCCACTGAAATAAGTGGTAAGTTTAAACTATATAATCTCTTAGACTGCATTCCTTAACAGAATGTTGAGGGTGGAAGTGATTTTTATTACAAATTACTAATGTCTGTAACTTTTCTATTGTTACAGGGGTTTTAGGTTTTAGGTTTAGGTTTATGTTTTCGTTTTTATATCTACATAATAATTGAGTTTAACGTGTTTCACGTTCTCTGCATTCTACATTTTTACTCCTGAATGTCTGTAAGAAGACTTAAAGTAAGCTGAGACAATGTGCAAAGATGATATTTTTCCCTACTCTGGTTACCTACTACCTGGACTTCCAGAATAGGAAGAGATGTGAAGGACTTGGATGTTCCTCAAACTTAAATACAGATAAGTGGTAATCTTTAATTAGTTTCTATGTATAATAACCCGGTAAAGGCCGACTGATGTTGATAGTTTAAAAGTAATAACTTTTAACTTTAAATATTCATTTTTCTATTACATATGTAGCTGTCAACTACTTTAATATACTGGACTACTGATGTGACGTTCCAGTTACACATATTTTATAATCTTTTTATTATCACAAAGGAATATTAAAGTGAAACTTTATTTTTACCTTGTTATGTTGTAGTGTACGATGATGATGATGATAGGAAGCGGCGTTGTGTGTTTAACTAAACTAAGAAATAGTTTAAATGTATGTCTGCATATAATTTAGATATTATTAAGGCATCTGACAACTGCTTTAATATTTGTCATTTTAGGCCACGCCCATTTCCATACTTTGGTTTAAATTTTTATTTGTACTAAATATAAATTTATTTTTAAGTGACCATATATATATGGATCCCACTATGCTTAACTAAGCCATTTCTTTTTACTTTAATTTAAGTATATTCATGTCTACATATGGATATAGTGTAAATAAATATAATTAATAAGTCAATAGCCTGAGTTTTTTTTAATTGCATCATTCGTTTGATGGAGAGATACCTGGCGCCCTCTTTTTATAAATTCTGGTATTTCTCTGCTCCAGGTTGGTCCATACTCACTCCCTATACACATGCTCTGCTAGCTGGTGCACCGGTGATTCTTTGAGATAGTGTTACTTACACATCTCCAGGGATTACCAAACGTACCTGATGGGTGTACGTAGGTGTGTTGTTGCTACCTAGTGCACACCACCCCTGCCAAGCCCGTCAACCGTTATACGGTTATAACAAGTAAATGGTGTTTAAGGTGTGTTTTCTCTAATTTTATAGTTATATTTTGTGTATTACCTATGGTGTATAAATAAATATATAAATAACGCCTACTAAGTTTACAATCCTACATAAAAGTGAGGTCCGCTGTCTTCAATTATGTATTACCCAGTATGCACAGTTACTGCAAGGTTCACTTTAATTGAAAACTAAATCTAGGACCTCTTATGCTGCAATGTCACTTTTGCAGAATACGGCCCGACGAGGGTCGAGTTAATACAAATCAAAAAAATCCCACGAATCACTAACCATATATAAACAAACTTGGTAAATTCATTTTATATTCTCACAATAAATTTAACAAAATTTAATTAATACAGTCAACCCTAAATACTAAATCTAATTTTGTGTTCCATCATTAATCTTTAGCTTTACGAGGGTGTATGCCTGTGTATCAAACCCTCTATATAAAAAATATAGATTTATTAAAAAGAATTTAGAAGATTAAAATTTTAAAGTCATTATTCTTCTAAAAACAAGTTTAAATCGCATAAATTCTAACAAAACATTTATCTGTACTAGTTGACGCCCGCAGCTTCGTCCGCGTAAAGAAGTTTTCCCGTTTCCGTTTCCCAAAGGAACTTGTTCCGGGGATAAAAAGTAGCCTATGTGTTATTCTGATGTATCAGCTATATTATCGTAAAGTTTCATTAAAATAGCTTCAGTAGTTTTTACTTGAAAGAGTAACAACTACTACGGTGACAACTTTCCATCAGGTATACTTTTTCACAGGGCCGTATACTTGTCTGCCACCTCAGTGGTATATAAAAAAAAAACAAAAAAAAAAAAAACATCCTGTCTTACAAACTTTCGCGTTTATAATATTAGCAGGATGCCGCCGCGCGCCGAGCCGTGACCCAGTCAGAGGTCAGAGGGGTGTTTCCGCACTCCCGCCGCCCTCACTTGCCCTCAGATGCCCTTTAACGACCTCGGCGCTACCCCAAAGCGCTTGCCGACGCCGCCACGTGGCGACATTGACCTCTTTACCTAGATTGTTTTATGTAACCGCTCCAGATATTCGGGTTCATTTTCTGAGGTCACGGAATAGTTGAGCGTAGTAGATTTTAATGAAACATTTTGTCATTTACTACATAACGGGTGTCTTTAACAGATTAAAGATTTAATTTGGAATCAGATTGGGTATCTGCTAGTTCATGTGACTATTTCGATAGGAACATTCCTCGATTCAGAAATTTCAACCATCAAAGTAGATCGGCTAAACAGGAGTACTGGTTTACAAGTAGGATATACTGAAAATTGATAATAACATTAACATTGAAGATTGTATAATCCGCCATATTACATTACGGCTAGCCATATTGTATACAGGGCCGTTATGAAATGCGGTGATTCAACGCCATTTTCCTAATTAAACGTACGAACTGGCGATCAAACAGTATCTATCCTCAAAAGGTGTTCTAATAGGCACTCGCGCAATACGTTCTCGCGACTCAAATGCTTAAAGACACGCTAACAAACATATTTACGTCATAGGAGTGTCCTATAAGAACGCGACAGCGATAGTCGCGCGATTAAGCGATGCGAACATCGCGTGGACAACACTTTAATGAAACTATAAAAAATAATAAGTAATTAACCGCAGACGAGTTTTACCAAGACAATTTGACCGACGGAATTCAATTACTGATTAAGTACCGGACGTCGTCAGTATCATTAATTACTTTATAGACAAATTTATTAGCTCTTAAATTAAGAAGTAGACGTTTAAGAAAATGTCAAATTAATTTTATGCAACTTTGTCAGTTGAATTTCAACGGTAC
Source organism: Thumatha senex (assembly GCA_948477245.1). NCBI lineage: Eukaryota > Metazoa > Arthropoda > Insecta > Lepidoptera > Erebidae > Thumatha > Thumatha senex. The sequence goes on along the minus strand of OX419729.1, from coordinate 27,358,724 downwards.
TTACCATCTCACAACTTATCATTCCTATAATAGCAGAGGATGTTCAAAATAATTTTAACTGTTCTTTTTACATTTGGACGATATTCATTTCGGTGATTGCGAAGAAACAAGAAGTTGAAACTTCGACTAAATTCGCCGAAAATGGACACACCTGCCGAAGTACCGGCTCGCGTTCGGCAATAACTTGGGATAACGCAGACCGGAAACGGAGATGACTTTTTTGGAACGCATATTTGAATCGCAGTAATAGTTGTAAAAGAAAATAAACGCCGTTTCAAACTTGATCTTTGGCAATAAATAACATAAATGAATTGCAGATAAAACATATTTTACGAGTAGTTTAGTTGCGTGCTTCGGAATGTCCCGGCTGCCAGTAACATAGTTGTTGTTAAGCCAAATTGAAGGCCTTAATGAACGGCTTAAAAGCTTCAAGAGTAGTCACAGTCTGTCTTCGTTCGTTTCTAAATATAATAAAATGTGCAGTGTCTATTATTCTTCGAAAACCTTCGGACAATGTCTGTAGTTAGATTAAAAAGTCACGCAATTTCTCTATTTAACAACTGATTTAGGTCTGAACCCGGCCTGGTCATAAGATTGCATCCAATTAAGTAGAGTAAGCAACGACGAGTTTAATTGGTAATATTTAGTAATACTATACAAAGCTCTTAGTTGCAGTGTTTTCTACTTATTAATAAATAACAAACTCGAGACAGAACAGAAACGTATTTATTAATCATTGTATGGAAAATATAACATACAGCACCGCGTTTTTTTTTTGGAACAATATGTAAAGGTACAAATAGTTATATGGCGTAAAAGCTACTTAACAGATTGTGCTACCAATTACGAAAATTGACATGACTATGTACCAATGTACCAAGAAGGTATAATAATTACATGCGGTGTCTAGTACACACCGCATCTCGCTGCTGTGTATCTAATAACTATGATTGAAGGCTATCAAATCTTAGATCAAGATAATCAACTCGATGCAGCCGCATCTTCTATAAATAAGACGATATCTTTAAATATGTCATAATCCGTCTTAGCAATCTGAATATGGAAATCTTATACTTACTTACTTAATATATTATTTATCGATTACTATTATCTTGAAAAAGCGCGAGTGCAACCAATATTTATGAGGGGTCTGTCAGCCTTTACGAATATGCGAGCCACAGTTAATGTTTTGATAAAAAGCTCATTTTTTCATATCTAGAAATTGTCGCGGTGTCGCCGAGTTGAGAAGTGAAGACATAAATCACAATCATGATAATATGAATCTGTTAAACTCACTCGGCGTTCACTTTCCGCCCGGGTCCCGTAATAAATGCGTGTCGGTTGCAGCCCTGTCGTGGTGCGTCGATTTGTTCCGACTCACTTTCTGCATAAATAAAGAGATTTGTGGGCGTGTCGGTGGCTTGAGCAACATGTCATTAGTCGCATACATTTCTCACGGTGAGTTGCGCAACGGGCCCGACGGCAAAACTGCCTACGTTGTGCAACGCTCCGATCGATGACCGTCTAAAAGCGAAACGTCCTTGACAGTGAATCGATTGCGCGTGCGCCGGTACTCTAGTCGGTAATTATTCATAAGCGCTTGCACAACTGACGCCCGCTCCATCGAGATGCGCGCCCGATACCTGCGCTCCGATGGCTATCAGCAAGCTCGATCGATGATGCTGAGCATAATATGATACTTCAACCACCATCCATCATCTTTAGCGTTTCATCACCAAGAAATAATACGTTAAAGCGTAAATTGTGGCCATTGAATCTTGACTTCTTGACTCAGACGATGCGAATGTCATAAAGTGTGAGATTTAAGTGGTATGTCTATTTCTGTAAATATGGCAGCGCAGACAGGTGCCCTTGCAATGTCGGCGGCTCGGCGTCTACGTGCTTTACTAAAAAGGTGCGATCTAGAAGTATTTACCGTTAAGAGAACGCATTAGTCACATAGATTCTACAATGGCATCGATACGTTGTGTGATCGCCAAATTTAATGTTATGAAATCGAGAGTGATCATTATTTCATTGACAAAAATCTGATTTTGAAATATCTGAATTCATTAGGTGCCTAAGGAAATATTTCCAAATCAGATGTTTTCTAGACTTGAACAAATAAAGGATACACTTATGCGGTGATATAAAAAAAACTATTCAGGCAGCGGTAAAGGCAGCATAATTAGATTGTAGCCCATTTTGGTCGTGATAAGTTGTAGCAGACATGCGACTGCGTCCCAAAAACGGTCACTGTTGTATGAATATAGAAAATTACTAAACGTGACGACCTTGCCATCGGTTAATTGCTATTAAAGATGAACGGCAACATAGCCATTAATATTACGTGGGATTTTATATAACTGTATAGGGTACTGGGATGGGAAGCGCTCGTGGCCCCGCTGACTTAGTGTTCTGTAAACGATCACTGCGGTAAACAACATTTGTTATATATAGGTGGTCCTTGGAATTTTCATTTGCGAACGTTTCCGTGCTTCGGAAGGCACGTTAAGCCGTTGGTCCCGGTTGCCAGTAAAATGGCAGTCGTTAAGTCTGGTTGAAAGCCTTATGGGCGGCTAGAAAAATTCAACAGCTGGTCGCCACAGCCTACGCCTGTCCATTTCAACACGGCAATGGACTCACCACCTGCTACGTGGGACGAAAATGCAAACGCGAAATGTGGGCGTATAGTATGCCACTGCCTACCCCTTCGGGGATAAAGGCGTAACAATAGGTATGTATGTACTAGGATTTATTTCAGTGATATTTTCGTGTTAAAATCCGAGCAAATAGTGGTCGTACAGACGCGGCAAGCGATCGACGGAAGTCGTAAAAATTTATAACAGTTGTCGCCGGCCCTTGATTAGATTTATAGAAAGCTTTACTGCTCCCTCGTGTTGGTACATGCAAATAGGCAGCAGCGACGGGGGTCAACACACCAGTCATCGTGACTCGCTCAGCCACAATGCAAAGGGCGAAGGGTGCATTCAAGTATGTTATGCAATCAAGTTTCAAATTAGAAATTTGTACAATACCATTGTGTGTCAATCGAAATGAATTACACCCTTAATTACATTTTGATATCGTATTACACATTTTGAATTACTTTTAGAATTAAGATGTTTCTGTCCCATTTGGCTTAAAAAATCGTTAAAACTTTTAAATCGGAACGTTATTGATATGCTGATATTGATATTGATATTAAAAGCTTTTCAGAATAATCATTATCTATTCAATATATAAAGCTAAATAGTTTGTTTGTTTGTATGTTTGTTTATTAGTTTGTTTGTTTGGTCGAACGCGATAATCTTAGGAACTACTGGTAGGATTTGAAAAAAATATTTTTGTGTTGGATAGTCTATTCATCGAGAAAGACTATAGGCATTACGTTACTACTAAGGCGAGTGCAGCAGTAATCATAGATGTCAAAAAATCTGATAAATTTTCATACATTATTAAACAAATTATAAACAAAGGGATTAAAAAGGTGCAACGGAAGATCGAAATATGTCACTGGTGAAGTCGCGGGGTTTTATATTACTAATATAAAACCCCGCGACTTCGCGTATTTCAAAATGTGTTCAAATTGCAAACAGTATTTAAAAAAAAAGGTGCCTAGGAAAGTACTTACAGAGTACGTCCTTGCAAATTAAATAACGGGCTTTTAACACTAAACGCACTCCATGTATTTTATAGGCGATGAGAATTATAATAAATTCTGACTTTATGTTACGGTGATGTATAATTAATTATTAATATACTGTAGACATATAAAACATTTTCCAAGCTTTCTATTAAATTGCCTTGTATGTATGTTTGTTGCAGTGGAGTCACCGTGCAATTTTTTTTTTAATTTTATATTCACGTTTATTTTAAACTTGATTGAGTTGATGCCAGCGGCTTCGCCCGCGTAGAGAAGTTTTCCGTTCCCGTTTCCCACAGGAACTTGTTCCCAGGATAAAAAGTAGCCTATGTCCGTCTCCTGGCTCTAAGCTACCTCCCCACCAATTTTCAGCCAATTCGGTACAGCCGTTGTTGAGTTATAAATAGTGTAACTAACACGACTTTCTTTTATATATATAGATAGAAGATGACTGCATGATTAGCTATGTGACGTCAACCTAAATACAACATGGTGGAATATTTAAGATGGCGGACTAATTTTATTAATGCACTGTTACAATATGGGTATCAAATTAAAGGACTTGCTTAGAACAACACGAAAAATAAAGAGACGTCACTCTAAATGGAATAAAGTGAACTGATAAGGTTTGACGCTATCCGATAATATTTATCAAAACTTAAAAAAAGCAAATAATTTTTTTCGCGAATTAAATTTAAAGTTTGTTTAAAAAAATATTTTTAACCATATATTTATAGGTAGGGGTCGACCTCGCATACCTATGTCATTCAACCTTTTAGAAAAAGGTCAGGCCGAGTACCCTTAACCGGCGGGCGCGTATGAAAACACTTATGAAAGTACAAACCAATGCTGCAAAAAAGTATAAATACAAATAGTCTATTTGAAATCGTTATTAGCCCACAGACAATTAGAACGTAACGAAGTGATACGCAATATGGCAGGTTTGAATGAAAGTGTCAGCGTTAAGCTGGAAAAGGGCGTGCTCCGTTGGTTTGGACACGTCCAACGAATGAGTGAGGAACGATTTACGAAGAATATATATTGTGCGAAAGTAGAGGGTAGAAGAAGTCAGGGTAGGCCGAGACTTACATATGAAGACCACGTGAGCAGATTGCTCAAAAACGGAAAGGTCAAAAGTACTCGGATACCCAGACGTGCGTGTAGGAAGCGATTGATGAATCTTGAAGAAGCGAAAGAAGTATGCATGGAGCGCGAAGCCTGGCGATCTGTCCTCTCTGACTACCCCATCAGGGATACAGCGTGAAGATAGTTAGTTAGTTAGAACAGTGGTTGGTAAATACTGCCATCGCGATCTATTAAGTTTGCGCAATTAAGATGGATGGAGTTAGCTAGCAATGAGATGAATACTTTATCCTTATCGATAATATGATAGCATCAGTTTCATATAATTTACAACTGACTACTAAAATAATTGATGTTACAAATATGTAAATTGTTCAGTGTTGATCAGTGGTAGTTCCGTTTCAATTCGAATTCAATCGGGACTACCACTGCTCAACTCAAAACGAATCGGTGCCCTGGAATCACTTTCCAACTATTTTCGTTTCACTTTCCAAGGAGTAATACACTCATTCACTTACAGCTTCTTCTGTTTCTTCTTCAACGGTGACACCACTTACACTACTTTCTTGGGTGCAGTTCAAGAGAGCACTTACTTGCTATGTCATTATAGAAAACATAATGCACCAATCCTCTTTTACCATATCATACCAGTACCTTTTTTGAATAACCGAGAAGGGTGGTAGTTTTACCATGTCGGCAAAACTACCACCCTTCTCGAAACGTCAATCTACTGCCAGCTTTATTTAACGTGTAAAAATTCCCACAAACGTTATAACAGAACTTTTAACAGACTTAAACACAACCCAACCTATTTGTCTAATGCCGGCCGTAATGTTGAATGAAGGCTGGGAAATCGTTTACAATGATTAAAACAACAACTACCTTCGCAATTTACGAATTGTAAACTTGCGTAACAGCGATAACAAAAATATTAAAACGTGTTTTTGGGTTCACCAAATAGAACACGTTTAATATTTGATCTCACTAAACCAATATAAACAGAAAGCATATTGATTGAATACAATAATTACTCTGATCGATTCAGTGTCGATAATTATGGATGGTAAATGTAGATGTTATAACGATTGCCATAAACTACAAAGTGCTACAATTGTGAAATAGCATACTTGGAGTGTAGACACGATAGTTAAATACAGTTTAATGTCTAATAAAACGTTTTAGTGCGATAATATTGCAAAATAGCATATTAGTTAGCAGTTAGGTGAGACATAACTGGTATTACATCTTAGTGTGCTTTTCGCTTGGGGCTACGAAACCAGCTAGTTATAAAACTGCTTTGAATTACTTACTACGAGTATATCTTGTAAAATAGATAGAACATTCATTTCTCTTCATTGTCATTATCAGATCTAACGATAGCGATCCTGCCAATGCTAGATCAAATCACCAAGATCTCCGAAATCCCTTTAACACCAAGATTTACGGAGCCTAAGTAAGGAGCTGCTAGTGGTGCACTCATACGGGATTGGGAGGTCTAAGGGCTATTATTTACAAAGGGCGCTCATGACGAAAATTAAAAGCCACAAAGATAGCTGCAGCAAAATAATATTGCGGGATCCACTATCCTCCACTAGCCTACCACTAGCTCCAAACCCAAGTAGGCGGTATAGAAGCAACTGGCAAAACACTTAATGTGACGTAGAGAACACTATATTGAATGGAAAACAGACTGGAAAAGAATCAGGCAGTGTGGCAATTCCATTTTTGCAACATACAGCACCACCTGCCTGGGCCTTGGCCAGCAGACACCTCTGGTGAGAGAAATATCGCCTTATTTAGAATTCCTAGTATCCGCGAACCAACTTACTTTAAAAAACTGACACTTTCTGTGGACACAGTAGGCAGATATTCTGTGTGATTCACAATGCACACTGATCTAAATTCAACACACTCACAGTGACTAGCTGTTTTAATGACTGCACACTTAGATGTGATGTAGATAGTTTAGTTACCTATTAATGTTATTGGGGCGACGTGCGCCGGCGCCGCTAGGGGCGGAGTTGCAAATGGAGACATACCGTACACGCGCATTGTGATATAATTGTACCGGCTAATAGACTATTATTATTTATTGCGACGGCAAGAATTTATTAATGTTTAAAATTACCACATGTTGTTTAGTTGCAAATTTGCAAGAAATATGCCATTTCTCCTCCACGGTTAATAGACTGAATTGCCTATCTGCCATTGAACATTTATACACTACTACTGTCTTACTGTAAATATTTATTGTGTAAAAGCACATAGGTTTCAGTCATTTAAGAAGATACGCGTGTAAAAAACTGTAGTCCATTAGTAAGTTTTGGTTAATGTATATCTGTACACATAAATAAAATTGAAGTGTTTGTTTGTTATTCCAAAATAACAGCTTCTCACTTAATGCATATTAAAGGATTTACGGTACTTTCAGAAAAAAAACATTTTCTTTTTAAATTTCTCTGTCTGTTTGTTCTGACTAATCTCTGAAACGGCTAGACCGATTTTAACGAAACTTACACTCACAGATAACTGATGTTATAAGGGTTAACTTAGGTTATATTTTATCTCCGTTTTCTCTCGGGAACGGGCACTACGCGAGTGAAACTGTGGGGAGTTCGCTAGTCGAAAATAAAATCAAAGAGGTTCCAAATTTTTTTTTTAATTTAGCTGTCAATAATGTGGCTCGATGATATTTACCGGATCCATCAATGGGAACTCTGATCCTCGTGTTGTTTATGTTATGATCATCATTTTTTTGCCCTAATTGGGCAGTACAGCAATCTTAATAATATTATAAATGCGAAAGTGTGTATAGATGTTTGTTACTCTTTCACGTAAAAAATAATGAATAGATTTTAATGAACTTTACAAAAATATAGCTTATACATCAGAATAAAACACATAGGCTACTTTTCATCCCGGGAACAAGTACCTGTGGGAAACGGGAACGGGAAAACTTCTCTACGCGGGCGAAGCCGCGGGCGTCAAAAAGTATAATATAAAAAATCTTTAATAAATATGTTTTTTAAGCTCAGCCTTTAAATGCGCCTAGAAGAATATGTCTCAACAAGTCCTTTCAATTGATACCCATTTTATAAGAAAAAGGATTTTCGGTTTGATTGTTTTTTTTTTTGTTTTGTTTATACCACTATTCTATCAAACTGTGTCAAATGGCGGTTAAAAAAGAGTGGCCATGAGTTTTATTGCCAGGTTCTTCCTCTGGCTCTACCTATTGCTTTGCGAATCTGGCAGTAAATGTAAATGTAGAAGCAGTAATCTTGACGTTCATAAGTGTTACTTTGTGACCTACATGAATAAAGATTTTTGATTTGATTTGATTCACTGAAGTAGCAGACAAGCGTACGGCCCATGTGATGGAAAGTGCACGTTAAACCGTTGGTTCCGGTTGCCAGTAACATGGCAGTCGTTAAGTTTCAACAGCAGGTAGCAACAACCTGCGTCTGTCTCACGGCAATAGGCTCACTACCTATTACATGGGACAGGAATACTATATATTTATTATTTGTGTTATTTTAAGCAAGCCCCTAGATGCATTCTAAATCAAAACCAGTTTCAAAATCGGCATTGGTAGAAGAAACCTCAAAATCGCCTATGCACTTATACAAGGTGTGCTGAATCGAATGCCGCAAACCGATTGTCTCTATCTCTTAAAGTTCCTGAGAAATAGATGCGTACAGACGGACGGACGGAGTGAACCGTTTTATAAAACTTTTCTAAACTTTAGGGTTCATAGAACATAAGTATGTACGCTACATTATGTTTAGATATTATGCCATAAGGTGAATAAACTTATCTGAAATTCAGATTACTTGGTTTTCAAAATCTTTTCTTAGCTTTGAAAAATCTAAGAAAACGATATTTCATTTTTGGAATATATTAATATAAATTGAAATATTAATTACATATTATATGTTAGGTACATATAAAAGCTTTATAACTCCACCATCAGCTAAGTAATTAATTATACTAATTAGCCAGTACAGTAATGTAGTAGTATATTGTTATATTAATATTAGCAAATGAAGTTCTAATTAGTAGTATGAACGTGAGTGTATAATTACTACTATTTTTTTTTTGACGGCAATGTGTTCCACCACCTGTAACGTGGAACAAAAGTGTATTCGGTGAAATGTGGGCGTATAGTATGCCTCTACCTACCCCTTCCGGGATAAAGGCGTGACCAATGTTTGTATATAAGTACATTTTTTTTTGTGAATTTAACAGTTACGTAAAATTTAAAGAAAACATTTTTAATCAGTACTCAGATGGGTGATCGCTTTGTGGCGTTTTTGTTTAAGAGTGTTTACGGGCTTCGGAAGGCACGTTAAGCCGTCGTTGGTCCCAGTAGCCAGTAACAAGGCAGTCACTAAGTCAACTTGGAGGCCTTATGGGTAGACAAAATACATTCGGTAAAATGTGGAGGCGTATCGTAATGTAAAATGTGAATTGACGCTCAATTGAACGTCTTCTTAATTTCAAATTACATACCTTTTCAAATGTTATTATGAGTTACGTAGTTATATCTAGGCATTAAGTTTAAAATGATAACGTTAGCATGGTAAATAAGTTGAAATATACCTACAACGATTTATAATTCTTAACAAGTTTAAACAAAAATAAATAATAAATGAAGTGCACAAACAAATTTTGTTAGAAGTGTCTCTTTTATAAACAAGAATAAAATTAAAATGGAAACAGTACACAAACTAGCTATAGAGTTAATTACAGGACATAGAAAATAATGTCCCTTGCAATATTCCAAATCAACAAACGAGTAGGTACTCGTACATGCCTGTGCGGTGTTTGAAACGAAATGCAAATCGTATACAGTGTCTGCCATGTAAATTATACGAATTAAAACTGTTTTCTAACAAGGCTATGCGCTTAAGACAGGTTTGTTTGCCAAAACTAAAATCAAATCGATAAAAGGTAATAAATTAAATTTATAATTTTAAAAACCCTACGCCAAATATACTTATAGTTTGAGGAACAACCCTTAAAAGTTACCATTGAATCCAAATACGATATAACTGCTGTGAGTTTTCGAATAGTCGGGTTCTCTGGAGATGATTCTGGTTGCAGCATCAGGTCAAAGTTATCAATCAATTGTCCTTTAACGATTATACTGGCACGTGTTAAGTACGTAATCGAGTAATCATACGCCAAAAATGGGTTACATAATTTTGTAAAAGACCTGATACACTTACAACCACCAATATTGACCAAACATGGTCAAAAACCACTGCCAGAAAACTGGCTTTCAAATTAAACGCGACGTCAAACTTAAAATACCCGTCGTTTTGCGTCAAGGGTTAAAAGACTCTAAGGGCAACCTGTTAAGCGAAGACCTCGCGGTAAAGGAGAGATGGCGCTCGTACTTCCACGAGCTGCTTAATAAACAGCATAAAGAGGTGCAGCCTCCGGACCTCCCTCCGAATCAGGGACTAGTGCCACCGGTAACGCCTGGAGAAGTCCTGACTGCGCTTCGCCGCATGAAGAATCGGAAAGCTGTCGGACCCGATGGAGTCCCCATCGAAGCCGGAAGGCGATGGGTCCTCGCGGTGTGGGCTCTTAGTAAACCTTTTTAACCGCATACTCCTCAGCGGGCAGATCCCAAATCAATGGAGACTGAGTATTATTACTTCAGTCTTCAAAGGTAAGGGGTCAGTGCAGGAGTGCGGGAGCTACCGCGGTATTAAGGTGATGTCCCACACCATGAAGATCTTCGAGAGGATTATAGACTCTCGGATCCGGCAGGAGTGTACTCTCTCGGAGTGTCAATATGGGTTTCGCCCTGGTCATGGGACCACGGACCCTGTTTTTGCCCTGAGGGTTGTCGCAGAGAAATACAGGTCGAAGAACACGCCTTTGCACTGTTTGTTTCTAGATATGCAGAAGGCCTTCGACTGTGTTGTTGACTCGTGCGATGATCTGGTGGGCACTGCGGTCCAAAGGGGTTCCAGAGGTCTATATCGACACTATCCGGGACATGTACTGTGACTCCGATTCAATAGTTCGGACTGCTGTTGGCGACACGAAACCCTTCCCCATCACAGTCAGGGTACACCAGGGTTATGTCCTTAGTCCGCTTCTGTTCAGTGTAATATTAGACGAATTGTCGGACAGCATCAGAAACCCGCATGAGCAGCCTCCATGGTTGCTCATGTATGCTGACGATATTACACACAATATTTCCTATTTAGAAAAATAACAACTTCAACATTTTGAAAAGTTTCGATTTTTAATAGGGCGGCTGTATTATCTTCATTAATATTACCTATTGGCTATGTAGCTAACAAAAGTTGATATTATTACAATTTATGTTTAGACAAACAAAAGCTTATTAATACAAACTAAACGGTTATACTCACGTGTGAGTTTCGGGATAGCCCGACTAGTTTCGGACGTAACGGAGGTCCTATTTCAAGAAAAGCGCGTAAGTGCCAGCGCATCAAGCTCCTCTTCAAAAAAGACCTCCGTTAGGTCCGAAACTAGTCGGGCTATAACCGTTTAGTTTGTAATAGATAATGAACAACGCTCACGATATTTATTATTCTAAAACAAAAGCTTAAACCGAAGTCCTAGCATAAGTTGGGGTGGGGGTTATTACACATTCGGCGCGACCGTGACCGAAGGAAATGAGCGTTACAATCGGCGCGCACCTGCTGTGTCGGCGCGTGCGCAACTGACTAAAATTATGGAAATTAGGACATTACTCCAGCGCAGTTAAAATTTAATTGGTGCATATATTTTTTTGGCAAGCCTGTTGCTACATTTGATATATAATAGCAAAAAAAATGATTTTTTTAAACTACCGTCCATTTTATATGAAATAAAGAAGAAGAAAGGAAAAAACGTTTATTAATCATAAATTGGGCACACAAAAAATAACAAAAAGATTAAAAGCGTGTGCTTAAGACCGCACGGCAGAAATGAAAACTTCATTGGCAATCGCAATCAATTATTACGTATGAATTGAATATACTAAACACAGCGACACAACAGCGAAGAGCAACTGACTGTATCTTTCTCGCTCGGGTACACTCGGCGTTCCCGAGTTCACCCGATCGAGCCTTTTACCTCGGAGCGTGACGGATCAGCCTAACTTACTACCTACAGAAAAATCTGTGTGCGGTGCGCCAAAAGAAGTTTTCACTTCAAAAACAATGCGGTACAAAAGTGAAATGCGTGCCTACACGTCTATGACAAAAAGGTTCTAGTTCAGCATAGTGCCAGACTAAAGCCTAGCGCTGGTTTTCGACTGGATCATTTACAATATTTCATATTCTCTTTGTAAAGTCAGCGCCGTTATTTATATCTAAACAATCCGACAACTGTTAAATGATTCATAAAGCAATTAGATTTTTCTTTACAGAGCTGCCGACTAATAATCATGTCGCCCACACATACATTGTTGAGTTAGAAACAATCGCGGAAATGTGCCGCTGTGTGCCACTGGGGAGCAGGTACCTCTCAATCAGTCAGTATCATCAATAATGCCATGGATTACCGTATCTTCATTAGTTGCAGTAAGTAATGATGTTTGGTTAGAAGCGTTTGTACTCCTGAATTTTAAGTACAAGAATTTCATCAGTACAGAAAAAATAAAACGTAAGGCAATATCACAATGACATGACGATGAATATTTACAAGATTTACCAATACTAATAGGTTTGCGGTTAAATGATATTGACCTAATTAATGTTATAGGAAATACAAGAGGAAAGCTGGAAATAATTATGATGATACCACTATTTGTATTCGATATATTTTTCTAGATTTACGAAACAAAAGGTAACATAGATTCATGTTGTGTTGATAGCAGCCTCTTCAGCAAACGTTCAAGGCAACCAGAACAATCAACATGACACTAACTAGTGAACCGCGACTAATATAGTAATAAACATATGTCAATAAGTAATTACCAACACTAAAACGGCCGAGTGCGACAATTGCGCGGGCGCAGCCACGGAAGCGTTAATACCAATTATTTATAGCGACGCCTACACATCCCCGCCCAACGCTTTGTTAACACCGCTGCTTTACGACCAAATAATTGAACAGTTTGAAGTTCAAGACTAAAAAAATATATCAAACAGGTTTTAGAGTCAAGTGCGATCAGTAAATAAACAGTTTTAGGTCTTTAACCGACTGTTTTTTTAAGTGTTATAATTGTGGGAACTTTTATTCACAGCGTGCAAATGCATTTCTTATGGGTGTTTGATTGTATGAGTAACCGTACGTGGATTTGTGTCGAATCGAGCAGTGGATGTTTTAATTGGTAAAATGGCAAATTGCAAACTGTTATTTAGCCGATTGCGCACAATACTTGTAAGCTAGTCATATTCTGTAAAATGTGTTTTTTTTTAAACAAATACGTAAAATTACCTTTTACTTATCAAAAACCCTCTTTAATGCAATAATTGTGTTCAAATATCGACAGCTAATTGAAACACTTGTCATAATTATAAGTATCTTAATTTTAAATTCAGGTCGGTTTAAATCCAAATGCCATTTATGTACTTTGAAAATTTATAAGAATCCCGATGAAATTACAAAGTAAATGGGGTGCATCCACTTTGCTCCATCAAGCGTCCCCACTAGTGGGCCAATGGCACTTCTTTTTAGAGTGACTTAAATATATTTTTTTCTTTTTAGTGGTTTGTGTTATCATTAAATAGCAGAATTGAGTCCCTGTACACTTTAAAACAATTACATTAGAGATAAGGAAATAGAAAAAGAAAGAAAGTAGGAGAAGCGAAAATTGTATGCCAGGGTCGTAGTAAGTGGAAATTCATAGTCTCTGCCTATCCCGATGCGAGACAGGCGTGATCATATGTATGTATGTACATTGTAGATATAGACCTATATCTTATGATAACATTCGAATTTATATACCACCTACACAAGTACCTCATTAGTCAACACATGATAAAAAACTTAATTTATCCTGAGAACCATTAAGCCACACTTGGCTTGTACCAGTTCCTAGTGAAATATCCAAACCAACTATCAAAATATTTGCATCACAAGAACCGGAAATAATACCATACCAATTATCAAAATATTTGCATCTCAAGAACCGGATCCTGGGGTCGAATGTATATAGACCGAGTCGTTGTCAAAGACTATTAAGATCCTTGGATTGTGATAAGATGTGTTGGTCCGAATCAGATGTGATGCAGTACTGTACTGGAATTCTTGACCTAACTGTTATAGCCATTACTCGGGGACTGTGCAATAGATTATTATTTGTGGATATAGTTTCGCAATAGTATCAAAATGATTTATATGACAGCCTCGTAATCAATGCGAGATCTGGGTTAGGTACCCAGTTTGAGTGTAGCTATACGAACTCTTTAATCTTTGCCATCTTTGTATTGGACAGCAAATATCTTTTACAATTCAAAAAGGCCAATAGAGAAAAAAGGATTTAGGCCTTCGATACTAAAAAAATACTCTGACAGTAAATAAATGTGTTTCACACCACATTGCTGTGTCAAATTTTCCACTCTCTTTACCAGGACTTCGCCTTCGCTCAAAGATCATATTCAACGAAGTAAATACTTCTTTTTATCTAAATAGAACTCGATTTCAGCATTCCTAACATAATACTATTAATTACGATTGTAATTACATATATTTTCATCGGCTATTTATCGGTAGCTACTAATAGCTACCGATAAATAGCCGGTGATATCACCTCAATGTCTAAACATTGTTTAATAGAAACTGACTGAAAAAACATTACTCTGGTTCCCAATGTCATGGTTGATTATCTATGTATGACTTATAGGTCGTAGAGGTACGTAGAGGTGCGTCTGCTAGAATTATTGATGTTCCGAGTAAGGTCCGAATAATTAAATAATATACTCCACTAGAAGTAATATCCCCTTTATATTGAAATTCTTGTAACCTCAAAAGTGTACTTTGAGTCCGAAATGCGAGTAGGTGGTATTCTATCTGGAAATGTTTATGTCCATTTTTTATAATTATAGTTTGTCCAGTATTTTTTTTTACCCTCCCCTCAGCAAATTTTGATGAGGCTGTTTTAACGGCATAGAACTAGCCAGTCAGTGTCTAGTCAGCCAGTTGCATCTCCTGTGAGTATTAGCGCATTAATGGTCTGCCTTATTATTCCAATTGCCTACTTTGCAGAAGCAGGTGTCAGAATTGCACATTTTCGCCCCGAACTATGGTCACCCACCTCTATATCCGCAACAAGTGACGACTGGTGGTAAATTTACACGAGGTGAGCGAGTAACTTGGCGAAGACATAGACAACATATTTATGTAGACTCGCAATAAAGATTTCGAATCACTCAGATTTTAATTGACTCAGATACACCTCAAATAGCCTTACCACACAAATTCTTAGACTAATTGAATCTCATTAATCTCATCACATGAAGATTGCCACACCACCCATCAATATAATCGACCAAACCTGTCAGTCTTGCCTGACGACTTGTCCGTGTACGCTCACAGCTTAAATGAAGCAAACTGGTCCACGCTAACAAAGAGATGCGTTCGTGAGCGGCCACTAAACTTTCTCCCGATAACCTTTATAGGGTAAAACGTTCTGCCACATACATATAATGACCTCACGAGTACGATTTCTACGTTATTTTACTCCAAATGCGTCGCAATCTGATACGAAGGGAATTTGTTTATTAGGGCTGTGTCCTACAAATCTTGTGTAAGTTCTTCATTACAAACCTTTCTGCAGTTTAGTCGTGAAACTTGTGAACAAATGCAAACAGACAAATAGAGGTTGCTTTCGCATTTAGATACTGCTATACAATTAGTATGAATAATAACAAAAGCATAACGTTTCTCTTAAGACTTCGTTCTCATTTCGGCAATGATATGAGTGGAATTTGTAAACATACTTTCGTTTTTGCGACCCCAATGCTGTTTGCTAATTAGATTATCTAACATAGTATCACTATCTTCTCATTTACAATAACATCGATAAAACTCGATAGCTTCTCGACACCACTTGATTTAAATACGGCCTCCTTCAATTCCGCAATTGAACACAGCGAAAACGCGATACAGATGCATCAATACTATCGATTCGCTGATCTATCTGCGAGTCTCGGTGCGACAATCGAAAACAGCGCAAGGTCGCTCCATTGTACGTGCATACGCACCAATTGTTGTGTCAACACAGTTGGCTGTTATTGTTTTCCAAGGTATTGATAGTTAATTAGCTCAATTATTTAGAATCGAATCGGAACGAGCAGACGGGTCATTGTCAATTTGTCGCGGTTCCTTTGCCAAATTAGTAATGTGTAAGCAATTTGGGTGACACATTTTATTTTATAGTAAGAAAGCATTCATTAGGGCGAATATAGGACTATCTCGCTGATGCACCGGTACCATCGACGGCGACGACAACTTTATATGAAGTTCCGTAACGGATACAAAGTGACATATTTATTGCTTCAGGTCATAAGCCACTCCAATACTGTCATCATCAACGACAGGCGTAGAGATACGTAATACCATCTCTTAATCAGTGTTTTGCGGGCTCATAACCAAAGGCGACTTGAGTGTACAAATGTGTTTGATTCAGCTACTGTGTAACATGCCAAAGTCGACAGTCGTTAGAAATAACAAATGTTTGGTATTAACCAAGGTTATGTACTTATTACTTCATTAAAACTTCGTTTAATCATCTATGACAGGCTGTGATTGATGCTAGATAGAACGTTAATTAGAGAACGCGATTCGTATTAGGGTTATATAAATAGGACTCTGTGTAAGAGGGTCACGGCCCAACGGTAGATGATCATTCTTCAGCACAAGAACTCTCAAAGCGCGATGCAGGATTTAGTTTAGTATATCTTTAATATTTTTCGTTGCGGAATTCTTAGTATCAAAGTAGTTAAATTGCTTTTTGCTATGTGATGCTGGTCGCCACAACATCACTGCAATCAAATTCACAGTCAGAATGCTGCCGAGCTTTATTCAATAGTCATCTTGTATAATCCGTAATAAGATGAACCAAATCATCCAAGGATGATGCATCGGGATTGCCGAGCGTCATCGCAATGCATCGCGATATCAGCGGAAATGTACATTACGATAACGATGCACCCGCGCATCTTTCTTACTATCTTGCCATTCGCAATAACCCAACGGACAATAATGCAAATTAAACAGATCAGATTGAGTTGTTAGAAATTCATTGACGGCTGTACAAACAACAGTGAACTTGAAAAACATTACTTTTATGAATCAGCCACATTTCTGTTCTGTGATATTGCAATGTATCGCTCATTATATTACCTGATTCCGGTACAGATAACAACTGTCTTGACTTGTAACTTACTACATAATATTGAATATAATATTAAATATTGAAATTGTATTGATAGTTGGCCTATAACAGCTGCTCAATGTACCGGGTATCTGGAACGATTGCATTCTGCAGTCAGAACATTAAACAACCTCAGTCCATCTTTGGGGTTTAGCGATTGCTGCGTCGAATGATAATATGACAGCTTTGCGTACATATCAGCTAAGTAACGGTGAACCTTCATGTCGTACTGTAGACAAGGAACACTCATTAACCGAGAGCCCTGCTAACATTTTTTTTTTGTTTAATTTCTGATATACATAATTATTTTATAAAAAAATCATAAATATCAACTTAAACTAACTTAATATTAACATTAAATATAACCATAAAAATATGATACATAACTAAAATATATTATTAAAAGAGGTCCCTTTACGCAAGGTTCCGAAGATACTGGCAGCGTTCCCCCTTTGAATAGCTAGACTAATTCTTTGTCCGAGGTAGCTGCCAGCTCTTCGGTCTTCTGTGGTGTCGACTAACCTTTTCGTAATTTCCTTAAAAAGCCTTATAGCGCTAGGACCCCACGGACCAAGAGTCTCGACACCGAATGGGACAAAATCATATTCGGAGCCAAGACCCCTGTATTTGAATGCTTTAGCTTTTTCAGCCGCTTCACAAGCCGCACTAGCTCTGTTGTTGGTTCCATGTAGATGGGAAGGGGCCAGCGTGTCTGAACAGGTTGCATCCCATACCAGCACCCGGCCCATCTTTCATGGAATCAAACTCATACCGTCCGGTCTCTTGCCATCGTCTCTTGCAATACCAGTTGGCTCAAGTAGACTTGGCACGTTGACGGTGGCAAGGGACCGGCGTAAGATATCGTTAAGTGCGGCATGTCTCGAGAAGCGGCCCGCACTTTTTTGGCATGACAGTCCGTGATGTCCTAACTTGTCGACATCACTGCCGCAGGGGCATTTATGAGGAGCGCAGACCGGAACCCCAAGCCGTAGACAGGTTGCGATTCGGAGCGTGTCAGGCTCAAGAAATTCCTGTATTTGACGAAGGGTACGCGTGAAGCCAGTAGCGCACCCACGGCCAAAAGCCTAGCACGTGCCGAAACTGTACTACAGCTTAAAAGATTGTCATAAGTCAATTTGCAGTTTATGTCGTCCCAGCTCCTCTGTGAATTTGGAGAAACTGGAAAATTTTGACCTGGGCAAGCAATTAAGAAAGCGTTTCTAGTTTCTTCCAAGCCAGGAATCTCAAAGTTTGAAAGGGATGCCCTTATAATTTTACTTATGAGATTTGCTGAACTATGGACAGAAGATAGAAAAGCTAGTAAAGCGACACTGGAAATTTTTCGAATCCCTAAACCACCATAACGGATTGGTAGGGATGCTTGGGTCCAACAACGCTCGTTCAGCTGCATATTAAGAATCGATTCTAAGCAAATTTTGATTAAGTCGTCTACTTGTGTCAAAAGATCTGGGTGATTCCAAAAGGATCAGCAACGGAGCACATAAGTAAATTTTGGGACGAAAAGACAGAATTTTAAGATGCAAAGTGCATAATGTGGACTAATTTCAAGGAGACGGTCAGCAGAATTTTGAAATTTAGTTAAGGAATTATTAATATATTCAGAAATAGATTCATTATAGATTGGAGAGCCTAAAAGGTAAAGGGATTTACTGTTAACTATTTAAATATTTAGAGCCAAAATATTGAATTTTTGTTTAACGTCATTGAAATTTAAGTCGCAGTTATTTATAAAAAGTTCGCATTTGTTAAAATTAAGCTCCAAACCAATGGTTTCAAATTTATTTTTGATTAAAAATAGGTCCGAAAACACAGTATCCACATGTCCTCCTAGGGTTCCGTCGTCCAAATACCAAACGTTTAATTTAGAATTTAAATTTTTGATTTTCGGATTTATAGCCAAACTAAAAATTGCAGGCTCAAGGGGATCACCCTGTTGACAACCTACTTCCGAGGACAGTTCATTAGATCGATATAACAATTTTGTTGGGTCAGCGTAACTGAGAAGAAGATAATTGTAAATTTCCGGTATATGTTGTTTTATTTCCGTCAGCAGGGTATCCCTATTTACCTAATTGAATGCATTTTTGACATCAATTTTGAGCAATACGTCAGGCTGTCCGTAAGTTAGGAAAGAGCGTAGGGCATGGACGGCTGCCTCACACCCTCCTTTTACATCGAAGCCTAACTGTACGGGTTGAAATTCCGAATTTAATTTTGGTAAAATATGTCGAACAGCAATTTTAGAGGCCAGACGTCGTAGTGTTGATCCAACAGCAATTGGTCTCACCCCTCCGTCCTTTTTGGTGAGGGCAATGAGGTTCACGCCGAAAAGGATGGGAACAATTACTGGATTGACATTACCGTAATACATAAAGTTGATTAATTTAGTGATTGAATTTACAAGTTGCTCGCCTGCATCACCCACAGAATGCGATGTTAAGTCTTTCAAATGTTGGGGTGAGATTCCATCCAAACCTGCAGCCGAACCTGGTTTAAAAGATAAAATGGCATCCTTTACATCTTTGTTTTGAATTTGAAGGCATGCTTGCCCTGCTATTGGTGGGTCGAGAAAATATGTAAATTATAATCTCTGTATATTATAATATATTATATCTCTGCTAGCTGTATGTGTACAATATACTACAATACAATACTATTTGAGAAATTCAACGTTCCGCTTACAGTATACCGGTCGATATCAAAGGCATAGTAACTAACATGCTTATCTCAACGACGAACAGCGCTGTCTTGGGCAGAAATGTTCAATGGATTTCTTGAATCACAGTCTATTAGTAGAGTTTCCCTGCCCGTGACCTATCTCAAAATGGTTCATTGCCAGAGCGTTGAATTTTACAATAATCGCTTGCGAAACAACCATTGGCAAAATTTCAAGATTTTATAGTAGCGTCTGTAGTAAGTCTGACAACTTTGTTAAATTTCAAATGCGATGAATCATTAGGGCCATTCCTCTGTACATCGTGGCATCAAATATGATGACTCCCGCCGAGATTTTTTACTTCTTTTTATTCTTAATTTCTCTCACGGAGAGTCTACTTTCGGTTTAGTATACCGCAAATCCGGTGTGTCTGGATACAGAATGATTTTATTTTTAGAACAACGGAAACCGTCATAGCGTGCTCGAGTCGCGACTATGTCTCGTTTATTTTCTAATCGGCATGAATGGGATACCGTCGGTCAACGTTCAGCCGCAGCCCGTATTCATTTTAGCCATGGACATTCAATAATATCGAATGGCTTTATAGCTCATTAAGCCATGCACACGTCGGTGCTCGGGGCACATTCCAGCCGTTCCCGCTGACTGAGCTGTCGGACCACGATTTGTTAAATAAACAAAATTTCGGTTCGTCGAACTGATCCAGAATAAACACGGCGTGCTTTCAGTTCTAATATGGAAAGTGAAAGCCGCGTGCCGGCTTGTCGCGGGTAGTGACAAATTTCTTGCCACGTGCGCCATGCTTCAGACGGTGTAACATGAGCTGATGGAATGTGCCCCTTAGGATTGGAAGCTGTTCAAACTATTCATGTTCCCGCCATTGATCAAGTGTACTTCTGAATTAGTTTCTTGGCGTGGAGAAATAATAATTTAGGGAGTGATCTGATTGCAGACTTCAAACGATTACGCAAGCGAATTAACGACTAAAATTCACTTTAACCGGTGAAGTTTTAACTTTTAGGTTTATTTTAATTTTCTCATTCTGGTCTTATTGAAGTTTTGTTACGAAAATGTGAAAAAGCACTTAGTAGGTCCCAATTGAGTTACATTTATTCGGAAGCGTCTAGGTGACGTCTGAAAGATGCGAGGCCCATAGCACCCAAGGCCTTTCATGTCATCATGTAAGTATGGCGATTGTACTACTTAAGATATTAGAAAACATGGCTTTCGATATTTACAAAGACTAGTAATATTATACTTAAAAAAAAAGACGTGTGGCACTCGGAGACTGCCGCGGTAAAGCTATTGCATAGCATACCTTTGTTTCTCTTTGATATTAATTCAAGTTATTTAAAAAAAAAAAAAAGCCTAAACCTCACCCCACACCCCTCACTCTCACCCCACCCTCACTCTCACAGTCACCCTCATTCTCACACTCACACTCACTATCATCACGTCTCGATCCGTGAGAGCTTCGTACAAATTTCTTGATTAAAGCCCGCTCAAAGCCCGCGATAAAACGCTCGGCCGTGCTCGGTGAACTTCGTGTGACCTCGGGTCTTAGGATTTTTGTGTTACGGAATTTCTTGATTAAAGCCCGCTCAAAGCCCGCGATAAAAACTATGCAATAGCTTAAAAATAGAAAGTTAAAGTAAAATGAAAATTCTACAGTTTATGTATCTAACTCAATATATTATTACTGTTTACCGAATTTCCTAAAGTTTCCCATATTCGGATATATCTAGGGCGAGACCTTGTGGACTGCTGAAAATTTTTCGATTCAACACATATAAAAAAAGATATACAGGGTGGCCCATTTAAAACGTTCAGTATGGGCTACTCTTAAACTATAAGACATAGAAATATCTATTCTAATGAACCATGTCATCGATTTTGGTAAAAATAAAAACTGCATTCATAGATTTAAAATAATACTTGTACTCACGTCAGGAATCCTTCCCGTCTTTTTAATGTTTTCATTAAATTTATAATTTTTATAGGTACATACTTTTATATAGATTTTGTTAAGTTGTAAATACATAGCTTCTTTTTGAAAATTTTCTCTCCCCTCCTCATATATTTGCAGACATTGGGTATTTTCCTCACTTTTACCCCCAGAGCTTTTCTTACAGCTCAACCGATTTTCATTGAACATATTATTTTGTAATGTGCACGTAATACGCGTTCATATAAGACCCCACTCGAGTATATTTTGCAGACATTCTGTTATTCTTCCCCACTTTCATCCCCCACAACTTTTAAACGGCTCAACCAATTTTCATCAAACATGTCTAACAACACTCGCATTAATACAAAAAAATAAATAAATTGAAATCGCTTCACCTGTTCGGGAGCTATGATGCCACTGACAGACAAACCCACAGACACTTCAAACTTATAACACCCCTCTTGTTGCGTTCAAAAAGGTTTAAAATGCGAGAAATACAGAATAAAGTGCGGTACATTCTTCTTCGTCTCCCTTATTTCTATTAGTGCTAGATTATTTCATAAAATATGTTTGTTAATTATAACTTGTATTTCATGTTCTGGTCAACTTTATATTAATGCATTAAAATTATGTTAAATATTTAATATTTGCACCTTTTTTATTTATTTATTTTTTTCGTGTGGAAATCCTCATGGATGCTATGCCGGACTCCTAGACTAAAACACACGTTACCCTTCTATCTGTCTATGGCCAGGAGTCCCGGGTGAGCCCTCGGAAGGATAACCCCAGAATATTTGCACCATGGAGAACAAAAAAGACTAATACATATTTTCATCATGGAGTGAAAAAAATCTCCATAGGTACTTACTATCTTCATGCCGTATCCCTGACGGGGTAAATCTCCTTACTAACATAAAATAAGTAGAAAGGAAGATATATACCCCTGTATTAACAACACGCAATTGCGATTCTTTCAATGAATCAATAATGAATATAAAGACGCTATAATTATGACAAAATGCTAATTGAACCGGACACTGAACAAATTAACACAACCAAATCACATCTAGCGTTTCCGCTGTGAACAACATTAATGAAAGGATTCAAATTGGTTTACCAATTAAATCGAATCCAGTGTGGCGTTCAATTGAACACGTGCTGCGTCTGCGCATCTATTCTTTGTTTATATGACACGCTTATTGTATTAGCGACCACTTGCCTACATCCGTGTGGTCCTCACACGGAGGACAGAAAGAAGACTGTTTTTCTGTTGCTGTGGTTCCTCAGGTAAATTTTATTTATTTACATACATTGAAATTTGCTACCATAGGCAGTTATGAGATTTGATCTGCAGTCCTTACATAAATTTGTTTGTTGTTACGCTTTATTCACTGAGCACTTGGTACAGATAGAGATTTCAGTTGTTTTCATTAATAGTACATAAATTGGAGAACAGTAATATAAACACGAACGAACAGAAAGAGATTCTTCGTTCTCTAATAACACGTGAGGATTTTTAGCATTAGTAGAATTACTTTAGCGTATTCAAATTAAAATAAAAACATATCACACAGAAGATAAAAAGACATACATAGGAACTCCAAATTGTAACGCTCAGCTACTCACCTAAAACAAACAAAAAAACAATATTAGCAAACATGCGCAGGAGTTGCAAAATTGGACCCGTTTTCCAAGTACAAGAACGATCTTATAAATAAAAACGTTTCGTGGGCAGAGGTCGTTAAATTTTTGGACTGTTTAAAATACGAATTGGCCGTGTAACCGTACACTATATTATATTGAAATACGTTTTTATTTATATATTGGCATATAAAAACTGTTTGAGGTTGATATATTTAAGGATAAAACATATATTAGATTTCAAAATATTGATTCATTTATTTGTATATTATACATTTAGAATTGATTCAGATTTTATTGCAAAGTGTCAGTTATTTATAGAGGCATTCTTAGAGATGTGATTGTGATAAGACCTGCATCCACTAATGCCGAAGAAAAAACAATCACACAATTGTTTACACATTTTTTTATGTAGACATTATGGTAGAAGAGATTTATCGTATACAGTATAAAAAAAATAGTACACATCATGCAGTCCACATGCATGAGGTGAGGTTAATGTAGTTGAACCATTGACGAGTCTGATTCCAGTAAGTTTTTTATAAAATATCTGACACACAGCGGTATTTGAGTTCACAATAATACGGTGACACATTTTATACGCCATCAGGAAGCCATTCATGCGATGAGAATTAACAGTTGCTGAGAAGCGCTTGCTCCTATACATATACATATTCGAGAATTTCAGGTTCATCTCTAGATGACAGCTAATCAATGCATGCGTAAAATGATGTTTTATTTTCAATACTGTGAATTTCTAACTATATAAAATAAAAAAACGATAATAAAGGAGGGAAGGAGGATCCCACCACACACCCTCGATTCGTCAGTCCTAAAGCACAATGGTCAAGGATAACCTCTACTAATTGTAACGGAGGAATGACGAACCGAACTCCTCACTTTTGCAATATTCCGCTTTAAAAGTAAAGCGCTCGTGGCCCCGCGGTCTCAGTGTTCTGTAAACGATCACTGAGTTACGCAACTTTCACTACGGCTGGTCCTCGGATGGGTGACCACTTTGTGGCATTTACATTTGCGAGCGTTTCCGTGCTTCGGAAGGCACGTTAAGCCGTTGGTCCCGGTTGCCAGTAAAATGGCAGTCGTTAAGCCTGGTTGAATGCCTTACGGGCGGCTTGAAAAATTTCAACAGCAGGTAGCCACAGCCTGCGTCTGTCTATTTCAACACGGCAATGGGCTCACCACCTATTACGTGGGACAGGAAACCGCACGGTGAAAAGTGGGCATATAATATGCCTCTGCCACCCCTTCGGGGATAAGGCGTGATGGATATTTATTTATTATTTATTTATTTTTATAAAAGTAAAGCGGAATATTGCAAAAGTTTTGACAACCTGGAGGGTAAGGTTTCCTTTTACCTATCCTACATCCCTTTCCTTGAGGAGTTCGGTTCGTCATTCTTCCGTTACAATTAGTAGAGGTTATCCTTGACCATTGTGCCTTAGGACTGACGAATCGAGGGTGTGTGGTGGGATCCTCCTCCTCTCCTTTATAATCGTTCTACGATGGATTTCCGCCATGTAACGCCCGATTCAATTAGATATATATAAAATAATCTTAAACAATATATCTATCTTAAAGCTGTATCCCGGACGGGGTAGTCAGAGAGGACAGATTGGCAGGCTACGCGATCCATGCCCACTTATTTCGCTTCCTATAGATTCATTAAACGTTTCATATTCACCTTACCGTTTTTGAGCAATCGGCTCACGTGATCTTCGAATGTAAGTTTCGACTCCTTCTACCCTCTACTTTCGCTCAATACTAACTATTCCCAAAACTATAATCTCGACTTTTAATTTCCTATCATCGTTTAATTTGAACAAATCGATGTGTTAATAAAAATAGTCTAAGTTTATGCAGACGTGTCGCAACGTATTTCAAAGGTGCGTGGGTAGACGCAACGGTCACTCCACTGCACCCACGCACTTCCAAATAGGTGGACATAGGTAACTTGTTAATAGCACCGCTGGCGGCGCGAGATGTGGCGAAATAATATTGAATAGATCATCAGGACTCAGTTGATGTATTAGCAATGACGGTAATACATAAGAATAATGATAACGAACTAAATTAAATACAAATTAAGCTGTAAGGGAGATGTTCACAAAAATAAATAACTTTATAATGACAGAAATATGAACAGCTACATAAGATGAATAAAATGAGTTGGATGTTAAATGAAAGACGCTTAACGATAGTAAGAAATGAACATCATCAAGATAATTGCTTCATGAATACGACAGTGAAATGATTTTTATTTTATTTTATTTATTTCTTTTGCAGAAGGCTTACAGACTAATAATTACATAGACTACTTAATTATTAAATTAACAATTCGCTAATGACAAGCCTCCGTATATATAAAATGATGGGTAGTGATGTTATGATGAAAGGACGATATGAACATAAATGGTAGGAGCATTTGCAGGCTTTAAACGTAAACAATTACACAAGCATGTCAGGAGGGCACATTTCATCATCCAATCAGAAGATGAAAGCCTGTTTACATAAATTGAATATAACAAGATGCAATATGTAATGTTGACTCTATAATTGAATTTGTATTTTGAATAACACTGTATGCAAGTTCGTATTGAACGTATCATGTTTGTTAATATTTTACGAATTGACTGCTAATGAGTTTGAAGGCTTTATCGGTTGTATCTACTTCATTGATACATCTAGCCATTCTTTGTTTGAACCTCTAGAAACAATGATTGATTGACCTAAATGTTTATGAAGCTTACATACATAATCTTGATTTATAAATGTGGATGTTCGACTATTATGTTGATCGCAGATATTACCTAACACAATGCAATTTTCTTTCCAAAACCTAAAAAACATACAACTTTTTCCCCGCGGCTGCTATAATAGTTGCTACTTCATTTACATAAACGTCTACTTCACGCTCCTGTACATCTAAGGTAGTATTCACATTCAATTGGACATCTACGATTCTTTTTATAAGCGACAATCGGTAGTTTTGTTGGTCTTGGAGAAGGCGGGTGAGTGGATTGAGTCAAATGAATGCAAATGTGTGTGTAACTGCTGTCTGACAGATTTGTTGTAAAATAATTCATTGTAATGCATGAACGCTATAGCAATTTAAATGCACAATGAAATGTAAAAGCTGCAAGCTTTGTTGTTATTGTATTGTAGAAAGCGGGATAGAGCGAACTTCTCTCTCCAATAGTTACGGCTGTCTGGCGTAAGTCTACAACTGTGTCTAGGGAATAATATAAATCAAATAAAACTCGACGATGATTTTCCTGGTAGCTGCTTACGCGCCAGTATCTTCGTCGCACGCGAGTGAGCTAGAGGACTTCTGGGAGAGTATGAGAGAAGCTCTAAATGTGATAGAAGGAAATGAAAAACTTATAGTATGTGGAGACTTGAATGGTTGGGTGGGTACCGCTCGCGATGGTTTTGAGTCGGTACTCGGAAAGTATGGGGATAAAAGGGGGAATGACGCTGGCAAGTTTATACTGGCATTTTGTAAGGAAAAGGATTTGTTTGTGGCGAACACAATGTTCAACCACAAACAAATTCATATGTATACGAGATGTAAGTCAAAGAGAAGCATGATAGATCTATTCCTAATGGAGAGTCGGCTCCGTAAACAGGTGATGGACACAAGGGTTTATCGAGGCGCTGAACTAGGATCAGACCACTACCTAGTAATAACTAGGATAAGGGGTCTGTTCGCGGGTTGGCGTCATCGCACCGAGTGTCCTGAACCTGAGCCGACTCATAGCATCAAAAGCTGGAAGCTGCAGGATGCATCCATTAGGGATAAATATAAAGAAAGGGTAGCCGAAAAGCTTGGCAACGTCAATGTTAGTAGTGAGAATGTGGAAAGTGTATGGCAGAATCTTAGGGATAGTATGGTAAATGCCGCTGTAGAAGTGTGTGGAGAAACGAGAAGAGGCAGTAGTCATAAGCGTGACGCATGGTGGAATGAGGAACTGAAAGAAGCAGTTCGAATGAAGAAGAAAGCATGGTTAGACTACTTAGCCTCGCGGAATGATTTTAATATGAAAGAGAGATACAAGCTGCAAGAAGTTAACACGAAGGCACTGATAGAAGAAGCTCGTGAAAGGTGCAGAATGAAAGCGGATGAAAGGTTGTCGTCCAATTTCCGGGATAATGCAAGGCTCTTCTGGAAAGAGGTAGGCAAGACCCGGAGTTGTTCGGCAATCTGCAGTATGAATAAAGTGCTTAGTGTTAACAATGACGTCCTAACAGACCAAACTGACGTCCTGCAGAGATGGAGTGAATATTATGGAAAGATGTATGCAAGAAAAGACAGAGATGCCACATCGGGAAGTGGAGCTCACTTCGATGCTCCGGATCACGATGTCATTGAAGTCATTAGTATGAAAAAAATTGAAAAAGCGATAAGAAGTATGAAATGTGGTAAGGCTGAGGGAAAAGACAGAGTTACTGCTGAGATGATCAAGTACGGTGGGTCGCGCGTCTGGGACACTCTGTCTGTTATGCAACTTGTGCTGGCGGACGGGTGAGGTCCCAGATGACTGGCGAATAGCAGTTGTAGTACCTATCTACAAAGGGAAAGGCTCGCGCCTAAACTGCTCCAGCTACAGGGCGATCAGCTTGGTCAGCTTAGCTGGTAAGGTGTATGCAAAGATTATAACGGCAATAATGCAAGAAAAGTCTGAAAGGTATTTATGGGAGGCTCAATGCGGATTCCGACGTGGAAGAGGTTGCATGGATCAAGTGTTTTCTCTCCGCATAATCGCGGAGAAGTTTCTGGCTATTAGCCAGAGAGTTTTCTGCGCTTTTGTGGATCTGGAGAAAGCATTTGATAACGTTGTGAGGGAAACTCTGTGGGATTTGCTGCCCGGATATGGTGTGGACGGCTCGCTGCTGCGGGCAATACAGTCGCTTTATAAGGACTGTAAGGCTTGCGTGCGAGTAGGGGGGGGATGTGTCACCTCTTTTTGATGTCTGTACAGGCGTCAAACAGGGTTGTGTCATGTCCGCCTGGCTGTTCATAGTGTATCTGGACAGTTGCCTGCAGAAGTTGAAAGATTGTGATATAGGTGTGAATTTGGGTGACTTTTCAGTAAACTGTCTGCTGTACGCTGATGATGCGGTGCTCATGGCCTCATCAGAAGCCGACCTTCAGGCATTAGTCACTAATATGAAAGAGGAGTGTGAAAGTAAGGGTCTTCGCTTGAATGCAAGTAAGACTAAGGCTCTAGTATTTAAAGGGATGACGTAAGAACTAAATGCGAGATTACGGTAAACCAGGAACGTCTAGAGCAAGTGAATGAAATTGTGTATTTAGGGAGTATGTTTAGCGCGGATGGAAGATGTGATTCGGATGTAGAACATTTCAAGAACGGCGGATGTATATGGCAGGTTTGAATGAAAGTGTCAGCGTTAAGCTGGAAAAGGGCGTGCTCCGTTGGTTTGGACACGTCCAACGAATGAGTGAGGAACGATTGACGAAGAATATATATTGTGCGAAAGCAGAGGGTAGAAGAGGTCAGGGTAGGCCGAGACTTACATATGAAGACCACGTGAGCAGATTGCTCAAAAACGGAAAGGTCAAAAGTACCTACTCGGATACCCAGACGTGCGTGTATGAAACGATTGATGAATCTCGAAGATGCGAAAGAAGTATGCATGGATCGCGAAGCCTGGCGATCTGTCCTCTCTCACTACCCCGTCAGGGATACAGCGTGAAGATAGTTAAGTTAAGTTAAATAAAACTCAAATAGATACGTGTCTGTGTTTATATTTAAACTTTCAGGAGAATGGTGTGATTTTCTTTATTAAATATTTCACATCAATATTAAAATATATGATTAGAATAATAACTATCGTGAGCGTTGTTCATTATTACTAAGTAAACGGTTGTACTCACTTGTGTATATTTCGGGATCGGGCGACTAGTCGTGCGATCCCGAAATATACACAAGTGAGTACAACCGTTTACTTAGTAATAATTAAAATATATGGATTAAATTTAATAATTACACATGTAATTTAATATGTATAGATAATAAATTTATAAATAATTAAATCTATATTAATTAATAATCTATCTTCACGCTGTATCCCTGACAGAACGATTGTAAACCCAGAAAGAAGACCACACGAGTGTAAACCCAGAAAGCCGCATTTTATTGACGTCTGCTACGCTGTGGCGACGCTTTGGGTTATTACTAAATTACACTCCATGATGATGCGCAAGCGTAGGGCCCTGGTCAAGTATTGCGCGCAATGTTTTTTTATGTTTTAACTAGTCTAATTGGGTAGCAATGTCCATGAATTTATCAAAAGGCATTTAATTTGCCTTTAAAAAATTTTGTGTTGTTGACTGCGAACTTACCTTACTCCTACACAATGTGATCTTTTGGACGACTATTGTTGAACGCGGTGACATAGACCTTGACCCAAGAATGAATATGAATTATTTTTACTCGGACCCAGACATGCATGTATGAAACGATTAATGAATTTGCAGTACGAGAAAGAAGTATGCATGGATCGTGAAGCCTGACGATTTATCCACGCTCATTTTTTAAATCATTGTCAATACTTGAGTGAAACCGTGTATCTTATCTATAGGACACATTTATCTATACGTAACGTACAGTTGAAAAATAAAGAGCAAGATAATAAAATGTCCACAATTAACATAATTACTGGCTAAACCATCTAGGAAGATGGTAGAACGAAGATTCCACGGATTTCTACACACACGAGCTTCCTCATGCCATGGTCAAAGATCTAATCAACTTAGTCGAACCTTAATCAATAGAAATTAAAATGTCATTCCAATTTTACATCGATTTAAACTACACTTAATCAACTTACACTTTAGGTCGATGAATTTAAGAGACATTCTGAGCGAATTATAAGGAAAAATAGTTTATCTTTGTATAATATACATAATCTTTGTACAATAAACAAGCCCTGTGAAAATTTGGACTGATGTGGCATACTCGTAGCTGCTTATTATGTTAAGATAATACAGTAATCCACTCATCACACGAGGTATCTTTGAAATCTTGAGTATGTGTGCCAGATGTATGTATTGTATTATTATATGCTATATTAACAGCAACTTTATGTATATCCCATGCAACAATATGTCAGCATAAAATGTTTAATGAATATGAGTTGTCTCAATATTCAAACTATAAATAAGCTGCGTTTCTAAGTGTTAATTTGTTCTTCTTTTTTGGTATTAGTGAAAAATGGAAGCCATTTATGGAAATGGCATCAGAGCAGATATCACTAAGCTTAAATGCATTCAGCCTTCTGATTGTCACTCATTTGCAAATTGAAGTGTAAAAGGTAAGGAAGGAGGGGAAATAATTCATTTATTTAGTGTGTGATCTTGAACTTTGTGATCAGAGTAGTTAATGGATGGTTATAAGACTTAAAAGTACTCGAATACCCAGATTTGTACGTATGAAACGATTAATGAATCTACATGAAGTGAAAGAAGTATGCATGGACTGCGGAGCCTTTTTTTGGGTAGTCTGTGGGTCTGTCTCACACTAACCGTCAGGGATACAGCGTCAATATAGATCGATATACGAGTAAACTAGTTTTAGAAAAATCTATCGAAAAATGTACATAAATTTGAATGTCTTCAGACGTCCCAGTAAGTGCATTCTGATTTAGCGGTGCTTGCGTAAGGTATCTTTACAATTAGCTGTCATTGAGAGTGCGCACTGATTGAGCGCCATCACTATACTTTATAATTAGCTTTATTAATGTTTTATACTTTCAATTACCTCGCTATTGAAGTCAGCATCAATAACAACTAATGACTTCGTATTTTAATCGCGTTGGAGGGCACATCATATAAATCTACAGTAGTTATAAATAATTTGCCAGCCATATTAAGTTGCGATCGCCAATTTAATATCAGAGTTTTTATAAAGGACTATAAGGAATCATGTCAAGGTCTTCGAAGTAGTTTTAGTCATTATCTACTGCTAGCTGGTACACCTTCTGAACAACGGATAACACTGGTGCAAGTGGCAACACATATTGGGTTAAAAAAGAAGTCATTTGTGATTTTTTATGTGAAACTTCTTTATCGACGTTGAGAGAAACTTTATAGCTGTAAAAAAATCATCACTATTTTCTGTTACGCGCCATGTTGTTTACAGTGAAACTTCTTTATCATAAGTGAAACTTCTTTATCGACGTATGAAAGAAATTTTGTAGCTGTAAAAAAGGTCGTAAAGAAGTTTTCTCTAGGGTAACTGTTTACGCTTTTACAACAAGCTTCCCTGTGACCTGAGAAATTTACTATTAAATAAGTTTAAAAAGTTAATAAGAATAAACTTTGTGAAAAAGGTTATTACTATGTTAAAGACAATTTGCAGGACAGGGATGCCTGGAAATGATCTGCTGGCAATGTAAAACAATATTAAATTGTAAATAGGCCATAAAAAAAAGCCTTCCTAAGTTTCTTGCTGGTTCTTCTCAGGTGGGCCGCGTTCCGAACCACTAACACTTTAAATATTTTAAATCGTGTATGACATTTTGTAAGCGCAGTTAAAATAGTCTATGCAAAATAAAGATGTGTATTTATTTATTTTTTACTTCTTACCTGTGTACTCTGGTACTCACACACACACATTTTTTTTTAATAATTTATATTAAATTAAATTAACATCAGATATCTGCAATAACCCGCGCTTGTCCATTTCAACACGGCAATTGGTTCACAAACTGTGAGACTAAATGCACACGGTGAAGTGTGGGCGTATAATATTCCTCTGCCACACCCTCGGGGATAAAGGCGTGAATGATATTTTGCAAGCCATATCGAGCTGCTGTTTGCACTTGTTTATTTTTATATTTAACTGACATTGTTATGTCGCACTAAACATTTCTATATTCGGTATGCATATTTCCGAGCAGATATGGAAATTTAATTGCAATGCGCAAGCGCCGCGACGCACTGGCCAATTAAATGTATTGATAGCAATAACGCCCTATATGGTGATAGTGTCATGAAATAGCACACGTGACACCGATTACGGCGCGAATGTTGGGCATTGTGACACGACAGTCACCATCAAACGATGAAGTGATTTATTGCACCTATATTGTTAGCAATTACAGCATAGGTTTTTAAAACACAGAGAGCAAACGCTTAGGATCACTTCGAGTTAGTGCAGAGTAAAATGAAAAAGTCAAGCTAAATACATTATGCACACTTATGATGAAGGGACTTGTGGCTTAGAGGCGTTACCTTCCACATTGACTGGAGAAAGTTCTCTATATAGAAAAGTATGCTAGGCTAGTAAATGCGTTCTATCACCCTTCATAGAGGTTAGTTACCTTTGCTCCTTTTTTGAAGACGAGGTTACATTCTGGTCTCTTTTGAGCTCTTCTTGTGCGTAACCTGGTTTATAATACATAATATCCAACCAAGACTATGAATAATCAATAGTGCTTGAGCTTCTGCATTCAATTTCACTCAATATAATACCATAGGCGGCGTCATAGACATGATTAGACCCTTTGTCCAGAAAATCGGTCAACTTTATTCCAAGCGTGTAGGTGCGAACAGTTATGCATAATTTTATAGATATTTCTTCGTAAAATCTGACATTTTTAAAGACACATCTGAATATATGACAGTTTAATGTGATTATAACGTTATAACCGGAATGAGTATATATTATATTAATTACGTTTTTTTCTTTTAGTAATCACAGCATACATAATTTATTTTGAGGATGCAGAGACATTATTATACTCGAATTTAGATAACATCTCATGACATTTGTGACCTTATTCCCATGGAAATATGTGTGCTTGTAACCTTTATAACCTGTTGATTCTTTAAACAGTGAGTTATTTTAAATTTAGCGAGTACTTGTAAATGTTTATGGCAGCGGAACTTTTTTGTTTCATTACTACGTGTACACACTGCAATGATTACTCGAAATAGCATGTAAATAGATTTCCTGTTTCTAGTTCTCAATGTCTGCAGAAAAGTGAACAAAATTTGGCCGGAACGCTGTCGTAAAATATTGCATTAAATTATAAACTCTTATATCTATTATAAATCTTCACGCTGTGTCCCTGACGAGAAGTCAGACAGACAGATCTTCAGGCTTCGCAATCTATGCATACTTCTTTCGCTTTCTGCAGACGCATTAATCGTTTTATAGATGCACGTGTGAGTATCCAAGTACTTTTGACTTTTCTTCATAAACATAAATGCAAGGGAACAATGTAAGTGTAATTTTTATATAGTAAGTCATACCTACATTTTAAAAAAAGCATCCATGTACTTTTTAGCCAGATTTTTCTTCATAAAGGGTTGGCTGCAACTAGAAATTTGAACTGGCAACAAGAATCGCTCTCATTTTGATTTGATTTTGAACACAACATTGATTTTGTTTCTTTTGTTTAAACTCATTACTATAAAATTGATCAAATATCATGTAAATCAAACTATTGTAATTACTGGCGGTTAGAAAAGAGTGGCCTTGAGTTTTATTGCCAGGTTCTTCCTCAGGCTTTACCTATTGCTTTGCGAATCTGGCAGTAAATGTAAATGTAGAAGCAATAATCTTGATGTTCATAAGTGTTACTTTGAGCAATTTTGCTCACGTAGACTTCGAATGCAAGTCTCGGTTTACCCTGACTTCTACTCTCTACTTTAACATAATTATTTTATTTTTACGGCAATAAGTAAACAGGACAGTGTATAATGGATAAAACCTGCCGTCCAATTTCTGTTTACTGTACACGAAATAGCCACTTAGTCATTTTGACCTAAGGTGGTCACAAATAACATCGGTCTGTAAGTCGGCTTGTGAATGGGGCGGCCATTCATTGCGGAGTCGAGTTGTTAAAGACGCCCATTCACTCGCCGGCCATTGAATCGACCTACGCATGCCGTGTGTGGCATTCATGACCTGGCCGTAGTGTCATCTAAAAATACCAATGAAGCGTGGTCCACAAGATAAAGCTCATGTGATAGATCGTTTAAGCTTTTCAGAGCTTCATTGAAAATAATTAACATTCCTATATTTCAACATACTCAAGAAATACATCGATAAATATGGAGTTTCTTCAATATTTGTCACGTTTTTATAAATAATATAATGTATTTATAGTAAAGAGTACCTACTTATTTAAAGGCAGTCTTGGAAGTAAAAGCTCATATACGCTTGCTAACTATAACGTAGGACTATATTCAATTGGTGAAATGTGGACGTATAGTATGCCTCTGCCTTCGGAGAAGAAAGAGTCCCTATTTGCATGTCCGTAGTCTCAGAAGTGCTAAAACTTTTGGCATCATTTCTATTTTCTGCATAATTATATACGAAAATTCCGTTGAGCCGTGGAAATGCGGACGAAATTCGAACCAATATGGTAAAAGCATTGTACAATTTTCACAAAACTAGAACAAGTGAGGTCATGAGAAAACAAAACTAACAATGAGAGTAGTGTCGATCACGAAACGTAGAATTAAGGTTGCCACTCGAAGATTTTCATTCACACGCGAATATCAAATTGAAATACCATAATAACAATGGAGTTTATGATGAGAATTCACTTAAGAGAAACTGTTGGAGTTATAAGAGTAAGCATATGAGATTAAGAACACGATTTGGAACAACCTAGGGGCAAAATTGTATTAACTTCGACCCCTACCGACTGAAAATATACAGTGCCCCAAATCCCCGCGTCCCCCACCCACATTGGTATAATAAGAACAATTGACTGCCTCGGTGGCGCAGTGGTACTGCAAGCGACTACCGCGACTGAGGTCCCGGGTTCGATTCCCGGGTCGGATCAAATATTTGTGTGATCCACAAATGTTTGTTTCGGAGTTTGGGTATTTCCTATGTATAATATGTATGTATTTAGAAATATTTGAGTATGTATATCAGTTGTCTAGATCCCATAACACAAGCTTATATTAGCTTACTTTGGGCTGGATGGCGTTGTGTAAAAAAAAATGTCCCAAATGTCCCAAATTGTTCACTATCTTCCAAAGACAAATTTAAATAAGATTCCATCGTTACATTGCAGTTGATTTTGGACATGGTACAATGTACGGGGTAAACGAGATTGATATAACCGCGTCATAAACTTTTATAATGACGTTTTCATTGACAACCAATCATTTATAACAGCATTAACTCAATAATCTGTTAATATTTAAAATAGTGTAATATTCAAGATCTATTCATTGAATTGAAGAGCGAAAGTCGCATATGAGTACAAAATTCATTCGCCTTCGCTACAATTTGCAAAGCTATGCTATATTTTTTACGCGTATTAAGAGCACACTCGAGGTTGTTGCACAAAGCAAATTATACTGAGCCTATACGGATCGAAAAATAATTTTAAATATTAATATATTGCTTAATGTGAATCGAACACATATTATTTTGATTTTATAAGCAAACACAATAAAAGTCATTAAATATCTTTCAAGAACAAGTCACTCGTTTACTGCTTTACTGCTACCAAATGTGCAGAGTCATGGTTGCCGAGACAACCTCGCTACCAATATTGAGGGTCAATCTTGCGTGATTGCACGAATTAATCATAATGTAGTTGAAAAGTCAAGAAGAAATCCAGGGTCATGACAAAACTGAGTTCAATGAAGAAACAATTTCTTAGAAGATCATTGCAATCGATAATAGTAACTCGCTAATATCGGCGTGTGTTTCTTGTCTACTTTACATTTCTCTACAGTAATCGATATTTGACAGAATCAGTTCTTTGAAAGAGTTGCCTAAAATTTAACGTAAAATAAAACTAATAAAATTTACAATAAGAAAAAGTTCAATCTCGAGACTGGGCCTCTATACTATAATGATTCGGCAGGCAGCTTCAAGGGAAACCAAAGATTTTTGACTTCTGGGAGAAGTGTGGTTTCAAAGCTGAAACTTAAAGGAATTAACGGAAGGGCACCACCAGGAGTCTGCGGTACGCTACGTAAAATACTTTATTTAACTTGCAACTAAGCTACTGAGGACCTCAAAACTAAAGAATTTTTCCACATCATAAATCTTGAGTCGACGTAGGTGCCATCTACCGGCACTTACTTTTGTTTTAACAATTGTTTTAACGTTCAATTTTATGACAATGTGTGATACCAATAACATTAATTTGATGAAATGGTAACCGAAAGGACGGGATTTTTTTTTAAATTACATAAGCTAGGACATGTCGGCATCGTTGGCAACCCTGACATGAAAATACATTTTTGTTACAGCCTAAGTTCAGAACCAACTCCAGTAAAAGGGTCCATTTACGGGAAATCCGATATAAGTGGCTATGGTTGTGCTACATTACGTAGTATAAGAGCAGATCAGTTGAGTAATACCATGGTAAAACAGTATTGTACAGTTTACACACCCACATTCTCATAAGTCGAACCCATTTCCAATGCTGACCTGCATACAGCTTTTATGATTAATGAAACATTTTATGCTGAATGACCAATTCTGATTCCCATTTAAATAAATAAATGAACAGACACGTCTTCGCTATAAACCATAATAATTTGTAGCAATAAATTTAGATGCGCAAACACAGATGACGGATTGGGGGCATTTGCCTGAGCTGAAAAAAAACTTTGGTGGAAACCGTGTAAATGAACTTGTAAATTATTAGCCTTAACATACTACGAACCCTGTGCTACGGTTTAACTAAATCCTACTAATATTGTAAACGCGAAAGTTTGTAAGAATGAATATTGTGGGGCACTTAACATTAATTACTCTTTCTCGCAAAATCTACTGAATGGATTTTGATGAAACTTTACAATAATATTTACACTTCACTTCTTGTCATAGTTTATGTAATTTCATCTCTTCTTGCGGTTTCTGCAATGTTCAAATAAAGTAGTTTAGTAAGTATGTTCAAGATATGCCTTGTATAAACAGATATTGTTCATAACAAGGTCAGGCCAAACCAAATGTAGTTGTTTATACCAGTGACCGACCAGGTCAATCCGGCCGTTGTCTATGGTTGTCCGTTAGGTCCGATTCCCACGTTCATAGACAATGACTACGCAAATAGATCTAAGTTGTGCGTCTTGTGTTCACACCGTAAACCATGACAAATGAAATGTATGTATTATTACTCACACAGCGACATATTTTGTGAAGAATTTATTTAAATAAATAAATAATAATTTTATTTGATGCAATAGACATACCTATGCTATGCAGAATTGACCTTCTATTGCACATATCATAAACTGCATACAATCCTATCGATATGAATAAACTGATGTAAATGTCAATCAGCCAGATATAGCAAATATAGCATAATTATGTTTTCTACTGGCATTGCACATATCATAAACTGCATACAATCCTATCGATATGAATAAACTGATGTAAATGTCAATCAGCCAGATATAGCAAATATAGCATAATTATGTTTTCTACTGGCTTTAAAGAGTTTCAATGATAGCCATTCTACAAATGGTTAACAATATAGGGTGTCAGTATTTGCCGTAGTTCGAGAAATAAGGCGATTCCTCGTCTTCACGGCAGATCGAGAAATCGCCTTAGCATCTTCTAGCGGCCCCTTCACATACAAACGGCGAACATCTACTTCAGCCAAAGGAGATACATCACTGCGCTGCCAGAGACATTCCTTCATACAGACGAATTTCATAGCTTTATATACGTATTTCACAGCATAAACTGAACATAAAAATAAGATCCAAAACCCTGAAATGGGCTCTGTAGGTTCCATGGAAATTTACATTAGATTGCAATAAAACCTTTCTCTAAATAAATACGTTACGGTATCCATTACCTACTGGAGAAGAATTCCTGTTATTTTTCTTTACAACCGGACCTTATAGTAAACTATCTTCGGCAAAAACGAAATCCAAGAACAGAATGTGCAATGGATGTCTAGATTCTTTTTTTTGAACCTCAATAGGTTTCTAATTAATCCAATGGTTGATAGATTAATATTGCATGAGGTGAGCTAGCGCCGGCGCGCAGATTCCAACAGGGTGTGTCGCGACGATGCGACTGTGCGTGGTCTTCGTGATAAGATTACGCGAATGACAAATGCTAGTTGGAAATTGTGTAGCTTTGATAAGGATTGTAGATATGCAGAGTGATTTAATAGCGGCCTCAGTAACGTAGAAGTGTATAATGTGGCACTCCATTACAATTTATGACCAGTTGCTGAGCTGAAAGCTTAAAAATACTTTTTGTATCGGTAATAACATAATTATAACCAACAATACCGATAATCGTAATGACATTAGTTGAATATGTTATTATTACTTAATTAGTTGACGTCCGCGACTTCACCTGTGTAAAGAAGATTTTCCGTTCCCGTTTGCCACAGGAACTTGTTTCCGGGATAAATAGTAGCCTATGTGTTACTAAGATGTATAAGCTATATTTATAATAAAGTTTCATTAAAATCCATTCAGTAGTTTTTACGTGAAAGAGTAACAAACATCCTTACTTACAAACTTTCGCGTTTAAAATATTAGTAGGATTTTGCCTCTCAAAATTGGCCTGCATATTCAAAATTTAATATAAGCGTGTTGTCTGTATTTAGGTTCCATAAATAAAATAAGAATATCAAATTACTACCTAATCAGTTCTGTAGATTCGGAGTAAATTGACAACGAATGAAGGATATTCTGACACCTGAATGTTTCTATACCCTGTTTTATCCGTTTGTCACATATGTTAAGTAGTCACCACACAAACTAGGCACTGAGTCACCATGGCAATTCTGAGTAGCACTCGTAGAAGCACGTTCTAGGATAATTGAATGCAGGAACAATAGTATTTAATGATATATTTTAAATCAAGGATATATTTTATTTCAACGCGGCAATGGGCTCACCACCTGTTACGTGGGACAAAAATGCATACGGTGAAATATGGGCGTATAGTATGCTTCTGCCTAACCCTACGGGGATAAAGGCGTGAAAATGTGTATGTAAGGAATAAGGCCTACAAATTAAGACAATTGCTAGCATTCATTTCCACACACTTTCGTTTTCGATTACATGTAAAACGATATTGCGGATATTTAGTGTAAAACCCGGGCATTCATCAACTGTCATTGTTACATCAGTAATCATCGTTACGTCAGTCATAATCGTTACATGTTATTATCGTAACATTCGGTCATTACCGTTACGTGAGTCATCACTGTTACATCAGTCACGTGGCCTTGTCTCAACTACCTTTGGCACAAATGTTTTGATTTTCTTTTATTTATCTCAAGATCTTTAAGAAAAAGGAAGGTAATACAGGCGGACATATTATTACAATTATTTGCCGGCCAGTTTAAAATACCTAGCATTACTTGAAAACGCATGCGTTTCGAACTCCAATATCCAAGATCAAACATAACAGTAAAAAAAATAACGCAACATGTAACAGTAATCAAAACAGTTTATAAAAAAAGTTTTTTTAGTCCATTTCCAAATGGGCAAATTTTATTTTACGCATGTGTTTCTGTGTGTGTTTTTTATAAAAATTGGCAGAAATGTTCGCTAATTCTACTATTTTTGATTGAGGGATAAAAGGTGTAAGGTGTTTAGTTAATAATGATGCTGCAATTGCTCACGAAAGTTACAATTGCAATAAAGGGAAAAGTTTGCTGTTGATTGATAAATGACACTCATTTACCAATCAATATAATTGAAAAAAATAATTTTGTCTTCCAAAATTTTCAAAAAATAGTAATTTTTGTTTGTTTCAAGTTTGTATAATAATACTGTTAATATTTCAAGTTTGTGTAATAATACTGTTATAAATATTTGGGGATGGCCGATACTAATTAAATAAACCGTTAATTTTATTTAAAATTATTTACAAGTACCTATGTAGGTAAATACAAACATTTTCGCAAGGTGTAATGTGTAAATTACTTACATCCTTTACATCGGAGGAATGCGGAGGACCCGTTTCTAAATTCCGTTTGTCACGTCAAGTCACCCATTGTCTTGAGTAAGTGGATTTTTTCTGTAATTACAACGAAAGATGGCTACTTTTCTAAATACCCAGAGTGCAAATCAAAATGCTATCACAAAGGCGGTTTCTGGTTGGTTAGACTACGGTTTAGGCATTTCTCTACCGAGTCGGATTTACTGCGGCAAATAAAAAATATAAATCTCGATAGAGATCAGCAATCTATGATTTTTTTCTAAAGTCAATCTCCCAAAAGCTGATTACCGATTCATGACCTCCCCTCATGATGTTAAGCCATCAAATGGTTTCGTACTTTTTAGCGGCTGAATCTCGGGTAACGGTCGTGAACCCCGAGATTCAGTCAAGATGCGGTCAACGAACCCCGCCACGGAAACGATTTCAGAACAAGAAAAAAAAATACAGTTGCGATGAAATTTCATACGCACCGTGATTCAAATGTCTATTGAGCGTGTAAGTGGTCGAACGGTGCTTTTAGAAGGCATGCCTTGTTTGGTTCTGATGAATGTGGTTTTATATATTTGTAATGTAATGTATATTTATAAAGACTCTCTTACTTCTTTACCCAATGCATCTCCGGCTTTTTAATGCGAAGCGTGAAGAAGGATATTAGAAGACCTTCAATTTGAGGGTCACTATTAATTACCTTTGCAGTTATTTTATTTAAAATGACGTCACACAGTTAGCCTAAAATATTTCACGAAGAACCGATGGTCGATGAAGCTGATGAGATCTGGATCGCGACTACGAAAAACCAAGATTGGGAGCCTCCTAAGATAGTTGGACTAACCTAGAATAAGTGGTACAGGGAGTGAATATGGATGGCGAAAGTCTGTAGGCTATGGCGAAAATTAGGAGAAGCCTACAGTTAGCAGTGGACAGCGATAGGTAGATTAGATAGATTGATAAACAATAAATGAGGTTAGTTGATGGTTTCTAGTTCGCAAACAGCTAAAATAATGGCTCATAAATCAATAGAAAGTTAGATCTCATTTAAAATCGATATAATTTTCGATACAAAATCTGGGTCTCGAACTAGATTGTAGACAATAACTAAAAAAACCCAGAACTAAGAAGACTTCTTCAAAACGTTCTAGCCCAAATATGGTATAATCCTTTTCTGAGGAGTCGAATATTCCGCAGACTACTTGATGCAGCTGCAAGTTCCAGGTCACCATGTCATGGAAATACTATCAAAGTAACAGTATACCAAATTTCATCTTAATCGCATTTGTGAATTTTAGTGAAATTCCTTCATTATTCAGAAAGTGAGGTGGTGATCTTCAAAATTTATCACTAAAACTATCTCAATCACATCGGCCTTCAAAGAAAAAAAAATCACTTACAAAATTGGTCCTTCCATTCGGGAGCTATGATGCCAGTCTGTCTGTGTCATGATAAACATAACTAACTCGTATTAGCCTTCTGAGCCTTTGTCTCGGCATTTTTATTTTTATTTGTCACTCGTTAGCTTCTGTGCCTAAGTTTTTTTTTTTTTATTAAAGTGGAAAAAGACAATTTGATTCGAGACAGGGATTGAATCTGTGACCTTTGCCTAACCAAGCAATGTTCTAGCCACCTGAACTACCCGAACCGTATCGAATCAAGTTGAAATTCTCCACCATATGTATATCGTCATTTTAAGAGTATCTTTGCCTAAGGTCAAAATAATAATTACCCATTTATTATGCCCATCTAAAAAGAAAGAACCTGCTGACGGGTATTTGAAATATATAAGTATGTTTATAACAGAATTATTAGGAATATTTTGGGACAATATATAATCTTTTTTTTTTAATAATTATTTAATGGCCTGGTTTCTAAGACCTTTTAGCCAAATCTTATTTATTATATCATATTTCTTCAATCTTATCTTCTAATTAGTCCTGTCCAGTCGATGTCGTGTCCTCAGGCTACGTCCTGGTCCTTGCCCTCAGTATAATGGTGATTCTTATACTAAGGTTGTCAGTGGACGTTTCGCGACAAGAGAGAAAATAGCATTTCACTGCATATATATCACTGTCTTTCACTATAGCACGTTAACACAACTTTTATGTCCATGAACCACTCCCGCACATAAAACAAGATAAATGCACTAGTTTTAGAAAATAATATAAAGCAAGCGTCCGCACTTGTCACTCTTCCCGCCAAATGTCCAATATATAATCAATCCAAGGCAAAAGTAGAGCTTAAATATTCAAAGCAAAATAGATATGCAAATATTGTATCCACATTACGAAATTGAAACATTTGTGATATATACATTGGTATTAAATTGTACTGTAATGTAAATAAGTACTGTTTTAGTAATCGTAGCTCGCGCCGAAACGTTACTCATATTGTTTTAACAAAAAGGCACTGGAACTATACGCTTAAAATAACGGTAAACAAAATGTTATATTACAAAATGTGTGATGAAATAAAATTGTAACGTTTATAGCAAGTCGTTCGGAAACATTACTTATATGGACAGGAAGTAAAATTTGATATGGCTGTAAAATTCGCATATCATGCTTGATATTGAAACGTTTTAAAATAATGCACTTTGACCTCAATCTTTACTTCAACAATTGTTTTAAATTAAATAAATATCCATCACGCCTTATCCCCGAAGGGGTGGCAGAGGCATATTATATGCCCACTTTTCACCGTGTGGATTCCTGTCCCACGTAATAGGTGGTGAGCTTAATAATATTATAAATGCGAAAGTTTGTTTAGATGTTTGTTACTCTTTCACGTAAAAACTACTAAATATTTTTTACTACTAAAGATTTTAACGAAACCTTACAATAATATAGCTAATACATCAGAATAACACATAGGCTACTTTTTATCCCGGGAACAAGTCCTGTGTGTCTGGGAAACGGGAACGGGAATACTCTCTACGCGGGCGAAGCCGCGGGCGTCAACTAGTGTATATAATAAATACTTCCTGTGTTGTCAGATTAAAAACAATGATTTATTAACGATAATGACTTATATTCCTGACATAATAAGCAATAAAAACTATAAATTACATACATATTATCACGCCTTTATGCCCGAAGGGGTAGGTTTATATATACGTCCACATTTCACCGTATACATTTTTATCCCACGTAACAGGTGGTGAGCCCGTTACCGTATTGAAATGGACATGCGCAGGTTGTGACGATCAGCTGTTGCAATTTTTCAAGCCGCCCATTAGGCCTTCAACTGGGCTTAACGACTGCCATTTTACTGGCAACCGGGACCAACGGCTTAACGTGCCTTCCGAAGCACGGAAACGGTCACAAATATAAATGCCACAAAGTGGTCACTTATCCGAGGACCAGCTATAGTGAAAGTTGCTTAACGTAGTGAGCGTTTACAGAACACTGAATCGTCATGACCACGAGCGCTTACATAAATACAAAATAAATTAATATTAATTTAATTTATTTTATCAGTAAATTAACTTAGGCAGTGATAGCTTTTTTGTTGTGTGGAAATCCTAATAGACTCCTACTGACTAAACCCTCGGAAGGATAGCCCCGGGGATAAGACGTAATGGTAAAGTAAAAAGGGTATTACAGTATTTTCTGTAAGGGAAGTAGTCATCATGGTTACAAGCACAAAGGCGCGCTGTCGGCGGCTGCGTTGCAAGTTCATTGCCGCTGCGTGTGCGCATGCGATGTCGCGATAAACCAAATTTGGATGCGCTGTGACGAAAAGTGTACGTGCTCGCGCATAACAATATTATATTTAACGTGTTAGAAAAAAGTATCATGTAACATCTTATTTATTTGTCGGTGTCGAAAACTGGCTTAAACAAAAATGTTGTAAAACAATATTTGATTGTTATTTTCTTGAATGTTGTATCGTACTCTACTATTTGTCACGATGTTTGAATCAAAACATACGTGGATTTCAATATTACACATTGTCTTAAGTTTGTTCTAATTGCAACATAGTTATAAAACTAACTCTAAAAACTAGCTCAGCTTCACCCGAAAAGGACTATGGGCGCCGTGACACCGTCGTTTGCTATTTTTTTATAATTTTTAATATTTGTTGACATTTATAATTATTGCTCCTCTCTCTTGGGTAGTAGCGCAATAATATACTCCTATAGCGTTCTCGATGAATGGGTTATCTAACACAAAGATGTGCTTTTTATTTCGAACCAGTATTTCCTGAAATTCGTGCGGTAAACCAAACAAACAAGCTCTTCAGATTTATATATGAGTATAGATAGAGAAGTTACAGAAGGAAACTTCGCTAGCACCTAGTATCCGCTTCCTATAAATCTGGGTCGCCAATTCCAGCCACTATTAGTCGTTTATATTTCCTTTATATGTAAAACTGACAAGGCAATAACACAGTTAATACATGGAGACGAGGTGTAATAATAGTTAGGTACAGATAATGAAAAGTGGGTGGATTATAAAATATGTGCACACAATAAATAAATAATAACAATTACATCTTAATCAAAGCAGGGCGTTGATAACGTGACGTCAATTACATATGACAGCATTAGCATAAATTCTAATTAACAACAAACAACACCTTCTGCATTTAATTATAATTGCCTGCCATATTATTGGCAACAGGAAAATACTTTATATAGTATATAGGGAAATACGATATCTACAAGAATTCTTG
Organism: Thumatha senex; assembly: GCA_948477245.1. Lineage (NCBI taxonomy): Eukaryota > Metazoa > Arthropoda > Insecta > Lepidoptera > Erebidae > Thumatha > Thumatha senex. Next base: position 27,313,745 of record OX419729.1, on the reverse strand, counting down.
CTAATGCACAACGGTCGTTTTACATGGATTTGAATATAATTGTATATCCGCGTACATCTGCAACGAAGTGAGAAGAGTACATGTATTTTATAACTACGCGTAAGATGTTAATGGTACTCCATTAAACAAGGAAATGTCCCTATGTCCTAAAGAACGTGTGGTATTAAGACGTTTCTCACTTAGTAGTACAATGTACTATTACTACCAGGTTGTGTGATTAGTGTCCTAAATACTCCTAAGTTAAAAAAAAACTTTCAATTAGTAAGGATTTGAGCAGAATCTTGAAGAACGGTGGATGCATGCAGTACATTGTTTTCTAACACTCGTGTATAATTCGTGTCTTTATTTGTAAAAATAAACTATCTTCACGCTGTATCCCTGACGGGGTAGTCAGAGAGGACAGATCGCCAGGCATCGCAATCTATGCATACATCTTTCGCTTCTTCAAGTTTCATCAATCGCTACATACATGCACATCTGGGTATCCGAGCACTTGACTTTTCCGTTTTTGAGCAATCTGCTCACGTGGTCTTCATATGTAAGTTTCGGCCTACCCTGACCCTTTCTGCCATCTACTTTCGCACAATATATATTCTTTGTCAATCGATCCTCACACATTCGTTGGACGTGTCCAAACCAATTTGTAAAAATGAGATGATAAAAGTTATTTTAAAGATTCTTAGACATAAAACCTCGTGTGTGTAGAAAAAATCACAAAACGAAGTATAACGCGGTTTAGCGTGGTACTTCCCAATATACAAGTAAATAATAAAACCCGTGAGTCTTGCGAAATATATGAAATCTAAATAAGCTCTTATAAAGTTTGCACCACTGTCTGGGATACAGGACTTAAGACTGGTCTTGAATAATAAAACCAAGCAATAATACAAAAGTTAGCAGATTATAAGAGGCTTTGAACTAATAAAAAAATAACGGTCACAGCTTTCAACTGTAATAAACGTTTAATAGTCTTTGCAATGAATTCTATCATTTCCATCTGTCATTGCAGTTATCGAATGCTTATTTTGTTGAGTTACTACAGGTATAGCATATCCCTTCACATAACTTTCTAAAAAAGTCGTAACTTTGTTTAAACTATGTAAAAGTGCAGTTTCAAATGATGCTGCAGAGTTAACTCACCTACTGGTGAAGTGGCGGTTTAATGATTACAACGTTGTAATAGCCCAGGCTTTCTTCTTTACTGTGTTAATGTGTTTGGTTGTTTTCAAAGGAAATAATGCTATATTATTTATTCGCTAAAAATACGACTTACCAAGCTAGTCGCCACAATTAAATAAAAAATAAAAAAAAATATAAAAAAAAATATCTTCTTTTTTAGATTTTGTTTATAATGTTGATTGATGGCTCTTGGTGGAATGGTGCTACACATTTTCAATTATAACACTTGTAATTTTCCACATTATTTACTTTTTAACCTGACCGGTTTCGCTTAAGGCATTTTCAAAGGTTTTTTTTTAATTTTCATTATTTACAATATTTGACCTTCTGCTAGGGACTGATATAATATTTTTAAATTTTGATGAATTACATACAATACTCCTTATTGTGCACTATAAGCTTGGTTTGGACACGTCCAACGAATGAGTGAGGAATGATTGACGAAGAATATATATTGTGCGAAAACAGAGGGTAGAAGGAGTCACGTGAGCAGATTGCTCAAAAACGTCAACAAACAATACTCGGATACCCAGACGTGCATGTATGATGCGTTTGATGAATATGCAAGAAGCGAAAGAAGTATGCATGGATCAAGTACTTTAGATTATGAGGTACAATGGGCGGTATTATCGCAAAGCACTATTTCTTCCAGTCAACCTAAAATGGACATGGTTCAATGAATGTGTATATATGAATTATCTATTTCGATCTGACTACAAACTTTGACCGACGCCCAATCTCAATCGAGAATTAATTAAGTTATAATTATTATGACTATTAAAGCTGTACGAGTAAAGCTCACCCACACACCCCTTGCCAATAAGGGCCAAAAGAAGATACAGCAGTTTTGAATAAACTTCTTACAGGAATTCACAGTAAAATCTAATAATAAGACATAAATAATACATTAAAATTAATTTAAAATCATAAACATCCCACGTACTCATTACAAATATGAATTGTAGAAATCAAAGTAAGCCGACGAACATATGAATGATATGAGAAATGGTAATGAGCCAAGTTCATAATATATGACCATCAGTTTCCATGGATAAAAAATGGAATTCGAATTTTAGGTTCATAAATTAATTGGAATTTTATCATTACTGTGAACGTGAAATGACATAAAGTATTTTAAATCTAAAATATGTCTTAAAATGTAGGGTACTGTAACTTACTATTAATTTATTACTAAATCTTATTCTACAATGATGATAAATTAATTCTGATTTACTTTTAATGCTAATCATTTAATTTCACATGACATCTTTAAGTTTAAAAATTCTAATAATACGGAGTAGCGAAGCAAGACACCATTTATAATGACTTTTCGTGACAACTATTTCGAATTTGGTCATTGTTTGTGAATTGGATTTTTGTTTTGTTTATGTTTGTCATATTTATAACCTTTTTTTATATATCATATAGATAACCTTTTTTTTATCAATGTATCCAGTATCTTCTAGTTTATCTGTGCATCTTCGATTATTCGCAATGTTGACAATAGATACAATAAAATTCTTAACACAGCTTTGTTATACCTACGTATTCAATAAACGGTTTAATTACGAAAGTCGAAAAAAAAATGTGGTGCATAGGTGACAATAAATTTAAAAAAATATATGCATAAGTATAGGATAATACGAGTATAGTAAGCCAGCTGCATAAAATAATTATGTAAATTTTGTATGGAATATAATTGTATACTGCAACTAATTAAACTAAGTAAGAAATTTCGTAAGTCACAAAATTTAGACCTATAAGAATAGAATTTATTTATACTTTTCCAAATACATCAACCGCGTCATAGATGCATACCTGTAACAAAACATAACATGTTACAAATAATTGTAACTTTTATAGGCCTATATTAAAAAAAATACATAAATCTTGGCACACACACACTGCCGTGCACTTTGTACCCTGAGGCTAATTAGCCAAAGACAAGAGTATACAAGACAAGAAAAATAGCACTTTTATAAAACAACATTATACGAAGTTTATCAGAGAGAAAGTTCGGTAAGTCCGACGAGATCGGTTAGCCATTGGAAATCGATTTACAAGCGTATAATAAATAATAAGGCACCATGTTATAAGGCAATGCTATAAATAAAGTGGCGATAAAGTGTTAAATTATAACGATAAAAGCGTGTTAGGTTGTAAAGGGTTCGCCTTTTCAAATCGAATCGATGAAGATTGAATACAGATATTGTACTTTTTATATTTTGTACAAGGGCAGCTATCGATCTATACCAAGTATTTAAAAAAGAAATCCTCCCTGAACACATCTTCGGTGCCAATTTAACAATATCTCACTTTCGTTCATCCTTTCTTCATCACTGACTAGTATTAGAGATGCCTTTGCAAGCAAGTCATGTTCTTGAAAGGGCAACGAAGAGGGAGCATAAGACTGCCTGGCCTTCATGACCGGGAGCCTGAGGACGGCGGGTTTTACAGAAAAAAGGCCTGGTTTGTGGCGTGATAGCTATACGCACGCCCTTAATTTCCTTAAAAAAGTGGGACAGCACCCGAACCCTTCCCAAAGGAGCGGTATAACACACGAACCCCCAAAGAAGCGTAATAACACCTGAATCCCCAAAGAAGGGCGAGAACTCCCGAACTCCCGAAGACGATTGGCGAATAAAGTTTGTTGGGAGCTGAGGCTATCCTTCCGAGGATTCATCTCCGAATTCTAGCCATAGGCAGATGGAATGGCATCGTGTGGAATTGATCGGAAGAAGTATAACATCCATAATGCCACACGTAAAAAATGCGTTTCTTTAGTGGCTGCTTCATTCTATCAACAAAACTTGCCTTAATTTGTATAACTACAGCTTTAACAATTGGGAGTATTTGTTCTCAGTTCAAAAAATCACTCAAAAGAGATCCTGTGACTTTCACTTGACCCAAAATTTTACACACAAAGCAAATCACTGCACAAAAAATCAGCTTAAAAACCAGCTCTCTCGTACGACCCCTGTTATTGTGTTAATTACTATGGGTAGACGCATAAAAACCCACTCGACTTTTAAATTACAAGTAACAAAAACAATAAATAAAATAAATAAGACAATGGGTCCCTCGGGCGTCCCTATGTTAACCGAACTATTACCAATCGTATTATAATAAAAAGATTTCCATCTACGTGGTCTATACATAAACAGGGAGGTTGTTTGGGCGGCGCATGCGCATATATTAATCGTGTGGGGCCGAGTGACACGCGGCGAGCGTTTTAAAAAATGGAAATAAAAACGTTTTAGAGCTTTTTGCACTTTATTTTACACGAGCAGCCTGTGCCCTGTGGGCTAGTAACACTCAAAAAGCTTACACGCCCACGCCCTTCGCGTGAAATACAACAACCCGTCCAGGGTGCTGCTGGGGCCGCCGCGTTTTTGTAGCGCATCAGGGATGTTCAGTGAGGCCCGTGTGGCAACTATGAGTCAGAGGTGTGGGCCCCTAGTGCCCAGGGTGCGGGAAAGCTGCAACAGCATCCTGAATTTGATCGCACGAAGGCTGGAAAGCGTCCACGTAAACCATTGCTGTGTCATAGCGGGAGGAGTGGTGCAGAAATGGCCTTTGTAATTAAAACATTTTGGCAACCTTTCTAAATGTATGTTAATTAAATATACTAACCGAGGTATACCAATAAATTTGAGCCTTCGTTGCTTTAATTAAAAATAAATAAATATACCAAAAAATTTATAATTTCGTGAAACCCATAATAACAAAACTTATTTAATGTTATGTTTTTATGGGATCTGCAATGAATGATAAGTTTTAAGTTTTATGTGATATCGGTCATGACCTTACGTTTGAGACAGTTATTGTAGTCTACTTCCTGGAGGCGGTATACGCAGACATTTTGGTTCCCCACATGCGGTCTGGTGGTTGCCGCAAATCGTGATTGTGCCAGCAAAGGCAATAATAAATTTATCCGCAATAGTACTTACGTATGAATTAATCCCAACTGCAGTTTCATTAGTTAGACATGTCGCTCGCACTGTGATCTCGACTCCACTGACCAAATTACATTTAGTTCGTTTGCTTAGCTTTTGTACTATATAGTAATACCTCGGCTCTTTGCACCCTAACCTAAGTTACTTTTAAAAAAGCAGTGGAATAGAGCAACCGCTTATCTACATAATGGATTCTGTTGTTTTATTACGTATCTCTGTCTTAATCTGTATCAAGACATTAACCTGAATGTCTATTGTTTGCCTTAAGCTAGACTTTATTTTATTACAAGGATATCCTATGCCCCAGACTGGTGAAGTGATTCAAGCAATACTCTTGGTCGTTGCTAGTTTGCTAGACCACTGGTCCTCAGCTCGTTTTAATAGTATGTCTCTTAATTACATCGACAATAAATTTTTATCCAATAACAGCATTGTACTTACTAGTTTCTTTTTATAATATATTACTTTCATCTTGCAGACATCTTTGTCCGTGCTTTGAATTCCACATATTTACCTATCTCCAGACTAAATTTCATCGTGATCTATTCAGCAGTTTCGTTGTGATGTAATAGATAGATACACAGCGTGGGACTTTAATATTATAAATATTGATAGCATTGAGATGTTGGTATTGTCTGACCGTTTATAACTTAGTTCATAAATAGAATTATTTAAAATATATGTTAATCTATATACTAAGTTCTGCTGTTACAATGAATATATGTTGACACTGCTTTTGTTGTGAGATTGCGTAAGCTAAAGTACAGGAACATTTTCTTTTTCTTGACGCAAAGATTACGAGTTTCAACAACATTAAAGTGTCATGCAAGTAATTAAACATACACAGCGGGACTCTGCTTACATTGTTAAGACAACAGTGGTGCCATGTATGAAAGGAGTTGAGCAGTTTTGATTATTATGTTCTTGACAATTTAAAGAACAGAACCTTAAGAGTCACCATTCATCGGAATTTTATATGATTTGCAATTTTCGTGTTTTTACGTTTATAACGTATAATAGGTATCTGTATAAACTACATAAATATACACTATAGACATAAATCCACCTATCAATAAAATAAAAATATTCAATGTTTCCAACAGCAATTGGCTCACCCATCTTTTACGTGGGACAAAAATGCATACGGTGAAATGTGGGCGTATAGTATGCCTCTGCCTACTCCTTCGGGGATATAAGCGTGACAATATATATGTATGTATGTAATGTTTCTAAGCACCAGAATCTCAGAATATCATCGAAATAGCGCAGTCTTAAAATATCTTCAGTCCTTCGTGTATTCCCATAATAAAAACCGCAGGTGCTGACAACCAAGTCGATGCGAAAGAGCACCTGTAGGCGATATTTATATTTTAAGCGATTAGCGATAATTATTTTAAAATTTGAATACATTGAATACTGATTAAAATGCGTTTTTATGCACAAGGGAATTAACTTGTCAAGCTGTGGCTGGCAGGAACGAATAAATTTAAACGACTGTACTATTTACTTCGCCAATTGATTTTTTTTTTAAATACAGAATCCGGATCGCCTTTCCTACTGTTCTCTCTCTACATCACGCGATTTCTAAATACAAACACTGAAGTAGATACGTCCCGTTAACATTTTTTACATGTCATTTTAATGTTTATTGACTAGAGTACCAAAAATTGTACAATGCAGATAGTAAAGATTACAAAAACGTTATATAACGACAAAAAGAAACTTCACTTCAGTAACAATAACCGTGGTTTATGAGAACATCTCTCAAAACACAACAAAAACAAACTGCTGCAATACGTCATAGGGGACAGTAAGTGTGTTTTAAGCACCGACTGGTCGACCAATATCTTGGTAATTGGCGAGTGAAATCCGTAAATTTGAGGGTAGCCTGAGCAAAGGCACTATGTCTTGAATATCGATACTTCTTATATGCATATGGAACGAACTGCAATAAGTTATAACGGCCTTCGTCAAAACGAAGCTCTCTGTGTATCAATAAGTTGCATTTTGGCGTTTTCTTTAGGTGTTTTAGTAAAAAAATTAATAATAACAAAAATGCACACTATCGGCACTCTTAGTAGACATTTTACATATATTTGCTGATATCTCCGCCATTAGTGGATAGATTTTTAAGTTCATATTCGTTCAAAGACGACATTCAAAGGTATTTATAAGTAAATTTTATTAAAATCTAAAACAACAAAAAAACTTCTTCTTTTAGTCTATCTAAGTGGTCATCGATTGCTCCAAATCCAACCTAATTAAAAAAAAAGTGTATTGTACAGTTTTGTCCATTTAAACTTTAATTTTGTCAAAATTCACGTTCATTCGTTAGCACAATTTTCTTAAAATGGGGTACAAAGTTTTCGCTTCACGTATTAATAGATACTGGGACAGTTTTCTTGGAATTACAGAAAGGACATAAAATGTTGAAAACATATACTGTGCAAATGAGGTGTTTTAATTTACAATGTCATCATTATATTTAAGAATAGTAACTTCAAAAAAAAACTGCACTGCGCATTCAGAAACACCGCATACTACAGTGTCTAGTTTCCGCATAGCTGTGACCACGTGACAAGAAGCATTGTGCCGCTGTGACAAGAAATATGACACGTGTTGTCCATATCACATACTATACTCATGATTTTTGTAAGAACAGACTACATTAGGTAAGTGTTGTATAGAAAAGTCTATAGAAGACAAAGGATTACTTTACTTCTCAAATTCTCCCTGTCTGTAGGTACCAGACGTTTGGCCTGACTTTTAGTGATTTCTCTTGTTGCCTAGAAATAAACGTATTAAAAATAGGTATAGTAAATTCAGGTAATTTACTATACCTATTCCAGTCACATAAATAAGATCGAATTAACTAATTGAATAAGACGTTACATGGTTAGAAATCCATTATAGAACTATAATAATAAAGGAGTACATATCCTACATCCTTTCCTTAAGGAATTCGGTTCGTCAGTCCTCCGTTACAATTAGAAGAGCTTATCCTTGACTTTGTGCGTTAGAATTGACGAATCGAGGGTAAGAGTGTTGGGTTCCTCCTCCCTTTATCTCCTTTCAAATCAAAATATCTTAAGGTAAAATATCCTTTCCAATCAAAATATCATTAAGGTTATTTTTTATTGTTTCGTGTGTAAGTCCTCATGGATGCTATGCCGGCCGGACTCCTACAAACTAAAAACCACACGTATCCATCTGTCCATAGCCGAGAGTCCCGGGTGAGCCCTAGGAAGGATAGCCCCAGGTCTCCCGAAAATATCATAACGTAAATTATTTTCACATGTCCATCGAAGGTCGCTGGCAGTTCTTCTTCCTTCCACAACATTCCACAAACATTTTGCACGGAACAAGTATTGGCATAATGTTTCACATCAAATTTACAAAAAGCCGAGTACGGAGAAACCGTCCCACGGTTATACATAACAGGACTTCGGTGCCTATCGACCAAGTGATTTTCCGCTGTTGTTGCACAAATCACTCAACGGAATATGACAATGAACAATTTGGCCGGAGTAAACGCACGATTCAGCGTTTTGGAAGTAACGGGATTTACTGATTTAATATTGTTTTCTAACACTTCGATATGTTTATACTGTTTCGATTGATAGATAAAGGCTGGACAAAAATTCGAATATAACAAGCTCTATCGCTCTATCTAAGCGCTCGTGGCCCCGCGGTCTCAGTGTTCGGTAAACGATCACTGAGGTACGCAACTTTCACTATGGCTGGTCGCCAGATGGGTGACCACTTTGTGGCATTTACATTTGCGAGCGTTTCTGTGCTTCGGAAGGCACGTTAAGCCGTTGGTCCCGGTTGCCAGTATAATGGCAGTCGTTAAGCCTGGTGGAAGGCCTAGTAGGCGGCTTAAAAAATTTCAACAGCAGGTAGCCACAATCTGCGTCTGTCTATTTCAACACGGCAATGGGCTCACCACCTATTACGTGGGACAGGAGTCCACACGGTGAAAAGTGGGCATATAATATGCCTCTGCCACCCCTTCGGGGATAAGGCGTGATGGATATTTATTTATTTATTAACAAGCTCTATCCATGAAATTTGAAAGCGCACTTCAGAACAATTACACTAATTTATTTCTTTTAATGTCGTTTGTAATTTTGCCATGGCCCAGAATACGCTTTTAATATTAATATATTAATAAACGAAAATTGAAATTTTCTGTTATTAGATAGTTGAATTGAATTTAGACTTTAAACACTATTGGAGAAAAACACAAAAGAAATAAAAAACGTATCACAATAGTGTTAACACACCTACAGTTCTATAGCACTGTCATGAAAATATTATGTTATTCAACAAACTCAAAACACATTTATGTAAGACCCTCAAGCCTCTATCGTCCTGACTTTACTAAAGAACCCTTTATAAAGTATAAAGGCCTGTACGTGCAGATTTTGTACTCATCCTAGACAATACAAAGGGCTCTAGAGAGGTGTGAGGCTACCAAAGCATATGGAGACAAGTGGAGAGCCCGGAGACACAAAGCATCAACGAAGAGCCTTCGTGAAATGCTCAGTTCTGAGATGTTTTTATTCTAGCTTTCGTACATACGAATTACTTACGCATGAAAATATGACTGTACAGTTTTGTGCAGAAAAGTGCAATGATGAAGAATTTAGATTAATCTAACTTGTTCATTTAAAAATCTTTAATTTATTTGTTCGTTTTTTATAACATACTTCTTAATGTATGCTAATACAATGCACTCAATTATGAGTAACTATCACTAACTTCACGCTATATCACTCACGGGGCAGAGAGGACAAATCGCCAGACTTCGTGATCCATGCATACTTCTTTCGTTTCCTGCAGATTGATTTATCGTTTCATACATGCACTTCTGGGTATCCAAGTACTTTTGATCCTTACATTATCATTTTGCTTAGCACAAAAAATATACAAAAATAGCTTTATCCAGTAGTAGGTATCTGAGTATTTTTACTCTATTAAATATAGATTAATTTGCAATGACTATTTTTTATTAAATATTATGTTTGCATGCATAATAGTACCATTGATTTGGAACATTTAAAACATTCCAATAAAATCATTATTAAACATACTACGAGTATACTAATTGGTTTTGACCATGAGGTCATATAACATTTCGGTGTTGTCATGCATTTGTATTAAATGTCACTATTATGCATGCGATTTCATAATATAAATAATAAAAAATGGCCAAAGGAAATTAATTGAAATTTAATTGGTTAAAATCTCAAGTACATACTACCGGAAAAAATAAGTTTTGTATATTTATTGTTTTATGCAAATTTTTAACTTATTGTATACTGTTTACATGGAAAAAATATTATTTTTAAAGTTAGGGCAACATTTTAATTTACAAGATTTGTATATTAGGTCAAAAAGTCACCTATATCTACATGATTTGTATCCTCCATCTATTATTACACTAAAATGGCCTGATTATATGTATTAAAAAAATATATAAACAGGCCACTACATTCCTCAAAATTTCACTAACTCCATAAAATCCTTCCAAATAAAGCAACCAAGGAATACAAGCTCTGGGGCTTGTATGTGAAAGGACTTGACAAGAACGCCTAATCCCCATATGATACTGGTATGGACATAAGGAGCTTTTAATAGACAATAGATATCTTTATAAGTATTAAAATATAAGAAAATATCTCGCAATATTGCATCATCATCATCCGAGCGTCTGTCCCAGTTGTGTCTCGCGACGCCCGGGATCCGCATTCCTACATTTTCTCCTCAACTCACGGTCGTCGGCATCCCCTGTAGCGAGACCATTTGCTATTGACCATCACGCAACATAGCAATTGTCTCTAAAGCACTTGTAACTTACTAGTTTTCATTTATTTTCAAAGAGGACTAAACAAAAACACTGTTTTCGCTCCAAATGGTTTGCAAAAGTTTAGAAAACACAAACAAAACAACAATCTTGAGCTCTTTAAGATGCGATGCGTGGGCGCAGTCAATTGCACTCACCGCTTCAGAATGACGCACGAAGACGTAACATAATGTCAAAAGTGACGATCAGAATGTTAAAGTGACAGTTGGAGAATTGCAATCTTGGGCCGGGACAGACGGATAAATAGACGAGGGGAATGTGGCGACCGCGCCCATTAGCCGTGGACTTTTATAGCATTTCTTGTAACGCTGTTTTGTATAACGTTAATGGAACATGGAGATACAAACAAGAACTGAACATTCAGTAAAGCGAATAGTTTTGTTTCTTAGCGATAACATTAACATTAAAGACTCGGTTCCCACTAAAATCTAAATTTTAAAGTGGATAAAGTCCAGGTCGTGACGGAAAAATGTTTCTACTTTAAAAAATTAAGAAAAACTTAGCATTCTAATTGTTTTTCAAAATTGTTTCCCACTAAAATCTCCATATTGACATGCGGCAGCTATTAGGATCAAAGATTAAAGCAAATTAACTCTTCTAATAGTCAGCGGGTCTACCTTGCAGTAATTGAGGTTGGCTTAGGGACTGATTTTAGTACTTCTGTATCGCTATGATATTTGTAATGTGATATTTTTGATTTAAAGGTATTTCATAAATTATGTAGTTTTGTGGCTATGCTCTAAACAAAGACTATAAGCTAGTTCATTGATTACAATCGAATAGGGATAAGATTATTATTTAGATGTCGTTATAAGTAATTCTTATAGATTTATAATATTTTATCGAGACTTTCAACAACTAATGATCATCGGCAAGAGGCTAATTGGAATATAACGAAAGCATCTGCTGTGAGCTTTAAGTGCAATGGCAAATTTCAATTAATACGAAAACTTTTTTGTGATTTCTAAATAAAATACGAATCATAAGGCCATGGACTTAATTCTTGGTAAAATAAAATTTAAAATTCGATACACTTACCTGCCATGACAATAAAATATAACAATTTATATGTATCTCCATAGATAAACATTGTAACACCTGAATTTTAATAATTAAAAACATAATTACCTTATTCAAATGTAAATAAACATATTCAAAATGTAAATAACCTATCAAAATAGAAAAAAAAAAGATAAGTCTAAATGGTTCTTGTTAAAATGCATCGTCAACAAATCAACGCAATTCAAGGTGCATGATACATAAACATTTCTATTACTACGAAATGAACGCTAACAAATTATTTGATATCAAATGTTGTGTTGTAAATAAGAAACATGAAATCGTCAGTTAACACATAACAAGTAATAATTCTTAATACTTAATAATTGTATTTTAAGTAGGAGAATTTGTATTCAATTTGCGTTAGGGTTATCAGACGTAGGAATATATAAAAATTTAAATCTTCATGACTAGGTGACCCCCACGGCTTCTCCCGTGACATACTTCCAATTTAATGCCGTCACTTATAAATTCTACAATAATGTATAAAAAGCTGCCGTATTTATCGACATTTATAATTACTGCTCCGCTCTCCAGGGTAGTAGCGTGATGATATATAGCTTATAGCCTTTCTCGATAAATGGGCTATCTAACACAAAAAGATTTTTTTAAATCCGTCCATCAGTTTCTGAGATTAGCGCGTTCAACCAAACAAACAAACTCTTCAGCTTTATAATATTTTATAGATTATTATTTTCGTGATGTTTTACAGTAACAAGTTAAACAGCTGTGTTAAACCTTTGTGAAGATTGTAAGGTTTGGTATCTTTAATTTCTAATTATCTTTGTCTCTGCTAAGGGACAAGCTAGTGAAGACTTTTGGTAAGTAATTCTATTTAGCTGGGGACTTGAACACAACGCGAAGATTCCTGCTGTACGGTGAGGACGTCAATCAAAAGTGGGCAGCCCTAATTTTAATCTAGTAGCAATAAACGAACGAGGGATACTATAATATGGTCAGTAGATTGAATTAAGTACGTAGACTAGCATAAAAGTATTGGATCGACGCAGATGATACGCATAGTTTATGCAGTTGGAAATTCCATTCTATCTCAATCGAATTCTTCAATACTAGCTGAGTCCCGCAGCTTCGTCTGTGATACACTTCGAAACACTGTTGCAGTTATTTAATCCTGTTGTTTATTAGTACTGCTCCACTCGCCTGGGTAATAGCGTGATGATTACGCCTTGCGCAATTAATAGCCTATCCAACACTTAAAGTTCTTTTTAATTTGATCTTAGCTAGAAAATCGGCAATGGGCTCACCACCTATTACGTGGGACAGGGATACACATGGTGAAAAGTGGGCATACAATATGTATACCTCTGCCACCACTTCGAAGATAAAGCGTGCTAGATAAATAAATAAATAGAAAAAAAAACGGCTTCTCTATTTATAGTTTCGGATTAGATTTCCGAAAGGAAATTGTCAGTTGCATTACGGAATCTGAAGCATCATCACATTTGCGAGTTATATGCAAGGGAGTGATTATCACTCGGCTATAGGTGATTTAAGTAAATGTCCTCCCCTGCAGGATCATGGCTTGATGCAATAGAAGGATAACGTAAAGGTTTTATTTTCAGACATACTAGAAGAGAAAATTCAATAACTGGAAACAGGAATCCCATTTTCAAAGCGAAAGCTTCTGAGGATAGGAATTAAGAAAATAATGTCATAAGAATTGAAATACAATAACTGGAAACAGGAATCCCATATTCAAAGCGAAAGCTTCTGAGGATAAAGATTAAGAAAATTATGTCATAAGAATGAAAAATACAATAACTGGAAACAGGAATCCCATATTCAAAGCGAAAGCTTCTGAGGATATAAGGATTAAGAAAATTATGTCATAAGAATTGAAAATACAATAACTGGAAACAGGAATCCCACATTCAAAGCGAAAGCTTCGAATGATAGGAATTAAGAAAATAATGTCATAACGTCTCAAATAATCCTATATTTTACGAAAAAAGGAACAGTCTGATGCTTAGCATTAAAAATATCTCTGCAAGTCTTCGGTGGTAAGAAAACTATAAAATGTACTGCCCCGCAAGGCAATAAATTACTGGTGCTGTTAATACACGTCCTTGGCATTACCATTCAACGCGCAATAATATAGCAATTAATTTAATTAATTTAAAATAACACTAATGACATGATATAACATCAATGAAATATAACGAATGGAATGTTAATTAATTGATCTTTGAAATAAAGTGATAAGAGACATTCTACACAAAATAACAACAGTATGGGTTACTGAACCCTTCAAAAGGGGTCTTAGAAGGTTTTTAAAAAGTCGGCAGTGCGAGTGGTGCACCTCTGGTGTTTCAAACGTCCATAGGCAACGGTGACCAATTTCCATCAGGTGGGCCGTATGCTTGTTTGCCAGCTAGATAGATAGATAGATATAGATAGATATATACTTTATTGTACAGCATAAAACAGAAAACAGTGAAATTAACAATAACCAAAAACAATAACCGCTCAGTGGTATAAAAAAATACAACAGAAACATCTCCATTCTTCTGTACCCATTTAACAAAAAATTCGTTTTTGAGATGGGGCTGTAAGAGCAGATACAATATCCGCTAGAGGAAAACGTTCTTAGGAGACCAATCATAATTTTTAAGGTATTCTGAACTGGCATTTTTTTCGCTAATGGTGACTTCTTTTCAAAATATATTTGTGCAGTTCCAAATATAGAACGTAAGTTTAAAAAAACATTTTCTGCAACTATAGCGGTTTAGGAACCTGCCCTTACAACCCCGACTTTTGACACGTCATTGACACCTAAAATAAACAGGCATTAATTCAAAACTTTTTCTATTTTTAAATATTTTTTTAACCGGTTCATACTCGCAGGCATTTCGTTGTATCAGTTTAAATCGTAGGTGATACCTTTATCATAGTGGTCGGTACGTGTTGTCGGTATAGACCTGTACAGGTAAAATGGACGACATTTCTTCTAATATATCGGTACAGTACGGAAATTAAAAAAAAACAATATGACATCTTCGTCATATGTATCTAATAACAGATTGAAGAGCAATTAAATCTGTTAAATACAGAGAAATCGACGTGGGCGCGTGTACACGAATACTTTATTTATAATACCAGCCGGAAAATAACTTGATAGAAATATTATGCACAACAAATTATTAATATTAACAGATTTCTCCGCGAATATCGGCATACATAAACAATAAATATAGTCGTTATGCATTTACATAACAACGCATAACGCACTAAAAATATGAAGAATGACACGAATATAGATATAGCTAGCAATTATTCTTGACATATTACGTCATTCATAGCTATTGGCTAAAAAGGTCACTTAAATAAAATGTGAAACTCAGATACAGAAGCGACGGATACGGAAAAAGCAGCTGAATCAATTGAAAGCAATAGGCCCCTACGTGAAGACTGTAGATACAACGGATACGGATACACGGATGAGATGAGATATAAAATTCGCAAACCGATATGCTTATTAGGATCTTTTTTAAACCGTTATTAGAAGCACGTCACTAATGGTTACTTCATTAATTCTCTACGTTATCAGAGGAACATACATGTGGGTGAGAGGAACGGAAAGGCAATTTGCATGAGATTAACCGTTGACTTATGGCCAAATTACGGTGTTCCGGACCTACAGTAATAACATATACGCGACCGGATTTATTAAGGGGACAATGTTGAAAAATGTTTCACATAACGGTACGCTTGATGGAAATGATAAAATATAGTTGCAGTTAGACTGTGTTTTGCCGCCAATTTGTCTTAAGCTAATTGTGGAGAAAATTGTGCAGACCACACAATTATAGAAGCGATTTAAAGAATAAAAACCGGAAATGCGTAATTTTGGATGGTTTAGATAAAGTTTTAATTCGTACCTACATTTAATTGTCTAGGGTGTAATTATCGAACTGACTGGCTTGACACGACACGGCTCGAGGTAGATAACTCAGTTGCTCAATTTACTTAGAGATTTCAGTTGCATTTCATTTATCTCATCGAGTCACAATTATGTCAGTGTTCCACATCTGATAATAAAAAAACATACATTATGAAACTCATCAATCATCGAGTATGTACTCTGGAAGAGTAATATTCGGCCAAATTAAGGTAATTATTATTTGAACATAATGCTCTTGATCTCGTAGAAACAGTCACTTGTGACTGGAGTACACGACCTGTATGATATTACTATTGCTTATTTGATCATACAAAGTTCATCTGTTTGCAATATAGACATTGATATACAGAACACAGGACATTCTGTGTCCCCAGCTTCGCTTGTACACGCCCGTTATTTTTAAATTATGGGAGTATATCTAATTTGTTGACATTATCATTGCTGCATGGCTCCCTCGGGTATTAGAGTAATGATTATATAGTCCATAGCCGTCCTAAATACAATTACCTAGTAAAAAGAACTATTCGAATAGGATTAGTTTTTCATGTGGTATGATTAAGTTAGGCTCATGTACGAAAATAAATGAGCAGTTTGAGTCTAGCTGTCTTGTTGTTTTAACTAACAAATTTTTCAGCTTCATAATATTGGTCTGACACACAGAGAAAGTATTTCCCCCTTACCTATCATCATCTCCTAAGTATCATTTAATGATTGTTTTAGTAAAGTTTACAATAAATTCATTTTACACCAGTATTGTTTAGGTGTTCTTTAGAAACATCTTAGTCGTGACTATGTTTAATAACCATTCATTAACAGCCATCGCGAACTGCAAGAGATGTAAACTGGATTTGCCTTTCTTTTCAGACAATAGGTGCGCTGGCGCAAGTGGGCCAGTGGCGCAAATGGGGACAAATTATGACGAGAATGATCGAGGAGCGGCAGACTGCCTGTCGCTTGCTTTCACCGTGATTGGTTACCAATTATACGGGCTGCTCTGACAGCACGCTGAATATATGGCCGTGGAATTCGGAAGACATTGTAATTAGCACTGACCTCAAAACGATTTTGATTTAAATTTTATTTCAAGACGAAATTGCTCTAATTGAGTAACAGTTTATTAGCATTTTACTTTTTCCAATGAGTTGGGACATCTTTTTTTTTGTAAAGTTACTTCCGAGCCACGTTTTTAGTAGAATTGAACCCTCATTATCTTCCAACAAAGCCGATAATAAATAAGCCAAATCGTATCGGTTTGTAACAGCCAAATATAGCAGATACTGGGCTCCAAATCCAGGTGGTGTATGGTAGTAACTGGAAAGACGCTAAGATAAAGAAGAATGCTTGTCGCCTTCATAGCATGAAATTAATGAATTTATTGTTCCGTTTGGATATGAAGGTCACCTTCTAATTTCTTTAATAAAGGACGTGATTATAAAGCACATCTTAAATACCGACACAATAGTGCATCAGTGTACTCGTGGTGTTAGACCATTAGATGCTATTGTTAGACCGACTTCGGCATTAGGCTCTATTGTTTTCATATGCGCAAACGCACGTCCGACAAGGAAGACACAAGTGTATGGAGATCAGGTCAAGGATGATTCAAATATATTATTGTAGTTGTTTACCATTATATTTTGGGCTATAATTAACATATACAATATTTTTTTAAATTCAAGGGTAATTATATTTATAGGCAGGTACAATAAATTAAACCTAACTAGTTTAGATTGAAAAAAAAACAGAGAAAACAGGATGTAAGGGAGAGAGACAGAGAGCCTCATTCAGATATCTCAGCCTCAACCTCAACTGTAAACTTCTTCACATATAAACTGTTGTAGTGGCATTTAGAAACTTTTCAGCGAATCGGATCAGCAGTGCGAGTGTTGCAAACGTCTCCATAAGCTGCTAATAGCTGTAAACTCTTTACTTTAATTCATTTGGCCCTTTAGACCAACCCCAGCTCCGTGCTTCGGAAGGCACGTTAAGCGGTTGGTTCCGGTTGCCGATAAAATGGCAGTCGTTAAGCCAAGTAGAAGGCCTTATGGGTTTAAAAAATTTCAACAGCAGGTCGCCGCAGCCTGCGCCTGTCCCATTTCAACACGGCAATGGGCTCACCACCTGTTACGTGGGACAAAAATGCATACGGTAAAATGTGGGCGTTTAATATGCCTCTGCCTACCCCTTATGGAATAAAGGCGTGATTAAAAAAAATAATGGCAAAAAAAAAAGAACTAATTAAATCTGTAAGATTGTTTACACCCTGCCTGCTGTATCTGATAGTTCTCCAGACAATCTTCCACATATTGACGAACATATTTCTCCAATTTGACTGAACTTAAAACTGATAAAAATCATTAAATAATCAGTAGTTCTGGTTTAATCAGAGTGTAACGTTACATTTAGATCTAAGAGTCTGTCGCGAGGCCTGGAGTTATCCTTCCGGGTGGTTTTAGTCTTAGGTTTAGTAGGTAGGAGTCCTAGAGGAGGAGAAATATTCCTAAAAAGGGTCGTTTTACAAAACAATACTCGGTATTCAAGAAATGTTTGAAGTTAGTTTTTACTTAAACTGTGCTCTAGCTTTTCCATGTACACTGTCTATGAAGCCGACACCTGCACCTCATATAACGGAACAGGAAATGATACTTCTCTACCGCAACCAATTAACTCAACACGACGACACTTGTTTTGCTATCATAAAAATTGCTTAAAACGTACGAGAATATTGATGCTCTGATATTAAAATCCAAGGTCATATCATCTTATAGGAACAACGGGCTCCTAAAGTAAAACCAGATAAGGTTTTTATTACCATAATCAAATTTTATTATGATACCATTTTTATTAGAGAAAAACACTTAAATGTAAACAATATAACCAATAAATATCACAGTGTGTATGACATTCTCAATGATCAAATTCATTCAATTGGAATAGTTCTAGGAAATAAAGCGTTTTGTGTTATAGAATAATTCATTCCATATTATAATGTCAAGGAGAATCTCGTATTGGGAGAGAATAACACGGCAGGGGCCTTTCTAAACCGACAAAGCTGTGTAAAATATATAATTTATTGATACTACCTTCGATCGGCGCTTGTCCCAAAGTGTCGTGTCGTGTGTGGCTCAATAAAGATCCTTACCTGTAAAAAAAAGAGTTGTTTTACGATCAATTACTCAAGGACAAATTATCGCGATAGATGTTAGGGATTTTGGATCGGTTATACTCCAGAGTGTTACTTTTGTTAGTGCTCTTCGATAACATATGGGGTTGAACAAACATGTTTTAGAGAATATTTATGTCGAGTATAAACATTGGGATGCTAGTTTAAAGAGTTAGGAATAAGGGGTGGTTTTTTAATCACGTGAGTCTAAAAACAAGATAATGAATTTAACACTAACTATTCAAATCTGTATCCATTCTTTCACAATTGTAAAAATAATCAAATGTTTCTCTCAGTAATCATTGAATTTATATAGGTATAGTTTACATAGACTTTTTTAACAAATAGCTCGGTTTCATCATCGGGCAGTGGAGGTTACATTTACATTTAGAGTATACATTAAACATATTCTGTATGGATTTAATAAATAATTCCAGTGGCTACATTCCATTATCAGATCAGCTCCATAATATCCAGAAAAGAGAATATGCAAGATTTCAGTTCAAGTTCAAACCGGAAAGTGTATCAAATCTAACTTGCAAGATATCGCACGAAACCCACCATATACCAAAATTAGATAAACTAAATATAAAATTGTAAAATAACCCCACCAAAAAATCGATTACGCTGTACGCATTTGACCAGATCGCGAGATGAACTAAAAGTTGAACTAAATTTCTCACATGATTAGAGATGATCCCAAATGACAACACAAGAGAAAGATCAAGCAAAGATGTGATGCGGCACAGGGTGTAATGAACTTCAAGAGAAGATACGTGTGGTCCGTTTGAACGTGGACCTGGCAACAGTGGTGTGTTTATATAAAACCAACAAAGTGTGACCACGGCAGCACGCATGCGTCGTAAAGCGGACGCCCGTCGTCGACCGCCGGCCATATGGCGGAAGTGGTTCGTATTCTTACGAACTTGGTTAGTATTGACACTCCGTAGTCTGTTAAAAATCAATGATAACGTTAATGATAATGAAGGACACCTAAAATGATAACTACCGCATTGTTCCCGTGACATACATTTGACAAAACTATGGTCTTGTACTTAGAATGGAATAGAAATATACTTTATTGTACACCAATTATTAACATTATATGGAATACAGGTTTAGAAATGTACAATGGGCGGCCTTATCGCTAAGTGCAATTTCTTACAGGCAACCTTTATACAACCTTTATACTTTATACTTGGTGTAAACTGTACATACTTACTTCTAATAACAATTTCAATAGCAGATCTTTTATTTTTTCCTATTAGCCTATTACCTTTCATTTTCTCTTTATAATAATGTACTTCTACCACTTCAGATGTTGTATTCGTACACAAGCTTTCGTAATCCTTATCAGCAAATCGAACTTACAGTACAGCACCTTGTTTTTAGTCGTGCATTCAACTCGATGAAAGGAACTCAACACAAGGTTATTCGGCCTATTTATATCTGCACTCAGATTTCAGTGCATGTCAAATTAAATTTATAATAGATCAACGAAATTAAAGTTCAAGGATTAATCCGTTCCCGGGCCATTGTCAAAATGGATTTGCAGAAATTACGTCCGCGTTCTAGCACCGTACCGAATTGTTGCGAACGTACATAAGCCAGTAATCAGCAACCGATTAAACGCCCATGCTGAAATTAGATACCACATACAATGGGAATAATTACACGGCGCTAAACACGCGGAAAGCCTTCGCAACTGAATAGATTACATACGCCAAAACGTTGAATAGCCCTACCATTTGCGACGAGATACCAGCGCCGGAATTGTGTACAGGAGAAGTTAATAACGATACTGGAAAACTTAAGGATAATTTTATTAATAATTCATAGTAGAAATAAAATTACTCTGAGTGAACAGAATCAACATTTCATGAATGTCGAACATTTATGCCAAATTTAGTGGAAATCGATGGAGAAATGCGACTTGTGGAGAAAATAAACAATTTAATGGATATTATCACTCACTCCTTTCGCTTGGTTAATTAAAAATAGGATATGATAATTTCGATTCTAAAAATCATTTTAAACCTAACCTATTTTTTAATGATTATCAAAACGGCCCATTTAAAAATGACAAAAATGTTGTATAATACATAATTATATTTTTTTTATATTTAGAGAGCGGTAGAATAAGTTTATAATCCTAAAAATAAGAAAGAATAGAATATGATTTCTTTATTTCCATAGCGAGAAACCTACCGAAAGACGACACTGAAATCTTTAAACATCAGCAGGTACTTTATTCGTAAAATTGTTTGTTTATTCAAATTAGCATTATCGCTGGATTCACCGAACCAAACATGGTTTTAAGTATGAGGCGCCACGGAGTGTTACTAATGGGTTTTGCGTAGGGATTGCTCATGACCATCACAAGGTCAACGCATATTATCAAACTGGAGTTTTTGCGTCTTTTATTAGGTTTATTAATTGGGGGCAGATTTTACGGCAAGACGACCTGCTGATATATCGAGTTGATTCATGGTGCTTACCAAAGATAAGTTTCTTGATTATCAAGTCAGTCAAGAAATTTATCTTTGGTCATTTGAATCACACATTAATAAGGACATGACGTAGATAGTTGATGAACAAGCTTTACCTAATCAGATAACATATATACGGAAACAGAATAGTTGGTAGATAATGGCTCTCACATCTTCAAATATCTGCTACAAAGACAGTACATCAAGAATATCGATGTCCACCACACACTGTAATATTTTTAAATGACTACAGATTTTACATTTTTTATACTCCCGAAGTACTCGTACAGCTGTTTTATTGTTTAGTTATAGTATTCCAGCATATATCACGTGTGGTGTGAACATTATTGAAAGTTAAAAAATAATCTGGGACAGTAATACTCCGTACAATAAACAGATCACATAACCGGATCAGACACTGTAATTAATAATAACATCAATAGTCAATTTGTCCTTTTGCTTCCGCAATGATATCATTCCAACCCTGTCAAACACTGTCATTATAATGATATGATTTGAATGTAATGTCATTATATACATTATACATATAGGAGCCGTCACAATTTATAATCATTATCAAATTAAATTTGGTCGCGGTAAGAGAGGAAGACCCAAAAAGTGCTGGCTTGATGTTGTAAGGGATGACATGCGTGCCAATGCTCTCAATACAGGGGATGCCGACGACCGTGCGAAGTGGAGGGGAAAATGTAAGAAGGTACAGACGCTGGGATGATGATGATCAAACTAAATTTGGTAACTCACTTTTAATACATATTAATGACTTTAAAAATAGTTCACAGCATCTTAGCGATATTAAATTTGAAATAAATCCACAGAAGTATAATAACGCCGTTCAAAAACCAGTACCAAGGTCGTTGAATACATTAACTCGAATGAATCTTAAAATGTATTCTTAATTACACCTTAATGTATATTTTAAGTAGACGGGCAACCAAATTAAAATCCTAAGAGCCATCATGTTATTTAAGTAGTTTTAGTGATAAAAGACAATGTCAGTAGAGACGGTACAAATTGGCAGTTCATAAAGACGATGGCAATAAAAAGTAATTTATTTTTATGACGCAAGATGAAATAGATATAGACGTAATCATAAACTCGATTGTGTTCATAATAAATATTGTAATTATTGTCAAAGATAATGGTTAGAATAAAATATAGTGAAGAGCATATAGTTCTGCAAAGTATAACTCGTGAGAAGGGTGACAACAAGGCCGGTCAAGAACTCGGGTGGCAGTCTACTATTTTAATCGTGACAGAACAGATCGAAATGATCGCTCAATAGCAAGCTGATGAGGGACGACGCGACGGTACAATTTGACAATTTTCGTAGTTCACTATTACAATCACGCTATTGGTCCTCGCCGTACAATCGGTAGTCTACTACGCATCAGTTGCATTTTTTGGTAGTCTACTAATATTTGACAGCTAAGAAAAGTTATTCTGGTACTATTTTTGTGAAGTGCGGTTTTGATATATATGACAGATGTCGTAGACTACCTAGTTTTTAGAGCGTTTGCCAAGCTCCCGTGTCAGTCGCACCGTTAAAGAACGCCTTGTGGATTTAGCCAGTTTTTATCCGACATATCCATATCGCTATTAGATCCGGTGGGGGGATGCTGGAAGCTTATACACGTAAGAGTGACCACGGGGGACAAGAGGTTCAAACACTCGAAACAATAACATGATTAACGAACTAACTTTATATTGTACCTATTTAGAAATGTGAAACTCAGATTACAATTAATATCAAAGAATTAAACTAGCTATTCAAAGGGGGAACGCTGCCAGTATCTTCGGAACCTTGCCTAAAGGGACCTCTTTTAATAATATATTTTAGTTATGTATCATATTTGTAAGGTTATATTTAATATTAAGTTAAGTTAAGTTGATATTTATTAATATTGTATATTAATATCAAAAGGTTACCAAATAGCATACTCGATGTTACATTGGCAATAATGTAAATATATTATGTCAATTATATAGATATTTTAATATAAATATTGGTAATAAAATATTTCAGTTCATATCTTTACAATCTAAATAAATAACTATAAGTGCGCAAGTAAATGTAAATAAAAGGAAAATTGCATTAAAATGCCAGCAAAATCGAGATCACAGTTGACTATTCTGGAGATATGGTCACCGCTTTCATTTCATATCTCAAGAGCGAGTTGTTTGTGTAGTGTTGTTTGTGTAATACCTGGCAAAATATTTTATAATTATTATGATACTTAGGAGCATGTTGTTATTTTATTAAGATAGTGGCGAGACAAAGTGGTATTGGAGTTATGTTTACCTAGAAATAAATAACGCCGTACGCTCGTTCTTTTTATTTTTTCGTACTAATATGACCTAATAATAATATGCAAGTAAGCAAATTAACGTTTGAAATAAGTATCGTCTCATAACTACATGTTGTCTACTTCCTAGAATAATCCTGATATTACCAGATTAACAGAGTTTCCTGAAGACATTGGATATGTAGATGGGAAGCATTGTGATATGATCGAAGTAATTCTTTAAATTTATGCAAAGTATAGTTTAACACTGAGATATGCTGAATCATGGAAAATGGACACAAGAACAAAATCATGGGAATTAACCTTCAAGTAGTTCCCATATCACACTAAAAGTTGTAATTCATATAAATAAGAGCAACAGATTCGTATCGCAAAATCTAAAAGGGAGCGGCGACCGAAGGTCGTGGACCAGTCACGTTTAGAAAGACTTAAAGAGATATCATGCCAGGTTGGCGACCAGCACCCAAGGTTGACGTTAGTCGTGAGTAGTCGTGACTCGTGCCAAAGGCTAAAGGTTGGGCGAAAACCGAACGCGTTCGTACAACTAGACGTATGTTGTAGACAAAGACAGGATTGTAGAAACGGTATCGTGCAATCCACTTTTGGAACAGCTTTAGACGATTGTGAAATAAGGATTTACTAAGCGACGCCGGCAGCTCTAAGCGACGCCGGCAGCTTCAACTGCGCCAAATTAGTTTATCGCGCAACGTGTTTCCCGTGGGAATAAGAAGTTTTGCCGCGATAATCAAGGAGGAAAGGACTAACAAGTGAATTTACACGTGTGACGTAAAATAAAAGAATAAATAAACAAATACATTTGAAATGGATATGGATTAGGCTAAGCGCAGTAGGTTCTATATATTTATTAACATAGGAATATCAGATATAAAGTGCTTACATAATAAGTTCCATTGTTTGGATAAATACATCTATAGTTTGATACTAATGGTCCTAGATGAGGATTGTTTGTATGATATGTTTGCGTTTATACATTGACATGATGGACATACAATATGGAGACAGAAATCGTGGAATACGAAATAAAGTTTATTAAAATATACTATACATAATGTCAACTTTGTCATAATGTATGGAACATCTTAGTGTAGAAGAGTTTTAGAACAGTCAAAGCAGGAAAATAATAAAGATACAACAAGTAAATTAGTCGAAGCCTTATAATTCTATAACCTTTCCATGTTAATCGAATACATGAACACAATAGTAATGCTTTACTCACGATAGTACTATTTTAATTGTCAAGCGTGTAAAATGAATTCACATAAACTATATCAAACTTCTATCTTTAAACAAATAAATCTCTGAAAGATTACTATTTAATATCTAGTTATGACTGGAGCACTAACGCTATGGTTCGATAGAGGTGACCTTTTTTAAATTGTAAAAAATAATCATTAAAAAATTTAGGCAAATAGGACATGTCATATAAATAAAATGACCTTCCGACCGTCCGTCCATCCAGTCTACAGGTCCCATTTTTCATCGGATTTGCATGCAACTTGGCATGGACAATCCTTGATGTAGCCAAAAACTTTTAGCGAGGGGGTTTTTCGATCGGGGGGGGGGGGAATGGAGGGAGGGGAGGGGATATGGTCCCGTAGTGGTTGGCAAGAGCGCTCAAAACGAAAAAAAGAAATGTTAAATTTGTTTTTTTAATATAATAAAAAGAAAATACTCCGACGTCTACGATTCACAGTACCACTAGTTTAGCTAGAGTTTGGAAGCTCTACTGAAAACAGATCTGCAATTCTGATTAAAACGTGACCTATAAATAGTTCAAACTCGAACTTCCTTTTTACTCGAATGTCGAAGTCTATCCAATATCTGAGGTCATTCAACAACCAGCCAATGACTTCACGTTTTTTATAACCCATAAAAGTAACGTAAATGAACTCTTCAAGTGTTCGGTCAAGCATCCAGTGCTAATGGACAAAAAGTACCAAAGATTACTGCGAAACAATCGATTGGAATCACTCGAGTCGTCCAATGCCTTTGTTTCGCTTTATCGATTACGCAACAAATTCGTAATAAGAAAAGATAGTCTAATTTCTTTTGTGTCACTTGAATAACTCTAAAATGTTACAGCAAAGTCATCACGCAGTAGTTTAAATATAGTCAAGAAATAATAATGATAGAGAAGTGGGGTAAGGCATCAAGCGCTGCAAAAATATTTTTAATGTGAAATTTTGATTTTTTTGATAACTTGATTTCATATCTAGATAATATGTGATAAGATAAAAATAAAATAGACTCGACACAGACTACCTCCTGTCCTAATTATGCAACAAAACTGTAGTGTCACTGTCATGTTCGATTGTGAAATATACAGTTCGCTGCTGGGTGTAGGCCTCCACCAATTCTCTCCATAAGCCACTTTTTCGTTTCAAAGTATGACAAACAAATATTTGATAAGGCACTGACTTCATTCGGGTTCTTTTGATTGTGTCCGTGATATGAGATTGGTACCAGTCGCCTAAACTAGATATGTATTGTATAAAAATCCGGAATGTAAATCCACTAGTATTCATCTTTGTATCTGCATCAATATGTTCCAGTTCAATCCAGCCAAATTCTATTATAATCTATCTGGTTAAATCGAACGAAGCAACAAACTAAGTACATGTAACGTAACTAATAAGCCACTTCAGAAGCTCAGAAGAAATAGCCACCACGACACATTAATTCTGCTTTATCTATGCATTCTAGTCATTATTTTTTTTCTCATCGTGTCTGCGTATTTTGCGGTAGATAACATAATCGGGTAGCAAAGGACAGGTAGTTTAATTAAATTTATAGTTCGGCCCGTGCTAGCCGATGTTATCGTAGTAAATGAGAGCAATACAATGCGCCGGCGCATGCGGTAGGTACATCCGATAAAACTGCCAACGCACAGTTGTAAATTATAAAACGGGTCTTAACGTACAATGTCGTGCTGATGTTGTGAATATATACCGCAACAAACAAACATTTGCAATCTGGTTACAAGTACATGCCGCTGCACTGAAGCCTAGCCACTTCGATAAAATTCTACAAATCTCCAATTAAACCTCACCAAGCAGTCCATATACGTATTCGTGATCCACTGCCCCTCATCTACGCGTAGTTAGTTCACACCTCAATTCCTTAGATTCTCCTACATTAACACGTTTCCATTCACGCACGTATCTCACGTGCAGACGCATCTCTGCGTTTCTAATTATCGTAAGCGGATTCATCGCTTTAGTATTTCGGCCGCGGAGTAAGCGCAGTCAAACTGGAGCGTGCGAACGTCATAGTAACCGCATATGGTAAGCACTGATGAGCATCGTTCGTGGCACATCACTAATTACCATGCCGTAGGGCTGTATATAATGCGACAAAACAACATAAAATGTATATTGTCTTTTTCCTGCGTAGAATCACGATTCGTAGAAGACTTGGAAAGAATGGAGATGAAACAAATGTAGTCATATTTTATGTTAAGATGTTATTTTAAAGTCAGATAAAGTATCAAGGTGAAATAATAATGCAGTCAAAATAATTTTACCAAATAAATTAATTTGGTATTAATACATAAGGAACAATTAGCAGTACAATGGGCGGCCTTATCGCTAACAGCAATCTCTACCAGGCAACCTTTGGATGGAGAAAGTTGGTTGAAGGTATAATAAGGAGTGCTGATAAATTCAATTTTTTTTTTTTTTTTTTTTTCTCGGTTACTAAGAACTTATGACTCAAAATTATTTTACAATTATAAACCTTGCCTCTTTTGGTAGCTTGCAAGATTTTATTCAGAGTATAACCAGGAAAAAACATGCTATTAGTTATGATAAAGATAGAAATATTATTATCAAGCTAAGCTCTTGCAGTTGCCAGATAGCTTTTTTAATTATCAAGGACTTGTTTTAGCGACTATATAATTGCTGTGATGCAATGACAATGACCGTAAAGAAAAATATTTAGAAGTCCCTGCCTTGTATGTTGCAATTTGCTACCAAAAGGCCAACAGCAGCTACTCACAGACTACAAACTCAAAGTGGGTAGAGTTGCTAGAGTCCTCTTCAGTAATAATACAGATAATTTATATAACTTACGAAATTTGAGCTTAACTTCTATACAAACTTTACTTTTGTTTGTCTTCTGTTTGATTGATTCAGTCATACCAATATTGGTATGACTGAATCAATCAAACATAAAAGAAACAAATATATTTAAAACAGTTTTTCTGATAATATCATTCTCTTTAAATTCCTTTTAAAATAGTCTCCTATAAAGAACTCTCTAAATTTTTTTACACAAATTGATTAGAGCAAACTGGCACATAATTCAATATACCAAATTACGTCATAGAATATACCTCGCTCTTTTGTTAGCTATCATTCTTTATCATTTCTTATTTTTTATCTGTGTTACAAACTGATGTTTGATTAATATATTCGCAATACTTGCAATATTTTCGAACGCAAAACAGCAACACTATGATGTCGAAAAAAACGTTCATCTAGTGAAATCAGATTTTTACGCAAATATTTTTTCATACTGGAGGTGTCAAGAAGACTTGCTCAAACTTATAAAACTTAGAAACCAGATCATCGCACAAGCAGAAAAAATTACTGTTTATACTGTTGATTGATGGAACTTGGTGGAACTTGCTACAAATCTTGAATAAAAACACTGCAAAACACAGGTAAGGCGAAAAGAAATGAATCTGCAGAAAGCATAAGAAGTATGGATTGCGAGGTGAGGCGATTTATCCTAAAAACTGAATTGACTAGTATTGATAGAATCGCCCATTAATCAGTACATTATCCAATAATACAAAAGGTGCCACGCTACGGTAATAACAAAAAAAGGACGAATAGGCGAAACTTACTCGAATGTAAATATAGTCATAAATCATATTTAATTTTAAATTTTCCGGTTATCACAAGTTTGTTAAACACGTAAATTTGATATGACACAAGTCTCTTTATTCGTTGTATCATGCGTGTTGTAAACATAATAAGCAAATCTAAGTTACGATTGCAGTTTAAAAATTGAATAGTTTCATGTCTCTACAAATTTTACTTTGTAGATACTGACAAAGATAGAGGTCGTCTACCAGTTGGTATCTTATGCGTTCTTAGAGACTAAAATCTAGACGCATCCACCTTTTCGCAACATTTGAGTAAAATATTTGGATGCTGAGATATCTGATAAAGCCTTCTGAATTATACATGTCACATTGTTCCCGAGCGCGGTAAACTATATTCGCTTATATAAGTAATGCATGTTTTAAATAATAACAATAGCTACTGCAAGTGCATGAGCTTGAAAATTATAGTTATAGATTTTGGATAAAATTATAGTTGTATTTTTTACCATAATATCCAAACCCGACTCAACCTAATTTACATGTAGCTGGAGTAAAAAAAATGTTTTCTTCTACTCGTATTTGCTTGCTCACTTTTCGCTTTGCGGAAATCTGTTAGCTGTTTTCTAGTAGTTCCTAGGTTCAGTGTGGCAAGCCATATCAACAGTAAGTTACTCAACATTATATCATTATACATCAATATTTTTTTGACTTCCGAAATTTCTATGCAGAATATTCTCACTGTATAAATGGCATATGTCTATGGCAATATTCTTTTATGATAATCAGTTTCAGACTTCCTTATTCTGTATATGGTGTTATTCTTATCTGACAAAATACTAGAACGATGTAATAATCATTAAGATTTTTTCTCACTTCACGATAAAAAAGACATTATACATTTACTTCAAACGGTTAATAAATCTTCATACACGGATTTTCCACGCATAAATATACTTGTCCAGCAGAACAAAGAGTGCTAGAGGCATTAATGGACTTATAATAGCGAAGACCATGAATGCAATGAAGGCACGAATGTTAAACGTTCTCATGGCTCTGGATAATGTCGCGAGTCATTAGTGAGCAGGAAGCGACACGGCAAATTATCGCGACGAGGAACAGCGGTTAATTGGAGAATCTGCTCGGGATGTACGTGTACTTACTACCGCGAGCTAGTTGTTCTTGTGCGGACAGGTGAAACTTGACTTTGGACAGTTTTATCGGAAGGCTAAATTTAAATGACTAAAAACTGTACAACAATGTTACAAACCCGATCTGTGCATGAGGTTATGAGTAGATTTCTCGGTTCTCGTAAATCGCGTCATACTTTTATCCAAAATCTATAAGGACCGTCCCAAAATTAGAAAAAAAAAACGTAATAAGCCGGTTTGGAGAAAAGGTTCAAAGGTTCCAATACTTTAAATTCAGTTGCGTTTACCTTAACTATTATGTATAAGGGCGGGGATTATCAGCCTTCAGATTAAAAGCTTAGCGCTTGACATATCCCTGAATGGAAGTAATAGTACACATAAATATTCACAATTACACGTTACACGATCGTAAATGTCAGTAAATACCACCAAGGAATCAGAACGACCACGAGTAGGTGGTACTCGACACGAAAATACACTCTTAATAAATACAGTATTTTAAAATATTTAATGCTGGCGTAAATCTTACAATATTCAGAAAAACGATAGCTATGTGGTCTAATATGACATTTGTGTTGTGTTATATCCATAGGAGAAAGGAGGTAGCAGATTCTGTTCAGCTTACTTAATATATAAAAAATATGATTAAGGTCAAGCAGAAAAAAAATTTAAGATTTCTGGGAAGGTCCAATATTCATTAAAAATTCTCCTGTCCCTTCTAGTCCTTCTCCAATCTCTATTGTTATGTCTCGACTTGTATCAGTGGTACTGTCGCTACATTTATCAACATATTCGACAGCTTTATGACATGAGTTAGTCAAAAATACTGTACTTCTTCCGTTTTGATGTCAATAATTACATTAATAACATTTTAGATGTTTCATCTTGAGATGCAGAAACATTAGCACTGAGATAGTCGTTTTGAAGACATCGCATCACTTCGTTAGAGAATTGGAATAATGGGTGGTGTGTAGTTGGGCTGAATACCTGCCGCTGGCGACCTCGTACACTTACCGCCTTGCCCACTTGTAGCTTTCTTAGATACATCCATAATATAGGTACGATATTCATCTACTCTTAAGACGCTGTAAACTTATAAATAAACTGCCGTGTTGATTCCTCAGTACGAATAAAATTTGCTAGTCAGGTCAAAACAATATATTATCGAGATTATCTACCGCTATAGATGTGATTTTTCTACAGACATATCCTCATTTTCAGGTATGGTGTTAGATATATAATTATCTAGTGTGGTTTCTTTACTCGAGTTGCCTCTTAGTCTAGTGATTAGAGTATCGGGTTCATATAGTAACCACAAGTAATCTCTATGTACTATGCTGGCAAGTAAGGTCCCTTGGGCCCCGGTGATCTTGATGGGGCCCCTTACACCCAATTTAACTACAAAACGTTTACTTAACCATTATACTTTCCATAGTCCTCGATATTTCATATATGTTGCAACAAATTAAATTTGATAATAACAAAATATTTGCACACATTTAGATGACATTTGGCTGTTGTCGAATCGTGACTGCAAAATGACAAGTCGTGGCATTCTCAAAGTATTTTTCACCTTTGCGAAAGGAGTCGTGATCGGATTGGTAACAATCGTTCCAGTAGGTAGGCGATCTAATCGAAATAGGTCGTTTATACGTTCAGCGCCGCTTGCGCAATGAGGCTAAAGGGATTTATTGTTTAAAAGGTCACAGCACACGTGATTATCGTTCACGTTTATGAGTAATGCAATATTCTCAGGATATATACTTATAAGTACTTCATTACCTATTCCTTTCATTGTTCGTTTTTACCCGGCTACTATTTACCGAAAAAGGGTAATGAAGTGTATGATTTAATAGTATTCGAAGTAAATCGTATGAAAAATAAACTTATTTCAGAAATTACGTAGTATACTATAGGTTTCATTGTAAAATATATTTAGAACTGTTTTCTCGTGTTGACTGCCTCTATGGCGCAGTGGTAGTGCATGCGACTGCCGCGACTGAGGTCCAGGGTTCGATTCCCGGGTCGAAAAAAATATTTGTGTTATCTGAAAATGTTTGTTTCGGAGTTTGAGTGTTTGCTATGTATAATATGTATGTATTTAGAAATATATAAGTATGTTTATCAGTCTTCTAGATCCCATAACACAAGCTTAGAATAGCTTACTTTAGGCTCGACGACGCTGTGTAAAAAAATGTCCCACAATAATATATTTTACGCTATCATATCGTAGTATAAAGAAACAAACCCAGTTATCATTAATCCGACAATGCTCATTGATAACATCTTGGAAGGCTATTTGCAGCTCATCTATTCACCACATTCAGCGTTTTTGCGACTCGTCCAGACTGCAGAGACGGCATACCTGTGCAATAATTTTATAGTTCCGGAGAAACTATTGAGGGAAGCGGCATACGTACTTAAATGATGGTAATTATTTGATAAACGCACCCGATGGCGCCATTCTGAAGTATGTGCAGTGTTGAAGGCGCTTCGTGGGCACTAGCACTAAGTAATTAATAATTTCTTTAAGAAGTGTTTGTTTAAGTATAGTTATGTGACTTGCTTGGTAGTAGTAAAGTAACATGCTTAAGTTAAAAATAATAGACCTACAATATCACCTATTAAACTACTCGTTTTATACCAATTAGGTTGTAATAAACGACTAATTTTAAAGTTTCTTACTTTTTTGGTGCTCTGTATCCCGTCTCTCTTAGTCCACGAAGTTTAGGGTTGAAATTACTATTAGGTACTATACTATTGCACGATAGTCAAGAATCACATCAAATATTTAATTGATCAATCAATTAATTTGTCTATCTTCACGCTGTATCCCTTACGGGGTATTCAGAGAGGATTAGTAGTTAATTAATTGAATTATCATAAAAACATACTTCGGAAGGCACGTTCAGCAGTGGTCTTGGTTGCCAGTAATAAGGCAGTCGTTAAGTCAAACTGAAGGCCTTATAAGTAGCTTAAAAACGTTTCAACATAGCAGGCTGCTACAACCTGCGCCTGACCGTTTCAACACGACAATAGGCTTCACCACCTGTTTTGTGGGACAAAACACTACGGTGAAATGTGGGCGTAAAATATGCCTTTGTCCATCTTCGGGGATAAAGGCTTGACTGATAAACGTTACTGTTTACACTGTTGATTGATGGCACTTGGTGGAACTTGCTACACATCTTGAACAAAAACACTTGTACTGTTCCACTTATTTATTATTTTACCTGACCGGTTTCGCCTTACGGCATTTTCAAAGGTTGTCACATATTTAAACTTTAACCTTTGAAAATGCCGTAAGGCGAAACCGGTCAGGTAAAATAATAAATAAGTGGAACAGTACAAGTGTTTTTGTTCAAGATGATAAACGTTACAATCGACATGTTCAAAATACTGGTGCCAGAACATGAAAGGGGTGCAATCGTTTTTGTTACCTAACAGACAGCAATACCGCCGCTGCCGACTACCCTCACGCACAATTATTACCCCAACTCTCCAGCCGTCATTGTTACCTACATACAACCTCAACTACTCCTAACAAACATCATTAGCGTAATCTACGCAATATTATGACATTTAAATCCATTCAGTCGTTTTTACGTGAAAGAGTAACAAACATCCATACAAACTTTCGCATTTTATTAAGAAATATGACGTTAAGAGCAATCACAGCTGTATCATGCCCTGTATAATTCATTTAAGCATGCGACTATATGTTGTTTTTCGCAGGTATGTTTGAATAGGTCGTTTAAATGCAATTAGCGACATTATTGTATGTGTTGTCCTTTATTACGATAATTCATGTACTTTTTCGTAGTGTTATTTGTTTTAAATGACTCTTTATTACGCGGGTATGTTGAGCCTGCTCAATGAAGGCTGTGACGACTAAATTATACTAGTAAACTAAGCTACTTTTTATCATTGAACACATTCAACTTTTATGTATCTAATAATACTTTGGCATTAATAACTTACAATTGAAGTAAATAACAAAGTGTAGAAATGACATCTTCCCAGCAGAGGATAACAGGTTAGCCCAAAATGTATATAAAGATCTCGTGGTGGATGAATCTGAAGTTCAAACATTTAATTTGTTGATTGTAGACTCATTAAGTATGTATAAAAGTTCTGCTAATGTTACTTCAAAGTTACATTTTGTTTATATCAGCATCACAGCATATTATTACACAACATATTTTATTTATATCAGCAGCACAGTATATTTCCTGAAAATCTCCATGAATTTCCTCCCAACGTGTTATTGTTATTAAAATAAAACAATAAGAAAACAAACAATAAATAGACACGTATCTGCCAGGACACAAATTTGTCTGATTTAACATATGATATTTATAACTACCCCACAATAGGTCACTCTATATTATCATATGATTGAATGATTTGTTGACGACTGACTCACGCTTAAGTCCCTCGTTTGTACCGCCTATTGCCTAACACGGTAACACGCACATTTTTATCCCCTTTTAAGATATATTATACGTGGGAAATGAATTCGCTTGGCCGTTCCGTGGCATACAGCCAACATATTACCTATTACCATTGTTTCGCAACGCTGATTCATAACTAGGGCTGCCGCTTTAGAGATTTGACACAATGCCACTCTGTTGACCAAGTTTATTATTATATTGTGTGTGTGTATGTGTTTACGCGACATGCTTAAAAATAATGAAACGTAAATGTGCTTCGGAGTTTAATTAGTCGAAAAAAAAGCAAATACAGTTTATACTGCTTGGATAGGTGCATGGTTATCATAGAGAGCGGTAACATTAAATTTCATGAACTAAAGTCTGTCAGGGTCTTCAAGTGCGTCGTGGGCGGCAAGATAAAAACAGTTTTCTGGTAGAAATCAAATTTCATCTGGAAGACATGTTTTACACAACATTCACAATGCCGCCATTACGCGTAAGAGAGGGAAAAAAGGCATTGTAACAAAGACAAAACAGTCTTGTTGGTGTTGCCAACAAGGTCAATCTTTAACGTTTTGAAATTTTGAGGAATTATTTGCAGCGCTGACTCAGTTTTTGAGGTCATCAGGTATCACTTATCCCAAATGTCTCTTCTCTGTTTTTGAGATGAAACAATGGGATATGTGATATGCTCGTTACACATTTTGATTAACAGTTACTGACAGCCCTGATCATAATAACCACAGTTGACATTTTACAATGTGTAACTAATCTCATTTTATGAACGTGATTGCGAAATGTCATAATATTGCGTAGATTACGCTAATGATGTTTGTTAGGAGTAGTTGAGGTTGTATGTAGGTAACAATGACGGCTGGAGAGTTGGGGTAATAATTGTGCGTGAGGGTAGTCGGCAGCGGCGGTATTGCTGTCTGTTAGGTAACAAAAACGATTGCACCCCTTTCATGTTCTGGCACCAGTATTTTGAACATGTCGATTGTAACGTTTATCATCTTGAACAAAAACACTTGTACTGTTCCACTTATTTATTATTTTACCTGACCGGTTTCGCCTTACGGCATTTTCAAAGGTTAAAGTTTAAATATGTGACAACCTTTGAAAATGCCGTAAGGCGAAACCGGTCAGGTAAAATAATAAATAAGTGGAACAGTACAAGTGTTTTTGTTCAAGATGATAAACGTTACAATCGACATGTTCAAAATACTGGTGCCAGAACATGAAAGGGGTGCAATCGTTTTTGTTACCTAACAGACAGCAATACCGCCGCTGCCGACTACCCTCACGCACAATTATTACCCCAACTCTCCAGGCGTCATTGTTACCTACATACAACCTCAACTACTCCTAACAAACATCATTAGCGTAATCTACGCAATATTATGACATTTCGCAATCACGTTCATAAAATGAGATTAGTTACACATTGTAAAATGTCAACTGTGGTTATTATGATCAGGGCTGTCAGTAACTGTTAATCAAAATGTGTAACGAGCATATCACATATCCCATTGTTTCATCTCAAAAACAGAGAAGAGACATTTGGGATAAGTGATACCTGATGACCTCAAAAACTGAGTCAGCGCTGCAAATAATTCCTCAAAATTTCAAAACGTTAAAGATTGACCTTGTTGGCAACACCAACAAGACTGTTTTGTCTTTGTTACAATGCCTTTTTTCCCTCTCTTACGCGTAATGGCGGCATTGTGAATGTTGTGTAAAACATGTCTTCCAGATGAAATTTGATTTCTACCAGAAAACTGTTTTTATCTTGCTGCCCACGACGCACTTGAAGACCCTGACAGACTTTAGTTCATGAAATTTAATGTTACCGCTCTCTATGATAACCATGCACCTATCCAAGCAGTATAAACTGTATTTGCTTTTTTTTCGACTAATTAAACTCCGAAGCACATTTACGTTTCATTATTTTTAAGCATGTCGCGTAAACACATACACACACACAATATAATAATAAACTTGGTCAACAGAGTGGCATTGTGTCAAATCTCTAAAGCGGCAGCCCTAGTTATGAATCAGCGTTGCGAAACAATGGTAATAGGTAATATGTTGGCTGTATGCCACGGAACGGCCAAGCGAATTCATTTCCCACGTATAATATATCTTAAAAGGGGATAAAAATGTGCGTGTTACCGTGTTAGGCAATAGGCGGTACAAACGAGGGACTTAAGCGTGAGTCAGTCGTCAACAAATCATTCAATCATATGATAATATAGAGTGACCTATTGTGGGGTAGTTATAAATATCATATGTTAAATCAGACAAATTTGTGTCCTGGCAGATACGTGTCTATTTATTGTTTGTTTTCTTATTGTTTTATTTTAATAACAATAACACGTTGGGAGGAAATTCATGGAGATTTTCAGGAAATATACTGTGCTGCTGATATAAATAAAATATGTTGTGTAATAATATGCTGTGATGCTGATATAAACAAAATGTAACTTTGAAGTAACATTAGCAGAACTTTTATACATACTTAATGAGTCTACAATCAACAAATTAAATGTTTGAACTTCAGATTCATCCACCACGAGATGTTTATATACATTTTGGGCTAACCTGTTATCCTCTGCTGGGAAGATGTCATTTCTACACTTTGTTATTTACTTCAATTGTAAGTTATTAATGCCAAAGTATTATTAGATACATAAAAGTTGAATGTGTTCAATGATAAAAAGTAGCTTAGTTTACTAGTATAATTTAGTCGTCACAGCCTTCATTGAGCAGGCTCAACATACCCGCGTAATAAAGAGTCATTTAAAACAAATAAAACACTACGAAAAAGTACATGAATTATCGTAATAAAGGACAACACATACAATAATGTCGCTAATTGCATTTAAACGACCTATTCAAACATACCTGCGAAAAACAACATATAGTCGCATGCTTAAATGAATTATACAGGGCATGATACAGCTGTGATTGCTCTTAACGTCATATTTCTTAATAAAATGCGAAAGTTTGGATGGATGTTTGTTACTCTTTCACGTAAAAACGACTGAATGGATTTAAATGAAACTTTCCAATAATATAGCTTATACATCAAAATAACACATAGGCTACTTTTTATCCCGGGAAAAGTTGCTGTGGGAATCGGAAACGGGAAAACTTCTCTACGCGGGCGAAGCCGCGGGCGTCAACTAGTAAATATTTTAGAAATTTTTAAAAATGAAAATTTCGACCGTAAAGGTGATGGATGTCAATCACTAGGCTATCACCACGGAGGACAGAAATAATTGTCATTCTGTACTCCGTGGAACTGTAATTCTGTACTCCGTGACTATCATAAATTGAAAAATTTAGTTGAATAATATGGAACCATAAAAATAATATGAGGAAAGAAATAAAATTGGTTCAGTTTTTTCACTATTATGCGAGTGCTATTAAATTAGAAAATAAAATTTGCATAAAAAGATGTGCTAATATAGTTAACAAACAAAAACTTAATCAAAATGATACGATATTATTACCAAATGTGGTCGACTATAAATTGAATGTTACCAAAACGCTTGCCAAGCGGAAAATTCAACAGGTACCTAACCTAAACAAATCAACCATTTCTTATTTGTTTAGCAACAACAAAATTAACAAACAATGAAGAAACAACAAACATTATAGCCTTTTTATTAACAGGTACCAATTGAATAACAAAATTGCTAACCTCGACCGAGCCAGACTAGATTAGAATCAACAATTGCAATTTTTCCTGACACGATATAAGCTTGCAAAATTTTGTTCTGTTTATCGTTCTGTACCTACGCCATTTTTTTATATGCATTAAGGTGACAAAGCAGAAAAATGGACGGCCTACCCAACCGAAGCCTTACATGGGAGTAATCACTTAGGTGTAGGGGGGGTACTTGATGGGGCATCAAGATCTTCGAGACCAAAGTTACCTCACATGCTAGTGATGCAGCTGCTGACTAACGGACGATGCAAACACGAAGCTTCTTCTTTACAGGGTTGGAAGGTCAGACGGCTGTCGACCATAATGATGCCGAAAAAAAAAAATAGGACGTGTGGCACTCGGCGACTGCCGCGGTAAAGCTATTGCATAGCATACCTTTGTTTTTCTTTAATATAAATTCAAGTTACACTAAAAAAAAACACCCTCATCCTCACCCCTCACCCACCCTCACTCTCACAGCCACCCTCATCCTCACCCTCACCCCCCCTTACTCTCACAGTCACCCTCATCCTCACCCTCACACTCACTATCATCACGTCTCGATCCGTGCGAGCTTCGTACAGTCGTACCATATAATATATGTACTTACACGTTAAGCCAACGCTCGCCGTGCTCGGTGAACTTCGTGTGACCTCGTCTCGAACTTCGTCTTAGGTTTTTTTCCTTACGGAATTTCTTGATTAAAGCCCACTCAAAGCCCGCGATAAAAACTATGCAATAGCTTAAAACCAAAAGATTGCTGCTTTTAGCAGTCACATTAAAGATGATCAAAGTCTTTGAAAACAACTGGGAATTCGCTAAGACAAAGAAGAAGATATGGTCCTAATACTATCCCCCATCCCTCTTACTGTAACTACCGTCAACCAGGATCATGACCTCATTTGCATTGACAAAAATCAGACAAATTACACCGAGCTGGAACTCGATAAAGTCACAGAAGAAGTTAAAGTGTCTAGAAACCCGGATCGAAACTTATCATTCTGTCA
Source organism: Thumatha senex (assembly GCA_948477245.1). Lineage (NCBI taxonomy): Eukaryota > Metazoa > Arthropoda > Insecta > Lepidoptera > Erebidae > Thumatha > Thumatha senex. The sequence continues at coordinate 27,274,632 of OX419729.1, read as the reverse complement.
CGTCTTTTTACCCGAAGAGGTGGTAACTATGCGTCCACATTTCACCATACCAATCGAATTTATTAATACCAAATCGAAACTTTAAAAAAGTACCATAATAACATACCATTATTGTTTATAAACAAGAATTATCATCTTCATACGTATATACCAAGGTTGCGAATCATCATATGGATGGTTGTGTCCGCTGACTCAGCGACCTTGTTGCGCATGTGTTGTGTGTACGGCGCCGGCGCATCATTTCACGTCATTGTGTTTTATTCAATAAAAGCTCGTTAACCTGTCGCAATTCACATTAAGTAGCTGTTAATGTACCCTATTGTTACAATGATGGGTAATTTATTGAGATAGCTCAGTGATAAATTTATAACCACTCAGGTGAATTAATTTTACTTTGTTGCTTTTAATGGTACAGAAGCTAAGGCGATGTGTGGGGTTTATTTTCTTTGTCAGGTCAGGATAAATGGACCCTATATCAAGCCTGGGTAGACATAAAATAAAATGTGTGGTTGTCACGACTATATGTTCAACATGTTTAATAGGGTTACCAAATGGGTGGATCGATTTAGTTGCAGATTTTTGTTTACAAGCGGTTTGTGTTTAGGCTTTTGAAGATCATTAGTTTATTATTGATTTCCAATGAATTTAAGAAATCGCGACAATTATTTAACGTCCAATGCTTTGAAAGCGCCGATACAACACATTGTCATCGCCTCATCTTTCAACGTGACAATAAAAATGTGATAATAAAAAATACAGTATTGTGCTAAGATGTTCGGGGCCCACGTCAACCTCACCTGCAAGTCGTGCTACTGCTGACTAACAGACGAGGTTAGTACCGAACATCTCGATTATAGAAGATTCGACAAAGTGTACTTGTATTTAATATTGCAAATCAATCTCAGTACACGTACTAGTACAGCACACGATGCGAATGGCACACCCATCCTACCTTATAATACTATGTCAATGATGTCGAAAGCCTAAAGCTTCGCTAGCACCATATATTAGAGCGGAGGTAAAATTTTTAAGTAATAAGTTATATTTTTGTTAAAATCTAAATTCTGGCTCCATCACGATCTAGTCGTCATCTTGTGACAAACCCAAAAAAAGTGTGTGTGTACACGCGTAAGAAGTTATACTTCTATGCGGTAACAAGTTTAAAAACCTTTAAAAAAAAATCATTCGCCTACTAGGGTAAGGCAAAAGATATTTGTAGAAAAAAACTAAAATGTTTACTTGCTAACTTCAGGGTGTTTGAAAACTACTTTGAATGTAGTTATAAGTTGTCATGGAAACACTTAAACTTCGAGATGTCGATTTTTCTTGACGGTCTGCGCGTATAAAAATTGGTTAATAACTTTATGAGTTATGAGGTTACATATTTCGTCATTGAAGCTGGTCCATGGGAGCTGCAATAAATATTATATAATTTTAACTTAATACATAACGTACATAGAAACATACATCATACCAACATCTTTCATCTTGCACTTAGGTAGCATGCCGTACATGCCAACGGTATTGAACAGTAAGTAGTAAGTAATAAAATGTCTCTCAACTATGTATTAAGCACGACACATACGGTCATAAGCTGGGAAGTTGGCAACTTGCCTTTTTTCGCTAATAAATTATTTTTACGGACAAGAGTTCTACATAAAAACTATTTATCGGAGCTTTTAATGCGAAACTTAGTCATATAATACGCAGATAAATATTTCTACAAGTTACGTTTTTTATTGGGTTGACAATCCGTGAGTTATAGGCTGTTGTAATGGCGTCGTTACCAACACCAGAAATAATTTACATCGTTTCATTAAGCTCTAGAAGCCCACGCAACAAAAACTTGTCACTCTCGAGATTTAATCTCTTCCTCCTCAAAAAAACTTTGAACCCGAGACACAGTCATGTCTGACATTTATTGTCTTGCCCATCTTATTATCCTCCCAGTAGCTTCCATACCTTGCCTGTCGTTGAAGCCTAGGATTTAGGATTTAATGACTGCTGGGAGCAGTTATAAGGCTCATGTCATGTTCTTTGGTCAAAAGGTTTATTGCTACCAGGTGTGGTCGCTAGAATTCCAACTTAGTGGGATTGTTTATACCAAAATATTATTACTTCGTGGTCATTACTGGCGAGCCTCTTATCGTCTATTGAACACATCTTCAGACTCAATATTGCCACTTTTTGAAATAGGACATTTTAGTCAATGTACAAAACTGTTTGGCAAACCCTTCTATAGCTAAGTACTCCGCGAGATTTAGGGGTTAAACACCCTCTTGTCTAGACACTAGACTTGTCAGTTTCAAAGCACGCCACATACCTACAGATTTAACTAAAAGCTTCTCTTAAAGCTTATAGTACGGTCTTCAGATTTATTTTTTGATCCAAAAATGAAAATATTTGTTTTGTGAAATGAAATGTGTAGATAGAAATGAATGAATGAATCCTCTGGATCCGTGTAAAACTTGGTTTGACGAAGATTTTCCTGGTAGCTGCTTACGCGCCAGTATCTTCGTCGAACGCGAGTGAGCTAGAGGATTTCTGGGAGAGTATGAGAGAAGCTCTAAATGTGATAGAAGGAAATGAAAGACTTATAGTATGTGGAGACTTGAATGGATGGGTGGGTACCGCTCGCAATGGTTTTGAGTCGGTACTCGGGAAGTATGGGGATAAAAGGGTGAACGACGCTGGCAAGCTAATACTGGCATATTGTAAGGAGAAGGATTTGTTTGTGGCGAACACAATGTTCAACCACAAACAAATTCATATGTATACGAGGAGATGTAAGTCAAAGAGAAGCATGATAGATCTATTCCTAATGGATAGTCGGCTCCGTAAACAGGTGATGGACACGAGGGTTTATCGAGGCGCTGAGCTGGGATCAGACCACTACCTAGTCATAACTAGGATTAGGGGTCTGTTCGCGGGTTGGCGTCATCGTACCGAGTGTCCTGAACCTGGGCCGACTTATAGCATCAAAAGCTGGAAGCTGCAGGATGCATCCATTAGGGATAAATATAATGAAAGGGTAGCCGAAAAGCTTGGCGACGTCAATGTAAGCAGTGAGAATGTGGAAAGTGTATGGCAGAACCTTAGGGACAGTATGATAAATGCCGCTGTGGAAGTGTGTGGAGAAACGAAAAGAGGCAGTAGTAATAAGCGTGATGCATGGTGGAATGAGGAAGTGAAAGAAGCAGTTCGAATGAAGAAGAAAGCATGGCTAGAATACTTAGCCTCGCGGAATGATTTTAATATGAAAGAGAGATACAAGCTGCAGAAAGTTAACACGAAGGCACTGATAGAAGAAGCTCGTGAAAGGTGCAGAATGAAAGCGGATGAAAGGTTGTCGTCCAATTTCCGGGATAATGCCAAGCTCTTCTGGAAAGAGGTAGGCAAGACCCGGAGTTGTTCGGCAATCTGCAGTATGAATAAAGTGCTTAGTGTTAACAATGACGTCCTAACAGACCAAAGTGACGTCCTGCAGAGATGGAGTGAATATTATGGAAAGATGTATGCAAGAAAAGACAGAGATGCCACATCGGGAAGTGGAGCTCACTTCGATGCTCCGGATCCCGATGTCATTGAAGTCATTAGTATGAAAGAAATAGAACAAGCGATAAGAAGTATGAAATGTGGTAAGGCTGCGGGAAAAGACAGAGTTACTGCTGAGATGATCAAGTACGGTGGGTCGCGTGTCTGGGACACACTTTGTCTGTTATGCAACTTGTGCTGGCGGACGGGTGAGGTCCCAGATGACTGGCGAGTAGCAGTTGTAGTACCTCTTTACAAAGGGAAAGGCTCGCGCCTAAACTGCTCCAGCTACAGGGCGATCAGCTTGGTCAGCTTAGCTAGTAAGGTGTATGCAAAGGTTATAACGGCACGAATGCAAGAAAAGTCTGAAAGGTATTTATGGGAGGCTCAATGCGGATTCCGACGTGGAAGAGGTTGCATGGATCAAGTGTTTTCTCTCCGCATGATCGCGGAAAAGTTTCTGGCTCTTAGCCAGAAGGTTTTCTGCGCTTTTGTGGATCTAGAGAAAGCATTTGATAACGTTGTGAGAGAAACGCTGTGGGACTTGCTGCCAGGATATGGTGTGGACGGCTCGCTACTGCGGGCAATACAGTCGCTTTATAGGGACTGTAAGGCTTGCGTGCGAGTAGGGGGGGATGTGTCACCTCTTTTTGATGTCTGTACAGGCGTCAAACAGGGATGTGTCATGTCCGCCTGGCTGTTCATAGTGTATCTGGACAGTTGCCTGCAGAAGTTGAAAGATTTTAATATGGGTGTGAATTTGGGTGACTTTACAGTAAACTGTCTGCTGTACGCTGATGATGCGGTGCTCATGGCCTCATCAGAAGCCGACCTACAGGCATTAGTCACTAATATGAAAGAGGGGTGTGAAAGTAAGGGTCTCCGCATGAATGCAAGTAAAACTAAGGTTCTAGTATTTGAAAGAGGTGACGTAAGAACTAAATGCGAGATTAGGGTAAACCAGGAACGTCTAGAGCAAGTGAATGAAATTGTGTATTTAGGAAGTATGTTTAGCGCGGATGGAAGATGTGATTCGGATGTAGAACGGCGAGTAGCTGCCGGAAACAAAGTTAACGGTGCTTTGTCCCAGTTAGTAAAGCGACAAAGCATCGTAAAAGAAGCACGAATGGCGATTCATAACGCAGTGCTAGTGCCAACTTTGCTTTACGGTAGTGAAACCTGGGTATGTCAGCAGATGCATGAAAGTAAATTGAATGCTGTGGAGATGCGATCACTTCGAAAATTGTGCGGCGTTACCTTGGCCGACCGAATACGTAACGAAGTGATACGCAATATGGCAGGTTTGAATGAAAGTGTCAGCGTTAAGCTGGAAAAGGGCGTGCTCCGTTGGTTTGGACACGTCCAACGAATGAGTGAGGAACGATTGACGAAGAATATATATTGTTCAAAAGTAGAGGGTAGAAGGAGTCAGGGAAGGCCGAGACTTACATATGAAGACCACGTGAGCAGATTGCTCAAAAACGAAAAGGTCAAAAGTACTCGGATACCCAGACGTGCGTGTATGAAGCGATTGATGAATCTCGAAGAAGCGAAAGAAGTATGCATGGATCGCGAAGCCTGGCGATCTGTCCTCTCTGACTACCCCGTCAGGGATACAGCGTGAAGATAGTTAGTTTTTAGTTAAATGTGTAGATCGTCATCTCTGACTACCCCGTCAGGGATACAGCGTGAAGATAGTGTAGTTTTTTTTTAAATTTGTAGATGCATCGATTGTTAAGGCCGCCGATATAACAATGTAACGTTGAATAGTGGCGATAGTAACTCTACAGATCTATGCCTAGAAACATCTTGAAACTAACATAATATTATATTTTATCCAAATACTGTCCAAACTTTTCTTATGATTTAGAAAAAATGACAATGCATGTAGTAGAACATTATACAGATAAAAAAAACTCTATACTTTGTTAATGAATAACACTGACATTTTCATATTTTTTTTAGCTTTAATTAAAACTGTAATTAGCATCTTCATCGAAGATCGAAGAACTAGATAACGTGCAGATAAAACTACCAAAGGAATCAAGAACTTGATCAAACTAGTTTCCGTTCCTCTTGCAATATTCATAAAGAAGGTAGTTTGTTAAATATCTTACAAATATAAACTAACGACAAACATGACTCGTGTAAACGGGGCTTAAGATACCAAGTGCGTTTTATCTTGCGCTAAGCCACACATGCATTCCACCCTCCTTATTACTTACTACCCCTGCTGTCTGACTGATGAGGTCTCTATTTTTGCATTCTGAAGGGAACTTTTAAAGCTGAAGGGAACGTAGATAAGAAAAATTGTACTGGGAATTCTGCTGTTATAAATTAAAAAAGCACCACCACAATTATTATCATAGTTATTATAGGGGGGTTTCAAGAGATGAATGTATATCTTCTGAGAAATTGTAATGTAATTTATTTGATCAGGATTTTGTAAACCATTTGGAATAATGGCTTATTTTTAGGCCTGCTTATTCCTGGATTACTGCGAATTACAGGAATTTTTATGAATACTATGACGTCGTAGCAGTGCAGTCGTCAATAGATGGGTTGAGATATAGAGCGATATTCACTAACAATGTCAAAAAGCTTAATCAAAGCTACCGGTGTCTGTCAACTCAAACCTCGTGCTTAGCCTTCTGCGTCTAACTATGAAATTCTTCTTTATGCTTCTTTACAGTTCTGGATATTCTTTGTGAAAATGATTTTATATGATACCATCAATTAGTGCTAAAAATAGGTAAGAGTGCCGGATATGCATTAAAATGTGATTCCTTGCATTCCGATGACATCAAAACTCACATCCTACATAAAAAAAGGCTTTGTCTTTGAAACCTATAAATACACAAAAATCAACGGAATCTTTAAAGATTAGTCACTATATAAAGAGGCATAAAAGGTCATGTGGTCAAAGCCTACGTTAGTATTTGGCGGTTGATGAGGCACCAAATAATGTTGATCCACAATTTAGACCAATAGGAAAACTCTATTTAAAACAGTATTTGACTCATGAATTTTTTTTATACCACTGTGGTGGCACCAGCATACGGTCCACCTGATGGAAGGAAAAAATGAAAATATTTGTTTTGTGAAATGAAATATGTAGAATAATAAATTCTCACCGTTTTCTAGGAGAAGTGAGTTCAGATATTGGTGTCTAAACTAGATTTAGAGAATATTTAGAGTTGTTTAGTATACAGTCCGACTTCGATAACAATTGTCTGTATACTAAACAACAACATGTACATCATATTGTATTCCCAGTTGCTTCCTAACCCTACGTGGATTTGGAGCTCGAGGTTCACTCTTATTTGTTTTCTAGGAACTGTTATCGCTTGGCGATTGATTTTCAGCATTGTTGGGAGCGTAGCCTCATCCGTCAGTCGGCAGGTGCACCGCTAGCTAGTAATGTCGCATGGTCCCGGAGATCGTACACCCGTTAATTGTACAGTATCGTATAGTAGGTATATTGCTCAGATATTATTGAGTTAACTAGCTATTGCAATTTTTGTTTTACCACTGAGGTAGCAGACAAGCGGGCCACCCTATGAAAAGTGGTCATCGTAGCCTATGAACGTTTACAATACCAGCGGTGCAGCACTCGCGCTGCCGAACCTTTATAAACCTTCTAAGACCCCTGTTGAAGAACCCCATACTGTAGACGATTGGGGAAACTCTGGCAGGGAGTTTATTCCACAATCTAAGCGTACGCGGAATAAAGCCTCATTTGGAGCTAAGTGTGAATATACTAATACAAACAAAATTCAACGTAAAGACGGAATAGAACCGTATTCTCAGTTCGTGACAGACGCTATATCGTGTTACATGCCTATTTTGTTGACGACCGCATCAAATGCTGTTAATCTCCAGAAAAACATTGGTGATGATGACTCACTGTATTAATTGCTTCCTTGATCGTCAGAAATTACCGTTTTGGGGCTCAGATAAGTACGACCTTTGAGTTATGTAAATGAGGAATAGGTTAAGTAGCCATAAAAAAAGCTAGGTAGATATTTTTATATTGCCTTAATTTGGGCTATATGGCGCTGTGTAAAAAAAGTATAATTTATTTTAATGTTTCTCTTTTTTTTCGATCAAGCTGTTCTTTATATTCAAATATGAAGATAGTAGCATGTTAAGATTTTTTTGATTAGCACTTTATTACCAGTTATAATTGTAAGAATAATATATTCTTAAAGTCTAAGCGAAAGCAGTATGCATGGATCGCGAAGCCTGGCGATCTGTCCTCTCTGACTACCCCGTCAGGGATACAGCGTGAAGATAGTTAGTTAGTTTTTAATTACTTATATATATATATATTACATTCATACCATAATAGTAAATTTAAAAAATAATGTTTTTATCATTTATTATAATTGCTTTTTTTATTTCTTTATTGTACCAAGAAGTACATTTACAGATTCAGATTTACAAATGCAGTTCTTCTCCAGAATGAAAAACGTGCAATAATTAATGTCCAACCAATCAATCAAAATCAAAGTCAGTCAATTTGTGTCAATGGCTGCTGGATCAAACTACAAACATTACTGAATTTATAAAGCATCTTCTCAACCAAACAACCAGCGTTTTCGTTCTCTCAATCAGTACTTCAATACAAACGTGGAATACAAATCATTGACAAGTTAAGTCATTGATAAATTCTCAGTAATGCAACGTTCAACAATTCATACCTAATTGGACTGGCACACAATGAACATTGATGACATGAATATAAAGAGAAGAAAAAATGTGCTCGTGGCGTGCTGAGTTTAGCAACTTTCGCTATAGTTGGTCCTTGGATGGGCTTACATTTGCGAGCGTTTTCGTGCTTCGGAAGGCACGTTAAGCCGTTGGTAAAATGACAGTCTTTAAGCCTGGTTGAAGGCCTTATAGGCGACTTGAAAATTTTCAACAGCAGTTTGGCACAGCCTGCACCTGTCCATTTCAACACGGCAATGGGCTCACCAACTGTTACGTGGAAAAAAATTCATACGGCAAAATGTTGGCATACAGTATGCCTCTGCCTACCCCTTCCGGGATAAAGCCGTGACAATATGTGTTTGTGTAAAAAATGTTTAATGCCACTGAAGTATTGCAAGTGTCACTATGAGAGATTATAAGATCACACTAATTAGTCAGTATGTGTTGTCGTATTTTTGGTGACGAGTCGTTTAATAAGAAGTCGTGTGGGCGGAACTCGTTATCATAATAATTTGTATCTATTATTTAGCTTAGCTATTTATTGTAGCAAAAATTCTTGACATTTGAATGGCTTTAAATGAGATTGGGAGTGTCATTCTAATAATACTCTAGAATTCGGAATAACGATCATTTGGATCATTTAATAATTTATTTTCATCCGACAAACAACTTTGTCTTGTGTTTTAGTATGCCTATAAGGACCATAACAGATTTGCTACTCGTAATCTCCACAACCGGCAATATTGTCGCTATTAGAAGCTAAATAATAGATACATTGTCAAAATTGCCGGTTGTGTGTATTAAAAGTAGTTAGTCTGCGGCGGTTCTAACATGATAATCTGTATTTTTCAACGTTTAGTAAATTAAAGAAACTGTATGTGATTTGAATATAACCTGCCTCACACAGACAAGTGCCCAAATACGTTGAATTATTAAATTATGTTAACATACATTCACAATTCCAAAGCGTCAGATAATTTCTACAGACGCGGCGCCACCTTCACCAAGGGCTTTACGCAACACGATAGCGCTTTTACATAAAAAAATATCTATTAGAATAAGTCTGTTTGGTGAATTGAATTTTTATAGCCGTTTTTACCTCAGTATCTATGTCGCGACGGCAGTAAACTGTGCTCGCTAGTACAGTTAGGAATCTGATACTGGTAGATGCGGTATTCTGGGCACCTACGCCTAAGCTATTAGTTCGTATACTTACAATTTTTTTACTGTAAAACTATAAGGCCCGCTTGCATGTATGCTGGGGTTAAATCATTAATTAAAGAGTTAATTAACTCGGAATTAAGTAAATAAATTTTTAACCCTAATTCATGTCTTTTACCATAGAAAAATATCATCGTGTTAACTAACCCAGAGTTTTATGTCACTCTGTCATCCAAACCAACATTAATGATTGAACAAAGAATGAAACATGTGTATGTCTATCTCTTTTACACTACAGTTTGACTACATAAGACTTTTATTACACGAATGAATGTAACATGACAGCCGTGTGCATTTAAATTTTATCGTATTATAATTGCGCGGTGTGTCACTTTGAGAAGTTCGTGTCACGTGCCTGTCAGCGGCTAACCCAATGGTGACGAATTAACCCTCAGAAATCGGTGAGATAAAATTTTAGCGATTTAACCCTAGGTTTACCCTTAACTCGGGGTGATACAAGACAGATTAATAATTTAACTCGGGGTTAGTCCATACCTCTGAGTTATACATGTTAACCCAAGCTGATGCAAGTGGGCCTGGGCCTTATAGTGTTAAATTACGGCGGCAAAAATCTATAATGTCTGTCATTATAGCAAACGGGATAATAGTACACATTCGCAATAAAACGCTTAATTAATTAAATACCAACCAGTCTCGGCATTGTTTACGTTACAGCTTCCGACAGGAGGCAACTTATGCAGTCGCCCACGCCGAATTAATCGACGATCACTTTGCATTAGACTTAACACCATTGTCGCTTGATTCAATTATAACTCAACCATAAATGTATGCCAGTGGTTTTAACTACATGCAAAATAATTGCGCAATTTGATTTATGTGCCTTGTCAGCGAACGAGAACACACGTGGTTCAATGTTAACGATGGCCAGATCCAATGATAGCAATTAATCGTCATTTATGAGTCGTGTGGGCTGAGCAGAGGACTCGTTCAATAATTTCTACATCATACGATTAGTTACCATCAGACCACCGCGATCTCATTTTGGTCTAAAAGACCGTTACGCATAAAATTAGTGTTATAGAATGTCCAAAGTATTCAGATAACCGTTACTTCGGCTATTTGGGAAACAATGACATGTTGACCCTGAATATGTGGTCTAAAGATGCTGTCTCGACCAAATCAGATACAGCATTATATATGCTGTTCAAAATGAGGATGGAAACTATCTTAGAATGTGGAACAATACATACAAAACAACAGTAACAATAGAAGAAACATAATCATTTTATTGTGCGAACTTTATAAAACCGGCTCCTTACATAGGCGTACATAGAAGAATATACATGTTTCAAATGGTCTATTAAGGCAAGTCAAACTTGTATTATATTATAAGGAGGTGATTACCGCTCCGTCTCATTCATACTAGTCCAGCCATTCAGTGGAGTAATGCTGCGGAACGGGTTTAACAGATTTAACCTAAAAATTATTTCAATAGTTTTTTATGTATAGAACTTATTGTGATTTTATTAAATATTTTTTTAATTTTATATACATACATACATATTGTCACGCCTTTATCCCCGAAGGGGTAGGCAGAGGCATAATAAACGCCCACATTTCACCGTATGCCCACATTTTTGTCCCACGTAACAGGTGGTGAGTTCATTGCCGTGTTGAAATGGACAGGCGCAGGCTGTGGCGACCTGCTGTTGAAACTTTTTAAGCCGCCCATAAGGCCTTAACGACTGCCATTTTACTGGCAACCGGGACCAACGCCTTAACGTGCTAAATAAAATAAAAATGTGTCTATTTTAGATGTACAATTTGGAAGAAATTTTGAACTCGTTGCCTTTTTAGTAAGGTGGTAACAAAAAAGCTACAAGGTCTTATGTGCTAGACACTAATTAGCACGACCAATTAAAGTCCTGGTGGTCTCGGACTGATCCTGGTAGTCTCGGACTGAATTAATTTTATATACTGTCGATAAAAATAAATAATAGCACAAATCAATTCTATTAATAATTTGGATGCGTTTGATTAATTACAAAATACATTTATCACAAAAGGAACAAAACTACCGAGCGTTAAACCATGGTAAAATCCACTTGAGTAAACAATAAGGGAAATATAATAAATGTGGTTGAAGCGCGTGTATCAGCGCTAAGTAATGATTAAACAAACTAGTCCCACGCTGGGCGCCATAATGGCGGCGCAGAATATGCATCTGACAAATGCATTCACCACGCACCCTCTTTACGCTTTAATACGTCTGTACTTATGTTTACATTTCACATCTCAGTAAACAAAGGGCTACAAAGGGAATAGCCAACATATTGCAACATTTTTTTTAAAAACGCCCCTTTCTTTATTCACGTCACTAAATATGCTATAACGATTGCGGATAAATCTACTGATATTTGCATTGCCAGTTATCAGGCTGTGAAAGTAGTCCCTCAATTTCTGGACCTTGCCATTTCTTTCCAACAGGCGAGTGAAAGTAAATAAAAATACCACTACTCCCTTTCTGGTATTGAATTTTTGACGAAAAAAATGTTGTTGCTAACTTTAAATATTGTATAAATAAGCTTTTAACTGATTTATTACACTTAACCAGTTAGCCGACTGTCATCAAGTTGCAAGACAAGTGAATTTACTATAATCTGTTTACAAGTAAAAGAAAAAGTTGACATACAAAAATTAATAAAACATATTAAGACTCATATTTTTTTGAAAGGAGGTTAATACGTTCATAGGTTCTAGTATTTGAAAGAGGTGACGTAAGAATTAAATGCGAGATTAGGGTAAACCAGGAACGTCTAGAGCAAGTGAATGAAATTGTGTATTTAGGAAGTATGTTTAGCGCGGATGGAAGATGTGATTCGGATGTAGAACGGCGAGTAGCTGCCGGAAGCAGAGTTAACGGTGCTTTGTCCCAGTTAGTAAATCGACAAAGCATCGTAAAAGAAGCACGAATGGCGATTCATAACGCAGTGCTAGTGCCAACTTTGCTTTACGGTAGTGAAACCTGGGTATGTCAGCAGATGCATGAAAGTAAATTGAATGCTGTGGAGATGCGATCACTTCGAAAATTGTGCGGCGTAACTTTGGCCGACCGATTACGTAACGAAGTGATATGTATGTATGGCAGGTTTGAATGAAAGTGTCAGCGTTAAGCTGGAAAAGGGCGTGCTCCGTTGGTTTGGACACGTCCAACGAATAAGACCACGTGAGCAGATTGCTCAAAAACGGAAAGGTCAAAAGTACTCGAATACCCAGACGTGCGTGTATGAAGCGATTGATGAATCTCGAAGAAGCGAAAGAAGTATGTATGGATCAGGAGTATGCATGGATCGCGAAGCCTGGCCATCTGTCCTCTCTGACTACCCCGTCAGGGATACAGCGTGAAGATAGTTAGTTAGTTAGTTAGTTAGGTTTATACCACAGATCCGTAGACTGATGAACACATGAATATCCGTAGACGATCCAGTGGAGCATCTCAGATCTAAACAGGAATCCATCTAGAAATGCAAGTGCCATTGTAATGCCTACGGTACCGTTATAATGAGCTAGCCCAGTTGTACTGACGGCGCAGCTATCAATTGGTTTATAAACCTCCGTTTATAAAATAATACTCAAGTTTCAGCACTATAAATGGTTGTAAATTGTTTATTTTTATAGCGGTACCTAATTCGATATTTATTTGAAGACATGTTTTCAAATTATATTCAACCGCAAATTAAAAGCATATAGTTGAAATGTACTGTACACTTCACTTATTGTTGAAGCGAACATAGTAAGACCATTTGCAGATGGCAGGTCGCCGTCGTTGTCGTAGACGATTTTTGAATGAGGGCCAGGCAAAAGCTTCCTGTAGCAGTTTTATAATAAATAAATATCGTAGGGACAACTTACACAACGCCATCTGATTTCAAACTAAGCAGAGCTTGTACTATGGTAACCTGATTAACATACTTATATATTTATAAATAAATACATATTATAGATAAATAACACCCAGACACAGAATAAACAATCATGCTCATCACACAAAGTTTTATCCTAGGTGGGAATCGAACCCACAACCTCTTGCGTAGCAGTCAGATACACTCCCACCGCGCCACAGAGGCAGTCAAACTCAAAAATATCTAAAAAAAACCCGTTTTTTTAAACTAATTTCAGGGTACCTATACATTACTTAAATATTTGCGAAGTCTTTGGTTCACTAATAAAAGTCATTTCAATTAGACTAAGTGAAGGATTATCTGACAAACTTGTTAATTAGATTTTTTATTTACCGTCAGTCTTTTTGGAAGAATATGGAAACATGTCTGAAGCTATTTCTTTTACCTAAACTCTATTTAGAAAGGCTAATAAAACACCCACACGTGTAGTTAAAAAGAAAAAGTCCATATTTGGCACATAAAAAATAGTTCATTTGTATGTGATGTGCAGCCGCTGTGTATGGCGTGCATTATTGATGTGCATCGACTGTATCTCAACTTGGTACGTACACTAATGGGCCACGTGTGTTGATATCGAATATCAACAAAGCCACTCACTATAAAGAAAAGAGTACTTTAGGGCAATATGAATAAGAAGAGTTACTGGACAACAATATTTTTTCATTCAAGTCTATTATGATAAAGCCAACCTTCACAGTAATAATATTAAGTAACACTAATGCATTTTTGTTTGCAGCAGCCATAAATATGATGCATCGTATCGGAGATACGCGTGTCTTTAATGCTATGTAGACATGCATTCATATTAACATAATGGATACCACAGATGTTTCAATACAAGGCTAGGTTATTTTGAATATCCCTATACTAGAGGAGGTCGCTTTAATTTAGACAAGGAATTTCATATCAGCTGATATTCATAACTCTTAAGTATTGGTAAATGAATATCAGGCGGTTTAAAAATTCCTTGTGAAAATAACGCTACCTCCCCTACTATTACATATTAAAACAGTTGATATAACAAAAATGGACAAAAGTAACTTTTCAACGCATTCGAATATGGAACACCATACTATACACAAAATTGACAATTCAAACAAAAAAATTAAAATGAAGTCAGACCATCGATAATATCCTGTTTGACGGTTTCTTCAAGGGCGTGGAGCTATTTATAGCGCGTTCCGGGCGAAGGCCGCTCGTTCCTGCAATGGCACGAAGGACGCCGCGTCCGGGCGAACGCGAATGTTCCGATCGGCGACGGACGAATTTTAATGTGTTTTCTTTGAACCGCGATACCAAAGGGAGCCGACTTTTTGTTAGATATGTGGTTACTAACCACATATCTAACAAAAACCAAAACGAATTTCAACAAGGAACCGGATCGAATATAGAGAAACATATTATTATGTTCAATGTAATTTACGAATCATTTTCAAATTAAAGAGATTAATAAAATTGGTTCATTTTAATGGTTTAAATTTGAATCAAATGAAAAGTTGATGATACTGATAATAGGAATCGACCATATTATCGGCAAATGATAAATATATTTTCTGTAATGTTCTTCGCTGGTCTTTCCAAGATGACATTACTAACGCCTTTAGGTATTTAGGGTTATAAGTTTTTTAAGTCTGGTTATACCTGCATCGATAAAATGAATTGTCAAGGTGCAAAACTTATCGGATTCCCGAAAATAGGGGATCACGGGATATTAACAACTCATGTCATAAACGTCCCGAGGCTACAGTAACTAGTTTCGATTAATTAATAAGAATAAAAAATAAATTAGGTAAATGTAATAAATTAGGTAAATTGTGCCTGCAAAGTAAATATTCAAACGATAGCTTCTAATCAAACCACAGTTACGGACGCGATGCGAAATGCGCTCTGTAGAAAAAAGCTAACAAATACGCACACACACACACATAAAAGAAAATTTAAGTCATCTGAATTTGAGTCACACAGTACGTTGGCTCCGTCAATAGTTTTGTTCAGCTAGTATGTCCTGCCGAAAGACTGCTTTGAAAGTTCCATTAGATATTAATACAGGATATTATAAAGTTATATATTGTTATTATAATGACAAGTTATTGTCTATCGTTTAATATTATAACAACGATGATGCAACAAGGAAAATGATCGTTTCAAACAAAGAATCCTGGAAGGTTATTTCAAATTTACACAAATCATCTTAGATGGCGTTACAAACTGGATTTTCATTATCACAATAGCGCTGTTAGAAAATATGCGACTGGAACAATTACGTTTTATTGTACAACAAAAAACCTGACAAGTTTTCTATTAGCGATATGTTTTAAATAAACATCATTCCCGATATTACTTTATGCAAAGATTAATAAACACAAGATCATCCCACCAAAACAAACAAAAATAATACATTCAACATGTATTCAAGCACTGTAATCAAAGAAATTAATTTTCAATGTTATCATTAATGACAGACTCATTTAATTCGTCGTATAATAATATATGTCAACCAAATAGGTCTTCGTGGGCATTCATTTGTCGATTATCGAAATATCACATCCATATCAGATTTTATACGATATATCGTTTCTGTTCTTCCATATTTTATTAGATCTCATAAAATTTGTGTTAGTTTAAACTTTTGATTTGGTTCATTCAACCGATTATATCCGGATAGTGAATAACAATCATTTCGTTAGTATCGCCCTTGATTTTTATGTTGATGATAATAGTTTTATGTAACATCCAATTCTAAAGGGTTAATAGTTTCAAACATAAAAAACTGTTTCATAACATCGTTAGTTGCGAAATTCGTAAATAAACGAACTGACGTGTAATCGATAACTATTTTGTAAACATTAACATTAAAATATATATATCTGGAATTCAACAACCGATTTCGCGTTATCTAACTACATCATTTTTACTAATGTGAAATCTTACGCAGGTTCAAAATCATTTTTACATGTTACGTTACAATGCAAGAAGCAGAATCACGCTGCAGTTGATAACACATTTAATGTTGAAGAAAACGAGTTTTCAAGTAACAGACAGGATTATGGGCAGGTAAACAAATTTGTAATAATTATATTTATGTCTGACGAGGCGTCCGTATATGCTCATGATATACATGTAACCAATAAAAAACTTATGTGTGTAGTCTTGTACAAGTACACAAAGTAATTTATGGTGCGCAGCATGTAGAGAGAATAAAGATTAGAAATATTATCTGCAAAACCGGCTGGTGGAAACAAAGGAACAAGACTAGTTGCTTGTCGAAAGAAAGGATTCTATTTCAAGAATAAAATGGATAAACCCAAAGAGAGCAATACGATGCTTACATAATGGTGCATAAAGTTGATATGATATATACACAACGAAGCTGATATTGCTTAAGAGTCTGACATACCACGCATCACTCATACAGCAAGAGTATTAATTTTATATCGAGGATAAGAGAAGCATAAGAAGTCAGTCGATGATGGTGAGCGATTTTTAGTGTTTTTAAATGACGCATTTGAATTGCAGCATAATGCAGTATAAACGAAGGTTCTACGATACATTATATCTCAGGCAGATATTTTATGTTTCGCTAAAAAGTAAAGATATATCTAAAAATAGAAAAATATAATTGAATGTACTGTAAAATTTCAGTATCTGGCAGTAAAATTTACCAGAACCCATTCATGAGAAGAAAAACATTATGTGATTAAGATGCTTGCAGTTTAAAGTATCGGTCACTTTAATAAATCTCAATGTCACACTACAATGTTGCGAAGACATGACAGAAAGCAGAGTTAATTCAGAATGTACATAGCAATGCGGTTATAAAATTTACCGGTGCCATTATTAAACATGTTAATAATGGCACCGGTATTGGATACGATTGGGTAATGAATGGGATGGGAATTAAAGGAAAACCACGTTTTATGATACCTAATGTGCTGAGAATGTTTGGGCTATCAAAGTGATAACGACGTGACGTGGATCTACGGGTGAGAAATATCAGACACCTAGATACAATAGAAAAGGCGTTCTAATTAACAAACTAGCTATCTTCACTCTGTATCCTTGACGGGGTAGTCACAGAGTACAGATCTTCAGGCTTCGCGATCCGTGCATACTTCTTTTGCTTCCTGCAGATTCATTAACCGCTGCACATGCACGTCAGGGTATCCGAGTACTCTAGATCCTTCCGTTTTTGAGTGGTCTGCTCACGTGGTCTACATAGTTTCGGTCTACTTTGATTCCTTCTACCGTCGTTTTTGTCTGACGTGTCCAAATCAACGGAGCACGACTTTTTCCAGCCTAACGCTGACACTTTCATTCGAACCGAATTCTAATTGATAAGGGAAACTATCTTCTTAACGTCAAATTCGCTATCGAAATGAACGCTCCAATAATTAAGATTTACAAATGAAACTGCCTTAATATTATTTTTCTGCTTACTAAAACCCATGCAGAAGATTCAACAGTATTTATTATTAAACAATTTTTGTATAACTTGATTAATTTTCTTGGAACTATAAACCTGATAAACAAGAAATCTATAACAAAAGGTCTGACTGATCTATAAAGAGCAGCTCTAACCACTATTACATAAAAAGAGATCGACTGACTACTTTATCGTATTGATATTTTATCTTATTCTATCTTACAATAAAGTATTCAAGAGACAAAGTAAGAAAGTACGCGTTGTATGTTGAGTTCATATCTGATAGAAATAATATATCATGGCGCCCGTTTCGAACAGCATCGAAATACCGATGCGCACTGGCGCATGTGGCTGGTAAACTAATTACTGTCTTAGAATACTGGAATACTATTGTAATAAATATTCAAAGATATAAAATATAATTATTTTGTTCATTTGTGTATTCAATTAGCAGTCATATACTTAACGTTTTAGGAAGATTAAAAAGTTAATATACAAGTTTCTAGCAATTAGAACACAGAGGCAGTTCAAAAGCTTTCAGAGACTCCTATTTACCTAAGTGGATAGCAAATTACAATTTAGGTGATAATCGTGATTCTCAATTCCTTTAGAATTACCGTGATTTTCCGCAATACCATGAATATAAAGTGCTGGCTTTATATTCATGCTATTGTCAATCAGCAGACAGTCGCTTCTGGAGAAAGCTCTCCACTGACATTTTTCAAGTGGAGATCATCCGACTATAGAAAAGAGGACTTTAAATCGAGAGTATACTAAAATGTCACCCTTAGGGCCAGGAAGCAGAAGCAGGAAAGTCAAGCTTGGACTGTTATTTGGCATGTAATTGGTACTATCCAAGATAATGATGACCGACTAACAATAGTTTAATGTACATCCCTAGATTAAATGTGTATACTGTAGTGTACTATAAAAATACATGATAAAATGGCAATTCCTTGGTTAAAGTACGTCTATTTTATCGGTGGCTATAACTCGTCTGGACAGGTTCCGTAGGCGGGTTGGATATAAAATAAAAAGCGGGGTGGTTACCGAACGGCGCCGGGTCGTCGCCCCCGCGCGGCCTTCGCTCTCCGCCCCGCGGCCGCGCAGCAAGGACGTCGTCGCCCATCGTTGCATAACCACTCGCACGCAAGTCGTTGATACCGTTCCGAGATGCGCTTGCGCACCGTGCCGTCGAGTAGGCTGTGAGCGTACCGGAATGAAAATAAAAGCATCAAGCCTATTGTTTATTCATATAAACATCAACTTATTGAACATATTTCATGATATATGTACCATGTTGCTGATTTAATCTATTTTAATTATGCGAATTTCACTTTTGCAGCCAATTAAATCACCCTATTAGTGAAAACATTATAGAATGTTTGTTTTGATTATGATCCTTTTGAGATATAAACAGATAGTATGACGTAGCTTATCCCAATAATAATCGGCTGTCACTTTTGTGAACCGCTCTCACCTTTCTATTTGCCACTGTCCTGTATCCTTCTTAATCTTTGCAAGTGGCAACGACCAAGTGACACTTTCAAGAACTACGTAGCGGCCTTTCGAGTTTTCCTGTATGTGCGACAAGTAAGGAAAATTCCTAGGCCTGTTTTCTGCATATAAAATTTCACATATCCAAGGATCTCATTGCTATTCAGAGAGTATTTACATGCCGCCGTAGATAGACTAATGGTTGGGGGCCAATTGAGCCTCGGACGTGAGTCTATAATTGTAGGAACTGGCTGGGTGAAGCCTTGGGCAGAAATTATAATAGGTGCCACAGATCCAACGATAAAATTGAGTTCTGTGTAAATTTACTGATTAATTATAGGACATTCCTCAAATATTAGTGGTTAGGTAGGTTCATGTATGATCTAGACCTAGATTATACTGGGGCATAAATTACAAATGGAGAGCTTACATCTCGATATAATTAGTTCCCGGAGGTCTTCGAAATAAAGAAATCAGCAACAAAATTTATGATTCAAAAATAAAGATAGGTGTTAGTATTTATGAGTCCGAGTTTTCTTTGATTATTGCTTGACTTGGCTGGCTATAATGACGGAAGTATCCCAAGTCAGTGAAGGAGTTATAGGCATTATCTACATAGGCACCTATTTCTTCAAGTGTAGACATCGGCATCGGCTATCGCGGAGGTAGTAGACTTATGATGCGCAATTTAGTTATTAAGTTTCATACTGCAGTAGGAGCTGTTTTTGTTAGACTCAGTCAAAGTTTTATATACAAAATTAGATATGACATAACCAATGAATATGTATTCTGACATTTCTAAATTATCAGAACTTATTCTTAGCTGCAGTTATACAGCGCACGATAACATTTAAATAATAATAATATAAGGCTGAAGAGTTTGTCTGTTTGGTTGAACGCGTTAATCTCAGGAACTACTGGTCGGATTTAAAAAATGTTTTTGTGTTAGATAGCCCATTTATCGAGGAAGGCTATTATATATCATCGCGCTACGTTCCTGGAGAGCGGAGAGGTGGTCATAAATGTCTACAATTCTGAAAATTTTTAATGCATTATTGTAGAATTTATAAGCGACGGGATTAAATAGGTGCGAAAGGAGTTCGAAGTATGTCACGGGCGAAGCCGGGGTGAGGTCACCTAGTTTAAATAATAATAATACGCAAAATTATGCCTCGATAATTTCCCCGATATCGTCAAACAGTGCTAAATTGCGATGGCTTAGATGCATACATAAATAGAGTAGTTATTGTGCAAGTTGTTACAAGGTTTCTGTTGCAGATATAGCAACACTAATAAAGGATAAAACAAAAATGGCGTTAATCATGTACTTCAAGGTATCAATTATGATCATAAGCTAGTTTCAAACAGAACTGTGCTTGTATAAACACCTAATGGGTAGATAAACTAATTAACTAACTATCTTCACGCTATATCCCTGACGGGGTAGTCAGGACTTTCACATTCAGTCCCTCCCTGCGAGATTTTCCAAGTCGTCGGTCCATCAGCAAAGATATATGTATATACCTATATTTCATCAATTTCATTTTGTAATGGAAGTCGGTTGGAGCACAACAATTTCTAAAGAAAGTCTCTGATAGGCTATTGCATAAATTTCTTTACAAATACATAGCTAGACGAAAAGATAAGAGAACCCGCCCAGGATCTGTAGCTAATACACTCCTTAGCCTGACCCGTCATTTCCAAAATGTATATACGTAGGTATCTAAACTATCTAAGGTAAGCTTTCACCCTTTCACATTGTTTCTGTCCCTGGACGTTTGAGATAATGGGTGGCAGTTTACAAATTTAAAGAAAACATTCAATATTAAGCCTCACTTATCTCATGCACGTTAGTGCAAATTATAATTGCTTCTATTAGGACAGGCTGGATCATAAACAGGAAGATGTAGTAGAGATTTTATAGGTAACTAAATATTTTATGTAATAATTAAAAATTCTTCTCTCGTACAGAGGTAACTCGTGTTCTGAGTATTATATAAGCGCCTCATCGGCATTGAAACAGTTTTAATCCTTTACTTATATTCCTTAAGAGACTAATTGCATGCGTTTATATTAACTCAGATAAAAAAAGTGGAAATAAGAATAAATAAGGATGTCTTTTATTTAATCCTGATTCCATGTCAAATAAGGACTCAAGATTAGATTTGCAAAAAAATCTAGTGCATATTACCAGGAGCTTTTTGCAGCTTAGAAAAGCAGTTTTAAAAAAGTTTATATTTCTACAAACCAGTGAGTATTCAAAGTTCTAAAGACCGGTGATCCATCATACGAAATCCACAACACAAAGACGGGATCAGCAGCGTTCGTAGAAACATTCGCATAACGCCTCTTACCTGGAACAAAGACAGACAAGTTAGATATGTTAGTTCACAGTATAGAGGCCATAGAATAGGCGATACCACGGAGTAGAGAATAGAAGCGGAGATGCCGCAAGGGCAACTAAGTTGTGTGCCAACCAAGGGAGTTGTTACGTCACAGAGTGGGCGGAGCCAACGCCAGTTTCATGTAAATCGTTGATGTGCTCGGTTGAGAGTCCGAAATTTATTTTCGCCAAATTCTATAGGCTTTGACGGTTTTCACCATGAAGTGTGCTATTCTTGGATGTAAAAACGATTCAGAAACTTATTTTAAACATAGTGACGGTATAATATTTCATTTGTAAGTATTTTTACTTAATAAAAACTATTTATAAAATATTTTTCTCGGATGTTCTTCAAAAATTTAAATTAGAGCCATCTATGAGACAATAGATGCAAGCACCTGTTGAAGAAAAAATATTACTCAATGTATACTTTTGTAAATACGCCACATTGTAATGCTAGTTCATATTTCTGCCCAAAACGACAATTATTTTGTAAGTCTGCAGCGTATTTACATGATATGACGAAATTTTAAATAAAAATAACTCCATCTACCGGCGCATAAATCAACAATTTTATTGATAACACGTTGTACATTATTCTAGCGGGAGCATTATTTGGAGTTTCATAGAAGTACATAATAATTAAAATTTATTTTGTTGCTAAGTGACAAAATATAATATTTAAAAACTAGAAATGCATGGGTAAATATCTAAAACAGACCCAGAGTACAGAATGTTCTAGGAAAGTAGGTAGCGTTATTGTTGCGAGTAGACAAACTAAAATGTGCATTGGATCTGCAGTTCGATATGTGTTGCACGATTATGTCGTTAGATAGATTTACTATTAGGGACGAGTTAAAGACGGGGTTAACCGCCCCTTTTCCCGCCGCGGCCCCATTTCCCACCCGCAGTTTGCCACGAGTTTTACTAAAGAGAAATTTGCTTGCAACATCTTTTTTCTTTCTGTCCTCCGTGGGCGATACAAACAGATCGAATATTAAATCAACTAGGTAACCCCCGGCTTCGCTCGTGACAAACTCGAACTCCCGTCGCACCTATTTAATCCCGTCGCTTATAAATTCTGCAATAATGCATTAAAATTTGCCCGATTTGTCTCCAGGGACGTACAACAACACGTACACAATAACAACAAAGCATAATGTTTTATACTAGAGAATATGCAGTCCCAGTATGGACTGCCTGTCCTTCCGTGGTCTGTGCAATCTGGTTAAAATGTCAAGCAACAAATGGTATGAAGCACAACCGCGTCTATCCCCATAAAATGTATTTATGGGGATGAACGCGGTTATACATTTACTTGTACATTTAGACAACGCTACGACGATAATCAGTGTAGATATAAAATTACTAAGTTTATCATTGTAATTAGTGCCTTACATTAGTTTACTAACTTAAGTTTTTTTTTTCAACTTAAATAGATCGAATTGCAAAATTATATAAAAAAAGGACGACGAAATCAGGCAAAAGATCAACAAAAAAGAGCATTTTCACGCACATGCAGTTCAGTACCCTGTTCTATCTATAGTTCGGTTTCTTATGTGCCTTGTAAATTAATAAATCTCCGCTGTTCTCAGGGCCACCTTATCAATCTCTACATTCACACCCGAGCAGAACAAAGGATTGGCAAAGCCTCGCTCACCGTTTATTATTCTAAATATCAGCGCGGTGTTGCAACCATTCGTTTACAGTTTCCATATAATTTTCTAACTCTTACAAATATCAAGTTGGTATAATATTGTGACATCTTTAAAGATTACTTCACTTTTATATTTTCTTAATGTAAATATTTTTTGTATTGATAGGTTCTTAATGTAGATAGGGTCAGCAGCGAGAGTGCTGCACCTCTGGTGTTGCAAACCTTCATAGGCTACAGTGATCACTTTCCATCAGGTGAGCCTTACGTTTGTCAGCCACGTTAGCGGTATAAATAATTTGATCTCACGGTCCAAATGAGGGTCTTTAAGCCCACCTCTTTGCTTTCGTTCGTATACCTTTAACACATATCTCTTCCCTACTCTAAAGGTTGGGTACACAAGCGACCTGTTGTGCAGATTGTGGCAAAGGATATGTACTCCTGTGAAAGTCCTTTGAATAACCTTAAGCGCAACCAGTAAGCTCTGCTAAGATCCATAGATTATGTCCATTACTCATAAATATAGAGCACTTAGTATAAATATAGTGTTTACCGTCAGTGACCTGTGTCTGTGCGCTATATCGGTGCGATCTGAAGCGGAACACGGCACAATGCGCCGGCGCACTATCGATTACGATAACGCCCCTGACGCATATCAAATGCGCTCGGGTTTATGAGGGCACCTCGGCTGCACAAGATAAGAACGCGAATATTTAATAAATTAATAGATTTACCTACACTAGCGAACGTTTAACCGTGTGATATGGAATAAACCAAGTATATTTATCATACATCTACATATTGTCACGCCTTTATCCCCATAGGAAGACGTCAAGACGGCATGTATACGACCACATTTCACGTAACAGGTGGTGAGTCCATTGCCGTGTTGAAATGGACAGGCGCAGGCTGTGGAAAATTTTCAAGCCAGGCTTAACGACTGCCGTTTTACTGACAACCGGGAGCAACGGTTTAACGTGCCTTCCGAAGCACGGAAACGCTCGCAAATGTAAATTCCACAAAGTGGTGACCCATATAAGGATCACCTATAGCGAATGTTGCTTAACGCAGTGATCTTTTACAGAACACTGAGTCAATGGGACCACGAGCGCTTCCTTGAAGTATATTTATCGTTCACAAATTAAAAGAGGAATGGTAAAAGAAGAGTCATTTACCAATTTTGATAGAATTCGTGCGTTTACCACAGTAGTAGTAACTAAAAATTATCATTATGAGAAAATAACAAATGCGAGGGTATATTTTATGTGATGTAGCGTACAAGGTTCACGAGGCCACACACGGAACCAGGAACGCACTGTGGTCGCTGTGATCACGGTGTCTTCGATAGATTTATGGTGCGCGCAAGGCGTGTTCAACTGGTGGTAACATCGTTCCGATGTGTGGATTTATTTTGTTTATGGCCAATAGGCAAAGATGCATAGTTCCAACGACTCCGCGCTGAAAGTTACACGCATCGACCGCTAAGTGTGTGTAGGGCGCAAACTATAAGCGAACGGTGTTTAATGTTGGCAGTAGTCACGATTTTGAATAATGCACAATATGAGAGAGACATTCAAATACACTTGAAATAGTTGAAATCGTTAATGAAGCAAGTCAGAATCTAAAACCAGTTCCGGGTCTCAGTAATCACAGATATCTTCTCATTCTTCAACTACTTAGAATCCATTACACCAAGACCGATAACATCGCTAGTGATAAAAGAAAAACATTTGGATAAAGTAAAAATTTTATATATTGGAGGTATTGCAACGTCATATCTTACAGTAAACTTCAATTTAGGAATAATGTAATATGTAAAACTAGAGCTTACTTTATCATGCAAAATGAAGCATTAAAACTTTACTTGCGACTAAGATACTTAAGAGATCCTAAGGGAATTCACTCGGATATGTAAAATACTAATTGAATCTCGTTTTAAAGTCGCTCGTGGCCTCGCGGTCTCAGTGTTCTGAAGCGCTCGTGGCCTCGCGGTCTCAGTGTTCTGTAAACGATCACTGAGTTACGCAACTTTCACTATGGCTGGTCCTCGGATGGGTGACCACTTTGTGGCATTTACATTTGCGAGCGTTTCCGTGCTTCGGAAGGCACGTTAAGCCGTTGGTCCCGGTAGCCAGTAAAATGGCAATCGTTAAGCCTGGTTGAAGGCCTTATGGGCGGCTTGAAAATTTCAACAGCAGGTAGCCACAACCTGCGTCTGTCTATTTCAACACGGCAATGGGCTCACCACCTATTACGTGGGACAGGAATCCACACGGTGAAAAGTGGGCATATAATATGCCACCCCTTCGGGGATAAGGCGTGATGGATATTTATTTATTTTATTATTTAAAGTCGGTAGAAAACAGAATAAGATTCAAAACAAAGGTATTAACAACAAATAGGCAACCATAAAGAACGGAAGGCGTACCAAGATCAATAATAGAAATCTCGTAGGTAGAATCAACTAATACTCGTATTGATATTTTTTTCCATGTAAACATCAAACGAGTAATAAAAATACTCTTTCTGCTGTCACTTGCGCTGTATTGATTAAACCTGTGTAAATTCAAGTCTGGCAATAAAAGCGATAGATAAACGCAACAATTCGCGATACATCGCGACAATCACCACGCGTTTGTATGTAAATATTGAGAGCACGATCAACATATTCCGTGTTTCTCGCCAACTTTGGTTAACACGTGCAAATGGCGGTTGTTCATTCAACTGACTCATGAAATGCCACCACAAATGTTAGTCATGTTAGTATAAGATTAAAGATATTAGTATTAAATAGTTTATATTAGTCAATATGTACACTATATCAATACATTGATAAAAAATAAAAAAAACTAAATGTATAAAATTTACTCTACCAAATGTAAAACAAGTTGCGGCCAATGTTCAACTGAATGGACAAGTGTTAGAGTTTGTAGAATCAACTGTGTTCCTAGGTATAACTATTGATGCCAATTTGCAGTGGGGCCCACACATAGAAAAGACAGCCTCTAGATTAAGTTCGGCTGCATACGCTGTAAAAAAGATCAGGACTCTAACAGATGTGGATACGGCTAGAATGGTTTACTTCAGCTATTTTCATAGTATTATGTCTTACGGTATTCTCCTTTGGGGGAGTGCTGCAGATTTAAATATTATTTTTGTTCTACAAAAGCGGGCTGTACGCGCTATTTATAATTTGGGCCCCAGAGTTTCTCTCCGAGAAAAATTCAAAGAAGTGAATATTCTAACCGTACCATCACAATACATTTTTGCCAATCTTATGTATGTCCAGAAAAATCTATCACAGTTTTCTAAACTCTGTGATAAACATAATATAAACACTAGAAATAAAAATAATCTTTCAGTCCACCACAGTCGACTACATAAGATTGGCGATTCTTTCCAGGGTAACTGTATACGCTTTTACAACAAGCTTCCCTGTGACCTGAGAAATTTACCTTTAAATAAATTTAAAAAGTTTATTAAAAACAAGCTTTGTGAAAAAGGTTTTTACTCCGTTACAGACTATTTGCAGGACAGGGACGCCTGGAAATGATCTGCTGGCAAAATGAAATAATATTAAATTGTAAATAGGCCATCATAAAAAAAGCCTTCCTAAGTTTCTTGCCGGTTCTTCTCAGGTGGGCCGCGTTCCGAACCGGTGGTCGCTTTAAATATTTTAAATAGTGTATGACATTTTGTAAGCGCCGTTAAAATGGTCTATGCAAAATAAAGATATTTTTATTTTTATTTTATTTTATTTTATAAGTAAAAAAATATTTAGAGTGGTGTAAAGCTCATATATACGAAGTAGTACAGCTCGATGATCTAGAGATCGGATGATCCTAATTTAAGACGCTTCTTATAACTCACGAGTTTTTCAACATGTAACTAATAAAAGACAATGCTTTTATAATAATAATAATCATTTATTTCAGATTCATCCTTAGATTACATACACTATGTGTAAATTAATAATACAACGGCGGCGGGTAAGCCGATATCAAGATTTTTGTAAATGGAACGTGAGATATCGCGTGTCAAACTAAATACGTGATTAAATTTTGCGATTTCATATTTCGAATTGCTGCAGTAACTGTAGAGTTTGTTTGCGCACGCGCATTGCGCAAAATTAACCGTTGAATCGCCACAAAGTGACAACTAACAATTTATCAAATACTGCAACTGTTTGTACTTTAGACTGAGATTACTGAATACGACCTTCAATTGCCTTTCCCGTGTGAAAAGACGTAATAAATACTTATTAGTAACGTAGGTTTCATTAAATTTTTGAGTTACTATTGTTTGTTACTCTGTAGCAATAACGTATGTAAAGGGATAATAATGTTGAATCGGGTCAAGTATAGCGGAAATTGTGCGCCCGGTGTGCACGCGCGTCTCCCTCTTATTCAATCTTATCGTAGAAGCAACACAATGGAGTACAAAGCTAGCAGGTATATTAATTGTTATCGCGTATATAGTTCGTGCGTGCAATATACACAATATGCTTATACCTCTGATATTATTTCAGTTTCTGAGGATACGATAATTTTTTTTTTCTTGTTGGAATCCCCTCGGATGTCATGCCGGACTCGAACCGGCTAAAACCACACGGTCCCTACCTGTCTGTCTATCGCCGGGCACCCCGGGTAACTCCTCAGAAGGATGTCCTAGGGTTCCCGACAGACCTTGGCTACTACCGCGGCCTCGTCCAAAAGTTCGGGTGCTATCTCGCTTCTTTGGAAAGGATACAATACTAAATTACCTTCAAAACGAAATAATTATTTTTGACAATGTTATAAGCGACTACCATCCGACCTCCCAAGCCCTCCCAAGTCGCATACATACCTGAAATAAAATTTATTTGTTATACTATTATTATTAATATTTATCTATCACGCCTTCTCCTCGAAGGGGTGGCAGAGGCATACATGTTGTACGCCCACTTTTCACCATGTGTATTCCTGTCCCACGTAATAGGTAGCGAGCCTATTGCCGTGTTGAAAAAGACAGATGCAGGTTGTGGCTACCTGCTGTTAAAATTTTTCTAGCCGCCCATAAGGTCTTCAACTTGATTGAACGACTGCCATGTTACTGGCAACCGGGACCAACGGCTTAACGTGCCTCCCAAAGCACGGAAACGCTCGCAAATGTAAATGCCACAAAGTGGTCACCCATCCGAGGACCAGCCATAGTGAAAGTTGCGTAACTCATTGATCGTTTACAGAACACTGAGTCCCGCGGACACGAGCGAAATTATTTTATTTTTTTATCTTAATAATATTATAAACGTGAAAGTTTGTATGGATGTTTGTTACTTTTTCTGGATGAATGGATTTTAATGAAACTTTACAATAATATAGCTTATACATCAGATTAACACATAGGATACTATTTATCCCGGGAACAAGCTCCTGTGGGAAACGGGAACGGGAAAACTTCTCTACGCGGGCGAAGCCGAGGGCGTCAACTAGTTTATAATAATAATAACTATCATACACCTTATACAATCCGAATAAAGATGGCGACAGTTATACTAGCCGTATTTACACGAATATCTATCCTTATGTTTTAATCAAGTTCCGTACTGCTTCATAAAATTTTACGGTTCGTGGAGCGACGGGGCGACGTTAATATCGGATAACATCATGTAACGAGGTTATCTACTGAGGAATATGTTATTATGATAGAGACTGTTATACTTTAGCTTCTAGTTCTAGAACTAGAACTAGTGTTCAACATTTAAATATTAGTTATTTTTTTATTATTTATTTATTTGGAAACTTAACAGCTAATTTACATTTGTCATGGGTAAATTCACTTCGCCAATAATAAAGTTTTACGACGTGATAAATCTCTAAAACTCTATAAGCACAATAATTACAAAATACTTTGCATTTTGTTGTACAACCTTATACATATATTTGTGCATATATACATATGTGACAATATACATATCTGAATACAGTAATACAGAAAACACTTGAGAACAACAGCATTTTTTTTAAATTCTAGTTAGCAAAACTGATTACATTTTACAGATAATCTTGGGGAGCAGTCGGACTTTTTTTGTAAATCCTACTAATATTATAAACGTGAAAGTTTATAATAATGTATGGATGTAGGTTTGCTACCCTTTCATATAAAACTTTACAATAATATAGCTTAGACATCAGCTTAACACACAGGCGTCAACTAGTATATAATAAATAAATAAAATATTAACTTATTTGTTATCCCTGCTTGTACAGTCAGCGCCAGAAGTTTATATTTACATTCTAAGGGGGTGAGATTTCTTTGGAGCTGACCGTACATCTATTAAGTAAACTATCCTTCTTTTGTCGCGTATCTAGTCAAAATACTCTGTTTGTCAAGAAGAGTTTTGATTAGTCTATCGAGCCTAGGAAATTATCCTACAAGGACAACTTGACACGGAACGGAACTTGACGGTTCCTTTCGAATAGCTAAGTTACGAACCAATATGTCTTCTTCAATGAAAAAAGCTAATTGTTCTAAAATAAAACCAATACACTAATAATGAATTGAAATCATTCTAAATACCAAAAGAAACGCTAGTATACCAAGAAACGCAGGCAATCCGTACAAATTATTATTAACAATCCGCATGAAGCCGAGTAAAGCCTTCCACATAATAAGGTCGTGCGCTAATAATATGCGCACACGCAATTGAATATAACATTGTGAAAATTACAACACGATTACAAGCACTCGTGTAATTATACATAACAACGATTTGAAGTTTGTTGACGAGATGCACAGATAATTAGACTACAAAGACTAATTTATACTGACCAGTTCCGTCCCGTTCCTTGATTATTGCAAAATGGCATTACATAACGATAATAAAGGAGAAGAGGGTAGAAGAATCCCACCACACACCCTCGATTCGTCAATCCTAACGCACAACAGTCAAAAATAACCTCTACTAATTGTGACAGAGAAATGACGAAGAGAACTCCTCAAGGAAAGGGAAGTAAAAAATGTGCAAATCTCCACGTTACAATGTGACATTTGGTCGCAATGTGTTTCGCTTACACACATGGCACCATCAAAACTGCTTTGCAGTTACCTAAAATGTCATTAAATTAAAAAATAAACATGCAATATTTTACAATTATCTCTCTCAATCAATAGTATATAATGTCTAAAAGGAAAATAATTGAAGGTATTTGTGGATAAGTATCATAAAAAGGGTTAGAACTTTTCTAAGTTTTAGTCTTAGTCTAGTAGTAGTCTTTTCTAACCCTTTACATTCTACTTCTATTGACGAAAGTTTAGTATTAACCTCTACAAGCGATGGAAGCCACTTGACATGAAAGTGGAACGCAGATCAAAATTGCGTTATGTCACGTCACGACTCACGACCCTACTTCCGGTTCATGTCAGATTTGTGCATTGCGATGTTTTATTACATTCTATCATTCAATTTCATTATACTACCTACCACATGTATCAATACTCAGTATTAATATCACACTATCCTGTACCTAATCTAGCAACTTCGATAGTATGATCTATGTATCTAGATATCATCTCGTCATATCGCCGTGAATCTAACAATTTATTAAAAGCTCGCAGATCCTATGTTCCATTATGGCATCTAAATACTCTTCAAATCAACCATTACAATCGTAGCTGCGTAGGGTTACAAGCACTGGAGGCAAAGCGACAAGAGGGCGCCGCAGCTATTCCTTTACGAAGATGCAAGATTTATGCCATTGCGCACCGTGCGCTTAATATTTTACATCCGGCATCCACTTTCCAAACGCGCGTGTTTGAAAATTGCCGCATCTCCAGCTCAACAAGCCACAATAATCGTATAACATTTTTGTTATATATATTTGCATTCTTACAATGGGGTATTATTTGTCTAGTTTTAGTATATCCATTTCAAAACACATGTAAGTACACGACAGTGTCTTGACACGGCACACAATCTTAAATCATCATTAACACATTGGCTTTTACGATCTTTACTCTATAATTAAATACTCACCCTTGATTTAATGCTAAACGGATACATTCATACCAACTTTACGATCACAATAAGAAAAGTGAGTATGTATGTCCATTTTGTTTCACAGCATTCATGCAAGTATTACAAAGTAATCTTCCTAGAAATGTTACTTGAAGACAAAACGTGCGGCATAAGACTGCTATATTGCAAATTTTATAGGTCTGACGAAGCCGCCTTAGCAGCCTGCGGCCAGTTCAAAGGGTTACTTACCCTCTGCCCTGCTGAGAGACTAGATCACGATATCACCTCACCAGTAACCTAAAATACACATTATGGTACAAAGTTTAAAGTTGAATTTAGAATTGAGGTCATAATTGCTATTGACAAAAGCATAAGCACATTACTAAGTGACCGCGTGTCACGCCAGCGCCAAAGAGCAAAGGTTCCGCACACTAAAAATGGGAATAAGCAGTACTTTCATTTTGAAACGAACAATGGAGGCCATGGTTGGTTTTATGGGAGAAATCGTTTGCAAACTAGGAAGCGAATAAATCGAACTGCACTAATTTGTTTTGCCTTTTGCAGTAAGCTGAGAAAGCCTGTGTTTACGTGTTAAGGCATGTATGTAACGGCGTTCTAGTGGTTTTCAATTTCACATGAGATGGAAATCAACATGAATTATCTAAAAATGGCTGTTCGTCGTAAGTGAACGTATTTTACACAGCTAATTTCTAAATCCGACGGTTCCAACGCTGCTGGAGGCCAGCTCTTTAATAATAGCTTTAAAAAAATTGTTGGTATCTTCGATTTTGTTGTAGTCGTGGATAAATCTGTATCGTGATAACAACTCTTATAGCTGTTGATAATAAAGAAGAATATTAGTTAGTAAGTAAAGTGTCGACACGAACTTATTATTTCTGATACAGGTTTAGTTAGCTTGTTCGTGACGTTTATACTTGTTGCATAATTATTATTCTAAACATAATTTATATAATTTTAATTGACTATTTATCGTCATGCTATGATTACAATGCCTAATAGGTATTGTGCATGCTAACTTTACGGAAATATTGATGTTTGAGAACAGGTTTAATACAAGAAAATAATTAAACTACTATAGATGAGATTTTTTAATACCACTGTGGTGGCATACAAGCATACGACCGACCTGATGGAAAGTGGTCATCGTATTATATGGACGTCTGCAACACCAGAGCAACACTCGCGCTGCCGACCCTGAAGTGTCCGCACTCTGATATGGCAACTTCAAAAAGATAATATTTACCACCTAATGTTCACGCTAATTTTTACATTGACGATATACAATCATGAGTGAACGACATCGCTAATCATTATCATTACAAGAATAAATACATAAAAGGTCTAATGTGACGTTTAAGTTATTCTTCACAAATTTCATTATTCGACGTTTTTCTAGTCTAACAAGGCGTGGCGAAAAATAAATAACAAGGATGAAGTGAGCTTGTTATTGCATGAACGCAGCGCTTGCGTTGATCACACAGATAGCGCATCACATAAACTTATATAGTATGCGTAGGCAGGTGCACGTAGCTTAAATCTAACTTAATGAATGGATTTCAGACCAAAATCTAGCCACAAAACGTGCTATCGCAACATCATACTAAGAATAAAGTATTTGTAAACACGATACGAATCTTTAAGCAATTTTAATTCAATGCAACAGATTACATCATTGGAAATATAATGTGGATTAAGGATTCGGAGAAAAAAACCAACTAGTTTCCTTTATCTGTTAGTACCGACAAAAATTCCTTTAGTCTCCACGGATTGCCAAATTTCTCAAAAGTGGTTCGGGTCGGGTCGGGTTAGCCGAGATGGTTATCGGCAATTTGATCGATTATACCCGGCTGTTTTATTTTCTACGAACAAAAACAGTAAATAGTGTATTTTTAACACGCTTTTATTAGTTTCACTAGTATGTATGTTTGTCTGTAACCGACGCCTTTGGGCGCGATTTTGAGCCACTTTAAACGGCCAGATTTTGTTCAAACTTTTTAGATTTATCGAGGACTGATGACAGTACACTAATTTGATAAAATTATTCCATTTTTCAATTTGCAAATAAGATATTTGCGGTTTCCTATAAAGAGCGTGTTTCTGTTATTTGTAACCGCCACCTGTTTAGTAAATTTGTGCTACGGTAGAATGCATTTTGATTATTTTCGTTACAATTTCGATATATTCAACATTGATTCGATCAACCTCACAACATTTAGGTCAATTTGGGAACCACTCGTGTAACCATGCCAATTAAGATAGTGGCTCAATCTTTGGACGTAGTATTTGTTTTTGATATATCGCATTTTTGAGAGAGACAGGCTCCAGACCTTCTGTGAGAGCGCTTTTGCCAGAATCGGGAGAGGTGATATCATCTTGACGTGCTATAAAAAAAATATCCTCTCTCTTATTCTAAAAAGGATTTAGAGGATATTGAAATATATAAAATATCCATCACGCCTTATCCCCGAAGGGGTGGCAGAGGCATATTATATGCCCACTTTTCACCGTGTGGATTCCTGTCCCACGTAATAGGTGGTGAGCCCATTGCCGTGTTGAAATAGACAGGCGCAAGTTGTGGCTACCTGCTGTTGAAATTTTTTAAGCCGCCCATATGGCCTTCAACCAGGCTTAACGACTTCCATTTTACTGGCAACCGGGACAAACGGCTTAACGTGCCTTCCGAAACACGGAAACGCTCGCAAATGTAAATGCCACAAAGTGGTCACCCATCCGAGTACCAGCCATAGTGAAAGTTGCGTAACTCAGTGATCGTTTACAGAACACTGAGACCGCGGGGCCACGAGCGTTTCATATTTAATTAATAATATATATTTAATTCCTAACTTAATTACACCATACTGTACCTCAATCCATATTGCCTGACCTCATGGTAAGAATTAGTAGGGCGCTTACTACTTCTTCATTAATCCTGATGTCATCAAAGCCGTATAGGTGTGCCATCTTAATCCAGCGACCTAATATCAGTAATTCCTTGGTTGTTGTGCCATTATTTAATGTACTTCATAAAGCGATGATTGACAAGAGTGGTGATAAGCTGTTACCGTAGACTACGGTAACTAAAACCACTATAGCACGGACTTGCTTGCAACCTTTGCAACCCAAGCTATAAAACTGTGACAACGGATTTTTGTGAAAATATATCAATATAATTTAAAAAATCAGTCATGTACGTATCGGGTCACACATAATGTAGGATTCCGTACATGTTTTGTATATTTATTTTAAAATCTAAAATATTCATAATCTGAATAAGTTCTACCTAACCTATATTTTTTAAAAGACAATTTACAAAGATGTACGAGTATCATATCATACAGGGTATATTATTTAGGATAGAAATACAATTTTATTTTAGCACTATGTACTATGCCAAATAATAAGTTTCTAGTATAAAGGTTATACTAACACAGCAACACACATTTTTGTTATAGTCTTGTTCAAAGTAAGAGAGTTGTTCGGTTTGAATTGTAAAATAAAAACATACGAGTACATTACTCGGTAATAACTAAGCGATACATGCGACTAACAAGAAAGTTGTTATAAAAACACCAACGACCTCGATACACACCAAGGTCACCTCCTTGCTACCTATTACAGTTTCCCAGGAACACAATCAGTGGGTAACATCAGAAGCTTGTTGTACTGTCGTCAGGTCGGTGACGTGAGGCAAAAACATCAAAAACGCCGCAGCCACGCACAATTAGCGACTGCTTCTTAGAGCTACCGACACCTCGCATCTGTCGTGTGATTGGAAACTGGTTCCGTATATCAATATCAAGTCCAATGGTGATCATTTGATTCTTTTAAAAAAATTACTTATTTAACAAAAAATACAAGTACAAATTTTCAACAATATAAAATATTCACTTACTTTATATGGGTACTTTTAGGTGTTGGGAGCCTGTTTATGTTATCCCCAATGAGACTGATTCTAGGATGCTGTTCCGAATTTTTTCACATACTAATTTCTTTAAAAATTGTTATTTTACTGATGAAATTCATAACAGAACATACTCCAATTCATTTTGTTGTTTTTGATAACAGACAATTATTATCATAAATTACTTATTAATAATGGATTTATTAAAAAAAACTCGTAATATTGTTTTTAACAAGGGTAACTATTCAATTTAACATTTATTTATATCATTAATTATTTTTATATAAGGTGTTTTCGTAAACGTAGTTATGTAGGTTATTGGTGTTATGTTTCAGAATGATACAATATATGAAAATAAATATTTGTATAGATCAGGTGCAGTCAGTTATGCATAATCCTACTAATATTGTACTCGTAAACGCGAAAGTTTGTAAGTATGAATGGATGTGTGTTACTCTTTCACGTAAAACCTATTGAATGGATTTTGATGAAACTTACAATAATATAGCTTACACACACAGGCTACTTTTTATCCTGGAAACAAGTTCGTGTACTTATTGTGCGTACGGAGTCGCGGGCGTCTGTTGGTTAATAATATTATGAATTCCGATGAATAAGTTTCTTTATATTGGTAGTATTAAAAAAAAATTTGATTGTATGAGAAACGTTTCGGACTTCCGATAATAGGAGTCTAAAAACCCTCATCTAGCGGAACCCTAGTTGTACGACTCGTCAGTCTCATGACCAGGTCACGAGACGGAACTAGTAAAGTAGTTGAGCACTTGTTATTTCTAAATAAGGGCTCAGCACCCAACTAAACGTAAGTGAAAAGTAGTAATTAGTAGAGGACATTTTAATTCCTCGTACAAGTAAGTGCACCTTTGAAGGTATAGTCAGGTCACCTGCATTCATCACAATCCTTA
Source organism: Thumatha senex (assembly GCA_948477245.1). Taxonomy (NCBI): domain Eukaryota; kingdom Metazoa; phylum Arthropoda; class Insecta; order Lepidoptera; family Erebidae; genus Thumatha; species Thumatha senex. The sequence continues at coordinate 27,238,443 of OX419729.1, read as the reverse complement.
CGAATATTTTATTCCACGCTTAAACAGCTTAACCTTATTCGATGAATTTTGACAAGTTCCGAGATAGATAGAATCACGGCTAACTTTTTTTATAAAAATATCACTAAGAGAGGAAGAATTTGGAGACTAACTCGAGCATGGTGTACCTACCGCACATATGATATTTTTAAAATGCTAAAACACAAATTTTACAATTATGGAGAAGCTTGTTAAAACGGTAGAATAGAATAGAAAACACTTTATTGTACACCATAAGAAATCTTACAAGAAATTATTATTATTATTATTATAATAACGGTATGTATATGGTATTATAAATACGGATGAGTGCGTGCGCATTCAGATTGTGGAAAATCACACATAACGAACTCGACAAAATCCAATAAAACCAGGATTATTTTCATTTTGCAACGCATCTGCCATAGAAAGAATGAAGTTCTTGATAATATGTATATCACCGAGTCATTCCTCAGCCTTCAGGTGAAAAAAAAGTAGGCTACATGTTAGTTATACGTGTTAGTGTATAAGTCAGTTTCTGCATTTTTATAAATATGGATAAATGGTTGGATGGATGGTTGTATTTCAATTAAATTGAATATATTCATAAAATATAGAATAGATAAAATAAATAATAAATAAATATCCATCACGCATTATCCCCGAAGGGGTGGCAGAGGCATATTATATGCCCACTTTTCACCGTGTGGATTCCTGTGCCACGTAATAGGTGGTGAGCCCATTGCCGTGTTGAAATAGCCTGCGTCTACCTGCTGTTGAATTTTTTTAAGCCGCCTATAAGGCCTTCAACCAGGCTTAACGACTGCCATTTTACTGGCAACCGGGACCAACGGCTTAACGTGCCGTCCGAAGCACGGAAACGCTCGCAAATGTAAATGCCACAAAGTGGTCACCCATCCGACGACCAGCCATAGTGAAAGTTGCGTACCTCAGTGATCGTTTACCGAACACTGAGACCGCGGGGCCACGAGCGCTTCTAGAATAGATAATTTGACATTCAAATACTGATTTTGACTCGTGTCAGCGTGTCAGCGACAATTTGTCTGCGCGGTCGCACCCTGTTCCATATCCGACAATGTGAGACATTCATAAAAAGTATGTACGAATTGTACAGACCTTGTAAAGCTTTTGACATTTCCTTATATCGCCTAGTATTTATTTATATAACCTTAATTATTTTAGTCCTTACATTGTTTAAATGTTTCTGGTTAGTATCGCCGTGGTGCTTTAATTTACAAACTCTGATAAGACAAAGTTACAGCTGAGCACGCGTGAGCTTTTTAAGGCAACAAACATGTTGACAGGTATGAGATTTAGTCCCTTGGTTCTACAACAGTTAAGATTAACGTACATATTGTAAAATTCGCTATCGGCAATAAAGAAATTTGGTGATGCAAGCGTGTGTAGCGCCAGCTAAGTATCCCATTGTCTTAAGATAGCAATTAATTTTCAGACTTGGTATTCTACACTTGGAATGTCAACATAATGAGAGTACTAAACGTTGCTCTACAATAGCAATTTACTATGCTACTTACGCTACAGTGAACGTAAGGTCAACCCGGACACACCAGGGCGTCAGGCGTCAGAGCGATAGTTCATTTATAAGCATAACCCGCGGCAACCCGCCCCACACCATTACAATTGTGAGCTCTAATACTATTATGTCCAACTAATTGATGCTGATCATAATCAGCTAACATAAACTGCCCTCACACCCATACATTGTTCTGTTTGACATATCGCAACAGGCACTTGACTTTGACATTTATAATTTCTTGAATATTGAATGTTATTGTTTCTTTGTTCGCATTTTAGTGTAGCGCCAACCTTGACCTGTCGTTAAAGCGATAGTTATTGTGACTATTAATCCACGCCCACGCAGCTTTGCAAATATCTGCACTCTGTGTTAAGTAGGACTTGAATTCACACGAATAGAGATTCTTATATTAATTATAGCGTTTATTATGAGGCGTGTCTGGTTCTGACATGGGATAATCTCAGCCCAGCACAAAATCACTTTGTAAACTATTATTAGACAACACAACAACTAAAGCCCTACATATACTTGGAAATATAGTTTGGGGAAACGACCGCCCGCCGACCAGTTTAATAATTAACAGTTACAAAATGTTACGTCGAAGTGTTACTTCCCGGAAATAGCACCTAAAGTCAGGACCCTGAGTCGTATTTAAGAGGTGTTACTAAGAGCTTGTTTACATTGTTGTCCTCTAGCCGATTGGTAGCATTACGGAGAGTCAAGACAAGAGCGACGGTAGTGTCGTAGGCTACACAGTAGATTATGCTCAAACAAGTAAAGTTTTTAAGTTGAATGTGGATTTACTAAAGCATTACATAATTTGATCGTTGTAAGTAATCAAACAGCAAGTTCACTACACGCGCCACTCCGGCGCCGCACAATGGTACACTCTGAGCGCAATGTAAACAAACATGAGTGAACGCATCAACGACTTCCTTTCTTTCCGCTTCGGCGAAGTTCACTTCTCCGAAACTAAACAAATAACGCTAACCAAATAAAGCTAAGGCGTCAGTGAGGACTTAAGAAGTCAGGCGGCAATCACTTCTAATAATGCCGATGGATAAAGTCTAATCAAAACTGCTCCAAGCAGCCAATCAAACCTGACATCGGAAAAAGATCCTTTTTAAAATGGTCAGTGTTGAAGATACATCCAATTTTTTGTCAACGTAATACTATTTTAGTTCCCGTAATCGGGCTGTTTGCAGTATCTTCTAGCTGTTTACGAAGGTAATTACGGTGTAAGACCTACGACGCCCACTGTCAAGATGTGGACATACCAATTAGCCGCTACTATCTCAGTTCATGAGAAAATGTGTTGTGTAATGCAACCCTCTTTGCACAATAGGTGCGTTATCGCGACGCGCGATGCTTTGATAAGCACCCTCGCGTGAGTGTCGAGCAGATTATTGCAACATAGCGAATGTGGAGCGTGCGTTGCTCTGACACAGCCGTTGTCAATTATTGAGAATATCAATTTCAAACGATGAATTCTTATTAATGCGGAGTGACCTTGTGTATTGTTGTACTTTTGTTTTAAATTTTATGTAGATAACAACGGATGCAGGTTTTACATAACCCTAGCTGTTTAGTCCATAAACGTTTTAATACGTAGAAAACTGCTGAAAGGAATTACTTATTCGGTGATAATCTGCCTGACAAAATAGGAAAAATGGGAGGTCAATATTAGAAAGGCCTACGGAACATTTTTGAACATTTCCGAAGGTGTCAGAGGAATTTATCATTCATTTTTAGTATCAAATTTTAGATATTTATTATTGCTTATATCTGAAAACAAGACGATTTCTATATTTTAAAACGTGGAGAGCGGAAAGAATCGCTATCAGCGGTTATAAGGTCAAGGTCTGAAATGACATAACTGAGTAAATGAAGTCAATCTTTCGACAAAGAATCTGGATGTGATAACGTCATTACTTATATGATTAGTTAATATTTCGGACGTTGCGTAAGCGACGGTAGGCGTTTAGTGTCGCGAATCGTCGCTCTAGATGCGCGGGGACAATACGACTCGTTGCGCCAGCGCGGAGCACGACACCGGTTTGCGCAAGCGCACGACGTTTAAACAACGTGAAACTCTTGTATCTCGCGATTTACGGATCACAGAAACCTCTGGGTAATCTACTCGTAAATAAGGCATCAAGCAAACTTACCCACAATTAAATGTAATTTAGAGTGTGAGAGTAATTTAATTAAGTATGGCAACACAAATAAACATGATACAGTATCGTTTTATGATGTTGCTTGGGTTTCACCCCTCTAATTCATATATAAAATCATAAACGTGTTTTGTTTGTTTGTTCGTCCTTATTTTAATTCGTAACAAATCAATGGATTGGCATGATAGGCTACATTTTATGTCGGAAAGACATCATATTTCCACTGAAGGACATTTCTGGAAAACCCAAATTGCAGTCCATTATTATTGGGGCAAGAAATCAAAAATCGTTATTTTTTAAATTTAATGTAAATATGGATTAGGAAACTGGAGCATTCTCTCTCTGAAACATCTGACACACACCAAACCAATAGATACTAGATAAAAATTAAAAAGGTTCGAGCACATAATAAGTATTTTCAAAATTATTAAGAATTTTCATTAATGAGCATGAGATCATATCGTTGCGGACAAAAGTGTCAAAAGTCGTTTAGCCCTCGAATCCTCCGATCGTCTACTTAAGTGCGGGCAGCGTTGGCGTGCTCCAAATTCATATATAGTGTTACAATTACGGCTGTACTCAGATTTATCTGACGACATAATAGCTAACCGTGTCAGAGTATGGTATCGCTCCGTATTTAGGTCACACCCAATTACTTCTGTTGCTCTTATCGCGTTTTCGCAAATCAGTAGGCGATTGGCACATGCTAATCAAAATATCACACACTTCTTGCATGTTACTTCGTGAAAATTTTAGTTAGCTATTATTGCAATGCGAAGTTGGCTATACACGTTAATTGTAAAATCGAAGGTCAAATACATTTCGACGTTTTCCATCATTCAAAAGATTCTATTAGTCTTAAGAGCATGTTTTCGGTGCTTCAGCCGTATCCATCTATTAGGTCACTAATTTGGATATCATGTCTTCTCACAATTTATAATAGAACTAAATATTTTACTGTGCCTTTTTCTATCAATCTCTCTCCTCTTCACACAAGCCACAATATCCTTTCACATTCAAATGGGTCACATTTGCTATCTTAATCGCCTAAAAGGACAATTCAAGACCAAAAAAAATCGTGATGCAGCATTATTCCCGTTTGTTCCCATTATCGAAATGTTGTCAATCGCGTCTCGAATCAATATAGGCTCTTCACTTCATTTCTTTACACAAGTGTAGAGCGCCACAAGACATCAGGCAAAGTGTTGTCAGCCTTTTTCTCAAGTCCACTCATTACTACACTTACAATAAGCATAAAGCATGTACCTCGCGTTATTTGCTAAACTTAGTCTATAAGTTAGAATGTGATTCATTCCTCTTTCAAATAACTTAGATCCACCCACAAAGCAAGGAAACAATGTCACTCACACGCTTTCTACGAAACTTATTCTATTTATTTCTTACCACCAAGCATATCAGGAGGCGTCACCTCATTTATAAGATTACACTAATTACTACAAACTAGACAACTGACAGGTCAAGCGTGCGATTTTCGCATACATTGTGACGTAAACTTGGCACGCGTTATTATTATTACTTCCACCTCTATTAGGTGCAAGCGAGAGGGAGCGAGCCACATTTCTTGCTTTGTGGATCCACATGCTAGATCCACTTGTCTTATACAAACGTAATTCAACGAATGTGTCAAATTATGCGAAAAAAAACACATGTTCGCTGCTGGATAGCACTTATTTTTTTTAAATTACTTTTGTTTGTTGTGGTAAAACGAGAAAAAGTATGCAAATGAGTGTCAGAGTGGGTCAGAGAAAAGGTTAGTTACAGATCAGTGATTACCGTGAAATGTAAACCATTGTGTTAGTAGTTCTGTATTATATAGCATTTCTGTACGTTGATAGCAAGTGCAGCTCCATTAGCTAAGACTTACGAGATTTTCAGCTTAGATAAGGAAGTAAAAATCAATATCTTCGGGACTTAATATTACTTAGTGTCTTTTAGAGAGAAAAGGCGAAGAAAAAAATTTCTATCTAAATACACCACATCCATTAATTTTATTTACCGTAAATAAAAATGGATTAAGATCCTGTCACTGTCAAGTGACCGTAACTGGTTATCATAATCTATAAACCATATGATTATACAGTTATACCTTCATTTCAAATTACAAGCCCGGGTCAGTATTATACAATCTAATTGTACATTGCAGACTTAGCTAGAAAATAAGTATTAACATAAATCAGCTGACACTATCGTATGATTTATAATATATTCAGTACAATAAAAGCATTCAACTAAGCAAGTTGTTTCTATCATCATCATTAAGTACTCCTATCAAACTAACACAGCAACTAATGTGGAGAAACATCTCTACATTTATGGTCCTTCGAGCCTATTTATCGAGTGTTTTTTTTTGTGAAGTGAGTGTAGCAGTGTGTAACGTGATTAGCGAATCGGTTGGCTGGCTTCCCACAAGCGGGTCTCGCCAGTTCAATTGAGAAGGCGCACATACTTTCGTGAGACTGTGATCACGCATCCAACAACAATTCTTATTTGGACGAAATAGCAGCCAAAAACGTTTTGAGAAATCTCGAAAAATCTCAATAGCACCAGAGCATTTATCAAATATCATTAAACAGTTCACAGTTCATTGTATCAATCAGCAATCTGACAAATTGATCGTACAGAGTAAATCATTATCAAAATATCTTAAGCACTACCAAAATGACTTTGTACGAATTACAAGTCGAAAAACATCAAGAGTTAGCAATAATCGGCATAAATTTCAAGAAGCCAGTGCTTCGAGAAAGACTGTTGACTACTACAAGACACGTCTGGCGAAGTTGAACTCTTTATGGGGAGAATTCAAATACAATCATGACCGGATGTGTACAGAAGAAAGCCGAACCCATCAGTACTTCACCGAAAGGTGGTACGAGAAGACAGAAGAATGCTACAAGGAAGTACGAGCCTTGTTATGCAATCTTATCAAGAGATCTTGGCTCCTCTGTTCCAATCACTCGAAGAAAAATCAAAACATTCTTCTCCGAGTGATCAAACACAACAGCAAGATATCCCCGTACCTGGGAATAGTAACGGGAGAAACCCTTCCGAACAACAGCAGCAACTGATAAGCACGGGTACCAATAGCAAATACCATGACTTACAACGTCAACAGCAAGTGAACTTCATGGCCCTCTCCAGAACGATGGAAAACATTACAGTGGAAGAGATTGAAGAGAAGTGGGAGTTTGAAGATGCCATCAAATCTCTCCAATCTCGATGGAATACCATTGACGAACTCCACTGGGAGATAGTCTCTTTTTCTGTACCGAATGTAAGCTACGAAGAGCTTTTTGAGAAGTTTGAAAAGCGTTACATAGCATTAAAAAGGTCACATAACAAAAAAATGTGGACAACATCCCATAGAGAAAAATTGACACCAAAAATTGACATTCCAACATTTTCGGGAAATTATAACCAGTGGACGTCGTTCAAAGATTTGTTTCATGAGGCAATACATAACAACCCGTCGCTGTCTAATGCGCAGAAGAAGCAGTTTTTAAAAGGAAAACTTCGAGAAGAGGCCGAAAGGCTCATACAGCACCTTTCTATCAGTACAAGCAATTACGAGGTTTGTTGGGAGATACTCTTAAACCGATACCAAAACAAAAAATTAATCTTCACTTCTCACATATCAATATTACTTGGAATTCCTACTATGACAACTGCATCGGCTACCCAAATCAAAAAGTTACATGGCGTAACCCAAGAGTGTCTGAATGCCATCAAGAACTTGGAGGTCGACATCAGCAATTGGGATCCACTTGTAGTTCATATGTAGTATATTCAGCAGTACGCAGGTATCTCCCTTCTGTTCGCTGCTGCTTTACTCGCAGGCGGAGCGTTGACGCAGGACGCAACGAGGACGCAGAGTCGTCACCCCGGACATCGAGCTGCAACCTATGCCAAGCAACTGGAGAAAAAACAGTTCCCCAACCCAAAACACCAGCGTAGACAGAGCATGCTTTCCTATCCGTTTTATACGAACAGACTTACATAATTAGGATATAATAATAATTGTTTTTTCTTATTTTTGTATAATTTTATGTTTTATCTTTCCGCGGGGAATATGTACAATCTAATTGTACATTGCAGACTTAGCTAGAAAATAAGTATTAACATAAATCAGCTGACACTATTGTATGATTTATAATATATTCAGTACAATAAAAGCATTCAACTAAGCAAGTTGTTTCTATCATCATCATCATCAAGTACTCCTATCAAACTAACACAGCAACTAATGTGAAGAAACATCTCTACAAGTATACCTATTTGTATCTCAATTTATTGGGTAAATTGAGAACATAGTACACAATGTGTCACATTTCACGTTTGATACTCGTACTGTGTAACAACCTCTAGGTTTGAACTATTGTTCATAGCTGTGGAATCTTGTTATCGATAGGAGACAATGTGACTGCTTACAACTGTGTAAACAGTAAAACAGTAAATACATCGTCTGTTTTTGTATGTAACTTAGTTACGACGCAGAATGCATTCTTTGTTATAGAAACATAATTGTTTTATAAAATAAAATTTCATGTACGTGTGTGTTCATCTTCTTCCAGGATGGGATTTGAACTCAAGCAAGTCTCTAACACTCAACAAAAAGCACACTGAGTAGTGCCAACAACGCGAGCTCAAATCTCGTCAGAGATTGCTGCTATGTATCTTACTAGTCCTTAAAAAAACGAGTTTAGACTACAGGGAATTCTGTTTCGGAATAAGTCGTCAACTACACTCTCCAGATTGGCGATTTAAAAAAGAGTGGCCATGCGTTTTATTGCCAGGTTCTTCCTCAGGTTCTACCTATTGCTATGTGAATCTGGCAGTAAATATATAAGCAATAATCTTGACGTTCATAAGTGTTATTTTGTGACCTACATGAATAAAGATATTTTCATTATTCATTCATTATGTGCTTGATATAATTTGGATTATAACAATTCCCTTACAAATAAATTGATCTAACATTTGCGTCAGCCTCGGTGTGTTTAAACACGGTTTAAACCCAACGGTTGTTTGTGGTTGTTCACTAAAATGTGTATAGACCGTCAAGCAAAAGCGAAGTGTAGGTACAGTAACCTCGATGACTCACAGACTGGCCGGGCGTGGAATCATGATGAGAAACCGTTGAAAAAAATTATCAAATTCGCATTCAACCGTGCCGCGAATTGCTTGTTCGACAGCTGCTTTCGCATTTTAACTAGTTTGGAGGTATTCGTAGTGTTCTTTATGCCATACTAAAAAAACCGAGATGTTCAAATTGCGACGTCTTAAATCAGACATAATTTTAATGTTACATTAGCATTAGATTCATGTCATCATTTAACGTCTAAATATTTTTAAAACAGAAACATACAGAAATTGTTTTGGCATCACTTCTCAAATATCAGATTTTTTCCTGTTTTTCGCCCGCGTGGTTAAGTTTTCCAATTCGAGATTTCGTATGGAACCCTAAACTTTCTGAAAATCTATTATAGTTTATATTACTCACGAAGAATGTAGCTTTCTAATGGTAAAATATTTTTTTAAATCCGCCCAGTAGTGTCTGACCCTATTCATTTACAAACTACCTTACAAATCTTTCTTTTATAATATTAGTCAAGACATGGTAGTGCATCTTTCGATGAATAGTGCGGTACTACGAGTCCTATAATCATAAATCACATTCCCAAGGTCTACTCAAAAAGGGAAGAGGTTTTACACTTCTTTAAAAGACTGCGTTGATCTCGCTCGTGTTTAGTCTTCACTTAATGTTCAGAAGTAACGAATAAGGCAAAAGTTACAATACTGATCGTTTAGAGACCATAAGAGCCTGTTTATTTTTAGCACAATCCAGTTTACACAAGATTATAAAACATAAATGCTGACTGAACTTCGAATAGTAAATTATAAGGTACAGTTAATTAAAAAAGGTAATGACATACATTAATTTCTGAAGCCAATGCCTTTTTCCTTGAGAATAAATATTGCCATTTATGATATATGATTATACTATAACGTTTAAACAGAACATTAATCTACATTCAAGAACATATTAAATTAAGGTATTCAGAACAATGTAGGGCGTGCGGCTTCCTGCTGTGTAGAACTAAGACTAGCCAGATATGACTATTCACAATAACACGTATTAACTGTAATAGTACAGTTAATGCTGTGATTAGCAATAAAAAAGCAATAACGTATGCAATTAAGCATTGATCTTGGTACGGGGAAACATACGATTCCCATCAATAGTATTCAACAACAATTACAAAGTATGATTGTACGAAGCTTTTGTATATGAATAAGGTCAATAATAAAAGTGAAAACTGGGAGTCCGGGGTCATATTTTGCTAGTGAATGATCGCTAAATCGCTATCTGATAGCAACAGTCCGGGGTCATATTTTGCTAGTGACTGATCCCTAAATCGCGGTTTGATACCAACAGTCCCTGATCCCTTAATCACGATTTAATAGCAACAGATCTATCACAATACATGACGACCCAATCGCCATTTGATAGCAACAGAACTGTCGCCTGACGGCCCAATCGCCATTTGATAGCAACAGAACTGTCGTCTGACGGTCTCCTTTTGATGGTATCTCTATACTCGTATCTGTCGTCTACCGCCCATTGCCTTTTCGGATGTCTTTGTCGTCAAAGAAGCGGCATCAATCTATTTGCGGATGACGTTAGCTTCGTCGTCGGAATACACTCAATGAATTACATACAGTATGTAATTTATCTTTAAACAAATGAAGATACATGATAACAGTTAAAAAAATTAGTTAGTGGCAAAGTGTCATATATCAAAATATGTTATTTTAACTTTTATTTTTATTACTTTACTATTGTTAGGAGCTAGCTATATTCCATTTGCTACGTCTAACTCTAAATGATTTACCCGTTAAGAGTTTTATTAGTGTTGTTTATAACTTGACATATTTTACGAGATTCTATATCTCTCCTGAAGTTTATTGGCCATGAATTTTTATTTTTATACTTTTGTATAATCATTTAGTTGCATTACACTTACCAGTGAGTTATCTATATAAGGGAACACTTTACGTATTGCATCTGACAGTTTACTATGTTTTTAAAGTTCTTAGAAACAACGTTAACGCGTATAAAATTAATAATATCGGTACTTAGTTTTATTATATTTCAGCATTGGGGTCAAGGCATTCCCGATAAACCCTTAAGTACCAATGTGACAGTTATATTTAAGTTCAGCGGTTGTCAACCTTAGTTTAAGTGAGGAAATAACACTCCCAGTGTAATTGTTCTTTTTTTGTTTTCGAGGGGAATACCTTTACGCACCGTCATCCCAGCTGCGGGGGCAACAGGGACGGTGTATGAGGCTCCAGGCCCGTGAGTGTGGGGCCGTCCTACCCACTCAATCCCGCGGCGTTCCGCATCACCTTAATACCGGCTCGCAGGGTAGGCCTGAGGTTAAATCACTGCGAGCCGGCAGGGGCACCCCAGAGTGGAGGGGTCCGTCTCAACCCGTGTAATTGTAGCAGCGGCGAAAATTCAATACTCTTACCCGATGAGAACAGCTACAATAATTTTGAGTTGAAGAAGGAATGCCGATTTATTTCAAATACAGCCTCATCCTAAATTTTGTATATATATCTACACTATAAGATGATAAGTGACAGTACTATGTATTACACTATCGAAATTTGGAAAGAAAGGCCTATGTCGAGCAGTTGACATGTTGATTTGATTGATTATTTGACACTATCTTGGGTGATATAAAAATAAAAATAAATAAATAAATATCCATCACGCCTTATCCCCGAAGGGGTGGCAGAGGCATATTAAATGCCCACTTTTCACCGTGTGGATTCCTGTCCCACGTAATAGGTGGTGAGCCCATTGCCGTGTTGAAATAGACAGACGCAGGTTGTGGCTACCTGCTGTTGAAAATTTTCAAGCCGCCCATAAGGCCTTCAACCAGGCTTAACGACTGCCATTTTACTGGCAACCGGGACCAACGGCTTAACGTGCCTTCTGAAGCACGGAAACGCTCGCAACGTCGCATGGGTGACCACTTTGGGGCAGTAAATGCCACAAAGTGGTCACCCATCCGAGGACCAGCCATAGTGAAAGTTGCGTAACTCAGTGATCGTTTACAGAACACTGAGACCGCGGGGCCACGAGCTTTTTATATATAAAAATAAGTATATTGAAATATGTACTAAGTGCATTCAAAAAAGAGTATAATATCTTCCGTTACAGTTTCATTGTAGCAGTAATGTGAGTTATGACGTACAGTTACTTGCTACTCAAAACTATCAATCAACTAATTTTAGCCAATCTACGAGTATGATAATATTATAAAGCTGAAGAGTTTGTTTGGTTGAACGCGCTAATCTCAGGAACTACTAGTCGGATTTGAAAGAATTTTTTTGCGTTAGATAGCTCATTTATCGAGGTAGAGTATAGGCTATATATAATTACGCTACTACACTAGGGAGCAGAGTAGTTATCATAAATGTCGACAAATCGGGCGAATTTTTATGCATCATTGTAGAATTTATAAGCGACGGGATTAAATAGGTGCGACGGGAGGTCGAAATATTCCGCGGGCGAAGCTGTGGGGGTCATCTAGTTATGCAATAAAACCTGCAGGAAGTAAAAGAGGTATGCGTGTATCGCGAAGCCTGGCTATTTGTACTCTTTGACTACCCCGTCAAAGGTACAGCGTGAAGATTGCAGTAGTGGTAATAATAAATATACACATTAAAAGTATGGTAACGAGAGTTTTACTTTATTAAAGATACGCCAAGTTCAACACTATGCTCATAAATTCATATTGTGTATTTAGAAATAAAACCAAGAAAACTATCTCAAGACCCCTTACGGGGTCATATAATATGAACTTTAAGAAACAGTGCTAACTGTTACCTCCCAGCGCACCATTTCCTTATTGAGAGTGGCTTGATCTCAAATAAGATTTTATCGTAAGGCCACCTGAGAAATGCAACTAACTATTGCTTGTGACAACTATAAAACGATATTTCTAACCGTTTGCGAGCTCAAAATGGTCGATGAATTAATACGGATTTGTATCTATGTTGTAAACATCTCAATATTATGCAAATTTGATATTTAAATATGTATTTAATCTGCATGAAGATTTTCTCATAATTTTTACTTTCTCTTCCCAGGAAACTATGTTACTGAGTGTAGAAATTATATGAGTGACTAAAAATAAATAAATCCGCGATTCCAATCGCGTATAGTTCCTACCGGATATTTTTATTACACACAAGGTTAAAATTAAAAAAAAAACGACCATGTTTTCATAGATAAAAAGTACTGCTTTTTTTGGGTACCAAGTACACCTTTATCCCCGAAGGGGTATGTTTTACGCCTATATTTCACAGCACGCATTTTTGTCCCACGTAACAGGTCATGAGCCCATTGCCATACTGAAATGGACAAGCGCGGGTTGTGGCAACCTGCTGCTGAAAATTATCAAGCCGCCCATAAGACTTTAAACTTAGCTTAACGACTGCTATGTTACTGTCCTTAACCAGCCGTGACCAACACCTTAACGTACCTTCCGAACCACGAAAACGCTCGTAAATAGAATTGAGACAAAGCGGTCACCCATCCGAGCACCATTCGCAGCGAAAGTTCCTTAACGCAGTGACCGTTTACAGAGCACGTTAGTTCGAGAATGCGCCAACTCATTCTACTACGAGCTCTTCTTCTTCTCTGGTCACAATTTCATGGATTGTCCTCACTTATAACGACTACCCACTAGGTATATTATTGGATTTTTTTTTTGAATATGTGTCCATCCAAAGGTTGCCTGTAAGAAATTGCTTTTAGCGATAAGGCCGCCGATTGTACATATCAATATACCTGTATAATCCTTTGCTATTATATTGTGATTGGAGTACAATAAAGAATATTCTATTCTATTCTATTATTTAGCCCATCGGGAAGTTATATCAAAATCAATTACAAAATTTCACCCGGAGATACAAAAGATACTTAAAAAGATTTCGGGGTCATGGTCGACCAAAATGGTAAAATGGAAAGAATTCTAAAGTTTAATTAACTCGGTTATAATGGTTACTTAAAATTTTAATCAAATAAGTAAGTAAGTTAAATAAATAAGTTTTTGCTGATTGAGTAACAATACAACAAATAATCTTTGAAACTTAATAATATATTGTGCTTTGGCTGACCTACAAATTCCGCGATGATTAATTAAATCTCTCTACAGAGAAGCTATAACTTACTATGTATAATAGTTATTAAAGTTTGGTCTAGTTAAGTAACATTACAAAGCAAGGTTCATACAACAGTTTGGCAACATTGAGATGCGGGTCATTTGCAAAATATTTCTGTGCGCAGGCGCATGATCTTGACACAGCTGGCGTACGCTGATGGATAGATGTCAGTGGGGCAGTCGAACGAAACTTGACGCTTATTTACATTTTATAGCGAGTTTTGCAAATCACTATATATAGAGATGCATTTTAAGCTTTTACTAGAAAGTAACAATTTTAATACTAAAGATAAATCTTTAGAATAGAATACAGTAGAATAGAATAAACTTTATTGCACACCAATATAAAAAAAAACATCATAGAAGGAGAGAACAATTTTATAATTCTTAATCTCTGAGTTAAGGCCTCTCCGCACACAACAGTGCCGACACGTGGCGATCAGTCCACGTTGAAATTCAGAAAACCAGCTATAAATTGTGGTTTTGGATGGGGCTTCATCACCAAATGCAGAAATCATCCGGTCAACACACTGTTTTTGTGTTAAACCACTTCGAAAGTCATAATAAATCATTGCTCTTGAATTTTCTCGAGTCAATTCCATTTTCTCAAAGACTAAACAAGTTTGACAAAACCTTGTGACAAGACCGAGAATCTTTTTTTTAAATATATAAATGGTATTCGATTTTTAAATAAATAAATAAATAAATATCCATCACGCCTTATCCCCGAAGGGGTGGCAGAGGCATATTATATGCCCACTTTTCACCGTGTGGATTTACCTGTCCCACGTAATAGGTGGTGAGCCCATTGCCGTGTTGAAATAGACAGACGCAGGTTGTGGCTGCTGTTGAAATTTTTCATGCCGCCCATAAGGCATTCAACCAGGCTTAACGACTGCCATTTTACTGGCAACCGGGACCAACGGCTTAACGTGCCTTCCGAAGCACGGAAACGCTCGCAAATGTAAATGCCACAAAGTGGTCACCCATCCGAGGACCAGCCATAGTGAAAGTTGCGTAACTCGGTGATCGTTTACAGAACACTGAGACCGCGGGGCCACGAGCGCTTCAATTTTTCGCTTCGATTTTTAAAACCAATGATTTTAATATGACAGGAAAGGTGGAAATGTTCCATTCCCGATACTTTTAGTGCAGCCTATGTAGTATACATCATTGTCAGTGAAAAAATATATTGTAGCATACATTTTTTAGACTTTTGACAACTCCACGGAAGTAAAACGTTCCCTGATTTTAATCGATATTACTTGTCAATTTGATGTAATTTAGATTTGTAAACTAAGGCAACTATACTTTTTACACGTCTAACTCTAAAGTTTAGAAAAGTCTTATAAAACGGCTCAAACTGTCCGTTCATCCGTCTGTACGTATCTATTTCTCAGAAACCATAAGAGAGATAGACATTCGGTTTGAGGCGTATACGTGCATAGGCGATTTTGAAGTTTCTACCACATTTTGTTTTGAAATTGGTTTCGGTTTACAGGTCTGATTGCTACGATAGTGAAGGGCGAGTTACTTGTGGTATAACTTAAAATCATTTTCTTAACCTGACCTAATAAAAGGCAAAAATATATAAATCATTTGAACCACTTGCGAGATATTACGAAACTAAAGCATGACAATATTATTTCTTTGTAAGAAAATGAATTATTGTTCTCAATTTGTATTGTATCAAAGAAACATTACATTTCAACACAGATTTAGTCGTGGATTAAGTTGCCTTGGCATTTTAGCTTTGGAATCCAATAACCTTTCTGGTATATTAAAGCGCTTTCGTTACCGTCGTGATCGCTAACATTCATTAATATTGATTATTGCTTAGATCTAGATCAAAATCCATATACAGATAACTTCAAATATATTTAAGGCCCAATTCTATTTGGAGTAGTTAGAAATAGCTAGGCGATCATTATTTAGGTTGAATCAAAATTAAAGTTTAAACTAAAGTAAATAACTCTTTTTGTATACCAACCTATAGACGACAATGTTTATTTAATCGAGACTATTTTGATAGGCATTTTAAAACAAATCAAGACAACCAAGTTACTGTTCATTTAATAGCAATTATATCCTATCCACAAAATAAAAACAAAACAATTGATCGGTCATGTTCTCCTATTGAAGCCCACACAGTCTCTGGTGACATTGACACGCCTAATTACAAGACAAGAGTATGCGAATACATCGGGCATCGGTCACCAGGCACATTCATATGTCAATCTAACTAATGGTGTGTAACCTACCAGGTTACGAAGCATTCAGATACTATGATATAACGTAGAATCACATTCGTTTAACATTTGGCAGTGCTATAACAAGCGCAAATTGGAACTAATGCGACCTTGTTATTGTATTCTAATAGCGAGCAAAGTATTCTATTGTGTGTTTGGGCTGGGTTGGCGAGCACCTTTACTGGCATGTAAGCATTTGCACTATCTCAATGACGTTACACTTATAATATTACGATGGTGATTGTAAAAGGTGACATCCGGAGTGAAAAATATTTTTGTAACTTGGAAAACAGATGTCGCCTCTATTAGATGTGTTAAACTGACTATCTTTGAAATTTTGTAAGCATCTTTAACTGGTGCTTCCGTCATCTTTTCCGTCATGGGGTTATCTTTACGAGAGCTCACCCGCGCCCAGCCATGGGTAGAAGGATGATCACCGTGTGGTTTTATTCGGTAGAACGCCGGCATGACATTGATGAGGATTATCAATAAAAAAAAAACCTCGTCCTGAAAGTTATAACTTTCATTAGATACGCAATAAAGTGGATGTTTGTTATTTTATACCTTACGAGGTGACTCCCCACGACTTCGCCCGTGACGTTGACGCCCGTCGCACCTATTTAATCCCGTCGTTTATGATATCAAATTTGTCCGATTTGTCGACATTTATGATTACTGCTCCGCTCTCCATTGTAGCCTATAGCCATCCTTGATAAATTGGCTATACAGCACAAAAATATTTTTTCAAATCCGACCAGTAGTTGCTGAGATTAGCGCGTTCAACTAAACAAACTCTTCAGCTTTATTATTGGCTAATTGACGCCCGCGGCTCCGCACGCGTGGTGAAGTTTTCCCGTTCCCGTTTCCCACATGAACTTGTTCCCGTCATAAAAAGTAGCCTATGTGTTATTCTGATGTGTAAGTAATATTATTATAAAGTTTCATCAAAATCCATTTAGTAAATTTTGCGTGAAAGAAAGAGTAACAAACATCTATTCTTACAAACTTTCGCGTTTATAATATTAGTAGGATATGGAAGAATGGATTTGTATTTTTATCTTTATATATATATATATTTCTTGTGTGCGTGTGTATGTCACTGAACTCCTCCTAGACGGCTGGACCGATTTGAATGATTATTTTTGTATGCGTTTGGGTGGCGCCCAGGATGGTTTAGATTCACAAATAATAGAAAAAAAAAGGTTCAAAGTATGTCACGGGCGAAGCCGGGCGGGACAGCTAGTATCTAATGAAAATTAAACATTACACATAATAGCCTATTTTTAATTACCTACTCCAGTTAAAGGCTTAGAATGTCATTTGCAAAACAGCAAATGATATTCTAAGCTTTTAATTTAGTGCGACAGTTGCCCATTTATAATAGGTGATAGGATGTATCTGCCACATACATCTTCATAAGAAAATTTTACGATTGTTATATCCGTGAATTTTTCAAATCCGACCTGTTGTTTCTGACATTAGTGCGTTCAACAAAACAAACTCTTCAGCTTTATTATTAGTATGGAAAGAAAGAAACACATTTATAAAGCACATACAATAACAACAATAAAAATAAGAACAAGATAAATAAATAAAACCCTTATAAGTAATAAAAACAACATTTTTTTTATAAAATGTGCCTAAAAGTCTACAGCTGCGGAGTACCACAGCGCTGATTTTCAGCTGAAGCCCGCCAGTTACTAACGGACAAATTATAAATATCACGGAAGTATGGATTTGTATTTTATACAATTGTTTTGTATTAAACCTTGTAGGTAGTGTAACCATCGAACAAAATCGGCAGATGTTCTTATGTAATCAGGGTTATATTGTGCGGATTAGATTATTGAACGCGCCCATAAGAACCGGTCGTTATTATTGCTATCTGATTGTTGCCATCTTCAAATCGGCAGCGGCCGCGGTAGTTTCTTCTTCGTTTCTTTTGTGTACATGTAGTCTGAAGCGCTCGTGGCCCCGCAACTCAGTGTTCTGTAAACGCTTATGTGCGCTGCGGTAAGCAACTTTCACTATAGCTGGTCCTTGGATGAGTGACCACTTTGTGGCTTTTTTACATTTGCAAGCATTTTCGTGCTTCGGAAGTCACGTTAATCCATTGGTCCCGGTTGTAACATGGTAGTTGAGCCAAGTTAAATGCCTAATGGGCGGCTTGAAAAATTTCAACAGCAGGTCGTCACATCCAGCGCTTGTCTATTTCAACAAGGCAATGGGCTTACCACCTGTTACGTGGGACAAAACTATATACGGTGAAATATGGGCGTATAGCATTCCTCTGCCTACCCCCTTTGGGGATAAGGCGTGACAATATGTAGGTACATGTAGTCAGTCGAAGAAAAATTAAGATACGAATGTTTGTTCTTATTAATGTCTAATGTTTAAGAATAGTGTATAATGGCTTCTTTTAAATAGTGTATGATATATTATATATTAGACTAGATGACCCCCACAGCTTCGCCCGCGGAATATTTCGACCTCCCGTAGCACCTATTTAATCCCGTCGCTTATAAATTCTACAATGATGCATAAAAAAAATCCCGATTTGTCAACATTAATGACTACTGCTCTGCTCCCTAGTGTAGTAGCGTAATGATATATAGCCTATAGCCTTCATCGATAAATGAGCTATCTAATACAAAAAGACTTTTCAAATCCGACCAGTAGTTCCTGAGTTTAGCGCGTTTAACCAAACAAACATACAAACTCTTCAGCTTTATAATATTGGTATAGATTTGTATCACATATAAGTGCCTTCGTTGCTGACCGTGTTATCGCGATAGTACTCTGTACCTGAATCCATGGAAGGTAAGTAAAATTGTTTTTGTCTAAAAGAGCTGATCATTCTAAATTATAAATACATGTTTCGAGTTTTTGTAATTGGTAAGCACGTCTGGTGTGTTCAACCAAAAGACGTTTTTTCGATACCAGCTCAAGACTGAAAAACTAATCCACTTTAAATTTATATCGAGTTTTAAAGTTTGGCCGCGAAATTTTTATTTACTTTATAACTCACATATTTAACTGACAAATGAAAAGTCACACATATATAACTGACAAATGAAAAGTCACACATATATAACTGACAAATGAAAAGTCACGTATTCACAATTATTCACTAACCCTCTAACCAAAACAAAGGAACAATATTTGGGTTGACTGAACTGCCTTAATTCTTTTAATCCGATAATACCAAGCTCTTATTTATTTGAGGGTCTTCCATGACTCATATATCACGTTTTGCCAACAAATGTGAACTCTTATATTGACAGTTTATGGTTTCTAAAATGATTAAAAAATATTTTTAATTTTAGTGTCCCACGCAATCATTATCCTTTTATTTACCAAAGGTACGACGCTTGTGGCGATGTTTCAAAATCCATACTGATATATAAAGCTGAAGAGTTTGTATGTTTGTTTGGTTGAACACGCTAATCTTAGGAAATATTGGTCGGATTTAAAAAAATCTTATTTATCGAGGATGGATTTACACATGTCCACAAATCGAGAAAATTTTAAACATTATTGTAGAATTTATAAACGACGGGATTAAATACTTAGATGCAACGGGAGTTCGAAGTATTTCACGGGATAAGCCGTGGGGTACATCTAAAAAAAAAAAAAAATTTGCATCACGCCTTATCCCCGAAGGGGTGGCAGAGGCATATTATATGCCCACTTTTCACCGTATGGATTCCTGTCCCACGTAATAGGTGGTGAGCCCATTGTCGTGTTGAAATAGACAGACGCAGGTTGTGGCTACATGCTGTTGAAATTTTTCAAGCCGCCCATAATGCCTACAACCAGGCTTAACGACTGCCATTTTACTGGCAACCGGGACCAACGGCTTAACGTGCCTTCCGAATCACGGAAACGGGGTACATCTAGTAAAATATAATTGTATTATGCTCAGTTATCAATGATTATCAATCGTTTGGTGCAGGGATCTGTTTTGAGATTCCCTTGTTTTCACTATGACTTCCTCCGTTATTTATAATAGTATCACCTGACTTCGACTACTTGCATTTAACCAAACCTGTAACCTGGGTTTAATAATAACTTCCTGCTACGCTGAAGAAAACTACACCATCCACGCAGCCCTTTCAATTAATTGATCAACCGCCTATTAGTTGAACATTATAGAGATACTCATCTCTAAACGCAGGCGCAACGTTTAGAGGATGCAGCTTATTAAAACAATTACAAGTTGATCTATCGCAATAAGTGCACATGCGGCAAGCATTGCTGTAACCTCTCACTCACACAGGCGCCAGATAAACGATCACCAATGGCACATACTATGGCGAAATCATTTTATGGCCGTATTGTGTTCACTAACCTAGTTTTTCGTGTAAAATAAAGGTTTTTAAAAGAATGGCAAATGTTGCTTCACGTTAGGCGTTACACGAAGTTTAAAGCAGTTGAATCGCCGGAAAGTGGTTTCTATAAAGGCTTACAATTCAATGCGATAGAAAATAACAAAATTATATCTTCAATTGTTTGTTATATCGCCGATGGAGTTGATACCAGTGTGGCGTAAAATGATACTGGGCTGATAAAACGATACGTGTGTAAAAGCCGATAGAGCACCTTTGCTACATCCTCTGCATCCAGACACCTGTACGATAAATAAATGCTAAGATCGTGAGTTCTGGATTGGACATTGATAATACAACAGTTACCATCGGAGTACTAAATTTGTTTTTAAAATTAATTTAGATTAGTAAGTCTAAAACAATTATGTATATTTAACCTAATATCCGGTCCCCTCCCAAGATCTCCAGAGATCAAGAACATATTTGTAAGATCAGTCAGTTGTTTTTATTGAAATGGAAAATACAAAATTAAATTAAACTTAATGGTGCTCAACTAGCGACACGAGATCATCGGCATCATAAATATTTCAGAGTTTACAAAAACTCTAACTGTTGCTTGATAAAAACATATATAAATTTTTATTTTATTTTTATTTATTTATTTAAAAATGTTCACAACATGCAGTTTTACATCCTATTATATGAGAACTACTCGCTTAAACTATAGGGTTTGTGTGCGAGCAGTATATGCTTTACAATATTCAGTTGAAATTTAATACTAAACATTGCAATATACTTAGACTATACCCAGTATGGGCAGGTAGTATCCGGTAGACAACAGTGTTCACGTGCAAACGCACGGAACTAGGATAACTTAGGTGTACGCTTATTTCGAGATCTTATCCGTGAGCACACAAACAAGCAGTGTGGCCCTATATACATACAATAAATGTGTAATCTGGATTTATTGTATAATATTTTTTGAGTAAATTATTAAGTTTACGCGTGAACTTCTCACTACTACGAAATACCGAAACGATGGCAGTAGGCAAACCATTCAAAATATATGGCAAAAGGTAATTACATGTTCTAGCACCATATTTGTTGTTAATTTTTGGTAGACAAAATTTTTTTGTATACTCTAATGATCTTAGGTTTTCATTTCTTGTATAGTCTTTTAGTACATTTACATTAATAACTTCTTCCTTTAGAATGGCCAGTCTAAGTTTACTCTGCACAGGAAACAGCTCGCAATACTGGAACAATCCATTAAAACAGTTTCTGTGTTGAAGTTTTACTATTTTGGGAACTATTGTTTTTAATGATTTAATTTGTAAGTTATAGATCTTTGCCAATTTTGTTTTACAAGCACGTCCATAACTGCTCAACCCGTACCCAATAACACTATCCACCAATGCCAAATATATCAATCTCAACACTTTGAATGGTATTTTATATTTAATCACATATAGTTTACCCAGTACAGCTCTTATCTTATTACAAATATAGTCAATGTGAGAATTCCAGTTAAGTCTATGGTCAACAATAAGGCCTAAGTACATGTGTTCACTTACCAAATCAAGCTTGACACAATCGTTCAAGAGACAACCATGATTACCATGCAAACAGTCGTGACTGTGCGCTACTATCGCTGGTATATAATTAGTCCGCCTGGCGTTCTGTGGAGACTGAATGCACATAAGTTTAGTCTTTTTTGCATTAATGACAAGTCCTACATCGTGTGCCCATTGACACATTCGGTCGAAATTTTCCTGCAACTTACGCTCAGCACAAGCCAGCACACGATCAGCCACCAAAATGCATGTATCGTCAGCAAACTGATATACGGAACCATGCTCAAAAAGATTGCACATTTCATTAACGTATATAATATATTCTTTAGGACCGTTCACGGAGCCCTGAGCCGTGCCCATGGAGGTTGGTACGCTGTTACTAAATTCTCTTCCCACTTTTACTTTGGTATATCTTTGCTCGTGGTAGTTTTTTATGAGTTCTAACATTGGTCCGCGTATGCCAGTCTGCTCTAGTCTGCTGAATAGGACGTCATATCTCAGCATATCAAAAGCCCTGCAGAAGTCAATGAAAACAAATACAAATATAGTGCTCTACTTATTTTCATCATTTTGCACATGCCACGTGTAGCGACAATGACATAAACTTTACCAAAATTTACTCAAAAGTATGGAGAATTGTGAGGACAGGTATGAGGATATATAATAAAACATTAATTCAGAAGTTGCTCAAAAAGGATACTTTTACACATAACATATGTATATGTGCATATTATTAATGTGCGCTATTGTTATTTATTCGTATATTTCCTCTTCATCTTAAAGGACGAATGTGCTAGAACATTCTAAAGAGTTAAAGCTAATAAATTAGAAGTGATTTATATGTGTAATGAGGCTAAAACGTTTTTGCGGACGTCCTATTTTACTATCAATAAATATATGTTGATTTAATGGAGATAGTTTAAGGGGCAATAAATTGGTTTATCAGTATTCAGTTTGGAGTTGACTCCCCATTCGTCATTGAGCCAGACACTTAGTGAATTAGGGCAGACGGGCTGCAGAGTGCACGATGCGATGCTTTCACTAATCTAGCTTTAGGGTACCAACACTGTTTTCGTAAAGCTGATGCAACTTATCATGTCTTTGTAATATTTGGTTGGATAAAATTTGGCTTTGTTTATGAAATATTCAATAAATAAAGCCATCGAAAAATTTGATTTACAAAAAGCTAATGATATCAGACTAGACTGCCTCTGCGGCGCGGTGGGAGTGTATCCGACGCAAGAGGCCGTGGGTTCGATGTGTGGTTATTTATCTGGGTCTGGGTCTTAGGTGTCTGGGTGTTATTAATCTATAATATGTATGTATTTAGAATAGAAATATATGTTAGTATGTTTCTCAGTTATCTAGTTACCATGGTACAAACTCTGATTAGTTTGGAATCATATGGCGTCGTGTGAATTGTCCCAACGATACGATATATATCAACAGTTTGGTTTGACTATAACGTTGTGGGCTTGTCATTTGTTGTTCAACACTTCCGTAGGAGAGAGAACGGTATAACTAATTTTCAATATGTATGGTATGTATTTAGAATAGAAATATATATAAGTATGTTTATCAGTTATCTGGTTATCATGGTACAAGCTCTGCTTAGTGTGGAATCAGATGGCGTTGTGTGAGTTGTCCCAACGATACGATATATATCAACCGTTTGGTTTGACTACAACGTTGTGGACTTGTCATTTGTTGTTCAATACTTCCGTAGGAGGTAGAACGGTATAACTAATTTTCTAATGGAACCCAACCATCATCACGAGTCATGTAGGGGTTCATTTTATTATAATGTTATTAGCGAATTATTGCGCACTGTTTAATATTAACTAGTAATTTTTATATGAGTCGACTAAAAATGAACGCCATTAAGATACGTAATTGTTTTATAAAACACAGTAAAAGCTGTTTCCAATTAGGATCAACATTCAGTTCAAATAATTATATTATAGTTTATCTTAATATAAAATCTTTTTAAACTTGTATAGGACCGGCGTAAATTAAGCAAAAAGTTTAATACAGGATGCAAAATTCCATGATAGTAAAATAATACCCGTAATACAACTATAAAGGTTTCATGTAAGAATATTACACGCTGGAATTTAAATCCATCATAAAGCAAGAAGCAGGTACATCAAGCGTCTTGTAAGTACAATCAAGATAAAAATGTATTTAATGTTGAAAAAAGAAAATGTGTGCTCTGACAACACAGTTTTATAAAAGTTACAAGCTATTTTGTGCAGCCCGTGTGAAGAGTAATGTAGTGAATTGAAGCGCATGGTCTGATCAAAGGACTGCGCGCGCGCAGCGTTCACGATTGCCATTGCTGTAATAGAATAATTAATGGGCGCCGGAACGAGGCACTCCGAAGGGTCACTGACAGCCCGCTCCCTTCAATACAAGCGCATGTTTGAGTGTAAGGGCGAAACAGACCTGTTGAACTAGACAGTGTGAGGAGGTAGCTTTATCCGGGATACTACTAAACTCTTAAAGCACGTTACCGCGAAACTAGTATATCTGCCCGATTAAAAACTTAAATATCTTCACGTTGTATCCCCAACGGGATAATCCGAGAGGACAAATGGCCAGGCTTCGCGATCCAAGCATATGTCTTTCGCTTCCTGGAGATTCATTAATCGCTTCATACATGCACATCTGGGTATCCAAGAACTTTTGACCATGCCGTTTTTTGAGCAATCTGCTCACGTGGTCATCTACGCTCGCTCTGACCGCTTCTACCTTCAGATTAACTCCTTAATATAAAGATTAAACTACTTTACAATAAGACTTCTTACTAAGTAACTTTTTCGGCCGAAGCAACCCATTGTAGCTGGGATACCACACCACATTTTTTTAGGATTCGTCTACTTTCAGAATGCCGACCCACTTACGAAAGTGGCTAAAACCACAGTATTCAGTTATTTTCAGCCATTCAATAGCAGTGAACAATGCTCTCGGTTAGAGGGTCGGACAGGCATACTCATACAAAAATCCGACACTTAAAATAATCACCGGTCGGCTAAGACCATTGTCTTCCGTGAAAAGCCGCTGATGCAAAACTCGGTCAACGGATATTTTGGGAGGTTATTTGAGGCTTCTTAGGTGCGAAATACATACATACATACATATTGCCACGCCTTTATCCCCGAAATGAGGTAAGAAATGATGCCTTAATGGTACTGTAAAGTTTCATATAGGTAGTGTATTTTATTTAAAAACTAGCAGATCCCTGCAGCTTTTAAAATATTTATTTAAAAAAATTTACCCGCTTTGATGATATTTATTATTACTGCTCCACTCTCTTAGGTACTAGCGTTATGATATTAATTATCATGTCATCGATAAATAGGCAAATCAACACGAATATTTTCTACAATTCGGACCAGTAGTTTCTGAAATTTGCGAAAATCCAAACAAACAAACTATTCAGCTTTATAATATTAGTATAGATTGATCACAGATCATATTCCGACTCAAAAAATAATTTTTTTTCGAACTGGAGACATCAATCTGATATATTAAAGTCCGTATTCCAAAACGTTTCTCAATACTCGATCAACGCTTGAGACTAGATTTTGCCTAATAAAAAGTACTCTCAAGTGTTTCTTGAGTGTTGATAAACGTTCTGGAATACGGCCCTAATAGTATAATTAGTGTTTATATCAAATACAGGCTAGTTATAAATGGCAAATGTCAGTTACGCACTCATGCATTTAATTTTTGTAGAGAGCGCAATAAATGACCGTTCAATTTACAAACTATAGTCGGATCCTGTCGGGGTGGTCGACTTGAAGCAATGCAATGTTACTTAGCTCGGGGCGCTCCCGACGTGAAATATCACGGAATCTTGTGGTAACCCAGATGAATATAATGTGTTTCTTATACTGGTGCTAATTCTGTTGTTGAAACCACTAAACTAAATTTCTCTAAAATTTTCTTATTTTTATTAAAAGATTGCCAAATGCTATTGTGTTATTACGTCGAACTAAACTTGGTGATATTATAAACAGCACTAAATTTGTATCTGACATCACAAAAATTCCTTTTATATGATAAAATTAACAAAACGTGTATTTAGATGCCGACTAACTTAGTGATTGAACTGTCTATGTACATTTTTCACTTTTTGTTGAATTTTATCACATAAAATGAATTTTAGTGATGTCAGATTGATGACAAATTTACTTCACACAAAATTTAGACGTTTTCACTAAAATTAGACGTGACCTATTTAGGTGACGTCTAATTTTAGTGAAAGGGCTAATTTTAGTGGGACGTTTATTCATTTGTTACCGTTTGAAACATGAAACTTTTAAAACGTTGCCACGTGAAAAATGTACATAGGCAGTTCAATCACCAAGTTAGTCGGCATTTATTTACATGCGACTGACTATGTACATTTATTCACGTCTTGTTCAATTTTATCACATAAAATGAATTTTAGTGACATCAGATACAAATTAAGTGCTATTTATGATATCACCAACTTTATTTCGACTTAATAACAGAATAGCATTTGGCAATATCTTAATAAGAATTAGAAAATTTTAGAGAAATTTAGTTTAGTGATCTCAACAACAGAATTAGCACCATTGTTGAATAAATGTATTCAACATTTCGAAAGACGAATGTTATTGTTGTACTGTTATTTTCCGAATGTTATATTGTAAAATATTATGATCTAATACTTTATTTAGATACTAATACCTAGTACATTTTATATTTAAAAAATAATTTGGTAATGTACCAGCAAATATATATAAACAGTCAGTTTGTATAACTCAACCGCTTGCATGTTTCATATTTTGTACGTGCATCTTTTTTGAATTCATTAGGAATATGAATAATATACGGCATAACCTCGGAAGTAACGTCCAAACGTCGGAGATCCAACTTTGAGATAGCAATCGAAGGAAGTTACACTTACGGGAGCCAACTCTCGCTGCCATTGTGAGCGGTCGACTCCGTAACGGCGGTTGCCCTCTGAACTACAATGCAACTGAATAGCGATACACAACCGACAAAATAGAAACGAATGTCGCGGACGCTCATCAGGAACGTGCCAGGAAGCGTTCCGCTCTGCATTTCCATGTGTGCGGTAAAAGGAGAGAGTTGCTCAGAACATGGTATCGAGTTACAAGTGTCCATTTCAAATGAAAACGACGACCGCGGATGTGTAACTTGAATATCTGTGGAAGGTACAGTTCGGTAACAAAGTGTGAAGCGGGGGGTAAGACGGGATCACCGCAAACGGTTTGTTGTTGAGACGGTTAATATCACATCGACCTAGTTGCAGAGCCGCCCTGCGGTGAGACCGCTACGCTATCTCAATTTCTTAGCAGCGAGTCCATTTTTCACCGATATATTTCTCGAAGCTCGCGCGAAAGGCGTGGTATGCTAAGCCTGGTGGAAATGGAGGCTGGTTTGATGCAGCGATTGTTCAAAACACGCTTTTAATATCTAACCATTCAAGACAATGAATGCATTCCTCATCTGAGCACAGCATAATCGCACATTGACATTTACAATTCCTGTAACAACTGTGAGCGGGTTCTTGCGAAGCATTGTTTGCTTGTGTGCCTGCCGTACGCCAGGTAATTGTCAAGGGTTGTTCATGAGTGCGACACAATGGCGAGCGGTTGTCGTAAAAGATGGCAGGAACTAAATAGGCCCGTCGTCATTTGACCGATTGGCTATAAAGTCCTCGGTTGCGATGCTAGTTTTGTCCCGTTCTAGCTGACGACGATTGAATGCATTCATGATGTATGATTCCATACGTTAGAGTTTATTATCAACGGACCATGCTATTTATTGGCACAGCGATAAACGTGAGCAGACAATGTATGTCTATAATTCACTATTACAATACGGTCGATATGATTTGACCTCGAATATTATACGGTTTCATGAAACATAGTTTTTGTTTGGTAGTAAATCAGCTTGTAATAATCATAATTCTTAAAGAAAACTCATACTCATTCTCTATGAAATTTTTTCACATGGAAATGCAAATATGCGGTAAATATTCTCTATGAGGTAAATTTAGATTGTAATGTCTTCTAATGTAATGAAATGAACCTATATCATAATAAATTTATTTTGTAAAATATTAATTATATATAGAAGGAAAAAGGACTCCTACTAGTAAAGTTACGAGGACATAATTCCTGTTTTACTCTTTTGAGAGTCAGTTATCACACCTTTTAATTGGTTGGTATGTAAATCTATAAATACATATTGTAATTTTGACACCAGTCCAGTCATTAGCTGAGACGAAAGACAAGAAGGTAGTTGGGAGTAGGCCAGCCTGACCCGCAAGTGGTGCACGTGATGACTAAGGGTCACGACGAAGAGAAAGAAAACTCGAAACAAACGCCTGTACCAACCCGTTTGGACAGCAAGTGGTTCTCATCACTCCAAAATTGGGAAAAATCCAGCCAGGCAATGATAGGCCGTGATAGGCCGATTTGATAGATTGATGAGTGAGCTGATTCAGCACAATTAGTCAATATAAATGCTAATGGTCTACTACCTGGATGATCTCTATATGAACTCGAGATCCGAGTAGAAGTAAGCCCAGCTGCGTGTTTTAGGAGTAACGACAGTGTAGTAGTGTGTACTATTTATCGAGATCAGAGTGTACTATTAATCGAATGCAATAGTAACTTTGCCTTCTGTGTATACAAATTATTACGATAGAAATTAAAAAGTAACTGGCAAAGGCATAAGATAAAATCTTCAAGCGATCATGCCGAGCTCACAAGTGTTCTTACACGTGACGCAGTACTTAGCACGTGTAATAGCATTCAAGTGAATATAATAAAACATCTGTAGTAATACAATTAGTAGAGGTTTCCCTTCGACCACAATATGTATAAGTGTAGTTGACGTTTACTTAATATGAAAAATATATATATTGTGTGAAAGAAGAGGGTAGAAGAAGTCAGGGTAGGCCGAGACTTACATATGAAGACAACGTGAGCAGATTGCTTAAAAATAGACTTACATATGAAGACCACATGAGCAGATTGCTCAAAAATTAAAAGTAATCTGATACCTAGACGTGGATGTATGAAGCGATTGATGAATCTGCAGGAAGCGAAAGAAGTATGCATGAATCGCGAAAGCTGGCGACCGTCCTCTCTGACTACCCCGTCCGGGATACAGCTTAAAGATAGTTCGTTTCTTAGTTTTTTGGCATATATTGAGATATCAGAATGTTTGATTGTGATCCTACCTTAAGTGTTCTACATTGTCAGATGAGATGTGGTGTCAGCGTGCGTTAGAAACCCTTGCCTTCTAGCAGTGGTTCACTTTCTGATTACTTAAGTACATACACTAAGAACCTACTAATATTTTTCTTAGAATTAATGTTTTATGCATTCACGTACATAAATCCAACTTAAAACAGGTTTTTGGTAATAAAAAGACACAGTAACACACAGTTAGTCTTAACAATATTAATTCAAGGAACGGTATAATTACAAAAAATATTAACTTTAACGTTACCATACATGTTATAAGTACACTAATGTATGATAACACAATTCAAAGAGATTTCACGTGGAGATTAAAGTTACTATGCAAGCGGAAATGTATAATTATTATAATTTAATTTGGTGGTTGCGCGTGCGACACCGAAATCGTGACGTCACGTGAGCAAGTCGGGGTAAGAAAATGGTGTGATTCATACGTCAAATCGTGTCCGTGAGGTGCGCGGGCGCATATTTATGTGGGCACGAATGCGCGCGCGCTCTTCGTGAATGTCTAATGAGCGGCCATGTTTCACTGACACTCATAACTGCTATCACATACCGAATAGAAGCGTGGTGACACTGCCACAACAACGCGCTTACCTGGAATAGGAAAGACCATCATTAACTCAATGTGACATTACTTATATTGTCGATTCAACAGAATTTGAACGGTATGGCACAAATAGATAAACGAAGACCATACCGGACAGACAAAAGGAAAGGGAGGCTTCTCAAACATATATTGTATCTTTTAATATATCTTCATTTAAGTGTATTCGCAGTTACAATACCTGGATTTGGAACCTGGGGTTCAATTTTATCCATGATAAAAATGTTACAAAATTTCAGCATGATTGCTTGAAGATATCCTGCTTTAAAATTAAGATTTGAGTACTACAAACATACATACATTGCAAGTTATTATAGCTTGTAACAAAATAACAACATTGATTGTAATACAGTAAGTAATAAAACACTTACAACCGCTTTAAACAAAACTAAGAATACAATTTTACAACACATCCGAAATATGTGTAGCTAGCTTTAAACAAAACTAAGAATACAATTTTACAACACATCCGAAATATGTGTAGCTAGTGTTAGATGCTATCAAAATGATAAATGTTTTCATGCAATCATATAAATAAAGCATAAAGTAATCGAAAAGATTATAATTTATTGTTTTATATGATTGCATAGTGGACGCAATACATGCGAATGGGCGTTAAATGTAATATAGTGGCCTTTGTTTCCAAGTGACTGGGTAACATGTTAAGTGTTAACACGTGTCGTATGCTAGGCGTAGTACCTTTTCTTTCTAAATTATTTTACTAGATACCAATATCTTATGGGTTCAAGTGAATCTCACATGAATGTAGTGTACCTGCTGACCAACAAACGAAACTTGGAAGATCAGACGCTGAGCCAAAAATGCCGAATTTAAAAAGTCTATTCATACCCCTAGCAATAAATAAAAGCAGATCACAAGCACCAAATTCCGTCAGGGGTTTCTTATCCAATCTTACTGTTGGGGTTGACCTTGCCCCAGCACTGATGGAGTATCTTTATACATTTTAGTATTCTGGTCGGAGGGATGAGCCTGTAGTCTTCCGGTGTCGGGTATGCCCTTCCCAGACAACTCATTTCGTTAGGGGGTTTAAAAGTAACCGAAAAGACGATGACATAAGTAAGAAGATCTAAAACAACCTGTCTCATTCGGTTCACCTCAGAATGGCAACTATTATTGGCTTTACGTTTGATAGAAACAAATTAAGCAAATTAATTCCAATAGGAATACTAAGTAAAAACTATAATATGGTCTGCCAAAGTTACATAATAACATTAACAAATGAAAGCCTTTCAGGTCTCGCTTTGCAAAGGAGGGTAGAATTGTTATGTTCCTTTTTCCTCTTCCTCAAATTATCTTCTGAATGATGTCGATGCGGGCTAACTTCACCGAGTTTGAGTTTGGTGTAACTTTTGTGGTCTTGGTCATTGCTGTAGATTCTGGTTAACAGGAGTCAGCAATGGGAATGCGGGTGAGATTAGTCCCAATTAACAAGCAATTAGTTCGATTAAGAATAAGTATATTTTGTAAATGTTACCAAGAACTAATGAAAACCTATTCAAACCGTTTTAATAAATTAAATTTATGTAACAATATACTTCTTTACTAATATAATAAAGAGGAAAGATTTGTAAGTTTTTTTGTAATGAATATGATCAGAAAGCTACTTTTTTCGTGTGTAACATAGGGTATATTATATTTTCAAAAATTTTAAAATACCGTACAAATTTTCGAGCAGGAAAATTTCACAACGCGGACGAAGCTGCGGGCATCAGCTAGTATTCTATAATTCCAGGTAAAAGTTCTCTAATGAATAAAGATAGTATAGAATCCTTGAACGGAACTGAAGGTTCTCTGAAAACATGCACATGACGTGTGTGTTTAGTAAACACACAAATGACAATAAACCTTTCTCAAACTCAACAATTAGATACAACAGTTTAATCGAGATCTATGACATTTACATGTATTTCTATAATCGAGTATTAAACGAATTAGTAACAAACTCTCGAGTTGAAAAAAAAACCGAGCAGTTTTGTAACAACACAAACGGTTCAAGGTGCCATTTTAATCGATCGTCAGATTGTATCGATTCTTAATAATCTGTTGCAATCACGAAAAGCTTTGTTTGTTAAGCGATGTAATGAACTAACATGTTTATGCCTTTGGCTCACATACACCTCAGTGTTAGTAAAAACAATCTCAGAAACTATTAAAACTTATTATTAGTTACAACTCGATTGTTAATTTATCGACTTCACTGTACTTTACGATAAAAGTGAGGGTCATCATTTGAGATTGTGTGCATGTTTTTAGTTAGGTAGTTTGTTTTATTTTTTTATTACAATTGTAAGAATTGCAATATTAAAACAGTACAAAAATTATATTATTAAAAAAAATTGTTTTTAAAATGTTTGTAAACAGGTAAACAATTATTTAATTACTGACTTTAAACTCATATTAATTAAATTTAAAAGCTGTTTTTTTTTTTAAATTTAAGCCTTGACGTTATTATTATGTATAAAATAATCATTTATTCAATGATTTTTTTTCTTAATTTTGACGTTTACGAGTAGATAGCATGCTCACTCTTTCACTTCTTACTGCAGAAAGTCAGATGGGTTTTCTAAGGTCCATATTCCAGAACGTTTCTTAATACTCAATCAACGCTTGAGGCTAGGTTTTGCCTTATAAAATCTACTCTCAAGCGTCGATTGAGTACTGAGAATCGTTCTGGAGTACGGCTATAAGTGTCTACTACCACACTGCCAGTAACATTAGAATTTTAAACATAAAATGAAGTATTTTTTTAACTCCAAAGAGCCACAGAATGTAACATTTGCATGTTACATTGCAAATAATATGTTAACTAACCACTTCAAAACTTGGCTGGACATTCTCAAGATAGTCCAGAAACATAGTAATACATGAGGCCGTTTATATTCATCTATAAGACAATTTACACTCATAGCGTTCTAACAATACGTGTGAACCGACTCCGGCATGCGAATACATTCAATGGTTCGCTAACGAACTTCAGACACGTCAGAGATTGCCAATGCATGCAGAAAGGTTCATGGGTTCATATACTATTCTAACAATAGCGTTCAACCATCTCGTCGTAGAGTCGGGTCACAGGCGTGATGTGCGATCTTTCATTTGCATCGTTTAAGTTTCCTCATAGTTTAATGATCTGCAAGGAGTCATAAAATTTCATAAGATGATAAAATCCGGTGTAGTATAAAAAAAGACAAGGAATCGCAATACGCTATATATATTTTATACAACCGAGCGTGTCAGTGACCCTTTTTACATACGATTAGACTTTTACAACATGTGAATTGTAGGCAACTGACAACTCACATATGCTATTTTAGCATATAGTTTGATGTAAGCTTACCACGCGGTGTAATTATTACTTTCGTCTCGATTATGCGCAAGTGAGAGGGAGTGAGCAACATTCCTTGCGCTATGGACAAAACGAACAATGATTTATGTTTGGTCACTAAATACGGAAATTTAAGAGATTAGTAATCCAACTCGAGATGTGCTAAGATAAAACAGGCCTCCAAAAATCACTGGTGATAGAGAGGCATGACAAAGGAAACGCAAACATGACTCCCTGGGCTAAAAACCTCATTGATGGGCCAAAGATTCTATTACAAATTCACCAATCAAAGCAAAATTTACTACAATCTGATTGCGATACCGTCTATTAAGTTACTGTTACAACACCAGCATATCAATGTTTCAAATCTAAAGTCCTAAACAAATATAGGTTGATTAAGTGAGCAGTCACTGCAAGAAAACTCGACAAAACACACATAACGTGTCATTGTACCGTGGTAACTGATATTACTTCAACGGTCGTGACAAGGATGTTGTAAACAGTTGCATGCAACCTATGATGAAAATAACCAACTACCTACTATCTAATAAAATTTAGAATGCTTCTAAGTCTAAATGTCGCTTTGTACCCCGTTACGAAGATTATTCATTGCTCAATGGTTGTCTTGCTAATTGAATAGTCTATTTCATGTCTGGTTTAGATACACTTCCTTTCGTAGTGGAACGTGAGATGAATAGACCCTTCACCAACGGATTGTTAGGTAACTTTTTGCCCCGGATCATAACAAAGTCCAAAACCGATAAACATCGTGTACAGTTCGTGTGGAGTCATGTGAGGTGTGCGCAACAAAAGCAACAATACTGGTTGCATAACGCGGGAAAACTTCGATCACGACACGACCGCCCCGCGGTTATTGAGAATACGGAATATCTAACTGGGAACATAGTAAACACACAATTAACTCTTCAGTTACAATTTATAATCTGGCTGCACGTCTCCGACTAAAGCTATGTGCGCTGTCGAAGCGCGTGCGCATAGCTGCAGTGCCTTTGGCGGACCAATAACTCCTTCAAGTTAATTAAAAAATGTTCATTAATTAATCAGGCGATTACCCCGCACTCCGATAACAATCCACAACTCGGATTTATTTATTAGTCTCGATAAGAATTCTTGTTGTGATAATCCAGCAGGGATACATCGATAGGATGGGTCATCACTATACCTACACACATCCCTTACAACAATATTGGTACTGGGCGGGGATTGAATCCGTGACCTTTGCCTTATGTTCTACGCCACTTAATTTACTTACGAGTAATTTTTTATATTTATTTCGTCAATTTTATTAAACTTCGCGAACGAAAATATTTTTTCCAAAACGTAACAACGAGGTCGTATTAGTAATTCATTCATTCAGTCAGTATGACTTATTAAAATATCAACGTGAATAATGATTTATTAACAGAAACCGAGCGACGTAGTGAAAATGTATGACAAGAAGTTACGACAATCTCATCAGGATTTTATGTATGAATTGAGATACTTACATTGAAAGCTCATGAGGATAAGAAAGTAGGTGGGTATTACATTAATAGGATGATGACTAATTGAGCAAGATTGGTCGGGAAACGACCAAGATCGTTGAGCCGTAATTTGCATAGCTTTGCGCCCATTAGACGAGGTGTCGCCGGGATAGTTAACGACTTCATGGAAGGTGGCGCTTGTTCTGTTCTAAGGAGACGAGATTCTTGTTAGAAAGTATGACTACCTCGCAGAATTTTTATTAGTCTGTTTGCCATGAGATCCTTGCCAAATCTATCGCATCAGCTATTCCATATTTGTCGATTTATTGCAGTACACACGTCTTAAAAGGGTAGCCATGTATGTCAGAAAAAAAAGCGATACAATTAACTAGGCAAGTATTCTGCGCTTACGCCTATAGTTTTCAAAGATTATGTTTTCGTCGATCTAATCTAATGGTTTTGGAGTCCAATAAAGTAGAATGCTGACTTACCAACCATTTTTAATAATAAATTAGACTGAATTCGATTACCATCCACCCTTCTAGGTGTTTCCATAACAGTATTGAACTGATATTACTAGCATAGTAACTAGCGTAGTACATTATGGCCTTTTTATATCGCGTAATCTTGGTCACCTGTTGAGACCTGTTCGATGCACCAGTCGGTAGTCGACAATGACATTGATCTAACTCCTCATAATAACGTTGTTGTATATTGTATCGACGGTTCCCGGAGACCGCGGGTGGTCGCGATAACTGCGCCGTAAGCACGCGCATCACAACGGGCGCATTGTCTAGCCTCACACTGATAAGATAATTATGAACCCTAAGTCAAATTTGTTGTTGTTCTTCGTATTTTAACTTAGTTAGTAGAAAATCGGTATTATATTTATGCTCTCTCCTATGCAAGATTAGGGTCCGTATTCCAGAACGTTTCTCAATACTCAATCAGCGCTTGAGGCTAGTTTTTGCCATATAAATACTACTCTCAAGCGTTGATTAAGTATTGAGAAACGTTCTAGAATACGGTCCTAAGAGAGTGAGTGAGAACTATTCTCACCCGTCTTAAAAAAAAATTGACATCAGTAGTTCGAGGTGACTTCTTGCGGTGGTTAAAATGTAAAATAAATATTATGAAACAAGATTAAGATTTGACTCATGAAATAAAAAAAAAAACAATATCACTGACTGATTCATCTTTAGGTATCTGAGAAAGCATGTAAAACAAAAATGAACCACCGATTTAGGTCCATAAATGGCAAATAATAAGTAATTAAGCTAATATAAATATAAAATGTTTGCAGCTTCGCAGCGCTATAAATCACCTTCGAGCAAACATGTTGCTTCAGCCGGCCACCTGGCAACCCTATGGGGTCATAAACGGCTTGTGTTTATATTCTGATCGTGCATCAGTCATCCGTTGTTTCGCCAAGCTCTTCCTTGAAAGCGAAGTGCCCCACTTAATGCTGAGAAACTTCACCACCACCGGATGCGATGGTCACGTCATACTAACTGTTGATTTTTAGTTTAGTAATCGACCTCACCTTACCATTACATAAATGAAATTGTAACAGACTGATCTATCAGTGTACAGCTCTAACCAGTGAACGAATTGCGTTCCGTGCAAATCAGTGAATGGATTGGATTCTGCTCAAACCAGTTAACGGATTTCAGTCAAATTTAGAACATTGATATATATTACGTAGATTTTTGATAATTATCTCCTCACGGGTTCTAACGGGAGTTAAAAATATGTATGAATAATGTCTATTAGTAAAAGTAAGCGGCTAATAAGTGGTCGCAGACCGCATTTATTACTGAAAGGGGACATCTACCTTCCGGATTAAATTAAATTAGGCGTTATGTGCCGGATATCCATTGGAATGTAATAACTAATTAAGATACCTCTGCCCAGTCAGGTTTTATTATCTATAAAGATATTATAAAATTAAAATAACCAACGTTTAATGAATATTGTAAATTTCT
Organism: Thumatha senex; assembly: GCA_948477245.1. NCBI lineage: Eukaryota > Metazoa > Arthropoda > Insecta > Lepidoptera > Erebidae > Thumatha > Thumatha senex. The sequence continues at coordinate 27,201,611 of OX419729.1, read as the reverse complement.
CAATACAACAGGGAGTGCTCCAATGAACCTTCTGTGAATGAAATGAATGAAACCTTCTAGTGGCAGTTTCGAAGATTGTGCCATTTTCTATAGAGAAATCCACTTGTATTCAAATGAAATTCAAACCAAATAAATGAAAGCTAGATGAAGATTCTTAGATTTGAACTAAAAACATAAGAACCTTACAATTTATGTGTAGTAAACGCGTGCCGGTCGTGAATAAAAATGTAGTTGAAGTTGTTATTTTTAGTACGCCATTAACTTAGAACTAGTTTGTTGAGAATCAGTAATGGGATTGTTTAACATGTACCCACACCGGTATATGAAATACGCAGCCATGCCTTTATCTCCGAATGGGTTG